>JAGIQG010000027.1:18729656-20003543 GCA_024679065.1 Sphyrna mokarran | reverse complement strand
CTCCCTTAGCAGCCTGAGGTAAATGCCATCAGGCCCCGGAGCTTTATATGTCTTTAAGCTGCCTAACAACCCGAACACCTCTTTCCTCGTAATCTTTATTTCCCTCAACCGATCCTCAACTTTGTCAACATCAGCAACAGACATCTGGCCCCTCTCCCGCGTGAATACCGATGCAAAGTATTCATTCAGGATCTCCCCCATTCCCTCAGGCTCTAAGCATAGATCCCCTCCTCTGTCCCTGAGAGGTCCAATCTTGCCTCTAACCATCCTTTTGCTCCTTACATAGGAGTAAAATGCCTTAGGATTTTCCTTAATCTGACCTGCCAGAGCCACTTCGTGGCCCCTTTTTGCCTTTCTAACACCCCTTTTAAGATCCCGTCTACACTCTCTATATTCTTCCAGCGCTGTCTCAGTCCCCAGTTGCCCAGATCTAATGTAAGCCTCTCGCTTCTTCCTGATCAAGTCCTCAATCTCCCTGGTAAGCCACGGTTCTCTAATCCTACCTTTCCCATCCTTCCTCCTTGCCGGCACGTATCTTTCCTGCAGAGAATTTAGTTTTCCCTTGAAAGACTCCCACATGTACCTCGTCGACCTACCCTCAAAAAGCTTATCCCAGTCGGTATCTTTAAGATCTCGCCTAATCTGGCTGTATCTAGCCCTCCCCCAGTTAAATACCTTCCCTTTTGGGCCGGTCTCGTCCTTTTCCATTAATATCCTAAAGCAGATAGAGTTGTGATCACTATTTGACACATGCTCTCCTACCTCGATGTCAACCACCTGCCCTGGCTCATTCCCCAGAACCAAATCCATTATAGCCCCCTCTCTAGTCGGGCCATCCACATACTGCTCCAAGGACCCTTCCAAAACACACTGTACAAATTCCTCCCCGTCCACTCCTACAGCTCTGGGCCCTCTCCAATCTACTCCAGGAAAATTGAAATCTCTCACTACTACTACCCTATTTTTCCTACACTTATCTAAAATGTCCCTGCATATCCTTTCTTCCACGGCCCGCGGGCTGTTGGGCGCCACCCATAGAGACTCAGTTCCTAAATCATACATACCTATCTCCCTCTGCTCTGCTATGATGTTGTCCTTAACTAATAAAGCCACTCCCCCGCCTCTCTTCACACCAACTCTGTCACACCTAAAACACTTATACCCTGGAATATTCACTTGCCAGTCTTGCCCCTCCTTCAACCACGTCTCAGTCACCGCCACCACGTCTAAACTCCTCGTGAACATTATTGCCTTCAGTTCATCTGTTTTGCCAGTCACACTCCTCGCATTAACACACATGCACTGAAGACCCTCAGCTCTCGGAAATACCTTTCTACCTACTGGTGTTTCCCTATCATCCCTCTCTATCCCACTCCCAGTTCCTGCTGTCTCCCCACCCTCCCTCCCTATTAGTTTAAACATTTTTGAAACACTCCAGCTAACCTCCCAGCTAAAATATGTGTTCCCCTCCCAGTCAACTGCTCCCTATCCCTCATGAATAGGTGACCCTCCCTCCTGAAGACTTCCCAATGATCAATAAATATGAAGCCTTCTGCCCTACACCAATCCCTCATCCATGCATTTAGTTGGAGTGTCTCATTTATTACCCAATCGGTCCCAGGCACAGGCAGCAGCCCAGAGAACGCCACCCTGGAGGCCCTACCTTTCAGTTGAGCCCCCCACTCCCTAAACTGTCTACGCAAGTCCCCCCTGCGCTTTCTTCCTACATCTTTCTGTCCTATGTGAACTATTACATTTGTCTTAGACCCTCTTCCCTTCAAAATTCCCTCTACCCTCTCTGATACATCCTGGACCCCTGCTCCAGGGAGGCAGACTACCATCCTGGAGTCTCTCTTTTGCCCACAGAATCTCCTATCGATCCCTTTACCCATCCCATCCCCCACCAATATCTCACTTCCTACATTCCTGCTGGTCTCTGTGGCCTTCTGTTCCCCTTCACGTGCCCTCTCCATCACAGCTTTTACCCCCCCCTTGGTTTTCTGGGGATCCTCCTTAGAGATGGCCTTTGTGCCTTGATTTTTGTTCTTATTCCTTGTAACTGTACCCAGCCCATCCCTACTGCTAGATCCTGGGGTCCCTGCAGGTCTGCCCTCCCTATTCATTGTGTCCTCATTTTCCCTCACCAGACAAACGTCCTCCAAGCGCAGCTCCAGCTGTCTCAACTTTGCTCGTAAACGCTGCAGTTCTAAACATTTTGCGCATATGTGGGCCTTCGGCAGACGTGATGCCTCCAAGAAGGTCCACATATGGCAGCGTACACAGTGGACGCGTTTGGCCAAGTATCGTGGCATTTTATATACCCCTTTAAAGGTGATTAGGTAAGAAGCACGTTACTCACCGCCTCCAAGCCTGCGCTCACCCAAGCCCAGTGAGCTTAAGCCCTTGTTCCTCTCACTCTAACTCCCGTCTCACTCCACTGCCCGCTCCCGACGCTGCCCGCTGTCTACCTTGGCCTTCCTTTTATACTCCCGCGCTTCCTCCCCTGCAGCCCCCCGCGCCTACCTCCCGCTACGGAGCGCCGAAATAAACACTCTGCAAAATAAAGTACAAGACAGAAATTGCAAGTCAGGATTCTCTCCAGCCACTCTCCAAATAACTCTGCTCCGGAGAACAGTAAAGTTCTCCCTTTCCTCTGGGTGCTCTGGTTTCCTTTCACAGTCCAAATGACACACTGGTTAGGTACATTGGCCATAATAAATTCTCCCTCAGTGTGTATCCAAACAGGCACCAGAGTGTGTGGCGACTAGGAGATTTTCACAGTTACTATATTGCAGCATTAATGTAAGCCTACTTGTGAAACTAGTGAATAAACCTTTGAACATATAGTCTTTAAATCAGAAGCTGCCTATTGCAGCTATTGATAGCTCTCTCTTCATACTTGTGGCCATTTGTCTGGTGGGATGTAAGATGCTTTGTAAGAGTAAGTGGATTGAGGGCACTGTTGGAGGTGGTTCAGATGTACGTGGGAGGTGTACTGTGTAATAGTGATTCTCCAGCAAAGTGGTTTAATGTGACTTTCAAGGAATACAGTATTCTGACAGCTATAATGCATTTTACTGCGTCTATTTACCAATATATTACCAATAAATATATATATATACCAGTATATTTACCTTATTGAGTTTTTTGAAAAAGTGACCAAAGAGGTGGATGGGGGTAAGGCAGTTGATGTGGTATATATGGACTTTAGTAAGGCGTTCGATAAGGTGGCCCATGGAAGGCTTCTGCAGAAAATGCAGATGTATGGGATTGAGGGTGATTTAGCTAATTGGATTAGGAATTGGCTAGCAGATAGAAGACAGAGGGTGGTGGTTGATGGGAGATATTCATCGTGGAGTTCGGTTACAAGTGGTGTACCTCAGGGGTCTGTTTTGGGGCCCCTGCTGTTTGTAATTTTTATAAATGATCTGGATGAGGGTATTGAAGGATGGATTAGTAAATTTGCAGATGATACCAAAGTTGGAGGAGTGGTAGATAGTGAAGAGGGGTGTTATAGTTTGCAGAGAGACTTGGACAAGTTGCAGAGCTGGGCCGAGAGGTGGCAAATGGAGTTTAATGTGGAAAAGTGTGAGGTAATTCACTTTGGCAGGAATAACAAATGTGTAGAGTATAGGGCTAATGGTAGGACTCTTAATAGTGTTGATGAACAGAGGGATCTTGGTGTATATGTGCATAGATCCCTGAAAGTTGGCAATCAAGTCGATAAGGTTGTTAAGAAGGCATACGGAGTCTTAGCTTTTATTGGTAGGGGGATTGAATTTCGGAGCCGCAACGTCATGTTGCAACTGTACAAAACTCTAGTGCGGCCGCACTTGGAGTATTGTGTGCAGTTCTGGTCCCCACATTATAAGAAAGATGTGGAGGCATTGGAGAGGGTACAGAGGAGGTTTACCAGGATGTTGCCTGGTATGGAGGGCAGGTCTTATGAGGAGAGGCTGAGGGATTTGAGGTTGTTTTCGTTAGAAAGAAGGCGGCTAAGAGGAGACCTTATTGAAACATATAAGATGATTAGAGGTTTAGATAGGGTGGACAGTGATAGCCTTTTTCCTAGGATGGAGAAAGCTAGCACGAGGGGACATAGCTTTAAATTAAGGGTGGTAGTTATAGGACGGATATCAGAGGTAGGTTCTTTACCCAGAGGGTGGTAAGGGTATGGAATGCCCTGCCTGCTGCAGTTGTAGATGCCCAGTTTGGTGGCGTTTAAGAGGTTAGTAGATAAGTTTATGGACGAAAAGGGAATGGTTTAGTTTGGAGGGTCATTGCTTTTTCCTAATTGGTCGGTGCAACATCGAAGGCCGAAGGGCCTGTTCTGCGCTGTAATGTTCTATGTTCTATTTGGTATATGCCGGTGCTTTGTGCATTCAGACTGTGATCAGAGGCAAGTTTTCTTTCGAGCTGGATGGTCAGGATTGATTTGATATTTTGCAAACCACCCCATTCAATAATCTACCAGTTAATTTCTGATATTATATTTCATCAAAATTAAAGATCAACTTTATTTTGCATTTATTTTGTCATTTCTGCTGCTTCACATGATTTTTGTTATCTTTAGACAAAGTCAGACTAGTTTACCAGAAATAAGCACAGGGAGGAATCTTCAAACAGTGGCAAGGTTATTGAAGGCAGCACCCATTGCAACATAGCAAGTAGGAACCTGAGTAGATCATATGGCCCTTTGAGCCTGCTCCACTATTCAACATGATTAAAACTGATCCTTTATCACAGTTCCATACTCCAACACTCTCTCCATATTCCTTGACTTGGCCTCCATAGCTTTCTGTGGTAGAAACTTCCACAGGTTCACTACTCTCTGTGTGAGGAAGTTCCTCCTCACCCCAGTCCTAAATGGCCTACCCCATATCCTGAAACTGTAGCCCCTTGTTCTAGACCACCCCTCTTCTCCCAGCAGAAGAAACAACATCCCTGCATTTAGTCTGTTCTGCTCTGTCAGAATTTTATACCTTTCAATGACATCCCCTCTCATGTTCCTAAATTTCAATGAATATAGGGATGGCAGATCCAATCTCTCCTTATATGACAATCCTATCATCTCAGGAATCAGTCTGTGAACCTTCACTGTACTCCATGGCAATTATATCTTTTCTTAGATAAGACCAAAACTGCACAGATACTCCAGATCTGGTACCATCAAGACTCTGTACGGCTGCAGTAAGATATTAAGACATCCTTGCTCTTGAAATCAAGTCCTCTTGCAGTGAAGGCTTATGCTCTTGTGCTTCCTTAACTGCTTTGGTACCTGCATATTTGCTTTCAATGATTTACTTCCAAGGACACCCAGGGCTCTTGTATACCAATATTTCCTAATCTATCACCATTTAAATAATACTCTGCATTCTGTTTCTCTTACCAAAGTGGATAACTTAATATTTATTCATGTTATTCTACATGTATATGCCCACTCATTCAACTTGTTTACATCACCTTCAAGCCTTTTAATATACACCTCACAGCTCACATTCCCACCAAGTTTTGTGTCCTCAGTAAACTTGGAGATCTGACATTTCATTCCCTTATCTAAATCGTTGGTGTTAATTGTGAATAGTTGGGACCCCACTGGTACCACCTGCCACTTCAGAAAAGACCCATTTATCTGTATTCCCAATCCATGCCAACATATTATCCTCAATTCCCATATTCTTTAATTTTGCATATCAACATGTTGTATGGGACTTCATTGAAAGCTTTCTGAAAATCGCAATACGCCACATCCACTGGTTTTCCTTATCTGTTCCACTAGTTACATCCTAATAAGAACTCCGCTAGTTTTGTCAAACATGACTTCCCTTACATAACTCTGTCTAATCCTGTTGAGATTTTCTAAGTGTTCTGTTATCACATCCTTTATAATAGACTGTAGCCAATTTTCCCATTACTGAAGTTATGCTGCTGGTCTGCAATTCCTTGTTGCCTCTCTCCTTTTTTAAATAGCACGGTTACATTTTGCCACTCTCCAATCTGCTGGAACTGTTTCAGAATGTACAGAATTTTGGAAGATGCCATCCAATGCATCCACTATCTTCATGGTCACCTCCTCTAGTCCTTGGGATATAGATTGTAAGGCCTTGGGGATTTGTCTTCTTACAGCTCCATTAATTTCTTCAGCACTTTTTTTTAGTCATACTAATTTCCTTCAATTCCTCCTTCTTATTAGACCCTTGGTTCCCTGGCATTGCTAGGAAGTTATCTGTCTTCCTAAGTGAAGACAGATTAAAGTAACTGTTTCATTGCACTGTCATTTCCTTGTTCTCTATTATAAGGTCTTCCATTGCAGACTGTAAGGGACCTTCATTTGTCTTCATTAATCTTTTTCTTTTTACACACAGAGATTTTTACAGTCAGCTTTTATGCTCCTTGCAAGTTCACCCCTGCCCTATTTTTCCAGTCTTAATTAATCCCTTGATATTCCTTTGCTGAATTCTAAACTACCCTCAATCCTCAAGCCTGCTATGTTTTTCTAGCAAGTGTGTAGTGCTCCCATTCACAAGAAGATTAGCTGATCATGCACTATCATGTAATGTCCAGTCTTCATTAATATTTATGTGTAAATCATGTGGCTGAGGGACAGGACATCACGACGTCATAGGCCCAATTCCACATATAAAGGGAAGTAAGCAAATATTCATTCCTTGAAAACCAAGAGTGCTGTTTTATTGTTTGTGAGGAGACTTTGGGAACAGCAACTGTCACCACCCTCTCTGCACCTATCACCTGGACTTCTGGAGTTGTGCCACCTCTCCACCTGCCAGCTAGATTCCACTTCATCAAAAGCAAAGAGCAGTGGCCCCATGGTTCACTGATGTCTCCCTTCATGTTCTTATTCCAAGCCATCTCTAAACAGCAGAAGGTCATGTTTCCCAGGGATGGCAGATGTGCCATCCTGTCCTGAACAATTTTGTCCAATTGGGAGCTCAATACTGAGTATCAGGAACCCACTGCTCTCTACTCAGCCCGGCATGGCCAATTCCATTTTTGGAAAGCCTTCTTATTGATGTAGCCATACTTATGGACACTCAGTGACCCTGGAACTGGTAGCCATGACCCTCTCCCTCAATCAACTTTGACACACATTCCATCACCTTGCCATGGTTTCAGTGATCTTTGACCCCCCCCCCCCCCCCCCCCACCACAACGTTGTAATGCTTCATGAGCTTCTCCCGGCTCAGTGGAATACCTCCCTTTTATCCTTGACCTGTGATTCATCATCATCAACTTTTCTGATCATCTTTGACCTTTCCTCTGTTACCCTCGCATTCAATTCTTTGACATTAACCTTCCTTATATCGACTATATTCCTCCCTCTGCCCACACGAGTCTTTGCAGGGCTACCACCTCTCTCCCTCACTCTCTCTCATTCTCTCTCCTTCTCTCCCTCGCTCAGCCAAACCCTGTTCTCTTTTGACTGTCGGCATCCAATCTCGATCATTAATGCCTCCCCTCCAGTGGTTAAACAAAAATCCCCACGAAAGAAAAAACAATTCATTCTGACCCCAAATCCACAAGGAAGATGACTTTACTTGGTGCAAGTCAAGTTTAAGCAGTCATAAATCTTAGGGCCTTTTTTTTTACATGTTAGTTATGAAGGTGTGTAAGGTATCCACTAGCCCTTATGCCCTTGGACACTTAAGGACGTCAGTCTGCCTCACCATCATGATACATTAGGCCGTGAAGATGAGAGTGGAAGCTAGATTTTTTTACTCAAATTGATGGAAGGGGGCTTGTATGCAATTTGGGTGATGTTCTGTGCACATTGTGGTAGCACCTCCCCCACCCAAGTCCCTTCCCCAAGACCGTACCAACCCCATTCTTCGTGTCTCCCTGCTTGGCCTCTCAAAAACCATCACATCCAAAACTGTCTCTGCTATTTAGGTGCCCAATCCCTCCTCAGCCAATAAATCCCAATTCATCTTGAGTAATATAGTGCAGGAAAGGCCCTTCAACTTATCAAGTCTGCACCGACAATATTTACCACTAAAAGCATGCTAACCCCATTTCCCAGCACTTGTCCACATCCTTGACTGATGATATTTTAAGCATCATCCAAATATTTTTTAAAGGTTGTAAAGGCATCCACTGCTTTCAATATGGAGATGCCAACGTTGGATGAGGGTAAACAAAGTAAGTAGTCTCACAACACCAGGTTAAAGTCCAACAGGTTTATTTGGTAATAAACGCCATGAGCTTTTGTGGCTTTTCCCCTTAGTCAGGTGAGTGAGGAGTTCTGATCACAGATCATATAAAGGCACACACTCAGTTTCCCAGGCAGTGCATTCCACATTCCCTTAATCCTCTGAGTTAAAATGTTTTTTCTCTCAAATTCCCTCTGAATCTCCTGTCCTTTACCCTAAAAATATACTCCCCCCTCAATGAATGATCTCTCTACCAAGGGGAACACCTGCTCCACACTCACCCTGTCCACACCCCTCATAATCTTATACATCTCAATCACACCCCCCTCCCTTAGCCTTTTCTATATTCCTGCTCTGCAGTAAGCAATCCCAGCTGATCTATTCTATCCTTAGAGCTCAAATGTTTCAAACCAGGCAACATCCTGGTGAACCTTCTCTGTATTTCTCTCCAGTGCTATCACATCGGCCTATCAGCAGGATCCATGCTGTCTTCTTCACTTGCAGTCCCAAAAGTGTCCAGTACTGAAATCTGGAATTTTGAGATTGCAACTTTGATTTTATTATTGTCACACGTATTAATATACAGTGAAAAGTATTGTTTCTTGCATGCAATACAGACAAAGCATACCATTCATAGAGAAGGAAACAAGAGAGTGCAGAATGTAGTGATGCACTCAGAGCTAGGGTGTAGAGAAAGATCAACTTGATGCAAGGTAGGTCCATTCAAAAGTCTGATGGCAGCAGGGAAGAAGCTGTTCTTGAGTTGTTTGGTATATAAGCTCAGACTTTTGTATCATTTCCCTGACAGCAAAAGATGGAAGAAAGAATGTTCTGGGTGCTTGGGGTCCTTAATTATGCTCACTACTTTGCCGAGATATTGGGAAATGTAGATAGAGTCAATGGATAGGAAGCTGGTTTGCATAATGGATTGAGCTACATTCATGGCCTTTTGTAGTTTCTTGCAGTCTTGGGCAGAACAGGAGCCATACCAAGCTATGCTACAGCCGGAAAGAATACTTTCTATGGTGCATCTGTAAAAGTTGGTAAGAGTGGTAGCTGATATGCCAAATTTCTTTAGTCTTCTAAGAAAATAGAGGCATTGGTGGGCTTTCTTAACGAAGGTGTCAGCATAGGCAGACCAGGGCAGGTTGTTGGTGACCTGGACACCTAAAAACTTGAAGCTTTCGACCATTTCGACTTCACCCTCATTGACGTCGACAGGGGCGTGCCCTCCACTACGCTTCTTGAAGTCGGTGACAATCTCCTTTGTTTTGTTGACGTTGAAGGAGAGATTATCATCGTCACACCAGTTCATCAGATTCTCGATCTCATTCTTGTACCCTGTTTCGTCATTGTTGGAGATCCAATTCACTATGATGGTGTCGTCTGCAATCTTGAAAATTGAGTTGGAGTGGAATTTGGCCATACAGTCATACATGTATACAGAGTTCAGTAGGAGCTGCAGGAGCCCTGAAGAGCAATTTGCCCTTCCACTTAAGGGCAACATTCTCTGCTTGTTCGGTCACCAAGGGTAATCTTTTTCTAATGGAGGCTGGAGTAAGCATCCCCTCCCCAGCCTCATCACCCTGTTAATTTGCTGTGGAAGAACGTAGACTTGCATTGAATGTTGGAATTATAAAGATGGATCAATATTCTGAAGCTTTGCTTAGTTATCTTTTATGCAGAGCTTTCCTTCAAAAAATTAATGAGTGGAATAGAGCATACGTCAGAACAGATTGCATATAACCTATGAAAGAATAGTTCTTCATGGGATAAGTAACCTTTTCTCATATTCAGCGCTTTCAGTGTTCTGCCTATTCTAGTAAAGGTATTGTTTGAGATAGGGACAAGTTGTACTATTGATGGATGAGATGAAATTTAAGATTGGAACAAGTTGTAATGTGGATAGATGAGCTGGAATTTGAAAGGAAAATGGGTTGTTTTGATGATTGAAGAGTTGATACTTGCCTAACACCTTGTCGGTATGGTAACAGTACAAATGATGTGCATTCTGCTAATCTCCCTGTATCCTTCAGAATGCTTATCAGTGTCATCTCCTAACACATTGTTCCTTCTATAAGGGGAGAAGAAGAACCTTTACAAGGATTAAATTTGCAGTTGATAGAGGAGAGTTCCAACATTTTTATGTTGTATTTTCAAGTGCAGGATACAGAATGTTAAGGTCCATATATCTAATAAACTCTTGTCAGTTCAAAACAATTCAATGATTTTAAGATCCACAGTGTTTTACCTATTTATTAAACCAGGATATTGGTAGTGTGTTTACGATATAAAATCCTATTTCAGTATTGATTGAGGTAGTTTTTTTTTTGACATTCATTAATGGAATGTGGACTTCACTATCAATGCTAGAATTGATTGCCCATCCCTAATTATCTTCTTGAATACAATGGATTAGCTTGCTGGGCTTTTTTTTAGAAACCCTACAGTGCAAAAAGAGGTCATTTGGTCCATCAAGTCTGCACCAACCACAATCCCACCCAGAGCCTACTCTCCCATATCCCTATGTATTTACCCACTAATCCCTCTATGCATCTCAAGACACTAAGGAGAAATTTTAGCATGGTCAATCAGTCTAACCCTAATTTAAGAGGACAATTAACAGACCAGCAGATTGCTGTGGACCTTGCACTCCAGAGTCCTTCTTTAAAGTACCCCCTCCCTACCATGATGGCCATAATAATGCCCACAGATCTCCATTTGGTGAGGAGAGGGTTCTCCCCTTCATGAGGATGACCGAGAGCTGTGGTCTATTTCTATTTGTATATTTTTATGAAGCATTCAGAGGGTGCCTCAAGATGGACGCATCCTCTCTCCTGCGTAAATCGGCATTTCCCACCTTAGCTGCTGAGACTCTGGATGTGTCATTGTTGGAACACAACAACACAAGGAGTAGAAGAAGGAGTAGGCCATCAGGCTTATCAAGCCTGCCCTGTATTCAATATAATCATGGCTACTCTATGCTGACCTCAGCTCCTTTGCTGTGCCATTCCCTCTATTCCTTAGTCTATCAAATATTTATCCACCTCCAATTCCTCCAGTTCCATGGACTTCTATTTTATGCGCCAGACTCTTAAGCGGCACCTTGTCAAATGCCTTTTGGAAGTTTGAATACACTACATCTACAGGTTCCCCTCTATCTATTCTCTATGTTTCTTCATCAAAGAATTTGAGCAAATTTGTCAAACATGATTTACCTTTTAAAAAATGCTGACTAGGTTTGATTATATTCAACTTTCCTAAATGATTAGCTATTTCCTCTTTGGTTATTGACTCCAACATCTTGTCAATAATAGATGTTAAAGTAACTGGCCTATAGTTTCCTGCCTTTCTCACTTTTTGAATAAGGGTATTACATTGGCTATTTTCCAATCTTCTGGAATTTAGCGAGTTCTAATAAACTTCAACCAATGGCTCTGCTATCTCTGCAGTCACTTCCATTAAAACCATGGCATGCAGTTCATTAGGGTCCTGGTGACTTGTTCACCTTTAACTCCTTGAGTTTCTCTAATACCCTTGTGATTGGGTTTATTGTAAATTCTATCATATTATTTGAAATCAGCCCATCTGATAACTTCGGGATAGTTGCAATGTCTTCCGTGGTGAAGACTATTGCAAAATACTTATTTAGCAAAGATGCCATTTATTTGCTTGCTGTGATAAATTCACCTGCCTCTTTCAGCAGAGGTTCCACATTTACCTGAGGTGACCACTTCCAATAGAAGTTCTTACTGTTTGTTTTAATGCCATCTGCAAGTTTTCTCTCAGAATTCATTTTTTTCCCTTCGATTGAGCCAGTCTTTTGCTGCTGGATCCTAAACACTTTCCAGCCCTCTAATTTACGATCAGCCACTTTGCAATCCTGCTTTCCAATTTAACATTATCCGTGACCTCCTGTGTTAACCATTCTTGTGGAATTTTCCTTTTTGATTGGAATAAATCCCTTCTGAGCATTTTGGACCAGCTGTTTGAATAATTGTCCCTGCTCATCTACTGACCTGTGTCTTAATTTGTTTACCCAGTCCACTTTAGTCAGCTCCTCCCTCTTTCCATTATAATTATCTTTATTTAAGTTGAAGTCACTGGTTATGGATCTGTAGTGTTCACCCTCAAACTATCTTTGCATTTCTTTCATGTTGTGGTCATTAGCTCCTCAGGGGTCCTTAGCCACAGAACCTCTGATTAATCCTTTTTCATTACACAAAATCAAATCTGATTTTGATTTTTGACTTTTTTTTGTCATATGTATTAGTTTGCACTAAAAAGTATTGTTTCTTGTACGCTATACAGACAAAACATACTGTTCATAGAGAAGGAAACGAGAGAGTGCAGAATATAGTGTTACAGTCATAGCTAGGATGTAGAGAAAGATCAAGGTAGGTCCATTCAGAAGTCTGACACAGCAGGGACGAAGCTGTTTTTGAATCGGTTGGTACATGACCTCGGACTTTTGTATCCTTTTCCCAAGAAAGAAAGTAGAAGAGAGAATCTCTGGGTGTCCTTAATTACGGTGGCTGTTTTGCCGAGGCAGTGGGAAGTATAGACAGACTCAGTGGATGGGAAGCGTCCTGGGTAGTTCCCACAAAGTACTGCCCTGAAAAGGAATCCCTGATATGCTTTGAGGCTTCAGTTGACCTCAGCATAAGCCGCTGTCTTTAATCGGAAAGCAAGTGCATTCTTTGGCCACTAACTGGCTTGGCGCTGAAAAATTGCTTTGAGGATCTGCTACCAAAACAGGATGGAATTATGACCCAGAAATTCACCTTATGTTGGTGTTCTTCTGACACCGGAAGGAAAATCCAGCCCAATGTCGCTGGAAGTTCAGAATGCGGAATCTATCAGCTTTAGTTAGCCTTTGTTAATGGTGGAAAGGGACATAGCTGCATTTATTTTCCGGCAGCTATTTTGCTATTGGCAATATTGGAAACTTTTTTTTCAACTTCACATAGAATTTAATCTGCAGTTTGCTTTTTTCAGCAACGTCCATAATATTTCAGTTAAAAACACAATCCAACTTTTTAACATCCTTAATGTTGAATAAAAAATAATAAAGTGACATCGGGACCAAATGAATGCTGAATTATTTGGCCATTTTGTTGTTGTGAGTGAATCATAGAATCCCTACAGTGTAGAAGGAAGCCTATCAAGCCTACACTGACAACAATCCCATTCAGACTCTATCCCCTTAACCCCACATATTTACCCTGCTAGTCCCCCTGACACTAAGGGGCAATTTACCATGGCCAATTTACCTAACCTGCACAGTTTTGTCATGTGGGACGTTGTGGGAAGAAAGTGAAGCATCCGGAGGGAACCCCAAGCAAATATGGTGAGAACGACTGCACCGACAACAGTTCCACCTAAGCCCGATTCCCGTAACCCCACATACTTACCCTGCTAATCCCTCTAACCTTTGCATCTTGGAACACTAAGGAGCAATTTAGCATGGCTAAGCAACCTAAGCCACACATCTTTGGAGCGTGGGAGGAAACCGGAGCACCTGCAGGAAGCCCACACAGAAATGGGGAGAACATGCAGACTCCACACAGACAATGACCCAAGCCAAGAATCGAACCCGGGTCCCTGGTGTTGTGATGCAGTGCTAACCAATCTGCCACCCTGCCGTGAAGTAGTGCAGGATGCCACAAATATATTGATGTTAGTTTGGCTTAGTACTTTCTTCAGAATTTAGCTGCCGTTGTTTTCACCCACTCAATTTTATCTTTTTTTTTAATCATCTCTCTCCTTTGTCAGGACTCTATGAGTACAGTAGTCCTTTGATGCTTCATTGTTGTTCTTGGATGTCACCCTGTACGGAGACTAGATTGACCAGACTATGAGCTGGAAATGGACAATTTAATGTTTATTTGCCTGTTAACAAGTGACCGAACTGTAAATACAGTGGGTTTCACAAATTAGGTCATCCCATCCTTGATTAGCATCTGCATTTAATTCCCAGCAAAATTGCGCTGCCTCCACAAACCCCAGAATTCTGAGTCAGTTGTAGCAACCCGTTGCCTTGGTGATGAAAATTAACTAACTCAGTGCAGAGACCGGAGATTTGTCCTGGGGTATTCCTGGCTTCCACAGCTCCAGAAGGGAAAAAACATAGCCTAATTGTTTTCCTTCTGCCAGGAGCTTGCCGAGTGCTTCTTTCTGATTGCTATGTTCAGTTCTTTTCTGGTTATTCTCTGGCTTGTTTTTTTTTCTTCTGAATCAAAATTCTTTCCAGGTTCTTGAACACTCATCATTTTTAGTTTTCTGGAGTTGGTGCAGTTGGTACACCCTGTAGCTTACAGACAAAGACTTAAGTGCGATGACATAGAGCAGTAATGTAGGATGGAGGGTCGATTCTGCACTCTTCATGAGTGACCTAATGAAATGTCTGCCCTGGGTTGGATCCATTGAATAATATATAACGCCACAGTGTAATTTAAAATACCATGATCACAATCTTCACTAAATCCGCGCAGAAAACTTCATGCAGAGTCACATGCAGTGTAATTGGACACTTAATTAAACAACTCAGTTGCATTTTCAGGATTGACTTGACTCCCACATGGGGAGTCAGTTCTGAATCAGCCCCAGATAAATGTTGCACGGTGTGATAGCGCGCCAGGGAAGAGACTTGGTCTCTCAATGTATTATTAACAAAATGGATATTTTTATTGAGGCAAATGGCCATTATCATTTTTTTAAATGAAAACATTTTCTGCAGAATGGCATCCCAATTAAAGAGGGAGAGTAGACTTTATTGTGAGCAAGTTTTCTAGCTTTTTTCTAAAAATGAGAGCGACAAGTGACAGAGTGATTGCCCCTTAGTAACAGGAGAATTAGCAGAGTAAATACACGAGGTTATGAGAATAGTGCCTGAGTGAATTTTTGTTGGTGCAGCCTTAAAGGGTCGAATGGCCTCCTTCTGTACTGTTTGGATTCTATGATTCCATGAACCTTCTGAGCTCACCATTGTGTTCAACAACTGAAGACTGTAAAATTTCCCCTTCATCTTGACCTCTTTTTGTTTCCTTGGTTTGTCCCAATACTGCCCCTAAAGGCCATCTGTTGCTTGTATTTTTAGTTTTGCGTTCACTAAGTACTGACCTTTGTTCTCCTATTAACACATTGTCCTCTCTTACCTTTATGCCACGATTAGCATCTTCTTTAGTCTTTAATTGAACCATTAACATTTGCTTTGTTTTGCGTCCATTATATCTTTGTCAATCTCTCTTTAGCTATGACCCTCCCTGACCTTCTATTCTGCCCATCTTCTTCACACCCTCTCCAACAATATACTTAATCACATTTTTACCCCTCTTCAGTTCTGAACAAGAGTCACAGACTCAAAAAGTTAAGTCTGTTTCTCTCTCACATAGATGCAGCCAGACTTACTGAATTTATCCAACATTTTCTGTTTTAATTCAGCATTGTAACCTGGCTGAGTCCAACCTGTTCTGGGGTGTTTGATAGTCATATTTTTGCATTGCCAGCAACATAATTGGGACAGAGTTTACTGGAGCAGGGCATTAGTTTGATATGCCCCATCCAAAGATAGTCTGAACTGATGATTGCACAATAAGACAAGCAGGACATTTGAGACCTGAGTGAACAGAACAATCTACAGGGTGTTTCTTTAACCAATGACATTTACAGATTGGGAAATTAGCACAAGAATAGAGTGAAATAAAGAGGGAGAATTCAATGTCGACTGAAAGTGAAATAAAGAGAGGAATGGTAAGATTGATTGAGGGAGTGAAGGAAAAGAGAAGGGTTATAGAGTCATAGAGGTTTGCAGCATGGAAACAGGGCCTATGACCCAACTTGTTCATGCTGCCTTTTTTTCAAGCTAGTCCCAATTGCCCACGTTTGGCCCACATCTCTCTACACCTGTCTTATCCATGTAACTATCTAAATGCTTTTTAAAAGAAACAATTGCCTTTACTACTACCTCTGGCAGCTTGTTCCAGACATTCACGACTTTCTGTATGAAAAAATTGCCCCTCTGGACTCTTTTGTATCTCTCCTCGCTCACCTTAAGTCTATGCCTAATAGTTTTGGATTCTCCCAGCTTTAGGAAAAGATGTTGACTATCTGCTATGTCCCTCATTATTTTATGGATCTCCAGAAGATCACCCCACATTCTTTTACGCTCCAGAGAGAAAAAAAAATTGCTGTCTATCCAGCCTGTCCTTATTACTCAAACCATCAAGTGACACTTGAGACACTTTGACTCAAGTGTCAAATAAGGAAGTAAGTAAGCATTACTTGCTTACTTACAGAACACAGAACACCACAGCACAAACAGGCCCGATCATATCCCAACCTACCAGCCCTATCTATAACCCTCAATCCCATTAAATCCCATGTACTTATCCAGAAGTCTCTTAAAAGACCCCAGCGAGTTTGCCTCCACCACCACCAATAGCAACTGATTCCAATCATTCACCACTCTCTGAGTGAAAAACTTACCCCTGCCATCTCCTCTGTACCTACCCCACAACACCTTAAAACCTGCATCCTCTCGTAGCGACCATTTAGCCGTGGGAAATAACCTCTGAGAATCCACTCTATCTATACCTCTCAACATCTTATTTATCTGAATTTTTAAAATTATATTCATTCATGGGATGTGTCATTGGCTAGGCCACCATTTATTGTCCATTTCTAATTGGCAATAAGAATGCAGTCCATTTAGTGTAGATACATTGGTGTTAGGGAACAAATTCTAGGAATTTGACTCAAGTGTCAAAAAAGGAAATGCAATATATTTTCCAAGTAAGTATAGAGGAGAACTTCCAGCTGGCAGTGTTCACATATGTCTGCTGCCCTTGTTTTTCTAGATGGTAGTGGTCATGGGTTTGGAAAGTGCTATCTGAGGGGATTTGATGAGTTCCTGCAGTGCATCTTGTTAACAGTGCTGCTCCACTGCATTGGAGGTGGAGGAATTGAATATTTGTAGATGTGGTGCCAATCAAATGGGCTGTTTTGTTCTGGGTGGAGTCCAGCTTCGTGAACGTTGTTTGAGTGGCACTCATGCAGACAAGTGGACAGTATAGGGTGGAATGGTGGCATAGTGATTCGCACTGCTGCCTCACAACGCCAGGGACCTGGGTTCTATTCCTGGCTTGGGTCATTGTCTGTGTGGGTTTGCACATTCTCCCTGTGTCTGAGTTAGTTTCCTCCAGGTTCTTCCCACAGTCCAAAGATGTGCCGGTTAGGTTTATTGGCCATGTTAAATTGCCCAGTTTTATTGTATTAACAGTGTAAATATTGGGGCTCCAGGAATGGGGTCTGGGCGGGATTATGGTCGGTGCAGAGTTAATAGGCTGAATGGCCTCATTCTGCAGTGTAGGGATTCCATGATTATTCCATCAGTACTATTACAGGAATGTTGTCTCGGCCCATTGCCTTTGTGATATCCAGTGCCTTCAGCCATTTCTTGATATCATGTGGAGTGAATCAAATTCGCTGAAGATTTGCCTCCTCATGGATCATCCTTTTGGCAGTTCTGATTGAAGATTGTTGCAAACGCTTCAGTCTTATCTTTTGCAAACTTACCTTCAGCCTTAAACTTTGTGTTAATGTTTCTCTTCAAGACAGTGTGAACTCTATGCATTTTTTACTTGCTTTTAAAAAAATTCTTGTTCTAAGTACGCTGTTTGCAGGAATCAAAAATATAAAGTTTTTCTCCTGCGTATCTCCTTCAACTATCGTAATCAACAGGAACATTTTGTTGGTCTGTTGTGTTGCATGGTTCATTCTTAAGGTCTAAGATAGGGGAGTCCTTTACCAACGGATGGAAATGATGAGAGTAACTTTCAAAATGGCACTTCATCTCAGGACATTAGGTTGTATTTTCTTTATTCTTTCATTTCAAGGGGAAAAGGAGTAGAAGAGTATTTTAATGTGGTTAAATGAAGATGAGTGGGAGGAGACTCATATGGAGCAGGAACACTAGGATGAATATATTTGGGCTAAATGGATTGTTTAGACCATAAGATGTAGGAGCAGAAGTAGGCCATTCGGCCTATTGGATCTGCTCCACCATTCAATGATATCTTGACTGAACTGATGTGATAATCCTCAACTCCACTTTCCTGTCTTAACCCCACAACCCTCAATTCTCTTACTGGTTAAAAATGTCTGTCTTAATCTTGAATATAATGATTTGACCTCTACAGCCCCCTATAGTAAAGAATTCCACAGAATAACTGCCCTAAATAAAAATTACTTCTTATCTCTGTCTTACATACTAACGCCTTATTCTGAGATTATGCCGTCTGGTTCTAGACTCTCCCACAAGGGGAAACAACTTCTCGGCATCTACTCTGTCAAACGCTATGGGAATCCTATGTGCCTCAATGAGAGGCCTCTCATTCTTCCAAACTCCAGTGAGTACAGACCCAACCTACTCAACCTCTTCTCATAAGAAAATCCATCTATAACCAAGATCAAGCTCATAAATCTTCTCTGGATTGCTTCCAATGCTAGCGTCTTTCCTCAGAGGGGACGAAAACTGTTCATAGTGTCCTAGGATTGTCTAATTTGTGCCTTATCTACTTTTAGCAATACTTCCCAATTTTTATACTCCATTGTCTTTGAAATGAAAACCACATTCCATTTCTCTTCCCCGTTGCCTGCTGAAGTTTTTTTGTGATTTGTGCGCAAGGTTGCCACATTATAGGAAGGATGTGAACGCACCGGTGGTGGTGCTCAGGAGATTTACCAGTATGTTGCCTGGGATGGAACATTTAAGTAATAAAGAGAGGTTGGGTAGACTTGGGTTATTTTCTCAGGAGCAAAGAAGACTAAGGGGTGATCTGATTGACGTGCTTGAGATTATGAGGGACATGGACAGGGTGGATAGAGAGCAGGTATTCCCTTTGGTTGAATGATAAGTTACAAGGGGACATAAGCTAAAAGTGTGGGGTGGGAAATTTAGGGGAGATATGAGGAAAAACTTTTTCCTTCAGAGAGTGGTGACGGTCTTGAGGTGGGAAGGTGGTGGAGGTGGGAATCTGGGAGGGTGGTGGAGGTGGGAGAGTGGTGGAGGCGGGAGTCTGGGAGAGTGATGGAAGCGTAAGTCTGGGAGAATGATGGAAGTGTAAATCTGGGAGGGTGGTGGAGGTGGGAGAGTGGTGGAGGCGGGAGAGTGGTGGAGGCGGGAGTCTGGGAGAATGATGGAAGTGGAAGTCTGGGAGAGTGGTGGAGGTGGGAGTCTGGGAGAGTGATGGAGGTGTAAGTCTGGGAGGGTGGTGGAGGTGGGAGAGTGGTGGAGGCGGGAGAGTGGTGGAGGCGGGAGTCTGGGAGAATGATGGAAGTGGAAGTCTGGGAGAATGATGGAAGTGGAAGTCTGGGAGAGTGGTGGAGGTGGGAGTCTGGGAGAGTGATGGAGGTGGGAGTCTGGGAGAGTGATGGAGGTGGGAGTCTGGGAGGGTGGTGGAGGTGGGAGAGTGGTGGAGGTGGGAGTCTGGGAGAGTGATGGAAGTGTAAGTCTGAGAGAATGATGGAAGTGTAAGTCTGGGAGGGTGGTGGAGGTATGAGTCTGGGAAGGTGCTGGAGATGGGAGCCTGGGAGAATGGTGGAGATGGGAGCCTGGGAGGATGGTGGAGATGGGAGCCTGGGAGGATGGTGGAGATGGGAGCCTGGGAGGATGGTGGAGATGGCTTGCCTCTTCTATCCTGTAAAAGTACCTGGATGAGCACTTGACACACGATAACATTCAAGGCTATGGGTCAAGTGCTGGCAAGTGGGATTAGATGGATAGGTCAGGGCATTTCATACGTTGGTGCAAACTCGATGGGCCGAAGGGCCTCTTCTGCATGATAGCATTCTGTGATTCTGTGACCCCCAAATCCCCCTGTGCTGCAGCGGTCTGCGGTCGCTTGCCATTTAAATAATATACAGCTTCTTTATTCTTCCTATCAAAGTGCATATCTTCTTATTTTCCTACATTATATTCCATCTGCTAAGCCTTTGCCCAGACATCTAACCTTTCCTGTTGGCGAAGCCAGCATTTGTTGCTGAGCCCCAACTGCCTTTGGTAAGGAGATAGTGAGTCATTTTCTTGAAGTTTCTGCAGTCCATCTGGCGTAACTGTACCTACAGCGAATTCCAGCGTTTTGACTCAGAGTCAGTGAAGGAATACAGATATGGTGAGGAGTGGGAGAGTGGGCACGGAGCAGAAACATGGGTTGAAACTATCCCAATTTGTTGGATGAGAAGTAAAACGTGGTGGCAAAAGATATCAGTGAAGTGAAATTAAAATAAAATAAAGAAGCATTTAACAATTCTAGAACAAGCATTCCTAAATAGTCAGATCCTTGTTTTTGCTTGTGGCGGGGGGATGCAAGGGTAATATCACAGATGAATTTAAGCACTGTCAGATTTATCTTAAAACTGCTAAAATTAATAATGAAATCAATTATATTTATCATCATTCTCCTCATTAATTGTAAAGTACTAGTTCATTAAATTGTTGGACTCATTAGATTTTAATAAACAACTCGAATATTTTTTTTCGCTATTTCACTCACATGAATGTCAATGTTTTGTCATTAGTGCTAAATATGCTGTGGGCAATATAAATCTCACTGAAGCATGGTAGCCTCTGAAAAAATAATTTGACAGAAATGAAGAACCAAGTGATTTTTCATTCCGAAAAGATTTATCGTGAGAATTTTGTAAGTTAATTGAAAGGAAATTTTTATTATGTTACCTCATTTTTTTTAAGCTGGTAAACCAATAGACAATAAGCGGGAACCACTACATTTAAACAGGAATCAGATGGTAGTGGTTTCTCCATTACCCTCTGGTAATGCACATTTACTTAATATGTACAGGCCATTTAGCGCAGTAGGTTCGTGCTAGCTCTTATGCTACATGTGAGTCTTCTCCTGCTCTTATAATTTAATCTCATTAGTGTATTATTCTCCTCCTTTTCTCTATTGTGTGTTTATTAAGCCTATGCTTGATTGTGTTTGCACTGATCTCCTCAAAATTTTATTTTCTTTAAATTCTTTCATGGGATGTGAGCCTTGCTGGTTAAACCAACATCTGTTGTCCGTCCTTAATTGTAAACGAAGCCCAGCCTATCAAGCAACCCAACCTTTCACCTGTTGATCCTGTCTACGCGAAGTGTAGCCAGCATAATTAAGGACCTCACTCACCCTGGACATTCTCTCTTCTGCCTTCTTCCATTAGGAAAAAGGTGCAAAAATCTGATGTCATGTACCAACTAACTTTCTTCCCTGCTGCCATCAGACTTTTATATGGACCAAACTTGTATCAAGTTGATCTTTCTCTACACCCTTGCTATGACAGTAGATTTACAATCTACACCCTCTCCTTTCCTTCTCTATGTACAGTATGCTTTGTACAAGCATGCACGAAACGATACTTTTCACTGTATGTGTGGCAATAAATCAAAACAAATCAAAAGCCTTCAGAAGGTGAGGTGCATTTTTCAACTAATGCACTCCATGTTGTGTGGAAGGAAGTTTCAGGATTTTGATCTCATAACAGTGAAGAAAAGGCAATATAGCTTTAAGTTAGGATAGTATTTGTGGCTTGGAGAGGAGTTTGCAGTTGGGGTGTTTTCATACATCTGCTGCCCTTGTCCTTCTACATGTAGACGTCACAGGTTTTGAAGGTGCTGTCGAAGGAAGTTTTGGTTTATCTTGTGTGATACATAGGTAAACATTCTAGGCCGTTCACAACTTTGACTGTAAGTCTGCACTCGGTTATTTGACCTTCGTCAAAGTAGTGACAGTGAATCTGTCAGATTTAAGCAATGTCAGCCCATTTCTCTAATATTTGTAATGCTGATATATCTTAAACGATAAAGGCTATCCACTGAATTGTTCCATAATCTCTAAACCTTCAAGACAGCACTTTCAAATATCTCAGTCTTTTTCACTATCGATGCTTCTCATTTCTTGACTGTGCTTATGTTTTTGAAGACCTATTGGTTAGAGACAGCTAGTGACTGGTTATTACATAAAGAAGTATGTCATTGTGACAAGGTGAAGTTCTGTCCCAATCATGTCATTATTGGGAAGTTGTCATTAATCACAACTTCATTAATCCATATTCATAATTCTATTGAATCAGAGTTTGACATCATATTGGACAGCTCTCCATAAAACATTTGCTGCCATGGTTTCTATCTCCAGCAAGACGAACACAAAAGCACTATAACAAGGGACAACAAGTTTATAAATATTGTTTTATGTTCCAGCGGTGTGGTTTGTGGCTTTAGATATGTGTGGCCTATCTTATCTGGAGAGATTATTGTCTTATACTGGTACTTCCTTTAAACTGTAATTATCACTACATATAAGATAGGTATGTCACTCATGAATACAGATTGTTCCATCCTCTCTCCTGAGAGGGGCCATCACAGTGGCACAGCAGTTAGCACTGCTGTCTCACAGCTCTACGGACCCAGGTTCGATTCTAGCTTTGGGTGACCATTCTGTGTGGAGTCTGTAGATTCTCCCATATCTGCATGAGTCTCCTCCTGATGTTCTGGTTTCCTCTCACAGTCCAAAGAGATGCAGGTTGGGTGTATTGGCCATGCTAGATTGCCCCTTAGTGTCCCAAGATGTCTCGGTTAGATGGTTTTGTTGTTGGAAATGTGTGCAGTTATGGAGATAGGGCAGGCAAGAGGATTTGGATCAGCTCTTCTGTCAGAGTTGGTGCAGATTCAATGGGCCGAATAGCCTTTTCTGCATTGTAGGAATTCTATGAGTCTAGCACTGCTGATTTCACTGATACGTCATGGTTTACATCATTCATTACCATAACAATTGTGTGAACCCTATATATTTTATCAACTTATTAACAATTTGAAATTGTGCTTTAACCATTTACATTGCATTTCTGTAATTGTACTTTATTGCAACAACTTGTGCCCAAACTTCTACTTTTTCCACTCCCCCCACCCGCCCCCCCATTGAATTCCATCCTCCCACACCATGTCCCCCACAGGTCATTGCTGTAAGAACCCCAATTCCCTTAATGTCCTTGGCTCTTTGGGAAGATGTTTTGGAAATATGCTGTCATTCCTCTTTTCCTTGGAAGACATCATCACCAGCGAAATGGGACATCAACTTTGCAAACTGTTGGTAATCGAAATGTAGACTTCAGGACCACTGTGGCATAAGAACCTTGGATGTTTTTCCAAAGAGAGACTGATCCAAGAGACGGAGTGATAAAGGATCAACATTTGGATTCTCTTGAACGAAAAGAGAAGAAATGAAGACTCACAGAAAAATCTAAGTCTATAGCACACATTCCTAATGGCCTACATCAATCATTACCATAGTCATTCTTTTAATCCATTACAATACTGATATCTCCCTGGTGATGATATTACGCCTTTAAGAAATGTATTTGATATTTTTGGGCAGGATTTTTTTTAACAGCTTGTTCTAACACCAGTGCTACTGGGTATACATCTGGCAGCCCTATATTGTTACTGCAGCAGTATAATTGCTCCTAACTGTGAGGACGTTTGCTTTGACCCAGACTGATATTGTTCTATTGTTGCAGAGTAGGATTGACAGGAAAATCAGGTGGCTGTGTGGAGCTCACCTTACACAAAGAAATCAAGCTCAGCTTGCTTGATTTTAGTGAGAGTTTGCTTTCTTGGTGTCTCTTTTTCTCTTGATTTTGAGATTGGAATCTCTGAGATTCTGCCGTTTTGGGGTGGACCTTTCTCTGGAGGCTGCTGCATGAAAGTCAGAAGCCAAGTTTCTGTCCAGAGGGGTTAAAAGGCTGCATATGAGCACATTTGTTTGGTGCTGAAGAGGGATTTATGTCTATGAGGGTACTGCTTACATTGGAACAACAGAGGTGGATAGCTGTTAAGAATTATACCTTGTGATGTTTAAGTATTTCCGACTAATAAAAGTTATGTTCATTGTTTTTGCTTTATTTTACTAGTGTTGTTAAAAATAAAGTTTGTTTTATTACAAGCTTCCCAGTGGGTCAACTGAATCATATCTGAAGTGAAACACCTCATTTTTTGATTTGATTTGATTTATTATTATCACATGCATTAACATGCAGTGAAAAGTATTGTTTCTTGAGCGCCTCACTGACAAAGCATACTGTTCATAGAGAAGGAAAGGAGAGAGAGTGCAGAATGTAGTGTTACAATCATAGCTAGAGTGTAGAGAAAGATCAGCTTAATGCAGGGTAAGTCCATTCAAAATTCTGATAGCAGCAGGGAAGAAGCTGTCCTTGAGTCATTTGGTATGTGACCTCAGACTTTTGTATCTTTCTCCTGACGGAAGAAGGTGGAAGAGAGATGTCTGGGTTGTGTGACGTCCTTAATTATGCTAGCTGTTTTGTCGAGGCAGCGGGAAGTGTCGACAGTCAATGGATGGGATGCTGGTTTGCATGACGAACTAGGCTACATTCACAATCTTTTGTAATTCCTTACTGTCTTAGGCAGAGCAGGAGATGTACAAAACTATGATACAACCAGAAAGAATGCTTTCTATGGTGCATCTGTAAAAGTTGGTGAGAGTTATAGCTGAAATATCAAATTTCCTTACTCTTTAGTCTTAGCATAATTTCATTATGCCCACCCTAATGCCAAAATCAGAAAAGCTGGGTCCAGGTTAACTCCATATGATACTTTGGAGTTTCTGATCAGGCTCTGAATGCCCTTCATAACAATTCATGATCCTGTGACCAGGTTGTACAGAATTTGCATCTTCAAACAACTGGTTTCCTATACAGGCAACTTATTCGTTTGACAGTGTAGGTAATGTTTGCTCCCTTGATGCGTGGCTTTGACAAAAGTATTCAGGTTTTACCATTGTCTCATCCAGATTGTTTGGTTTACTTATAATTGCTATTTACATGAAGAAATATGCTTGTTTTATTTAGAAGGAATGTAAATTTATGATGTTGCACACATTGCTGAATGGATGAGTTATGGCACCTTCAAACCAGTTTATTCTCAGTGCCAAGCACAAGGTGTCGTACTACCTACTGTTGAAACAAAAGTCAGTTGAACTAAGTAGTGCCTGCTACTAGCTACACCAACTGCAAACCAGCATGGCTACTGCTATTCAACTTCATGACTTCCTTATTGTTCAGATTAATGATGCCCAGTGATCTTACCTGGTTAAACCAGATAAGCTGATTAGGAATGAAAATAAGATGAGAAATGCAAACACCTTGCCAGACATCTTAATGTTTAACTTCTCCAGTGCTATTCTTCCAGATCCCTTGTGCTTCAGACCTGCTCAAGTAGCACTGTACTACCCTGGGCAGCATGGTGGCACAGTGGTCAGCAAAATAAAGTTTGTTTTTTAACAAAATTGTTTTATTGGGCTGCTTCACAATGCCAGGGATCCGGGTTCAATTCTGGCCTCAGATGACTGCCTGTGTGGAGTTTGCACATTCTCCCCATGTTTGCGTAGATTTCTTTCGGGTGCTCCGATTTCCTCCCAAACTCCAAAGATGATTAGGTTGATTGACCATGCTAAAATTGCCCTTTAGTTTCAGAGGATTGGCAGAGTAAATACATGGGATTACAAGGAAATATAGGGCCTGGGTAGGATTGTTGTCAGTGTGGGCTTGATGGACTGAATGGCCTCCTTCTGCACTGTAGGAATTCTATGAACTTTCTACTCGTATTTTACCCCACAGTAAATTTTGCTCAGCTAACATCTCTTATACCTCCCAAGCATCACAGCCTGCGACTCATTGATTTCTGAATCCTGATCCTGAACTGCCTCCATTTTCCACCCTTACTCTGCTCTCAGAAGTTGCGCTTTGCCAATTCTTGTGCAGCTCTCACTCTTACCGTTACACCCTCACCACTGGAGCTCAATGCTTCCCAGTGCTGTGTGGAATTCAACACAATTTCAAACACTCCCTCAAAATCTACTTAAATCGCACTGCTGGTCACCTTCACAATTCTTCCAAAGTCCAGCTCTCTTCGCTACAAACAGTGATGGGAACATCTTCTCAACATTAAGTAAAAGGTTGTTATTTCCAGTGATTTGTAACCTTTAAAATAATTCACACAAGGTAACTCCTTTCATAATTTTCCAGGGGAACAATGTGATTTATAAGTTGAACTTTCTCATGATCAAATGATGCATTAAAAAAAAGTACTTTGTCTCACCTTCCATGTAGTATTTCATGGCTTCTCATATGTGAAGCACTCTGTACTGAAATGTGCACTCTGTTCTTTCTCTAGCTATGCAGCAAGTCCTGGACAACTTGAATGACTTGCCGAACTCTACAGGAGCCAAGGATCTAGATTTACTCTTTCTGAGGGGAATCATGGAAAGTCCAATTGTACGATCGCTAGCTAAGGTAGTTACATAACCTGTACATTCTCTGATGGTGTGGTTCTTGGTTTGTCGGTTGTTTTATGTAATGTATCAGTTTGTCGAGTTCCGCCCTGATAGTGGATTGCAAGTCTTCTTCCCTCCCTGTGTTGATATCAGACCTGAGCACTTTGAACGAGAAGGATAGTTAGGTGTGTTTTATTGTTGAATTGCTGACAAATACCACAAAATAATTGAAAGAAAAATATTGATCAATTGCCCAGTTGCTTGAAGAATAAAGTAACTATATGCTGCTATCTAATGTTCAGCCACTGAGACACAAAGACTTTGAAAGTTGAATCTTTTCCAAAGCTGCCTTGTATTAGAACAGGTTTTCAAACAAGAGAAGGTAGAAAAGCAGCCAGTTAGTGCTATACTTAATACTTTGAAGATTGTTCTATATTTCAACACCCCCAAAAAATGAATGTAGTTGGCCTAATTGCAAAGGCTTTCAAAAGAATTACAGTCATCTGAATTGTGTGAAAAACCTATATGTTATCATGGGATCTGTGGGTTTTGTTTTGGATTAGCCTTTGTTATCTGTGTCCTGCTTTAAAGTTAGAGGTCAGCACAATGGCACAGTGATTAGCACTGTTACCTCACAGTGCCAGCGACCTGGCTTCAATTCCAGACTCAGATGACTGTCTGAGGTGTTTGCACATTTTCCCTGTGTCTGGATGGGTTTCCTTCGGTGCTCCAGTTCTCTCTCACACACCACAGATGTGCAGGTTAGGTTACTTGGCCAAGCTAATTGCCCTTTCTTGTTAGGGGGAAATAGCAGGGTAAATACATGGGGTTACGAGGATGGGACCTCAGTGGGATTGTTGTTGGTTGTTCTGTGCAGATTAGATAGGCTGAATGGCCTCCGTCTGCACTGCAGGGAACCTATGAATCTATAGAGAGGAATGCTGTCTAAAATCTTATCTGAAGAAAGATTCTGTTCCAATGACATCAGGAATGGAGGCATTGGACCATAATCAGCACTCATTATTCAGGCAATCGCTAGAGGGGGAATTTTACACAGATACCTGTCTGTAAGGTTGAATTGAAGCATCTGTTTTACAATATAACATAGGACATGGGGAATTGCAAGGCACCACTCAATATAAATGCCTTCCTTTGTAAGGTTGTACATTAATTGGAAAAGCTGATGAATAGAGTTTCCTCTGAAGCCAACAATGGATACTGACACGTTTTATACAACCAATATGCCACGAGCGATGTTCTTTTTCAGGTTCCTTTACAATCCAAGATTAGTACAAAATAAATCACATTATATCAATCACATTATATCAATCACATTATTATGAAACAGCATTATTTAGAGCAGTTTAAGCATTTCAGTTGTTAGCAAGTTTCACCAGGTGGCATGGCGGCACAGCGATTAGCACTGCTGCCTCACAGCACGAGGAACATGGATTCAGTTCCAGCCTTGGGTGTCCGTGTGGAGTTTGCACATTCTCTCTGTGTCTGCGTGGTTTTTCTCAGAGTGCTCTGGTTTCTTCCCACACTCCAAAAATGTGCAGGTTCAGTGGATTGACCATGTTAAATTGCCCCTTAATGTCCCAAGATGTGCAGTTCAGTGGATTGACCATGCTAAATTGCCCCATAGTGTCAAAAGATGTGTAGGTTAGGGGTTTAGCAAGGTAAATGTTCGGGTTGGGGGATGGGGTCTGAGTAAGATACTCTGCCAGAGACTTGGTGTGGACTCGATGGGCCGAATGACCTTCTTCTGCACTGTAGCTTGAATGTAGAATTTGTTACTGCCATCTGGTACATACTGGTTTTTAATTGATGCATTGTTAGTATACATGCCAAGCAGCAGCATTTCACACTGACAGTCAATGTTTCTAGGCTTGTGCCTGCTTGTCAGATATTGCTGACAAAAAGCAAGGAGATGAATACTTCACACACTGCCTGGCTGCTCCATTGAGATCTCTGCAGAGTGCTGTCGAAATCTCTCAGCCGTGCAGTCTTGATGGTCCCACATTGGTTCATAACCCAGGTATCCACTGAACCAAAACCGCTGGTTTACATGTGTAAACCTCAATGATTAATGTATAGCTGAGAGGTTGCAAATTACAAAAATGTGCTCACATTAATGTGAGTCAGTTGGATCAGTTGCCAGCATTTTGAGATTGATTTCTTCACATCTTTGGAGTGTGGAAGGAAATCAGAGCACCCAGAGAAAACTCACACAGACACAGGGAGAATGTGCAAACTCCACACGGATAGTGATCTGAAGCTGGAATTGAACCTGGGTCGCTAGCACTGTGAAATAGCAATACTAACCACTGTGCCACCGTGCCACTCTAAACTATGATTAGAAACAAATTGTTCTCGTTTATAGAACGATTGAATCATTCTGTGGAGACCCAAGTTTGGATCAGTGAATTCTGGTGATCATTGAGCCCTGCTGAAGGTTGATCAGCTCCAATTAATGTTGTGCCATGAATGGTCCTTTGGATCTTGTTACAACAAAGAAATCAGATTACCAGGACTATGATGATTCAGACCATGTTTAATCGGTTATGATTTACATGTTATTATCAGTGTTTCGTGTTGGAGATGTGTTGGAATGTGAATGGTCTTGGTGAATGGTGCCAGGAGCCTTCAACTTCCCTTGGATTGTTTCAAATCCCACTTAGAACAAAAAAACCCTCAAGATTCTCACTTCACTTCAGGGAGCATTACATTGTTAGAGATGTCAGTGGGTGGCATGGTGGCACAGTGGGTTAGCACTGCTTCCTTACAGCTCCAGGGACCCGAGTTCAATTCCAGCTTCAGGTGACTGGGTGGTGTTTGCATACTCTCCCAATACCTGCTCTGTGAAGAAACCTGTCTTTATTGGAAAGTCTGTGTCTCCTGGATCTTTAACTTGATGTCTGTTGGATAAATGGTCATTGGCTGAAACCAGTTGAGATCATCAGTTAATATGAATCTAACACATGACTGACTAGTGTTAGTGGTACATCATCATCTCTTCATATATTAGCATATCCAATTTGTTCAACCTTTATGCGATAGGTATCACATTGCTCTGTGTGTGAGTTTGCTGAACAAATATTTGCTACCTCGTTTCTAAATTCACAACAATGCTGTGATGTTAGTGTACTTTTAAGGAATGGTTTCTTTTAAATAATGCTCTTTGCTGCTTTCGCAGTCTCAGCTTATGTCATTGTTGCCGAGACGTGTGTGATACTCATTACTACTTTAATGGGATTTGTGTTTTTTTTACTTTGGGATCTTTTATGACCTTGCATTGTTAAGAGAAAGACTAGTTGGTAAATGATAGTAAAAAATCATTTTTACTAGTTGGTAAAAATCTGGACAGTTTTTTTTCTTCATCATGAATTCAAGATTTCATTTTCTGTTTTGGTTGGCAGCAGTTTAGCTTAGAAGGGACATCTTCTGAAAAGAAGTATTTCTCTCTGTCTGGCTTTGGAAATTTTGCTGAAAGCAGGGCTTCTTGCCTTCATGGCATAGAATGCCTGCTGTTTGTGGTTTGACCAGAGTCATTCCCTGATGTTCTGGGAAATTGTTCTGACTTCAAACTGTTCTATGTGTATCGTGCCAGAAGTTACAATGCTGAGAAGCCAGGATTTTCAATTCTTTTTCCAAAAGACTCAATTCTAGCATCACATGAGCATTTATCTTTGCTGTGTTAAACCTGTGGAAATGGTCTGTTTGTCTAAAGGAAGTTTTGTTTGATTGGAACATCTTAGGTATATTTGTTAAGGGTTATACATTATTATGGTTGTTTTGTTTTTGTCTGTAATCAATGAAGGTTATTGCTAACTTTCTTACTATACATGTTACTATATATATTCTTGAACAAACTTTGTTTGATAAATGGTCCCTAGCGGGTCATTTGAATCATATCTGAGGAGAACCATAAGATGCTTATGCTAGCCAAATTCAAGTGCAAAACTTATGAAGCAGTTGGATCCATAGAACACTTGGAAGTTTCTGACCTGAATTATAACAACGCCAATACTTCAAATGTACTCCACTTGGCTGCAAAGCGCTCTGCAACATCTGGTGGTCATGAAAAAGTTTATACAAGTGCGAGTCTTTTTCTTTTGCACCTCGTCCGAGGTTGGTGAGAGAGATATTGTGTGCAATGTTCACACCCTCAGCTCAATTTTGGTTTCTATCCAATTGAAATAGACGGCTGCAAATGATTAAAGAATCTCACTTAATGTGGTTCTTTGAGTTCTTGTGGGATGCTTATTAGAAGATTTTGAAACCTGTGATGTAAAGGGAAATGGCTAGGCTGTAGTTTTCTTTTTTAAATAATTGGTATAGGCTTGGCTGTGGTTACAGGTGGAACTTGCCAGAATCATAACTCTCTTATTACAATTATAGTGATTTCATTTTTTGTGAGTTACAAAGTTGTGAGTTCAAACAACACTCCAGAGCCTTGTGCATGGAATTATGACTAACAATTCAGTACAGTCATAAGGGAGTGCTGCACAGTCAGAGATATTAAATCAAGGTAGAAGTAAATGATCCCGGGGATTAATGAGTCTGAGTCCCTCCCAGTGCTGTGGTAAATCTGAATTATTCAACCAGCACCACTTCAAAATGAAAGGTATAAACTGATGCACTTGCTGTGTGCATCTTTGGCTATTGCATTAATCTACGTTACCACAGTGATTAAGTACTTCATTGTGAAGTGAAGAGCCATGTAGCATCATGAAGCCATCGAAGGTATTATACCAAATTCAAATCTTTTCTTTTAATAGCCCATGAAAAAGCTGGAGTCAATGGGATTGTGTCTGGGAACCTATTCCAGGATGAAAGGAAGCATCTGCAAGTGTAATATTTACATTCGTATGTTTGCAGTAAAATGTTTTGTACTTATTTCAATTACCTTACTTTTGTTATAAAAGCAGTATAGCAACTATTAGTTACAATATCACATCTAACATGCCTTGGGGTTGTTGAACTATTTTGTGTTATACTTTCTATACAAAATAATGATTCAATTGCAAATCGTAATAACTAATTTATTTTAACATTTATAATAGCTTTTGGTATAAATTTCTTTTGACTTTAAAGTTTGGTTTCCAAGATGCTGGGAGGTACAATAAGAGTGTTGAAACAAAAATCCAGAGGAGTTATGAGACTGTCCAGGCAATAACTCTCATGTTTCCTGTGTTTTTTCACTCAAGAAATGTGGGAATCGCTGGATAGACTAGCATTTATTGCTCATTCATTATTGCCCTTGAGAAGGTGGATGTGAGCTGCCTTCTTGAACCATTTCTATCACTGTGATGTAGGCCTACCCACTGTGCTGTTAAGGAGGGATTTTCAAACCCAGTGACAATGAAGGAATGGCGACCTAGTTCCACATTAGGATGGTGAATGCCTTGGAAAGTATTTTCAGCCGGTGGTGTTTCCTTGCCCTGCTAGGTGGCACTGGTTGTGGGTCAGAGGAATTCTGATGAGTTCCTGCAGGGCACCTTGTGGGCGGTACACATTGCTGTGGCTGCCCCTACTGTGGATTGATGTTGGAAGGAGTGAATATTTGTGAATAAGGTATCAATCAAACAGACAGCTCTGACCTGAATGCTGTCAAGCTTCTTGAGTGTTGTTAGAGTTATAATCATCCAGGCAAGTGGAGAGTATTCAGCCACATTCGTGACTTGTGCCTTGTAGATAGTGCATAGATTTTAGGAAGTTAGATAGTGAGTTACTTGTCACAGAATTCCTAGCATCAGGCTTGGTCTTGTAGCCACAATATTTATATGGTTAGTTCAATTCAGTTTCTGGTTAATGGTAATCCATTGATGCTGATAGTGGGGGATTCAGTGATGATAATGCCATTGCATCTCAAAGGGGTGACAGTTAGATTTTTGCTTTGGAGATAGTCATTGCCTAGCACTTGTAACATCAATGCTACTTGCCTAAGCTTGGATATTGTCCAGGTCTTTTTGCATATAGATGTGGACAAGAGCAACCACCTTTTACATCCTTGGGTATTACCCTGTACTATGAGCAATGAAGTGTTTGTTATGTCTTTAGTTTGAGTTAGAAGTTAATTGTATTTTCAGTGTAACAATTTAATTTTCAACAAAGTCACCGGGCTTTGTATTTCTTTGATGGATGGAGTGATCATGAATGTGCAATCCCAAATTTATAACAAATAAATTAACTTATTCATACAGGATTTAAAAAAATGTTTCTGATGATAGGAATATTTTTAGGGCTGATTTCAATCATCACCTTTTATTTTGTGAGTATATCAGCATTTACTTTTCTTATTAGTAGCTTGTTCAAACTTTCATGGATGCCATATACATTCCACTGCTGATTTAAGGAAATAATTCAAAATTGTATATTGGATATTGTATGAAATAGTATTGAAAAGAATATGTTAGTATTACAACTACATTGTGCTCAGAGTGATAGATCGCGGCCTTGTGCCTACGACTTAAAGTAAGATACAATAAAGCAATTAAATGTGAGTTCTTATGGCTATATTTGACAGTCAGTAATAAAGAGGATGTATCTTTTCAATCTTTTCTGCTGTGGATAGCCTGTTGGAGAGAATTGATATTTTGTCTTTTCATTTTACAATTCAATGTTAACAGTGCAGTGTGGAATACAATTACAAATATTATCACTTGATATCACTGACCTTTATGCACTTTTAATTAACTTATTTTTCAAATGATTGTTCCTAACTAATTAAGACATGCCAGTTCTGTGGAAGTAAAGCTCTTCCATTTTGAGTAACTATTGTGAAGCTCACCAGGTCAGGTATAACAAGAACTGATAAAAAGAGTATCATCCTGTACTCTTTTGCAGCAACTTTGTGGTTTCATGTCTATTGCTCAAAAACGTTTCACAAAGCACTCTTCCAGCTGGAAGAACTTTCTCTCCCTTCATTCTAAGACATATAGAATTGTTGAATCAACACTGTGCAGAAGGAGGCCATTCAGCCACCTAGTCTGCACTGACAACAATTCCACTTAGGCCCTAGCTCCATAACTCTAAGATTCCACTCTGTTAGTCCACCTGTCACTAAGGGGCAATTTAGCATGGCCGATCCACCTAATCTCCAGATGTTAAAACTGTGTGGGAGGAAACTGGAGCACCTGGAGGAAACCCATGCAGGCACAGGGAGAATGTGCAAACTCCACTCAGACAGTGACCTGAGGCTGGAATTGAACTGGGATCCCTGGCTCTGTGAGGCAGCAGTGCTAACCAGCCAATCTTTAGAGGTGACACATAGCTATTTTGTATAAGTAATAAATGCTGATTAATTAGTATCACAAGTAGGCTTACATTAACACTGCAATGAAGTTACTGTAAAAATCCCCTAGTCGCCATATTCTGGCACCTGTTCAGGTACACTGAGGGAGAATTAAGCTTGGCCAATGCACCTCATCAACATGTCTTTCGGACTGTGGGAGGAAACCAGACCGTACAAAGCAAACCCATGCAAACACAGGGAAAACATGTAGACTCCACACAGAGAGTGACCCAAGCCAGGAATTGAACGCAGCTCCATGGCACTGTGAGGCAGCAGTGCTAACCAATGTGCCACCATGCTGCCTCATCATTATGCTATTATGCCATATATATGGATAAAGCCTGTGAACAGTTACACATTTTCTGAACAATGCCTGGCTTAACGGTATAAAATCTCAGAAGGGAGATCATATGCAAACCCAACTAGAAGCTGCAGCTGGCATCCAAACAAGAATAGGCTGAAGAAAGAACAGTCCCTGGTGTGGCATTCAATAGTTTGATTGACCTGTATTCGATCATGTTAATCTGTTCATTGCTCTATGTTTACTGTGCTTCATTTCTTAAGCATGCAAACTGGCAAGTACGTAACAAAACTGAGGATGAGAAGACATAATTGGGAGAATTTTACATGGACCAAGTAAACGGTCTTTACCCAGTGTGAATTCCTACCGGCATGTGGAGTTGGTAAATGGTCTTTCCTCACAGTCAGTGTATTATTGTGTTCTGGTACCTGCTTTTAAAACTAAGAGAAAGTTTTATTCATAGGTGAGAACATTTAAAAGGTTCTTCATCCATGTGAGCCAGTTGATGTAGAGTGGGGTGGGATGATTAATATGAAGGGGCTTTGTAAATGGTTTTAACCTGAGCAATAGATGTGGATCTCATTTGAATATCAGACTGAGAATGGTTATGCAGTGCTTCCAGGAGTCCAGGAATTGGAACCAGAGACATGGTACATCCTTGTACTGGGCTGTCTCTTCTCTTCAGCTTTATTTGTCCTCGCTTGCAAGTCTTGGAAACAAACTTCCAAACATTGACAAGTGAAGACACCATTGACGTCAGATATGTTCTTCTGAGCAAGCTGTGGTGGCAGTGTTCGTTGGCTACAGCATCATTTCCTCTTGCAAGAACATAATGAAAGACAGGCATTGGACATCTATAGACTATGTGATTTTGGCACACATTAGGATATTTACACCATGTACTTATCTCACTGATAGAAGCACAAGGGAGGGAGTGAAACAGAAAAATGGGGTTTGCTGAAAACTATCACTATGGTGGCACAGTGGTTAGCAGTGTTGTTTCTCAGTATCAGGGAACTGGGTTCGATCCCCGGCTTGGGTCACTATTTGTGCACGTTCTCCCTGAGTGGGTTTCCTCTGGGCACTTACCAGTCTGAAAGATGTGCAGATTAGATGCTAAGTTCTCCCTCCCTATACCTGAACTGGTACTGTATGTTTGAGCCTCTTGGTTGCTGTGAAGTAAAGGAGACATAAGTTTGGCTTCTTCATAAAATACCTATATTTCTTTGATCCAACCTCACTCACAATTCTCCACCGACTAATAGTGCCATGTGTGGTCCCTTTGTATATAAGTGGCTTCTATTGAATAATTGGCATCAAGTTAGGAGTTAATTGGAAAGTCTATAAACCTGTTCCTAACACAGGAGTGTGGTGACTTGGGGATTTTCAGAGTAATTTCATTGCAGAGTAAACTTACTTGTGACATTAGTAAATAAGCAGTTTATTCCAATCAGTTTAGAGACTTCTTAATAAATGATGGAATTCATCAACTTTTGACATCAGGCTACACCCTGCAATTAAATGGTGGAATGGAACAGTTCAGCAGAGTGATAAAGCCGGCCTGAGAGCTGGTTTGTCAGAAGGTAAAACATTTGAAGAAACCATTCACATTCCACTTTGTACATATCGACCTGTGCTATCCTCTCTGATCGTAAAGACGCCGGTCATACTTATGGTAGGTTGTAACTTGCTCTTGCTGCTGATTGTTCCTAAGCTGTCACCATCAGTCAGTGAAAACGTCAGAGTATTCCAGATGGAATTGCAAAGTGATAAGTTAAAGCAAAGGCGTACTTTGACAAATGAACAGGCACAAAGGAACCACACTTTGAGGCTGATTGGATTTGAATTCATGGCCACAACCCTGCATCGGCTCCAAAGCAGAACAAGACGTACCAATGTTTATCTGTTGGATGACAACTGCAAGTGGAACATGAGAGCTTGTTAGTGAACAGAGCAGGACATTTTGAGGACATCATTACAAGGATACGTTTCTTTCTCTGGTGATGTTATTGATCATCTGCCTTATAAAATTGATCTCACAGAACCACAGCTTCAAATTCATACATGTAATCACAGACCTTCGTATCTCAAAAACTTTTTGTGTGCCTGAAGATAACAGTCAAGTTGAAGTCTATGAAATTAATTGATGTGTATTTGTTTGTTGTTCAGGGATGATTTACTTGAAGTAATGTCTTAGTTAAAGGCTCATTAAGAAGTCTGACAGCACCAAGTTAAAGTCCAACAGGTTTATTTGGTGACACGAGCTTGCGGAGCACTGCTCCTTCTTCAGGTGAGCGTGACTACCAAATAAACCTGTTGGACTTTAACCTGGTGTTGTGAGACTCCTTACTATACCCGCCCCAGTCTAATGCCAGCATCTCCACATTGAAGTTAAAGGGTGGAAGATATAGAGGTGAATTTTACTGTCCTGCTCACCACATGAATTGGAGTGAGTGAGGGGCGGATCATGAAAAGGTCTGTTGACTCCTGGAGATCGAGGCCGGAAAATCCCGCCCGTAGTGTTCATTTGAATGATCTCTGTCTGATCATTAGTTAGTTTGTTCACTGATTGTGTTCGCTGTTCTTAGTTTTGTAAGTCTGCAAGAGTTAAGTAACTGATAGCATACATAACATTCTGGAATCTGAGCTGAGAGCATGTGTGCAGAGATCTTGCAATTGAAGATGTTTTAAAGTAAAAGGGGTAGATATACTTGCTGTGGATTTAGAACCAGTGTCATCTCTTGCACTGTTCCAAAGTTAATCAGATATATAACAGGTAAAGAAACCAGAAAATGCCTAACTTCAGGAATTCAATGGAAGACTCACAATGAAAGATTGGGAAGGGGAGAAGCCTGAGGTGAAGAGAAATTGCTGTTTCTCTGGCCCCACAATAAGAACCTTTTGGACCTCTCATAGCATCTGCTCTTGTTCTTGTTTGGTTGTCCTGCCAGATAATTTTCCCCATGCAGGCTTCTGGTCGAAATCGCAGCCAAGGCCTGATTATGCTGTTGGATTTTGATCTGCATGTTCAGTATCCAGCCTGTTTCTGGCTGGTATCCTCCTCACCAGTCCAGAGGCAAATGTTAAAACCAAAGTCTGCAGGAGGAGAGTGGGATCCTGGTCAACATGTGCCATGGATGACCTCAGATACCAGACTGCCATGTGAATCAAAAATGCTTTCCTTGGTGTTTATGGTGAAAGTGCATCTCTAGTTTAGGCAGGCATTGCAATTGGTGGAGGCCGAAGGGCCTTCTCCTGTGCTTCCTTTTATTTATTCTCTTTGTTCTCTGAAAGATATCACAGAATCATAGATCCTGCAATGTAGAAGGAGGCCATTTGGCCTGTTGAGTCTGCACCAACCACAATCCCATCCAGATCCTATCCCCATAATCCCTTGCGTTTAGCTAGCCAGTCCCCCTGACATTAAGGAGCGATTTAGCATGGCCAAACCACCTAACATCTTTGGACAGTGGAAAGAAACCGGAGCATTCGGAGGAAACCCACACAGACAGGGGGAGAACATGTAAATTCCACACAGGCAATGACCCAAACCGGGAATTGAACCCATGTGTGTCCCTGTGCAGCAGCAGTGCTAACCACTGTGCCACTGTGCTGCCCGAAATCTCAGAGAAAAGGTAGGACGGCCATACCTGTGCCATTTATCAAATAGTTTCTTGTGTTGACTGAGAATGGAGGTGGATGACATGCTCTGCGCAAAATGGACATTGGAGATATCTACAGTAGTATTTCCAGAACATTTTCTGTTTCATTTCAGATTTCCAGCAGTTGCAGTGTTCTGCTTTTGACATCACTATTCCTCTGTGCACTTCTCTCAGGGGAATGTTTTGATGCTAATGCTGTCTGCAGAGAGTGGATGTGAGTCCAGGGAGGTTTCTGAACACATTCAGATTTGTCTGAACCAGCCAAGGGTAGTCATTAGATGCCGTGTTTGTACATTCCACGCAAGCAAAATACTGGGAAACATCTGGGTCTACTCCATAAAACAATAAACAGCTAACTCAATATAGGAAGTCTAATTATAAGGCAAATTTATTCAATGTAGTAAAATATTTTAAGTAAATTGCCATTAAATTTTATTTCATTTGATTTACCTGAATTGAGATTGGCCTCACACTGTGGATATCACTTTGCTATGGATGCGGGGGAATTTATTTTTCCAGTAAATGCACCAGTTTTCTGCTGGATTTATGGATGGGAGAAATTCACAGTGTGGCATCTATCGTGAGAAATAATTGTCCTCCGATGGACAGTTGTATCCATTTATAGATAGTGGCCTTGAAGAGAAAAAGCCAATATTAACATTATATTGTAATACCCCTATATAAAACATCACGTTCTCCTGACTTACCATGAACAATGCTGCTGAAGGTTTGCTGGAAAGTGTTTGTAAATGTAACTATATACATATACATTATCTATATTGTCTGTGCAGTTCTAAAATTATGGGGAGGGGTGGCGGGCGATCATAACAATAGAATTGTAAGTGCTGAATGTGAACACAGGAGAGAATTGTGCTTTTTTTGGCGAGTTAATAATCAAATCTTACTCTGCAAAAAGAAATATAGTATCTGTTACCTGCCAACAGGGGAAGGGGGTCACTGAAAGCTGGCATCTAGGGGCCGAGGGCGCCATCGCGCACGCTGAGATCTGTCTGTTCTGTGCAATAGTACAAAGCACATGGCTCTGTCTGTCATTGTCTCTCCCAGCTATCTCTGGCCTTCATGGCTGATTTCCTTCCCCCCCCCACCCCCCCACCCACCCCCCCATCCCCACATAGATTGATCACCCAAACCTCTCCCCTGCATGGACTGATTGGTCGCCAGTTGCAGAATTCAGTGTTCCCCCAATCATGGTTGCAGAGTGCACAGCAGTGCCCCCCCTGCGCCCCGTTCCTCAGGCCCTGCCCCTTTGGCACTGCCCAGTGGGCACTGCCAGGGTGCCCATTGGGTAGTACCCGGTAAGATTGCAAGGACTGGAAAATTGATTTCTTGGCTCTCACGCAATCTCATTGGCTCAACTGCCCATCAGCTGGTGAGGCGAGATGGTAAAATGACCCACTCCCAAGTTCAAGGGGTTGCTGATGAAGAAATTACATTCCAATTCTGACTGAAAATTAGAAAACTCACAAAGGTCTCTGTTAATACTTGAGTAGAAGAACTAATGTCCTGGTTTAGATTTTTTGGGGAAAAATTTTTTTTAAAAAAAGGCGTTGGAAAAGTTAGGATTTTATTTACTCTTAACCTTTCAAGCAGTATCATAGCCAGGAGATTTATTTTAATAATGGTTTAGAACCAGAGTAGACAGAAAACATGAAACAGAGCTCTGGGGCTTTGATTAGTAAGCCTCTATACTCACTGCATCTTTCAAATAGTACTGCGGTTTGTCTACAGAAACATCAAACAATCTTGTGCCTTGGGGGTTTGCAGTGTGACCGCTCAAATGTCAAAGGAACAATAATGGTAAATCTTCTGACAACAGTGCAATACATATTAAAATGAATTTTCCTGTTAGTCACAGTTTGTTTCAATGTGCATATTTGAGTTGATTCAATAATGTTGCAACTTGTAAATCTGATCACAAATAAGGGACCAGAGGGTCAGAAGGTAAGAAGTTTGTGAGATTAAATATAGGCATTTACAACTGTTACAGACGTATTCATCCTAAATCATCTGTCATTGCTTTCTGGTTGAGGATGCATTTCAAATATCGTATGATTTAAAATCTCAAGGTAGATTTTTGTTCTTTGGGTTGCACTTGGGACCATGAAATAAAAATGGGACAGTTTTCCTGCCTCAAGTGCTGCTCCTGGATTTCCAAGGCTTCCACAAAATCAGTGATATGATCCCCCTGACAGCGCGATGGCACAGTGGTTAGCACTGCTGCCTCACAGTGCCAGGGACCCAGGTTCGATTCCCGGCTTGGATGACTGTCTGTGGCAGATTCTGCACTTTCTCCCTATATCTGTGTGGGTTTCCTCCAGGTGCTCCGGTCTCCTGCCACAGCCTGAAAGATGTGCTGGTTAGGTACATTGCTAAATTGTCCCTCAGTGTGCCCAAACAGGTGCCGGAGTATGGCGACTAGGGGACTTGTACAGTAAATTCATTGCAGTGTTAATGTAATCCTATTCATGACACTAATAAATAAACTTAAAATCATAGGAATCCGTAAATTGAACTATTTATCAAATTATCTCCAAATGAAGGAATTTAATAAACAAGATCTTTTACTTTTAGTGATTTTTGCTTTAACACAAATCAGAAGCAGCATAAATTAAACATGAATTAACAGACTAACAGGATCTCACTGAAAAAGATGAATGGCTTTTTAAACAGTCATTAAAAGGAAGATAGACCTCACAACCTTTCCAACTTAGCGGCACTTGCATCACTCCTTCCAAAAATATGACACCATATGCAACCTAACAACCTTTCCAACTTAGTCTCAGCACATAGGAACTCTCACTTCTCTCATTCACTGATCCTTGAGTCACTTGTTAACAGTAATCTGTTCCATATGTGTTCCCAAGAGACAGTGTTCACCTGAAAGCTACGCAGCAGCAGAATCTTCTTTAAAAGTTGTTTATTTATTAGTCACAAGTAAGGCTTACATAAATGAAATTACTGTGAAGTTCACCCAGTCAAGGCACTTGCTCGGGTCAATGCACCCTAACCAGCACGTCTTTTGGACTGTGAGAGGAAACCAGAGCACCGGGAGGAAACACTCGTAGATACGGGGAGAATGTGCAGTCTCCACACAGACAGTGACTTAAGCCAGGAATCGAACCCAGGTGCTGTGAAGCAGCAGTGCTTATCACTGTGGCACTGTGCCAGGGTTCACGGAAGTCTCAGTGGCATGGATTCCTCAGAGACTCCTTGATCCCGCTTCTTTCAAAAATTCCTGTTAAATAGTTCAGTCAGCACTGACAAAACTGAAGCAGGATCAGTCGAGGTTTCCAATTCACAATCCCTGCTTGGCACCACTACCACACACACAGCTCCTTATAAATGTGCCTATGCTCATTCGGCACAATGGTTAGCGCTTCTGCTTCATGGCAAGAGGTACCCGAGTTCAATTCCAGCTGCAGGTAACTGTCTGTGTGGAGTTCGCACATTCTCTCTGTGTATGCATGGATTTCCTCCGGGTGCTCTGGTTTCCTCCCACACTCCAAAGATGTGCAGGTTAGGTGGATTGGCCATGCTAAACTGTTCCTTGGCGTCCCAAGATATATAGGTTAGGAGGGTGGATATGTACGGTTATGGGGTAAGCCTGGGTAAGAGTCAGTGCAAACTCGATGGGCTGAATGGCTTCCTTCTGCACTGTAGGGATTCTATGATTCTTACCCTCCACATCCCCACCCCTCCATTACAAAACTGAACTAATACAATCTCTATATTCCAACTTCCTTCCTGTGAGTGTTCCTTCCAGGTCAAGAGTCACTAAATCACATGGATCAGTTTTTCTTATTATCCAACAATTAAAGTTGATCCCTTTATCACAGAGATAGGGCCTGGGTCTGATGCTCTGTCAGAGAGTTGACGCTGACACAATGGGCCAAATGACCTCCTTCTGCACTGTAGGGATTCTAAGTTACGCAACAAGCTAATGTAGTATAACAATTACTTCCATACAAGAAAATTGCATCAACAGTTGAAACACTGTTCGGTTAGGTGCACATTTGAAATGAAGAAACTTGGGCTAAGGGAGGAACTTGAACAGAATTTAATTTTAAATAAAAGATACCTGATTGGGGGACAAATGTATTTAAAAAATGCACCAGAAATGAAGAACAGTTTGTTTCAAGAGACAAATATTCATCTCTGAGAACAAAGTCTTTAAAAACTCTTCTCAACATTTCTAAAAACAACTAAACTACAGATTCTCCAAGTATTTTAAAGTAATTACTAATTATTGCTTCTTGATTATCAGTTGTCACACTGTCCTTGCATCTGGAGTGGGATTGACTGAACATAACACTACAGATTAGATGGGAGACAGATGCTCTCAGTCTCTTTCTTTTGTTTTACTGTGACATTGGGACACCCTAAACAATAGTGCCTCAAGAAATCTGAGTGATGCTTGTGTGAAGGCTCTCAGGAGAGTTTCTGAACATCCTTACTATCTTGTTGGTTATTAGTTAACCCCAGTATGGGTTAAATCTTTAACTGGTATTTTCAGCTGGTAGCACACCACCTTCTCTAGTGATTAAACAGCCTTGCTAATACTAGCTTGCTGTTTTACTTAAGGTGGCCCTATGAAAATACACTAATGCAGAAAGCAGAGCTTCCAACATTTTGTGTGACATTAACCTTTATTTTGTTCTTATGTATTCCTGAAATCAACAAGGAAATGGCTCTTTTCAAGCTTTCCGTACTGAGCAAGGCAGTTTCTTCCCCACCCACAGATTTAATTTCAGTACACCAAAAACAAGTTGAAGAATTCATTTTCAAGGTGTTAAAACTGCATGATGCCACACAAGAAGCTAATTATTTCACACCATGACGCAGAGCACAGGCTACTTAGAAAAGTTCACGTGTTTCAACAAAGATGATAACTTAGACATTTTTAGGAACATTAAAATGCCATTAACCCATCAATTCTGGAGCAGCGAGGTGCAAGAACTGTTCCGTTGAGAGTTGAGGATGTAGAGAAAATTGCTCTAATCTCATAGAAAGCATTAGGCCATGTGTTGAATTTCAAGCTGCTGTTAGGGCTACAAAATAACAGCATTGTAGGTGGAATGTACAATGGGACCTTGATTGAATGGTTCTGAACTGTTATTTGACATGTAACCTTGTGTCGAGAGGATGCAATGTGTCAGATCACCTGCATTCACAATACTCCGTTCTGAAGTTGGTCTTCTCCCCATTGTGCAGAAAGCACTGATTACAATTAGATCTGCCCTAAAATGGAGATGGTAATGAAGTTGATTTCCATCTAGATATACTGCTTATGTAAGTGTCCAAATGCACACCATTAAGTATTCTCATGGTGGTTACAGTTCAGCTACACGTTGCATTTATAGCCATGTTCTGGTTTCAGTGAGCTTTAGCTATAGTTTAAAAGACAGCATTTGACTTGCACATTGTACATCATTCCTCATTCTGGACCCTAGATGTATTCTACTGTCTCTTATCAGATTAAAAAGTCAACGGGACAATAGGCTTTCGGTCCTGTTCATACCATTTTAATTGTATTGAAATAACAAAAATATTGACAATAAGTTCAGCATGCAATCCCCAAAGACAAAGGCCAGAATTCTCCAGTTTCGTACACCCTGCCACCGCTGCCAGTGAGAATGGAGAATTTGACGCTCAGCCAAATCTCCACCCAAAAGGCAGCTGTAACTTGTTCTTTTTGCTTTGACAGATTATGACCTGTGTTTTGCCATTAACACATTCTACTATTTTACCTTTTTGTCACTATTAGCACCTTGTTTAGTCTTTATCCTAGTCGATAACATTCCCTTTGTCTTGTATCCATGACATCTTTGTCAAACCTTTCCCGACCTCCAATCTATCCCTGGCCTTCTATTTGCTCCACCAATCTCTTCAACAGTATAAAATCCATCACATTTTTACCTCTCTTCAGCACTGAATAAGAGTCACATTTCTCTCTTCAAAGATGCACCCAAACCTGCTAAACTTTTTCCCCAGTATACTCGATTTTTATTCAGAAATAATATTTTGATGATATTTGTTAAATAAGGAATTTTGACTGGAAATCAGTCCGTACCCCATCTTAATAATGGCATGAAAATTTATAACATCTACCTGGATAAGTAGAACAGTCAGATCTGACTGGTTTAATGCCTCATTGAAGACTGGAAGCCCGCCAGCATCATTGTTTAAGGTTTATCTATTAGTGCACAAGTAGGCTTACATTAAGACTGCAATGAAGTTACTGTGAAAATCCCCTAGTCGCCACCCTCTGGTGCCTGTTCGGGTACACTGGGGGAGAATTTAGCATGGCCAGTGCGCCTAACCAGCGTGCCTTTCGGACTGTGGGAGGAAACCGGAGCACCTGGAGGAAACCCACACAGACACGGGGATAATGTGCAGAGTTCATAAACATAGTGATCCAAGACAGGAATCGAACCCAGGTCTGAAATAGTGTTGTAAAGAACAAAGAACAAAACAGCACAGGAAACAGGCCCTTTGGCCCAACGAGCCCGTGCCGCCACCTCGATGTTCCCACTTCTACCCGCGATCCCTGTCCATGTTTATAGATTTATGGATTAAAAACCAAATTTGAGACAATTTAGGGAGAATTTGTTTTGCCAATTAGCCTAAGAGCACATCTTTGGGATGTGGGAGAAAACTGGAGCTCCCAGAGAAAACCCACGCAAGCACGGGGAGAATGCGCAAACTCCCACAGACACAGGCCCAAATCCACGTATCTGCACAGCACAGCAATAGTTACTGAGCTGTCGTGTTGCCCATCAGATGGTCCAGGTCAAGCATACACTAACAATGTGAAGCAGTAGGATACTCTCAAAAAAGATCCAAGAGCAGTCCTCTCACGACCCATTGCGTGTATGCCCTTCGTTAGACAACAAGGTGGACCAAAGCACCTGTAGGATAAAAACAAGTACATCAATATCATCATCTATTTACACACTTCCCAGGGACTCCCAAGGCTCATGATCCCTATTTTAAATCAGTTTTCTATACCCCTCCATTCCCATTCTGTTCATGTGCCCATCTAAGTATTTCTTAAATAACTCCAGAGTACCTGCCTCCACCACTTTACTTGGCAGCGCATTCCATACCCCCACCACCCTCTGTGTGAAAAAACTCCCTCTAGCATCCAAATTATACCTTACCCCCCTCACCCTAAGCCCGTGACCCCTCGTGCTACTTGAGTCCATCCTAGGAAAAAGCTTAGCCCTGTTTACTCTATCTATCCCCTTCAAAATCTTGTACACCTCTATCAGATCTCCTCTAAGTCTACGTCTTTCTAAGGAAAACAGTCTCAATTTGCCTAATCTCTCCTCGTAACTCAGACCTTCCATACCAGGCAGCATCCTGGTAAACCTCCTCTGCACTCTCTCCAGAGTCTCCACGTCCTTCCGGTAGTAAGGCGACCAGAACTGGACGCAGTATTCCAAATGAGGTCTAACCAGCGTTTTATACAACTGCAACATTAAAGGCCAGCTCTTGTACTCTATACCCCTTCCTATAAAGGCTAACATACTATATACTTTCTTCACAACCTTCTCCACTTGCTCTGCCACCTTCAGAGACTTGTTCACCTGCACCCCCAGGTCCCTCTGCGTTTCTATACTCTTAATAGGTCTACCCTTTATCATATACCTCCCCCCTACATTCTTTCTCCCAAAATGCATCACCTCACATTTATCAGGATTGAATTCCATCTGCCATCTGTCTGCCCAAGCTACCAGCCTATCTATGTCCTGCTGCATCGCCTGACAATGCTCCTCACTATCCGCAAGTCCAGCCATCTTTGTATTGTCTGCAAACTTGCTGATCACTCCACTTACTCCCTCTTCCAAGTCATTTATATATATTACAAATAGAAGGGGTCCCAGTACCGAGCCCTGCGGCACACCACTAGTGACCGACCTCCAGCTAGTGGGAAACACCCTTCCACTATTATTCTCTGTCTCCTATTACCAAGCCAGTTGCTTATCCATCTAGCTACCTGTCCTTGTATCCCATTTGCCTTGACCTTCTCGACTAACCTCCCATGAGGGACTTTGTCAAACGCCTTACTAAAATCCATATAGACAACACCAATGGCTCGCCCTTTGTCCACTGTTTTCGTCACCTCCTCAAAAAATTCTACCAGATTTGTAAGGCACGACCTCCCCTTAACAAATCCATGCTGCATATCCCTAATCAGATTGCAACGCTCTAAGTGCCTGTACATCCTATCTCTAAGAATCCCCTCCAACAGCTTCCCTACCACTGACGTCAAACTCACCAGCCTATAATTTCCAGGGTTATCCCTACTACCCTTTTTAAACAACGGTACAACATTAGCTATTCTCCAGTCCTCTGGGACCTCACCTGTGTCCAAAGAAGAGACAAAGATTTGCGTCAGAGGCCCAGCAATTTCACCTCGCACCTCCCTAAGCAGCCTGGGATAAATGCCATCAGGCCCTGGAGATTTATCAGTTTTAATGCTACCTAGAAGCTCTAACACTTCCTCCCTCGGTATGGATATTTCCCTCAACTGGTCCACAGCTCCCTCAGAGACAGGAGCTGTCAACAAGCCCCTCTCCTTCGTGAATACTGACGCAAAGTATTCATTCAGGATCTCCGCCATTCCCTCGGGCTCTAAGCACAGTTCCCCTCCTCTGTCCCTAAGAGGTCCGATTTTTCCTCTAACCACCCTTTTATTCCTAACATAGGAGTAAAAAGCCTTTGGGTTTTCCTTAATCCTATCCGCCAAAATCATTTCATGCCCCCTTTTCGCCCTTCTAACTCCCTGTTTGAGCTCCCTCCTACTCTCTCTATATTCCTTCAATGCTGTCTCAGTTCCCAGCTGCTTCGACCTATCATACACTTCTCTTTTTTTCCTAACCACGTCCTCAATATCCCTAGTAATCCACGGCTCTCTAATCCTACCTTTCCCATCTTTCCTCTTGGCTGGCACATACTTATCTTGCAACATTTTCAGTATTCCCTTGAAAGAGTCCCACATGCCTAGCGTGGACTTACCCTCAAACAACCGTTCCCAATCAGTTTCCCTAAGTTCCTGCCTAATTCGACCGTAGTTAGCCTTTCCCCAATTCAGCACCCTGCCCCTAGGGCAACAAGCATCCTTTTCTATCTGTATCCTAAAGTAGACAGAATTGTGCTCACTGTTAGCCACATGTTCCCCTACTACAACATCATCCACCTGCCCTGGCTCGTTACTCAGAACTAAATCCAATATAGCCCCTTCTCTAGTCGGGCTAGCCACATACTGTTCCAATGACCCTTCCAGAATACATTTTACAAATTCTTGCCCATCCAAACCCCCAGCTCTAGGTACTTTCCAATCCACCCTTGGGAGATTAAAATCTCCCACTATAATGACGTTAGTCTAGATATGTACTCAAGTTCTTTCTGCTGACATTTAACTTTGTTCTCAGAGATAGTAGTTGTTGTCTCTTGAAACAACTGTTCTTTACTTCTGGTACATTTTTTAAATCTATTTGTCCCTCAACTCATTTATCTTTTATGTAAAATTAAGTTCTGTTTAAGTTCCTTCCTTAGTCCAAGTTTCTTCATTTTAAACTTGTATCTAACCAAAGAGTGTTTCAACTGTTGATACAATTTTCTTGTAAGGAAGTAATGGTTACACTAAATCACCTTGTTGCCTAATTTGGAATCCCTGCAGCGCAAAACGAGGTCATTCGGCCCATTGTGTCAGCACTGACTGTCTGACAGAGCATCCTACCCAGGCCCTGTCCCCGTAACAACACGTATTTATACCTACCTAACCTACATATCTTGGGAAACTAAGGGACAATTCAGCACGGCCAATCCACCTAATCTGCACATCTTTGGACTGTGGGGGGAAACCTGAGCACCCAAAGGAAACCCACGCAGACACAAGTAGAATGTGTAAATTCCACACTTATAGTGACTCAAAGCTGGAATTGAATACAGGTCCCTGACACTGCGAGGCAGCAGTGCTATCCAAGTAAGCAACTTGCATGGCATATTTAATCAGAATTGTAAAGTGAAGTTCATCAATGGTTCTTACAATACTTCTAGCTTGTCTGGGAACTGATGTGACTGCGGATCTTCAACAATAATAAATTAAAATAATCAAAACCGTAGTTCCCAACAGTCTAGAGCTCCCACGTAAGATTGTGTTTTGAGTAATGGCCCGTTTCTATTCATAGACCTTCACGGTTTTCCATGAATAAATAAAGTTGATTGGGTCATTGTCTGTGTGGAGTTTGCACATTCTATTTGTGTCTGCGTGGGTTTCCTCTGGTGCTCCAGTTTTCTCCCACACTTCAAAGATGTGCAGATTAGGTGGATTCGCCGTGCTGAATTGTCCCTTAGTTTCCCAAGATATGTGGTTAGGTAGGTATAAATACGTATTGTTACGGGGACAGGGCCTGGGTAGATTGCTCTGACTGTCGGAGAGTCAGTGCTGACACAATGGGCCGAATGACCTCCTTCTGCACTGGGCAATGTAATTAACTGAACTCTTAAGGCAAGAAGATGAAAAGGTTAGTTTTATTTCCTTACCACGTGACCATCTTCAGAAAGAAACTGACCAGTCAAAATTAAACTTTTTGCCATGTCACTCTTGACAGGTTACAAACTGTTTTCATCAAGTTAAAAGGCTGGAATATTCCAATGTTCTGAATGAGTCCAGCATTTTTCAACATGACTGATAATCGTAATGAAGAATAGAACAATTTTTATTTGTATTATGTTATATGAATAAATATAAGGACTGGAATGGCAGCACGATGGTTCAAATGCCTGGGACCCAGGTTTGATTCTGGCCTCGGCTCACTGTCTGTTTGGAATTACACATTCTCCCCATGTCTGCATGGGTTTCCTCCACGTGCTCCAATTTCCTCCATAGCCTGAAGATGTGCAGGTTAACTGGATTGTCTATGCTAAATTGACCCGAGTGTCATGTGGAATAGCTAGGGTAAACGTATGGAGTTACTGGAGTAGAGCCTAAGTGGAATTGTGGTTGGTGCAGACTTGATGGGCTGAATGGTCGCCTTCTGTACTGTAGGGATTCTGTGAATGATTCTATATACAATATATTTATGTATAATATATGATATATATACACACAGATAATCCTGCCACCTTATTAACATTTTCCTTTAATCTTCCATCAAGGAGCAACTGACATTTAAACTAGAATTATCGCCTTCCCATGACAGGAATCAGATCAGCCGAGGGGTGGACCATGGGAAGGTCTGTTGAGCTCTGATGGGATTTTAAGGTTTTGGGACAAGCAAGGCCGTAAAATCCCGGCCTTTTGAATTAAATAGCAAATTTCAGAAAAAATTATTCCTCTGACTGTTCACAACCTACCACTGCTGCTGGCGAGATTGGAGAACTTGGTGCTCAACCAAATCTGTGTTCACTACAATGGGGTGGAGAATCCCAGCTGCAGGCAAGGTTGGAGAACGCAGCCCTTAGACACTTGACTATAGGTTCACCATATCAAAGTTTTGAAGTACTATGAACTGCATGTACGATTTATCTAATGTGATATTCACTGTGGAATGCTGAAAACCTTTAAACCTAATTCCACAACAAGTAGTAAGGATGCCAACGCAAACACTGAGGTAACATAAAAAGCCTTTACTGTCGCTGAGAGACATGGAGCGAAGATCAAAGGATCATGTGGTGATGTTGGACCAGATTTTCATTTACATTGCAACAACACTGGTGTCCTATTAGTACAAAACCCATGGAGCACAGCAAGTATAAAAATTGTCTTTTTATTGATAGCTGGTTGGGCAGCCAGCATGTTAAAATTAATCAACTGCTAAAAATGTTGTTGCATTAGATTCTTATGTATGTTCAATATTTTAAATGTCTAATACTATTTTTTAACACGTGGTGCAAAACTTTGCAAAGGATGCTTGGTGATGTGATGCTATTTTTGGAAAGGTGGTGTGAAGTTATGGGAAATGTTGTTTGAAGTTTGGGGCAATTTGCTTTGAAAAGGTCACTAATGTGTCCATGGAGAGTCAGAGAAAAGCAGCATGTGCGGTTTCACTCCTGCAGCATGTGCGGTTTCACTCCTGCAGCATGTGTGGTTCCAGTCCTTAATAATCTTTTGACACATGAAGTGTTGTGATACAAGTCAAGTGGGATACTTCAGGGTGTCCTGTGATGTTTGCCTGACTTGTAACATTTTATGTTGGATCCGGCTAGGATGAGCATGAGAGGTTTCACTCCAGGTGTGATTCAACTGACCTTTTATCAAAAACAGTTTCATTAAGAATGTTGTTGACAATGTAGAGTAAGGTAATTGGCAAGAACTTTTAACAATTATAAACAAGAAACACAACAACCGTGATAAAGTGTAACTCTTAAGGAATATCTCTAATGTGTTCTAACCAAAGTCAATATCCAATACACAAAACCCACCAAATAAACACATTACAGCATAGGCTAATGCCCACCTGTTAAGGAATCCAGCCTCCTGGGTTTAATGCTGAAAATAGTATCTTACTCAAGTCCCATCCTTGCCTTCCTCATTCCCATTTACCTACACATTTACCATGGCTAATCCATCTAACCTACACATCTTTAGATGGTAAGGGGCAACTTACCGTGGCTAATCCATCTAACCTACACATCTTTGGATTCCAAGGGCCAATTTGGCATGTCCAGTCAACCTAAACGACATATCTTTGGAGAGCAGGAGGAAACTGGAGCTCCTGGAGGAAAGACACACAGACATAAGGGGAACTTACAAGTTCCACACAGTCAGCCGAGGTTAGAATTGAAGCTGAGATCCTGGCGTATGAGCAGTGCTGATCATTGTGCCACTCATTACAAATACTGAATGGTACTTGTTGAATCAGGATGCAATGTGGATTTTTTATATTTCTACACATTGTTAACTCAATGGCATCTAATGAGCAAATGAACTGGAGAAATTCTGTTTTAGAATATTCTTTACAAACTTATGCCATCTAATCATGACAATCTTGATGTTTTCAGTCTGAATAGATTCAATACAAAAAGCTTAGATCTCCTATATGTTCCTAGTGAAAATCTTGTACTATAATGTTATCTAAAAATCTTACACATGCTCATGCTTAAGACCATGCTTAAGAACTCAAAAACAATTGCTTGCAAACTAAGCTCTTTGCTGTCCTGGCAGATAAGGGTATTAACTTTTATCCACTGCTGAATATATTTTATTTTAGCTACTTTAATCTCAGCAGGTTTGCCAAGTTTCATTGCTAATTTTATTGACTGCAAGTTTATTTTGGGGCATTTCACTCACTGAAGTAGAAGGTAGGAAAATTTACTCCTGCCCTCTCAGCTCACTCTCTTGCTTTCTGCTTCTGATACTCATTCACCTTGCATCCTCTCATTAAGTTTTTACCTCTTTCTCCTTCATTGTCTTCATCATCCCTTCCGCACCTATGCATCTCTCTCTCTCTCTCAAACACTCTTCCCCTGCTTTCAGTCTTCTTCTCTTTGATTCTGAGAGTTTGACATATTGTGACAATGGTGCAAAGTGAATGAGAAAATGCTGGAAAATCTGGAGATTTTCCAGCATTTTCTCTTTTGGTTTCAGATTCCAGCATCTGCAGTAATTTGCGTTTATTCAGTGCAAAGTGAATGAATGCTTCATTGGATCACAATTACTGACCCGCTGGAGTTTGGGACCTTTCATTGCAGCTTTCTCAAGTTAAATTGGCTATTTTGCCCTTCAACCACAGGGTTTGCTTTTTATAGCTGTATTTTGGTCATTCATTTCAGTCGACTAAGAAGGAGCGGTACATTTTAACTCTTCCTCTCGCTTCATCTGTTTGTTCTGAAGTGTAAAATACATTTTGCTATTTCTTGGCATTTCATTTTAACTGAACAGTTTCCTGATTGCGTAAGAGTAATCTTTCTGTCCAATGACTTCAGAAGCAGAGAGTTAATGATGCGTGATGCCATTAGAATGCTGCTCAGAGCCTTTCCTCTCTTCTTTAGAGGATGCTAGATCTCTGATCTCCCGTTTTCACATCACATTGATAGCAACTGAAGGACATGTGAAGAACTATTGGAGCAATCGTGTTTTAAGAAGAGGATTTGCTTAAGCTTCAGGCATTTTTTTTTAAGAAAGCATGCATTCTAATCCAAAGACTAACAAATCTGCTCAGTGTTGTGGATTTATCCATTAATAGGCATTTCAATTATTTTGGTAAAAGCACAGTTGACAGAGAAACCATACCAATCTAGTCTTAGTGTCTTGTAAGATGGATCCCATTTAAAACTGCACAATAATTAGCACTGCTGCCTTACAGCGCCAGGAACCCAATTTCGATTTGTGGCTTGGTCACTATTTGTGCAGAGACCGCACATTCTTCCTTTGTCTGCATGGGTTTCCTCCGGGTGTTCCGCTTTCTTCATGCAGTCCAAACGTTTAAGTGCATTGGTCAAACCAAGTTCTCTCTCAGTACACCCGAACAGGTGTTGGAGTGTGGCGACAAGGGGATTTTCACAGTAACTTCATTGCAGTGTTAATTTTAGCATACTTGTAACACTAATAAATAAACCTCAGTTTACTCTAGTGTGCTGGGGGTGAACCATGGGGAAGGTGGGAATTTAGTGAACATCACTACATCCCAATCATCTGAGCTTTATCATTGAGTAGATTTAACAGCAATATAGGCAATTTATAACTTCCTTTTCTCCCATCCACACATGCTGACATAAACCTCCTTGGATGCCAGAACTCTTTGCCACTTTATTGATGTTAAGTAGCGTCATGACAACAGATCATAGCTCCAAATCACTTATGAAACTTTTAAGAAAGACATGTGTTTTAAAAAGGACATCCAAAGACAACTGGCTGAGGTTGTAAACTAACCACTTGCTAGAAAATTGGTGTGACTTACATTTGATCAACAAGCCCACAGAAAACGAATGTTGCACTTTTTCAGACAGAGACACATAAAAGGAAGAGATTAGATGCATGAATCATAATTCTCTGTGGTCGCAGAGATAGTAGATAGTTGATTACCAGTTCAGTAGAAGCCATCTCCTGTGAGTTATACCCCTGATTATGGACATGATTTGAGTGCAAGGAAAGCAGCTTCTGGATTACAGACAAGTTTATGCTTTCTTCTTCCAAGAATACAAAAGAAAAAAATGTTAAAACCAACTGCAGCTCTGTGTGGTAGTCTGATGGTCTAGTTCTACTCTGCTTGCGTGTGCTGTGAAGGTATCCAGACTTGAAACATTGGCTCTATTCTCTCTCCACAGATGTTGTTAGATCTGCTGAGATTTTCCAGCATTTTCTGATTTTGTTTCAGATTTCCAGCATCCATAGTATTTTCACTTTCTCTTAACCAGCCAATATTTGTTTTAAAGGTAAGGTTTAATTATTCATCACAAGTGGGCTTATGTTCACATAGTAATGAAGTTACTGTGAAAATTCCCTTGTTGCCACACTTCAGCACCTGTTTGGGTACGCTGAGGGAGAATTCAGCATGGCCAATGCACTTCTTTGGACTGTGCAAGGAAACAAAACCATCCAGAGGAAACCCACGCAGACACGGGGAGAATGTGCAAACTCCACAGACAGTGACCCAAGCCAGGGATTGAACCCGGATTCCTGGCGCTGTGAGGCAGCAGTGCTAACCACTGTGCCACCGTGCTGTTCTCTCCCTTCTTCCCTTTTCTTTCTTTATCTCCCGCTCCCTCAGTCCACTCCAAGTGCAAGTTTTTCTTTCCATCAACAGGTAACAGGCTCATGAGTAGAAATGGGACTCTAGTATATGATATGCTTCTCTCTCTGGGGACTGAAATCCCATGGCTCTGAGAATACCTCACTCAGGCAGGACCTGGAGATTGAACCTGTAATCATCTCAGTTTCTGTAACTGAGTATCACACTGGGAATTGCAGTCACTCATGTAGCAATTGTGAGAAAGTACAATTATAAAGACATTTCAAAAGTTTGACATGTGAAATTCAAAGGTTCTTTCTGTCTTAATGTATTCACAACTGGGAGTGATTGCTGCTGTTTAGCCTTCAAAATAACCGTATTCAGGAAGATATATATATATGGGTGGCTCAGTAGTTAGCACTGCTCCCCTCACAGTGCCAGGGACTTGGGTTCGATGCCCGGCTTGCGTTACTGTCTGTGTGAAGTTGGCATGTTCTCCCCGTGTCTGCATGAGTTTCCTGCGGGTGCTCAGGTTTCCTCCCACAGTCCAAAGATGTGCGGGTTAGGTGGATTGGCCGTGCTGAATTGCCCCTTGGTGTCAGGGGGACTAGCTCGGATAAATGCATGGGGTAGGGCCTGGGTGGGTTGCAGAAAGGTCTCCTTCTGCACAATGTGAAGATGCCGGCATTGGACTTGGGTAAACACAGTAAGAAGTCTCTCAACACCAGGTTAAAGATCAACAGGTTCTATGATTGTATGATACCCATCCTCCAGCCTCCTGGCATTGCTTCAGACTTACAGCTTTTCAGATTTTGTCATTTGCAAGGCTGTCAACAAGGGGACACCAGACATGATATTCATGAGCTGAATAATATTGTGGATTGTAAATCAATTGAAATAAATGGAACCTTTATGGTTTTAATGGAGAAATGTATCAGAATAGTCATCTTTCTAAAGCAGAATGAGTGAAAGCGCCTGCTAATGAGCAAAATGTGACACATTTTATGATTATGTTTCAAGAATTTTGATTTCCTTCCTTCAGTTTTAGGAATGAGCTATGTTTTGAATCATTAAACTTACCGACTTAAAAAGCCATCAGCTGTTCCAACGGCTGTGTGTGGGGATTTGATATATTAATGAGCGCATGACAACTGGAGATATTATGCACTTGGTTATCTTTGACTTTGATAGCTTCATGCAACAGTGCCACAATGCAAACTCTCATGACGGAGACAATCCTTTTCACGTTCGGTCAGAATGATCCGCCTGCGAAGAAAATCATCTTGCCGGTAGAAATAGTCAGTTTAATTGAGAATCTTACTCTGAAAGTGGAGGAATTAAATTTGTAAAAAGTTAAAATTTATTTATTAGTCTCAAGGTAGGCTTGCATTAACACCACAATGAAGTTACCTTGAAAATCCCCTAGTTGTCAGGCTTAGTGCCTGTTTGGGTACACTGAGGGAGAGTTTAGCATGACCAATGCACCTAACCTTTAGGGGACTTTAACTTTACTAATATTGATTGGAATAGCTATAGCTCTAGCTCGTTAGAGGGGTCAGTTTTCGTACAAAGTGTGCAGGAAGGTTTTTTGACTCAGTATGTAGATAGGCCAACTAGAGGTGAGGCTACATTGGATTTGGTGCTGGGCAATGAGCCAGACCAGGTGTTAGGCTTGGAAGTTAGTGAACATTTTGGTGATAGTGACCACAATTCGGTTACGTTCACCTTAGTGATGGACAGGGATAGGCATGAAGCTGGGGGCAGTAGTTATAGCTGGGGGAAGGGTAATTATGAGGCCATCAGGAGAGAATTAGGGTGCATAGATTGGACTAGGAAACTACAGGGACTGGGAACATCTGGAATGTGGAGCTTATTCAAGGAGCAGCTGCTGCGAGTCCTTGATAAGTATGTCCCTGTCAGGCAAGGAGGAAATGGTCGAGTAAGGGAACCTTGGTGTACGAAAAAAGTTGACTCGCTGGTTAAAAGGAAAAAGGAGGCTTATGTCAGGATGAGGCTTGAAGGCTCAGTTAGTGCAATGGGTAGCTATAGATTAGCCAGGAGGGAGCTAAAGAGTGAATTGAGGAGAGCTAAGAGGGGACACGAGAAGACTTTGGCTGATAGGATTAAGGAGAATCCTAAAGCTTTCTTTAGATATGTTAAGAATAGAAGATTGGTTAGGACAAGATTAGGGCCAGTCATAGACAGCAGTGGGAAGTTGTGCGTGGAGCCTGAAGAGATTGGAGAGGTACTGAATAAATATTTCTCTTCGGTATTCACGCAGGGTGATGTAAATGTAGTTATGGAGAACACTGAGGTACAGGGTAGCAAACTGGAAGGTATCGAAGTAGATAGGGAGGATGTGCTAGATATTCTCGAGGGTTTGAAGTTGGATAAGTCCCCTGGGCCGGACGGGATTTACCCTAGGATTCTCTGGGAGGCAAGAGAGGAGATTGCAGAGCCTCTGGCTCTGATCTTCAGGTCGTCGTTGGTTACGGGTGTGGTTCCGGAGGACTGGAGGATAGCGAATGTGGTCCCATTGTTCAAGAAGGGGAAGAGAGACCTTCCAGGGAATTATAGGCCAGTGAGTCTTACTTCTGTTGTGAGCAAAGTATTGGAGAGAATTATTAGGGATAGGATTTATAGTTATTTAGAGAGAAATGAATTGATTGGGGATAGTCAGCATGGTTTTGTGAAGGGTAGGTCGTGCCTTACTAACCTCATTGAGTTTTTTGAAAAAGTGACCAAAGAGGTGGATGGGGGTAAGGCGGTTGATGTGGTATATATGGACTTTAGTAAGGCGTTTGATAAGGTGGCCCATGGAAGACTTCTGCAGAAAATGCAGATGTATGGGATAGAGGGTGATTTAGCTAATTGGGTTAGGAATTGGCTAGCAGATAGAAGACAGAGGGTGGTGGTTGATGGGAGATATTCATCGTGGAGTTCGGTGACAAGTGGTGTACCTCAGGGGTCTGTTTTGGGGCCCCTGCTGTTTGTAATTTTTATAAATGATCTGGATGAGGGTATTGAAGGATGGATTAGTAAATTTGCAGATGACACTAAAGTCGGTGGAGTGGTAGATAGTGAAGAGGGGTGTTATAGTTTGCAGAGAGACTTGGACAAGTTGCAGAGCTGGGCCGAGAGGTGGCAAATGGAGTTTAATGTGGAAAAGTGTGAGGTAATGCACTTTGGCAGGAATAATAAATGTGTAGAGTATAGGGCTAATGGTAGGATTCTTAATAGTGTTGATGAACAGAGGGATCTTGGTGTATTTGTGCATAGATCCCTGAAAGTAGGCAGTCAAGTCGATAAGGTTGTTAAGAAGGCATACGGAGTCTTAGCTTTTATTGGTAGGGGGATTGAATTTCGGAGCCGCAACGTCATGTTGCAACTGTACAAAACTCTAGTGCGGCCGCACTTGGAGTATTGTGTGCAGTTCTGGTCCCCACATTATAAGAAAGATGTGGAGGCATTGGAGAGGGTACAGAGGAGGTTTACCAGGATGTTGCCTGGTATGGAGGGCAGGTCTTATGAAGACAGGCTGAGGGATTTGAGGTTGTTTTCGTTAGAAAGGAGGCGGCTAAGAGGGGACCTTATCGAAACATATAAGATGATTAGAGGTTTAGATAGGGTGGACAGTGATAGCCTTTTTCCTAGGATGGAGAAAGCTAGCACGAGGGGACACAGCTTTAAATTAAGGGGTGATAGTTATAGGACGGATATCAGGGGTAGGTTCTTTACCCAAAGGGTGGTTCGGGAGTGGAATGCCCTGCCTGCAGCAGTTGTAGATGCGCCAAGTTTGGTGGCGTTTAAGAGGTTAGTTGATAAGTATATGGAAGAGAAGGGAATGGTTTAGTTTGGAGGGGCATTGCTTTTTATATTGGTCGGCTCAACATCGAAGGCCGAAGGGCCTGTTCTGTGCTGTTATGTTCTATGTTCTAACCTTCACATCTTTGGACTATGGGAGGAATCGGAGTACCTGGAGGAAACCCATGCAAACACAGAGAGAATGTGCAAACTCCACACAGGCAGTGTAGCTCCCCCCATCATTCATCCACCTCCCCCATTACTGGAAATAGGTAGATGCGAGTTAAGATTAATAGGCAGAATAAACCTTCAAACTGAACACTAACACAAATATTGTAGTGCATCATTTAGCATCTGGTTGTTGGAGATTAACAGTTATCCAATCAACTGAACATTCAAGTTGTATCAGACTGAAACGCTCAGGGTGACATAGTGGCGCGGTGATTAGCACTACTGTCTCACAGTGCCAGGAGCCCCAGGTTCAATTCCAGTCTTGGATGACTGTCTGTGTGGAGCTTGCATATTCTCCCCAAGTCTCCGTGGGTTTCCTCCAGGTGCTCTGGTTTCCTTCCACAGTCCAAAGACATGCAGGTTAATTGGCCATGTTAGATTGCCTCCTGGTGTTGGAGGACTGACGTGTTAATTTGTGGGGTTACAGAGATCGGGCTTGAGTGAGACTGTCGTCGGTGCAGACTCATTGGGCCGAATGGCCTCCTTCTATGATGTAGTGATTCTATGATTCTATGCAAAGCGATGCAACAATGATAAACCCAGTTTTCAACAGGGAGAATTCCAGTCCTGCATCTGGAGTTGGAAGTTTAGATGTTGCAGACTAGTTTTTCTAATTAGAAAATGCACAGCAAAAATGGGAATATGAAGACAAGCCAGACAGTCCATGAAAGAGTCAAGGTGCTCCATTTATGATTTTCCTAATTTTCCCAAGCAGAGCAGTGTGAAGTAAGAGGAAGATCAATTGCAATTATTATTCTGCACATTCAGTGGCTGCATATAAAATTATTTGCTGTTTTCCAATTCCCCTTGAAAAGGTGATGGTGACTTACTTTTTTGAACTGCTGCAGAGTATGTGATGTCAGTACACCAACAGTGCTGTTAGAAAGGGAGTTTCAGGATTTTGATCCAGCGTTAGTAAAGGAATAGCAATTTTGCAGCTGGTGTTCTCATTGATCTGCTACCGTTGTCCTTCTAGGGGATAAAGCTCACAGGTTTGGAAAGTGCCTTTGAAGAAGCCTTGTAGATAATACACATTATTGCCTGTGTGCAGTAGTGGTGGAAAGATTATGGGGCCCCATTCAAGGAGTCATTTTGGCTAGTACAGCGTCAAGTTTCTAGAGTGTTGTTGGAGTTACTCTCATCCAGGCAATTGGTGAGTATTCCATCACCTTCCTACTGCTGCCTTGTCGGTGGTGGGCAGGCTTTGGAGAGTTGGGAAGTGGAGGGGGAGGGGGAAATTACTCATGATTCCTAGCCTGTGACTTGTTCTTATTGATACAATAATTATATGATCAGTCTAATTCAATTTCTCGTCAGTGTTAATGCCTACGATGTTGATTGTTGGGGATTCAGCAATGGTCATGCCATTGAATGTCAAAGGGAGGTGGTTAGATTCTGTTTTGTTGAAGATGGTCATTGCCTGACACTTGCGTGACATGAATGTCATTTGCCTTTTCTTAGCCCAAGTCTGAATATTGTTCGGGTCTTCCTGTAGGTGGACCATGATTGCTTCAGTAGCTGAGGAGCTGCAAGTGGTTCTGAACATTGTATAATCATCAGGAAACATCTCCACTTCTGATATTATGATGGTTGGACCTGGGGCACAATATCCTGAGGGATTCCTGCAGTGATGTCCTAGGGCAGAGTGATTGACCTCCAACAATCACAATCGGAGTACCTGGAGGAAACCCACGCAAACACAGAGAGAATGTGCAAACTCCACACAGGCAATGTAGCTCCCCCCATCATTCATCCACCTCCCCCATTACTGGAAATAGGTAGATGCGAGTTAAGATTAATAGGCAGAATTAACCTTCAAACTGAACACTAACACAAATATTGTAGTGCATCATTTAGCAACTGGTTGTTGGAGATTAACAGTTATCCAATCAACTGAACATTCAAGTTGTATCAGACTGAAACGCTCAGGGTGACATAGTGGCGCGGTGATTAGCACTACTGTCTCACAGTGCCAGGAGCCCCAGGTTCAATTCCAGTCTTGGATGACTGTCTGTGTGGAGCTTGCATATCCTCCCCAAGTCTCCGTGGGTTCCCCTTTTGCTAAGAGGGGACCTTATCGAAACATATAAGATGATTAGAGGTTTAGATAGGGTGGACAGTGATAGCCTTTTTCCTAGGATGGAGAAAGCTAGCACGAGGGGACACAGCTTTAAATTAAGGGGTGATAGTTATAGGACGGATACTTACTTACCCTTTTGCTAAGTAAAACTTCAACCAATGAAGATTATTCCCCTAAATCCCATTGACTCCAGTTTTGCTGGGGTTTCTTGATGCCACACTCAGTCAAATGTTGTCTTGATGCGATGGTCACTCTCACCTCACCTGCTGAGTTCAGCATTTTTGTCCATGTTTGGCCAAAGACTATAATGAGGCTAGGAGCTGAGTGGACATGATGGAACCTGAACTGGGCATCTGTGAACAGGTTATTACTGCATTTAATACTACTTTATAGCATCATTTTGCTGATAATTGAGAGTAGATTGATGGGGGATATTTGACCAGGTTGGATTTGCGCACAGGGCAGTGAATACCACCATCTATGGACAGGACATAGCCAAACAAGTTTCCAGATTGTTGTTGGATGGCAGTGTTGTAGCTGTACTGGAACTGTACTGACTAAGGGTGTGACTAGCTCCGGACTACAAGTCTTTAGCATCGCTGCTGAAATATTGACAGGAACCGTAGACTTTGCAATGCCTTCAGCCATTTCTTGACATCACATTGAATAAACCTAATTGGCTGTGAAGCTGTGGACCTTAGAAGGAGGCCAGGTTGGACCATTCACTTGGCAACTTTTCTTCAGCATTTAGTAGAAAATGTGGAAAATCCTCTTCATTGACTTTTTTCAGCCTAAAATAGTGAAATTTTATCTGAGTCCTCAGTAACAAGTAACACATAAGTTCTTGCAGCAACTTTGGTCCTAGGACTTCCAGTTCTTAAAATATTTATTTTAATATATATTTTAAAAATATTTTTAAATATTTTAGTAACTCATTACCACCTTCTCAAAGGGAATAAGGGAATGAATGAATGCTAGCCTATCCAGTGGACCCACATCTCTTGAATGAATTTTAAAAAGTGTTCCAGACTGATGAATTTACAGATATTCTTCATTGTCAGCAAGAAGTCACTATCAAGACATGTCTTTTCAAATACATCAGGATCAGTGAGACAACCTATCATTAATTATTGTCTGGCATATCAATGAAATTAATGCCCAGTTGTCTACATAAATGGGGATGAAGTGGAAATGGTCAAGAGTTTCACATTTCTAGACATCCAGATCACCAATAACCTGGTATCTCAAGGGGATGCTATAGTTCAGAAAGCCCACTAACGCCTCTACTTTCTCAGGATGCTAAGGAAATTCAGCATGTCCGTGAAGACTCTGAAATTCTTTACAGATGCATCTCAGAAAGCATCCTTTCTGAATATATCACAGCTTGGTATGGCTCCTGCTCCGACCAAGACTGCAAGAAACGACAAAGGATAGCGAACATAACCCAGTCTCTCACGCAAACCAGCCTCCCATCAGCTGACTCTGTCTACACTTCCTGCTGCCTCGGAAAAACAGCCAGCATAATCAAAGACCCCACGCATCCTGGGCATTCTCCCTTCCACTTTCTTCTGTTGGGAAGAAAAACAGTAAAGTCTAAGATCACATACCAACCCATTTAAAAACAGCTTCCCCGTGGTCCGCAGATATTTGAATGGACCTAACATATTAAGCTGATCTTTCTCGGCACCCTAGCTATGACTGTAACTTTATGTTCTGCACCTCTCCTTTCCTTCTCTATGTACAGCATGCTTTGTCTGTAAAACACACAAGAAACAATACTTTCACTGTATAATTTGTATAGTGATAATGTTGTTCATTTTGTTTTTAGAATTTTACTTAGTGATTATGTTTCATTGCATTTTTCTCATCCTAATCTCTTCTGACCACCCACGTATGATAATGACTGGAAATAGCTGTTCACAGAACGCAAAGTATAATTGTCATTATTATCTTGGTATTCACTGCTCTGTGCACAATTGGGATATGACCTTCATTGGATTAGTATGCTTAGCCGGAAAGGTTGGCCAAGCAGGAGCTGATGCATCTATTCATTCTGGATAGATTGCCTTACGTTTAAAGATACAGTTGATCCGATTTGACAAGTGCTAATTTATGTTGCATCATTGGAACATTATGTTGCCAGTCAGAGAACCGTGGCTTACCTACACTCTCACCTGATTCCTTCAACTTTGGGCATCGAATGACGAGGGATCAGCTAAATTACACAAGAGGCTGTCCTTTCACGAGTAAAGGCAGAATTATACAGGGCAATGCATCCGCTTCCGTCTTAGTGGAAAATGATATTAATCCCGAGGTTACCATCCTTAATGGCTCTGATATTTTCACTTTCAAATCTTCTCTTAGTGGAATTCTGGTTTATAGTTTAAAGTAACTTTGTTATTGGAGGCATATTAGAATATTCTTCTCACAGTTTTGTCTAAAATGAGAATAAATATAAACTAAAATCTTCCATTCTATCTTCACAGTGGCACAGTGGTTAGCACTGCTGCCTCACAGCACCAGAGACCTGGGTTCGATTGCTGGCTTGGGTCACTGTCTCTGTGGCGTCTGCACATTCTCCCTGTGTCAGTGTGGGTTTCCTCCATGTTCTCTGGTTTCCTCCTACAGTCCGAAAGATGTGCTGATTAGGTGAATTGGCCAGGCTAAGTTCTCTCTCAGTGTACCTGAACAGGCACCAGGATGTAGCAGCAAAGGGATTTTCCTAGTAACTGCATTGCAACATTAATATAACCTACTTGTGAGTAATAAATAAAACTTTAAACTTTAACTTTTTCCCTCATGCTCAGTAAGTTTATCAAGTGAGCAGCTGAGACCGACAGACCTGGATGAAGCTGGTTCCCTCCTCGATCTGTGCTGAGTTGGTTGACCTTGGACACAAGATTGCAGTCAGCTTCTGTATCCCTGCCTTAGACATGACTAAAGTCAGCCAGGCATCACAGCCCTGATAAGTAACTCATATTTTCAGCTAATTGATGGCCAGGAAGAGAAATCGAGTGTTTGATAATTTAGTGACTGGCAAATGAATCACATGGATAAAATAAACTTGTGGAAAGTGGCGGAGAAGCTGGAGTGAGGTGAGGATTCATGATGAGGAAGGGAGTCCAGAAGATTTGTAGTGATTGTGAAGAGAAAGTGGTGGGTGGGGGAAGGGGGGGGGGTGTATCAGAGGCACTTGTCTGGGTGGCCATTGAACCCTTCTCACTTGTAGTTCAAGGTGAGGGTGAAGGACAGTCAGAATCTTTTTCCCAGACTTGAAATGTCTAATGTTAATCGGCATGCTTTTTTTAATAATGTCATGATGGGTCATTTTCACCCTCTCATGTTAGAATAGCATGTCTGCACTGGAGGTAGCTTTCAAACATAGAAAAGGCTGGCACCAATCCCACTGCCACCCTGAAGATATTCCTGACACTGATACCCTGACACTAACAGTGTCAGAGTCACATCCTGGCAGTGATAGCATTGACACTACACTGCCAGGGTGTCACTGTAACACTATCAGTGCTAGGGTATAGCGGGCATTCCCAGGATGGCAGTGCCTGAAGGAGCCTGAGGTGGGGCAGAACCTTTGGTGACTCCATACTACAATGTCTCTCTTGTAGGGTGGAGGCTGGGGTGGACTCCTCTGATTGGGGGTTGAGGCCTATGACTTGGAGTGGGAATGGGAGGAGTTTGTTGGGTCGCTCTCATGCCTGTATCATCAAGTGGAAGGGGATGATGCCTGTACACTTAGTGAGGGGAGATTGTCCCTTTGTGATGAAGGTTTGGGGGACCCTTGGTCTGCGGGGCCGCCATTTCCGAGGGACGCGGAGGTGGGCTGTCTCTTATCTCTGAGATTGGGGTGCCCTTTAAAGATGGCACCGGGATCTGTGTGAAGCTGGGCTACCAGCCTGTTTCCCATTGGGGATTTCCCACAAAAGGTGGCTGAATCCCACCTGGCAACTGCTACCAGTGGAAAACACTCGGTCAACACATAGCTTTTCTTTCCCAGGGGATTACAGCCCATACAATCGAGGTAATGCTTAAAAAGTGAATTAGCCAGGCAAAGGAATATAAATGTGTATATATACTAGGTGAAATCAGTAGTCCAAAGATTTTTTGGTTATTCTTGTTATTATGCACCATATTCAGCAATCTGGAAGGACAGAATTGTTCCAAATATATCAAGTAGCATGATTTAAATCTCATCATTCTTAAGTCATAGAATCCTTTAATGCAGAAGGAGGCCATTTGGCCTGTCAAGTTTGCATCAAACACAGTCCCACCCAGGCTCGATCCTCATAATCCCATACTTTTATTCTAGTTGGTTGCCCTGCCATTAAAGAGTAATTTAGCATGGGCAATCCTCCTAACCTGCACATCTTTGGACTGTGGGAGGAAATTGGAGCACCTGGAGGAAACGCACGCAGATACGGGGAGAATATGCAAACTCCATACAGACAGTGACCCAAGCCGCAATCCCTAGTGCTGTGAGGTAGCAGTGTTAACCATTTTGCCACCAAGCTCTTCCCCACTGTGTCATCATGCTGCCCCCCGCCCCTGCCCCTCCTCCCTCTATATTTAACCTCTTAATAAATAAGATAACTTATGGAATCTTTCCTCTCAATGACTTGTAAAATCAATTAATGTTTTTAAAGTTGTAGAAGTAATAAACCTTCGTTGTCAACAATTAAAGTTAATGATAAACACTGGGTGGCTCGGATAGTAAAGCAAGAGATAGGATTAAAATTCTTCTGATAAATATTTCATTAGTAACACTATCTGAAATAACCAGCTGCAAGAGTTTTATTGATTATTGTGTTTACAATCTTGGTATATAACTCACATACTCTGGTAATGCTTATATAACTTTAATTAAACATTATCTTGCTTCAAGCAAATGCTGTTCTTAACTCTTCAGTTTTCATAGAAATCATAGAAACCCTATAGTACAGAAAGAGGCTATGCGCCCCAAGGAGTTTGCACTGATCACAATCCTACCCAGGCCTTACTCCTATATCCCAACATATTTACCCGCTAATCCCTCTAACCTGTGCATCTCAAAACACTAAGGAACAATTTTAGCATGGCCAACCAACCTAACCCGCATATCTTTGGACTTGGGAGGAAACTGGAGCGCCTGGAGAAAACCCACACAGACACTAGGAGAATGTGCAAACGCCACACAGATAGTGACCCGAGCTGGGAATTGAACCCAGGTCCCTGGAACTGTGAAGCAGCAGTGCTAACCAATGTGCTACTGTGCCGCCCACAGCTTTGTTTTACTGAGGACAGAATTCTCCCATCCCGCTTGGGGTGGGTTTGGTAGCGAGCAGGAGCTTAGAATCCAGTGGGAAACAAAAAATTGGAAACTTGCTGATGGAAAATTGCGCAATGTTTCTCTGAATGGTAGTTAATGGGGACTTTCACAGTAACTTCATTGCAGTATTAATGTAAGCCTATTTACAACACAAATAAATAAATGTAATGGTGGGTCACTCTTGCTGCTGGCTGGTGGCATGAATGAAACTTGCATTCATTAAAATCTCACGAACGCTTATTAAAACAATGGGCCCCTGTCATCACATCAGACATCCCTATAATCTTGTAGCACAACATTTTATGTCAATCAAAAACTCCACTGCTAAAGAGGTGCACACACAAAGTGGTACTCACTTCATGAGAGACTATGGGTGAGTGCAACACTGCATAGTGCTGCGCTGTTCCTAGTGCTCTGTTCACTATTCTGTCAGGGCTCCATCTCTGTCCATGCTGGTCTTCATTGTCATCCCATACTACTGGATCCATGTACCCTCCTGCACCACTGTCCTAGATCAGTACAAAACCTGTTGTTGTGGAGTACAAGGCTTCCCTCTGCTGCCTCACATCAGTGTCTATCTGGACAGCAGGGTGCTGTGGATCTCATGCAATCGTTGCTTCAAAAGCCCAAATTTGACCAGGGGTGGAGTGTGATGCGAGGCGGAGGGGGGGGGGTGGCAGGGAAAATGAGGTGGCCTGATGGGACAAGGAGAGGCATGTCGAAGGAGAAATGTACTAAGAGATGGACAAAGAAGACAGGTAATGGTAGACAGAGGGTCAAGGAGATGGATGAAAGGAATGAACAATGGGATATGGAGGGAAGCTGGACCCCAACAAGACTGCATGGAAAGTTTGCAAACAAGGGAGTCAAAGAGATAACACAATGTTTACTGGAAGAGGACAAATAAAGACTCCAGAGAGGGTGAGTTGAGCTTCAAGTCAGGCATGGGCACCTAACAGGTATTGGGTCCAGGGGGTGGGTGGTTGAATCAAGGAACAGATTTTCTCTTGAGGCTGCAAGCCTTTGCCCTGTGGGTTGCTGATATCCTGCATGGTCAAGTGAAGACAGGTGGGCTGGAGAGAGTTTGCTGAACTGCCATATTTACATATGGCGCTATGACCTTTGAACCTGCAGCTGGTGGCAGACAGATGGATCAGCTGTCAGCTTGCCAATCAATTTGGAGGTCAATGTCTCTGTGATAATGAATGAGATTCCAAGCGCTGAATCTGGCATGGGACCCTGCCATTCTGACCAAGGAGAAAGGTGCTGCCAGAGCGCACCTCATCTCAAAATGGGAGGATGCTGCCTTTAGCCTTGGAAACATGAAGTGCTCACTTCCTTCATTTTGAGGGAATGTGTCCATTATCATTTTGAACGAGAGCATCAACATAAAATTCTCAAGTTGCATCCTGTGTTTCTCCATCCGAAATCTCTCCTGGCTTTTCTTAGTATATCTGCTTACAAAATTTTCTTGTTGGATCTTTAAGTAGTTCGATATCTCTGTAAAGTAAAACTCTCCATGTTTGTTTTGATAAAGTTTCTCATTGCCTTGGAAATTGTTTTTCTGATGCTCTGGAGTGAAAAGCAATGCTTTGAAGCTCAGGACATTGTACTTTCAGGCGGTTAGCAGAGGAGAAATCAATTGTTATTGACCTTGGCTACAAGCGCTTTGCTGAATTGTTCTCAGATTTGGATGTCCAGGTGCTGTGAAAGTGGAAGCTTTGAAGCTTCCACTTATTATTTTTAATAGGTCTTGGTTCTCAGCTTTGGCTCAGTGGTCCCTTCTGATCTTGGAGGGAAAAAAGCCTTGGTCCAAGCACTGCTGTGGGATCTGAGCACAATGAATAATGGGATGTGGGGGAAGCTGGACTCCAACAAGGTTTCATGAAAGGCTTGCAAACAAGGGAGTCAAAGAGATAACACAACGTTTATTGGAGGGGGACGGATGAAGACTCCAGAGAGGGTGGTTGAGCTCCAAGTCGGGCATGGGCACCTAGCAGGCATTGGGCTCAGGGGGTGTGTGGTTGAATTGAGGAACAGATTTTCTCTTGAGGCCGCGAGCCTTTGCCTGCTGGGTTGCTGACATCCCGCATGGTATTAGAAATAGACTAAATTTGGTAATCATTTGGTAAATGGGGTAAACAATAGGTTATTGCTGTGAGATTTGTTTTACAGAAATTGCTTAATTTTTCATCTCTCTGTGGGAAAAAAAATCTTCTCTTATCCTGTTTGTATCTGCTCCTACCCAGCCGCCCGCTGCGGTGGAATGTCAAATTCCTCTATCTTGTGAGAGGCACAGTGGTCAGCACTGTTGCCTGACAATGCCAGGGATCCTGGTTCAATTCCACCCTTGGGTCAGTGTCTGTAGGAGTTCACATGTTCTTCCTGTGTCTGCATGCATTTCTTCCGGGTGCTTGGGTTGGGTAAAATTGTCATACTTTTTTCTCTATATCACTCCTAAGTTATATTTCGCTTTAAATTCTGATAATACTGAACATACCCACCTGATTGACTAGATAATTGGTAACAAAAAATTATGCTTAAAATATCACTAATTCGAAAGATAAAGAGGGAGATAATCTCGCATTCCCGCCACATGTTTCCTGATGTTTGCTTCCAGTGGGATTCTCTGGTCCCGCCGCTGTCAATGGGAATTCCCATTGAGGTTACCCCGTACCGGCAGGAAACCTAGAAGTGGAGGGTGCACTGCAAGCAGGACCAGAGAATCCCGCCAGAGTGAACAGCCAGAGAATTTGAGCTGAAGTTCCCAGCACAGCCTTGCACTTTATTGCAATGCTGAGCGAGGTGGATGAGATATTCAACCAATGCTCCAGCTGTCACTGCTGATGGATGGTAAAGATGCTGGCCTAGAAATCAGGCCTATCACTGATTCAGGAAGCACATAACGTTCAAGCTCCCTGCTATTTATAATCATCTAAGCAGGCAGACGGTTCCAAGCACTCTACACATTGGCTGCACACTTTATTGGGGGAGCTGGATATCAGACAACTATGGAGCCTCTTGAAGGTCGGTGCCCTCAGCTTTTAAGCCATTTGTGCAAAACCTTCAGAGGAGTCAGTTCAATCATGGAAGCCCTTGACAGTCAGGTTCCAACTTGCGATGCCTCAAACTATCTCGGCTAACTCTTGACAAAAGGAAATTCACCACCTTTTGAAAGCCTCTGTGCTGAAACCGGAGAGTCATTTTTACAGTATAGAGTTTCTAGCCGAATATGCAAAATGGCAAGGTCAGTTTCTCCAAAATGTTTCTTGAGGATTTCTAAGTGTGGAACGAATTTGTCATCTGGAAAGTCGCATCTTTTTAATTTACCCTCAGCTGCTCACCTACATTCAGAGATTGGGAGAAATTGAAGAATTTTCATGATAGAACAAATCATATATAATTTACAGAAGGAATATGAGGCTGAATAACCTTTCTTGTTCTGCGGTTCACATTCAGAATTGAATTAACGCTCTTCTAAGCACAGTTGCCTGGAATTTTAAAATGGAATTGTTCGCTTTATTGCTTGGACTCCCTGCAGTACCAACTGACGGAGTCTGATATTTTCCACCATCATTAAATTAATGACCTCGGTGACCTGGAAGTGAAAACTAATTCATGTTTAGCATTTTGCTTCAGAAGACAATTTTAATTTCAGAAGGCGGTTAATTATTAGACTGTTGGAACCAGCTTTCAGAATGAAATGTTGCAGAGTGCCTCAAGACAGTTGCTTTTGATATGGGAAAGATGTAAATTACATGCGTACCAGTGGGAATGTGACAAGATGCTTGAAAAGTGAGTATTATATCAGTTAATTTGCAGTGTGAATCTGTGGTAAACTAAAGCTGCACAATCTGAAATATCAGCTGCGTATTTTTAGCCTGAAGATGGGAGATTTAAAAATCCAAGGCATTTTACTTTATGTTAAATATTATTGGAGATGCTACTGTTTAAAGGCACCTGCACATCTCAAAGGGCGTGTCGGAAGCAAGTAGCTGCTTAAGTTTGATGAGATAGTCATTCTGTATGGGTTGAGCTACATCACCATTCTAGGTATGCGCCACAAATCAGAATAAACTAGTTTGTTGATCAGTGTCCCCCAGCCCTGTGAGAGGGCTGTAATGCCACCCTCTCCCCCACCCAGTCCAGTAAAATAATCAGGAATCTGCTTTGCATGAATTTAAATACGTAGAGGGTGCAGGAGAGGTTTGCCAGGATGCTGATTGGATTAGAGATCTTAGGAGAGGCTGGGCAAACTTTGTTTGTTTCCTCTGAAACGGCACCTGAGAGGGACACCTGATAGAAATCTATAAAATTATGAGAGGCATAGATAAGGTTGACAGCCAGAATCTTTTTCCAGAGTTGAAATGTCATACACAGTGGGGGGAATGTGCTTAAGGTGAGAGGGGGTTAAGTTCAAAGGAGATGTGAGGGACAAGATTTTTTACACAGAGTGTGATAGGTGTCTGCCAGGGATAGTGATAGAGGCAGATATGATAGAGGTACTTAAGGAACTTTTAGATAAGCATATGAATGAGCAAGAAATGGAGGGATATGGAGCAAGGACAGGCAGAAGGGATTAGTTTAATTTGGTGTCATGCTGGGCACAACTTTGTGGCTGAAGGTCCTGTTCCTGTGCTGTACAGTTCTGTGTTCTATAAATGGCTTTACACGATAGTGTCCAGCCACATTGAAGCCTTACCCCTGGCGATGTGACATCACACCAGCGCGGATCACTACTGGTTCCCAAAAATGTGAATCAGTCATGATGTCTACTCTGGGGCACGGAAGTGAGTTTATCCTTTGAGTGGTTGGGGGCTGGCCTGGCAGCTTGGCACTGCCAACCTGGTCCAGGACAGACCTCAACTGGGCGGAAGGGGAGTGCTCAATAGTGCGAGGGGGATGTTGAGCATGCATTGGGGTGGTGGAGAAGCTGGAGACTGTGAAAGGGAATGGGTGCAGAGACTGTGAAAGGGATTGGTGTCCGATCTTTGAGTGGTAAAGGGGGTTTCCCTTCAATGTGTGAGGGGCGGGGGGTTCCCCATGCTCACCAGAGAGCCCAATATCCATTGGGTTGGAGGTCATGATATCCATGGGATTGGTGGGAGGTGGAGGGGAGGGCAGCCTTTAATTTAACTTTGAGATTGGGAGCCCCCTTTTTAAAAATGCACCCCAATCACACAACTCTGGTTTTGCCGCTGTATTTAGGTCCTTCCTCTCCAGCTGGCTATATGATCCTCAGCAGCATTCAGAATCAGGTAAGACAGAGTCTGATCGAATCCGGCAAGTTTCACACAGCTTCCCTCCCTGCCCTTCCCTCCCTTCCTCCCTTCCCTCCTCCCCTCCTCCCTCCCCCCCCTTTCCCACACCCCCCTTCCCTCCCCTCCCTCCCCCCCCCTTCCCCCCCCTTCCCTCCCTCCCCCTTTCCCCCCTTCCTCCCCCTTTCCCCCCCCTTCCCTCCCCCCCTTTCCCTCTCCCTCCCCCCCCCCCCCCCCGCCAATCCAGCAACCTGTGCAATTCTGGGAAAGTTCTGCATACCTGTGCCACCATTTTCCCACCTTACCTGCTCCCAAAATCGGGATGGGCAGGCTCACAGAATGGCATTCTCCACTAGCCTCGGGCAGGATCTTGAGAGCCTCGGGCAGGCGAGGCAGTAAAATACTGTTCATGGAGTCCGAGGGGAGTGACCAATCTTCCGAACCTCACAAGCACACAGTCGGGCAGAGTCATGGAACTTCAAGATTGATTAAACCTTGAAGCCAGAGACTCCCAGGGAGAATGGACAGTATGTAAAAATAGAACATAAAATATATTTGGGGAAAAAGGTGTTCAGGGCTGAAAGAATGAATCTGTGGGTCTAGTAAAACAGTACCGCCCATTGATGATATAAGAGAGTCAAGCAGGAAAAAGATCATGATTCAGGCTGAAGTAATACCTGTAGCCTTTGTACAACAGTAAATAGCTATGTTCACACAATAAACCAGTTATTGTTTGGACATATCTATATCTCTGCAACTGTTTGTTAGCCAGTCATAATCAGCACGCTTTAAATCATTTCTTATAAATTATTGTTCTCTCCACTTTGAATCATTTACGACTGAACTGAAGTGAATTGGATAAAGCACTTCCACTGATATCTGCTTCCAATGATCGTACAGATATTGCCTGAAAAAGCACTCTTGGTAATACAGAGGATTAAAATTTAATAAAGTGGGTTAAGCTGTGCTGAAAGAGGAAATGGAATGTTTTATGAATGCATTCAGCCTCCCAATGGTTAATGGTACAAAATCAATTCCAGGCTACCACAATGAAATGAAGCTTTGCAAAATCCATTTATATTAACTCTGGAATCTTTGTTGGTTCTGCTGATGAGCTTTGGGCTGGAATCCCCCTCTAGTTGCTGAATGGAAGAGCAGTATCCATCAACACATTAAACAGTAGATTAATCATCTGCACAACATCAGGAAGGTTACAAATAAGCACAGCTGACCTCCCGCCCCCTTTTCAACTCAATGGAGGCAATTGAAGTCAACCCAAAACCTTGCTACAATTGTAATTTAGGAAATGATAATGTAATGAAAAGTTTTAAATTAATTTGGGGAGCTGCAAAGTTCCAGGAGATTCTACTGTCAAATTAATATCACTAATAGATTACTTCCTGTTTTGAAGAAATGACACGCAATGTATTGCAATGAGTGTGTATGTGTGTGTTGATTGCCATTTTAATGGGAAATTTCTCAGGCTGTTTGAGCTCATTGAGGCATCACGAAAAAGAAAATGCATTCATTCTTGTCCAGAGGATGATTTAAATTTCATAGCAGATGTGTTTTTGTTGGAATTGCCTCAATATTGTTTTTTTTGTAGTGGCACACCCTTTTAAGTGCAAATTTGGCTTTTAGTCCATTCACTGGGCATATAGATCTATTTCTGTTATAAACTATAACATAAATGTACGGTTGTACTTTTTCCATGTTTGCAAGCTTAAGTACCAAAGGCCACATTGAATACATGGTTGGGGAGGCAATGGCACACTGGTATTATCATTGAACTAGTAATCCAGGGACCCAGGATAAAAAGAAAGGAAATCAGCCATTCTTACCTGGTCTGGCCTACATGTGACTCCAGAGCCATAGCAATGCGGATGACTCTTAAGTACCCTCTAAAATGGCCTGGCAAGTCATTCCGTTCATAAGACCGTACAGTGCAGAAGAATGCCAATAGGCCCATCAAGTCTGCACTGACTCTCTGGAAGAACATCTCACCCAGGCCTTTTGACACCATGTATTTACCCACCTAATATATATATCTTGGGATACTTACCATGGCAATTTACCATGGCCAGTCAACCTAACCTGCACATCTTTTGAGCGTGGGAGGAAACTGGAACATTCAGATGAAACCCACACAGACACATGGAGAACATACAAACTCCTCATAGGCAATCGCTCAAGGCCAGGATTGAACCCAGGTCCCTAGTGCTGTGAGGCAGCAATGCTAACCACTGTGCTACCATGCTGCTCTTCTTCAGTTGAGTAGTTGGGTGTTGACAATGTTACATGTCATCATGGAAGTCTCATACTGTAGTGAAATGTCCTGTTGAGAGATGCTGCAAGTTTCTTTTTATTCATTGATGGGCATTACTGGCTGGCCAGCGTTTATTGTCCATTCCTATTTGCCTTTGTTCAGAGAGCAGTTGAGAGTCAGCTATCTGTGGCTCTGAAGTCACCTATAAGCCAGACCAGATAAGAATGGCTCATTTCCGAAGGAATATTCAGTATCCATGAAGGAATCAAAATTCAAAAGCATGTCACTTTGCAATTGCATCCCCTCACTACTGGTGCCTCTGCAGTTAATAAGCCATGCTATAAATAAACTCTGCTTCAACCGACTCCCAAATTTCCCTGAGGAATAAGATAAAATCAAAGTGCATGTTTTACAAAAGTAGGATGGAATATAAAACTTTAGACTAGAAACTGAATCACCTTTGTGCACTTTGATCCAATTATACTGTATTTTTTGGCCTTTAATTGTCTGAATGCCACATGTTCTACACCCCCCCATGTGCAACACCGCTGATGATGAGAACTAGCTGGTATATTTTTGATATATCTACAACCCAAACCATTCCTGGCTTTCAGCTGAGTGTTGTTGATAGGGTTGAACAATGTCTGTGTAGAAAAGAATGAAAACAAATCTACACTTTACAAAGCATCCGCTCATAACTTTCACTGTGCAATATTTCTGTTCTTGATTGAATAACACGTGTTCAGGTTTTCACAAAGTAATTAATTCCAATGCACGCACATCACATTGTAAAATCACAAGATGGAAACAGACTGAGAAGACCACTTAGGTTATCCAAGCTCAAGCATCCAAAAATAACCTGCAGCCTGGGCTTGGGGAAGTGATAGCCTAGTGGTAATATCGTTGGACTATTAATCCAGAAACTCAACTCATGTCCTGAAGATCCAGATTCGAATCCCACTATAGCAGATGCTGGAATTTGAATTTGAATTTAATGAAAAATATCTGGAATTAAGAATCTACTGATGAAACCATTGTCGATTGTTAGAAAGATCCATGTGGTTCACTAATGTGTGTTAGGGAAAAAAATCTGCCACCCTTACCTGGTCTGGCCTACGTGTGACTCCAGAGCCACAATAATGTAACTGCCCTCAGGGAGCTAGGGATGGATGATAAATGCTGGCCAGCCAGTGATGCTCATGGTCCGCGAATGAATAAAACAATTATGCTGTTTTGGCTCCATTATTCCTTATATATCATAGAAGAATTTCCTGATAATCCTAGAGTTAGCTTTTATTAGTTTAGAACCTATGGCATTTTAAGCCTATTGCCACATTAGTGTGTAGAACTAATATGCATTGATCAGGCTTCTCTAATGAAAGCATGTTTGTGGCTGCAAAAATGTTCACTCTATACAAAGCTAAAATGTTGAGTTTCAGTAATGCACTTATTTCTGATAAAGAATTTAACAAATCAGATCCCTTTCTCTGTTTTTAATGAATCAAACGTTCTCCCACAGGCTCATGAGAAGCTGGAAGACACTAAGCTCGAGGCTGTACGTGACAATAACCTGGAGTTAGTGAAGGAGATCATTGATGATATCACTCCAATTGTTAAGGAGAACGATTCTGCAGCTGAACTTGCTCGTATTCTCCAGGAACCGCATTTTCAGGTAAGGGGTAATCTTGCTATTATCTTTCTTTACACTGGAACCACAATTCATTTAATTCAAGTTCAGATTATAATCTTTGGTGATATTACATTCTAGTTACCTCAGACTGCAATTTTGCCAGTAACATTGAGTTAACAATCAGTGAGGAAACATTCAGGCTGGCACAGTGGTTAGCACTGCTGCCTCACAGGTTCAATTCCATGCACAGGATTCTGGTCCTATTACACAAGTACATTCAATACTATTAGGTTTTACAGATGTTCTGCAGTGCTGAAATTGAAGGCTGAGTGATTGTAGGTCAACCAGCATGCTATGACCTCACGCAAGTAACAATGTATAAGGTTAGTCAAACATCAAGGACCCGAGATCAATTCCGGCCGTGGGTCACTGTCCATGTGGAGTTTGCACATTCTCCCCATGTCTGCTTGGGTTTCCTCCGGGTGCTCTCGTTTCCTCCCACAGTTCAAAGTTGTGCATGTTAGATTGATTGGCCATGCTAAATTGATCCTAGTGTAGTGGGGATTAGCGGGTTAAATATGTGCTGTTACGGGAAAAGGCCCTGATTGGGATTATGGTTGCTGCAGATTTGATGGCCCAAATGGTCTCCTTCTGCTCAGTAGGGATTTTATGATTCATTTTATTCTATGATTCGGTAGGATTTTAAGATGCAAGAAGACATAGGTTCAAGGTGAGGGGTAGGAGGTTTAGGGGGATGTGAGCAACTAACAGACAGCAGAATTTTCAACTCTAGAGCGAGGGGAAAACAAGAGCCACTGCTCTCTGTCTGTAGTCCACTCAGCATCTGAGAAAAATGAAACTAAAACCTTGGACCTTTCTGTGAAAAAAAACTGTTCCTAGGCAGCACCTATACTGTCAACGATACTCCACACAACAATTCCAAAAGGACCATAAAATCCCTGGACAGTAAATTAGTCTAAGTTAAAAATAAACATGATGTCCATTATGTTTAAACTAATAGGGAGGGAGGGTGGGGAGACAGCGGGAACTGGGAGTGGATAGAGAGGGATGATAGGGAAACACCAGTAGGTAGAAAGGTATTTCCGAGAGCTGAGGGTCTTCAGTGCATGTGTTTTAATGCGAGGAGTGTGACTGGCAAAACAGATGAACTGAAGGCAATAATGTTCACGAGGAGTTTAGACGTGGTGGCGGTGACCGAGACGTGGTTGAAGGAGGGGCAAGAATGGCAATTGAATATTCCAGGGTATAAGTGTTTTAGGTGTGACAGAGTTGGTGTGAAGAGAGGCGGGGGAGTGGCTTTATTAGTTAAGGACAACGTCATAGCAGTGCAGAGGGAGATAGGTATGTATGATTTAGGAACTGAGTCTCTATGGGTGGAGTTGAGGAATAGGAAGGGAGTGGTTACTCTGTTGGGTGTTTACTACAGACCACCCAACAGCCCGCGGGCTGTGGAAGAAGGGATATGCAGGGACATTTTAGATAAGTGTAGGAAAAATAGGGTGGTAGTGGTGGGAGATTTCAATTTTGCTGGAGTAGATTGGAGTGTGCCCAGGGCTGTAGGAGTGGATGGGGAGGAATTTGTACAGTGTGTTTTGGAAGGGTCCTTGGAGCAGTATGTGGATGGCCCGACTAGAGAGGTGGCTATACTGGATTTGGTTCTGGGGAATGAGCCAGGCCAGGTGGTTGACGTCGAGGTAGGAGAGCAGGTGTCAAATAGTGATCACAACTCTGTCTGCTTTAGGATATTAATGGCAAAGGATGAGACTGGCCCAAAAGGGAGGGTATTTAACTGGGGGAGGGCTAGATACGGCCAGATTAGGCAAGAACTTAAAGATACGGATTGGGATAAGCTTTTTGAGGGTAGGTCGACGAGGTACATGTGGGAGTCTTTCAAGGGAAAACTAAACTCTCTGCAGGAAAGATATGTGCCGGCAAGGAGGAAGGATGGGAAAGGTAGGATTAGAGAACCTTGGCTTACCAGGAGATTGAGGACTTGATCAAGAAAAAGAGAGAGGCTTACATTAGATCTAGGCAACTAGGGACTGAGATAGCGCTGGAAGCTTATAGAGAGTGTAGACGGGATCTTAAAAGGGGTATTAGAAAGGCAAAAAGGGGCCATGAGGTGGCTCTGGCAGGTAGGATTAAAGAAAATCCAAAGGCATTTTACACCTATGTAAGGAGCAAAAGGATGGTTAGAGGCAAGATTTGACCTCTTAGGGACAGTGGAGGGGATCTATGCTTAGAGCCTGAGGGAATGGGGGAGATCCTGAATGAATACTTTGCGTCGGTATTCACGCAGGAGACTGGACAGAGGTCTGTGCCTGATGTTGACAAAGTTGAAGATTGGTTGAGGGAAATAAGGATTACGAGGAAAGAGGTGTTGGGGCTGTTAGGCAGCTTAAAGACATATAAAGCTCCGGGGCCTGATGGCATTTACCCCAGGCTGCTAAGGGAGTTGAGGTAAGACTTGGCTGGGCCTCTGACGCAAATCTTTGTCTCTTCCTTGGACACAGGTGAGGTCCCAGAGGACTGGAGGATAGCAAACGTAGTACCGTTGTTAAAAAAAGGTCAGAGGGATCACCCAGGGAACTATAGGCCGGTGAGCTTGACTTCAGTTATAGGTAAGCTAATGGAGAGAATCCTTAGGGACAGGATGTATGAGCATCTGGAGCGCTGCGATCTGATCAGGGATACGCAGCATGGCTTCGTCAAGGGGAAGTCTTGTCTTACGAATCTGGTGGAATTTTTTGAGGAAGTGACAAAAACAGTTGATGAAGGACAGGCTGTTGATGTCGTCTACATGGATTTCAGTAAGGCGTTTGACAAGGTGCCTCATGGTAGACTGATAGAGAAGGTGAAGGCGCATGGGATACAGGGTCGGGTATGTAGATGGGTCGAAAGCTGGCTCGGAAGGAGGAGACAGAGGGTAGTAGTGGAAGGCTCTTTTTCCAGCTGGAAGCCTGTCACTAGTGGAGTGCCACAAGGCTCAGTACTAGTTCCTCTTCTATTTGTGGTCTACATAAACGACTTGGAAGTAGGGGTAGGTGGTGAGATCAGCAAATTTGCTGATGACACCAAGATGCTTGGATTGGCGGGTACAGAAGAGCAGTGTCAGGCAATACAACAGGACATAGACAGGTTGGTAGATTGGTCAGATAGATGGCAAATGGAATTTAATCCGGAAAAATGCGAGGTGATGCATTTTGGCCGGAAAAATGTAGAAGAGAATTATAGGATAAAAGGTAAAACGATACGGAGCATAGAGACGCAGAGAGACTTGGGGGTGCAGGTTCACAAGTCTCTGAAGGTGTCCTCACAGGTGGAGAAGGTGATAAAGAAGGCGTATATTATGTTAGCTTTCATAGAAAAGGGTATAGAATACAAGAGTAGGAGTTTGATGTTGCAGTTGTATACAACTTTGGTTAGGCCTCACTTGGAATACTGCGTCCAGTTCTGGTCGCCGTACTATCGGAAGGATGTGGCGTCCTTGGAGAGAGTGCAGAGGAGGTTTACCAGGATGCTGCCTGGTATGGAAGGACTGTCTTATGAGGAACGATTAAATAGACTGGGGTTGTTTTCCCTTGAAAGACGTCGGCTTAGAGGGATCTCATAGAGGTGTATAAGATTATAAGGGGTATAGATAGAGTAAATGGGGGTAAACTTTTTCCACCTTCAGAAATGGATAGGACGAGGGGTCATGGCCTTAGGGTGAGGGGGGCTATGTATAAGACGAATATTAGCGGGCAGTTTTTCACACAAAGGGTAGTGGGGGTGTGGAATGCACTGCCGAGTAAGGTGGTGGGAGCAGGCACGCTGGGGCTGTTTCAGGGTCTCTTGGACAGCCACATGAGCGGTATGCAGATAGAGGGATATATTAGGACTGTTTAACTACGGCTTTTGTCCACAGGTAATTCGGTCCATAATTTGAGCACGCATTCGGCAGGTGGTGCGGGTACAGCTCTTGGATGTTGATTCATGGGTTGCCTGGTACCTCATGTCGTATATGAGTGCTTTATGTGGCCCACCTGAAGGGCACCATGACAGCTCAGAGACTATCGATGTGGCTGTGCAGACACTTGGAATTGGGCCGGTGTCTGCGGGAGTTTGCGCGTTCTCCCCGTGGTTGCGTGGGTTTTCTCCGGGCAATCCGGTTTCCTCCCACAACCCAAAAATTCGCTCTTAGGCTGATTGGGTAACAAATTGTCCCTATGGTGAAAATTTTCCAAATTAGGATTAATATATATACTATTATATAGGACTATTAAAATAGGATAATGATTTGGGATTACGGTGGCGCGGGCTCGTTGGGCCGAAGGGCCTGTTTCCCGTGCTGTGTTGCTTTAAAAAAAAAAAAAAAAATTATATTGCACTGGCTACAGACAGTATGGCAACAAAAGAACGAAAAGCCAGACCTGCTTGAAAAAACCTGCAGAGAAATGTGATTAAAATACATTTCTTAAAAACACAGATTCATCACAGGCACCCCATTATTTTGAAATATGAGCCACGGTCAACCATCAAGATGTGAATGATACTGTAGTAAAACTTCCTCAGGTTGTAGTCTTATGGAGTTACTAGCCCTGATTTTGCAATCAGCTCGTTTTATCAAAAATAAATGATCTGGGCATTAAAAAGATGCCAGTTGGAAAGTCAAGGTTATTTGTTTGTCCTTTGCTGACCTTGAGGCTAAACTACTGTGATCCCCTTTTGCTACATTTTTCCAACTAACCATTCTCACATTTACCTTAATACATGGTTTGGCCATTTCTTTATAATCACTTCAATAAATAGCGTGCTGGTGTCTGTACAATTTCGATCAACTTAAGCGCTGTTTGTGCTAATTCCTGAAGACATTTACTGAAAAAAGACCTTTGTTTAGTTATTTAATGAAACTACTGTAATGGTTTCCTCACGCAATTCCCTACAGTTACCAGATATACCCATATCCTCGCTTAAATAAATAGTTCATGTGATAGATTTGCTGTTGCTAAAAAGGAATGTATGAATTACATCCCATTGATTCAGATTTCATAATAAATAAAGTGCTTAATAGTTGGACCAACCTTAAACTAAATTGTCACTCCTTAACACAGCAGGTGAATTGTTGCTCTTTAAGTCCGTTTGGAAACTGGGATTGAGACTTCTTGCAAAACTTGTGAGTCACAGGCAGCAAATTGCAGCACAAGCAATAAGTGGAAAAAGATTACATGCTATCTGATCATTAATGACCTTAGCCTTAATTATTAGTCCTTACAATGTTCAGTGAACTATGGGTTCATGCGTTATATCTCTCGATAATCATTAAGCTGTTTAGTGCCACAACCCCTGACTTTCTTGCAACACTGTCATGAATTTAGTTTTCTAGTGCATTGATTTTGTTTCAGCTAACTTCCTCCATGTTTTCCTGAGTTTTTAATTGGAAAGCTCTGCAGTGAGCATGGTTTCAAATCAGAATGGCTTTTATCCCTCTGGTGATTTGACAAATACCTGACAGTATCGCAAATCCACAAATATAGTTTAATTCACCTCCTGACTCTCTCAGAGCCTGTCCACCATGTACAAGGCACAATTTTTGGGTGTAATGGAGTACTCTTCACTTACCTAGATGGATGCAACCCCAGCAACACATAAGAAGCTCAACAACATTCAGGGCAAAGCAGCCTGCTTGATTGGTATCCCTTTCATATTGAATCCACCAATTCACAGCAGCACTATCTATGAGATGCACTGTAGGAACTCACGAGGTTTCCTGAGCCAGCATCTCCAACACCCATGATCACTACCATCGAGAAGGACAAGGGCAGCAGACATATGGGGATGCCACTCCCTGGAGGTTCCCATGTATGTCACTTACCATTCAGACTTGGAAATGCATCAGCTGTTCCTTCATTGTTGCTGGGTTAAAATTCTGGAATTCCCTCCCTGACAGCACTGTGGATGAACCTACACCTCAGCAACTGCAACTGTTCAAGGAGTGAGCTCACCATCAGCTTCTGAAGAGCAGCTAGTGTTGGGGAAGAGATGCTAGACTAGCCAGTAATGCCTATCCCAAAAATGAATTTTCAAAAATGTAAGCGTGGTTTGCAAAATTTCGCTCATCCATGATTTGAACCCTTGGCTTTTCTACATTGTTCTCATTGAGAAAGCACAAAGCTTCAGATGCACAAGTTTTCCATTCGCGATACACGTTGTGAGAATTCATGGGAACAGGACCCTTACGAATGACGAGTTGATTTGTACAATACCTATTCCAAAGGGTGGCACAGTGGGTTAGCACTGCTGCCTCATAGCTCCAGGGATCTGGGTTCGATTCCCAGCTTAGGTCACTGCTTGTGTGGAGTTTGCACGTTCTCCCCATATCTGCGTGAGTTTCCACCCACAGTCCAATGCAATACATTGACAAGCAGCCTCTTCTCCTGCATAGTGGCTGGGGCTGGAACAGTTATCTGGCCCAGAGACAATTCCAACAGCTACCCACAGAGGAATGCATTTTGGATTCAATGCTTCAGTTGTCCCTGGGGAGAACCTTGATGTTTTTGGAAAATATCCAGGAACTAATCAGAAACACAAACCAGGGAGTTGTGTGTTTGTGAATTTTTTTATGATTTAATCATGCCCGTTTGTGAGCAATATTGTTATTGTGATTTAATACTTAGAACAAAAACGCAGCATTTGACTTAAGATTAGACTCACTGAAAGAAAAGCATAGGAGAAACGCTTAGGTTCTCTGATCTCCGAGCAGTAATTTCCAAGTTACCAAGAGGCCCAATTCCAGTAAACATTTATGCCAAGTGGCAATGGTAAGAATTTTGGTGCTAATCTAAATGTGGCGATGCCAGCGTTGGACTGAGGTAAACACAGTAAGAAGTCTCACAACACCAGGCTAAAGTCCAACAGGTTTATTTGGTGGTATATGCCATTAGCTTTCAGAGCACAGGCTGCCCTACGTCAGATGAGTGGGAGTTCTAATCACAAACAGGGCATATAAAGACTGCCTTGGTCTGGTGTTGTAAGACTTCTTACGGTGTTAATCCAACCCAGAGAAAACCCCAATCTCTCCGAAATGCCATAAATGATCTGGATGTTATTGATTTGTGTCAGATGGACCGCAGAGTGATAAGGAAATCATCACAGTAACAAATTGAGGGACTCAATTCGCCTGCAAAAAAACAGATCATATAACCTTCATCCATACATCCGAAAATCAAACATATCCAAAAACCGAAATCTTTTTTGAACAGCTATGCTGCTTATTTTAGTATGTTAACTTGTAGTTTAATGAAGCAATGTAATATTATATTACAGGTGTACTAAGTATTAACAGATAAAATGTAGGGTGGGTAGGAGTTGGCAAATGGGGAAACAATCTAATATTTGTAGATTATGGCTAGCCTCCATCAGCTGAGGCTTTAGTAATTATGTGGCCTTGGGCCTCCCAATAATGTTGTCGATCCAAAAACCGAAATATTTGAAAGCCAGAGCATCAAAGATTGTTTACAAAGGATACTTGACCTGTAGTTGGTACCAATTAACCATGTTGAATTTGTTAAGTATCATAGAATCCCTGCAGTGCAGAAGGAAGCCATCCGGCATTAAGTACATGTATCATTTTCTCTACAGTCCCTGCTGGAAGCTCACGACTCCGTTGCCTCGAAGAATTACGAAACTCCGCCTCCAAGTCCAGGATCACTAATGGACTCTACGTTCAACAATCAGCCTGTGCCACCAGATGCTGTCCGCATGGTGGGGATTCGCAAGGTCAAAGGTGAACATTTGGTAGGTGGAAAGATCCAACATTCTACTTGGCAGTATTGGATGGTAACAACAGTCTGAGATTTTCTGCCTGGATTTCTGTGCCTTTTAGTAGTTTTCATTTTGCCTCACCATTTAAGAGTAAGCTGGCTTGCTTTTTTGGCACTGAAGCTTCTGTAATGTATCACCCGCAGCTGAAAGCAGCCTCTGTGACTCTTTCCTTCCCCAGTCTTTGCTGACAGGTCTCTGTCCATCCCAGTCCGGCATTATCAATATTAGAAAAGTAATCCATGGTCTCAGAACGGTGCTCATCTCACAGCAAGCCCAATCCAAGAATCAGAAGTGAAGTGCGCAGCACTATCTCGACAGATTTAAGAAACAGGATCTTAAAGGGAAACCTGTTTAGCAATGCATCAGGTAGCTGCGTTTTAACTCTAAGATGGCAGTGCTTAACTTGTAATCCAGACTTCGGTTATTGAGTTTCAGAAATGCAACTGTTTGCACAACCCTAAAGCTGTAACCAATCTAGCAATTGTGACAGAACTGGAATTGCACTCTCTGTTTGCGGGTTTTCAAAAGAAGGAACATGGTAAGAGGAAGAATGCAGTACCCTTGTACAGTGGCACAGTGGTTAGCACTGCGCCAGAGACACAGATTCGATTCCGACCTTGGATGACTATCTGTGTGGAGTTTGCATATTCTCCCCACATCTAATGCATTTCCTTGGCTGCTCCAGTTCCCTTCCACAGCCCAAAAGTGTGCAGGTTAGGTACGTTGATCATGCTAAATTGATACTTGGTGTCCAAAGATGTATAGGCTAGGTAGATTAGCTATGGTAAATGAACAAAGAACAAAGAACAAAGAGCAACACAGCACAGGAAACAGGCCCTTCGGCCCAATGAGCCCGCGCCGCCGTCCTAACGTCTTAATGACATATCCATGACTTTAGGCTATGCCTATTGTGGAAGATTCCCATATAGGGACCAATACAGGGACAATTTGTTACCCAATCAGCCTAAGACCACATTTTTGGGATGTGGGAGGAAACCAGAGCACCCGGAGAAAACCCACGTAACCACGGGGAGAACGCGCAAACTCCCGCAGACACAGGCCCAAATCTATGTATCTGCACAGCAACAGCAATAGTCTCTGAGCTGTCATGTTGCCCATCAGATGGTCCAGTTTAAGCATACACTAACGACTTGAAGCACTAGGCCACTCCTGAAGCAACATCCAAGAGCAGCCCTCGCACGACCTGCCGAATGCATGCACCTTGTTGGTCAACAAGTGGACCGAATTGCCTGTGGAAACAAATAAGATATTTAGACAGTCCTGCTATATCCCTCTATCTGCAGACCGCTCATGTGGCTGTCCAAGAGACCCTTAAACAACCCTAGCGTGCCTGCTCCCACTACCTTACTCGGCAGTGCATTCCACACCCCCACTACCCTTTGTGTGAAAAACTGCCCTCTAATATTCGTCTTATACATAGCCCCCCTCACCCTAAGGCCATGACCCCTCGTTCTGTTCATTTCTAATAGTGGAAAAAGCTTACCACCATTTACTCTATCTATACCCCTTATAATCTTATATACCTCTAATAGATCCCCTCTCAGCCGACGTCTTTCAAGGGAAAACAACCTCTGTGTTCAATCTTTCCTCGTAAGACAGCCCTTCCATACCAGGCAGCATCCTGGTAAATCTCCTCTGCACTCTCTCCAAGGCCCCCACATCCTTCCGGTAGTACGGCGACCAGAACTGGACGCAGTACTCCAAGTGAGGCATAACCAACGTTCTATACACTTGCAACATCAGACTCCTACTCTTGTATTCTATACCCCTTCCTATGAAGGCTAACATACCATACGCTTTCTTTATCACATTCTCCACCTGTACTGACACCTTTAGAGACTTGTGAACCTGCACCCCCCAGGTCTCTCTGCATCTCTATAATCCGGATAGTTTTACCTTTTATCCTATAACTCCCCGCTATATTTTTCCGGCCAAAATGCATCACCTCGCATTTATCCGGATTAAATTCCATTTGCCATCTATCTGCCCAATCTACCAGCCTATCTATGTCCTGTTGTATTGCCTGGCACTGCTCCTCACTACCCGCCAATCCAAGCATCTTAGTGTCATCAGCAAATTTGCTGATCACACCACCTACCCCCTCTTCCAAGTCATTTATATACACCACAAATAGAAGGGGTCCTAGTACAGAGCCCTGTGGCACACCACTAGTGACAGAACTCCAGTTGGAAAAAGAGCCTTCCACTACTACCCGCTGTTTCCTCCTCCCACGCCAGTTCTCAATCCATCTACAGACCTGGCCCTGTATACCATGCACCTTCACCTTTTCTATCAGCCTACCATGAGGGACCTTATCAAACACCTTACTGAAATCCATATAGACGATATCAACGGCTTGTCCTTCATCAACCGTTTTTGTCACCTCTTCAAAAAATTCCACTAGATTCGTACGGCACGACCTCCCCTTAACGAAGCCATGCTGCGTATCCCTGATCAGATCGCAGCGCTCCAGATGCTCATACATCCTGTCCCTGAGAATCCTCTCCATTAGCTTACCTGTAACTGAAGTCAAGTTCACCGGCCTATAGTTCCCTGGGTTATCCCTCTGACCCTTTTTAAACAACGGTACTACATTTGCTATCCTCCAATCCTCTGGGACCTCACCTGTGTCCAAAGAAGAGACAAAGATTTGCGTCAGAGGCCCAGCAAGGTCATCTCTCACCTCCCTTAGCAGCCTGGGGTAAATGCCATCAGGCCCCGGAGCTTTATAAGTCTTCATGCTGCCTAAAAGCCCCAACCCCTCGTAATGATTATTTCCTTTAACAGGTCCTCAAATTTCTCAAAGCCGGCACCAGACATCAGGTCCCTCTCCCGCGTGAATACCGACGCAAAGTATTCATTCAGGATCTCCCCCATTCCCTCAGGCTCTAAGCATAGTTCCCCTCCTCTGTCCCTGAGAGGTCCAATCTTCCCTTTAACCATCCTTTTGCTCCTTACATAGGAGTAAAATGCCTTAGGATTTTCCTTAATCCTACCTGCCAAAGCCATTTCGTGGCCCCTTTTTGCCTTTCTGACACCCCTTTTAAGATCCCGTCTACAGTCTCTATATTCTTCCAGCGCTGTCTCTGTCCCCAGTTGCCTAGATCTAACGTACGCCTCCCGCTTCTTGCTGACCAAGTCCTCAATATCCCTCGTAACCCATGGTTCTCTAATCCTACCTTTCCCATCCTTCCTCCTTACCGGCACGTGTCTTTCCTGCAAAGATTTTAGTTTTCCCTTGAAAGACTTCCACATGTACAGCGTCGACCTACCCTCGAACAGCTTATCCCAGTCGGTATCCTTAAGATCCTGCCTAATCTGGCTGTATCTAGCCCTCCCCCAGTTTAACACCCTCCCCTTGGGGCCGGCTTCATCTTTTTCCATTAATACCCTAAAGCAGACAGAGTTGTGGTCACTATTTGTCACATGCTCTCCTACTACAACATCAACCACCTGCCCTGGCTCATTCCCCAGAACCAAATCCAGTATAGCCCCTCTCTAGTCGGGCTATCCACATACTGCTCCAAGGACCCTTCCAAAACACACTGTACAAATTCCTCCCCGTCCGCACCTTCCGCTCTGGGCACCTTCCAATCTACCCCAGGGAAATTGAAATCTCCCACTACAACCACCCTATTCTTCCTACACTTATCTAAAATGTCCCTGCATATCCCTTCTTCCATGGCCCGTGGGCTGTTGGGCGGTATGTAGTACACACCCAACATAGTAACCTCTCCCTTCCTATTCCTCAACTCCACCCATAGCGACTTAATTCCTAAATCATCCATACCACCCTCCTTCTGCACTGCTATGATGTGATCCTTAACTAATAACGCCACTCCCCCTCCTCTCTTCAAACCACCTCTGTCATGCCTAAAACACTTATACCCTGGAATATTCAATTGCAAATGGGCAGGGTTACAGTGATAGTTTGGGCTGGGGGGGAGGGGGGGTGCAGGTTGGTGAGCAGGCATGGTTAAGATTTCTTTTGGAGATTGATGCAATCTCGATGGGCCAAATGGCCTCTCTTTGCGCTGTAAGAATTCTATGAACGTGTGGTTCTAAGTATAATCTATATATGGATTGGCCATGGTAAATGTGCACGGTTACAGGGATAGGACAGAGAGGAGGGCTTGGGTGGAATGCTCTATCGGAGAGTTGGTGTAAACTTGTGGGTCAAATGGCCTTTTTCTACACTGTAGCGATTCTATGGTTTTATGATTGAGAAGTGAGACCTTTCATCCATTCAATGACCTAAAACATTGGACATCATTTAAGCGTTCCCATTCAAAGTGTTGGCAGGGTGGTTGGTGGGTGGACAACTAAAATAAGGCAGGTAAAATTCCACTATCTTTCTACTCAGTCTCAAGTTCACACCCATGGTATGGGGTGGGGGAAGAGAGTGGGCACTAAAATTGGCAACCTGCCTGCAATATTTAAGTAATCAAAGATCAGTCATGCTTGCTAACAAGCCAATTAATCCATTAATACACTGTTCATGCCATAATACGATTGGTGTGGATAGCTGAGCGCAAGTAAGAAGGTTGTTTTTTTTTAGAAAAAACCTTTTCAAAGGATGGGAATGATCAGGGGGCAGCTGTCTTAAAATAATATCCCCCATTTCCTCCTATCTATCTGCATCGGAAAACACATAGCTTTCAGCCGTGATCCCCTTCCTAATTCACCCAAACCCTCCCCAACGAGACTGATGGAGCTGCCAACTGGATTTCTTCCTGAGTGAAGAGTGATAGATCCTCACTGCTCCAATTCAGTCCAACCACAGTGTATTATGGTTATGGAGCAGACTGGCGTGGAATGGATCACTTCCAGGTAACTTTACTTCTGGAAGAGGTGAGATGTCAGCCCAAGCCTCCTTTCCCTTCCCTGCACCCTGGAATATTCTGTCCATTAGCTCTGTTTGCTTCCTCACAGACGCTGCCTGATCTGCTGAGTATTTCCAGCATTTTCCATTTTTATTTATGCTTTCGAGTAGGATTTTGCTTGATGTTGCTGCTCCATTCTCAAGCTTGTGCTCCCTGGTCACGTTTGAGATTACAACAGGCCATTTGCAACCTTGGCACCCAATTAGACTCTGAGCCAAGCTTCTGAACTCACATCTACTCCATTCTCAAGACCACATACTTTAAAAAGGATTACATAAATGCAAATCATGTTCGTATTATAGTTAAGACCAGGCAGCGGATAACAAGGCATTAAGAAAGTCGAAGGATTTAAATGCTAAGGATAAGGTGATGCATCCATGATCTTTATTATGATATTTGATCACTGCCACTAATCCTGCATCAGGACTTTATATGAACATACAAATTAGGAGCAGGTGTAGACTGCAGTCCTTTGAAAGTGCACTTTCATTCAAGGAGGCCATGGCTGATCTGATTGTAACCTCAATTCCTGCCTAACTCCAATAACCTTTCATCTCCTTGATTAACAAGAATCTATCTCTGCCTTAAAAATATTCAAAGACTCTGCTTCCACTGCATCTTGAGGAAGAGAGTTTCAAAGGCCCATAAACCTCTGGCAGAAAAGATTTGTCTTCATCTCTGACCTACATAAGTGACTTTTTACTGACCCGAATACTAGATTCTCTCACAAGAGAAAGACATACCCTCTATACCGACCCTGTCGAAACTCTCAGGATATTCTATGTTTCAATCAAGTCACCTTTTACTCCATTTTCTGAACTCCATCAGATAAAAGCCTAACTTTCTCTTATAAGAACAACTTGCCCAATCCAGGTATTAACCTAGTCAACCTTCTCTGAACTGCTTCCAGTGCATTTATATCCTTCCTCAAATAAGGAGACCAATCCTGTTGACAGTTCTCCAGACAGATCTGGCTTACAGTATATTAAATGAAACCACACAGTTCATCATTAACGCGCTGTTTATTTGTCTTCAGGCTTTAATGTGCAAAGCTCATGGGATATTGCAATATGATACAGGGTGGTACAGGAAACTGCTTATGAATCATGAACTGCAGAAGAATAAATGAGGGCCTTGATGCAGTTGACACAGAAAATAATTATTATTAATGATCAGTGTGTGAAGAATTATCCAAGAAATTACCTCAGAGTTATGGAATGTTAGCCATGATGTAGCATTGCCATGGGGAACTGGGGTAGGCACAGTAGAAAGAACAGTACAGCTCAGGAACAGGTCCTTTGGCCCTTCAAGCATGCACCGATCATGTTTACCGAATTAGATTTGTTCATATGCCTATCAAGATAAATCTTAAATTTTGCTAACTGCCTCAACCACCTCACTTGGCATTGCATCCCAAGCCCCACCCACCCTCTGTGTAAAAAAACTTTCCCTGCACATCTCCACTGAACCTTCCCCCCTTATTTTGAACTTGTTCCCCCTTTTAATTGTCATTTCTGGGAAAAAAAACTTCCAACTGTTCAACCTATCGATACCTCTCATAATTATAAACTTCCATCAGGTCACCCCTCAGCCTCCCTCTTTCCAAGGAGAACAATCCCAGTTTATTCAATCTCTCTTCATAGCTAATACCCTTCATTACCAGGCAATATTCTGGTAAACATTTTCTGTACTCTCTCCAAAGTTTCCACGTTCTTCTACTAGTGTGGTGGCCAGAATTGAACACAATATTCCAAATGTGGCCTAATCGATGGTTTGTACAATTGTAACACAATTTGCCAGCTTTTATACTCGATGTCCCTCCAATGAAGGCAAGCATGCCGTATGCTATTTTCACCACCTTTTCCACCTATGCTGCCACTTTTAAGGATTTGTGGACCTGTATTCTCAGATCTTCCTGTCTATCTGTGCTCTTGATGGTTCTGTTATTTATTTTATAGCTCCCACCTGAATTGGATCTACCAAAATGCAACATTTTGCACTTGTCTGGATTAAATTTCATCTGCCATTTCTCTGCCCAGTTTTACAGCCTATCTATTTCCTGCTGTGTTCTCTGACAATCTTCATCATTATTTGCAAGTGCCCCCAATCTTAGTATCCGCAAACTTGCTAATCAGACCAGCAACATTTTCTTCCAGGTTGTTTATATATATTACAAAAAGCAGAGATCTCCGCACTGATCCCTGCAGAACATCACTGGTTACAGACCTCCATTCAGAAAAACATCCTTCCACACTATCCTTTGTTTTCTATGGCCAAGCCAGTTCTGAATCCAACTAGCTCATTCACCCCTGATCCTGTGAGATTTAATCTTTTGCACCAGCCTGCCATGAGAAACCTTATCAAATGCTTTCTTAAAGTCCATGTAGACAACATCCATAGCCCTTTCCTCGTCAATCATTTTTGTCACCTCCTCAAAAAATTCAATTAAATTAGTGAGAAGAGATCTTCCACGTACAAAACCGTGCTCTCTCTCACTAACAAGATTATTCAGTTCCAAATGCGTATAGATCCCAATCCTAAGAATCTTCTCCAACAATTTCACATCATCGACATCAAGCTTATTGGTTGGCAATTATCCAGATTATCCTCGCTACCCTTCTTAAATAATTCACTCACCTGATGAAGGAGCAGCGCTCCAAGAACTTGTGATTCCAAATAAACCTGTTGGACTTTAGCCTGGTGTTGTGAGACTTCTTATTATAGAATGTTGTCATTGTAATTAACATTTTTTTTAACATATTACGTTGCCCTAAGAAGAAACTCACTTAAATTCGATGAAAGTGTTCAGACCAATGTCAGACCAAATCCAGGGAAAGAAATAACTGAGTTTCTAATAACAAAATGTAACTGTAAATTATTATTGGCATGGCTTGAGAAATTAATATTAAAATGGGAGCAAATTATTCTCCGATTAAGTCACTATATAACACATCAGCTCTCAAATCTAAAGTTGGAAGCAAGACGTAACTGAATATTGTCACATTGTTGTGAATATGATATCCCTGGCTTCTGTCTCATTTTGGAGCACAGATTGTGATTTATAGAGACATAGATTATAGGACAGGACGAGGCAATTCAGCCTGCTTCATCATTCATTATGATCATAGATGACCATCCAACTCACTAGCCTGATTCCGCCTTCCCCCCATATCTTTTTGTTCCCTTTGCCCCAAGTGTTATATCTAATTGTTCTTGAAAACATACAATGTTTTAACCTCAACAGCTTCCTGTGGTAGTGAATTCAAGAAGCTGACCACTCTCTGGGTTAAGAAATTTCTCCTCATCTCTGTCTTAAACAGACTGCTCCTGGTTCTGGACACCAACATTATTGTATTTACCCTGTCTAGTCCTGGTAGAATTTATAGTTTTCTATGAGAGCCCCCCATCTTTTTTTTTCTGAATTCCAGCAAATAGAATCTTAACCAACTCATTCTCTCCTCATATGTCAGTCTCACCATCCTAGGAATCAGTGTGGCAAACCTTCTCTGTATTCCCTCAAAGGCAAGAACCTTTTCCTCAGAAGAGGAGACCAAAGCTACACACAATGTTCCGGGCACCTGTATAAGTGCAGCGAGACATCCTTGATTTATGCTAATCAAACACAGAGCATTTTAAAAAGGCAGCTCGCCATTTCCTTCTCAAAGGCAATTAAGGATGGGCAATAAATGCTGGCCTAGCCAGCGATGCCCACATCCCATAAATGAATAAAACAAAAAAAATCCCAGTCAGTTCTGGAGAGTTACTTATTTTCTTGTAAACTTTTCACAATGGTAGTGGTATGTCAAATAGCAAAGGAGACTCTGTGCTATCTAACCCACTGCCACAGTGAAAATCAGCATTGATTATTAGTACGAGAGGCTGACAGAATGGCCCTAAATAGATGTGAATGTTAAGAGATGACATGTTAAAGCAAATGCTAAGAGGTGGCAGGAGACGAAATTCATGCTAAAGTTATTCTTTCCCTGGTGAAACGCAAACAATTAAACCTCAGTGAAGTCTTATTTCACGTGGCAGGAAAACATAGTTTGTGTGACCGACAGTTCAACTGATTAGAATGTACAATTTTCCTAATAGTTGCTATCCTGTTTAGCAGACATAAAATACTCTATCATATATTGTATATCGCTAATTCTACATAATAACTAGCATTAAGAATTAAAAAGATAGAATTTTATGCAGCAGTAGATTAAAACTATGGAAATCTCAATGTTAATCCAAAATCACAGGACTGAATTCCCAACCTCAACCCTGTAGACTTTTGAATAGAAAAGTTAAGCCTCATGGTAATCCTCATCTTTTGGACAAAGTGTTAGACTAGTAAAGACTTATCCCCAATTCCATTAATGTGTCCGATTCTCTGTCTATAATATTTGTCACTAGAAAGTCATTCTTTTGTGTGAATATTAGCCAACCAAACTGAGATGCCATTTTCATGTATTGAAATTTTTTCCATTATTTAGATTTTGAAGGGAAGTCCCTTCAGGATAATGAGCAGTGATGCATATTTACACTGCAAAACCATGAAATCCAAAACAAAAGAGTGGGATTCTCCAATCTATCCGTATTATCCAGAAAATCAAATTTTTGTGCATATTAGCTAACGAACCAATAAGCTATTGTACATCCTGAAACTCATGTCATTAATTAGATTTGGAAATAAAATGCCTGCAGATAATATTACCCGTGACCCAACTTTACAATGCAATTTTTTTTGTGTTAAATTCTCCAATGACTACCTGTAAATACAATTCTATGAATACGTGACATACAAAATTGGCACTCAGTCAAAGCTCTGGTCACTGCAGCAGGACCAGAGAATCCCAGCCACAGGCAAGGTCGGAGTTTCTGATCAAGAGCTCTTTTAAGCATCTCCCAAAGGTTTTTTTTACGTTTTGAAGTTTGTTTGTTACTAATCACAAGTAAGCTTACATTAATGTTATAATGAAGTTACTATGAAAATTTGTGAGTCACCACACTCAGGTGCCTGTTTGGGTACACTGAGGTAAAATTTAGTTTCGCCAAGCACCTAACCAGCATATCATTTAGACTGTGGGAGGAAACTGGAGTATGTGGAGGAAACCCTACATAAACATGGGGAGAAGGTGCAAATTTCAGCAGCGATCCAAGCTGAGAATCAAACTCAGGATCCCTGCTGCTGTGAGGCAGCAATGCTACTGTGCCATCATAGGTTGTCTATATCGCTGCTTTATGCTGGGTGTAAAAAAATCTCATAATACTACTGAAAGAAAACCAGTGACTTTCCCTCCATTTTCCTAGCCAATATTGATCCCTCAGCCACCATCACATCAGAAACTAGTCTGAATGAATCATTAAAACTGAGTACTTTAGAAGAAAAGAACAAGGAAGAAATTGGTTCAAGATAAACCAGGAAATGGAAATGAATAAAAGATGAATAATGGCATAAAAAGAAAATGAAAGAATGCAAGTGAAGATTATATAAATCTGTTCCACTGCTCAAAAAAAATCTTTTCAACCCCAATCTATTTTGTATGTTGCGCATTCATAGAATCGTACATACAGGTGGTCATTGGTGAATTTAACACACAAAAAAAAATTGCATTATGAAGTTGGGTCACGGTTAATACTATCCTGCAGGCATTTTTCATCAAAATCTAATTAATGACATGAGTTTCAGGATGTACAATAGCATATTGGTTCTGTTAGCTAATATTCACAAAACATTGATTTTTCTGGATAGCCTTGTGACAGACAGTATCAGGAATGGAGACATTGTCACATGAACCTGTAAAGTCTCCTGGGACAGGTTAATTGCTAATAACATGCAATAGGTGCACTGGGATTATCAAATTGAATAATATTGTACAGGAAGAAATTGAATAGAATCCTACAGTGCAGAAGGAGGCCATTTGGCCCATTGAGCCTGCACCAACAACAATCTCACCAGGCTCTGTCCCCATAATCCCATGTATTTACTCTGTTAATCACCTTGACACTAAGGGGGCAATTCTTCCAAATAAATTCTAAATGTTGAATTGGCAGGAAAAATGGTGTAATTCACAATTGCTTTTTCAGTGGGAGTTCAGGTTCGAATCTCCCACACTCTGAGCAATGCAGAGGTCACAATCGTGACTATCACTAAAAGCTCAGAGGTGAGGCCTATTCACGCTGGAGTCTGACAGTTCTGGAACTCTGCACATGCGCAGTGGCCCCAAACTGTCAGTCTCCCAATTGCTGGCCAGCCTGGGACCTCCGCAGTGCTGCCCTTCGCTACATCCCCCATGGCCCTGGCACTGCCTGCGTAAGCATTCCCCCCCTCCCCCCACCCCCAACATCCTGTCCCGGAGCACCACAATCTCCAGCCACTCTTTCCCCTCAGCAGTGATGATTCCCCCCCACACCCCCACTGACATTCCCTTCCCCCACTGCGAGGCGGAACCTCCTCCCCAGCAGACACCCTCCCCCCTCACCTCACACTGATCGTGGCCTCCCTCCAGCCCCAACCGATCCTATCTGCAGAATGGCAGCAGGGCCTCCAACCCCCACCAATCGCCCATCCCTTAGGCCCCACTCACTTGCCTCTACTCCTAGGCCCGCCCCCTTGACACTGCCCAATGCCTGGTGGGCAGTGCCACTTTGCAGTGCCAGGGGGGTACAAGCTGACACTGTCAGGGGGCACATGCCCAGGGAGACCACCTCATCCATCGCCTGCCCTTCCTAGGGGCCCCAACTGTTCCCCCCCCTTCACTCTGGCGAGATCTCCTGCACGTTTCCCGAATGTTGGGAACTATTCTAAACCCCGCCAGAATGAAGTACTCCTGGCGGATGGGAGATGCTATCAGGCCTGGACAATTCAGTCCTGGGCCCGATAATGATATTTATATTGCATGAAAATTATATTAAAATGACTTACCTTTCTTCCCGCCGATTTCCAGTCTAGTCTCAAATACACCTGCTCTCTGGCTGTGATAAATGCACATATGTCAAGAGCGCATGCGTGACTCCCACAAAATGGCTGACATGCCAAACAAATGAGCGTGACACGATGGGAGAATCAGGTCCTAAGTATCAATTTAGCATGGCCATAACAACTGGAGGATACCCATGCAGACATCGAGAGAATGTACAAACTCGCAGCACCTGAGGCTGGAATTGAACCCAGGACCCTGGCTCTATGAAGCAATAGTGCTAACCACTGCGCCAATGTGCCACCTAGTATTTAACATGTTGTCCAAAAGATGATGCTTGGTTTAACCTTCTTTTCTGTGAAGCTAAAGTTCCATTTTCTGATGTTTTGATTGACATTTAAATTTCCACATTCACTCAGAGTTCAAATCTATTACTGTAAAAGTTCTATCCTTATTGAATTTCTGGAAATTTCCACTGATTGGCACTTGAGGAAGAGAATTGCAGCCACTTATGTGACTGGGAAGTAATCCTTCAGAAAAAAGTGTTCCAGTTTTAATTTAGACAGTTCAATAATTAATGAAGGGACTGAGAAAGGTACTGAGAAATGCAGAAATCCAGAAAAAGAATGCTCAGTATTCCTCAGAATAATGATAACTTCATGCAGATTTTTCCCCACAAGGTGAGCTTTGTCAGATTAAATTGCATACAATTTACAATGGCGATTTTAATCTTGGCAGTTCTGGACTATTATTTAAATAGTAAAAAAAAATTGCAGCATGATGCTATGAAGGGGGACCTGGGTGTCCTTGAACATGAATCACAAAAAGTTGGTTTGCAGTTCCATCAGATAATTAAGAACGCAAATGGAATTTTGTCATTCATTGCTAGAGAGATGGAGTTTAAAAACAGGGAGGTTATGTTACAACTATATAAGGTGCCATACCTGGAGTACTGTGTACAGTTTTGGTTTCTTAAGAAAAAATATGCTGGCACTGGAGGAGATGCAGAGGAGATTCATTAGGTTGATTCCCGAGTTAAGAGGATTGGCTTATGGAGAGAGACTGAGTAGACTGGGACTGTACTCATTGGAAATCAGAAGAATGAGTGGAGATCTTATAGAAATATATAAGTTATGAAAAGAATAGATAAGATACAAGCAGAGAGATTGTTTCCACTGTAGGGTGAAACTAGGACTGTAAGATTATTGATTAATCCTGTCTCATTGCAAATTACCAGTTCTAGAATTGCCTGCTCCCTGTTTGGCTCCAGAACGTAGTTAGAACCACAGAACAATAGAATCCCTACAGTACAGAAAGAGACCATTTGAACCCTCAAGTCTCCACTGACACTCTGAAATAGTATCCCACCCTCCCCTCTGCCCTATTCCCGTAATCACGTGCATTTACCATGACCAATCTATCTAACCTGCACATCTTTGGATTTCTCGAAGAAATCGTCTTGAGTACACTTGATGAATACATTTTCCCAGCTACCTCTGCAAGGCTGAATTACACAATCTCTTTGCGGCTTAAGGTCTGCCATGATTATTGTGCTACCTTTCTTAATCAGCCCATTTTTGGAGCAGAAATTCTAGCCAGTTCTCAACCAGAGTAGCACTGTGGCACAGTGGTTAGCACAGTGGTTTCCTGGAGCAAGTAAGACTGGGAACCTGGGCTGGAACAGTTTGGGTAGGTTAGAGAGAGGAATGATGGGGGTGGGAGAAAGCGAGGTGAAGTGGTCTTTAGGGGACTGGGTGTTGGGGTCATGGATGATGTGGATTTCAGAAGGAAAGGGGAGGTGAGGGGGTGAAATCTTATCACAAAATGGCAGAATGTTATTTCTAATGAGGAAGCCAGCGTGTTTGTCTCCAGAGAAACGAGTCAATTTTCTTTCATACTTCTACCTCACACGGCCAACACAAATCAAGAGGCCATGATTCACACTAAAGGGGAAGGGTTTAAACATACCGACAACTCAGAGATCGGGGCAACATCTTTAAAGGACACCCTGATCGTAACTGCAATAAAACTCACCACACCCCACCAGTGAGACCTCAGAGGCCCACCTCTGCATCCCCAATCGGAGCCAGCATTGACTCCGACTCCACCACCCCCACCACAACGCTTCTCTCTCTCCCCCAACAAGCATCAACTTTCTGGCCACTGGGCCACTCCTGGCTCAGAAGGACAGCAGCATTAAACACTCCCCTTATGCTGTGGTGTATCTCAGTTATCATATTCCATTTCATCCTTTGCTTTATGCTCGCACATGTAATCTAGCTTTTGTACTAGTAAGAAGTCTCACAACATCTGATTAAAGTCCAATAGGTTTATTTGGAATCATGAGTTTTTGGAGTGCTGCTCCTTTCCCAGGTGAATCACTCTTTCGTTCTGAATAAACCTGTTAGACTTTAATCTGGTGTTGTGAGACTTTTTACTATGCCCATCCCAATCCAACTGGCATCTCACAGCATCTCCACATCATTTTGTAGTACTGGCATACTTCTGTAATCACTGAGGCATTCTGTAGGGATTAAATAAAACTTACTGGTGACAATTGAAGCTGCAAAGTCTCCTTGGACAAGTTAAATGCTAAGAAGTACAATAGGATCATCAAAATTGAACAGAATTTGGTGTCAACTTTTTCCATTGAATGTAGCTGAGAAAAATAATCGTGTTTTATGCTGTGGTGTGACTCTGAGTTTCAAATGTTGCATTGTCTAATTGAATTACCATTCTAACCTTAACAATTTTGTAACTAAAAAAATGGGTGTTCAGGAACAAGTGATTGCCATGTTAATAATGAGCTATAATTGTCCTTTCCAGGGAGTGACGTTCAGAGTTGAAAACAGTGAGCTTGTGATTGCCAGGATTCTCCATGGAGGCATGATCGACCAGCAGGGTCTGCTTCACGTGGGCGACATTATTAAAGAGGTGAATGGAAAAGAGGTTGGAAATGATCCAAAGGTCCTGCAGGAAATGCTGCAGAATGCCAGTGGAAGTGTCATCCTTAAGATCCTGCCCAGCTACCAGGAACCGCATCCTCCGCGACAGGTAAGAACAGCTGTTCTGCTGTTGGTGGAGTTTTCAAGGTAGCCGGATACCATCAGGAATTTCAGACAATACAAGACTCACAAAGCCAGTGTCTCATTTAAAGACGTAACGCTACTCAGAGGAACTATCGAAGCGTCCTAGTCCCCTCCAGCATAGAGCAGCCATGTATCTCCAATAAGTTCTGATGTCTATAGTTCAAGAAAGATCAATTATACATTTTCTTATCAGATACATCCAGATTTCATTAGTTTTGAATCAATCATTTTTAATATACATACATCAACAATAATCCCTGTCGTATACTCCATCCAATTGCATCTTTCTTTCTGGCACAATGGTATTGCCTATAAAATCCAGACATAGCTTTCCATTTTTGCTAACTCAACTTCCTGTACCCCTTACAACTTTTAATATGAGCCACAACTTTTAACATGCGCATTCCATAAGTTTTCCTACAGGTCACTGCCAAACCCGATTAACCCATGATTCTATGTTTGGGCATGTATCCATCTTATCTGGACAGTGAATAAACAGTATTCATGAAGTTTAAGTATCCTGAATGTTCTTAACATTAAAAAGTCTGCTGATAAAACTTGTGTATTTCTAAAGTTTCAATATTCTCTTACAATATGGCTTTGCCCTAATGCCCTTTATCCTGATGCTTTGCAGAAATCTGCCTTTGGCTAAAGTGTACAATGGTTCTTAAGAATACAACAATACATTAAAAATATCAGCATATGTGTTTTTAAAGGGTGGCACAGTGGTTAGCACTGCTGCCTCACAGCGCCAGGGACCTGGGTTTGATTCCTGGCTTGGGTCACTGTCTGTGTGGAGTTTGCATGTTCCCACATGTCTGCGTGGGTTTCCTCTTACAGTCCGAAAGACATGCTAGTTAGGTACATTAGCCACACTAATTTCTTACTGAGTGTACACAAACAGGTGCTGAAGTGTGGCAACTCGGGGATTTTCACAGCAACTTCATTGCAATGTTAATGTAAGCCTACTTGTGACTTATAAATAAATAAACTAGTTCATATACAAATAAACTAATAAATCACAATCACTTGTTTAAATCTCTTACTGCATTTCATATATGTGTAAACTGCTTTCTTATTAGCTTATAAGTCTGTCGTAAAGTCTTTTAACTCAATGCTCGTAGGTCTGTCAGCATCTTAATGTATAATGATTTAAAAACTGAGGATTTCTCCACTTACGTCTATTTAGTTGCTTTATTTTTATTTATTCATGGGACATGGGCATTGCTGGCTGGCCAGCATTTATTGCCTTTCCATAGTTACTCTTGAACTGAATAGCTTGCCAGGTGATTTCAGAGGGCAGTTGAGAGTCAAACACATTGCTGTGGCTCTTGAATCACACGTCAGCCAGACCAAGTAAGTACAGCAGATTTTTTTATCCTAAAGAGCGTTAGTGAACCAGATAGGTTTGTCTGACAATTGACAATGGTCATCAATAGATTCTTAATTCCAGATTTTTTTTCATTGAATTCAAATTCCACCAACTGCTGCGGTAGGATCCGAATCCAAATCCCCAGACCATTAACTGAGTTTCTGGATTAATAGTTTACTGATAACACCACTAAGCCATTGCCTCCCCAAATAATGACAGAGGAGTCAGCCATATTAATATTATCAATGGCTAACATTCGACTTCCTTTTTCCCCTTTTGTTCATTAAATAATCAATCTCTGAGGATTAGATTAATTTAATTTAATGGAGACATTTTGGTAATGAGCTGAGGTGCACAGTGCAGAGCAGAGCAAAATTGAAAAGAGTAGGAGAGAAAGAATGAAACAATCTCAAAGCAAACTGATACCAAGCATGGAGGCTGAAAAACATACAGAGTATAAACAGTGTGTTTAGGATGTCAGAATCGCGACTACTAAGCAAATCTTTGCCCAGCTCAAGGAAGGCTCCCGGACAAGAGGAGGAGAAAGGAACTGCTTCAAAAACACCTCCAAGCTTACCTCAAGAAATGCAACATAGACATTAACGCCTGGGAGACCCTCGCTCAGAAGAAGAACTTTCTGACTGAAGTGACACAATTCTTTGGGGACACCTGATGGCAATTACTGATGGTTCACTAATGTCTTTCAAGGAAGGAAATCTGCTGTATTTCCCTGGTGTGGCCTACGTGTGACTCGAATTCCACAGCAACGTGATTGACTCTAAAATGCCCTCTGAAATGGCCTGGCAAGCTACTCAGTTCAAAGGCAATAAATGCTGGCCAGCCAACAATACCCATGTCCAATGAATGAATAAAAATAGAGCAACTAATTAGATGTAAGTGGAGAAATCTTAATAGGTTAGTAAAGATTTTTAAACCACTATACATTAAGATTCTGACAGAACCACCAGCATTGAGTTAAAAGACTTTACAACAAATTTATAAGCTAACAAGAAAGCAATTTACACACATGTGAAATGCAGTAAGAGATTTAAACAAGTGATTATGATTTGTTAGTATATTTATGTATGGACATTAACAATGCAATGAAGCACCTGCCGAGTGTGTGGTTGAAAATGCAGCTCTAACGTTGGGTTTATCAGCTATACAAGGACCCTCAGAACTCATGACCAATAACACTGAGTTTCTTAGGTGATAGTGAATGATCCCCAAAGAAGATGATAGAATAAAGTCAGGTTAAGAACAACTCCATTAATCCCAAGCTACAGATGAAGAGCATCGTGGCAAAGTGGTTAGCAACGTTGCCTCACAGCAGTAGAGATTGGGGTCCAGTTCCTGGCTTGGGTGACTGTCTGTATGGAATCTGCATATTCTCCCTATGACTGCGTGGGTATCACTCGGGTGCTCCAGTCTCTTCCCATAGTCTGAAAGACATGCTGGTTAGGTGCATTGGCCATGCTAAATTCTCCATCAATGTACCCAACAGGTGCCGGAATGTGGCAACTGAGGGATTTTCCTAGCTTAATTGCAGTGTTAATATAAGCCTACTTGTGGTACTAATAAATGAACTTTAAATTATAGATTTTGGTTGTGGTATTTTAAGAGGAAGATATGTTGGAATGCTTTCATCCAATAAGCCTTCCTGAAAAAGTCAGGATTTTGCAGCATTGGGACATCACTGAGAAATTTCACAAAGATGGCCATAAATGCTTTGTTTCCTCACAGTTAGCATAAGTAGGCTTGGCAGGGTAGTGCATGACATGCACAATATAATGGATAGAGTGACCTATGGTTGGTCTTTTCTCATCTCTGTTCATAAATCTTTTTGCAAACATAAAATTGGCATACAATTCCTGAAACTTTGTTTCATTTTAGCTCTGAGAAACAGTCCCATCAAACTCCAACAATCATTACGGCTTGGCTTGGTAAATCCAAGCCCTATTTATAACTGAACAGAATACAATTCTTATCTGAGTTCCCATTAGGTTTGATGAACTTCACCTTACTAGCTCATTTTTCATCCAGTGATGGTAGCATATCACACTTCATTTTAATTAGCTTATTTAACTTTTTCAAATTGTCCCCAAAACCTAGAGATTAAGAAAGTGAAGAGGGAATATTTTAGAAATAAAAGCATTTTAGGCTTGACGGGCTAGATGGCCTACTCCTGCTCTTATTTCTTATGTTCTTAAGTTAAAGCCAGCCTGGACAAAGTGTCACCTGGACTTGAAACCTCAGCTCTTTTCTCTCCTTACAGTTGCCGCCTGACCTGCTGAGATTTTCCGGCATTTTCTATTTTGGTTAAAAATTAAAACAATTGGTAGCTCAGGAGATTTATCCAGAGATGGTTCAGCGTAAGACCATAAGAAATAGGAACAGGAATACGCTGCTTGGCCTGCCCCACCCTTTAATGATACCATAGCTGATGCAACGCTCTTCCCAACTTCTTTCCTGCCTTTTCCACGTAACCTTTGATTTGCTTACAGATTAAGAATCTACCTATTTCAGCCTTAAGTATACACAAGGTCTCTGCCCCTCCAGCTCACAGTGGCAAGGAGTTCCAAAGGCTCATATCTTTTCAGAGAGCGATTCCTCCTTATCTCAGTCTTATATTGGTGCTCTTTATTCTGAGATTTTGCCCTCTGGTCCTAGGCTCTCCCACGAGGGAAAAACATCCTCTCAGCATTTACCCCGTCAAGCCCCTTAAGAATCCTCTACGTTTCAATAAGAACACCTCTCATTCTTGGAATATGAATAAATTAAATAAGGGAATCAAAACTGCTCTCAGTCTCACCAGTACCTTGTATAGTTGCAGCAAAATTTCCCTATTCTTAAATTCCAACCCCCTTGAAATAAGGGCCAACATTCTGTTAGCCTTCCTGATTACCTGTTGCCCCATGTGTGCTAGCATTCTGTGTTTCATGTACAAGTCCTCCCAAGTCCCTTGTGTTGTTACTTTCTGCTTTTTTCTCCATTTAAATAATATTCAGTTATTTTATTCTCTGTTCCAAAATGAACAATTTCACATTTCCCACATTTTTACTGCATTTGCCAACTTGCTGTCCACTTAGTTAACCTATCAATAACTCTTCGTAAACTGTTCGTATCCCTCTCGCAACTTGCCTTTCTGCCTATTTCACCAGCAATTGGCACAGTGGTTAGTACTGCTGCCCCACAGTGCCAGGGACCTGGGTTCGATTCCAGCCTTGGGTCGTCATTTGTGTGGAGTTTGCACATTCTCCCCATGTCTGCATGGTTTTCCTGCAGTTGCTTCTAGTTTCCTCCCACACTCCAAAGATGTGCAACTTAGGGTGATTGGCCATGCTAAGTTGCCTCTTAGTGTGAAGAGGTGCTAGCAGGGTAGATATGTGGGATTATGGAGATAGGGTCTGGGTGGGATTGTGGTCAGTGCAGGCTCTATATGCCTTCTGCACTGTAGAGATTCTATGACATGCTGCGTAAGCTCATCTGAGTGTTGCAGTTGGAAAAAAGCAAAAGAAAATCTTGTTGCAAAAAGAAATGAAAGGGAAAATGACTGATTACTAGATCACAGGGTTTTAATGTGGATCAGAAATGAGCTATTTGTCTCATCTTAGTTCATCCAGAGAAAAGGCTATCACATTCTTACGCACATACCATAAATACATCCTGAGTTTTCTCTCACTCCACCATACTCGGAAATCTATATTATGCATTGTTCTTTTTTAGTGTTGGGCAGCAGTCTCTTGTCTCTTCTTTATAGTATCTTCAAAGCTTGAGCAATTTCGCACCAACTAGAACTGATTGACAAACTGGACTGATTTGCAATGAGCTTCTGAATGCAAGTCATTTAAAGAGCCCAATACTATTTATGTTACCCCCTAACAAGTGTTGACTGCCTCCTGACCCAGTCTCTATTTGTCACTAATCTGCATTTCTCCGTGGAATTTGAATTGCTTTATGCTTACAGCCCTCTGTGAAACTTGCTGAAAGACTTTTCAGGAGTCTAGCCAGGCCATGCCACAAGGCTTTTCCCAGCCACCTTGCATTGTCACTTCCCTCATAGGGCGGGAAAGTGGGATTGAGGATTATCATATCTGATCAGTCATGATCTCATTGAATGATGGGGCAGACTTGATGGGCCGAATGGCCTTCTTCTGCCCCTACATCTTATGGTCTTCATAAAAATTAAGGTTGGTTAGTTGGGGACTTCCCCTTTTTGGATCAACATTTGCCATTTTTTTAACAGATTCCTATTGAAAGCCTGAGGTTTATTCCTGCTAATCCATTCTGTCACTCTGTATCAAAGTGCAACTGACAGGTTTCTAATTCACAGAACTTTTACAGCACAGAAGGAGGCCATTTGGTCCATTGTGTCTGCACCTGCTTTCTGAATGAGTCTGGTGCCATTCTTCCTGTAATCCTGCACATTCTACGGATAACAGTCTAGTTCCCTTTTGAGTCCTTTGATTGAACTTGCCTCCACTATCCTATCTCAGGCAGCATATTGCAGACTTTAACTAGCCACTGCTCAAAAATCTTTTTTTAACCTATGACTTGAGGATAGTTGTCTGGATCAGCATATTTTTCTATTTCCAATGTGACAAGACATCACGCCTGTAAATATTTCACACATCTCAATTTCCATCTCCTCATACCCTAAAGGTGAACGTGGCCACTGTTAAAATCTCCCTGCCCTTTGGATAAAATATGAAAGTTTTTTTTCCTCCTGTGGAATGGCCACTTTTTCCCCATTATTACCTAATACTGTAGGGCAGGTAAGTTTTTTTATTCATGAAGCGTTGGTGATATCTTATTTGAAATCGATACAGTATATCATTTTTAGCAATTGAATATGCAATAAATGTGAATACATAGATCTTAAATTTGAATTGGAAGTCAGTACTGAATGAATTGGAGTTCATCTTCACTACTGTAACCCTTCATTACAAAGCTGCTTTTATGTCTTGAGTGAAATAGGAAACTTAAAACCACTTTTGATTAAATATAATCCAGGCATGATGAAATACAATTGCAAATCTGTGACAGTTCAGGAGTTTATACAATATTAAACTGAATCCCTTGTAGTCACCATTTTAGTATTTGGAAACTATTTTATGCCCCATAAACATTTAAATACTCTGCATAAATTACATTCTTTAATATGTATGGAGTTTGCGCATTCTCCCTGAGTTTGCGTGGGTTTCCTCCGGATGCTCCAGTTTCCTCCCACAGTCCAAAGATGTGCAGGTTAGGTTGATTGGACATGCTAAATTCACTTTAATGTTCTGGGATGTGATAGACTAGAGAGATCAGTAGGGTAATTAAGCAGGGTTAGGACTTAGGTGGGATTGGTGTCAGGGCAGACCCGATGGGCCGAATGGCCTCCTTCTGCAGATTCTATGATTATCCATTTTTAAAAGAAATGTATGAGTGCTTACGGTAAGGGCTGGGTTTCTGCAACTCAAGAGTAAACTTCTGGCAAAAAAAACAAGCTAAGTCCTCGACATAAAGTAATTGTAACCTTTTTCACCCCAATCAGTGCAAGTTCCTCCACTGGGCACCCTCTATATGAAAACAGTTTTCCCACCGTTCATTTTCTGCATCGCTTCATAAACAACATTTTTAAGCATTGTGAGTCAGTAGTGGGTAAAATTCTTAACAATAACATCAGTGATTAACAAGAACAGTTCTGTCAAATCCTTCCGTCTGTTTGACAGCTTTATTAAATCCAATTGGGCATTGTGCAATACAAATGGTGCTTTGCCATAGGTTTGAGGCCAGCATTGTGTTCATTCCAAATATTTAAGCCTTATGACAACATGTGATTATATTTCAGTAATCTGATAATTTGCACCCTTTGAAATGTTGTCTGCTATTTTCTTTGTTCAGTAAGAATCCTCGATTGTCACTCACTTTTGTTAACCTTTGATTGGTCACTGTTGTTTTAGATACAGTGCTAGATCATTTGTCCCGTATCTGTGACCATAGTTATCGTAACTTGCGATCAGCCAAGTGATTTGAGAAGTTATCAGCTGGAATGGAGAGCAGTGTAGCACCTCATCTCGCAGAGCTGATACAAATTGAGCAGGTTACATCCCATAGAAGTGTGGCTTCTGCGGGATGTAGCAGTGAGGACCCTTACTCTGTTCTGATTTATCTTAACTGTCTTTCTAGCTTCAGTCCCATTATTCTTAGCTGTGTAAATTAAAATTCTTAGTGCAGGTAACATTAATTTCAACAATAGCTCAGTAACATTCACCTAGTCCAACATGCTGTGTGACTACGATAATTTTATTGGCAATTAGTTTTATCTGTTGGACTTGGTTGTTGAAACAATAAATGAAAACCATCATCTCTCACACTGCACCACTATCAGCATAGTTTTGATGGGTGCAAATTGGCAAATTACATTGACATATCTAAGCATATATTTTTCATATTCAAATAAGGATCCCTTTCAAATGATTCCCAAAACCATTATGCATAATACAGTGTATTTCTGTGAATATTTTTTGGAAGTCTTGAAATGAGCAACACAACAAGGTTCGTTACAATGTCATAGAAACAGGACTATGTCATTTGGCCCTTTGAGCCTGCACTGCATTCATTTTTATAGAATCCTACAGTGCAGAAAGAGGCCATTCAGCCCTTCGAGTCTGCGCCGACCACAATTCCACCCAGAGCCTATTCTCGTAATCCCATGTATTTACCCTAGCTAGTCCCCCTTACACTAAAGGCCCCTTACATGGCCAATCCACTTAACCTGCACATCTTTGGACTGTGGGAGGAAACTGGAGCACCCAGAGGAAACCTATGCATACAGGGAGAAGGTGCAAATTCCACACAGACAGTGACCCAAGCCGAGAATTAAATCCAGGTCCCTGGCACTGTGAGGCAGCAGTGCTAACCACTATGCCACCATGCTGCCCCCTTAATCATGGTTGATTATCAAAATAAATATTCCCTAATCCTGTCTTCCCCCATATCCCTTGATCTCTTTAGTCTCTAGAAGTATATCAAATTTCTTCTTGAAATCAGATATTTTGACCTCAGTGACATTCTGTGGAAGTGAATTCCACATATTCACCACTCTCTAGGTGAAGAAATATCCCCACATCTCAGTTCTAAAAGGTTTATCTTTTTTAAGTTTTAATTGTACACTCCCCCACCTTAAGTAACATTGTTTCAGAATCTACCATGTCTAACTCTGTTAGAATTTTATAAGTTTCTATTCTTCTAATCTCCGATGAATAGAATCCGAACCGACTTAAGTCCCTTCTCATACGACAGACTTGCCATCCCAGCCTGGAATCAGCCTGGTAAACCTTTGCTGCACTCTCCCTATCGCAAGGACATCCTTCCTCAGATGAACCACAACGGCATGCAATTTTATTGCAGTAAAACATCCCTATTTCTATACTCAAATTCTCTCGCTATGAAGGCCAACATACCATTTTGCCTTCTTTACTGTTTGCTGTACCTGCATGCTTACTTCCAGCGACTGATGCACGAGGCACCAAAGTTTCACTGAGTATCCACCCCTCTCAATTTACACCCATTTAAAAAATAATCTGCCTTCCTATTTTTGCTATGTAGTGGATAACCTCACATTTATCCACATTATACTGCATCTGCTATGCATATGGCCACTTGTGGGTGCCCCCCGGGTGCTCCGGTTTCCTCCCATGGTCCATAAGACGTGCTGGTTAGGTACATTGGCCATGCTAAATTCCCCCTCAATGTCCCTGAACAGGCTCCAGAGTATGGCAACAAGGAGATTTTCATAGTAACTTCATTGCAGTGTTAATATAAGCTTGTCCAAATCACACTGAAGTATCTCTGCATCACCTTCATAGCTCACCACCCCCTCCATCATCAGCAAATTTGGAGATAACACATGTACTTCCCTCTTCCAAATCATGAACATATGCACTGACACCCAGCTCTGTCTCACCACAGCGCTTGACTCCTCACTGTTGCAAAATTATCACACTGCCTGTCTCACATCCAGTACTGGGTGAACAGAAATGTATTATGAAATATTGGGAAGCTGAAGCCATTGTTATCATCACAATCTCCCCACCTCCTTGCTCCCATCACCAGCTCTATTTCCTACTGCCAATTCCATCCCTCTCCTCAGCAAATGATTGAGGCTAAGCCAAAGTATTCACAACTGAGGAGTCATTTTCTGACTCTAAGATGATCTTCCAGCCACATTTCCAGGCTGTCACTCATACCACCAGTTTCCTCCTATTGTAACATTCCTCTGGTCCTGACTCAATTTGTCTGCTGTTGGAACACTCATCCATGCCTCATTGATATCTGTATTCCTTTGCCTTCCGGTTAGACTCCCACATTTTACCCTTAGTAAACTCGAGCTTCGCAAAAACTCTGCTTCCCTTACTCACAAGAAATCAATTTCATCTGTCACTCTTAAGTTTGCTGACTTGCAGTGAGTCCTGACCAAGTGATACCTTGATTCTGAAATCCTCAACCTTGTTTTCAGATCCCTCTATGATCTCACTTTTTCCAAACTCTGTAATCTCCTTTCACTTCACAACCTTTCCCACTTTGGAATCACAGAATTCCCACAGTCCAGAAGGAGGCCATTTGGCCTATTGAGCTTGCACTGACAATAATTCCATCCAGGCCCTATTCCTGCACACGCACACATTTTCCCTGCTAATCTCTTGACACCAAGGGCCAATTTAGCATGGCCAATCAATCTAACCCGCACATCTTTGTACTGTGAGAAAAAAGCAGAGTACCTGGAGGAAACCCACACAATCTAATTCTGATCTATTGAGCATGTCTGGTTTAAATTTCTCCACCACTGGTTGTGTTGCCTTCAGTTGTCTCAGCTCTGAACTTTGGAGCGCTCTCTGCCTCACCACCCTTTTTCTTTTAAGACTCTTCTTAAAAATCTACCTCTTTGACCAAGCTTTAGGTCTTCAATCCTAATAATTGTCTTACAAGACTCACTTTGAAATAATGCTTAATAGCATTCCTGTGAAGTATCTTGATAGGTTTTGTTAAGTTAAAAGAACTATAAATACAAATTCTTGCATATTTTTGAAGTGATTGGGCTGTTATCATTCAAAAGATAGAATATATATTGAATACATTATAGAATTCCTACAGTGCAGAAGGAAGTCATTTGGTCCATCGAGTCTCCACTGACTTTCCAACACAGTATCCCACCCAGGCCCCATCCCCATAACCCCACATATTTACCCCACTAATCCCTATAATTTACACATCTTGGGACATTAAGGAGCAATTTAGCACGCTCAATTCACCAACTTACACATCTTTGGACAGTGGGAGGAAATCGGAGCATCCAGAGGAAATCAAGGCAGATCTTGGAGAATGTGCAAATTCCACACAGACAGTGACCCAGGGCCGGAATCAAATCCAGGTCCTTAGTGTTATGAGGCAGCAATGCTAACCACTGTGCCACTGTGCTGCCAAATTTAATAAACAATTGCCCTAACTGAGTGAATAGTGAATAATATTGGCATCGTAGATTTACAAACAAAAGCTTAATAAATGATGACGGAGTGATTGGCACTGATGCCTCAGCTCCAGGTTCAATTCTGACTTTGGGTGACTGCCTATATGGACATTCTCCCCATATCTGCATGGGTTTCCTTCTAGCGCTCCAGTTTCTTCTCACACTCCAAGGATGTGTAAATTAGATGGATTGGTGATGGTAAAATGTGTGAGTTCATAGGGATAGTGCAGAGAGAGCTCCAGGGTGACAGTGCTCTGTCAGAAAGTTTGTGCAGATTTGATGGGCTGAATGGCTTCCTTCTGCGCTTTAGGGATCCTGTGATGCTACAAAATGCTGACTTAACTCAATTAAAATGAATTTAACTGAGGAATGATGTGGAGACAATGAAAAAGTTGTTGCAATCAAGAATTAAGCATTTCAGGTCTCTGATAGAACTAATTTGTGTGCCATTAAGTTCCTTTGGATTTCCCAAGCAATGTTCTTCAACAACAACTGTGCACATGTGTAAAAATTAAGTGAGGAAAAATTGTGTATTAGCCAACAAAATTTGATTCTGAATCATCTGAGTTATACAGATATACATATAAAAGTTTTGTCAAAGTGGATGATTTTAGGGAGCATTCTAAAGTAATGGAGAGAGATGGAGGAATTTAGGAGGAAAATTGCAATCCAAAGAGCCTTTGAACGAGTTAGTAGAACCTTATTAGTTGCAACGGCATCCTCTTGTGGCCGTTTGTCTATAGATATACAGTCAAACTGGAATAAACTAGTTTTTTTCCAGTGTGCACTTTGAGCTTGATGTGCAATATGCAGTTTCTTTTCTATCTTGCAAAGATGTAACAATCAAAAATTTTTTAAAATTTTATTTATTAGTCAGAAGTAAGGCTTACATTAACATCGTAATGAAGTTACCGTGTAATTCCCTAGCTGCCACACTCCAGCACCTGTTCAGGTCAATGCACCTAATCAGCACACCTTTCAGACTGTGGGAGGAAACCGGAGCACCTAGAGGGAGCCCCCCCTATGTCCCCAGATACAGAAAGAACATGCAAACTCCACACAAATAGTGGCCCAAGCCGGGAATCGAACCAGAATTCTGACTTTGAGTGACTGCCTATATGCACATTCTCCCCATGCCTGCATGGGTTTCCTCCTAGCGCTCCAGTTTCTTCTCACACTCCAAAGATGTGGAAATTAGATGGATTGGTGATGGTAAAATGTGTGAGTTCATAGGGATAGTGCAGAGAGAGCTCCAGGGTTTCCAGGTCAAAGATAACACATTGGTGCAGGATTGCCAGGAATTAAAGACCAGTCTCCTCAACACTGCTGTGTGGAGGATATTCAAAAGATTCTGAAAGGTTTTTCTTGCCCTTTCTTTAATATTTCCCTGTCCTATTAAAAATGGGAGTGGGGGAGGAATGTTTGCCTGCTGATTGATTATCATCCAATTGCGTAATGAGTCTTTCTGACACGCTAAGGAAGACAGTACGTCACAAGAATGGATAAGTCGGCCAACTAATGGCAAGAACATGGGGACAAATCATGTTGAATCCTCCAGGAATGCATTTAATCAGAGTTGGCAATCCTGTATTGGTGTCGCTTTTTCTTTCAGCTCACCGCAGGAATCCTGAAAAAGTGCTAATTGATTCGTGCACAAGCAAAGGCTGCAAGTTTGCCTTGTCACAGTGATTAATCATGGAATTTTAATTTGTAAATGAGAAGCAGTTTACATGTAGATATAATCTGCATGTTTAATTTGCTTGAATTCATTAAGTGGGCTATGGAATAATTGTTTATGGTGCAGATGACATTTTTACCTCAGATAAAAATGAATCTTTACTTTTCACTCTGTCTAAGCTTAAGTGCTGATATGGAAATGCCGGCTCTGGACTAGGGTAAATGCAGTAAGAAGTCTCACAACAGCAGGTTAAAGTACAACAGGTTAATTTGGTAGCAAAAGCCACAAACTTTCAGGCTCTGACCCTTTGTCAGGTGAGTGGAGAGTCCTGATCACAAACAGGGGATGTAAAAACACACACTTCGTGACTCAAAGCTAGAATTGAAGCTGGGTCCCAGTGCTATGAGGCAGCAATGCACACTCTGTAAGCTGTCTGTGCGGAGTTTGCACATTCTCCCTGTGTCTGCGTGTGTTTCCTCTGGTTGCTCCGCTTTCCCTCCTCACTCCAAAGATGTGAGGGTTAGGTTGATTGGCCATGTAAAATTACCCCTGAGCATCAAGGGAATTATCAAGTTAAATATGTGGGGTGACCGTAAGATATAGGAGCAGAATTAGGTCATTCAGCCCATCGAGCTGTCTCTGCCATTCAATCATGGCTAATTTTCTTAACCCATTCTCTTGCCTTTTCTCCATAACCTTTGATTCCCTTACCAATCGAGAACCTATCAATCTCTGTCTCGAATATATTCAATAACCTGCTCTCCACAACCTTCTGTGGCAATGAAGTCTATCGATTCACCACCGTGTGCCTGAAGAAATCCCTCCTCATTTTGGTTCTAAAGGGTCATCTCTTTATTCTGAGTCTATGCCCTGGGATCCTAGTCTTACATACTCATAGAAACATCTTCTCTATGTCCACTCGTGATTGCGATGAACCCTGGGTGGGATTGTTGTCAATGGGCAAAATGGCCTCCTTCTATACTGTATGGACTGTATGATTATCAATTAGAAACATTACCTGCCTCTCTTTCTCTCTCTCTCTTACTCTCCCCGTACATGGTGTCTGCCCTACTGAGTATTTACAGCATTTTCTGTTTTTACTTCAGGCTTCCAGTAGCCTAATGATATGCATTCAGATTGGTTTGACGTTGAATTTTAGGTCAGATCAGAATACGTAATTTATCACCACCGATGCTCCAAATCAGCTGAGAGCATTTACCTAGAAGTAAACTGGGTTAAGACCACAAAGAAAACGGATACAGACTTGTGAGCCGCAGGCACCATTCATAAATAGCTCCTTGGGCCACTGGGGAAAGAAACACCTTGGATGGATTACCATCTGAGACTACATGTGAAATGGGTACGGAATGTTTTTACATCGCAACAGAAACACTGACACTACCTTACTATAAAAACAGGCAAACTGGATGTACAGAACATTTTTTGAGATGATAAAGGAACCACAAAGCAGATTGTTGCTGTTTTCCAGCTACTAATGTAACCCAAATGCTAATAACACAAAACAGCCAGCACTGAGTTTTTAAAGGATCAGTTGAAATGAATGCTATTCTCTTGTGGTTTAACATTGCTCAGTGGACTGGGTTGGAGTTTTCCCTGTGGGCTTCTGAATTTTGTTGCCAAGCTCACATGTGGGCCAAAGCTCTGACTCCTGTGATACAATAGTCACTTGCTAGGACTTTTCCCAGGATAGCCAGCTAGAGGCCGGAGAACAATCTGGAGGCTAATCAGTGGCCTTCCCACCTTGAGTGTTGCAGCAGGATGTAATGCCAGGTCCTAGAAGGAAAGGACACTTCAAAATGGAGGCACCCTCTCTTCAACAGTAAAAGAAGTGTTTTTATTTTTAGCTTCAGGGCTACTGCTGCCCATCCCACCCCATAGAGCAGGAAAAAAGTCCTTTTGGCTACTATCATGGCAACCATTGACATTGCAAACTGCTGGTTCCAAATGGAGAGGATCCCTAAGAAGATCGCACATGTCGACACAGACATAAACCTCTTGGACTTCAACGGATGTTGTGAGACTTTTTACTGCACTTTTGGCACATAGATCTGTTGTTGGAAGATTAGCTCCAGGCAACTAAGCTGCTTCGCTGCCTCGGGGAACCCGGGAGGCTGACAGGAAAATGCTTTATTTTAATAAGCCTAAAAGTGACCGATTGGCTACCCATGTGCGGGTGGGTGTCTCTGTCATTCCACTTCCCCTTCCCATCTCCAGAAAATGACCCTGGAATGGATCCAGAGTACTGGCATGGTGGCTAACAGCGTTGTTCTTAGTCCGCATCCACCCATGATCCCAACCTCAGTAGGAGGGAGAGTCCAAGATTCAGACCAGAACCATTGATTCCCTACAGTGCAGAAGGAGGCCATTCAGCCCATCGAGTCTGTACCAACCACATTACCACCCAGGCTCTATCCCCACAACCCCACGCATTTACCTCACTAATCCTCCTAACCTACACATGCTTGGCAATTTAGCATGACCATTCAACCTAGTCTGCCCATCTTTAGATTGTACGAGGAGCCCCAGAGGAAACCCACCCATGCGTAGGGAAAATGTGCAAACTCCTTATAGACAGCGGCCCAAGCCCAGGTCTCTGGGAGCTGTGAGGCTGCAATGGTAACCAGCACTACCGTGCTGCCCAAATCTACCCCCCCCCCCCACAAAGTTTGGTTCTAAAGCTCAATTGTCAGCAACAATACTTGGCATTATCAATTGAAATTTAATGATGCAGTGATAATGGGAACCAAATGGTCATATACAAAAAAAAGGTGACTGCTTTTGAGGCATCAAACACAAAATTCAGTATTTTAATTTCCTCAGTATTCAATCGAGCAGGTTGGAATAGGAATCACCATAATAGCATGAACAAATATGACTGCCTTCTCTCCCATTAGACTTGGCTGCCCCCATCAGTCCACCTAATGTAGGCGTATTTCTATATTCCTTTCCAATCTCTAAATTTCAGCTCTGTCTACCTTTTCTCCCTTCTCTTTGCCATCGTAACAGGACAGAATTTCTGATTTTGAGGGAGAGATCAGTATGAGTCTAAAATCGCAGCTGTTTTGAGACGTGTGTTTCTTTTTTCCTCAAATCTTTTGTGTATATCGCAAAGTGTAAAAATCAGCCATGGACCAGCACAATGGAGAAATATTTTAAGAAGTATTCTTTTTAAAAACGCATTTTAAAAAATATTCTTTAGTGTGTTGAAAAGTAACAACTTTGTGCAGTTTGATTAATACAACTTGTGATCAGGGAATCCCTACAGTACAGGAAGAGTCCGTTTGGCCCATTGACACTGCAATGACAACAATCCCATCTGGGTCCTATCCCTGTAACCCCATACATATTTACTCTGCTAATCTCCCCAACACAAAGGGGCAATTGGGTATGGCCAATCCATCTCATCTGCACATCTTTGGTAATGGCCTAACTAAAGTTTAGGAGTTATTAAAAGTGTTGCAAATAGGCTTACATTAACACTGCAATGAAGTGACAGTGAAAATCCACTAGTCGCCACGCTAAGGCACCTGTTTGAGTACATCAAGGGAGAATTTAGCATGCCCAATGCAGCTAACCAACACGTCTTTCAGACTGTGGGAGGAAGCCAGAGCATCCGAAGGAATCACATACAGTGAGCCAAACCAGGAATCAAACTTAGGTCCCTGAGGCTGCAGTGCTCTCACTGTGCCAGAAAAACATTGATTCTCCTCAAAAAATTCTAAATGCCAAATTTGTGTGAAAACTGGAGTAAATTGTGCTGTTTTTTTTTTAACTGAATATTCAGAATGAATCTCCCACACTTTGAGCATTGCAGAGTGCCCTAGCGGGATTCTCTCTGAAAATCAGGCAATGGGGTCTCTGCCCGCTGGAGAGGCCAACAGCATAGTGCTGAGGGGGGCATTGCGCAAATGCCAATATGTCAGAGCTGAAATTGGCACATGCAGTAGTTCTGCACTGCAGGCCACCCAATTTCTGGCCTTCTTAACCCCCCTCCCGCCTCCTGATCGTTGGTCTCCTTGAACACTTCCAAGCAAGCCCTGATGTCCCCCCCTCCTTCTGCTCCAGTCCCAAACTCCCCTCTCTGCTCCCCCAGCAGTCCCAACTACCCTGTACCTGATGTCCAGCCTCAGTCACACTTTTCTCTCTCTCTCAGCAATCCTCTGGCAGAGTGTCAGCGGGACCCTCCTACCCCTATCGATCACCCACCAATAATCTTTGCCCAGTGTAGCCCTGCCCTTTGCCACTGCCTGATTGTCTTTGGGCAGTGCTAAGGTGCCCCTTTGGCAGGATCAGGGAGCTAGGCTGGCACTGCCCGGAGGGCAACTTTCCTTACTCCCAATCTCGTGGAATGGGTGTTCTCCTTGGCCTCTGTTCCTTCCAGTGGGTCAGGCCTTTCAATGGAGAGCTGTTGTAAACATTCCTGGTGTGGGAGGAATGGGGACACTAGCAGACCTGTAGACTTCAGTCCTGGGCCCACTAATGGAATGTTAATATTAATTTCAATATTTAAAACAGCTCTGTGCTGGTGACTCCAGAAAAGCATTGCCATGGAGACACATGGAACATAGAACATTACAGCGCAGAAAGGCCCTTCGGCCTTCGATGTTGTGCCGACCAATTAGGAAAAAGCCATGACCCTCCAAACTAAACCATTCCCTTTTCGTCCATAAACTTATCTACTAACCTCTTAAACGCCACCAAACTTGGCGCATCTACAACTGCCGCAGGCAGGGCATTCCACTCCCTAACCACCCTCTGGGTAAAGAACCTACCTCTGATATCCGTCCTATAACTATCACCCCTTAATTTAAAGCTATGTCCCCTCGTGCTAGCTTTCTCCATTCTAGGAAAAAGGCTATCACTATCCACCCTATCTAAACCTCTAATCATCTTATATGTTTCAATAAGGTAACACATGGCGACCGTGACACTCAGTGGGAACCCGCTTAAGTGGCCGACCTAGGTGTCTCCTGGCTTGTTGTGCTTCTGGAGCAGCACAGCGGGCTGGGAGAATGTTTCCCCCACTGTACCTCTCCTGCACTCTCCCCCCCCCCACCCCATGGTTGGGTCCTGAGTGTGGAGCTACCATGTTAAACATAAGAGCGTATAAGAAAAACATTGATTACAAATGCTCCTATTTCCTATCAATAAAAAACAAAATACCTATTGCTTTCAAATGATAAGATACTGCCCAGCTGTTGCAACACATCCCCAAACCTCTGTGGATCAACGTGTACTGCTATGCTTACACTGTCACACATACCTGTAAACCTGCATCTAATTCTGTTTTAATTAATAGATCGTATTCCCATTAATTGATTTGGGATTTGCATTCCCTAAGAAGTGAGCAGAGACTTCATGTGTGTTACTTACTGCTGTAAAATTCAAAAGCTGTACTTTATATTGGGTTGCCATTATCTAGAGATTTATACTTCAGAGAAAGTTTGCATTCCCAGCTTCTTTCATCCCTTACAGTTCTGACCTGCCTCTCACGCTTCAGTAACAGTAAGGTCTATGCTATTAAGGAGAACCTTGACGTTATCTCATTTTGTTCTGAGTCCACCTTGAAGCTTCTTTCATGTTGGTAGCGAATGCTGTGGAAAGGTCGGTCACAAGCTGACAAAAAGGGGAACAATTAACCAATTACCAGAGTCACATTTGATTTGTCCATTGACACACAGTCTCATTCAAGATTCAACCTGAGGTTCAGCCTTTTAATATTCATAGAGCAACCTAGAATCAAAAGTATCAAATTGCCTATTGTACGCAACCGAGTTTCAACATTTGGATGTTCGTAATGCATGGCAGAACCGCACTTCGAGATTGCAACGTGTCTGATCTTCATTTATCCTATATGTCACAGGCAGCACAATAGCACTGCTGCCTCATAGCACCAGGGACCCAAGTTCAATTCCAGCCTTGGGGGACTGTCTGTGTGGAGTTTACTCATTCTCCCCATGCCTGCTTGGGTTTCCTCCCACTCTCCAAAGATGTGTGGGTTAGGTTGATTGGTCATATTAAATTACCCCTTAGATTAGTGGGATAAATACTTGGGGTTACTGTGATATACAGGACCTAGGTGGGATTGTTATCAGTGCAAGCTCGAAGGGCCAAATAGACACCTTCTGCACTGTAGGGGTTCTGAGACCAAATCCGGAATTCTGCAATGTCATATTTTCCTTCAGCACTGCCAGCAAGAATGGACAGTTTGGTATTCAACCAAATTTCCATTCATAGCAGCGGACTGTAGAATCTCATGAATGAGGTCAGAAAATCCCAGCCCATAAGTGTTAATGGGTACAATTCTGCAGAGGGGTGTAAGAACAGATAGGTCTGTGGGTACTTGTGCACAAATCATTGCAGGTGACAGAGCAAGTTGAGAATGTGGTTGAAAAGGCATATAAGGATCCAGAGCTTTATAAATAGAGTCCAAAAAAACAAGAACATTACAATGAACCTTTATTAATCACTAGTTCAGCCTCAACTGGAGTATTGTGTCCAATTCTTGACACCTCACTTTTAGAAGGATATGAAGGCTTCAGGGAAAGTACAGAAAAAATATCCTGAGTACACTTCCAGGGATGAGGGTAGTTCTGTGTTATGTGGATAGATGGAGAAGCTGGAGATGTCCTTCTATGGTTAAGGTTGAGAGGAAATTTTATGGAGGCAGCGGAATCTAAGTGACCTGCAAAATCTTAACGCTGTGAGTGGCTGAGATGTGAAATTGTCTGGCAGGCTGCTGGCTACAGATTCAATTGTGGCTTTCTAAAGGGAATTGAATGAGTACCTGAAGACAAAAACAAAACAATTGCAGATTTATAGTACAAAGGACAAGAGAGTGGGGCTATTGGATTCTTCTTATAAAAAATAGAACCAACATGGACTCGATTGTTCAAAAGTGCTGCAACCATTTTATGATTCTGGGATCAATTCTTTTTGGAAAAAATTTCACGCTATAATGTTTATGGATTTCATTAAATGTGTGACTCTAGCTTCACAAGGTTATTGCACAGGGAACACTATTGGGCTCAATTGAGGACCCTCCAAACATACTGAGTTAAGACTGAACCATTATATGAATGTCAGCAATCCCAAACAGCATTCATTGCTTGAGCTCACGATTGTTAGTAATATGCTTGGAATCCAGTGCTTAAAATTGCAGATATCTGAAAGACTGTGAACTTGCATCTTTAAGAGAGTGAGAAGTTTCACAACACCAGGTTAAAATCCAACAGGTTTATTTGGAATCATGAGCTTTTAGAGCATTGCTTTTTCATCAATCACCTGATGAAGGAGCAGTGCTCCAAAAGTTTCTGACTCCAAATAAACCTGTTGGACTTTAACCTGATGTTGTGAGACTACTTACTGTGCTCATCCCAGTCCAACGCTGGCATCTCCACATCATCGTATCCTGGGCCAGTGATCAAATATGCATATAAGTGGAATTGAGGTACAGGTCGTACGAAGTCTAATAATTGATTGTCAGAAAATAGGCTCAAGGGGCTGGAAGTCCTAATCCTGATTGTTTGTTGCTGTGGTTCAAATCTTGCATTCCTGGAAAAGTGATCAATGTTGGTTAATTCCAGCTTTTGGTAGAATTATACCAAGATCAAGCCTCAATGCCCCCATTTTTTAAAACTCACTGAAAGATAATGGTTAGCCTTATTGCCCATCTCTAACTGCCCTTGAGGTGGTGGTAAGCTGCCTCCTTGAGACGCTGCAGTCCCTGTCGTATAGGTGCACCCACAGTTAGGGAGGATGTTCCAGGATCCTGACTCAGTGACTAAAGGCATGACGATATATTTCTAATTCAGGATGGTGAGTGACTTGGAAGGGAACATCCAGGTGGTTCCCATGTATCTAATACCGTTGTCCTTCTGGATGTTAGTAGCTGTAGGGTTGGAAGTTGCTGGAGTCTTAGTGAGATAAAAGTCAAATACTGTGGATGCTAGAATCTGAAATAAAAACAGAAAATGCTGGAAAATCTCAGCAGGCCTGACAGCATCAGCAGAGAAAAAATAGAGCCAATGTTTCAAGTCTGGATGACCCTTTACCAGAGCTGATGTCAGCTCCGAAGAAGGATCATCCAGACTCGAAACTTTGGCTTTATTCTGTCTCCACAGATGCTGTTAGATCTGCTGAGATTTTCCAGCATTTTCTGTTTTTGATTGTGCCACGGTGAGTTTCTGCAGTGCATTATTCTATGTTTATATCGTGCAGTGCTTCTACTTTCATGCAAGAATTCCGGTAAATTCACCTCATGGTGTTAGTATCTATATGATTCAAGCAGAATGAAACTTAGTAAATTAGCTGTGTGCATTTTGGGTGCGAAATATGATGCCATTAATCTGGCAGACATTTGAAAAACCTGCATGAAAGTGTCGATACCTGAACAAAAACTTACAAGTTTATCTACGTTGTACAATCAATTGCATAAGTCTGTGTGCCTCGAGTTGATAAATTTCCCTCGCACAACTGACAGCACCAATAAATTATGTTGCGTTGAGTTTGCTTTTGTTCTCCAGTCAATCTCCTTCACTGGGTTTTCCACACCCACTGCTGTATGTCTTGTGGAAGTGGCCTGCCATTGGCTGGTGGCAGAATCTTCCAGCCCTACTGCTGTCCAACAGGATTTCCCATTGTTCACATCCTCTGTCCCAGGGAACCCATGGGAGCGAATTGCTGTCAACAGGACTGGAAGATGCTGCTAGCGGGAATAGCTGGAAAATCCTGTCATTGTCTTTGTAATGTAATATCAAATTAAGGATATTATTCAACTTGTTTTATGTGGGCATTGTTAGCTAGGTTAGCCTTTATTGCCTACTCTTAATTGCCGCTGAGAAGCTTTTGGTGAACCATCTTCTTGAACCACTGCATGTATGTATATATACCCACAATGCTGTTTGGAAGATAGTTACAGGATTATAACCCAGCAACGGTGGAGGAATAGTGATATAGTTCCAAGGCAAGATGTTGTGTGATTTGGAAGGAAACTTCCAGGTGGCGGTGTTTACATGCACTTGTTGCCCTTGTCCTTCTAAGACTAAAGGTTTTGAAGGTAATGTCATAGAATCCGTACAATGTAGAAGGAGGCCATTTGGCCTAGTGAGTCTGCACTGACGACAATCCCTCTAACCCCATGTATTTACCCTGCTAGCCCTCCAGACAGTAAAGAGCAATTTTAGCATGGCCAATCAACATTATACACACATCTTTCAGACCATGGGAGGAAACCAGAGCACCTGGAGAAAACCCATGCAGACAACATACAAACTTCACAAAGTCAGTGAGCCAAGCCAGGAATCGAACCCGGGTCCCTGTTGCTATGAGGTGGCAGTGCTAACCACTGTGCCACTGCGGTGTGGTGATCCTCAGGTTAAATTCCCACCGGTCAGCTCTCAGAGTGCAGAGCAGCCTATGGCCATCTGGGACTAAGGCAACTTTACCTTTACCTGGAGGAGTTTGGCATTTTGGACAGTCGTTTCCTGGTTTCCTCAGTTAGCTGTTCACCAAAAGATGCTGCTTTACTTACACGTTAATGACATTGAATGGTGTTAACCTCACAACAATCAATCCTTCTGCTGTCATGTAGCATAATTTGATCCGTTCAGGATTTTATTATCAGCACTGTTCATTGTGATTTGTGTTGCAGTTAAAGACTTGTATTCGATATTTTATATTCTGACATGTTAATAAATTTCCATGGTCGCAAGCGCCAAATGCATGTTGGAGTAAATGCACTAATTAACAGCTCATTACTGCTTATTGTAAAACAACTTTTAATTTTATACTTGGATTAAGTGTAGGCTGGTGGGCAAATGCTGATGAGAAATAAACCTCGGATCAGATTGATTTTCTGATGCACAATGGCAACACCTAGTGGCCATTATTCAAATACCAACAACGTGGACAAGGACTCATCTGAACTGCTTCACACTGCAAGATAGGAATATTATTAAACCTTTTTTAAGTGCGTCAGACAAATTCTAGTGCAATTTATTTAAAATGGATTTTCCTATCCCAGTTGATGATGAATATTTATTCTATTCTTTCACTGGATGTTGAAATCCAAAGATTCAGGAGATGCAGTACAGCAGTGGTTAACACTGCTGCCTCATAGCGTCAGGGACCCGGGTTCAGTTCCCGGCTTGGGTCACTGATTGGGTGGAGTTTGAACATTCCCTCTGTGCATTTCCTTCGGGTGCTCTGCTTTCCTCCCACAGTCCAAAGATGTTACATTTTAGGTGGATTGGCCATGCTAAATTGACCCTTAGTGTCAGGGGGATTAACAGGGTAAAAATGTGAGGTTATGGGGATAGGGCCTGTGTGAGATTTTTGATCGGTGCAGACTCGATGGGCCACATGGCCTCCTTCTGCACTGTAGGGATTCTATTCAATGATGTGCAGGTTAGGTGGATTGACCACACTAAAGTTGTCCCTGAGTGTCAGGGGGATTGCAGGGTAAATACATGGCCTTACGGGGATAGTGGCTGGGTAGGATTGTTGTCAGTACAAGCTTAACGGGCTGAATGGTCTCCTCCTGCATTGTAGGGATACTATGATTGCTGGCATGGCATGCATTTATTACCCATTTCTCATTGCTCTTGGGAAGGTAATTGCAACAGTTCTTGAGGTATGGGTGCATCCCTAGTCAGGACGGGAACTCCAGGTGTTTAACCCAATGATAGTGAAGCTATTGGTGGGTAGTTAACGGGCGCAGAATTCATATTTGTAGTATTAGTAACTGATTTCTTTCTTGCCTGCTCTACCGGCTGCTTCTGGCATGGCCCATGCATGGGAGAAGAAATTTCCAACCTCTTGGGGCCTAAGAAACTTAAAACATTATTGTGCTTCCATTAGTAGGAGAGATTAGGATCCAAGGGAACAACATCAGAATAAAGGGATGACCTGTTGGAGATGAGGAGGGTGGTGGATATATGGAATTCATTGCTGCAGAAGGCTGTGGAGGCCAGGTCACTGAGTGTATTTAAGACAGAGATAGATAGGTGCTTGATTGGTAAGGAGACCAAAGGTAATGGGGAAAAGGCAGGAGAATAGGGTTGGGAAACATATCAACTATGATTGAATGACAGAGCAGACTCAGTGGTCTGAATGATCTAATTCTGTTCCTATATCTTATGGTGCCCAACTGAGGAGATTGCATAGAGGGGAGCCACTTCACCCCTTCTCACCTGGTCAAAAAAACAAACATGCTATCTGCCTCAAACTGACGTGGGCATAGGTGGATGGTGAACTGTGAGCCCTGCATCTGAAACAGGACATTTCAATTTTTAAGCTCAAATAGTTCTGACCTCCATGGGTCCTTGCATAATTGTCTTGGTGGGAGAATGAAAGGGAGTAGACTTGTCTTTACAACACTTTGGCCTGATTCCAACTGCATATAGTAAACGTGGAAAAAAGCAAGAGAGGTTGAAGGGTAAGAAAATACAGTGAGCTATTCACACCAGAGAATTTCTCCAGCAAGGAAAGCTGTAAAAATCCACACGTAATTATTATATTTAGATTACATTTGAAATCCTTCTTCCTGTTTGGTAAGTTCTGACATCCTTCTTACTATGATGGCAATGCTGGTATTCACAGTTTGTAATTTAATACTTAACTGTTGACAAAATAGTTAGGTCAAAGACAAAGATTGGCATTCTTCCATAAGGGACTAAGATTGTGTGTTGGGGTTGGGGCAGGGAATGTTCACTGCTGTGGAGAATGACAGGAAACCAAGTCATATCTTCTGTCCCTGGCATAATTACTTATGTGTCCGGGGAATTTGTGTGTTTTTCCATGGTTTAATGGTGCGGCTGGGTGCCGTATTTAAAAAGTGCCTGATATCACTGACTACCATTGAAGAAAGAAGATGGGCATCCTGAAACACTCTGAGGCTGGAACGTGGACTTCCACAAAGACACTGAAGCTGGAAAATCCATCTTATATATTGTACCCTACCCACTGCTCCAGGCTTCCAGGATTGCCCCTGGCCCCCATCCCAAACTTTAGAGACAGCCCCAGGCTTTCTCCAGGTAAGTCCTGACTTCTGCACGCCATATTGGTCCAGGCGTGTTCTGGAACAGCATGTTTTTCTGTTGTAAGTTCCAGTCTGTGATGAGCAAGTCAGTTTCAGGCCACCCTGCAGCGAGATTCCCGATCTGCTATGATGGGCCGCATTGGAAGATCATGCTGTAATTTCGTGTCAAACGTGAACCTGATTTCTGGTCCTGCCACCAGATTCTCCTCCTCGCATGCCCACCATTGAACCTGCCCATGGGGACATAATTACGAAGAGTATTACAAAGAACAAAACAGCACAGGAAACAGGCCCTTCGGCCCAACGAGTCCACGCCACCACTTCGATGTTCCCACTTCTACCCATGATCCCTATCATCCCTGTCTATGTTTATAGATCTATGCATTAGAACCAAATTTGAGACAACTTAGGGAGAATTTGTTCTGCCAATTAGCCTAAGAGCACATCTTTGGAATGCGGGAGGAAACCGAAGCACCTGGAGAAAACCCATGCAAGCACAAACTCCCACAGACACAGGCCCAAATCCATGTATCTGCACAGCACAGCGATAGTCACTGAGCTGTCGTGTTGCCCATCAAATGATCCAGGTCAAGCATACACTAACGACGTGAAGCACTAGGAAACTCTTGAAAAATCCAAGAGCAGCCCTCTCACGACCCATTGCGTATACGCCCCTTGTTAAACAAGGCGGACCGAAGTACCTGTAAGATAAAACAAATACATTAATATCATCATAGGAGAATTCTGTCCAGAGTGTGAGAGTTTTTTTGCTGAGCACTTCACATTCTAGATCACTGGATATGGTGGAGCTTCGCTCGGTCAAAATACCAAAGTGGAGAAAGGTGACATTGACTGAACCAATGGAAGTGAGTGGGGAATTTTAAAGCGAATTCTGCCGCAAACCAATTGAGGTTGTGCTTTGCGTGATCATTTGTACTAGTCCACAATGCAGTTTGACCAAATCAGACGCATCTAGAAAATTAACTCCCGTAGCCAAAGCAAAAGTGTGAAATTCGGATGCTAATTCTGTTGGTTTAGGAAGCTCTTCAAACAGTGTTCATTTTTTATTCATTTATGGGATGTGAGCATCGTTGGCTGGGCCAGCAATTATTGTCCATCCCAGAGGGTATTTAAGAGTCAGCCACATTACTGTAGCTCTGAAGTCATTTAAGAAGAACAAAGAAAATTACAGCGCAGGAACAGGTTCTTCAGTTTGCCGAGCCTGCACCAACTGTGCTGCCTGACTGAACTAAACCCCCTGCCTTTCCGGGGACCATATCCCTCTATTCCCATCCTATTTGTATACTTGTGCAGACACCCCTTAAAAGTCACTATCATATTTGCTCCCGCTACTTCCACTAAAGCGAGTTCCAGGCACCCACTTCTCTCTGTGTAAAAAAACTTGCCTCTTTGACCCAACAACAGCAGATTTCTTTCCCTAAAGGATTTTAGTGAATCAGGTGGGTTTTTGAGACCATCAACAATAGACTCATGGCCACTTTTATTTTCAGATTTTTTATTGAATTCAAATTTCACCATCTGCCATGGTGGGATATGAACCTGGATCCCCAGAGCATTACGCCGAGTCTCTGGATTACTCTTCTAGCCACAAATCCATTGTGCAACTGCAAAATTAATTGATACATACCAATGTATCATTCATATTACTCAACGGGGGCTTTTAAATTCACCCTTAGTGGTTTTAAATTAACTTGCTTATGGGTGGATGACAAACTCACTGAAATGTTTAACTTTGCTGATCATCCCACTTCAGCTGTGTAATAAAACAGCATCTCCCTAAAACACACTGAACAATACTTTGTAATGAGAAGAATGAAAGGAAACAACCACTTTGGTTTTGAATGCTGGTTCGTGGAAGTTTTGCATATAACAATGCAAATACATTCGAACAGGAACTTGAAGCATAGCCAACGTGATAAATTATCAGCTTTTTATCCGTGCAATGTGCTGCTTGTGTATATAAGGTGTTCACGATTCAAACAGATATGTATATAAGCTTAGGAGTTTGGAATACCTGTGACTGTTTGCTCAGCTTAGAAGTTTTGAGGTTTATTTGTTCATGCCTCAGGTAGGCTTATATTAACACTGCAATGACGTTACTGTGAAAACCCCCTAGTCTGTACACTCTGGTGCCCGTTCAGGTACAGTGAGAGTAAACACTGAAAGGTGCAAGGCCAATGCACCTAACTAGCGCGCCTTTCAGACTGTGGGAAGAAACCGGAGCACCCGGAGGAGAATATGCAGACTCCACAGAGTCACCCAAGTGGGGATTCGAACCTGGGTCCCTGGAATTGTGAGGCAGCAGTGCCAGCCGCTGTACCACCCAGTCGCCCAATGGACAGTACTGGTACAAAATGTTGACTACAGCATAAAGAAACTAGATATAAATTAAAGTAATGTAATTGATTGCAAAGTAAAATCCCGGTGCTAATATTTAAATTGATTTCTGTACATTGATTCCATGGATCAACCTGCCATAACATGCTGTGGTGGTGAATAATGCACGGTGGGAGGGGGAAGTGTAGATGGTTGGAGGGGTGCAGATGAGGATGGGCAGGAAGTGCTGATAGGCGTGAGATGGGAGGTGTGGATGGAAGTGGGTGGGGTTGTGAATGGCTCCCAACGCAGAAACAAAGTCAGTGTGCTGACAACATCCTCTACGTCAACTTGTCTCTCACTGTGAGACGGCGAAAGAAGGGCCAAGTAGGAACTTTCACCCCTCACTGGGGAGAGTCTCCCACTTCCTGCAGTTGCTGGACAATCCAATTGGCCAAGGCCCCATCAATCCCAGCAGCTCCAAGAGTGTGCCATGTGCTGGGACTGTGGGAGAGGAAAGCAAAAGGCCCATGGGTCCCCAGACAGCTGGAGAATCTGGAGTCTTGGGAGGGTTTGGAGAGGTCACAGTGGGGTAGGGGCTGGCATCAGGAAATCCTGCTGGCAAAACCATCCTCCATCTCATCTCCACATATCATGAAACTTTACAAGAAGTTCCCACCATGAGCACTGAAGATTTGACTGGGTATGTGATCCATTTTGTTCATTTTGTTTTGAATCATTAAATACGCTGTCATTAAAAGAACAAAAGGAATTTGCAGAGCTCAGGATGGAGCAAGTACTGAAACAGAATTTTGCCCCTGGACAAATTTTGGTTGCTTACGTGACGAGAATATCCATCTACTTCAAATCACGCTGTAGCAGTACTCCTACCATTTCCCACAAAATACCTGTGCGAGTTAGTGTTCTCAACACCAGCTTATTAAAAACAAGAAAAGACAGTGCCTGTCAGTGGAACAAAAACTGTGATTTGCTGTTCTCAGTTTCTGTCTGGAGTTAGAGATTCTGCTCAAAGAGACAGGCCCAGATGTAACATTAACTTTGTTGGGAAGATGCTGCTCGTGGCATTTCCTTCATTTATGAACTTTCGCACTGAGAAATTCAAACTTGAAAAGAAAGGAAAACAGCTGAAATCTTTAATTGGAAACATTTTTTAATTATAAACTTTTACAATAAAGAATATTAGCTGGAATTCTCCAGCCATTCCCGCCAGTGGGATTCTCCAGTCATGCTGGCTGCGGACCTTCGTCCGTGGGTTTCCCAGTGATGTGGGGAGGCATCAATGGGAAACTGCATTGACAGCAACAGTACTAGAGAATTTCGTCGCCAGCGAACGGCACGTAGCCTTCTGCTGCTACACAGCTGGGAGACCGGAGAATCTCACACGTCATATTTAACATACAAGTTATAGAATCCCTACAGAGCAGAAGGAGGCCACCTGGCCCATCAAATCAACACGATCATTATCCCAACCAGGCCCCATTCCCATCACCCCACATATTCACCCTGCTGATCCCCTGATACTAGGCTCAATTTAGCATGGCCAATCAACCTAATCCAAACATCTTTGGACTGCGGGAGGAAACCGGAGCACCCGCAGGAAACACACGCAGACATGGGAAGAATATACAAACTTGACACAGACAGGAATAGAACTGAGTCCCTGGCACTGTGAGGCAGCAGTGTTAATTAGTGTGTCAATGTTTTGCTCCAACTGGTGATAAGACTCCCATTGTAAACTTCTTAAATTAACAAAAATTGTATTGGATGGTGACTTGATGTGTTTTTTTGGAAGTTTTAGTCACAAAAGGCATTTGCTAGAAGGCAGTTCAATTGGAGAAAATAGGAAGCATGCCTCAAATTATTTTATAGTATAAAAGAATGGCATGGCATAAAGCGATTGGGAACCACAGAATCAGTGTGGTAAATGCTATATAAATGCACGTTGGTATTAGTTTTAAAGAATTTGCTGAGGTAAAGTGGGATTATTCTGATTTGTGAAGCAGAATCCTACTATTAACTATATTGCAAAGCATTTTCCTGCAGAATATCATTCTCCATTTAAAAGTTAGATTAGTTTCTTCCTTGCACTTTGGGATTACTGGACTCCACAATATTGTTATTGAGTTAACCCTATGAGCACAACTTTTTACTCTTTTCTGCCTGACTTGCTTGACTACCTTCCCTTTAAATGTAACTATGCTATTCTTTTCAATTAGCCCATGTGGTAGAAAGTTCCACATTCAAGGCATTCTCTTGATGACGAAGCTTCCCCTGAGCTTCTCATTACGATAAAAACCAAATACTGTGGATGCAGTTTCCCTGAAGTGGTGGAGGAGTGGGTGGGGCGTTGAGGTGGTGGGTGGATTTGGAAGGAAGAAGAGCGGGAATGGAGAAGTGCAAAAATAGAAGTGAAGGAGAAGTATGATAAAATAGATGAGTAAGATAAAATGAAGTAAAAAGGAAGATAAATGGAAATGGGCTGAAGGTGGAGGACATCTCACGTTGTTGAACTCAATGTTCAGTCCAGAAGGCTGTAAACTGCTCAATAGGAAGATGAGATGCTGTTCCTTCTGTTTGCATTGGGGTTCACTAGATCATTGCAAAAGGCTAAGGACAGACATTTGGTTAGGGGAGCAGGGTGGGGTATTATGTGGCAAACGACATTCCATCTTATTCATCCATTTTATCATTCTTCTTTTTCACTTCATGTGTCAACTGATTCAAGAACAGCTTCTTCCCTGCTGCCATCAGACTTTTGAATGGATCTACCTTGCACTCAGTTGATCTTTGTCTACATCCTAGCTGTGACTGTAACACTACATTCTGTACTCTGTCCTTTCCTTCTTTATGAACAAAGTGCTTTGTCTGTATAGTGCACAAGAAACAATACTTTTCACTATATACTAATACATGTGACAATAATAAATCAAATCAGAATCAAATCAAATCCTTAGTGTCCAAAGATATGTAGGTTAGGTGGATTAGCTATGGTAAATGGGCAGGGTTACAGGGATGGAGTGGGACTGGGTAAGGTACTCTTTCAAGAGTTGGTGTAGATTCAATAGGTTGAATGACCTCTTTCTGCAATGTAGGGAACTATGAATCTGTATTTCTATGTACATCTCAGTACTCTACACATGCTGTCCTTCTGTTCTCCACCGGATGACAGTCTCTTTGTTGTATGACATTGAATTAATTCCATCAGTGTCAGACGCTCCTGTTGTTAACACTTTATATACTGATTATCAATCACTTAGGAAAGTTTCAACCTGTTTGTTCTGTTAACGTGCTTCTAAATATTTTTTCCCCTTCCCAGTGCATAATCCTTCATTAGTATAAAAAGTAGAATTGATTGCAGCTCTCTGAGTGTAGTCTAATCAAGGTTCTATACAGGTCCAACACAACGTCATTGTTTTTCTATCCATTGCCTGTAGAATTAAACTCCAATTAAACTTGTTTTCATTTTTAATGGTCTTTTTAGTTCATTCTTTCCTGCTGTGATTCTTGTCAGTCTACTTGTCCTAATCCATTTCAGTATTTGGTGTTAAAGTTTGTTTGATCATGCTCCTGTGAAGCACCATGGGGTGTTTTGCAATGTTGAAGATTCTAGAATTGTTATTGAAGAAAATATTATCATAATTGCCTTCCCAATCAAGTTTCTGCCCTTGCCACAGCATTGAAATAGCCCTAATCAATGTTACAATGCGTGATTAACTGGGATACACTATCCCTCCTCCTCAAGCAATCTGCAGCCCTTGACACAGTCAGTTACACCATCCTCCTGCAAAGCACCTCCCTAGATATTCAGTGGATTGGAATGCCCTCTTTACTCACAGCTAGATACATCCACCACACCCACCAAAAGTTTCCTCCTTCCACCATACATCATTACCCCTGAGTTGCACCAAAGAATAATTCTTGGCTCCTTCTTACTTTTCATCTACACACTGACTGTGAAGCAATGTCACCCAAAACATGTCAGGCTCTACATGTAGCTACCAATACCTGGCTTTATCTCTCAATGCCTTGCCACGCTGCTTGCCTTATCTATGTTATTAGATAAACATAAATTTCCTCAATGTTTTTAATAATCTTTTTGTATCTATTTGTTCACTGGACATAGGCTTCTCTGGACAGGCCAGTATTTATTCTTTATCCCTAATTGCCCTCTTGAAGGTGATCATGAGTTGCCTTCTTCGATGGCTATACTCTGTGTGATGTAGGTACGCCCACAGTGTTGTTAGGGAGGGAGTTCCAGGATTTCGGCCCAACCACAATAAAAGAATGGTGATATAGCTCCAAGTCAAAAAAAAAATAGCACTTGGAAGATATGGAAGTGAGTGTTTTCCCTTCTTGTCACTGATCGCATCCCCACACACTGATTATTGTTTCAGGTTGCAGCAGGCTGTTTGCAAACTCAGTAACCTGTTCAATCATGAACTAAAATTTTGACCCTGTTTCCTTTCCATCATTCTACTTTAAACCTCTAATATCACCAGTCTCTGCCTCAATTTCAGCTGCTGTACCTCTCAACCATGTTGCTGTGACTTTCAGACCCTACTGTTGTCTGCTAACATCCCATCTTCTAGTCTTTATAGATTTCAACTCGAATAGAACTCTATCTCATACCAAGTCATGTTCATCTGTCACCCTGTGTTTGTCAATCTACCTTGATTCCTCGCTCTCAATTTTATAGCTCTTAGCCTCGTATTCAGGCCCCTCCATTTCTCACTATAACTGTAGCTGCCTCTAGCCCAAAAAAGCCCTATTTTCTTTCTACTTTGATTTCTTGTACATTCCTGGTTTCCTTCCTGTTGCATTGGGAAGCAGTGTCTTTAGTTCTTTACCTCTCCATTTCTCCCCCTTCCTTTTCTTCCTCCCGAAAACCCATCTTTTTGACCAAGCCATTGATCACCTATACCAATAGCTTTTTATGTGGCTCAGTGTTAAAATTTGTTTGGTTTACACTCTTAACAAACTGTTTTACTCTGCCAGAGGGACTATAACAACTGTTACTGCAATGCCTTACATTTGAAATGCTTGTTTAAGAGTCTGTTATTGGAGTAAAAGTAACTTTGTGGCAATTTTTAAATCTTGCAGGTGTTTGTGAAGTGCCATTTTGAATATGAACCTGTCAACGATAACCTGATCCCATGCAAAGAAGCTGGCTTGAAGTTTACAAGTGGTGATATATTACAAATTGTGAATCAGGAGGACCTTAATTGGTGGCAGGTAAGTGTTGTAGGGTTTGTGGATGCTGGAATCTGAAACAAAAACAGAAAATGCTGGCAAATCTCCTCAGGCCTGACAGCATCTGTGGAATGAGGACAGAGCCAACCATTCATTGCTTCTGATGAAGGGTCATCCAGACTCTGAAGGGTCATCCAGACTCAAAATGTTAGCTCTATTCTCTCTCATAAGATGCTGTCAGAAGTGTTGTAGGATGTTGGATGCCATTTGCTTACTCTTATTGAAGTCTGTGTAGTTTTAAATAGGTTAACTGTATGTATTAATGAATTACAAGAACTATATATATATACGCTATAGATGATTCATGCCAGGAGTTACCTCCATGCTTGCATGTGCACATGGCTCTCTTCAATAAATCCATAGCTCCCTAAAAGTGGCCACACAAGTAGATAGGATGATAAAAAAGGCATATGGCATGCTTGCCTTTATTGGTCAGGGCATTAAGTACATGTCAGGATGTCATGCGTGAGTTTTATAAAACTTTGGTTAGGCTACACTGAGAGTATTGTATTCAATTCTGGTCACCACCTTACAGGAAGGATGTAGAGGCTTTAGAGAGGGTGCAGAAGAGGCTGACCAGAGTGCTACCTGGACTAAAGAGCATGAGTTATAAGGAGAGGCTGGACTAACTAGGGTTGTTTTCTCTGGAGTGGCGGAGGCTGAGGGGAGACCTGATAGAAGTCTATAAAATTATGAGAGACAGATAGGATTGACAATCAGAATCTTTGTCAACAAGAATCAAAATGCCTAATACTAGAGGGCATGCACTTAAGGTGAAAAGAGGAAATTTCAAATGAGATGTGAGGGGCAAGTTCTTTACACAGCGAGTGGTAGATGGGGAGGTGATGGCCTAATCTTATTATCACTAGACTGTTAATTCAGAAACTCAGCTAATGTTCTGGGGACTCGGGTTCGAATCTCACCAAGGCAGATGGTGGAATTTGAATTCAATAAAAAAAATCTAGAATTAAAGATCTTCTGATGACTATGAAACTATTGTTGATTGTTGTAAAAATCCATCTGGTTCACTAATGTCCTTCACGAAAGGCATCTGACATCCTTACCTGGTCTGACCTGTGTCTCCAGAGCCACAATGATGGGATTGACTCTCAACTGCCCAGTGAACAAGGGCAACTAAGGATGGGCAATGAAGGCTGGTCAACTAGCAATGCCCAATCTCCATGAACGAATAAAAAAGGTACAGGCAGATACTAAAGGGATATTTAAGGGGCTTTTATATAAGCACATGAATATGCAAAGAATAGTGGATATAGACCAAGGGCAGGGAGAATTTGGCATTATGTTCAGTACAACATCATGAGCTGAAGAGCCTGTTCTATATTCCAACATTAGACTGACTCTTGGCAAGGGTCATACTTTCAATTACATCACCATCTGGGCGGTACTCTACTCCGTCTCATGTTAACCCTAAATGTGCCAGACCATTTTAGGCACAGTCACTGTGTTTGTTAACCTGTTGTGCTATTGGCACAACCCTTTCCACATAGGTTGAATTTCACTTGAATAGTATTGATCTTACAGGCAAGTTTTGTTGCTTATTTTGAATTATTTTAATGTTCAGGTTTCAGAGCATTGACACTCTTTGTCTTTGCAGCAACATAAAAGTGGCTGTTATTTCTGAGTTGCTCTGTGAGTATTTCAAATAATTACTGCAGGAAGATTAAAACCAGCTTGTGTTTTTCACCCCTTTGTTACAAAGAAAGCAACAAAACACCTGCCTTCCAGCATTTAGTCTGGAGCAGCACAATAGCCTGACATAAAAATTTAATGCCCAACAGGTGTTCTTGCAGTTTCTCAATGCGAAACAGAGTTCAGGGGCAGAATCTTCGATGTCCGAAAAATTTGAAACAAGGAGTGTTCCCAGACCTGTCTTTGTCATTTCAACCTTCCGGCATTCTGTCAATTTTTCTGATAATTGGGAACTTTGCATCATGGGGCACGGTGAGAGGGGTAATAGCGGAAGCTTAGTACAGTGGGGGAGCAGGTTGCAGAGTGCTCAGGTACCATTGTACAGGAGGCCCCGATCGCCTATTGAACTGGGCATCTCCTCCCATCCTCCCTGCCAACCACTCACTTTGCAAAGCTCCCCCTTACATAAGCCCTCCACCACCCACCCCCTTGCCAGGATGCCAGCTGGGCATTGCCAAGCTGTCACTGCCTGATAGGGACTGCCCACCATATCCCTGACCACCCAAGGGCTTCAATGTCGTCGGCATCAATTTGTTTCTGGTCTAGTGTATTAATACTCGGGTTTACAACTTATCTATGTACCCAATAGCAAACAAATCCAGGGATTTTAATTGATGTGTTAACATCAAGCAATGAAGAATAGGATGGGAAAAAAGTCCACAGTTGCATTCCTTAGTAAGTTTCAACATCATTGAACTGGTAGAGCAACTTAGAGGATGTTAAGTTACCCTTTGGCAACATCCCAACCACCCAAATTGCTTCATAGCCACGTAAGTACTTTTAAACTTCAGTCAATGTCACTGTGTAAGAAAACATGATGGTCAGGTTATTTACTGCAAGCTTCCATGGGCAACAATTTGATGCTGTTTGAGGAATTAATATTGATCAGAATGCTGGAGGGGCTCCCCTGACTTCTGAATTGTGTTGTTAGATCTTTTATTTCCCCCTCCACCCCATCCCTTTGAGAGGGCAGCAGGGCATTTGCTTAATCAATTTCCTCTGAAAGACAGAGTTTTCTCACTCTCTGTCAGCCTAGATTATGGCTGGAATTTTACCGCTCTGGAACCGGGGCGGGCGAGGCTCGCAGAATGGAATTCTCCATTGACCTCAGGTGGGGTTTTACAAGCATCGCCTGAACGAGATCATAAAATCCCACTCTATATGTTCCAATATTGACTTGAGCTTGACTTGATATAGGAGCAAGGGGTCTACCATCTGAGCTGAGGCTGAACCTTTAGGACAAGAGATGAATTAATGGAATCATTAACATACGTGTCAGCAAACTCACTGAGTTTCTGTTGAGTAGTATCTTGTGCATCACTCTAAGACCTTGAAAATACTCATTTGAATGACATATGAACCCCGTGTGGAGTGAATGATCCAATGCTTTGAACATTCATTTTGTTTAAACTGTTAATGCTTTCCTTCAAATGTCCTATTATCACCCCACGAGCTGAAGAAATAACCTTTGAACTCCACTACTGTCCCATCTCTAACCTCCCTCTCCAACGTCCTTGAACATTCTGTCGCCCCTTAAACCTGTGACTATCTTTCACAGAGGTTCATTTTGAACCTCTGCAACCTGGTTTCCACCCCTGAATTATCAAATTCACAGATGGCATGCTGTGTGTCAGCGACAATAATAAACAATCTCTTCGCAGCCTCCTCAACCTATGACCAGATGATCCTTTTTCAATAACTCTCCTCAATTATACTCTGGGTGGGACTCCACTTGCCTGGCTCCATTCTTAACCATCCAGTCATAACCAGAAAATCAGGCAAGTTCCATTCCTCAGCTACCAACATTCTCCTCCCTCTCAGCTATCTCTTCATAAACTTGGTGTTCTATTTGACCTCAAGATGATGTTGCACCCACATATTCACACCATCCCTAGGGCAACATATTCCAACCTCAACAGATGTCAATGAATTCCACCCCTCCCTTAGCTTATCTCTGCTGAAACCTGCTTTCCAGATATGCACTCAGATCCTGAATGGAGTAGCTGACAAGGTGTTATTCACAGATATCTTTAACCTCTCCTTAGTCCAATCTGAGGTCCCCACCTGCTTCAAGAAGACAACCGTTATCCCTGGACCAAAGAAAAGCCAGGCAGCGTGCCTTAATGACAACTACTTATTGACTCTGACACCCATCATTATGAAATGCTTCAAAAAATTAGTCAAAGCATGAATCAACTCTGGTCTCCCAGATTTCCTGGAGCCACTACAGTTCACCTAACGCCGCAATAGGTCCACAGTAGATGCCTTTTCTCTGGTTGTAAACTCAATACTGGAACACCTGTACAACAAGGATACTGATATCAGACTCGTTTTTATTGACTATAGCTCAGCCCTCAACACCATTATTCTAACAAAACTTATCTCCAAACTCTGTGGCCTTGGATTTGGCTCCTCCCTCTGTGACAGGACACTAGACTTCCTAATAGGCAGACTGCAATTAGTAAGGGAAAGGTAATGACACCTCCCCCATGATTATCCTTAACATCAGTGCCCCGTATGGCTGTGTCCTCAGCCTCTTACTGTACACCTTTTGCACTTATGACTACATGGCTAACTCCTCTCCAATTCCATTTTCAAGTTTGCTGATAACACCACTGTAGTGGGTCGGTTCTCAAACAACGACGACATGGAGTACAGGAAGGCAATAAAGAATCTGATGAAATGGTGCGATGACAGTAATCACTCCCTCAATGTCAATGAAATGAAGGAGATAGTCATTGACTTCAGGAAACATAATTCCCATCCCGTCTGCATTAATGGTGATGAATTGGAGATGGTCAAGATCTTCTAAGTTTTTAGGTGTTCAGGTCACCAACAATCTGTCATTGTCTCTCCACAGTTTATGAAAGCTCACCAATGCCTTTACTTTCTCAGAAGGCTAAGGAAATTTGACATGTCCACTATGACTCTGACCAATTTTTACAGATGCACCATAGAAAACATCATTTCTAGGTGCGTCACAGCATGACCAAGACCGTAAGAAAAGTTGTGAATGCAAACCAGTATATCATATAAACCAGCCTCCTATCCATTGACTCCATCTATACATCCTGCTGCCCCAGAAAAGTAGCCAACATAATGAAGGACCCTACGCACCCTGAACATACTCTCTTCTACCTTCTTCCATGAGAAAAATGATACAAAATTCTGCAAACACACACCAACTGACTCAAGAATAACTTCTTCCCTGCTGCCATCAGACTTTTGAATAGTCGTATCACATTTTAAGCTGATCTTTCTCCACATCCTATCAAAAACTGCAACACGAAGTTCTACACTCTATGCTTTACTTCTCCCTTGTGTAGTCTATGAATGGTATGTTTTGTCTGTATAGTGCACAAGAAACAATATTTTTCACTGCATCTCAATATGGGACAATAATAAATCAATTCAATTCAATTCATTTGTTCCCATTAGACTTGACTATTCCAATGCAGTCTTCACTGACCTTCCCTACATTTTACACTCCCTAAACCTTGAGGCCATCCAAAATTCTATACATGTGTCCTAATCCTGTCTGACCAGTATTGGCTCTCAGTTAACCAATGATCCGATTTAAAAATTCTCATCCTTGCGTGGAAATCCACACAAAGTCTTGCCCCTCCTTATCGCTGTGATCTCCTGGATATCTTCTTCCTTTTCTTTGCTCTTGCACATCCCTAAATTTTACTGCTTCACCATTGGAAGCCATGCCTTTTGCTGCTGAGGATATGAATTCTGGAACTCCCTCCTTAAACCATTCTGGTTAGCCATCTCTCTGCTTTAAAATGGGTAAGAGAGCACCTCCCACAGTGCAGCACTCCTTCAGTCAGCTTACGTGCTTGAGCCTCTGCAGCTGAGGTTGACTCAATGACCTACTGACTTCTAAAGTTTCTGAAGTTTATTTATGTAAGTAAGTAAGCTTACATTAACACTGCAATGAAGTTACTGTGAAAATCCCCTAGTCGCCACACTCTGGTGCTTCTTTGGGTACACTGAGAGAGAAATCAACATGACTTTCAGACTGTCATGGGAAACCATAGCACCCAGAAGAAACCCACACAGATATGAGGAGAATGTGCAAACTTTGCACAGACGGTGACCCAAGCCAGGAATTGAACCCAGATTTCTGGCACTGTCAAGCAGCAGTGCTAACTCATGAGGCAAGAGTGTTACTGAATAAGTAACATTTTTACAATTTAGGACAAGAGACAAATGTGAGATTAACTAATGGTCCTACTGATATATATCTGAACAAGCAATTTTTATGTAGTGCAGTGTGGTCCTTAAAACAAAAGCTATTGATCATTTGTGCATCTCCTTATCTGACTTAATGTTGAAATTTGTTTGATTGTGCTCCTAGGATGTGACCTGGTTATTTTAAAGGTAGAGTAGTTGTATTATCATTAGACTAGTAATCCAGAGACCCAGGATAGTGCTCTAGGGATCTGGGATTGAATCCCACCATGGCACCATGAAATCTGAATTCAATAAAAATCTGGAATTAAAAGTCCAATGATGACCATGAGACCATTCTTGATTATTGTAAAAACCCATCTAGTTCTCTAATGCCCTTTAGGGAAAGAAATCTGCCATCCTTACCCGGCCTGGCCTATATGTGACTCCACAGCAATGTGGTTGACTCTGAAATATCCTCAGGGATAGGCAATAAATGTTGGCCCAGCCAGTGACACCCACATCCCAAGAACAAATAATATATATATAAATAGAAGTAATTGTTATTCCAATCAGAATTCTCAATTTGCCTGGCCTGGCCTTGAAGAGAATTGATTGATTTTGTTAGTGTCAGAAGTAGGCTTACTTTAACACTGCAATGAAGTTACTGTGAAAATCTCCTGTTTGCCGCATTCCGACACTTGTTTGGGTGCACTGAGGGAGGATTTAGCATGGCCAATGCACCTAAATGGTGGGAGGAAACCGGAGCACCCAGAGGAAACCCACACAGATATAGGGAGAAGATGCAGACTCTGTGTAGACAGTGACCCAAGACAGGAATCAAACCTGCGTCCCTGGAACTGTGACTGTAGTGGTTGTGACTGGTGTAGCAGTGCTAACCACTACACCACCATGTCACCAAGCTGAGGGGTGGGTAGGCAGATGGTGGGGTAGAAAAATGCCAGGGAGCTATCCATAATGAAACATGAACATAGAAATTTAAAGCCAACCAAGTTTGCTTTGATTATCTCTGGAACTAGAGAACTATGGGAAAAGCTCCCAACATAAATTTTATGTTGCACATTAAACGCAGAGTCCATAAAAATCTTCAGATATAAACCACACATCCATTGACATTCTCAGTCTATGATGCTGCTTGGTTTTGGTTAGTTGGGTAATATTTAGAAATTGAAAAATGAATCAAATGCATTGGGGCCATTAACAGATAAATCTCACCACAAACAGAGGTTGTCAGGCGTGAAGTAGTGTTTCTCAATATTGGATCACAAGTGTTGACAGCTGAAAATTATTTGGACTGCATCAGCAAGAGGCAACACTTTTAACAAAGCAAAATGCCATCATGATAAATTATGAAATGTGACGTAGAACGAAGAAGGACTATTTGTCTTACTGCGTTACCATTCAAATTTCTGGGTCAAACTTCACAGGAGCAGTCAATTGCATTTTTCTTTTCAAATGTAGCTGGGATAACTCTGTTAAAATCATTGAAGCTGTTTTCAGTTTAACTGAAAGCGAATCGAGTATTTTCCTTATTCTATTCTATTTCAATTATCCCGCAATCTTGCTGTTCCCTTGGATTAGTTTATGAGGAGGGACTGGGGCTAAACTCATTGGAATACAGATGATTGAGGGGAGATCTCATAGAAACATTAAGATTATAAAGGGACTAGATAAGATAGAAGTGGAGAGGTTGTTTTGATTGACATGTGAAAGTAGTACTAGGGAGCATGGCCTCAAAATAAAGGGGAGCAGATTTAGGATTGAGTTGAGGAGGAACTTCTTCATAAAAAGGGTTGTGAATCTGTGGAATTCCCTGTCCATTGAAGCAGTTGAGGCGAGATATTGAATGTCTTTAAGGTGAGGATAGATACATTTTTGAACAGTAAAGGAATTAAGGGTTAAGGTGAGCGGGCGGATAAGTGGAGCTGAGTCCACGAAAAGATCATCCATGATCTTATTGAATAGCACAGCAGGCTGAAGGGACCAAATGGTCTACTCCTGCTCCTAGTTCTCATGTTCTTCTGAGTTAGAAAACTTGTAACTTTTGTAAATGGTTTTCCTCCCTACTGCCTGGCCTTTTATTTTGTATTTAGACATACTTCAAGATCTGTTAAAGTCCAATTTTCGTGTTTAATTTTTTTTATTAGCATAATCCTGATTTTGTACAAAACATTTTATGTTCATTTTATCAATTTTCTTCCCTGGACTAACTTATTTTGCCATGTCTCTCCTCAATTCGCCCAAGTATTATTGCTGTGGGTGAATGATGGGTTCACACTCTGTCACTGTTATTTTGTCCATTCAATATTTTGCTCTGTAAGTTGCTGCAATTGAGAAATGGAACCTGGATGTTGCAATCTAGGTGACTTTGAAACCTTTGTGAACAAGCTGAGTCTGTTTCCTGAATCAGTTAGTTGGAAAGAGGTCATCTGAACAGCTCAAGAAAAATATACTTATCCTATATTTAAATTAGTCTATAATACACCTTAATTTCACACAGGTTAACATTTTCAAGCATTCAGAACCCCAATGTTAATGTTGCACTTCAAATTAATCAGCAATCACTTTAAATAAATGTTAACAACTAGTAGTCAAGTTACAACCTTAAATCCATCAAAGCTCTGCTTCAATGTAGAAATAAAAGTCCAGCCTTCCCAGCGTTTTGTCAACATTAGTGACTTTATTGTCAAATCAAGTTTATAAAGAAAAGTAAAGAGATGTAAAAAATGATGGGTTAAGAGAGAGAGATGAAAAAGACTTTGAAAATTTTATATTTGAAAGATTTAGCACCAAGAGAATAGCGACTCCATATTTGTAAAAGTTAATTTTCAGTGCCAGAGAGTTCGTTGGCAGTAATTAACAATTAGCATTTGTTAAAAGGCACTTGGGCTGAAATGGACATACCTTAACTTGATGTGGCCAGTTTACCTCAATATCTCCTGTGCAAATAAAAGAACATCTTTCCGCCCAAAGGAAGGGATTGAGGAACCAGATGGTAAGATTCTTAAGCTAATGGCAAAACTGTGCACCACAGAGAGAATAGTTTGGAGTTTGAATATACCCAAACCCCATTTTTACCAGACAGGAGACCTCAGAGCCTTCTGTTTATTCATTCACAAGAAATGAGTGTCGCTGGCTCAACTGGCATTTTTGCCCATCCCTGATTGCCCATCAGAAGGAAGTGGTGAGCTGCCTTCTTGAACAACTGCAGTCTAAGTAGTACAGATACACTGACAGTGCTGTTACGAAGAAAGTTTCAGGATTTTGATCCAGCAACACTGAAGGAATGGTGATATAATTCACGGTAAGGATTGTGAGTGACTTGGAGTGCAACCTACAGATGGTGGTGTTCCCATAGATCTGCTGTCTTTGTCCCTCTAGGTAATAGATATCATGGATTTGGAAGGTGCTGTTGAAGAAGTGAGTTTCTGTAGAGTATTTTTGTAGATGGTTCACACTGCTTCCACTGTGCGTCAGTGATGGAGGGAGTGAATGTTGAAACTGGGGCAATGTGGTGCCAATAAAGCAGACTGCTTTGTGTTAGCAACAATTGAGCTTCTTGAGTATCATTGGAACTGCAGTCATCCAAGACAATTGGGGACTATTCCATCACTTTCTCAATTTGTGCCTTGTAGATGTTGGACAGGCTTTGGAGAATCAGGAGGTGAGTTATTCAATGCAGAATTCCCAGACTTGCCTTTGTAGCCATAATATTTATATGGCTGGTTCACTTTAATTTCTGGTCAAAGATAACCCCAGGATGCTGATGGCGGGGGATTCAGCAATGGCAATGTTATTGAATATGAAGGGGAGATGGTTAGATTCTCTCTTGTTAGAAATGGTCATTCACTGGCACTTCTTTGACATGAATATTACCACTTATCAAGCCTGAAGATTGTCCAAGTCATGCTCCTGTTAGCTAGCCAATCTCTACCCATGCCAACAAGCCATTTCAGATGTCCAGAGAGACCCAGTTCACTTCTAGCTGTTGTGAACTTTAGCCATTATTTTTCTTTAAATAAAGATGCATGAAAACAAAATAGGGGACAAAATAAAAGGAGGCATAATTTAATAAGTTGTTTTCTAGCTTTAGTTTATGCAAATACATTAACTGGGAAAGCTCTCACTCCCGTGCAATGTCCCATAGTTGAATGATGATAGTGTTTACCTGCTTCAACGTGCATTCGTCTGAAGCCACTGTGCAGGCAAGCTGTCAAAAATATGCAGTGCAATTGTGATATTAGGAACCACCCAGAGAGTCCAAGTTTGAGTATCTCTGGAAGCAATGGCTTGTGATTCAGAGAAGAGTGTTTTCATTCTTAGGCCTTTATGTTGAAAAATTATCCATGATAATGAAATGAATAGTACAACAATTTCAACCATATGCTAGCTCTCCTGCTCAACATTTGCACACTCCTTCATGTACCAGTAGAATAAGCTGTGCACATGCTGCTTACTCTACAATACAGAACAGCAAAACTAATTTTCTTTTCCTATGTTATTTCCTTATGAGCTTAAGAACAAGTCCACTATGATTCTTATCAGTCTCTCAGAGCACTAACCTTGGCTCCTGGATTGCTGGTCAAGTATCACTATATCTTCCTCTCATCCCCTCTTAGGTATTGCTACAGGAAGTTAAACTTCAGGGCAATGATTGGAATTAAAGAACTTGGTAGGGCTATGTTCACCTTTTTTGTTCCCTTGTCTTCCAGGCCTGTCATGTGAAAGAGGGAGGGAGCGCAGGCCTTATCCCGAGTCAGCTGTTGGAGGAAAAACGGAAGGCTTTTGTAAAGCGAGACTGGGATTTCTCCAGTTCTTCTGGTAAGTGCCATGTGATCTCTGGTGGCACGGTGGCACAACTGCCTCACAGCACCAGGGACCTAGGTTCAATTCCGACCTTGGGCATGATGTCCACATGGAGTTTGTATATTCTCCCCATGTTGGCGTGGGTTTCCTCCATGTGCAGGTTAGGTTGATTGGTCATGCTAAATTGCCCGTTAGTATCGAGGTGAATACGGGAGGTGAGGAGTTGGGGTCTGGGTTGGATGGTGGTTAGTGTAGGCCCACAAAGATTGGCCTCTTTGTGCAATGTACGGATTTTGTCTATCTTAGCAGGCACTGTTCTCACATACCACATTGCAATAACAGACCTTCTCCTTCTTCACTAATAGCAGCAAATTGTGATAAAATGCTGAAGAGGAATAATCTATACCTGTTTTCATTGGCATTGCCAGACCAGAAAGGACCAGGATCCATTTAGTTGGCCTTCTAGCATTTTGATAGTATCATGATGCAACTGGCAGGAGTGGCAGGACTGGTGCAAAATACTGTCAAGATGTGTGCGCATCTCCAGGAACAATTTGTTGTCTAATGGAGCAAGACTTCACAGTTTCATTATTCTCTTTCTGGACCTCCGCAGTTGTCAGGACCATAAATCCTGAAGATTAATTCCCTGAAGATTAGCTTTCCATGATGTGAATTACCTTAGTTGACTATGCTGGGATAGTTATGCATTAGCATTGTAAATTTAACAAAGGAAACTACTAAACAGGAACAGGCCTTTGGCCCTCTAAGCCCCTGCTGATCATAGTCCCGTAACTAAATGACAAAAACACACCGTCTGCCCTTACTCAGTCCGTATTCATCTATCCCCCCCCTACTCATTTATCTATCCTCCTCTGGCAGCATATTTCAGGCACCCACCACTTTATGCATGAAAAACCTCCCCTGCACATCTCCCTTACACTTTTCCCCTCTCACCTTGAACCAGTACCCCTTGTAATTGACACTTCTAACCCTTGGGAAAAGCATCTGACTATCCACCCTGTCTCTGCCTCTCAGAATTGTGTAAACCTCTATCAGGTCTTCCCTCAGCCTCTGTCTTTCCAGTTAAAATAACCCAACCCTTTCAATCTCTCCTCATAGCCAACCTTGCGACGAGGCAACATCCTAGTGAACCTTCTTTGCACATTCCAAAGCTTCTACGTCCTTTTGGTAGTGTGGTGACTAGAACTGCATGCAATGCTCCAAATGCAGCCTAACCAAGGTTTTATATAGCTATAACATGATTTTACTTTTGTACTCAATGTCCTGGACAATGATAGCAAGCATGTCACAAACCTTCTTAATCATCTTGGCCACCTACATTGCCACTTTTAGGGAACTGTGGACCTATATGCCCAGATCCCTCTGTATGTTAATGTTCCTAAGGGTTCTGCCATTTGCAGAATAATTCACACCTAAGTTTAAACCTCCAAAATGCATCATCTCATATTTGTCCGAATTAAACTCTATCTGCCATTTCTGTGCCAAAGTCTCCAATTATCTATGTCCTGTTGTATTCCTTGACAATTCCCAGCATTATCAGCAATTCCACCAATCTTTGTGTCATCTACAATCTTACTAATCTCCATCCACATTTTTCTGAAGATCATTTATATATACTACAAACAATAGAGGTCCCAGCAATGATTCCTGTGGAATACCACTAACTACAAATCTCCATTCTGAAAAAATACCTTTCCATCGCTACTCCATGTCTTCCATGACCAAAGCAGTTTTGTGTCCATCTAGCCAGCTCACCCTGAATCCCAGTCTGCCATATGGGACCTTGTCAAGAACTACTGAAGTCCATATAAACTGCATCCAAACTCCTTTCTCTGGTCGACTATCTTTGTAATTTTTTCAAAAGACTGAATCAAATTGGTGAGACTTAACCTTCCCCAGACAAATTCAACAATTCATTACAATGGAGACGCTCACAGATTTTTAATTTCCGTGAGTTTAATGGTGGAATGATAGCTTGTGGCATTTGGGATGGAAAAATTCTTAAAAAGATTAATCATTGACCAGCACAGAACCCAGCGAGATACTCAAGAATACGCATGCAAGCCATTTCAATAATGCGTATACTGCACAACAGAGTTGGTAGTAGTTTGAATGATCACTGGACTGATGGTCTTTAGACCAGTATTATAGTAAAAAGCACCCCTAAGTGACTGATCAATCCCATGAAGGGCACAAATTGCTGGATTTGTTCTTACGAACTGATAACGGCAAGTGAACTCACCATTGTTTGTTCAGCAATTTCCAGGCTATTACATATTCAGATGGAACCATTTGTTTTCTATTCCAACAAAGAGACAGAGTAATTTCATTTGAGTATGTTAATATCGCAGGGTAATTTGAACCCTTTGGCATTGTCTATGGTTTTTAATTTTTTAAAGCTATTCTATTTGCTTTTGTGAATGTACAATATTTATTTTTACTGACAGGTGCGCTCTGTGGAAGTATGGGTGGAAAGAGGAAGAAGAAGATGATGTATCTGACCACCAAAAATGCAGGTAACTAGCGAACATGTTGGCACGTCGATACATTGACTCTGATGAGTTACTCACACGCAGGAATAATCTATCTTCTCTCACTAGAAATTTTATCTGAGCAGCAGTATATTTCAGCTGTGTTTCTGTTTAGATGAGAGTTTAGATATCGTTGGATATAAAACATATTATTGCATTATGTTGAAGAGAAATAAGAGGGTTAAATTCTGCATTCTAACCTATGATTATGACCCACCTTCTGGGAAAATTTCCTCCAATGTGACAGGATCTGATTGAAAACTGGTGTGGTTCTCTCCAGAAAAGCAGACAGGATTTCTCATTCCAGATCATATGATACTTTGTCAAAAAAAAAACAAGGGGTGTATTTCACTGTCTTTTTGAGGGGTGAAGCCAGTAAAGTAGACTGCACTGAGATTGGGATTCCCTTTGAAAAGGACTAAGGAATAGCCTCCTCTCCATACCACCACAGTGGTCTCAGGGGCTTCTGTCCCTCCTGATCAAGCTGGTATCAATCTCCCCCCTGCGATTTCCATTGACATCCCTTCCCTTCGCCAACAACTGTCACTGGCATCTCCAACTTGCTTCCCCCAGTTGCCAACTGTCATTGACAACATCTCTTTCTCTCCCTATTATATGCTCCCCCCAAGAGTCTCCCATAAGGGTCTGCTCCTGGCACTGACCCAGCACCGGGTAACATTGCCATGTTGCCACTGAATTCATCTGACATATTCCAAACCCACTCACTTCAGACTCACTTTTAAAACCAGCACAGATTAGATCTTTATCTCATTACTTTAATTCAAGTTCAAAGCCAGGACCAAGCTATAGACCTGGATCTATGTACCAAGAGCAAGTTCCACTAATATTATAGCACCAGGCCTTCTTTGAAATTAGATTTTGTTCTACCTTAATATGTGGATAATGAAAATAAAGCTCTGAATTTTTGTGAGGGATTCAATATTCTTTTAAGAATCTATTGCCTTCTGCCAAAAATAAATCAGCAGCCTCAGTGCATATTTCAAGACATTTAGTGTCACTAGCAATTAGCGAAATCTAGAGAGAATCCCCGAGAGATCCCTATGACAGGTTCACGTCTGGGTAAACCTGTTGTAAACCTCGCTGACGTGACATCACATCAGTGAGGTTTGAAAATATGATAAGAGTTCAGTATATGATAGAATATCATAGAATCCCTACAGTGAAGAAGGCCATTTGGCCCATCAAGCCTGTACCGACAACAATCCCATCCAGGCCTCTCCCCATAACCTCACGTACTTACCCTGCTAATCCCTTGACACTAAAAGTAAATTTAGCATGGCAAATCAATCTAACTCGCACATCTTTGGAGTGTGGGAGAAAACCGGAACACCTGGAGGAAACCCAGGCAGACATGGGGAGAATGTGCAAACCCCACATAAATGGCCATCCGAGGCCAGAATTGAATCCTGATCTCTGGCACTGTGAGGTAACAATGCCAACCACTGTGCCACCATACCATCCCACAATATATAGCCTGATAATTATTGAAACAAATGTAAATGCATTAAAATAAGGTTCTCGTCCTTTGTGGATGGTAACATCGCACACCACCAACTAAGGATGGAGAAAAATCATGGTATGCAATCCCTCCTGGGAGAATTGCATTTCCTGATTCTCTTCGGATTTTGCCTGTATTGCCGTTCTCTCTGACAATAAACATGGGCTGGAAGTCACTCCCAACATGGCTTTAAGCAGATTTTCTGATCTTTGCTGTTCGTAGGAGATTATTATGCATGATTTGGCTTGTCATATTCCTCTACACGACCTCAAAAGTACCCAATTGACTATCAAACCCTTTGGAACAAGATGAGGTGACACAAAGCACTATGTAAATGCAAGTGATGTTTATCATGCAAAATCAGTAGCCCGTTTAAATTGAGAAAATTCTCAAGTGTTAGAATTCGACTTCAGTGCGTAGACCGTTCAATGAAATGATAGCTCCCAGGATTGAACGAATGAGCACAGTTATAACAAAGCATTAACACTGCAGCATGCAAATCATAGATCAGACACGGTTCGCCCTCCAGATTAATAATTACTGATAAAGTAAAGCTACAAAGGAAATAAGACTTGAAAACAACTCACAGCAAATTAAAAGATCAGCAGCAAAATGCAAGAAAAACAAATCAAGTCACAAAGAGGATTATGTCAAGAAAATTAAGTATCCAGAGCAGTACATATGCTAACGGGTATAAATTTGAAATGGGTGGAATACAAGTTATGTTTGTAGTGCATCCTATTCCATACTGTAGCTAATTTTCTGTTTCAGTTGAAGTGGAGTGTAACATGTGCTACCGGTTCTACCATGTTTTACAAGATAAATTTACATCCCAGTATCTCATTAGTAAAACAGCATTGGGGTGGCACTGAAACAAGGAATGCTGACTAAATGTGATTTCTCTCTCTTTCCTGAGCAGTTTTCTTCTGTTCATCGGGGAGGCGATGGCCTAGTCATATTATTGCAAGACTATTAGCCCAGAAATTCAGCCGGTGCTCTGGGGAACTGGATTTGAATCCAGCCACAGCAGGTGGTGGAATTTGAATTCAGTAAAAAAAATCTGGAATTAAGAATCTACTGATGACCATGAAACCATTGCCGATTGTTGGAAAAACCAATGTGGTTCATTAATATCCTTTAGGGAAGGAAATTTGCCCTCCTCATCTGGTCTGGCCTACATGTAACTCCAGAGTCACAACAATGTGGTTGACTCTCAACTACCCTCGGGCAGCTAGGGATGGGCAATAAATGCTGGCCAGCCAGCGATGCCCATATCCCAGGAATGAATAAAGAAATAAAATTTCAAGTCTTTTACACAATGTGGAGGTGTTTGTGAGACACACATATTTTTAACTGTATGCAATGAAATAGATTACCGGACACAAAAGACCTTTTCACATTCTGATTATTATTCTGTTAATATTTTATACAAAGGGGCAAATTTTCCCATTCTGCCACTATGGAAATTGTAACGGGTGAGGGGTGGACCATAGAAAAGTTTATTGATATCCGGCTGGATTTCCCGATTTCGGTGTGAGAGTGGCCAGAAGTCCAGCCCAGAGACTAACCTCTAATGTCTTTTGTATTCTTGCTTATAAAGTTATTGGTGTGCTGAATTTGTGGCAATCTCTCTCTCCTTCTCATCTCACCTTTGCTCTCTTTATTCTCTCTATCCTTTGGCAGCACGGTGAGACAGTGGTTAGCACTGATGCCTCATGGCACCAGGGAAACAGGTTGAATTAGGCCTTGAGTGACGTCTGTGAGGAGTTTGCACATTCTCCCTATGTCTGCATGGGTTTCCTCCGGATGGTCCAGTTTCCTCCCACAATCCAAATATGTGCAAGTTAGGTTTTATTGGCCGGGATAAATTGCCTCTTAGTGTCAGGAATGATTAGCAGGGTAAATATATAGAGTTCTGGGGATAGGGCCTGGGTAGGGGTTGTTGTGGGTGAAGGCTCGATGGGCCTCTTCCTGCACTATAGGGATTCTATGATTTTCAGTCCCATGTCCTATCATTGATTGTAGATTATTAGTAACACTAAATGTCCTGAATAACAAATTGCGGTTGGTTTATTTTTGGCTGAGGAAATGTAATAGATTCTTAAAAGAATATTGAATTCTTCACAAAAATTCGGAGCTTTATTTTCTTTATCCATTTGTAAGATAGAGCAAGAATTAAGTTCAAAGAAGGCCTGGCGTTATAATATCCCGGAACTTACGGTTAACTGCCAGGTCCGTGTCAGTAGCTTGGTCCTGGCATTGAACTTGAATGAAAATGATGAGATAAAGATCTAATCGTGCGGGTTTTGTGTTCTGAGCAGAGACAATTTCAACATTATTAACTTGTTATTTAAGGCAAAGGTTGTTTGCTAAGCATGATTAAGTATCCTGAGTTTTACAATTGTCAGGTATTTAGATATGTTTTTGGTTTTCACATCCAGGGTGTACTCTCTGCATCAGGTTACTCTCCATGTGAGTCTGTCACAAGAATACTTCTTAATCTAATCTAATAAAGAGCAGTGAGTGAGTTTGGTATGTGTCAAATGAATTCGTTGGAACACAGATTCTGAGCTCAAAGCTCTTCATAATTTTTCATGAAAAAATCACTAAGAATACTTAAATTAATATGAAATTTGTTTGTCCACTATTTCAATGAAGACATTTGCCATTTACTTTAAATAGGACCTGGGTTTGATTCCCAACTTGGGTTTCTGTCTGTGCGGGGTCTGCACTTTCTCAGTGTGGGTTTCCTCCAGACGCTCCGGTTTCCTCCCAGAGTTCAAAAGATGTGTTGGGTAGGTGCATGGTAAAATTCTTCCTCAATGGGGAGAGATGCAAAAGATTCCAGCGGGCCAATTTTTTTGCATGGAGGATGGTGAGTGTCTGGAACGAGCTGCCAGAGGTTGTAGTAGAGGCAGGTACAATTTTGTCTTTTAAAAAGCATTTAGACAGTTACATAGGTAAGATGGGTAGAGAGAGATATGGGCTTGGGGATTAAAAAAAGAGGTGGCTTGGATAAGTTGAGCCGCAGGGCCTGCTTTTGTGCTGTAAACATCTATAATTCTATGACTCTACATACGCAAATAGATGCCGGAGTGTGGCAACTAGGGGATTTTCGCAGTAACTTCATTGTAGTGTGTAATGTATGCCAGTTGTAACACTAATAAAATAAACTTATCAACTTAAGTGTTTAAGATTGTGAACAAAGTAATTATATAAAGCACATAGGGGGCAAGTGCACCATTTCAAGGCATAGGCCGGAATTTTATCCTCCCTACCTGCCGCAGGAATAGGAGCAGGCAAGGGACAGACAATGGAAAGGTCTGTTGATCTCAGGTGAGATTATACACTTTCTGGACAAATCAGGCCGTAAAATCCCACCCATAGTTTCTTCGTTCAACTTTATGATAAGTAAAAGAGATAAATAGAAAATTCATACTATAGGACGTTTTATGCTTTAGATTAAGATACTTACTTGTGATATGTTTACGAGTCATTTTTGTGCATGTTACTACAGTAGTGCTAAACCCAAGTTGAGAGTATATGATGTGGTAAACACATCCCGGATGTGGAAAACTAAAAATATATTTTAATACCCAGTAACAACAAAGGTCAAGAAATTTAACCATGCTTAGCTAACAATCTTTGTTTAAACAACAAGATAATAATGTTGAAAATTTTCTCTGACCACAAGTATGATTGCCTGCAGATATTTTTCAGATTCTTGTCAGACCTGACTGCATTACAAAAAAAAATCATAGAATGCCTAGAGTGCAGAAGGAGGCCATTCAGCCCATTGGCACTAACTCTCTGACAGAACATCTTTCCCACACCCCCTGCACCCCACACATTTACTATAGCTAATCTATCTAACCGACGCACCTGGGATACCAAGGAGCAATTTAGCATGGCCGATCCACTTAACCCACGCATCTGTTGGACTGTGGGAGGAAACCGGAGCACCCAGAGGAAACTCATGCAGACACAGGGAGAATGTGCAAACTCCACACAGTCAGCTGAGGCTGGAATTGAACCTGGACCCCTGGTGCTGTGAGACAGCAGTGCTAACCGCTGTGCCACCTGTGTTGATTTTCATATTAACCTTTTCTGGTATTTCTAAAATCTAAAACTATTAAATCTGTCAGACTCATGGATCAGCCTATTTTGATTGTTTTAAAAATATAAAATGTTATCCCTTTCTCTTTGCCTATTTTAGTTTCCTCTAGTTCTCTCATGTTCCCTCAAGAGCATTGCCCATCGGGGAACATAGGTAGCCAAATAATTGCCTGAACCCTGGCCACAGTCATCAGAGGAGAAACTAAATAGACTGGGACTATACTCATTGGAATTTAGAAGAATGAAGGAGGGATCTTATAGAAACCTGTAAGATAATGAAGGGAATAGGTAAGATAGAAACAGGGAAGTTGTTTCCACTGGAAGGCGAAACTAGAACTAGGGGGCATGGTCTCAAGATAAGGGGGAGCAGTTTTAGGACTGAGTTGAGGAGGAACTTCTTCACGCAAAGGGTTGTGAATCTGTGGAACTCCCTGTCTAGTGAAGCAGTTGAAGCTACCTCATGGAATGTTTATAAGGCAAGGGTAGATTAATTTTTGAACAGTAAAGCAATTAGGGATTATGGTGAGCGGGCGGGTAAGTGGAGCTGAGTTCACAAAAAAATCAGTCATAATGTTATTGAATGGTGGAGCAGGCTCGAGGAGCCAGATGATATAATCTGCAAGCAGATGCTCCTAGTTCTTATGCTCTGATGCAAGAACCATCCTGGTGACTTCCCTGTAATTTTACCCATACAAGTGTCTTTGTACTGCACTAGATGAATGGTGTTGGTGGAAATTCTCCAGGTGGGACATATAGCAGACACTGCATTTGAGATAGGCATTCACATCGCTCAACAGCATTCCTAATAACCCTGTACTGCTCATCAGTGTTAATCCAGATTCCTGTTCTGTTTCGTTCCTAGAGTTTGATCGACATGAACTTCTGATCTATGAGGAAGTAGCAAAGATGCCACCCTTTCAGAGGAAGACTCTGGTCCTTATTGGAGCACAGGGCGTTGGGCGTCGGAGCTTAAAGAACAGGCTCATTATGTCTGACCCAATGCGTTTTGGAACAACCATTCCTTGTGAGTAGATGTTTTTTGTGTGCACGTTAATTCTAATTACTACTGGCCTGATGATCACCTTTGTGATAATTTAGCTAGATTGTGAGAGAGGAGATTGGAGTTGAGACTGGGCAAATCTGAAAACTGATAAAATAAACCTTAAAAAAAATAGTTAAATCAAGAAGTCTAATCCTCTGAAGCTGTAGACTTAATCCATGTGCCAAAATAACAATGGACTGTTTAGGATTACATGTCCTTGTTGTCCAGCTCATCGAATCCCTGCAATGCAGAAGGAGGCTGTTTGGCCCATTGAGCCAGTACTGACAACAATCCCACCCAAGCTCTATCCCCATAACCCCATGTATTTACTTTGCAAGTTCCCTTGACACTCAGGATCAATTTAGCGTGGCTAATCTACCAAACCTAGACATCTTTGGACGATGAGAGGAAATTGGAGCACTTGGAGGAAACCCATACAGACACGGAGAGAATATGCAAATGCCATACAGACAGTGACCCGAGGAATTGAACCAGATCCCTGGCTGTGAAAGGCAGCCGTGCTAACCACTGTGCCAATGCACCACCCATAACTGTTAAATAAACATTGCATCCAACTTCTGATATAATCTGCAATCAATAGAGTTGCTTTTCTGCAAGTAAGTAAAGTATTGCTGTGGTTCAGTTGGTTCCTCTCTGAGTCAGAAGGTTATGGATTTGAAGTTCGACTCCAGGAATTGAGCGTGAAAGCTGAGGTTGTGACTGTGGTGCTGTACAGAGGGAATGTTACACTGTTGGAGATACCAACTTTTAGATGAGACATTGAACTGAGGTCCTGACACACAGGCAGATGTAAAAGATCCCGTGACATTAGTTCTCCCCAGTGTTCTGGTATCCCGTTAAGAACAGGGGAATGGGCCTGACTAGATTAGTTAACAAAGAGTCAGCATGAGCTCAATGGGCTGAAGACCTCCTTATGCTGTGTTTTTATGACTCTCTAACTCTAAAACAGCAGGAGTTTTCTGAGTGTTAGGGATTAGAAATGTACTTCTCTTTGACAATGCTGAGAGATTTCATTTGCACTTTTACGCGAACCCTCAGTGCTATTTTGTCAAAATCAATGTTTTCTGTGGAGGTTCTTTGAGAGTTGATGGCAACCTTCTCATCATCCTGCCAGTGAGAAGACACAGAAGTGAGAGGAGTGCCGAGAAAGAAATAAACATAGTGTTAGAAGATGGGATGCAGGGAGTAAATCAAAAATAAACAGATGTTGTGTCAGCTTTCATTGGAGGACGATAGTTATCCGAATTCTCTTTTTTGAATCACATCAAAGCCCCTATTTCAGGCCATGAGCATTCAGCAGTATTTGCTTCTCATTAACAAGGCTCATTTGTGCCTCTGTGCTGGGAGTGTAGGACTGCAGGATTTGACAATGTGAATGCAATCCTCACTGGTCTCCTATATTTACCTCCCAAAACTAGAGGTCACCCCTGCTGCACGGGTACTAACACACCAAGTCCAGTTGACATATAGAGGCGAATTTTACCATCTTGCCCACCAAGGGAATTGGAGAGAACGAGGGGGCAGACCATGGAAAGGTCCATTGATTCCAGGCGGGATTTTCTGGAGACCAGAAAATCTCAGCTGTATTTTCTGTGCTTACTGACCATATATCGGTTGATTTTTTTCAAAATTTCATCCACATCTTGGAATACTAAGGGGCAATTTAGCATGGCCAATCTACCTAACCCTCAAATCTTTGCACATCAAAGGAGGCCTCTTGGAATTTTCCAGGAGGCTTCCAGATTCCTGTGAGCAGCTTAGGTGCCTGAAGAAGGACATCCAGGAGAAGGTTGAGGAGGATGCATAGCACCTCCCTGACTCTCTGGGTGCATGCCCAAACATCCTCTCTGCCTACCTGCATGGAGAGAGAGCCATCGGCTATTGGGTAGAAATGTTCCCCAACCTCCAACGGTGGCGGCTCAGTTGTTGAATTTAGTTTTTAAATAAAATTTTAAGAAGCTGGAACGAGGAAGCCTCCATGTTGAATTGTCCTCTCATTTACTTATCTTCCATTGTAACCTGCTTTCAATATGGAAGGCCTCTGATTGGCTGCCCAACTACGAGAGCCCATCCACCATCTTGAATGGCATGCAAACCTACCTTCTGGCTTTCAATTGACCACTCCAGGGAAAATAACCAGGGAACTGTCCTGACTTCAGTTGGTTGCCATGAGGAAGAAAGTCCAATCTTGGGAGTAAAGCTTGAGCAGAGATACTTGTCTGATTCTTAGATACCAGGGTATCTAACAGTGGTATTGCAAGCTCTTTTTATGGAAAACACGATGATTGGCACCGCTGCCTCACAGCACCAGTGACCCAGATTCAATTCCAATCTTGGATGACTGTATGTGTGGAGTTTGCATGTTCTCCCCATGTCTGCATTGATTTCCTCTGGGTGCTCCAGTACAACAATCGTACGGGGATGGGACTGAGGAGGAGAGCCTGGGTGGGATTGTTGTCGGTGTAGGCTTGATGGACCAAATAACCTCCTTCCTCATTGTAAGGAATCTATGATGTGTAAACACTCAGTGAGATGGTGAAGGACCTACAAATCACAGAACATGTCCACGGAAGAAGTGCAAACTACAACAAAAAAGCAGGAATAAAAGTCAAGAATCAAATGTTGAAAAACAGAAGTTAAATATGTAAAAAGGGAGAAGTTTAAAAAATAAGGTTAATATTGAGATTTGGAGTTCCCCAATGCCTCATCCAAACAGTTTAAGATGCAAAGTTCGACCCACTTTTTTTCTCTAACATCTGCTGAAATGCCTATCACTCAGTTTCCAGTTCTGTTGACCTAATTCTGCTTTTCTTTCCAGTGGTTGAAGTCTTACTTTTTTTCCTTTGATGTGCTTGAAGATTCTTATTCTACCCTTTCATTGTAGTCACCTCACGAAAGCCAAAGGAGGATGAGAATGATGGACATATTTACGCCTTTGTGTCTCGTGCTGAAATGGAAAGTGACATCAGAGGCGGGCGGTATCTGGAGCACGGTGAATATGAAGGAAACCTTTATGGAACAAAGATTGATTCCATTCATGAGGTTGTTGAATGTGGAAAAATATGCATCTTGGATGCAAACCCACAGGTAGGGGAAGGATTGGACATTTACAAAATTGGAACATTATTTTGCTATTACTGCCAATTTGAAAATCTATTTATTTTAGATTGACTTCAGAAAGTTCCTTGCCTGAAATGCATATTTAAAAAGCTGCAGTCAGTGCCCCGTAGCCTCAACAGAAATCTATTCTGTTGGTGCTTATATGAAATTGGAAAGCACACATACAAGAATGAGGCTCAAATTTCAATGGGTTTCCTTGTAGAGCAGCACAGTGGTCAGCATTGCTGCCTCCAGGGACCTAGATTCGATTCCTGAAATTTATCAGTGTCAATGCGGAATCTGCACATTCTCCTAGTATCTGTGTGGGTTTCCTCCGGGTGCTCCACTATCCTGCTAGAGTTCAAAGAACGTGCTGGTGAGGTGCACTGGCTTTGCTAAGTTCTCCCTCAGTGTGCCCAAGTAGGCACCAGAGTGTGGCAACTCGGGGATTTTCACAGTAACCTCATTGCAGTGCTAATGTAAGCCTACTTAGTAAATAAACGTTTTAAACTTTTTACGCTTTTCACCAGCCCTTCCCAATCTTTTCCCAAGTGTGATCCCACTTTAATGCCTCATTTTGTGATGATCCTGGAATTAAATTTGAGGTGGGGAGAGGAGGGCACGAGAGCTATGGGACTGGGAGGGTTGGGGTGGGGTAGGGTGGGGTGGTGTAGAATGGGTGATGGTTGGGATTACGAGAGGTGCCATGAAGTGATGGGGTGGGGAGTGTGGTGGGATGGCAGGGGGAGCTTTGACTGATGGAATTGGAGGTGATGAAATGTCGATCGATGATGGGGAGGGGAGGGGAAATTTTTTTGCCGAGGAAGGTTATGGTGGGAGTGGGGAACAGGATCTGAGCACTGGGAAGTTAATGAGAAAACAGGGTTAATCCCGAAGAAACAAACACTGGTTTTTATTTTGGCAGCAATTGAGTCTCAATTAAAGCCCATTAGGTCATGTCCACCAATGGAAAAGAAATTCCGAGTTTGCAAACTCAAAATCCTGTTTGACAGTTTGGGAGACTCTGCTTGAAATCAAGAACTTATTTTGACTCTGAATTTTAACCTACAATTATTTGGCTCTAATGTTTAGAGGTTAGAAAATAGAGGTTAGCCGCCATTGAGGTGAGCCGCTATTGTTATTTTACACGTGGTTGGTGGGATCTGTGGGGCAGCACAGTGGTTAGCACTGCTGTTTCGTAGTGCCAGAGACTCGGGTTCAATTCCAGACTTGGGTTACCGTCCCTGTGGAGTTTGCACGTTCTTTCCATGTCTGTGTGCGTTTCCTCTGGGTTTCCTCCCATAGTCCAAAAGAAGTGCTGGTTAGGTGCAATACTAAGTTCTCCATCAGTGTACCCGAAACAGGCACTGGAGTGTGACAACTAGGGTATTTTCACAGTAACTTCATTGCAATGTTAATGTAAGTCTATTTGTGACAGAAATAAATAAACTTTAACTTTGCCAAGTAGAGAGGCTGCCCAATGTCCCAGTTAACTCTGGCACCCACCCTACTGGCCCAGCTGGGAGTGACTCTGAAGCAGGCATCCAAAGGCTTCCATGAAAAACCCCAGCTGCCCTGCCCTTACCAACCATCTGGGATTCTCTGCCTTAAAGGGTGATGGAGGCTGGATCATTGGAAGTATTTAAAATAGAGGTGGATAAATATTTGATAGATCGAGGAATGGAGGACAATGGGAAAAGGAGGATCAGCCATGATCATATCGAATGGCGGGGGCAGGCTTGACAGACCTTCTCTTGCTTCTATTTCTCATGTACCCCTTCTCACCGGGGCCTGGCTGGCTGGCCCCAGTGACACCACCCCCCCCCCCCACACACACACACACCCACACACACACACACACACACACACACCGACTGCACTTACTGTGTGCTAAAGCACTCACCCACGGTATGAGCCCTCCTCTCAATTTAACTATGCCCTGCCTTTTTTTTTGTCAGAAACTTACTGAATATTTCTTTATTTGTGGAAAGTTTATGGTGCCCACAAGCTCAGCATTGCCCATCAGTTATTCCCTTTAAGATGTTGGTGAGTCACTTCCTTGAACACAAGTGAGTGCCTTGCTCAGCTATTGTTGAGGACTCTTAACATGTTGATGCTGGATTGGACTCGCACATTAGTGCGACCAGATGTTTTACATGTTTCACAACACCTTTTCATTGGAGATTTATTTAATTAAATTTAAATTCCCAAGCTATCCTAGTGAAATTTGAATATCTGTTCATGAGTTCAGTCCTTTGGATTATTAGTTCTGTGACGTAATTGCGATGCTACTGCAGATGAACTGATCTGTATTTGTGAAATTTGAAATGGGAAGGAGTGAAATCTAATTGCTCAATCCCAACATTTTAACCCATGCTCTCCCAGCCATTGAGTGATGGTGTTTTCAGGTAGTGATTGAAGTCAAGGATGGAAATTTTCCATCCCGCTCACCATGGGATTTGTAGCAGGCGGGGTGATGGACCATGCAGATATCCATTGATCTCGGGTGGGATTATTTAGTTTTGCGACGAACGCATCCGGAAAATTCCACCCAAGGTCGGGATTCACAAGGAGAAAAGTGATCTTTGTGTTCTTGTTTTTTTGTAGGCACTGAAGATTCTGAGGACATCTGAGTTCATGCCTTATGTCGTGTTCATTGAAGCTCCAGATTTGGACACACTGCGGGCAATGCACAGGGCAGCAATTGAGGCAGGAGTTACAACAAAACAATTAACCGTGAGTTAAATTTGTCTCAGTTTAGTCTCTCTCCACCCAACATCATCACATCTCATTTAGATGATAATGAGCAGGATTTTCCATCCCCTCCCACTGGTGGGACCCTCTGGTCCCTGCCACCAAAGTCATCAGAGGTTTGAATATCTCATTACCATGTGGAAAGCCACTGTGGTGGCGCTGGAAAACCCTGGCCAATATTTCTATTTTGTTTAATAAAATGAAATGTAGGTAGACCTTTCAAGTGATGTTAGGACGTCTATCAAGTCCAGTAGCTTCTAAAAAGAAATTTAAATTCCCATTTAAGAACTGAAAAGATGACATGACAAGATTTCACCTTTTAAGGCTTTCATTGTAACAAAAGATTTAAAGTACTGTTGACTAATGGAATCCTTCAGGCAACTCTCGTAGTCCAAAGATTGTTGATGAGGTAGATTAGCCACGCTAAATTATCGCTAGGGATGGAATTTTCCTGTCCCATCCATTACAGAAATCATAGCAGGCAGGACAGATCCATTCAAAGGTCTCTTGACTTTGACAGGATTTTCCGGTCTTGGGGTACAAACTCCCCCTTTAGTGTCCAAAGATGTGCAGGCTAGATGCATTACCCAGAATAAATGGGGTTACAGGGATAGGCTGAGGGGTTGTGGAGGGAGGTGGCAATCTATGTGGATTCTCTTTCAGAGAGTCAGGGCAGACTCGATAGGCCAAATGATCTCCTTCTGTGCTGCAACGTGAAATATTTTGTGATCAGAGCACTTTTACCTCCCACAGTACATTAAATAAATCTTTTATGTTCCTTTCAAGGACACTGATCTGAAGAAAACGGTGGATGAGAGTTCCCGTATCCAGCGAGCATACAGCCACTACTTTGATCACACCATTATGAACGATAACCTGGACAAAGCCTTCCAAAAACTCAGAGCTGCTATGGAGAAACTCTGCACGGAGCCCCAGTGGGTGCCAGTGAGCTGGGTCTACTAACACTTTCCGAAGGATAGAGGAATATGGTTTACACAGAGTACCATTAACATTATAGAAAAAGTCCTTCAGAAGTGAAGAGACCTCCATCGTAATTGGGGCAGCAGCTCAAGGTGACAACAGTTACATTATGTCAATCAGCAAAGGAGGTGATCTAAAAAGGGTTTTAAAGGGAAGGATGGGGGAATGCTCTCCAGCTACCATCATTTTTATTTTATGAACAATACAGGGATCAGGCAAACGTCAGACTTTTGGACAGCAGTGTCCAAAGTTCAATGGCAAATTTTGCTGCATCCTCTTAAGTCCAATAAGTATCAAAGAGAATCACAAGTGAGATTTCACTTATTCCTTGTTGATTTTACTAGGAAAATGAACAAATTGTTCCTTATAAAGGAAAGTAATAATGGGGTCATTTGTGTTGAAGTTCAAAGCATTGAGTCTTGCTCAAGCCTTTGAAACTGTTTAAGTTCTTCTCAATAACCTCACAGTGATGAACCAGTTTCCGTTTGTATTGAAACATAAGTGCAGGAGTAGGCCATCTGGCCCTTCAAATCTGCACCACCATTCAAAGGCTGATCATGCACTTTCAGTATCCCACACCAGCTTTCTTTCCACATCCCTTGATCTCTTTAGCCGCAAAGACCATGTCTAACTCCCCCTTCAGCTTGAAGGATTATCAGCGTTCTAACTTCAAATTATTATCCTTATGAAAGTATTTGTTAAAATATGGTTCCACTGTACCTGTTTGCACTTGGCTGCTAGGTACTGATATCTTGGGCTCATGCAATAACTGCACACGATATATAGTTAAAACTGTGCAATATTCACACATGAAAACTTATATGAATCCCATTCCTTTAATGCTTCCCGAGGCTATTATAAATATGTCAATGCCTCAATTAACTCATCAAGTAAGGATTTGTACATTAACATGTTCATGCAACAATACTGCATGGCATGGTTTCATCCCAGATTTTTCCCCGCTTGTGATAATGTGTTCATTCAATTGGACATGACTTTATTGTTCTGTACTAGTAGTGGGAGCATATTTTCCACCGCTCTTATTCTTTAGGACTTTTTCCATCAGATTTGAACTAACATTTATGAATAACAGGGTCCTCTACAGGACAATATCTCTCTTCATTGGTAAACTTGGGCCATATTTAAAAAAAAACTGGATAAATGTTCTAATTGAACCTTCTTAGAATGGAGAGCGGTGTTTCAGTTCACTGTTAAAACATGTAGGTTCTTCCCATCAATGTTAGATTTTATGACTTTTTTTAACTTTTTCTAATTTAAATATAATTTGTGCTGTGTGGCTGTGCCTAAAATGAAATGATCAACTATCTATTGCCTTTGTGAATCTCCACTTCAGTGCTGAGATGATCTGAATTTGTGAGAAGTAAACCTTTCACCAACTGCAGCCTACTTACAGATGTTTTGCAGTTTTATTTCATACCATGGGTGCTTGCTGAAATCACAAGCTAAATTCTCGAAGTGAAAGGTTAGCTATTTGCCAAACCTTCCCCCTCTGCTTCCCGAGAAAATAAAGCTGAAGTGAAATTGAGATATAACACTTGTGAATGAGAATACTCTGGCAAACGAACAAACAGAGCCTTACCCTATCAAATAATCCACACGCACTTTTAAAATACACATTTCACTTAGCATTAGTGATTTGTATATAATATTTCCACTGCACTATCTTAATATTTGTACTAATATGTCCTGTTTATTTCATGAATCCATCTATATAAATGTTTCATTTTATTTACATCAACACCCCTTAAACTTCATAACACCAGTCAGTAATCAACAAACAAATTCAGGAATAAAATCTCGCCAGTCGATTATTTTTGCTGGAAAAGTTAATGTGAGTAGATAACACAGAAAATCTTATTTGGACCTTGTGATTTTTTTTCATTCAAATTACCCTGATGAAGTTCACCCTGCGAATAGGTGATTCATTTTATGTGAATGATGGATTGCAGAGAGTATTGCTCATACTTAAATATTTAGACATTCTCTGTAGATTTTGTTTTATAATGTATTTCCAGTACTAGCCAATTGTAAAAAGATATTGCTTCTAGTGATTAAAATCACACCCATCCTCGCTAGTTGTTCAGTTAATATATTGAAGATCATTTTTTAATAAGAAGTCCTGGGAAGGGAAACTTTTAAAATGTTGTTTTTTATTGTATTTTTAACTTTGTAACAAATTTAAAAAAAAATCTCTATATATGTAACGTGAAGGAATTATCAATGTATAAAAGAATCAATTATAAATTTTACTTTGAATGAAACAGATGACTAGTATACAATTGCTGTCAATGTATGATTGTTGCAGGCTAAATTTAGCAAAAACCAATATAAGCATAATTTTGCAAAATCAATATGGGGCTTTGCTGAATCATGTTTTGCCACACTGAAGAGTTGTAGATGAATAGAATTGTAAAAAATTGTGATCATTCTCAAGCAGTAATAATATGCTTCAAGAGTGTTAACTTCAGCTTAGTTCAGGTGGAGACAAAGTAAAGCCGTGACCTACAAGCTCCCGCATAGAAGGAGGCTGATTCAAGTCATTCTTAATGTGGTGATTTTGGTTTTGCCTTTTTGACCGGCTGCGCTGTGGACTGTATGATCACTTTGTAACTTGCTTAACCACGTACATTCCAAACTCACTGGGATTTTGTCAGGATTCACCCCAACCAAATGAACTGTGACGGTGTCTTCTAATTTCGCGTACATTCCTGTGCTTCTCAAAAGTAAGCAGAAAAAAAAGACAATGTCCTGGTGTCTCCCTGAACTATTAAATCTGGATGTTAGCAGTTTTGGTGTGATGTAAACGTGAGATTTCCTTGTCACGGTTTTTTGATGCAAAATTGAAAGAAATATATTCTTCATAAGCATCTTTCTATTTCCATTGCAATTGGTGTGCATCGAACATCTTCTGCTACAAATTGCGTTAAGAAAATTGAGCAAAATTCATTTCTTTAAAGCCTCCCACTGTATATAGGAGTTAGTTCATGTTTTAAATGACAGTTTTTGAAAGAGGGTATTTTGTGTCATTCATGTTTCCAAAATTCAGTGGCTAGAATATTGGATGCCATGTGTCAAAGTATATTCCAGAATTTTTTTTCTCTTTTCCCTCACCTCTGACGTTGTGTGATTCGTAATCCCCCATCTCCCCTCTACAACCAGCAATATTGTTAACCCACCATTGGGTCCCAGTTGCCTTGTTCCAAATCCAATCTTAAGCCACTTTTTCTCTTCATCTTTGCCTCTTCTATACAGAACCTCCTTGCAGCCTAGTCTTTTGATCTCACTTTGCATTCGTCTTCCTCCTAATCCCTTCACTCCTCAGCACCCCAATGACATGGACTTGAAAGTTTTTTTATATAAGATACACTTCAAAAAATTAAATTGTTGGGAAGTATTTGCTTAGAATAAACAGAAATCCCCTTTAGAGTTTTCCATAATCTTGCAACCATGTTGAAGCACATATCCAAAATATTCCTTGTGACTGTAAATTAAGTTTGAGTGACCACATTTCCACTTGATCCTTTTAACCAGTTGGTTTTATGTAACAATTTGAAGCAGTTTGTAATTACAAATCTCCAGATCTACCTTAAAGTCCATGGTGGAACCACTTTAAGAAGACCATCTTGGAAACGGTGGTAAGAACAGAAAAGTTAATTCATTGATTATTGCTAATGTAGGCTTTCAGAATGTTGGCTTCTGCATCATCATAAACTCTCTCCCTTCAACAGAGGCACTATAAGGTATTGATTGTATTTTCATTCACTTTGATAAGCAACTCCCAAATAAAGGATTTCCCAAGTCATTTTCAGACATTTCATAGAAACATAGAAGATAAGAGGCCATTTGGCCCTTCGAGCCTGCACTACCATTCATTATGATCATGGCTGATCATCCAACTCAATAGCCTAATCCTGCTTTTTCCCCCTAACCTTTGATCCAATTCACCCTCATCTCTCTATAAATCAGTTGGTGAGGTGCAGACAACACTGCAGTTGTTAATTATCTCCATATGTAATTGCTAGAGTGAATTTCAAAGTATGCAATCAATTCTCTGCTTCCTTTTTTTGACTTCATTTACCAACTTGTTTTGCCGACTACATACATTTCACTCAGATTCTTCCAGAAGAATGATTTGATTTCCCTCAAATAACCAACCAAAGAATTTGAAAGTCTTGCAGTGTGGACCATCAAATTGATGATTGGTTTTCTAAATACTGATAATGAAGTGACTCGGGCCTGGCCCTTCTAGCAAGAAACAGTGCTCTGAAAATCACTGGTGAGCACCATAGATTCCCTATTGTACAGGAGACCCTTCAGCCTCCATCAACTCTCCAAAACAGCATCTTACCCAGACTCACTCACCCTACTGTATCCCTATAACTCTGTGCAATTTACCATGATCTGTCCACCTAACCTGCATATCTTTCCACTGTGGGAGAAAACCCACGCAGACATGTCGAGAAGTGCAAATTCCATACAGACAGAATCCATGTCCATGGTGCTGTGAGGCAGCAGTGCTAATCACTGTTCCACCCAGTCAAAGATTCTCCATCAATTGAAATGAATGATTTACAGATGGCTCCCCTGCAGTTTCCCAAACACATTCCTGAAGAATGTGTATGCCTAATGGGAGCATTTACAGTTCGTGGAATGCCCCCAGTAGCTATAATACATCAACGAATCCTTTCTTTATAGCCTATCAGATCACATCTCTATGATAAAAGCAAAATACTGCGGATGCTGGAATCTGAAACAGAAACAGAAAATGTTGGAAAATTTCATCAAGTCTGGCAGCAGCTGACAAAACTCTGACGAAGGGTCAGATCACATCTATTTTAGTTCTCTTTTCTAGTTTGTCCGGAAAAGTACCCAACCTGAGCTTCCTCAATTCCTTCATTAGTAACGGCATCATGCAACCAGAACTTATAGACCATAAGGTCTCAAAGCAATTCCTGGTCTGTGTTGGTCAGAGTTGGGTTAATGATAGGGACACTAACATTAGCAACAGCTGAGTGGTTAGGTAAAGAAAAATTTCCAAGAAATTTGAAAAGAGTCACTCTCCTGATGATTATCAAATGATCCAGATGAAAGTTGCACTATCTGGATTAGTCAAATAGCCATGTTTGAACATATAAGACTATCACAACAATGCAGTGCCAGAGCAGCACGTCACGGCTGATAGTGCTGTCCTTCAGATGAGATGTTAAAACCAAGGTCTCAACTGCTTGCTCAGGTGGACGGGAAAGATGCCACAGCATTATTTGAAGAGGAGCAGGGAGTTATTCTGGGTGTCACTTCCTAACTTTCAATTGGATTAACGTTATCATATTGTGAAACACATTCAGAAAGGTTGACAAAATATGGATTTAATGCTGACACAAACAATATTGCAGCAGAAGTAGGAATATAACATTTGTGAATGCACCTTACATTATAGCTCTTGTCCCTCTAGATTAGAGTTAATAGAAAGAAGGGTAGCACATTTCCTTGTCAATTATTTTTTAAAAATCTCCTATATCATTTACAACGTTTATTATTTTCTATTGTTCTTTCTGTTTTGAGTTTGATTTTGTGTTCACAGAATGAGAATTTAATGAAGATGTTGGGAGAGTGTTGTGTTCTGTCCATCCTTACCCAAAAGTTTTTAATAAGGGCTAGACTGTTACACTGTGTCCCAGGATTGGATTGATCAACTGTCCGAACAGAGACCTGTCCCAAAAATTATCAGTTAGCAGCTTGAGCAACGTTGTTTCCTGATTGCCAATTGCATGGACTTCTGTCATAATCATGGGGTTCATTTAATTTGGACTCCCAAAATATTCAAAACTTTCACATTGATAACTTTAAATTCAGATTTCTGAGCTGCAAAATGTCAGTGAATTCATCCTTGAGATGAATTCAGAATAATCAATGAGTGACTGGTTGTCTTAACCAATGGTTCAGTGGTCTATATTCCAACTTCTGAATTTTGGTTTCAATGATTGGGATCCTGACATTTGGAACAATATAATTTCTAAAATGTGGTAGGTTGTGCTTCAAGATGTATTTCATAATCTTAAAGCTGCTCTCCATTAATAAGTTAATTAATAAATATTAATAAATTATTTAATCCATTAAACCCATTAATAAATTAATAATTGAGTCAACATTTAGATATGTGACACAGCAGTAAGGCCCCCAATAAGCAGTGTGTGAGATAAGTAGAAAATTATATTTATTGTTCATGTTAACTGTGCACAAAAATCATTATTGAATGTGTAACTTTCCGTAGTAAAGGCGCAGGATGGTGCTGATACTTCATTGAGTTTTTGATTGTTGCACGAAATCTCATAGCAGTTTGAGCACTTGCTGTTTTCAAGTCTACATTTCTGAAAGATGAACATTGCAACATGCTCACAAGCATGTATCATGTATGCCATTGTTGTATGTCATTTGATTCTGGTTACACCTGGAATATAAACAAATACAAAATTCTGAACCTTATTATTCACACTTGAATCTTGGTATGAGTTATTTATGTACAAGATCAGTATACTTTTGTCCTTGCTGATTGCAACATTGGAATAAAATTGACCTGGGGCTTTTTGGCTTGATTTCATAAAATGGCAAATAATTCCATTTCCTCTTCATAAATAATGTTTCACTTCAACGTATAAAAAATATTCAAGTAAAGTCAAGTTAGATAGTTTGTGAGTTAGACACATTTGAACAATAATTGCAAAGACGATGGCCTATGGTATTATCGCTAGATTATTAATCCAGAAACTTAGCTAATGTTCTGGGGACCTAGCTTTGAATCTCATCGTGGCACATGGTGGAATTTGAACTCAATATAAATATCTGGAATTAAGAATGTACTGGTGACCATGAAACCATTGTCAATTGTCGAAATACCCTTCTAGTTCATTAATGTCCTTTAGGGAACAAAATTTGCTGCCTTACTCAGTATGGCCTACGTATGACTCCAGAGCCATAGCAACGTAATGACTCTCAACTGCCCTCGGCTAATAAGAGATGGATAACTCCAATGATCAAATAATTAAAAAAATTGTCACCATTTATTTTACTTTGTCTAAATCTATGATTTAATTTATTTTTGGCGGAAAGCAATTTACAGTTTAAAAATGATTTTAAAATAGAAATTATTTTTGAGAAGTGTATTCCTGGTTACTTTTTTTTATCATACACAACAATTGTATACTATCTTTCAGCTTCCTTTAAAAACTTTCTGCCTGTTCCAAAACAATGGAGAACTTTCTGTATGATGGTGCACATTGAGATTATTTGTATTCTGGTCTAGATTTTATCTTTACAAACAGAAGTAAGTCAAAATATTTTTCTTAGTAGCAACAAGAAGTAATTTGTCTTATAACGCAAGTGATTCGGTGCATGTTTAGTTAATACTGTGGTTACTTTTTGTATTCATGTCTCAAACAAATTGTGAACAGTATTTTTGGTTGTAGCTTTTTCTAACTTAAGTAAAACTTTACATTGTACGAATGATGAGGCATATTGTGTGTGAATATACAATATTATCCCTATTAATGGTAAGTAATGTCACTTGCTGTGCTCGCTAAGCAATAGTTTATCTTCAAAACAAAATGAAAATCCACATTGTCTGTAAAGTTACTGTTGTTCTTTATCTATAATCAGTTTTTTTTCCATATTTTTGGAGTATCTATTGAATGATCACTGTTTAAACTGCAATATTACTGTCGTAATGCAATACTTCTCTGATATTCCCAGGTCTATTCATTTGTTATGTACTGGAGTTGAAAGTAGATTTAATTGGTTTATTAATAAAGTCGACAGAGTTTCACTGTTGTACAGAAGGACCATTATATTGTTCTTACTTTGTGAAATATTTGTGCATTTCTAATTTTAAAATAATTAAAAAAAATTATTGCCAAAAAATTGTGTGTTTAAGTTACTTGCTCTATCATTATCAGTTGGTATATGTGTAGGAAATGGGAAACTGATAGCTGGATGTTTTCCAATATACCCATCACTAGTAATTGGAGTGTGGGAGTTTTACAATGGGAGACATTACAGCTGAATCGCATCCTATGCTCACCTGATGTTCATATATTTCAACATTACTGATAGGGAGTCCTGACCATTTTCCTTTCACAAATCCTAGCTACTAATTGCATTGCATTTCTCAAACCCTGGCTAAGACTGCTGGATTTTACCATCAAGTTATGCCTGTTTCAGGCACGAAAACTAGGTAAAGTTGTGAGTGTGGCAAGTAGCACGATTTGTGCCCATTTTTTCATCCATTCCCCCTTTACCAAAGACTTAAAATGGCCGCTGTTGGCACCATGGCTGAAAATGATGCAACACAATTTGCATATATTTGCATTGCTCAGTTGGCTCTCTGATGTGGGATGTGGGAGAGGGAGGAGGTGGGTCAGATGGCTCTCTGGTGGGGGTTCACATGACTCTGGTGGGGGAGCAGGATCTGGGGCATTGGGGCAGGAGGTCCACTGCCACTCTGCATGTGATCAGTGGGAAGAAGGGAGGGTTCCGCTGCCACTCTGTGTGTGATCAGTGGGTGAAGTGGGGGAATAGGGAGCCGCGATCAGTCTAGGTATTTGGGGGGGAGTGGGTGGATAAGAGTGACAGTAATCTTGTGGGGGGGGTGGGGCAATGTCTGTGCGGGCTGGGGGAGGCATTATCTGGCCCGGGACTGACGTGACAGGGGAGCGCTTTTCTATTTTGTTTACTGCGCATGTGCAATTGAAAGCTCCAATTGGAGCTGCAGTGTTTCAGGTGCAAGGAGCCCCACTCACAGGCTTCTGCAACACAATTCAGAATTGCTGATACTTTTTCAGGCAGAGGCGCCTAAAAATCAGATCTGAAACACTCCCTGTTTCAAGTCCACCCAGCACTTAGAATTAAAATGGTAAAATATGGCCCAGTATTTTGACTTGATTTAAGAAAGATCCAGCTTGTTTTCAGTGGCAAGAAAAATATTTAATATCCTTCAGCCAATATTTCCAGTGTAGTCCCCAACTGTTCCACACTTCGCTGGAGCAGAAACTTGCACTTGTTTCGTGACACAATGGCCTGGATTTTGTTAGGGCAATGACAGCAAAACTGGTAATAATTTCCATCATTATTCCAGCAAATCTAGAAGTTTCTATTTGAGGGACTAGAGTCAATGAAATCCTATAGTGCAGAAGGAGGCCATTTGGCCCATTGAGTCTGCACTGACCACAATCCCACCCAGGTCCTATTGTCATAACCCCGTGCATTTACCCGAGCTAAGGGGTAATTTAGCATGACAAATCCATCTAACCTACTCATTTTTGGAGTGTGGGAGGAAACCAGAGCACCCGTGGAAACCCATGCAGACATGGAGAATGTGCAAACTTCACACAGACAGTGACCCAAACATTCTTTTAATGTTGTGTAGTAAAGGTTCCCTCAGACTGCAATATCCTTGCAATATAGGAGTCACTGGCCGACTGCTATTATTGTTGGACTATTAATCAAGAAACTCAGTTAATGTTCTGGGGACTTGGGTTCGAATCCCACCATGGCAGATGGTGGAATTCCTATTCAACAAAAAATATCTGGAATTAAGGATCTACTGATGACCATGAAACCAGTGTCAATTGTCAGGAAAACCCATCTGGTTCATTATGTCCTTTTCGGAAAGAAATCTGCCATCCTTACCTAGTCTGGCCTCCATGTGACTCCAGAGTCATAGCAATGTTATTGATTCTCAACTTCCTCTGAGCAAGGAAAACTAGGAATAGGCTGCAAAGTTCATGTTACACAAATGAATAAAAATAACTTACAGAATCAGGAATTGGCCCTTCAAATCTGCTCCACCATTCATTATGATCATAATGTGGAGATGCTAGTATTGCACTGAATTGGGCACAGTAAAAAGTCTCACAGCACCAGGTTAATTAAAGTCCAACAAGTCCAAGAGCTATATCTAACTCCTCCTTAAAAGTATATAATGTTTGGCCTCAACTGCTTTCTGCCATTGCGAATTCCACAGACTTACCAGTCTCTGGGGTGAAGAAATTTCTCCTCAGTTTCAGAAGGTTTGCCCTGTATCCTTAGACAATGACCCCTGGTTCTGGACACTTCCACCATCAGAACATCCTTCTTGCATCGAGTACAGCTCCATGTCCGCTTATCTTACTGCTGCCCCGTTCACCATGTTGGCTGTGTTCAGAGGGATTGTAAGTCTGTTCACACACCCAGTGATGCTTAGCCTGTGAACTCAGCTCAACAGCGACAGCTTTTAACTCACTGCCACTTCTTTTCCAGGATTGCCTACTCTGAAGAAGCAAGGCCTCCATGTTGGAATTTGGCACCATGGAATCAGTAATTGGATTTGATGTCATGCCTGCTGTGATTCCAACCACAGTAGCCTGGTTTCTATCTCACAGCGAGAGCTACAATGACGGAGTGACAAAATGTCTGCAGCCTGGGAGCAGTGACCAAGAACTTAATCATCTCAAACTTTAACAGTCCCTCCTTTCTCTTTCTAATTGCATTTCTGGAAATCAATATTCCAAATTTGCCTTCATTTGCTGTCTCTCTCACAACAACTCTTTACTGCAATGTTCAATATTAGAACTATAATTGATGTCAATTGCAATATACCTTGACTCATCCTGTTAGAATTTTGTAGGTTTCTATGAGACTCCCCCTCATTCTTCTAAACTCCAGCAAATACAATCCTAACCAACTCAATCTCTTCTCATACATCAGTCCCACCATCCCAGGAATCAGTCTGTAAATCTCTGCATTCCTATTATGGCAAGAACATTCTTCCTTAGATAATGAGATCAAAACTGCAGATAATATTCCAAGTGCAGCTTCAGCAAGGTCTTGTATAATTGCATCAGAATATCCCTGCTCCTGTACTCATAAAGACCAGCGCACAATTCGCCTCCTTTTCTGCCTGTTGCACCTGCATGCTTACCATCAGCTACTGATGTACAAGAACACTCAGGTCTTATCGTGCATTCCCCCATCTGAAGTCAACAATTGAGCTGACCAGCAAACGGGAGGCTGACAGTTCAGGGCCACTGCGCATGTGTAGCAGCCTGCTGGTTTCAGCCTCCTGACTGGGAATAAGCCCTGCCCTCTGAGATCTAATGCTATTCACACTGGTGGCCTTTGCTGTGCTAAAATTTTGAGAGATTTTAGTGTGATCTCCCACTGAAAAAAGAGTGAATTACTCAGTTTTCCTGTGAATTCAACATTTAAAATTTTGGGGGGAGAATTCTGCACGCGGATTGTGAATTACAGGTATTAAACAAGTCTAACAGACTCAAGACTCTTAGATTATTTAGCACAACATACTGATGATTGAGACTTTTGTGGAAGAGTTTAATTCATTCAGATTTTTTCCTCCAATTCTTACACTTCAACATTAACTCTTAACATTAAATCAAAAGGTCAAAGTATTGCAACTGTTGTGAGTTTGGTTTCTGGTACCTAAAGTGTTGAATAAAGAAATTGTGTTTAAATATTTAAAACCGATTTTGTGTCTTTATTCACTATTAGAGATTGAAATACATAGGCTTGGACAAAATTGTCTTCATGTGTTTGCTACTAAAATGAATAATATCACATTTATCTACATTATACTGCATTTGTGGTGCATTTGCACGCTCACTCAACTTGTCTAGATCACACTGAAACATCTCTGCATCCCTCTTGCAACTCATCCTCCTACCCAGTTTTGTGTCATCTGCAAATTGTGAGATGTTATACTTGGTTCCCCCTTTGAAATTATTATTTTATATCGTGAGTAGCTGGACTCTTAGCGCCGATCTCTCCGGTACCCCTCTAGTCACTGTCTTTCATTAAGAAAGTGACCTGTTTATTCACACAACACACGCAAGGAATAGAAACAGAAAGAGGCCCTTCAAGACTGCCTCACCATTCGATCATAGCTGATCTATGCTGGCCTTAACTCCTATTCCTATTCTTTGTTTGCTATCTGCCAACCAATTTTCTATCCATTTCAATACACTATCCCGAATCCCATGCACTTTAATTTTACACACTAATCTCTTCTGTGTGACTTTGTCGAAAGCCTTCTGAAAGTCCAAATAAATCCCATCCGCTGGCTCCCCCTCATCAAGTCTATTAGTTCCATCCTCGAAGAATTCCAGCAGATTTGTCTAGAATGATTTTTGTTTCATAAGTTCATGCTAACTCTGTCCAATCCTGATGCAGTTTTCCAAGTACTCTGCTGTTAAACTTTTTACAATAGACTGTAGCATTTTCCCCACTATCAATGTCAGGCTGACTGGTCCATAATTCCTTGTTTTCCCTCTACCTCATCTTTTAGACAACAGTGTTACATTATCTCTCTTCCAATCTATAGGAACTGTTCCAAAGTCTATAGACTCTTGGAAGTTGACGACCAATGCATCCATTATTTCTAGGGCCACTTCCTTAAGTTACCTGGGATGTCTGTTATCAGGTTTTGGGGATTTATGAATCTTCAATCCATCAATTTCCCCAATACCATTTTCCTACTAATACTAATTTCCTTAAGTTCCTCCCTCTTATGAAACTTCCGTTCCCCAACATTTCTAATGTGTTATTTGTATCCTTTGTGAAGACAAACCAAAGTGTGTACTTTCTTGGTCAGCCATTTCTTTGTTCCCTGTTTCTCACTGTAAGGGACATACATTTGACTTCATCAATCTTTTCATTTCACAAACCTGCAGAAACTTTTACAGTCAGTTCCCCACAAGCTTACTCTCAAACCCTATTTTCTCCTTCTTAAAGAATCCTTTAATCCTCCTTTGCTGAATTTGAAATTGTTTCCAATCCTTGGGTCTGTTTGTTTTTCTGGCTAATTTGGATGCCTCTTCGAATTGAATACCACCTGTAATTTCTCTTGTAAGCCTGGTTTGGCTATCTTTCCAGCTTAATTTTGCGTCAGACAGGAATAAATAATTCCTGCACTTCACCCACATGCTCTACAAATGTTTGCCATCATCTATCCAACTTCATCCCTTTAAGAAATATTTCCAAATCCATCATGGCCATCTTGCACTTCATATCACTACAGCCTCCTTTATTAAGATTCAGGACCCTCGTTTCAGAATCAACTGTGTCATTCTCCACCTTGGTGAAAAATTCTATGATGTTATGATCACTCATCCCCAAGGTGATTGCCAATTATTCCTTTCTCATTAGACAATATCCAGTCTTGAGTGACCTGTTCTCCAGTTGGTTCCTCAACACATTGATGCAGAAAATTGTCCCATATACATCCCAGGAATTCTTCCTTTACGTGTTGTAACTAATTTGATTTTCTCAGTCTATAAGCAGTTTAAAGTCACCCATAATTTCAGATATTCCTTTATTGCATGCATCTCATATGTCATGAATTGAGACAAATTTCCACTTGAACTCTGTTGGCTTCTGGTAAAAATCCTTTTTAAATCCTATTTGAATCAGGTGTTGCTGAGTTTTTAAACTCATGTATAGCATCAGGGACCCATGTTCGTTTCCCAGCTTGGGTCACGGTCTGTGCAGCTTCAGCACATTCTCCTCATGTCTGTGTGCGTTTCCTCTGAGAGCTCAGGTTTCCTCCCACAGCCCAAAGACGTGTACATTAAGCGTATTGGCCGTGCTAAATTCTCCCTCAGTGTACCCAAATAGGCACTGGGGTGTGGCGTTAGGGTTTTTTTCACAATAACTTCATTGCAGTGTTAATGTAAGTTGACTTATAATACTCATAAATAATTTTTAACTTTAAACATTAAAACGTTAAAAGCTTTAAAACCCCACCCCATAGTTCTCCCATAATGTCCTGTCCTTGCAATGCCTGCCGGCACAGGTTGACACAGTTAGGTTGACAAATTGACTAATGCTCTACCAACCTGTAGCCAACTTGTGCCATCTCCCCCCTCACCAATGTGAATATTCAATGAGGGAGAATTGTGTGGTGGGGGGGAGGGGGTGGGCTGGGTAATCATATTAAAGTTTATTTAAATCCATTCAAATGAAGTTCTCACTCTTTGTGGGCACAAAATCACTCGCCATGGGCATGGAAAATCAGAAAATGCAAGCTCTCCAAAGAAAGTCACATTCCTGATTCTCTCCAGATTTTCCAATGCTTCACCATTCTCTCTGACGGCTTGAAGTTTCCCCCAATACTTCTGAAAGTTCAAGGTCTCCAAGTTAAAAATTTGCATTTTTTTAGGAACTTTAATTGCCAGTTTAGCAATATCAATGCATGACTATATCTGAAAAATTACACTGAAGTTGACTTTGATGTTTTTAACTTCCTAGTTTTGCAATGTGAGAACGCTTTATTCTGATTGGTTCTCGACCTGTTTACTGAGGTCACTGTTCCATATTAAATGCTTGGCTTGAATTGAAGCCAGATTGACATTGCTGCTAGCGAGGGAAAACCAGCATTACACCTGGAAACAAAGAAACAGCTGTGGAGTGAAATAGGGAGATAAAAACTGGCAGTTAGAGACAATAAAGAATATCAACAATGGCAGAGAAAAGAGGGGAAAAAGATGGCTGTGCAAAGGGACAAAGTGAAGGCAGGAATTGAGGTGAGAAATGTTAAAAATCAAAGTGAGTGATTATAGAAGTTTTGAAAATTGGGGGAAGAGGGAAAACATAACTTCTGAAATTTACAGGACTTGGGAAAATAAATGTGCTAACATAATTACTGCATTAATCACCAAATTTGACATTATTGCCCTAATTTTGATTGATTTACAATTATTGAAGTATCATGCTTCACTATGTCTATAGCAACTAATGACTTGCTGACACATGTTTACTCTGCACCAATATTTCTCAATGCATTTCTTTCCAACTTCATTTTTCATATCAGTTCAAACTTTTACTTCCATGTTTTAACTTCTAAGTCTTCACTTTGTAGTTGTAATCTGCCTCTCCCAAAGGGTGAATTTGGCTGGTTAAATCAAGGTATCAGATTCTATCGTGAGATATTAACATGACCAATTTCCAAACTGTTTAGTGTTGCCAATTGTCATCGTTGGGGGCACACATAGACTGCCTACATGGCAGCGCAGGTCAATCCAGCCTTTCTGCACTTGCCACAAATTCTCCTAGTCCATCTTCTCATTCATTAGGTCTGCAAAATTTGGACAGATATTCTTTCAGTTTAGAGAAAAACCTGTACTATCATGAGCATTTTAAATGTTATCAAGGTAAATATTACCTGCAGGTTGTAGCTCATTGTAAATCAAAACATTTTCATGTTTATAGAACTGAAGACAGTAGATTGTAATTTTCATTTCTGGGAAGGGATTCTACTGATTATGAAGACGGTCTTTGCGATGTCTGGATCCATCTCTAAAACAATGGGCCAATTTTAAACTCCGTCCCATTCTGCCCAGCTGATGGAAACCAGAGCAGGTGCAATTGAAATGGATTCGGGGAGGATATGTGTAATTTCTTTGCAATGTGTTGACTGCAATTTTAAATTACAAGTGATAAAGATACTTCCAAGCTCTGGGACTAGGCAGATGAACTGGCATGTATTCTTTGTGTTATTTGGCTCCCTAATCTGCTTTACCCCGGTGAACAATGTTCATCATCATAGTAGCAAAGTTACTTGCTGAATATCTGTAGTAAAATATTTGGACATGGTAGAAAGTAAGAATGCTGGCTGCTCCTGCTCTCACTATAGGCCTTGCCAACTTATCACCAGTATTAATCATTTCTCCTTCCTTTCGATCACCACTGTCTCACCACTCACTGCTCCTTCCAGCCATCACTGCACCCACCTCCACTGTTGCTCTGCAACCTATTAATTATCATTCAGGCGAAGCGATTGTTCAAAGAATGGGTTTGTGTATTTAGGCTAGAGTATCAGATTCTTTACACCATTACACCATTATTGTATTTTCCAAACAGTTTAGTATTACAGGCATGTGGAGGTTGTTGCCATTTTATCATCGTCAACATACCGATGCAAAGCTCCACATTGGCAGTAATCTTATTCCTTAAGATCTTTGTAATAAAGCAGCACATTTATGATTTCAACAATGTTTAATGGGATAACTCAATCGCAAATACATCACATGAGACTATGAGATGGAATGCAGTAAGACAAAGTGCTTAATTAGAGCAACTTGCTAAATGACAGAATTTGATTCAGTATATGGTCTTTTATCGAAAAAGAATGATCCAAGAGGGGCCTGGAGACAATGTGAACTGAGTATTGAAGCCCAAAGGCACTTATTAAGTGTGCAGGTAGGTGATTGGTGTGTTTCTCCACCCACCTCTTCTAGACTGGGGCAGTAACGTTACCCTTACCTGGCGTGACCTGCATGTGACACAATGATGTGATAGACTCTTAATGCCCTCTGAAATAATCTTGCAAGCCACTCAGATCTATCAAATGGCTAAGAAGTCTACAGAAAAGATTAGAATTGGATGGATCATAAATGTTGGCATTGGAAATGATAGTGGCAAACACAGCTCATGAAAGAACTGTTTCATAAGCTATCCAAGCAGCAACCTGACATAGTCACTCTCATAGAAGTCATACTCCTCCTGCAGACAATGCCCCTGACACCACAATTGTAATTCCTGGGCATGTCCTGTCGACAAAACATCAGTCAGTCCCCAAGTCGTGTTATCATTTTGGATGCATTACCTTGACAAAGCGGAATTGAATTACATGACAGTAATGTAAATTCGAGTGTTCAGGAATACATTCAAAATAACATTTTCTAAATATGGAACAGATGCCGTCATTACAAGTGGACCTTTCGTCAAATATTGTTACTGATTATATGTGGTCCATTGCCAATGAAATGAATGCATTCTGCATAACCGTTAATTCTACAACCTCAAAATTAATTATAAATATTCAAACCCAAACTTGAAGCTTCAGATTCATTAGGAAGACTTGTTAAATTATTATACATTGACTTGCTTCAACCGAATGAGTCTTACTTGGGGATTAAGATCATATCACTTTAATACTTGATGGATATCCTTACATATTGACATTTTGCAATCTTATATCAATTACGAGTAAAGTTGACTTGTTTGATTCTCTGATAGAAGTTAGAATTAGTTTTCTTTTTGGGATTTATTTAGCTTTGCTAATTACACTTTTTCAGCTTCTTGCATGTTTTCTTATTGAAATTGTGTGTGTTCTTATAATTTCAATTGTTTTGTTAAATCATCTGTATCAAACACTCAGTGAACTCAACTCCTATTTCACTATTAGTTGCTGAGGGTTAAAAATAAAATACTGCGGATGCTGGAATTTGATACTTGCTGGATAACTCAGCAGGTCTGAAAGCATCTGTGGAGAAAGAATAGAGTGAATGTTTTGAATCTGGATGACCATTCATCAGAACTCAGACATTAACCTAGGCCCTTAAAATATTTGGGAAAATTACCACTACCTGAAATGTTATTGAAATTTAGACTATTGGGAAGATCATTCATTTTCTTCCCTGCACTGTGGGGACGTAATGGCAGAGTAATATTGTCACTGGACTAGTAATCCAGATCCAGGGTAATGATCTTGGGACCATGGCAGATGGTGAAATTTGAAGTCAATAGAAATCTGGAATTAAAAGGCTAATGACGATTATGAAACTATTATTGACTGTTGTAAAAACCCATCTGGATCACCAACATCATAAATCAAAGAGGTTTACAGCATGGAAACAGCCCCTTTTGTCCAATTTGTTCATGTCCTTTAGGGAAGGAAATCTGCCATCTGGCTTATATGTGACTTGAAATTCATAACAATATAGTTGACTCTTAACTGCCCTCTGAAATGGCCAAGCCATTCAGTTCAAGGGCATTCAGGAATGAGCATTAAATGCTGGCCCAGCCAGCAACACCCACATCCCATGAATGAATTAAAAAAAACTATGTGGCAAGCTGGATGCACTGGAATCAAAAAGTATTCATGAGTCTGGCAGCCTCTAGTCAACATTAAGAGAGGTTAATCAGCAGGTAAAGCTGATTTTGTTTACATCGAAATAAGGAACTAGGATTGTAAAACCAATCATCTCTTCTGTCTTCTTGTAATACCATTGCAGTCCACCGTCTCTGAAACCTTGCTACTCCTTTACAAATCCTTTCCACTATATCTCTGCACTGATTACAGGTTTCACACCCCACTGCTCATTACACACATACACAACCACTAGTTGCTGGTGATGCCTCCGTCATTGTACAGATATTCGTTCACCAGTAAGGAGAAAACACATCTCATTTATTGGAAAATCTCAACAGGTCTAACAGCATCTGTGGAGAGAGAATAGAGAAGAGAGTCAATGCTTCGTGTCTGGCTGACCCTTCGTCAGGTGGAGGGTCATCCAGATTTGAAACGTTGGCTCTATTCTCTCTCCACAGATGCTGTCAGACTTGCTGAGATTTTCCAACATTTTCTGTTTTCGTTACAGATTCCAGCATCCACAATAAATTGCTTTTATACAATTCATTTATTTACAGGTTAAATTTGTACAGAGGCTTGAAGCCTTGTGGCTGCAATCAGGTCCCAAGATGACTCTAAATAGAGAAGCCTGAGCTTTTCAGGATGATCCTCACCCGATTTGTTCTCCATGTCATGTAACCCTTGATCATTAAAGGGATAATCACCAGTAATCTAATTGCCACCCACTATAACTCCCACCTTCAGAGACCTTCCACTAGCAGCCAGTAGTAGCCTCCATTTCCAACTCCTTCAACCCAATGTGGCCTTTCAAAATGGCTGACTAGTAGAGATGACACTGAGGTCTTGCCTGTTGTAGCTGCTTCATGGATCTCACGAGCCGTAAAAATTAGGAACCATTCAGCTCCTCAAGGCTGCTTCACTATTCAATAGGATCATGGCTGATCCAACATTCCATTCCCGATGTAGATTTTTATAAGATGCCTTGTCTTCTCTGAAGATGTTCTTTCAGGGCACACTTGCAATGATGGGGCTCTGAGTTATTGCTGAAGAAAAAGGGCCGAAACATGTGTCTTCACCTTAAACTTCTCACATTCTTCTAGGAAGTTCTCTGGCACTCAACCTATGATGTAGCCAGAAACTGATCACATTGTTTGCCCAGGCCAATGGAGCGACACACAAACAACTCCACAATGCTTAGTTTAAATGCCGTCTTGGTCACATGGCCTTATTCTATATATGAATAATATTGTTCCACTATGGCTACCTTAGCCTAAACAACTATCCTTATTCGGTGAGTACATCGAAGTGTAAGGTCACAATCTAAAGGCTAGGTTGCACCTTGCAACAACTTTATGACCTGCATCTATTTTTGATTAGAACCTGACCAAAAATCCCAGCCTGCTTGACTCTCATTGTCACAACTGCTGTTACAGCTAATATTGTCATTATTGTTGCTGAAATCATTGTTGTAACCAACGTTTTGACCATAGTCCATCCTCTTGATCATAGAGAGTAAAGCAAAATAGATCATAGGCTACGACCAAACTTCCTCTCAACCAGGTAGTAATAGAACTCAACTATGTCCACTATTAACATACTATAGACATTAAGTTAAATTTATTTATTTGTCGCAAGTAAGCTTACATTAATACTGCAATGAAGTCATTGTGGAGATCCCCTAGTCGCACTCTCCAACACTTGTTCGGGTACACTGAGGGAGAATTTAGCATGGCCAATTCACCTAACCGGAATATCTTTCGGACTGTGGGAGCAAACTGGAGATCTTGGTGGAAACACCTGCAAACATGGGGAGAGCGTGCAGACTTTGCTTAGGCAGTGACCCAAGCCAGGAATCTAGCCTGGATCCCTTGTGCTTTGAGGCAGCAATGCTAACGACTGTGCCACATGTTACCTTGACAATAGTGAAACCCTTGTTTATGTATCAGAAATTCCATATTCAAATGTTGTTATCTCCCTTTTCCATCTTTTAAACTGAACTGAAGACGACATCAAATAAATTAAAGTACATAAAATGATTAATACTGTAACAAGTGACATAAGATGATAAATTTTTATAACTGTACCCTAATCCCATATATTATCCCACCATGTGTTTTCCTTGATATCTTTAATTCCCTCTTCAACTCCCTTAAATTTCTTATTGAAACTTTACATATGTTTTAAATACTTCTCCCAACCATCGTCTTAATTTTCAACTCATCATCTAGTTTCGGGATATCTGCCAAATAATTTTCTCAACATTCACTCAAATGTCCCTCAAGTCTTCAATGATAATTATAGCTTGTTCTCTCACATGTACATCACAATGAGTCAGATAGTCCAATCCTGGCTAAACAGCAGTATAGATATAGATGGAAAGGGCAAATTTCTGTACTGTAATGTATCTCTACTTCATCAGTGTACACACAATATGCCCCATTTCCTATATACTTTTCTTTACATATAATACTTCCATTTGTCTCTATCTCTCACAATTAACTTCCTTTCCCGATCTAAGTCCGCAGTTAGTTCAGTTAGGTAGGGTGGGGTAGGAGCACATTATTAATTGGTTGTTTTTTCACCAGATCCTGCTCGTATTCCATCCCAGAAGAATTTAAATAAACAAAAGGTCCATTAACTCTACAAAGTAACACATTCTCAACTAAAATTGGTTTTTATCCTGCATTTTCCCAGACAGATTGATTCTTGTAACAGAACACTGCCTCTTAAAGCAGTCTACAGAAACATAAAATAAAATTAAAATTGCACAGTATCATCACAATATGGGTTGCTTAAGTATCTGTGGAGTTGTAGACACACCACTTAACATTGTACAATCAAATGTTGCACTGATGTCAATGGCAATCACTCTCACTTCTCAAACCCAGCTCTTTTGTCTATGTTAGAACCAAAGTTGTAATGAGGTCAGGTGCTAAGTGACTTTGGCAGAATCCGAATGTCACAATAGTGTTGGGTTGGATTTACCTTGCTTATTGTATGCAGGAAATACCTGGGAAATTTTTCACATTGCCAGGTAGATGCCTGTCCTCTTACTGTCCTCAAACAATTTGGCTATGAGCTCGGCAAATTTGGATTACATGTATTGATGGTGACCAGTACTGTCAGGAAAAGTCAAAGACAATACAAGACTCACAAAGCCAGAGTTTCTGAATCAAAGACATAACTTTATTAAACAGGTAGCTGCCAGGAGATCATCAGAGGGTCGAGTCAGTTCTTGGGTGGAGCAGCCAAATCTCTCTGAATAGATCTGACCTTTACAATTCTAAACAGAACAATTGCAGTTTTCTTATCTTTCATTCCCAACTTACATTAGCTTAAAATAGATCATATTTAATATACACATACCGATAATAATCGCTGTTATGCACCTCAGCCAATTGCATTTTATCAGCTAGCATAATGATATCTCATTTGTCATGAAATCCAGACATTAAGTCCCATCTTGGCTGAAGTCAATTCCTCATTGCCAGGTTACCTCAGACGCTCATTCTAGGGGGTCACATGTTCCTACCAGATCCTTACTAAACTAGGTAGATACATACCTGATCCCATGTCTGGACGTGCATCCATCCTGAGTCTGGACAATGAATACTCCTATTCATAAAGTTGCAGCATGTATTCCCCCATAAGGAACTTGCTGATATGAATTTTGCTAACTATACGATTCCCACGGCTTTTGTTCTGAACTATTCATCTTTGCCATCACACCGTGCAATAACTTGCTTTCAGCTGAAGTGGACAAAATTCATACAATACTTAAAATACATTTAAATTAGCAGCATATACATTTTAAATCATAATTACTTTTTTAATACTCTTATTGCATTCATATTTGTGTAAACTATCCTCTTGTTTGTTTATAATTTTGTTTAAAAAAAACATTTAACTTTTTGCTGGTAGTCCTGTCAGGACCTTAACAAATACTATCTAAAAACCTTGCTAACGTGTTAGAAATTTGCCACAACAGCAGGTCTTCAGCACTATTGCTGGAATATTGTCAGGGCACGTAATATTTCAGTATTCAATGCCTTCTGCCATTTCTTGATATTAAGTGAAGTGAATCAAATTGGCTTAAGACTGGTATCTTAAGAACATAGAACATTACAGCGCAGTACAGGCCCTCGATGTTGCGCCGGCCAGTGGACCCTCTAACCTAAACTATTCCAATATCATCCATATGCCTACCCACCGACCATTTGAATGCCCCCAAAGTAGGCAAGTCCACAACTGCTGCAGGCAGGGCATTCCACGCCCTCACCACCCTCTGTGTAAAGAACCTGCCCCTGACATCCGTCCTATAACTACCACCTCTTAATTTAAAGTTATGTCCCCTCGTGTTGGTCATCACCATCCGAGGGAAAAGGCTCTCACTATCCACCCTATCCAGTCCTTTGATCATCTTATACGCCTCAATTAGGTCACCGCGTAACATTCTTCTCTCTAATGAAAATAACCTCAGGTCCCTCAGCCTTTCCTCATAAGGCCTTCCCACCATACCAGGCAACATCCTGGTAAAACTCCTCTGCACCCTTTCCAATGCTTCCACATCTTTCTTATAATGCGGCGACCAGAACTGTACGCAATACTCCAAGTGCGGCCGCACCAGAGTTTTGTACAGTTGTAACATAACCTCACGGCTCCTAAATTCAATCCCTCTACCAATAAAAGCTAACACACCGTACGCCTTCTTAACAACTTTTATCAACCTGGGTGCCAACTTTCAAAGAGCTATGTACTTGTACCCCAAGATCCCTCTGCTCGACAACACTATTAAGGGTCCTTCCATTAGCCCTATATTTCACATGCCTGTTATTCCTACCAAAGTGAATCACCTCATACTTATCTGTATTGAATTCCATTTGCCACCTCACGGCCCAGCTCTGCAACCTATGTCCCTCTGCAAACTGTAACATCCATCCTCGCTGTCTACAACTCCCCCCACTTTGGTATCGTCAGCAAACTTACTAATCCAACCCTCTACACCCTCATCTAGGTCATTTATAAAAATGACAAACAGCAGTGGCCCTAAAACAGATCCTTGAGGTACACCACTTGTAACTGCACTCCAGGTTGAATATTTCCCATCAACCCCCACCCTCTGTCTTCTATCAGCTAGCCAATTCCTAATCCAAACTGCTAAATCACCTTCAATCCCATGCATCTGCACTTTCTGCAGTAGCCTACCATGGGGAACCTTATCAAATGCTTTGCTAAAATCCATATACACTATATCAACTGCCTTATCCTTATCTACCTCTTTGGTCACCTCCTCAAAAAACTCAATAAGGTTTGTGAGGCATGATCTACCCTTCACAAAACCGTGCTGACTATCCCTAATCAATTTATTTCTCTCTAGATGCTTATAAATCCTATCCCTTATAATTCTTTCCAAGACCTTGCCCACAACAGAAGTCAGGCTCATCGGTCTATAATTTCCAGGATGGTCCCTACTCCCCTTTTTGAACAAAGGGACAACATTTGCCATCCTCCAGTCTTCCGGCACTATACCTGTAGCCAACGACGACATGAAGATCAAAGCCAAGGCTCTGCAATCTCCTCTCTAGCCTCCCAGAGAATCCTAGGGTAAATCCCATCTGGCCCAAGGGACTTATCAATTTTCATACCCTCAAGATTCGCTAACACCTCCTCCTTATGAACCTCAATCCTGCCTAGTCTACAACCTGGTATCGCAGTATTCTCCCCGACAACATTGTCTTTCTCCTGCGTGAATACTGACGAAAAATACTCAGTGTCTCTCCTATCTCCTCAGGCTCCACACACAACTTCCCACTGCTATCTCTGACTGGCCCTAATTTTGCCCTAACCAATCTTTTATTATTTATATACCTGTAAAAAGCTTTAGGATTCTCCTTAATCCTATCCGCCAAAATCTTCTCATGTCCTCTTCTAGCTCTTCTCAACTCCCTCTTTAGCTCTTTCCTGGCTGATTTATAGCTCTCCATTGCCCTAACTGACCTTCACGTCTCATCATTATATAAGCCTCCTTCTTCCTCTTCACCAGAGATTCAACTTCCCTAGTACACCATGGTTCCCTCACTCGACCACTTCCTCCCTGCCTGGCAGGTACATATTCATTAAGGACATGCAGAAGATGTTCCTTAAATATGCTCCACATTTCAGATGTCCCCAGCCCCTGCAATTTCCTGCTCCACCCTATGCATCCTAAATCTCTCCTAATAGCCTCATAATTACCTTTCCCCCAGCGATAACTACTGTTATTCGGTACGTGCCCATCCCTTTCCATCACTAAGGTAAATGTAACCGAATTGTGGTCACTATCACCAAAGTGCTCATCCACCTCCAAGTCTAACACCTGGTCTGGTTCATTACCCAATACCAAATCCAATATAGCCTCACATCTTGTTGGCCTATCTACATACTGAGTCATGAAACCTTCCTGCACACATTGAACAAAAACTGACCCCTCTAACATACTTGAACTATAGCTTTTCCAATCGATATTAGAAAAGTTAAAGTCCCCCATTACAACTACCCTGTTACTTTCACACATATCCAGGATCAACTTTGCAATCCCTTCCTCTACTTCTCTGGAACTTTTTGGAGGCCTATAAAAAACTCCCAACAGTGTGACCTCTCCTTTCTTGTTTCTAATCTCAGCCCAAATCCATCTTGATGCTGGAGATCTCCAGCAGCGGCTGAGATGAATCATATACTGGTCACTCTGGCTGAAGATTGCTGTGAATATTTCAGTCTTATCCTTTCCAGTAATGTACTGAGCTCCTCTATCATTGAGGATGGTTATTTTTGTTCCAGTGAGTTGTTTAATTGTCTACTATCATTTATGACTAGATGTGGCAGTCATCCACATCTTTGCAAAGATTAGATCTGATCTGTTGGTTGTAGAATTATTAGTTTGGTCTATTACTAGTGCTTATGCTGTTTGGCATACAAGTACTCCTATGTTGTAGCTTCACTTGGTTGGAAACTCATTTTTAGATATGCCTGGTGTTGCCCTTAACATGCTCTCCTGCCCTCTTGATTGACTAGGGTTGAACCTCTAGCTAGGTAGTAATGAAAGAGTGGGGAAATGCCTGGAAATGAGATTACAGATTGTGATTGAATACAATTCTACTGAATTCCCATGGATTGAGATGTGAGATCTGTTTGAAGTTTAGGATGGTATTCTCAATGTGAAGATAGGACTTTGTCTCCAAAAGGACTATGCAGTGGTCACTTTTACCATACTATCATGGACAAATGCATCTATAGCAGGCAAGTTGATGAAAATGAGATCAAGTATACTTTTCCCTCTGAAACAATTCCAATTTTTCTTTGATTTATAAGTTATATTTTATTGCCTACAACTGAAGAATTACTTCTGGTTGTTCAACACATACCTTAGTCACTCCCTGTATGTGATTCATATAAATTGTTAAGAGTTGGGGCCCCAGCACTGATCCCCGTGGCACACCTCTCGTAATATCTTGCCAACGAGAAAATGACCTATTTTTTGCTGAATGTCTGTTTCCTGTTGGCTAGCCAATCATCTAGCCAGACCAATGTTACTCTTTGCATCATAAACTTTTATTTTCCACAATAACCTTTTGAAGTGAAATCGGTGACTTCTTACTGTGTTTACCCCAGCCCAACACCAGCACCTCTACATCATTTATATTTCTCGCCAGCTTTCTCTGGTACTCTAATTTTTCTCTCATTAATATTTTATTTGTACTTTGCTGCTTTTATATTCTGTCCAACCTTCTTATCTGTTGCCACCTTGACAGAACTGTATGTCTTTTCTTTAGCTTTGATACCATCTTTGATATTTTTAATTAACCACAATTGCCTTAGAACTCAGGTCAACTGATTCTGTGGACAAATACACTCAAACTCTTGAATTATTGTGTCATAAATCTCCTTAATTGTATTGCACCACATTACAACAAAAATTACATCAGGCACTAAACTTTGTTATCGGAAAAGTAACTAATATCTGACTTACTTTGTTAAATATGTAAGTCTTCAAAAGGCATGAAAACTTCACAACATCTCCAATCTTATAATTTAAACGAGAGAGATATTTACCAGAATTTTACCAGCATGCAAAACAGCATTCTCTGTTGGCTTCAGGTCAGATCTTATGAGCCTTGGGCAGGCGAGGTGATAAAATTGCAGTAATTACCTGTGGTGAGGTGAACTGATCAGGTTCCCTGACCCAGAGGTTTTGTTCCATTGTTGCCAAGTCCCAGAGTCAGGATTTTTCTGCTCCTTCTACAGCAGTTAATCCCAAGTTACTGCTGCCGATGTCCCTTTATCTCTTCTTTTTGTACAGATTTTTTTATTCACACATGGGCAGCACTGGCCAGCATTTATTGCTCATCCCTAGTTGCCCAAGGGTAGTTGAGAATCAGCCACGTTGCTGTGGCTCTGGAGTCACATGTTGACCAGACCAGGTTAGGATAGCAGATTTCCTTCCCTAAAAGACAGTGGTGAACCAGATGGGTTTTTCTGACAATCAACAATGGTTTCATGGCCATCAAAAGATTCTTAATTCCAGATTTTTTTATTGAATTCAAATTCCACCATCTTTCGTGGCAACTTCGAACCTGGGTCCCCAAAACATTAGCCGAGTTTATAGATTAATAGTCTAGCGATAATACCACCAGGCCATCACCTCCCCTGCTAGCATTGATCATGCTTCTAGTAATGTACTCACAGGATAGACAGTAATTAATCACTGCTTATTTGGTTGTGGATGTCTCTGTCTCTGTCCATGGGCGCAATTCTTTCAGGAACTCAACACAAGGACCCAAGTTCAATACTATCTATTCAAGGCATTGTAGCAGCCACTGTCTAATCAATTCCCACGTTTGTTTCACCACTGCATATCCTGTTCTTTGCTGTTTCCACGGTCCTTAGCCTGACACAGAGTTAACCCTTTTAACCATCATGCTTTACTTGTGTCATTATTATAGAATTTTGGAATCATACAGTGCTCTTTGGCCCATCAAGTCAACACTAACACAAGAGAGACACCTGACTTCCCACCTAATCTCATTTACCAGCACTTGGTCCACAGTTTTGAATGTTATGACGTGCCAAGTGCTCATCCAGATGCTTTTAAAAGGATGTGAGGCAACCCACCCATATCATTCTTCCAGGCAACATATTTCAGATCATTACTACCCTCTGGGTAAAACGTTTTCTCCTCACATTCTGCCCAAAACTTCCTGTTCCTCACGTTTAAGCTTTGTCCATTCGTGACGAATCCTTCAACAGAGGGGAACAGCTGCTCCTTATCCATTCTGTGCATGACCCTCGAAATCTTATACACATATCAATACTCATCAGGCTACACCATAGATGATGGGCTATTGTGTGACTGTCCCCTTAAGGGCAACACGGCAATGTAACAGTCACCTGACCAATTGGGGCCAGAGTGCGGAATCACTTCATGGTGGGTGGCAAAGAGATATTTGGGAGCTAGCTATGTCATGAGGCTGCTGTACAATTCCTATTATGAAATACTTTTTGTGTTCATTAATAAAATCTGTGAAGTTGCTAATTTACAGTAATCTCTTTTGAAGTAATTTTTCTCATATATTCTAAAATATCCCCTTAAATGTCTGCTATTACTCCTATGTAAGGAGCAAAAGGATGGTTAGAGGGAAGATTGGACCTCTTAGGGACAGAGGAGGGGAACTATGCTGAAAGCCTGAGGGAATGGGGGAGATCCTGAATGAATACTTTGCGTTGGTATTCACGCGGGAGAGGGGCCTGATGTCTGATACCGGCTTTGAGGAATTTGAGGACCCGTTAAAGGAAATAATCATTACGAGGGACGAAGTGTTGGGGCTTTTAGGTAGCATAAAGACTTATAAAACTCTGGGGCCTGATGGTATTTATCCCAGGCTGCTAAGGGAGGTGAGGGATGACATTGCTGGGCCTCTGACGCAAATCTTTGTCTCTTCTTTGGAGTCAGGGGAGGGATAACCCAGGGAACTATAGGCTGGTGAGCTTGACTTCAGTTATAGGTAAGCTAATGGAGAGGATTCTCAGGGACAGGATGTATGAGCATCTGGAGCGCTGCGATCTGATCAGGGATACGCAGCATGACTTCGTTAAGGGGAGGTCGTGCCTTACGAATCTAGTGGAATTTTTTGAAGAGGTGACAAAAACGGTTGATGAAGGACGAGCCGTTGATGTTGTCTATATGGATTTCAGTAAGGCGTTTGATAAGGTCTCTCATGGTAGGCTGATAGAAAAGGTGAAGGCGCATGGTATACAGGGCCAGGTATGTAGATGGGTTGAGAACTGGCTTGAGAGGAGGAGACAGCGGGTAGTAGTGGAAGGCTCTTTTTCCAACTGGAGGTCTGTCACTAGTGGTGTGCCACAGGGCTCTGTACTAGGACCCCTTCTATTTGTGGTGTATATAAATGACTTGGAAGAGGGGGTAGGTGGTGTGATCAGCAAATTTGCTGATGACACTAAGATGATTGGATTGGCGGGTACTGAGGAGCAGTGCCTGGCAATACAACAGGACATAGATAGGCTGGTAGATTGGGCAGATAGATGGCAAGTGGAATTTAATCCGGATAAATGCGAGGTGATGCATTTTGGCTGGAATAATGTAGAGGGGAGTTATAGGATAAAAGGTAAAACTATCCGGAGTATAGAGACGCAGAGAGACCTGGGGGTGCAAGTTCACAAGTCTCTGAAGGTGTCAGTACAGGTGGAGAATGCGATTAAAAAAAAAGCGTATGGTATGTTAGCCTTCATAGGAAGGGGTATAGAATACAAGAGTAGGAGTCTGATGTTGCAAGTGTATAGAACGTTTGTTAGGCCTCATCTGGAGTACTGCGTCCAGTTCTGGTCGTCGTACTACCGGAAGGATGTGGAGGCCCTGGGGAGAGTGCAGAGGAGATTTACCAGGATGCTGCCTGGTATGGAAGGGCTGTCTTACGAGAAAAGATTGAAAACACTGGGGTTGTTTTCCCTTGAAAGACGTCGGCTGAGAGGGGATCTTTTAGAGGTATATAAGATTATGAGGGGTATAGATAGAGTAAATGGTGGTAAGCTTTTTCCACCATTAGAAATGGATAGAACGAGGGGTCACGGGCTCAGGGTGAGGGGGGCTATGTATAAGACGAATATTAGAGGGCAGTTTTTCACACAAAGGTTAGTGTGGGTGTGGAATGCACTGCCGAGTAAGGTGGTGGGAGCAGGCACGCTAGGGTTGTTTAAGGGTCTTTTGGACCGCCACATGAGCGGTCTGCAGATAGAGGGATATAGCAGGACTGTTTGAATATTGGGAGGACCAAATAGTAGTAGACTATCTTTTAGTTTCGTCTCGGGAATGTCTTAGTTTTTTTTTAGCATGTTTAATTAAGTCTTATTTGTTTCCGCAGGCAATTCGGTCCACCTTGTTGACCAACAAGGGGCATGCATGCGGCATGTCGTGCGAGAGCTGCTCTTGGAGGTTGCTTCAGGAGTTGCCTAGTGCTTCATGTCGTCAGTGTATGCTTAAACTGGACCATCTGATGGGCAACATGACAGCTCAGAGACTATCACTGTTGCTGTGCTGACACATGGATTTGGGCCTGTGTCTGCGGGAGTTTGCGCGTTCTCCCCGTGGTTGCGTGGGTTTCCTCCGGGTGCTCCGGTTTCCTCCCACATCCCAAAAATGTGCTCTTAGGCTGATTGGGTAACAAATTGTCCCTATATTGGTCCCTATATGGGAATCTTCAACAATAGGCATAGCCTAAAGACAAGGATATGTCATTAGGACGTTAGGACGGCGGCATGGGCTCGTTGGGCTGAAGGGCCTGTTTCCCGTGCTGTGTTGCTCTTTGTTCTTTGTTCTTTGTATTACATCTTACTAGTCTATCCCTTAAACTAATTTGCCAGTTCACTTCAGCAAGCTCTATCTTCATGTCCTTCTAATTGCCCTTATTAAATTTAAAAGGCTAGTCTTAGCTCCACTCTTCTCTCCCTCAAACTGAATGTAATTTGAATCATATTCCTGCTGCCTATGAGCACATTGGCTACGAGGATATGAATTAATCCTATCTTCTTGCACAATAACAGCGCATCGTGCTGGCACAGTCGTTAGCACTGCTGCCTCACAGCGCGAGCTACCCGGGTTCAGTGCCGAGTCTTTTGGACTGTAGGAGGAAATTGGAGCACCCGAAGAAAACCCATGTAGACAGAGGGAGAAAGTACAGACTCCACACAGACCCAAACTAGGAATTGAACCTCGGTCCTGGCATTGTGAGGCAGCAGTGCCAACCTGCCACCATAGTGTTCCTGGATATATCCACTATTCTGTCGTCATGAATTTTACTAAAATGAATTTGCCAAAATGAATCTTTTTGGTCTGGTTACTCACCAACTGCACCATCAACAGACTGGTAGTTTTTGCTGTGGCAAGATCAGTCCAGTGAACATAGGGAGATCATTAACGTCAACATGTGTGCAATGTCAGGATATGCAGTATTCTGATGAGCTCACACATCCTTTCATCCTGGAGAGAAGAGGATAAATTCCCATCTGTCATCCTGTAGAAAATCCCTGTTACCAGAGCTATCAAATGTGGAACTGTGCAAGGTTCAGGTCACGTCACTTGCTAAACATATCGACGAAGTGGTTCTCCCCAAGTTTTCATGTGATAACTAGCATGATGTTAAATATTTATATCTCATCTGTCTACTTGGGCCCTTGTATCTTTTATGGGAGGCGATGGTCTAGTGGTATAATCGTGAGACTATTAATCCAGAAATTCAACTAACTTTCTGAGGATCTGAATTTAAATCTCACCACGGTAGTTCGTGGAATTTGAATTCGATGAAAATACCTGGAATTAAGAATGATGACCATGAAACTATTATCGATTGTCGGAAAAATCCATCTGATTCACTAATGTTCTTTAGAGAACAAAATCTGCCGCCCTTACCCAATCTGGCCTACATGTGAGTTCAGAGCCACAGCAATGTGGCTGTCTCTCAACTACCCTATGAAATGACCTAGCATACCATTGAGATCGAGGGCAACTAGGGATGGGCAATAAACGCAGCCAGCCACACCCATGTCCCACAAATGAACAAAAAAAACTAAGTTATCTTTGCCCTCTGTTTCATCAATAATGAGTCCTATGCATTTCTTAAGAATGATGTGGAAATGTCAGCATTGGATTGGGATGGGCACAATAAGAAGTCTCACAACACTAGGTTAAAGTCCAACAGGTTTATTTGGTATCATGAGTCTCAGAGCTCTGCCACTTCTTCAGTGACAGGAGTGGAGTGGAGTAAGTGGAATTTATTTGGTCTGGCACGTGATTAGCACAGCTCCCACTTACCCAATGAAAGAAAAGTACTCCAAAAGCTTGTGATATCAAATAAATCTGCTTGTCTAAAACCTCACTAAAGACTAAAACTTAAGACTCCTTACTGTTTCTCATGAGTAGCTGTGTAAAAAGAAATAATCCAACAGCAGATTTTGAAGATTTGTTTTCATAATAACAAGATATTTCTGGACTTTTAGAAATCCTACCTGAATTGTGGAAATCAATCACAAGCTGAAGAGTCTGCGGAGATGATTCATTTTAACAAAATCTGCGTTTGGCTAAGGAAGAAAAAGCTGCTTCTTTTTACACTATGGTTCTGCTCAATATTATTTGTTGTCATATTCTACAGATTTCAGATAAGGTATGCTATCATAACAGCCAGATATCTTCAGTTGTTTGAAAATGTAACCATGACATTGCAACAATGTGAAACAGCAAAAGATTCTGAAAGGGTGAAAACTTCTTCAAAGGGATTTTGGTCAATGAACTCGATTGGACGTCTTGGGAACCAGATGGGAGAGTACGCAACATTGTACGCATTGGCAAAATTGAATGGGCACCAAGCGTACATCTTGCCTGCCATGGCCAATTATCTGTCCCCAATCTTTAAAATTACCCTTCCAACTCTCCATGATGATGTGAGAAATAAAATTCATTGGAAGGGTTATGGTCTCAATGATTGGATGGAGGATCAATACCACAGTATCCCAGGAGATTATGTTATGCTCTCAGGGTACCCGTGTTCCTGGACCTTTTATCATCACATCCGAGATGAAATTCTCCGCGAGTTCACCTTTCATGATTTCATCAAAGACCAGGCTAATGCATTCCTTAGACGGACTGGGGGGGAACGAAAGAATGTGACATATGTCGGTGTGCATGTTCGAAGGGGAGATTACATACGTGTCATGCCAGATGTGTGGAAAGGAGTCATAGCTGATAAGAAATATTTAGATACAGCAATGGCTTACTTCCGAAATAAATATAAAAATGTTGTCTTTGCAGTGACGAGTAACGGGATGGATTGGTGTAAACAGAACATCGATAATTCCAAAGGAGATGTTTTCTTTTCAGATGATCCAAAGCTATCCAGTCCGGCCAATGACATTGCTATCCTTGCTCATTGTAACCACACTATAATGACAATAGGGACATTTGGTTTTTGGGCTGGTTACCTGGCAGGTGGGGAGACAATTTACCTCACAAACTTCACTTTGCCAGAATCACCATTTCTAAAGTTATTTAAGTATGAAGCGGCTTTTTTACCTCAGTGGATTGGAATTCCTGCTGACCTCTCACCTCTTCTGCCCAAACAAACTTCAAATTAGCTCAAGCAATACATGTCCTATAGTCTTCAAAGCTCCTTAAATTTATTTGGTTTGTTTTTGACTAATTTTTCAAAGTCCAGTTTCTGGAAAGTAACCAAGACTAATTTCGGAAATCAAGTGTCCAGAGTATCCATTGGAAATTAAATTATGGAGCAGCATGATGGCTCCATGGTTAGCAAGTGCTGCCTCGCAGCACCAGGAATCTGGGTTCAGTTCCCAGCTTGAGTCACAGTCTGTGTGGAGTTTGCATGTTCTCCCCGTGTCTGCATGAGTTTCCCTGGGTGTTCCAGTTTTCTCCCACAGTCCAAAGATATATAGGTTAGATGTACTGGCCATACTAAATTCTCCCTCAGTGTATCAGAACAGGTGCCGGAGTGTGGTGACTAGGAATTTTCACAGCAACTTCTTTGTAGTGTTAATGTAAGCCTGCTTGTGATTAATAATAAACTTTATTATTAAATTACTTTTTGCAGCATTTCTCTTGTCAAAGTTGGTAAATGAACAGCATTGAAGGAGTAACCAAGTATCAATTTACAATATATAAAGTTCACATTTGACCAAACAGTACTGTCAAAAACAAGTCTATATTAAAGATATTCCCTTTGAGGCACTGAATACAAATTTAACTTAATGTTTGGTGTCAAGAAGCAGTTCAATATTGCACTTGGGGCTACAGGAGTGAAAGGACGGTGGGGGGGAAGCAGAAACATGCTGGATGGTAAGCAGTGATTAAAATGAATGGCAGATCAGGCTTGAAGGGCCAAATGGCCTACTTCTACTTCCATTTTCTTGTTTTGATGACTTCATTAATTCATTTTTGTTACATGTATGAATGTGAGGCTGCCAAGCTAATTATCTCACCATTAATATCAACAATTCAACAGTCCAGAATTGCACAATGTGGTTCCTTCTGCTCTTTAATATAGGAATACTCTAATGATCTCAATGTTTATTAATACAGAAGCGAAATACTATAGATGCTGGATAACTGAAGCTAAAACCCGTGATGATTCAGGAAGCCCAACTAGAAAAAAATATATTTTATAACAGAGTGCAAAATAGACCACTACCATAGTGTACATACACTAGTCCCTGCCTGGAATTATAACTCAGCAGGCCCAGGTCTGCTTTATAAAAGTCTCAGGTAATGAGTTCCAGCTTGACAGGCCACTGCCTGTTAGCAGGGGAACGCATACTCAATGAGCCTTGCAAGGAGATTAATAAGTGATTCATTGTTGGGGGTTATCTCAAAATGGCACGATGGCACAGTGATTAGCATTGTTACCTCACAGTGCCAGGGATCCAGGTTCAATTCCAGTCCTGGGTGACTGTGTGGGTTTCCTCTCGGTGCTCCAGTTTCTCCCCACAATCCAAAGATGCATAGATTAAGTGAATTGGCCATGCTTAATTGCCCTTGTGTGTCCCAAGGTGTGTAGTTAGGGGGATTAGCCATTGTACTTATGTGGGGTTATGAGTACAGAGTGGGGGAAAAGGCCACTTTCAAGAAGAGTCTGTGTGGAATCAATGGGCTGAATGGCCTTCTTCTGCACTATAAGGTTTTGATAAAACTGAAAATGACACCAAATGTACGATGACCAGCATTTTCTGTTTTTATAATTTTTATGAATCTTTCCAATTGTGTATTATCTGAAGACTATAGCCTCCTCTTCCACTCCTTGGGTGGAGAACTGACAGATGGATTATTAAACTGAATGGAATAATGGCTTTCAGATCTATCATTGGTCGTATCAGCTAGAAAACTAGAATACAAGAAGCTGGAAGTCATGCAACATTTGCCAAGTCTAACCACACTTGGAGAATTGAGTTTTTGGTCTTATGAAGGGTACAATAATTTTGGGGCTATGCAGTTTAGATTTCCTGAAATGCTATCTAGATCCACAGTGTTAAATGACAAAGCAGCATTGAACCATTGAAATTAGAAGATTAGGTGTTGATTTGACTGATGTGTTCAGGATATTATGAAAAATTTATTGGGTTCCGCGAAAAACCATTTCTGCTGTTTTGAGGAATCCAGAGCCTGGTAACTTATGGTAAATATTATCATAACACCATAGAATCCAATCGTGTAGAAGGAGGCTATTCAGTCCATTGAGTCTACACTGATCACAATCCCACCCAGACCCCATTCCAATTACCCCATAACCACATGTATTTACCCTAAGGGGCAATTTAGCATGGCCAATCCACTTAACCTGCACATCGTTGGATTGTTGGAGAAAACCGGAGCACCTGAAGGAAACCCACACTGACACAGGGAGAATGTGCAGACTGTGCACAGACAGTGACCCAAGTCAGGAATTGAACCCAAGTCCCTGGCTGTATGAGGCAGCAGTGCTAATCACTGTGCCACCATGCCATCCACCATATTAGAAATAAGGACAGGATTTTCCACGCAATCTTTCACAAAATGGTGGCCAGCCATTGGCCAATGGCAGAAACTTCTAGAACCCTGCTGACGTGAAGAGCCAGAAAATTCCAGCTGAGGCGTTTCAGGAGTGAAGTCAGGTAAAGCCTCGCCACGTAAAGAATGGTATCGTTTTCAACATCTTGTATGCGAATGGTAGTTGTTGCTGTATTTACTTTTGTTTAGAATCAGAATTTGATGGATTTCTATTAAGCAAAGGAATGTGGGATGATATCAGGTTTATGGGCCAGGATTTTAGCACCTCAACCACTCTAGAATTGGGGCAAATTGATTTGATTTGATTTATTATTGACACATGTATTGACATAAAGTGAAAAGTATTATTTTTTGTATGCAGACAAAACATACCATTCATAGAGAAGGAAACATGAGAACGCAGAATGTAGTGTCACAGTCATAGCTAAGGTGTAGAGAAAGATCAACTTAATGCAAGATAAGTCCATTGAAACGCAGCAGGGAAGGAGCTGTTCTTGAGTTGATTGGTGTGTGACCTCTGACTCTTGTTTCTTTTTCCCAAAGGGAGAAGGTAGATGACAGAATGTCGGGGGTACGTGGGGTCCTTAATTATGCTGGCTGCTTTGCCGAGGCTTTGGGGGGGTTGTATGAATTAGTTCACCAATTGGGTCTCAATGGATGGTGGAGCAAGCTCAAGGGACTAAACATTCTCTCTTGTTCTTATTATAAAACTGAATAGAATTAAAGTTTGGGCTGTTCCTTTAATGGGCAGATGACTATTTTCTCCTCCAGAAAATCAGTATAGAAGATGGAATAATATTTTCAAGGATGGATGTTGATCCAGAACACTGCTGTGATTTAACAATATCATGCATACATTAGTCATACATTTGCCTTAGCATTGAGGAGAGAAACTTGGATGATTCTGTGATTGGGCATTACAAGGAAGGAGTAGAACAAACAAGGCCCATTGAAGATATGGCAAGTCCATGACTTTTTTATCAATTTGACCTGAATGGCCATTTTCAACAAAGAACAAACAAAGAACAAAGAACAACACAGCACAGGAAACAGGCCCTTCGGCCCAATGAGCCCACGCCGCCGTCCTAATTTTCAAATTGAGTCATCAAATAACTTTTACAGGTATGGCAAAAATTCATGTACAAAAATAAACAAGAAACAATATTCATTTCTGCCCCAGGCCATACAAGTAAAGTTTCTACCTCACAAACAACTGAAGAGAAAACATGAGACATTGATCCATATTTGTTGATAGATGATAGTAACATTTTTGTTTGAATTAGTGCTGGCCAAAAAATCACTCACATTTCAACACCTGCACATGGGGTTTGTACAGCCTTTACATTCAATTGCTGGTTGCTTAATAATGTTAAACTGTTTACTTCCAGTTTCTATAAATGAGCAGAGGTTTTATTTAAGTAATGTTCCATGAACATTATTGAATGAACCAGTTGTAATGATCCAGACTGGAATGTGAAGTTCAGATTTACAAGCAATTTAATTCATGAGTTATTGGTAATGTTTTAAACTACTGGCCGATGTTCTGTGGAAATAATTTCCTATAAATAAATAAATCTCCAAATGAATATTAATGGATGTTAATAAAGTTTATTTAAGTCTACAAGTATTCCTGTTGGCGTGTACGGCTCTGTCACAATTCTGGATTAACCTGAGAAGAACTCCTCAATGAATTCAGGAGGGTTTTGTCACAACGGTTATGAATTGTGACAGGCTGCAGCTTAACAGAAATATTTTGCATGTTCTTTAGTGAAAAGGGAAATTTGGGAAACCGCGCTACAACCCTCACAGGTCGAAATAATTACCTTTCTCAAATTCTCTTACCAGCAGCCAACATTGAGGCAACAAATATTGTGCACTGTAAGAGCTCTCAACATGAGAGAATATTTTTTTCCCAAGCGTGTATCAGTCTGCTTCTTGGGTGGGTCACAATAAAAAGATGCAGAGCCGGTTTTACAGAAAAATCATTTCCGTTTATGCATTCAACTTGTCTGTTGACTAGAAACCCTTAGCTTGATTAATGTACACCACCTTAGATTAAGTTTTCGATGAGCAGTGAAATGAGGCCACTTAGTTACCCTCTTTGATTTATCCTCTCAGAGCCTATTGCATTCCCACTGTCCGCAGTGTTAGGCTGCTCCTTTCAACCGGCCAACTAGACGAGTACATGATGCCAATGTCCTTGCCAAGACCCTGGGGGGATTTCTCCCATCCCACCCTCCATGGGAATCATAGCGAGTGGTGGGTAGAACATACAAAGGCCCATTAACTTTGGGTGGGATTCTCCAGTTTTGGGGCAAGCATGGCCGCAGAATCCCACCCCTTGTCTAAAATTTGTAGCTTAGGAACAATAAAAGTTTTTCTGTTAAGGAGATGGATCATGAGCCAAATTTTGAATTAATTTACAGGTTTAGTAAATTGCTGGCCTTTATCTCAGAACACCCAAAGTACTGCAGTTGCATAGCCGGAATTGAACCTGGATCCGTGGTGCTATGAGGTAACAATGTTAACCAACATGCCATCATGCTGCTCTTTACTGCAACATAGAATTTGTTCACAATAAAATCCGAGGATACATCTTGACCAGAATTGGCTAATCTTGCCCACTGCTGGGATTCTCCAGTCTCACTGCTATGAATGGAGATTTGACTGAACCCTAAATTCTCCATTCTCGCTGGCAATACAGGCAAATGGGACGAGAAATTTCAGCCGATTTCTGGCACAGAACTGATTACGCCTGAAATCCAGCAGTGGCGCCCAACAAAAAGCCATTATCCAGCCTCCGCTTATGTCTCCCAACTGGGAGAATCGGCCCCGATGTCATTCATGAGTAAAATATTAGAACTCCAAGACATTTGGTAAAACTCAATGTAATCAGGCAGAGTCAACATGGTTTTGTGAAAGAGAAATAATGTTTAGCCAAGTTATTGGACTTCTTTGGGGAAGTAACAAGTGCGGATGGAGTACAACATCGGAAAATACCGGTTCCTGTGTGCTTAGTGATGGGAGAAATCAATTTCAACATAAATTTGAGAAAGCTATGCCATCTCATCTGATCATAAATTTACTGCATGCAAACCGAGGCACCTTTGGGCTGTGGTGCAAAACTGGAGCACCCAGAGGAAACACACGAAAATATGAAGGAATATGCAAACTCCACACAGCCCGAGTTCAGAATTGCACCCGGGTTCCTGGCGCTTCGAGGTAGCAGTGCTAACCACTGTGCCACCATGCTGCTCCTTACCGCTACTTTCATATCCTGCCTGAAATAAGCATTGATTTGTGTCAAATGTCATTGCCGATTATGTTTTTGTCTTTTGGCAGTTTAGTTTCAGAAGCTTTGCCAACTCTTAATTAGATCTGTGATATCATTGATCTCATGGTTCTGCAAAAATAAATATGCTTTGTTAAAAGAGCTACGGCAACAGTGTGGGAAAATGTGGATGGAGCAGAGGGATTTTTGTCTTATGTTTCTTTTTATCTTTGTTTTAAAATGTAAAATGCATCTTGTTATCTCTCACCATCTGACTTTAGCTGAATGGTTTGTTCAGTCACTGATGTATGAAATATTTACAATCTTGCTCATAGCCATTGCTTGCTCCTCTGGAACTGGGCAGAATAATGGATCTCCAATTTCCTGGTTTCATGTCACCTTGGAAAACAACTGAAGGACACGTGAAGAATTATTGAAATAATTGTGTGATTAAAATTGAAATTGTTTGGGCTTCGGGCAAAATCTTTTCAGAAATTGATTCATTCCAAATGACAGACAAACACGTTTTTATGTTTAGACAGTGTCTAAAATTTAATCCTTTAAGGTATACTTTTCCATAACTAGACATATCTCTTCTTTAATGTGAAAACTGGCAGGAAAAAAAGCAGATCTACTATTTGTGCCTTGTGATGATTTCTAGTTGACACCAGCAAGTGGAACACATGCCCGCAGACGGAGAAAATTTAATGAACATTCTTATTGTAATTATCATCTGTGTTTTAATAACATTTCTGCCAATTATTCTTTCCATAGTTCATGTTCTTATGCTTCATGTTGTCAGAAGATCATTTGTCAGAACTTTGCTTGGGCATCAACCTGGAAGTGCGTAAAATTGCGCCACTAGAGATCAGTCATGAGTCCCAATTTCTACTCCTACGTGGAACATGGGCATCATTGGCTGGCCAGCATTTGCTGTCCTTCCCTAATTGCCCTTGAATTGACTGGCTTAGTAAGTCATTTTAGAGGGCAGTTAAGGACCAACCACACATCTATGGCTCAGGAGTCACACATGGGTCCAACTGGCTAAGGATGGCAGATTTCCTTCCCTGAAAAACATTAGTGAAGCAGATGGGCCTTTCCGACAATAATTTCATGGTCATCAGTAGATTCTTAATTCCAGATTTTTTTTTAATTCAAGTTCCAGCATCCGCCATGGCAGGATTTGAACCCAGATCTCCAGAACATTAGCTGATTCCCTGGATTAATAATCTAGTGATAAAACCACTAGGACATTGACTCCCCAGAATAATTTGAAATTTATTCATTAGTGTCACTTACATTAACACTGCAATGAAGTTACTGTGAAAATCCCCTCATCACCATTTGAGGAAAAACATTTTCACCCAGAGGGTGAGTGGGAATCTGGAATTCACTGACTGCCTGAAAGAGTGATGTGGAGATGCCAGCGTTGGACTGGGGTAAACACAGCAAGAAGTCTCACAACAGGTTTAGTTGATAGTAAACACCACAAGTTTTCGGAACGCTGCTCCTCACAACATTTAAGAAACATTTAGATGAGTACTTGAAATGATATAGCATACAAGACTATGGACCAACTGCTGGAAAATGGGATCAGAATAGATAGGTGCATTTGGCTAGCACAGACAAGATTGGCCGAAGGGCCTCTCTGTTCAGAAATGTGTACAGAGTATGAATTTTAATCTATGATGTTGACGCAAAATGGTAGCAGAAGATAAAAAGACAATTGCAAACATATTGTACATTATAACTCTCTCCCCTGTAGTTCAGGAGTTAATAAAAAGGAGAGACCATTTCTTTTTCAGTTTATTACCATATTTTTTTGAAAGTCATCTATTTTCTATTTTATTCCCAGCATGGATGGTGTTTCAGTGTTTTGCTGTTGTTTTTCCTGTTCCACAAGCCATTTCCCTTTCAGTTTTATTTTCTGTCTACAGAATGAGAAGTTAATGAAGATGTTGGGAGAGTGTTGTGTTCTGTCCATCTTTACCCAAAAGGTTTTAATAAGGGCTAGACTGTTACACTGTGTTCCAGGATCAGCTGTCTGAACTGAAACCAGTCCCAAAATTATCAGTCAGCAGCTTGAGAAGCATTGCTTCCTGATGGCCAATTGCATGGACCTCTCTCATAAAAGTAAAGTTTATTTATTAGTGTCACAAATAGGCATACGTTAACACTGCAATGAAGGTACAATGAAAATCCTCTAGTCACAACACTCTGGTGCCTGTTCGGGTACACTGAGGGAGAATTTAGCATGTCCAATTCACCTAACCAGCATGTCTTTCAGACTGTGGGAGGAAACTGGAGCACCTGGAGGAAATCTATGCAGGTATAGGGAGAACACGCAAACTCCACACAGTGACTCAAGCCAAGAATTGAACCCAGGTCCCTGGCGCTGTGAGGCAACAAAATTAACCACTGTGCCACCAAGCCGCCTCATCATTGGGTTCATTTAATTTGGACACCCAAAATCCTCAAAACTTTCACATTGATAACTTTTAAGTTCAGATTTCTAATCTGAAAAATATCTATGCATTTCACTCAACTGCTCAGATGAAACTGGTTATCAATTAGTGACTGGTTTTTTTAACCAATGGTTCAGAAGTCTATATTACAACTTCCGAATATCATTTTTATGATGGGAATTCTAACATTTTGAACAACATAATTTCTAAAATATGTTAGTTTGTGCTTTCAGAACTATTTCAGAACTTTAAACTGTTCTTTATTAATAGTTTGGAAATATATTGCTGTCCCTTCACTGTCACAGGGTCAAAATCCTGGAACTCTCTTCTCAACAGCACTTGGGATACACTTACACCACACGGACTGAAGCGATTCAAGAAGGCACTGTAACCTTCTCAAGGACAACTAAGAATGGGCAAGGAATGCTGACCCAGCCTGTGACTATTGCATTCTGTGAATGAATTTTTAAAAAATACTATTGAGGCATCACTTAGATATGTAACAAATCATCAAGACCTCCAGTGTATGAGATAAGTTGAAAATTGGATTTGTTATTCATACTTTAAGTATGCACACAAATAATTATTGAATGTGCAACTTCTACAATAACAGTATGGTATGGAGCTGACACTTCAGTTTTTAGTTGTTACATGAGATCTTATAACTCATTTGCAGTTTGGGCATTTGTTATATTCAAGTCTGTTTAAATTCTGAGAGATGCTCATCACAACACACTCATAAGTATGTGTTTTGCATATCATTGTCTTGTATCTTTTGGTACTGGGCAAATCTCGGATGCAATTTTCCTAAAGTTATAGAGTGTTGAATTCAGGGAAAAAAACTGTGTGAAACTCGCTGGCTTCATAACTGCTTCTTCTTACTTGATTAAACAATGCTCCGTGCCATTTCAGAGTGCCAGTGAGTATCACATAGTCAGCTGGAGGGGTGGGGTCTAAAGACCAGGAAAGAAAGGATTCTGAGATTGGGGTGCACTTTTCTCACTTTTTGGCAGTGGTCTAGAGTAGATGGAGGAGCTGCGAATGCCAGCAGTGGCTAATTGAAAGTGGAGGTCGCAGGAAGAGAATGGAGTGTGATGGGATGGATGTGGAGGCTGTCTCTGACTGCAGTAGAAGGTGCGGAAGAGGTTGATGATTAGAAGGGGAGGGTAGAGAAATGCTGACTCTGATTAAAGGAGGGGAGGGGAGATTCTGATTCCTCTGTGGTGGACTGAAGGTGGGAGGGTTGCCCCAATCCCATGCAATTGAGTTTTATCAGTGAGTTGAGGCCCCACCCCGTTTCCAATGGCATAAAATGCATCCTCTTGACTTTTTTTTGTACCAGAGTTTCGTAAGATCTGGAGAGAAGATCTGGAAGTTTTATTGATGGAAACAACATGCCATTATTTGGGGAGATTTAACTCAATTTATTTCTTCAATGTATTAAAAATATCCAAGATTCAAGAAAAGCCAAGTTACTTAGTTTGTCAATAGATGCCTCTGAAACAAAAGCATTTGTGGCCAGTTTCTATTACTTTGTCGAAATCAATGATTTACCCCATCATTGACGGAAAATAATTTACAGTTTTAAAATAATTTTATAAACAGAAATTTTATTTGAGCACTGGTTACTTTGCTAAATATACATGTTAATTTTATATTACCTTATAGCTTCTTATGAATTGCTTTTGCCTGCTCCAAACAGTGACGAATTTGTTGTATAGTGTTGCATGTTGAGATTCTTTGTATTGCAGTTTACATCTTATTTTTACAAATAGAAGTAAGTGAAAGTATCTTTTTGACCTCACAAGTTGTGATTGGTCTTTCAACACAAGTGATTCAGCGCATTTTTGTGATGATACGGCCTTTATGAAAAATATTCATACTATGTTTCTTGCAAAGGGCATGTTTAGAATTTGGATCTGTTTTGCAGGATGCTAATTTGTTGAGCAAAACCTCTAAATAGGTAGCTGGGAGCACAGGATATGTGTTTATTTTAGATGTAGAGTGTTTTGTTTAAGCAGAATAAATGCATTTGTGTTTACTTTGGTTCCCCCTGGGGTTTCAGAATAGTGTTTTGATTAGGTTGATTGACAGAGCCAGGGCAAACTTCTCTAGTGTCCCAGCTTTGTGTTTTCAGAAGGTGGGAGGTGACGCACTGTTTGCAAATGGTGGGATTCTCTGGTCTTGTCACCGTTAATGGGAAGTCCCACTGACTTCACCTCATGCTGGCAGGGATGCATTGCTTGGGGGATAGGAGAATCTCATTGCGTGAATGACTGGAGAATTCTGGCCACAGGCTCATGCGCTTAATGGGAGTGCATGAGCCTGTGGCCAGCCTAGAAGTTCCCCTTCAAACCACTCACAATCCTGATTTTGAAACGTATAGTCATTCCTTCAATTTCATTGTTTAAAAATATGGGAACATCCTACCTAATGACACTGTTGGTGTATTACACCACATTGACTGCATTAAATTCATAGAGTCATAGAGGTTTACAGCATGGAAACAGGCTCTTCAGCCTAACTTGTCCATACTTTTGTTTTAAACCTCTAAGCTTATCCCAATTGCCCGCATTTGGCAGATATCCCTCTATACCCATCTTATCCATGTAACTATCTAAATGCTTTTTAAAAGGCAAAATTATACTCACCTCTACTACTACTTTTGGCAGCTTGTTCCAGACACTCTGTACCCTCTGTGTGAAAAAATTGCCCTTCTGGACACTTTTGTATCTCTCCCTTTTAACCTTAAACCTCTGCCCTCTAGTTATAGACTCCCCTACTTTTGGAAAAAGATATTAACTATCTTAGCCTCTTACTGTCCAGAAAAAAAAGTGCCAGTCTATCCAGCCTCTCCTTATAACCCAAACAGTCAAATCCCGATAGCATCCTAGTAAATCTTTTCTGCACTCTTCCTAGTTTAATAATATCCTTTCTGTAATAGGGTGACCAGAACTGCACAGAGTATTCCAAGTGCAGCCTTACCAATATCTTGTGCAACTTCAACAAGACATCCCAACTCCTATATTCAATGTCCTGATCTATGAAACCAAGCATGCCGACAGCATTAGTTCAATACTGAAGCTCATGACCACCTTTTCAAGGGTTGTTATGGATAGTCAGTAAATGCTGGCCTTGCCTGGAATGTCCACATCCCATGAAAATATTAAAGGTAAATTAATGGCCAGTCATATTCCTTGCCATGCTTGCTAAGCAATTGTGTATGTCTTCAAAGTGAATGGAAAATCCAACTCAACAGTAAGGTTACTCTTGTGATTAACCTAATCAGTTGTTTCATTTGTTTGCAATATCTATTGAATGGTCACTGTTTAAACTGCAATATTATTGCAGTAACTCAATACTTCAGAATGATTCATGTGTTATGTACTGGAGTTGAAGAAAATTTAATTGGTTTATTAACGAAGTCGGCAGACTTTTACTGTTTACAAAAGGGCCATTATTTTGGTTTTACTTTGTGAAAAATTTGTGTATTTCTAATTTAACAAAAAGAAATTATTGCCAAAGATTGTGTGTTTACGTTACTTGCTCTGTCATTATTAGTTGGTATTAGTTGAAAGAAATGGATGTCTTTCAGTATCCCAGTCACTGGTACTTTGAGTATGGGAGGTTTACCATGGAAAGTATTACAGCTGAATCATTTCCTGTGCTCACCTGATACTCATACAATTCAACATTACTGATGGGAAGCTTTGACAATTTTCCCTTCACAAACCTAGGCACAGAGCCAGTCATTGGATCGCATTTCCCAAAACCTGGCTGAGACTACTGGAGTCAGTATTTTGACTTGATTTAAGAAAGATCCAGCCTGTTTTCAGTGGCAGGAAAAATCTTTAACATCCTCCAACCATCATTTCTAATGTAGTCCTCAGGTGTTCCACCCTTTTGAGGTGGATTTTCCATTTGGTTTGAAGACATACACAATTGCTTAGCAAGCAAAGCAAGGGATATGACTTACTATTAATTTGTCTTTAATATTTTCATGGGATGTGGGTATTACTGGCTAGGCCAGCATTTATTGACTACCCCTAACTACCCTTGAAAAGATGGTGATGAGCTGCACTCTTGAACTAATGCAGTTGGCATGCTTGGTTTCATCGATCAGAGCATTGAATACAGGAGTTGGCACATCCTGTTGAAGTGTACTTCAGGAAATTGTCCTTGTTTCCTGGCAAAGAAAATGCCCTGGATTTTGTTGTCGAAGAGTTAAAGGGTGAGATTTTACAGCCTCACTTGTCACAAAACCGTAAAACCCTGCCCGAAGTCAATGGACCTTTCCATTGTCTACCCCTCACCTGCCAAGATTCCAGGCAGGGCAGTAAAATTCCAGCCATGGAGCCATAAGGGATAGTGTTCCCATCCCACCAACAAAGGAATTGTAGCAGGCAGGGGACAGACCATGCAAAGGTCCATTGACTCAGATAGGATTTTCCAGTTTTGGGGTGAGCGCGATCAGAAAATCTCACCCATAGCATCATACAGTGCAGAAAAGATCCTATAGTGCATTGCATCTGCACTGATAATATCTACAAACACAGGCACACTAATCCCATTTTCCCGCATTTGCTCCATGTCCTTGGATATTACGATATTTCAAGTACTCATCCAAATATTTTTTAAAGGTTGTCAGGTTTATGGCCTCGACTACCTTCCCCAGGCAGTGCATTCCAGATTCTGACCATCCTCTGAGTGAAAATGTAATTTTTATCAAATCCCTTCTTCATAATAATGACAGCAGAACTACCAACAATCACAATCGTTATTCCAGAAAATTTAGAATTTCAATTTGAGAGATCAGGCTCTTTCTAAGTTTGTGTAGTAAAGGTTCCCTCAGACAGCAATATCCCCGAGATCATGGACTGCCAGGGACTTCCACTTGGACACTTTTGGGCTCGCTGTAGAATCATAGAGTCGTTGAATTCCCCACAGTGCAAAAGAAGGCCATTCAGCCCATCAAGTATGCACCAATCACAATGCCATCCAGGCCCTATTTCCGTAAACCCATGTATTTACCTTGCTAGTCCTCTGACACTGAGGGGCAATGTAGCACGTCCAATCAAATTAACCTGCACATCTTTGGAGTGTGGTAGGAAAAAGGGCACCTGGAAGAAACCCAAGCAGACATGGTGAGAATGTGCAAACTCCACACAGACAGTGATCCGAGACAGGAATGGAACCTGGTGCCTGGTGTTGTGAGGCAGCACTTCTAACCAGTGTGCTGTTGTCTTGCCCCTAAATAATTTGAATAATAAATTTTATTCAAATCCTAATTGAATCAGGTGTAACTGGGTTTTTGAAAGCTGTAATAACTTACTGTGAATTGTTATTGTGAAACATACTTAGTGATCATGAAAAGCTCATTCATATTTGTGAAATATTAAACTTTCCACAATTAAAATTTTTAAAAGCGTTTATGGTCTGTTTAGTTTAGCTTCTATCTGAGAGTAGTCCTACATTGATTTTGCCAACCTGAAAAGTTAATTTGAAATTGGCTTTAAATCTTTTCAACTTCCTGCTTTTACCTTGTGAAAACAACACTCCATGTTCATTGGCTGTTTGCTTGCTTGCTGGTGTCTCTATTGCTTCACATTAAAATATTTCCTTGAATTAGAGCCAGATTAAAGCTGCTGTCAGGTAATGTAAAACCAGTTTCTTACTGGTGAAAAGCAGCAGCGAGTGAAAGAGGAAAGATAAAACTCGCACTTGGAGATAATAAAGAACATTGGCAACGACAGGGAAAACCTGAGAAGGAAATTTAAGAAATGAAGGTGCAAAGAGAATAAAATAATTAAGGTGAGCAATGTTACAAATAGAAGTGAAGGAATAACAAAGTTTTGAACGTGGGCAAGAAGGGAAAACATAATTTTTGCAATTTGCTTGATTTGAGAAAATCAACATGCTAAGTAAAAACATTCATTGCATTAAAGTTTATTTCTTAGTGGCCCAAGTCAGTTTACATTATATCCTCGAATTCAGTTACTGTGAAAATTCCCTGTTCGCCACACCCTAGAGCCTGTTCAGGTACACTGAGGTAGAATTTAGTACAGCCAATGCAACCAACCAACACATCTTTCGCGCTGTGGGAGGAATCTGGAGCACCCGGAGTAAACCCACATAGATACAGTGGGAAAGTGCAGACTTTGCCAAGAATCAAACCCAGCTCCCTGGCGCTGTGAGATAGCAGTGCTAACCACTGTGTAACTGTAATTGCCAAAGTTGGTATTAGTGCTTTAATTTTAATTGAACTGTATTACAGTGTTTCCAAATATAGTATCCTCCTCTTTTCCTAAAGAAACATAGAATCCTTACAGTGCAAAAAGGGGCCATTCGGCCCATCAGGTTTGTACCAATTCTCTGAAAGAGCATCTTACCCAGGTTCCTGCACCATACCTTACTCCTCTGCTGGGAAAAACATGCAAACTCCATGCACATAGTCACCCAAAGCCAGAATCTAACCTTGGTGTTGGCACTGCAATGTTAACCAGTGTTACCGCTCCAATGGCAACTCCTTATGCTGGAATTTGTTTGCATTACACCAATTAATTTCAACATATCCCTTCTTCGTAAGTACATATTACTCATGCTCAGACTTTTATTTCCCTTTATTCTATTTTTAAATCTTTACTTTGTTGAGCTTTCCATTTTTCACTATTACCATTTAGACGCAACAATTGTTCAAAGAATGGGCTTGTCTGTTTAGACCAATTTATCAGGTCTTATCCTGACAAATTAACACTGCCAGAACCATTTTCCAATCACATTGGTTTGCTACCCTACACAGGCTGAATCATTTTATAATTGCCTGCATACGAAGCTCAAAGTTACCAATAATCATAGAATCCCTACATACAGAATGAAGTCGTTTGGCTCATCAAGTCTGTGCCAATCATAATTCCACCCAGACCCTATTCCTGTAACACTGTACATTTACCCTTTAATCCTCCTGACATTAGGGGCAATTTAGCAGGACCAATCAACCTAACCTGCACATCTTTGAACTGTGGAAGGAAATTGGACCTCCTAAAGGAAATACACAGACATGGGAGAGAGCGCAAACTCCATACAGACAATGATCTGAGGCCGGAATTGACCTGGTCCCTGATGTTGTGAGGCAGCATTGTTAACCATTGTGCCGCCTGACAATAATTTTACTCCTGAAGTTCTTTTTAATAATAAAGGTTCATGATGAGTTAAGTGGTGGTTTTAGTACGATGGTATTGCTTAACAACAAAGAAGTCATGCAACAAGTTAAGTTGAAGATGGAATGCAGCTTAAATCCAGGAATGTATGAAGTGAGGGAATTTGGTGCAGTGAGGGTTAGGTCTGTCCGACTATTATAGAAATGGAGTAGTCTGAATGGAATTCAGAGACATTGCGACATGACTATGAATTGCAAAGGCATTTATAATGTATGCAAATAGACAGCTCACCAACACCTTATCAAGGCAATGAGGGTGGGTGATAAATTCCCTGCCAACTACCAACACCTATATCCCTTAAATGTATAAAGAAGATATGTGCAGTTAATGTTCCACCACCTACGTAGACTAATTCATCATCAATTTTTCCCTTATCTATAACATTCGGAAGTGACATCACAATTGCTGGAGTTTAGAAGAATATCATGCAAATCCATAAACTTTAAGCAGGATTACGCATGGTAAATGCAAGTAGGATGTTCCTGATCGTGAGGGTGTCCAAAACCAGGTGTCATAGTCTGAGGATATAGGGTAGAATGTTCAGGACAGAGATCAGGAGAAATTTCTTCACCTGGAGAGTGGTCAGCCTGCGGAATTCATTACCAAATAAATTAATTGAGGCCAAAACATTCAAGGTTTTCAGAAAACACTTAGATATAGTGCTTGGATTGAAAAGGATCAAAGGATAATGGTGGGTAAGGCGGGATCAGGCTGTTGAGTTGCATGGTCAGCCATGGTCAAAATGAATAGTGAAATAGGTTTAAAGAGCCAAATGGCCTCCTCCTGCTCTTATTTCCTGCCATGGAGAGTCTGATATTGATGTACTATTTTGGATTGGTTAATCCATGTTGAGAATGAGGAAGTTCCTTTCAGCTAAAACCAAGCCTCACAATATTCTCCGTATTGTTCTGACCAGCAGTGTATGTATATACAAATATATGACAGATGAGCACAAGAATTAGGAGCAGCAATCTGCCACTCAGCCCCACTAATGGCTCTGTCATTTCATTAGAGCATGCCTGATCTACTAGAAACCTCAACTCCTCATTCCTGCTTATTCCTGATATACGTTCATCCCCTTGCTGATCAAGAATCTATCTATCTCTGCCTTAAAAATATTCAATGAGTCCAATGACTCACAAACATTTGAGAGAATAAAAATTCTCCTCACCCCTGTAATAAATGGACAACTCCTTACAGCTTATTCTCCAGTTATTCACACTCTGGCACTCAGCTGAATCTTCATTCACTGCAATGGGACCTGAGAATCTAAGCCAAGGGCGAGATCAGAGAATCCATCCCTTACTTTTAAACAACCACCTCCTTTACTAGATTCTCCACCAAGAGGAGAGATCCTTTCCTCAACCACCCTAACAAACTATGATAGGAATGTTTATGTTTCATTCAAGACCCCCTCTCAAATCTGCTAAACCCCAGCAGATACAAGCTGAGGCTATCCAACCTTCCCTCATAAAGCAAGATATCCATATGCCCTGTATCATTGAAACATACCACGCCGTACTTTTGTATTCAATTCCCCTTGCAATAAATGAAACGCTCTATTAGCTTTCCGAATTACATGTTTTATCTGCATACTAACTATTTGCAATTCATACATTAGGACATCTAGATCCCCCTGTACCTCGAAGCCCTACAATCTCTCATCATTTAGATAATAAGCTTATTTTTCAATATTCCTACCAAACTGGACAACTTCACATTTGTTCACATTATATTATATTTGCTGAATCTTTGCCTACAACTTAGCTTTTCTATATCCCTCTGTAGTCTCATTGTATCCTCTTCAAAACTTACTTTCCTACCTTTTGTTGTGTCATCAGCAAATTGAGTAACAGTACCATCAGTCCCTTCATATAAGTCATTTATATAAATTGTAAAATACTAAAGCTCCAGTACTGATCTCTGTGCACACCAACCATTAGATTTTACCACAATATACCCATTTGTGGCTACTCTCTGTCCAATCCAAGACCAATGCTCATTTTGTTAACTCCTTTCTTTTTGGAATAGCTATAGAAACTTTTACCACCTGTCACTATATTTCTAGCCTTCTTTTTCTCATACTCTATTATTTCTCTCATTAATATTTTACTTATTCTTTGGTCTTTTCTATATTCTATCCAATTTTCTAGCCTGCACACATCTTTGTGCAATTATTGCTTTTTCATGGAATAATAGAATTCCTACAGTGCAGAAAGAGGCCATTTGACCTGTCAAGTCTGTACCAACAGCAATCCCACTCAGGTCCTCTCCCTGTAACCCCACATAATTCCCCTAACCTACACACCTTGAAACACTAAGGGACAATTTAACATGGACATTCAACCTAATATGCACATCTTGAGACTGTGAGGAGAAACTGAAGGAAACCCACAGGGGGAATGTACAAATTCCATACAGACAGTGACCTGAAGACAGAATCGAATTTGGGTCCCTGGTGCTGTGAGGCTGCATTTCTAACCACTATGCCCTCGTGCTGTTCTGTTTATATTGGTGACTATTGCAGACCGTTGCAAGATAAAACCTTTGTGAGTAGTGTCAGGATGACGGGCATTCACCCACATGTAGTTCTTGGAGTTGTCGCTCAGCAACCGCATGTCAATGGGCTGGTAGCTCTTGTCATGGCAGTATCAAAGTCACATGTGTGCTCCATCGAAAAACCTGCCATTCTGGTGAGCTCACATGTCCTTTCACCCTGCTCTTCCCTCCTCATGGAGAATGAGATAAAGTTCTCCTCCTCTACTGTAGAATGTTACAACTCATCAAATCTAGAACTGTGCAAGGCTGTGCGATTCAGTTCATGTCACATGTTAAACAAATCAATAAAGTAGCAGTGATTAGTATTGCTGCCTCACAGCGTCAGGGAGCTGGGTTCGATTCCCAGCTTGGGTACCTGTCCGTGCGGCGAATGTACTTTCTCCCTGTGTTTGGGTTTCCTCTGGATGCTTTGGTTTCCTGCCACAGACCGAAAGGTGCGTTGGCCATGCTAAATTCTCCCTCATCATAGACAAATAGGTGCTGGAGTGTGGCGACTAGGGAATTTTCATGATGACTTCATCGCAAGGTTAACGTATGCCTACTTGTGGCACTAATAAATAAAAATAGTTCTAAATATGATGTCAGTCATGATGTTAAATTTTCAATACTCACCTGTCCCATGATGTTAAATTTATACTTTCAGAAACTCTGCCTGAATTGAGGAAATCAGAATCACAGAACACCAATGTGAAGAAGCTGCAGAAATGGTCCAGTTAAGCAAAGTCTGTGCTTGGCGAAGCAAGAGATTGCTGGTGTTGATCCTCTTTTTCTGTTCAATAATATTTGTTGCCATAATCTTCAGAATTCAGTTAAGATATGGTGTGACCAGCAAATACCTTCAGTTTATTAAAAATGTGACCATGAGACTGCAATGTAAAATAGAGAATGACTCTGAAAACGTGACGCCTCCTGCAAAAGGAATTTGGTCAGTGAACTCGATTGGACGTCTTGGGAACCAGATGGGGGAATACGCAACATTGTACGCATTGGCAAAATTGAATGGGCACCAAGCGTACATCTTGCCTGCCATGGCCAATTACTTGTCCCCAATCTTTAAAATTACCCTTCCAACCCTCCATGATGAAGTGAGAAATAAAATTCATTGGAAGGGTTATGGTCTCCATGACTGGATGGAGGACCAGTACCGCAGTATCCCAGGAGATTATGTTATGTTGACAGGATACCCGTGTTCCTGGACCTTTTATCATCACATCCGAGATGAAATTCTCCGCGAGTTCACCTTTCATGATTTCATCAAAGACCAGGCTAATGCATTCCTTAGACGGATTGGAGGGGAACGAAAGAATGTGACATATGTTGGTGTGCATGTTCGAAGGGGAGATTACATACATGTCATGCCAAATGTGTGGAAAGGAGTCATAGCTGATAAGAAATATTTAAACACAGCAATGGCATACTTCCGAAATAAATATAAAAACGTTGTCTTCGCAGTGACGAGTAACGGGATGGATTGGTGTAAACAGAACATCGATAATTCCAAAGGAGATGTTTTCTTTTCAGATGATCCAAAGATATCCAGTCCGGCCAATGACATTGCTATCCTTGCTCATTGTAACCACACTATTATGACGATAGGGACATTTGGTTATTGGGCTGGTTACCTGGCAGGTGGGGAGACAATTTACCTCGCAAACTTCACTTTGCCAGAATCACCATTTCTAAAGATATTTAAGTACGAAACAGCTTTCTTACCTCAGTGGATTGGAATTCCTGCTGATCTCTCACCTCTTCTGCCCAAAAAGACTTCAAATTAGCTCATTGGTTACATGTCCTACAGTCTTCAAAGCTCAGTTTGTGTTAAATTACTTTTCCAATCTTGAAAGTACCGAAATGAGCTTCTGGAGAGTAATGTATGCTGATTTGTGAAACCGAAGTGTCTAAAATGTTCACTAGAAGTTATGATTGAGGAAAGCATTCAATGGTCGGATGACCTCAGGTGGGATTTTCAGGTTTTGGGACGAGAGCACACAGAAAATCCTGCTCTATGAATGTCAAGGTACATGTGACAGAGAGGCTGGAAGTTGTATTGATTTTTTAAAGTATTAGTTTTGTCAAAATCCTTGCCATACCCCCCTCAAGCCCAGCATGAAACCTTCGTCTTTCCAAAGAATTTTAAATGCTGTTGAATAGCACTGCCAAATGTCCCAATATTGGGCCAATGGAAAACTGACTAACGTTCCCACTGGTAGCATCACTTTTATTTTTATTGGAGAATTGCAGTCATTATTCTTTTTTTGTTATCTGTAAAAATGTGAGGCTGCCAAACAAAATTTTTTCACCAAGATTATCAACAAGGCAATGGACCGAATTCTCTGACCGCATCCATGGCTGGGAATGGCACGGTGGCACAGTGATTGCCACTGCTGCCTCACCGCGCTTAAGATACAAGTTCAATTCCTGCTTCGGGTGACTGCACATTCTCCTTGTGTCTGTGTGGGTTTCCTCCGGGTGCTCCGGTTTCCTCCCACAGTCCAAAGATGTGTATGTTACTGATCGTGCTAAATTACTCCTTAGTGTCAGAGGGACTAGCAGGGTAAATACATGATGTTACAAGGATATGGCCTGGATGGGATTGTTATTGGTGTAGTCTCGATGGGCCAAATGGCATCTTTCTGCACTATAGGGATTCTATGATTCTCTGATTTTCCAGTCCCACTGCTATGAATGATAGATTGGGCTAAGTGCCCAAGACACCACACTCAACGGCAGACCGTACAACATCGGATAATCCAGAATGTTTTCCATGCCTTTTAATAGAGAAAGAACATTTGTGATCAAGTATTTATTAATATGGAAATAAAATACTGCAGGTGCTGGAAATCTGACATTCAAACAGAAAATGTCACTAAACCTGTTACATTTTCATTTTTTATAATGTTTATTAACATTTCTGATTTTTAAAATCTTTTTACTGGATACTGGAATTGTCGGCTGGGTTAGCATTTATTGCCCATCCCCAGTTACCCTTGGAGGGCATTTGAGAGTCAACAATAATGCTTTGCCTCTAGATTCACGTGGAGGCCAGACTAGGTAAGGATGGAAGATTTCCTTCCCTAAAAGACATTGGTAGACCAGATGGGTTTCTATTACAATTGACAATGATTTCTTCAATAAACTTTTAATTCCAAAGTTATGGAATTCAAAGTTCACTGTCTGCCATGGTGGGATTTAAACCTGGATCTCTAGATCTTGTCCTGGATCTCTGAATTACTGGACGAATGATAATACCACTGTGCCATCACCTGCCTGATTGCAACAGAGGTATCCAAATCTTACAAACTTGAAGTGAACAAAAGTTCACTTCACCTTTGTGGGAAACAGGAACAGCAGATTATTAACGTGAATAGAATGCTTGCCTTCGGAACTGTTAATGTATCACCGACCTGAAATTAAAAATAAAACTAGAATACAATGGGTTTAAAATCATGTTAGAGCTGCACCAAGCCCTTGTTAGATCACACTCGGAGTGCTGTGTTGAGTTCTGGGCACCTCATCTTTTAAAAACTTGGAGTGCAGAATAGATTTACCCAGTCTTCCATCTGAATTAATTGGGTGGCACAATGGCACAGTAGTTAGCGCTGCTGCCTCACAGAGCCAGGGACCCAGGTTCAGTTCCAAGCTAGGGTCGCTGTCTGTGCAGAGTTTGCACGTCCTTCCGCGACTGCTTGGTTTTCCTCTGGGGGCTCTGCTGTCCTCTCAGGAAAGGTGTGCTGGTTAGGTGCATTGGCTGTGCTAAATTCTCCCTTGGTGTACCTGAGTCTGGTGACTAGGGGATTTTCACAATAACTTGATTGCAGTGTTACATAAGCTTATTTGTGGAACTAATAAATAATTTGAAAACAAGACTCCCAAGGGGAGATTGAAGAAACGGAGACATTGTATAACCTAGAATTGAGTAAGGGGTGGTTTGAATTAAGTTTCAGAATAACGTAGGTAACTGGGTTAAGAGAGAAACTATTTGTCCTTGATAGATCTAGGACCAGAAGGACATAACCTTAATGTTGGAACCAGATGTTTCAGGGATGAAGTTAAGAAAAACCTCGATATGTAAAGGGTGGTAAGGGTTTGGAACTCTTATGCAAATGATAGCTGTTGCTGAGTTTACTTTCATGTTAAACCAGAGTTTGGTGTGTTTCTGTTAAGCAAATGAATATGGGGCAACGTCAGGATTATGGAATTAATTTACAAACCGGATCTCATCAGATGGTTGACTGAACAATCTCTCCTGTTTCAGCTATAGATCTAAATAGGAATAATGTTTGGGCTGTTTATATAATGGGCAGATAATTTCACCCATCCCCTCCTCTTACTGCTCCCCCCCCACTCAGTTAATTAGCTTTAGAAAAATAAATAATATTTTCAAAGATCAACGTTGATCAAAATGCTAACAGAACAAAAGAGATTGTCATTGACTTCAGGAAGTGTAGTGGAAAACAGGCCCCTGTCTACATCAATGGGGACAAATTTGAAATGGTCAAGAGCTTCAAGCTTTTAGGTGTGCAGATCACCAACAACCTTTCGCCCCCCGCCCCCCACCTCTCCCCCCTACCCCACCATGCTGACACTATAGTTAGGAAAGCCCACCAACACTTCTACTTTCTCGGAAGACTAAGAAACTGGCATGACAGCTGCAACTTCACCAATTTTTACAGATGCACCATAGAAAGCATTCTTTCTGGGTTTTATCACAGCTTGTTTTGGCTCCTGCTCTGCCCAAATTCACACTGTGAATATCGCTAAATCCATCATGCAAACCAGCCATCCATCCATTGACTCTGTCTACACTTCCAACTCCCTCAGCAAAGCATAATTAAGGACACCACACACCTTGGACCTACTCTCTTCCACCTTCTTTGAGTGGGAAAAAGGTGCAAAAGTCTGAGATGCCTTACCACTGATCAAGGACAGTTCCTTTCCTGCTGCCATCAGACTTTTGAATGTACCTACCTCACATTAAGTTGACCTTTCTCTACACCCTAGCTATGATTGGAATGCTGCATTCTGCACTCTCTTAGTTTCTTCTCTATGAATGGTATGCCTTGAGTCTATAACATGCAAGAAGCAGTACTTTTCACCTATATTAACATATGTGACAATAATAAATCAGATCAAATAAAAAATCAAAGAACACTGCAGATCTTCAACAATATCAGATGGAATTACTCCTTACCTTATCTTACATATCACTGAGAAGAGAAACTCGGAAGATTCTGTGATCAAACGTTATTAACGAAGGAGTAGCATAAATTAAGCTTATTGAGGATACAGTAGCCCATGAGTTTCTGTCAATTTGATGTGAATGGTCATTTTAAAATTGACTTATCAAATAGCTTTTTCAATACATTTAGTTGTACAAATGTGATGAGCATTCATGATGATGAATAAGAAACAATATTTATTTTTGTTACAAACAATGAAACTCATATGAGTAAAGCTCCGATTGCACAAACAACGTTTGAAGAGAAAACTTGAGACATTAAATCACAGTTGCTGTTAGATAATGATAACATTTTTATTTTAATTATTGTTGGCAAAAATCGCTCATGGTTGGACATCCCCACCTGTACATGATGTTTATTCTTCCATTAATCATAGTTTTAATGTTCAGTAGCACTTGGCACAATTGCTATTTGCTTAATAATGTAAAACTGTTTATTTCCTGTTTTGATAAATGAGCAGAGGTGCTATTTAAAAATGTTCCATGAAAATTATTTAATGAACCAGTTGTAATGATCCAAGCTGGAATGTGAAATTTAGACCTATGTGCAATTTAATTCATGAATTATTGCTGATGTTTTAAATTACTGGCACATGCTCTGTAGAAATAATTTGCTATAAATAAATACATTTCTGATTGAATATTAATGGTTACTAATAACGTTTAATTAAGACTACAACTATTCCCGTCGGGGTGCATGACTCTGTCACAGTTCTAGGTTGACTTGAGAAGAACTCCTCGCTGAATTCAAGAAGTTGTTGTCACAGCAATTATGAATGGTGGCAGGCTGGATTTTAACAGAAACATTGTGAAAGTTCTTTGGTGAAAATGGTAACTTGGGAATCTAATCTCCACATGTCGAAATAATTATCCTTCTCCAATTCTCTTATTGGCGATGGTCATTGCCTGGCATTCGCGTGGCACAATGAGATTGTTGAATCTCAACTGCATTATTTTGGTCACCCTGAGATTAAAGGCCAGCAATAGTAGAGTGGTAAATATAAGATATCTCAACATTAGAGGTTATGGACTAAAATCTCCGAAGCCCACCCTCCTACCTGCCGGTTCAAAGAACAAAGAACAAAGAACAAAATAGCACGGGAAACAGCCCTTCGGCCCAATGAGCCCGCGCCACCACCCCGATGTTTCCACCTCTACCCGTGATCCCTGTTCATCCTTAAATGGTGGGTTTAAGGAGAATTGGGTGGGAGTTTTCCCACAGTTCTTCCACTGATGCTCCTCATGGCCATTTGGGAAATCTGCTGGGAGCCAGCATGAAAACGTTTGCATTTCCCTAATTGGATACCGATAAAGACCCAGCTACCCAGCCTGATTCCCCATGACATCAGTGGGAAAACATGCATGTGCAAAACACATTTGGAACAACATGGTGTACAAATACCTGGAGCTGCTTTCCAGGTTCAGGATTGAAGCGAACAGCAACTCCAGAACTCCATAGCAGTGGGTGAACGGTTGCATCTACAGATGAGCCTTACAGAAGAGGTCCATTTTCCATCTTCAGAATACTCCTGGAGATCCATCTTCTGTTTCAGGAACTCGAGCCCTGTACTGTAAGGCGGCAAGATGGCACAGCGATTAGCATTGCTGCTTCACAGATCCAGGGACTTGGGTTCAATTCCCAGCTTGGGTCACAGTCTGTGTGACGTTTGCACATTTTACCCCGTGGGTCTCTTCCAGGTGCTCCAGTTTCCCCTCACATCTCAAAGATTGGCCATGCTAAATTGTCCCTTAGTATCCCAGGATGCGTAGGTCAGAGGGATTAGTAGGTTAAATATGTGGGACAACTGGGAAAGGGATGAAGTGAGATTATTGTCAGTGCCAACTTGATGAACTGAATAGTCTCCTTCTGCAATGTTGGTATTCTTTGATGGATTCTAAGACAGATTCTAAGATCCCCAAAATCTATATTTATTTTCAGAAGGTCTAACATCTTTCTTCGAGTGTGGGTCACTGATGTTGGATGCCATTTCAATGTGGCACCTGAATTGGATGGCAGACCACATGCCATCAGGTCTGGCCCGCCATGGAATAATGTGCCAAACAGGTGGCATGGTGGCACAGTGGTTAGCACTGCTGCCTCACAGCGCCAGGACCCAGGTTCGATTCCTGGCTTGAGTCACTGTCTGTGTCTCTCGTGTCTGCGTGGGTTTCCTCCGGGTGCTCCAGTTTCCTCCCATTGTTCAAAAGATGTATTGGTTAGGTACATTGGTCACGCTAAGTTCTCCGTCAGTGTATACGAACAGGCACTGGAGTGTGGCAGCTAGGGGAGTTTTACAGTATGTTCATTGCAGTGTTAATGTAAGCCTACTCGTAACACTAATAAATAAACTTTATTTTAACATTCAGTGGCACAATTATTGAGATCAGGGCTGGAAGATTTGGTATGTTTCCCCACCGTTCTCCACAGTGAAAAACATTCCGGGTTCCTAAATCTGCCACAGGACTTAATCCCCAGGTAAAGAAATTCTGAACAATATTTTACTCCCAGACATTTATCAGCCTGGCTTCTTGGATTAGTCATTGGTTGAATTTTTCATGTTTGGATGAAAGCATACAAACAGCTAGAACCGGTTGATCAAAAAATCCTCTCTGTTGATATATGCAACTCAATTGTGGAATAAAAATGTAGGGCATGATTTTAACTCCCACCACCTGGTGGGAATCAAATGTTTGTTGACAGTTAAAATCAAATAACTCAGTTATCCTCTCTGACTCCATTCTAGCATTCTAGCTGTCCCCAAAGTGAACCTCCTCTTCTGAACAGGCAAACAAGATACCCATATGATGCCAATGTTCTTGTCAAGACTTATTCTGCAAAATTGAGTCGGATAGTTTCTATAGAAGGTGAACCATGAAGCAAAATCTGAAATTGTACGCAGGTTCAGGACATAACTAAAGGCACATTAAATTGCTGCCCTTTAATCTCAGGGTGACCAAAATAAAGTAGTTGAAATTCAACATTCATCATGCCACACAAATGCCAGGCAATGACCATCACCAGTAAGAGGCACTCTAACCACCACCCCTTGACATTCAGTGATATTCATTACTGTCACTGAATCCACCACTGTCAATATCCTCGGGGTTACCATTGACCCAAAACTCAACTGGATTTACCACATAAACACAGTGGCTACAAAAGTAGATCAGAAGCTAGGAATACTGTTGTGAGTAACTCATCTCCTAACTCCCCAAAGCCTTTCCACCATCTACAAGGCACAAGTCAGGAGTGTGATGGAATACTCCCCACCTGCTGGGATGGGTGCAGGCTCCAACAGCAGTAAAGAATTTATACCATTCAGGACAAAAGTAGCCCACTTGATTGGCAACACATCCCCAAACATTCATTCCCTCCACCAGCGACACTCAGTGGTAGCAGTGTGCACTACCTACAAGACACACTGCAGCAACTCATCAAAGTTCCTTAGACTGCACCTTCCAAACCTACGATCATTTCCACCTAGAAGGATAAGGGCAGCAGATACAAGGGAAGACCACCATTTGCAATTCCCCTCCACGCCACCCACCATCCTGATTTGAAAAAAAAAAATCACTGTTCCTTCGCAATCGCTGGGTCAAAATCCTGGAATTCCCTCCCTAATGGGTCTGTGATGTTGGATGCCATTTCAATATGGCACCCAGATTGGATAGCAGACAATATGCCATCAGGTCTGGCTCACTATGGAATATAGTGCCAAACAGGGGTCAACTCACAGAACGTGGATTGCAGAGATTCAAGAAGGCAGCTCACGATCACTTCTTGAGGGCAACTAGGGATGGGCAATAAATGTTGGCCAGCCAGTGATGCCTGTGTCTCACAAACGAATAAAAAAAAGATGGTGTTGACCATCATATCTGACTATGGCAAATATCAAATTAAATGTCAAATTTCTCAATTGTCTAATTCTAAAGATGTGGGTGTTGTTTCATTTTTTACGACATTTCAGATTGTATCTTAATCCCACGCATGTGTAATCAATCTTCATTTTGCTTTTTGCCCAATTTTTAAAATGTGAATTACATTGCAGGCTTTTTTTTTTATTTATTCAGGAGATCTGGGTGACACTGGCTGGGGCAGTATTTATTGTCCATCTCTAACTGTCCTTGAACTGTATGATTTATTCGGGCATTTCAGAGGGCATTTTGAGAATCAACCACTTACTGTGGCTCTGGAGTTATGAAGGCCAGACTAGGTAAAGACAACAGATTTCCTTCCCTAAAGGGACATTACTGAACTAACAATTGACAATAGTCATCATTTAGATTTTTAATTCCAGATTTTTATTTGAATTCAAATTTCACCGTCTGCATTTGACGGGATTTGAAGCTGGATCCCTACAGCATTACCTTCTGGATTATTATTCTTTCCCTGCATTGCTGTCTGTGAGAATTCATCCATGTGATTTGCTCTTTAGCCTGTTTGATGACATAATGGGTGTGATTTTCCTGGCCCACTGCACTGCTCGAGTAGTGCAACAGGCCAGGAAATGTCAGGGAGGAATCTATTACTGGAGTTACAGAGTTATGTCCAGCAGATCGTGACTTTCCCAGGTCATTTTTTTAAAAATGTAATCATTACTGGGAGATTGGCGCATGCCCAGTGGCCCACTCAGCACATTGATACCAGCCTCCCTGATGGGATTAGGTTCCTCTTCCCCTTAACCATGGTAATTTTACACTGGTGTGATGCAGGATTGGAAGACCCTCTGGGATGCCGGTGGGTAGCTGTTTTAATGAGCATTCATGAGGTGCAAATAAATGCAAATAAATGCAAATACCATTCATAACAACTCTAAGCAGGGGTGGCACAGTGGTTAGCACTGCTGCCTCACTGCACCAGAGACCCAGGTTCGATTCCCGGCTTGGGTCACTGTCTGTGTGGAGTTTGCATTTTATCCCCCTGCCCACGTGGGTTTCCTCCAGGTACTCCACTTTCCTCCCATAGTCCAGAGATGTGAGGGTTAGGTGGAATGGCCATGATAAATTGCCCCTTTGTGTCAGAGGGGTTAGCCAGGTTAACTATATGGGGTTCTGGGGATAGGGCCTGGATGAGAATGTGGTTGGTGCAGACTTGAAGGGCCGATTGGCTTCCCTTTGCACTGTATGATTCTACGATTCTATGATAACACCAGTCAGTGGGAAGACCGACCCAGCATTGGCAGAATTGCACTCTGGTCTACCTTGGTGGTTTTCTGATTTTCTGGCTCCACTGGGAAAGTCACAATCGGCTGGATGTAACTCTGTAACTCTGGTTATCGACTCCCCCCTGACATTTTTTGGCCCATTGTACTACTCCAGTTGTGCAGTGAGCTGGGAAAATTGCACCCATCATGTCATCAAACAGACTAAAGAGCAAATCACATGGATGAATTCTCACAGACAGGAATGCAGGGAAAGACTAATAATCCAAAAGGTAATGCTCTGGGGAATCCAGGATCAAATCCTATCAATGCAGATGGTGAAATTTGAATTCAATAAAATTCAGGAATTAAAAGTTGTTAAATGCTAGGATATTCTAAAATCCAGAAGGAAACTTGGGAACGCCTGCTCTCAGCTGTAACTTGCACTCTGGTATAATGTGAGAAAATCACTGAAAAATGCTCCAGATTCTTCTGTGATGATTTTAAACAAAATAAATGTCTACTGAATAGTAAAATAAATGAGAAAATAAACTAAAATACACTGAACTACATTAGTGGCTATCGAAAATATATATAAATTTAACCAGTTTCAAAGGAGGGATTTTCCACTTCCTTTTTAGGTGAATGGGAAGACCGGAGAATCCAATGGGAGCACTGAAACTGTTTTTATGCTGTTTTAATTTCCCATTGAGATTTTGTCCACTCTGCCAATTACATAATGGGAGTCCCATCATGAAAAGTTGGGAACATCATTAACATGTATTAACATAGAGTGGGCCTCCCTGCTGTATCATCCCTTCTTGTAGGGAATTTGTCCCTCCCCCTGTCAGAGAGACATCACATTGACAGGGTTTATAACAAGTCTTGACAATGGGGGAGCTGGTGGCCAGAACATGCCGGGGAGCGCACAGGTATGTACAACCATGGGAGGAGACACTCATGCCTGAACGGTATTCTGGCAGTGCCAGGCGGAGGCAACAGTGAGTAGAGCCGTGTGGTGGGGGCTCTTTTCCTGCCTAAGCTAACACAGAGAAAATTGAAAAATTCTGCCCTAGGTTATCTACCGCTGCCCATGGCACAATGATACACTGTACCACAGGATTGGACTGATCAATTAGCTAAACAGAAACAAGTGGGGTGGCATGATGGCACCGTGGTTAGTGCCGCTGCCTCACATCACCAGGGACCCAGATTCGAGTCCTGGCTTGGGTCACTGTCTGTGTGTAGTTTGCACATTCTCTGCTTTTCTGAGTGGGTTTCCTCTGCGTTTTCCAATTTCCTCTCATAGTTCAAAGATGTCTGGGCTAAGTGGATAAATTGCCCCTTAGTGTCAGCAGGACTAGCTGGAGTAATTGCATGGGGTTATGGGGATGGAACGTGGCGGGGCTGTGATCAGTGCAGACTTGACAGGCCAAATGGCCACCTTCTGTACTGTAGGATTCTATGAAGTCCCAAAATTATCATCAGCGCCTTCAGCAATATTGCTTCCTGATGGCTAATTGCATGAACCTCTCTCTTAGTCAGTGGGTTAATTTAATTTGAGCACAAAAAATATTCACATTGATTACTTCAAATGTAGATCAAAGTATCTGACTTTTCACTATCTGGAAATTCCTCTCCAATGCACTCACCATCCTGATTCAGAAATTTATTGCTATTGCTTCACCATCAATGATAAAAATTCAGGAACTCCCTCCCACAAAGCACGGTTTTCATGCATCTATCTCACAAACTTACAAATGTGTCTTTACTTGAATATTTTTAATATATTAAAGAGATGTGATGTCTGGAATCATGAGTTCAGATTCTCCATGCACAGGATCACTGGCAGGGGTGTAAATTCCAGAAAGAACTGGAAATCGCCCATAACGGGCATGAACTTGATTTTAATCAATGGTGATCATCACAGCGACTGCAATGGTCCAAGAGTACACCTCAAGACTACCTTACAATTAAGGATGACAATTATTGGCGATATTCCATGAATGAATAAAAAATTGTAAGTAATGCTATTTGCTGTACTCATTAAACAATAATATATCTTTCTTGAGGAAAGAAAATCCATTTTGTAAAGTTGCCGTTGTTATTTATCTACAATCAGGTTTTTTTAATATATTTGGAACATCTGTTGAATGATCATTGTTTCAACGGCAATATTACTGTTGTAACTCAATACTTTTCTAATATTTCCAAGTCTATTCACATGTTATATATTGGAGTTGAAAGTAGCTTTAACTGGTTTGCTAATGAAGTCAATAGTATTTCACTCTTTTGCAGAAGGGCCATTATATTATACATCCTTGGTGAAATATTTGTGCATTTCTAATGTTAAAATCATTTTAAAGAAACAAATTATTGCCATGAATTGTGTGTTTAATTCACTTGCTCCATTAATCCCCAACTCTTCCTCTCTTTACTGGAGCAGAAAACTGCACTTGTTCTTTGACAAAGAAAACGGCCCAAAATTTGTTGCAGTAAGAAGAGCGAAATTATCAACAATCACCATCATTTTTCCAGCAAATTTAGAATTTCGATTTCAGAGATCAGGCTCCTTTTAAAGTTGTTGTGCAATAAAGGTTCTGTCAGGTTGCAATGTCCCTGTGATAAGGCACTAATAGAAATTCCCTATTTTGGGCTCATTGCAGACACTTGATTCAACTCCTAGTTGAATCAGGTGTAACTGGGTTTTTGAAATGCAAATAACTTCACAACTATTGTGAAACATTATTGTGAAATACACTTATTGGTAATGAAAAGCTCATTCATGTTCATGAGATCTCAAATTTTGTGATTAAAATTTTTAGAAGCATTCATGGTTTGTTTAGTTTAGCTTCTATCTGAGAATAGCCTTACATTGATTTTGCGAACCTGAAAGTTAGCTTGAAATTGGCTTTAAATCCTTTTAACTTCCTGCTTTTACCTTGCAGAAACACTCCATGCTCATTGGCTACCAACTTCTTGCTAGTCTCTCTGTTGCTTCAAATTAAGGCACTTCCTTGAATTAGAGCCAAAATAAAGTTGCTGCTAGGGTAGATAAAAACCAGTTTCGTACATCTGGCTGGCAAAAAGCAGCAATGGAGTCAAGCAGGGAAAGAAAATGTTTCAGACGGAGATGATAACAATCATTGACAAAAGCAGAGAAAACCTGGGAAGGAAATTAAAGGAATGAAGGTAAAAAAAACAAAAAACATATTTGAGATGAGCAATGAAGAAATAACAAAGTTTTGAATATGGGTAAAGAGGGGAAACATAACTTTTGCAATATGCAGGCTTTGAGAAAGTTAATGTGCTAAAAAAACAATTAACTGCATTAATTGCCAAAGTTGACATTAGTATCCTAATTTCGATTGATCAATTTTTGATATTTTAAAATTTTGTCCTTCACTTTATTGATAAAACTGCCTTCTGCTGGCACGTATTTGCAATGCAATAACCTTGCTCAATGTATTTCTCCTCCCTGACTTCATTTCGCCTATACTCATTTTTATTTGATTTTCTTATTCTCTATTTCTAAATCTTTGTAGCACAATTCTCACCATTACTAGTCAGGGACAACGACTGTTCAAAAGATGACTTGGTCTTTTCAGGCAAAGGTGTTGATTTCATTTCTGAGGGATTAACAGTGCCAGAAGCATTTTCCAAACAAATGAGTTTGCTATTCGACACAGGCTGTATCAATTTATAACCACCTACATACGGGTTCAAAGTTGCCAATGATTTTACTTCTTAGCTTTATTGTAGTAAAGCAGGATCTTTATGTTTTCAGTGGTGGTTTTTGTGTGATGGGATTGTTTTACAGCGAGGAATTTGCACAATACTGTCAGATAGAATATAGCAAGACCAAATGTTTAAATCCAGAATCTTACTTAGTGAGGGAATCTTCTGCTGTGAGTGAGGAGGCGTGTCTGGTGTATTATAGAAAAAGAGTGGTCTGCGAGAGAGCCAGGAACTTTGCATTGTGAGAACTGAATCGCAGGGTCTTTTGCAGAAACATAGAAATATTGAAAGTAGAAGCAGGAGTATCGCCTCTGGCGATGATTTTTGTATCATCAATTGAGACAGGAGAGGTTCCTGAGGATAGGAGGTTTACGGATGTTGTTCCTTTATTCAAGAAAGGGAGTAGAGATAGCCCTGGAAATTATCGACCAGTGAGTCTAACTTCAATGGTTAGTAAGTTGTTGGGGAAGATCCTGAGAGACAGGATTTATGAACATTTGAAGGGTATAATATGATTCAGAATAGTCAGCATGGCTTTGTCAAAGGCAGAGCATGCCTTACAAGGCTGATTGAATTTTTTGAAAATGTGACTAAACACATTGATGAAGGAAGAGCAATAGATATGGACTTCAACAAGGTATTTGATAAGGTTGCCCATGCAAGATTTATTGAGAAAGTGAGGAGGCATGGGATCCAAGGGGACATTGCTTTATGGATCCAGAACTGGCTTGCCCACAGAAGTCATGATGTAGAGATGCTGGTGTTGGACTGGGGTAAACTCAGTAAGAGGTCTGGCAACACCAATTTTAAATCCTACCAATTTATTTGATAGTAAACCTGCTAGCTTTTCGTGTTTGTGCCTTCGTCATTCGCCTGACGAAGGCACAAACGCCAAAAGCTAGCAGGTTTACTATCAAATAAATCAGTTGGATTTAATATTGCTGTTGCCAGACCTCTTACTGAGTTTGCCCACAGAAGGCAAAGAGTGGTAATAGATGGGTCATATTCTGCATGGAGATCAGTCACCAGGGAACTGTTCTGGGACCCTTACTCTTTGTGATTTTTATAAATGACCTGGATGAGGAAGTGGAGGGATGGGTTGGTAAGTTTGCTGATGACACAAAGGTTGGAGGTGTTGTAGATAGTGTGGAGGGATGTCAGAAGTTGCAGCGAGATATTGATAGGATGCAAGACTGGGCGAAGAAGTGGCTGATGAAGTTCAACCCAGATTAGTGTGAAGTGGTTCATTATGGAGGTTAAATGGGATGGCAGAATATAATATTAATGGTAGGACTCTTGACAGTGTGGAAAATCAGAAGGATCTTGGGGTCTGAGTTCATAGGATGCTCAAAGCAGCTGCACAGGTCGAAGCTGAGGTTGAGAAGGCATATGGCGTACTGGCCTTCATCAATTGAGGAATTAAGTTTAGGAGTTGAGAGATAACATTGCAGCTATACAGGACCCTGGACAGACCCCACTTGGAGTACTAGTCGCCTCATTACAGGAAGGATGTGGAAGCCATTGAAAGAGTGCAGAGGAGATTTACAAGGATGTTGCCTGGATTGGGGAGCATGCCTTATGAAGATAGATTGAGGGAGCTCAGCCTTTTCTCCTTGGAGAGATGAAGGATGAGGAGTCGCCTGATAGAAGTGTATAAGATGTTGAGAGTATTGATAGATTGGATAGTCAGAGGCATTTTCCCAGGGCTGAAATGGTTGCCGCAAGAGGTTTAAGGTGCTGGGGAGTAGGTACAGAGGAGATGTCCAGGGGTAAGTTTTTCACTCAGAGGGTGGTGGGTGCATGGAATGGGCTGCTGGCAATGGTGATAGATGCGAATTCGATAGGGTCTTTTAAGAGATTTCTGGATGAATACATGGGACTTAGTAAGATAGAGGGTTATAGATAAACCTAGCAATTTCTAAGGTAGGGACATGTTTGGCACAATTTTGTGGCTGAACAGCTTGTATTGTGCTGCAGTTTTTCTATGTTTCTAAATTTTATGTAGGAGTAGGCCATTCGGTCCTTCAGCCTGTTCATGGCCGATCATCAAAATCCTAACCCCATCTTTCCCTTCATATCCCTTGATCACTTTAGCCCCAAGAGCTATACCTAATTTCTTTTGGAAACCATACAGAGTGTAATTTTACTGCCTTCCTCATCCTGAAACAATAAAAATTCTGCCCAAGGTCAGTAAACCTCCCCACTCTTCTCTCCTTCAAACTGAATGTAAAATTCATCATATCATGATTGCTCTAACCAAGGGTGCCTTCACTATGAAATCATGAATTAATCTGATCTCATTGTACAATATTAGGTTTAGTATAGCTTTTACTCTCTGTTTGTCACTAGAATGTGCTGCTCTGAGAATCTCACCAGAAAGCATCTCATAAATTTTTTATCTAAATTACCTTTCCCCATCTGATTTTTCTACTCTATTTGAAGGTTAAAATCCCCCAGGATTATCATTGTACCTTTTTGACAAATTTCCACTATTTCTTCCTTTATTCCCAGTTGTACCATGTGTTTATTGTTAGGGCGGCTATGCACTACTCTCACAAGTGACCTCTTGCCTACATCATTTCTCATATCTATTTAATCTGGTTCAGAATGCTAGTTTTCTGAAGGTAGGTTATTCCTGTCTATTATGTTAATACATCAGTAACTAACAGAGTCACCTCTGAATCATATATTAACTTTCTATTGATTCTAAATGTCACATACCCTTCAATACTCAAACCTCAATCTACATCATCGGGCAGCCATTTCTCTGTCATGGTTATCAGATTGTCCTTGCTTATTTCTATTTGCTTCAACATTCCATCTGTTTCATTTTGATTTCAATGTATGCTCAGATTTTAGTTTTGTCCTTTTATCACTTTTGTAACCTTTATCTGCTGAATTACTCTTGGATTTGTATTATCTATCTCTTCATACCACCTCCTGCTTTTCTTACTAACATTATATATATTAAATATTCCCCTTCTCGCCTCCGACCCCGTTTCGCCCCCGCTCTGTCTTGAAGATGCCCCCCCTCCTTGCTCCTGTCCAGTCTCTCTCCCGCCCCATCTCACCCTGTTTCTGTCTCGCTCCTGCCTCCATCTCGCCCCCGTCTCGCTCCTGCTCCCATCTTGCCCCTTCCCCCACCCCTCCACCACGCCCGCTTTTTCTCTTGCTTTGTCTCAGTGCTTTGGTTTACCACATTTTCCTACATTTGATCCCTCGCCGCCTCTATTTCTTTATAAAACTCTATCTATAGTCCTAGTTATGTGACTCACTCGAACACTGGCTACAGCACATTTCAGATGTAAACCATCACAATGGCCCAGCACTGGTGCCAGTGCTGAACAGGAGCCCACATTTGCCACACCAGACTTTAAGCCAAGCAGATCTCTCAAATTTATGTACCCATGCCAATTGGCATGTGACTGATGTACAAATCCAGAGATTACTACTTTTGAGGTTCTGCTTTTTAATTTAGTTCCTAGTTCGTCGCACTCTCTATGTCAAATCTCTTTCCTATTTACAGCTCTGGTATTGGCACTAAATGGATCACAACAACTGGATTCTCTGTCATCCACTGCAAGTCTCTCACCAGCCCTGAGGAAATGTCTGGTACCTGGCAGGTGACATAGCCATCTGGAGTCTTGTGCTTTGCTGTGGAGAACTATATCAATTCCTGCTGACTATACTCTCTTCTAACACTCTCACATTCCTCTTTACCCTCCCGGCTTGAATGGCCTCTTTGCCAATATTGCTGTTCATCCAACATGCAGTCCGTTTCCTCATCCGCACAGTAGCAAATACTTGTTGGACAAAGTTAGAGATTGAGCTCTTCCCACAAAACCACTTTGCCAGCCTGATTCATAGTAATGGAATGGCATGGTGGCACAGTGATTAGCACTGCTGCGTCACAGCGCCAGGGGCCCAGGTTCAACTTAGGCCTCGGATCACTGTCTCTGTGAAGTTTGCATGTTTCCCCCGCGGTTTCCTCTAGGTGCTCTGGTTTCCTCCTACAGTCCAAGATGTGTGGGTTAGGCTGATTGGCATGCTAAATTGACCAACTGGCAGGGGATTACTAAGGTAAATGTGCAAGGTTACGAGAATAGGACCTGAGTGGGATTGTGGTCAGTATAGACTTAATGGGCCAAATAGCCTCCTTTTGTAAGGTAGGAATTCTATGATTCACCTGACCTTTGCCCAATTCTAAAGTTTTCCCTAATCTAAAAGGACATTTGCTCCTGGAATAAAGAGAAATATGTGGTGCATCTATCTTCCCTTTTCCTCCTTCTGCTTCCTTTTTACCTTCTCCTTTTTGCTAAAAAGAAGCAATTGGGCCACTATAGTTTCAAAGCAAGCAGCTGAAAAAAATGGAGACATTCTTGCAGAGAAACCCCAATGAAATCTCTGATTTGGGAGTGTAATGGTTTATATTGCAAGTACCTCCATGGATCTCATTGCTGGTCCTCTAGATTCACATGGGAGGAGGGAGGGAGAAGGTTTTAAAGGACTATGAGTTGGGAAGGTACACATGTCATTCTGCAGTGATTTGGTATTGTGGCTGGGAGGCCTGAAGGTGGTGGGGATTGCAGACTCTTGCAAGACAAAAACAGCATGAGTGCTGCCAGGATAATGGGCATTCACCAAGATGCAGTTCTTGGTATTGTTTCTCATCAACTGCACATCAACAGGCTGCAGGCTCTTGCCATGGTGATATCAGTCCTATTAATATGGAGATGCATTCAATGGCTCTATTTTGGTGGACTCGCATGCTCTTTCAGTCTGGTCTTGCCTCCTTGGGGAAAAGTAGATTAATACCACTTCCTCTTGATGCAAAGCTGGAACTGTGCAAGGCTGTGTTACTCAGTTCATGTCAAGCACTAATCATAGTAACAAAATAATACCCACTTGTTCTATATATACTTCCAGAAACTCCATCTGAATTGAAGAAATCAGAATCAAAGGATCACCACGCGAAGAATTTGTGGAGATGGCTCAATTAAGCAAAGTTTACTTTTGGAAAAGCAAGAAAGTGCTGTTCTTTTCACTGATCTGTTCAATAACATTAATTGCCGTAATTTACACATATCAGTTAAAATACGACATCATAACAGCCAAGTATCTTCAATTTTTTGAAAATGTAACCATGACATTGAAATGTGAAACAACGAACGAATCTGAAAGAGTGAAGAACTCTTTGACAGGAATTTGGACATTTGAATCCGATGGGCGGCTTGGCAACCAGATGGGGGAGTACGCAACATTGTATGCATTGGCAAAATTGAATGGGCACCAAGCATACATTTTGCCTGCCATGGCCAATTATCTGTCCCCAATCTTCAAAATTACCCTTCCAACCCTCCATGATGATGTGAGAAACAGAATAGCATGGAGAGAATATCACCTCAATGACTGGATGGAGGATCAGTACCACAATATTCCAGGAGATTATGTTTTTCTCTCAGGGTACCCGTGTTCCTGGACCTTTTATCATCACATCCGAGATGAAATTCTCCGCGAGTTCACCTTTCATGACTCTATCAAAGACCAGGCTAATGCATTCCTTAGACGGATTGGGGGGGAGCGAAAGAATGTGACATATGTCGGTGTGCATGTTCGAAGGGGAGATTATGTACATGTCATGCCAAATATGTGGAAAGGAGTCATAGCTGATAAGAAATATTTAGACACAGCAATGGCTTACTTCCGAAATAAATATAAAAACGTTGTCTTTGCAGTGACAAGTAATGGAATGGATTGGTGTAAGGAGAACATTGATAATTCCAAAGGAGATGTTTTCTTTTCAGATGATCCAAAGCTATCCAGTCCGGCCAATGACATTGCTATCCTTGCTTATTGTAACCACACTATAATGACAGTAGGGACATTTGGTTACTGGGCTGGTTACCTGGCAGGTGGAGAGACAATTTACCTCACAAACTTCACTTTGCCAGAATCACCATTTCTAAAGATATTTAAGTATGAAACAGCTTTCTTACCTCAGTGGATTGGAATTCCTGCTGACCTTTCACCTCTTCTGCCCAAAAGGACTTCAAATTAGCTCAAGAGCTACATTTCGTATAGTCTTCAAAGCTCATTCATTTCATATGGTTTGTGTTTAATTACTTTGCCAATCTCAAAAATACCAAAGTGAACTTCTGGAGAGTAACCAAAATTAAGTTCAGAAATCAAAGCATCCAAAAGTTTCACTGGGAGTTGCACTAAATTTTGCACTATTTCTCTTCCTAGTATATATTGTTCAGTTACAATTCTGGTGGTGAGGTTAATGAACGAACAGCATTGAAGGTTTCACAATATGTAGTTCATATTTGACGAGACAATACAACAGTGCAATATACAGTCAGATGTTAAGGATGTTCTCTACAGGGAAGAGGATGCAAATATCAAATGTCATTGTCCAATAACATTATCTCCAGAATAGGACAAATAAGATTCTGCATACCATTATGGAAAGAATGGTTCGAATCACAGTATTTATTCATGCAGAAATAAAATAATGCAGGTTCTGGGGTTCTGAAATTAAACCAAAAAATGTTACCAAATCTGCTCTGTCCAGCATTTTCTGATTTTATAACCATAATGTGGCGATGCCGGCACTGGCTGGGGGTGGGCATAATAAGTTAAAGTCCAGCAGGTTTATCTGGAATCACGAGCTTTTGGAGTGCTGCTCCTTCCTCAAGTGACTCGCACACACTCAAGGAAGGAGCAGCTCCAGAAGCCATGATTCCAAATAAACCTGTTGGATTTTAACCTGGTGGTGTGGGACTTCTTAATGATTTTATAACAGTTAAAAAACTTTCCTACTGTGTCCTTAATTATCGAAAACATACAGCTTAGCACCAATTCACTTGTAGAGAAATTACTTCACCTTTGTCACTAGGCTGAAAAACTGTCAAGGTGGATTATTAACCTGGATGGAATGCTGGCTTTCAGATCCGCGAATGCAACACATTGCCTTATTATCTAGAAAACTAGAGTTCAAGTGGTTTGAAGTCATGCTCCAGCAATGCAAATCTGAGTCCAGAAATTATGGGGCCCATTCACCAAGAGAGGGCAATAACAGGATTTGCGCCAGGGAAATTTCAGGATGAGATCTTTCCTAAAGCCCCCATCCCCATCCCACTGATGATATCATCATGTCCCAGTGAGATCATGAACCTGATTACATTGATTTTCATAGATTTAACACCTTGTCTTCTGGGTTCATTAGATGTTCCTCCATTCGGCGCCACGCCACATAGGCAGGAATCAATACTTCTCTCCAGCAGCCAAGATGACAATGCCGGCGATGCAGATTCTGATGCTGGTGGGTGGTCAGGGACATGGCAGGACAGTGCCCTGGATTATCACATGGCAGTGCCATCTAGTAGTGCCAGAGTAGCCATGGCATGGCAGCAAGTCAATTACAGGCAATTGGAGGTGGGGGTAAATCTGCCAGAGAATATTAATAGGGGAAGTGAGATTGTTGGCAAACATTGATGCGGGAGTTGGGAGTTCAAGGGGGTCCTGTCTGTTAAAGTTGAGATTGGGGCTCCTTTTAAAAGAGGCATCCCAATCCCTGTGAAGGTAGCTTCACCCCTCAAGCATGACAGTAACACAGCCCCCTTTTTTTGACAAAATGTCAGAAGAATTGGAGACCAAACTTGACCGTTTCTCAGAGAAGAAATATGTCGGTTTTCATCAGAGTCTGACACTGTGCCATTTTTAGGGAAACTTCTGCCCCTAGTTGGACCACACTTGGAGCATTGTGATTATTCTTGGCTCCACATCTTATGAAGAATGTATTCATCTTGGAGGAAGTGCAGAGCAGATTTACTAGAATGTTTACTGGACTCCCAAGGGGATACTGAGGTCACAAGAATGATATACTCCAGAATTGAGAAGATTAAAGGGATATTTGATTTTAGTGTTCAGAATATTATGGGTAGCTGATTGGATTTAAAGAGAAAATATTTCTGCTGTTTGTGGGGACATGGCTTAGATATTAGAACCAGGCATTTCTGGGAGGATGAATGAGAGTTCAAGCCTATCCTATTCTTTACATATAGAGGTGTAAAGAGTAAGATAGACTTAGAACTCTCTTCAGCAAATAGTAATTGTGTCTGGGAATATTTGCAATTTAAATCTGATTTTGATGGATTTCTGTTAAACAAATATCTTAAAGGATAAGGGGCAAAGTCAGATTTATGGAATTAGTTCAAAAATCAATTGTCATTGAATGGTAGAACAAGCTTGAGGGATTAAATGGTTTTCTCCAGTTTCCATATTCCTGTAAAGGAATCAATTAAAAATTAAAGACTGGACTGTTTCTCTAATGCATGGATAATTTTCCTTCCAAAATTAGTATATCAGATATAGAAAGCGAATCATATTTTCAAAAAATCAACATTGACCAAGACCACAAACAAAATCTAAATACTGCAGATGCTGGAAATCTGAAATGGAATTGGAAAATGCCAGGGAATCTCAGCAGGTCTGGCAGCATCTGTGAAGACAAAGTAAGTAGTCTCACATCTCACTTAATGAAGGAGCAGTGCTCCAAAAACTCGTTCCATAAAATAAACCTGTTGGACTTTAACCTGGTGTTGTGAGACTATCTACTGTGTCCACCTCAGCCCAATGCCGTCAACTCCACACCTGTGGGGATAGAAATAAAGTTAAAGCTTTCAGCCTGTATGATGTCCTTGTTTAAGACCATTGTCCAATAATTGCAGATGGTGAAATCTAAAGCTAATCTTTACCCGAGGCAATTTCATCCACAAGAAGGCCAGCAGCATGTCAGGGTCATCATCAGGTTCCACGTCCACCTATGTAAGCTGCAACTTTGTACAGGTGTCACTGCTGGTACATTGGCATCCTTGTGCACTCTGCTTCAACAATATCAGGTGTTCAATAATTATATACTCGTCCTATCATTGAGATGAGAAACCCAGAAGATTTTGTGATCAGACGTTACAAAGAAGGAGTGGCACAGATGAAGCCCATTGAGGATATGGGTAGCTCATGATATTTTGGTCCATTCGATTTGAACAGTGATTTTAAAATTGTCTTACGTAACAGCTTTTTAAATATGTCCAGTTACATGAACATGACAAGAATTGATGCATGAAGAGTAATAAAAGGGACCATCAAGGCTTTTGTCACAAATAATTACTACAATTATTACTCGTACAAGTAATAATTACTCGTACTAGTAAAGCTTCTGTCACACAAACAGCTGAAGATAAAATTTGACACAACGATCCGCGGTAGTTTTTATAACGGTAGCATTTTTATTTTAATTAGCATTGGCAAAGATCCCTCATGGTTGGATAATCACCTGCATATTAGATTTGTGCTTTGATCAATTGCAGCATTTATGTTCAATAATTTAATGTCTGGTACAATTGCTGACTGATTAATAATTTTCAGTTATTTATTTACTGCTTCTATAAGCGAGCAAAGATGTCATTTAAATAGTGTCTCATGAAAATTATTGAATGAACTTCTTGTAATGATCCAGGTAGAATGTGAAATTCATACCTACATGCAATTTAATTCATAAATTATTGTAATGTTTTAAATTACTGACAGATGTTCTGTGGAGATCACTTCTTATAAAGAAATAACTTCTTGTTTGAATATGTTACTTGTCATTCAATGGTCCAACTATTCCAGCTTGCTTTTGTGACACAGTTCTTGATTGACTTGAGAAGAACTTATCGATGAATTCAGGAGGGTATTGTCACAACGATTATGAATAGTGACAGGCTACAGTTTAACCAGAACACTGTGAAGATTCTTTGTTGAAAACGATTACTTGGGAATCCATGTTACAATCTGCACACAATGAAATAAGTATGTTCCTCAAATTCTCTCACCAACAGCCAATATTAAGGCAACAAATGTTGTTCAGTAAGAGCTCTCAACATTAGACAATATTTTGTTCCCCAGCATTTATCAACTTGGCTTCTTAGATGAGTCATTAGTCATACAATCCCCGCAGTGCAGAAAGATTTTGAGCCTGCACCAACAGCAATCCCATCCACTCCCTTTCCCTTTCCCACATATTCCATGGAATCATAGAATCCCTATAGTGCAGAAGAAGGCCATTCAGCCCATTTCATCTGTACTGAACACAATTCCACCCAGGCACTATTCTCTTAACCCCACGTATTTATCCTGCTAGAACTCCTCACACTAAGGGGCAATTTATCGTGGCCGATCAATCTCACCTGCACATCTTTGGACTGTGGGAAGAAACCAGAGCATCCAGAGGCCATCCATGCAGACACGGCAGAATGTGCAAGTTCTGCACAGTCACCTGAGGCTGGATTTGTACCCAGGTCACTGTTGTTGTGAGGTAACAGCGCTAAGCACTGCGCCACTGTGCTGCCCATGAAGACATGCAGAAGCTGCCAGCCTAAAAAATTTTCTCTGTTTACACACGCAAGTCAACTATTAAACAAAATGTCCCCTGGGAGTTCCAAAAGAGCTTATATACTGATGTATTTCTGCAATTGATTCCCACTCATCCTATCCCACTACCTCACCAATGACATAACAGGTATCTGGGTGTTGAATGTTAGGATCTTATTCGAGTACATTTAAATATCATTATTAGGCTTTTTGTCCTGAAAATCTCCCCATGTTTTCTTTTTATTCATTCGTGGGACATGGGCATCGCTGGCTGTCAGCATTTATTGCCCAACCTTAAGTTGCTTTTGAGAAGGTGGTGGTGAGTTGCCGTGAGTTTGTCTGGTTGGACAGTGGACTTTAAGGGAATGCGTGAGAATGTTAATTTGAACTCTGGGCTGAGTGTCTTAGGTTTCTAGGCAACCAGGCAGTGAGAATCAGCCATGACAGAGATTAGCTTCTGGATTTCATGGACTAATAAAATACCCTTATGTTGAAGAATGAAATGCATTTGGCCAAAGGTGTTTGACAGGCATTAGTCTCGATTTATGTAATTTAAAGCCGATTGATTTAAAGTTATTGTAAGATGGGAATGATTGATTAGAAAAATCTGCAATTAACCTGTTTATTCATTATGTCATTAGAATTATCGGAAAGGTTTTAATGCTCTATGTCAGAGCTGATTCACCCTTTTTGATAATTTCCCAGTGACCGCTGGTTTACTAAATTTATATCTTTATACAGAAAACACTGACATCATGAGGCTGAGTTTTCTTGACAGTCCTGGTCACCACAGGATACCCATCAACAATTTCCGAGTCAGGATGGTGAATGGTGTGGAGGGAACTTGCTGATAGTGGTAATAGTTCCCTCCAAAACCACTCACTATCCATTGTCCATTGTTAAATTTTCCACTGACATTGGCATGAGGGCATGCTGACTGAATCAGGAAAGGGTCCCCACAATGTAAGAGCAAAACCCACTGGAGGAACACGGGAAGAGGTCAAGTCCTTGCATTGCTCCCTGACATTGCTTGAGCACTGCACCCCTGACCCCACCCCCTCCACCCACCTGACTCCCTGGGACCTATCATCTGGCATTATAGAATGCCGTGATAATGCCTGGGCACTTTTGAGGAAGGAGATGAAATTTCATGGGGAAGAGTCGCTCATACGTGGGGGAGTGGTTAAGACCGTATGGTGGGGTGGGGTGGGGGTGGGGGGTTCTGTGTGAGTGAGACAGTTCCAAGGTGGGGTGGAAAGAGTTCCATGGTTGGGATGATATCCCAAAGATGTGCCGAGGAATCCCTCTCAGAAACTCCCAGATAGGTATTTGCAATTGTGCAGAAACGTTAACATCCCTGGGCAAATACAATGAACTTGGGACTTTCTGAAAAAGTAAGTTAATTTGTTCATTTTGGATGGTTCCACTAGGGTTATGCAAATGGTTATTCAGAAGCAGGAGAATTAAAACCTCTTCTAACTTCTACATAATGATTTTAGTCACCCCGACTCAAGAACAGCTTCTTTTCTGCTGCCATCAATTTTTTGAGTTGATCTTTTCCTATACCCTGACTATGACTATAATATTACATTCTGCGGCCTCTTCTTGCCTTCTCTATGAATAGTATGCTTTGTCTACATAGCCCCTGCAAGAAACAATACTTTTCACTAATACATGTGACAATAATAAAACAAATCAAATCAAATCAGGCTGACCCCAGCTGGATCCCAATCCCACCCCACCAACCCAATATGGCTGGACTGTCCCCATTCCCCTGACATGATGCCCACCATCCATCCCTTCGCTGCCAATCACCCCCTCATCTCCCTCGATGCCGACCCCCCCCACTCCCCAGTTGTCCAGCCTCACACCCTCGACATGACCTGATCTCCTGACCCCGCTGGCGCCCCCCTCAACCCAATCCAACCCCACACCCATATCAAACACCCTCTTCCTGATATTTCAGCACCCACCATCCTCCTGCTCAGTCCTGATATCCTCTCCCCACACCCTCCCACCAATGTCCAAATCCTCCACAATGAATGATTCCCTCCACCCTGCATCTAAGCAGCCTTCCCTTCCCCACCAACACCCACAACCCCTCCCAGTGTCTGACCTCCACTCCTCCAATGCCCAATTTTTCCAGCCACTTACCCCCTGATGCCTGACCCCCTGCCAATGTTTTACCTCTTCCATGTATAACACCCACTTCCCAGATATCTAAACTCTCAATAGTCCACTCACTCGCATCACCACTGATCCCCACACTATCCAAGCCCTCTTTACTTACCTGAGACACTTACTCTCTACCTGGCCTGTCATTGTCAATCAGACCATTGAGTTTATTTGCTTTATAGCAGCTCATGTTGTAAAAAGAGGGCGTGTTCTCCTTCACTCTGACCGTCTCGGACTTTGACACTAGGACCTCTTGGATATCTGATCTACCTGGATCTCACCCAGCCTGGCACAGGAAGGTCAGGCCAGACAGATACGCAGGAAATTTGGTGCAGGTAAGTGGGTATGGAATGACCCTACGCTGATTACTCTGAGGAAGTTCATTCACAGAATCACAGAATCCCCACAATGCAGAAAAGTCCATGGGCCCATCGACCCTACACTGACGATCCAGTCCCTATTCCCATAACCTCATGTATTCATCCTATTAATCCTCCTGACACTAAGGGGCAATTTATCATGGGCAATCAACCTAATCTGCAGATCTTTGGAATGTGGGAGGAAACCAGAGCACTCGGAGGAAACCCACGCAACACAGGGCGACTCCGCAAAGACAGCGATCCGAGGGCGGAATTGAACCAGGGTTTCTGGTACTGTGAGGCAGCAGTGCTAACCACTGTGTCACGTGCTGAATGATGCATAAGCAACAAAAACTATGTTGTTCAATGTGGATTGTGCAGAACATCTTTTGACCTTCATGTATGTTTGTTCATATGCTTGTTAAATTCTCTAATCCACTGTGTGTTCAGAAATAGATCTAGCTGTCGCTCTGTAGCTCACTTTAAGTCAACAGTTGCTCAGTCAATGGTACAATGTTACACATATAATGTTACTCAGAGTCATTGTTCTCCTCATTGGAACTGGGCAGCACCCCTGGTTTCACGTCACATTGAAGGACATTTGAAAAATTATTGGCGCAGCTGTGGAATAAAAAGTAATGTTGGTTGGGCTTTAGGCAAAATCCTTTTATAAACTGGTCCATTCCAAAGTCAAACAAATAGGCCAGGGTCTAGATTTTAACCCTTTAAGATCCATCAATAGACGTGAGGCAAAATTGACACAAAACATGTAGATGCCTATGTGGGTATCTTCCTTTACCTCTGGCCCTCCGAGGGGCCTTCATGGCACACGCACCATCCCCCCCTGCTTCACACCAGTGGCTGCCAGCTCACTGTTATTGGGGAGCAGCTGCAAACGCCGCTGGGGTTAAAGGAGAGTGAGAGAGGCTGGCAGGCCCAAAGACCATCAGTTCCCGAGCCTGCTAATGATATTAAAATTCTCTGTAAAATCCAGCACAGAGTTGATGATGCCTGAATTCTGGCAGCCGGCCAAACACACAGAGGCCATAGTACCGTGCCGAGTGGGGAGCTGACTACATAGCTTCTGCTTATGTCTCTTGGCCAGCTACACTGCTCTAATGTCTAAAATCTCCTCCATTGAAGCTGAGAAGGAATGAAAGTGACAGTTATTAAAGTTGCCTTCGCACGGGGCTATTTGTTCATTGAATTTGCCTTGCCAAAGATTTTTCAGCCCTTCCTGCTGCTGAGATCTTCCGCCCCTGCTGAAAGTGACTCTGCCACACCAGGTGCCTCATAGCGGAGTGGGTGTGCCATACACAATACCATAGACATTGACGGGACTGGAAAATCTTACCAGCTGCGAGCTGCCTCCACTGCTGAAAAACATACCATCGGGTATGGATAATCCTGAGTCGATAGTCATACTAAACATGATGATATTAAATGTTGGAATTGGTACATGTTGATCTTGTGGGATTTCAGCTCCAATTTGTTTTCAGAGTTCAAAGTTATGAGAAAATCTGACTATAAATGTGTTTGCTGCAATTAATTTGAAGATTAATAATTGTGAATAAATGTATTGCATTTTGTGACAGGCGAAGAATGTCCCATTTTGGTTCTTGGTGTGAATCCTGATTCTTATATATATCCCTGTATTCGAGAGGAAATAAGAAAGGAAAATAAAGAGTGGCAGAAAAACCTTTGCAAGAGGAATTACTGATACCATCTCTTCATGATTCATATGGTTATCAAAGTCATGGCCTCAGGTGTTTGAACACCTTATCTTAAAGAAAGAATTAATATAATTTATTAAGATTATTGAGCATCAGGCAGACATGGCAAAAACTTCAAGGAGGAACTGTTAAGTCAGTGGTGACTCATGGAGGAGGTGCGCATTTTGTTGAAGGTTTTCTTCACTTGTTTTCCTTTGAGTTCTTTCAACATTTTCCTTGCACCTGCTTTTCAATTGTCATTGATGTTGACAAGGGTGTAGATTTTGCATTGCCAGCACTACTCAATTTTCAACAGAAACCTGTACAGGTGTGGCTTGCTCGGCAACACTCTAAGTCACTATTTCTAGGTTCGCTCGCTGAGGGAGCATGCATTGATGTGGAGATGCTGGTGTTGGACTGGGGTAAACACAGTAAGAAGTGTCACAACAAGTTGTGAGACTTCTAACGGAGCATGCATTATCAGAGGTGCCTTCTTTCGGATAGGATTTTGGAAACCAAGGTCGCATCTGCTGTTAAAAAGTCTTAGGGTGAATGTGTTTAAGGCCCTTTGTTTAGAGGTTAGTTTGGAAGTGTGGATAAGTGTGTTGTGTTTTGTGTCAAGGGATGACACAGGAATGTTTCGGTACGAGCTTGGGGGTTGCGAAGGGCGTGTATCTGTCTTGTAATTTTCTTTGTTCTTTGAATATCCTGGTTCAGTAGTTGGTTTTTCCACTATACACCCATTTATTCAGGAGGAAATACAGAAATGAAATTAAAAAAGTGGGATGAATTGCTGAAACCATTTATTGACCATAGATATCTCTGGCTTAAAATTTAGGAACATCCTATACTAATGTTAAAAATGTATAAATACAAACTTTTTTTCAGTTTTGTAGCTCTCAAGAATAGCATTAACCAGGTAGGGAAAAAAGCTTGAGGATGAATTGTCTGGTTTTGATGATATGGTGGCATAGTGCTTAGCACTGCTGTCTCACAGCATCAGGGACACAGGTTCGATTCCTGGCTTCGGTCACTGTGAGTGTAGAGTTTGCATATTCTCTCCGTGTCTGTGTGGGTTTCCTCTGGGCACTCCGGTTTCCTCCCATAGTCTAAAGAAGTGCTGATTAGGTGTATTGGCCATTAGGTGTATCTGAACAGGTGCTGGAGTGTGGTGACTAGGGAATTTTCACAGTAGCCTCATTGCAGTGTTAATATAAGCCTAGTTGTGACTAATAAATATATTTTTTGAGTTGGTGCAGTGTGAAGGAAGACTGTACTCTGTCAAGAGGCCACTTTGCTCTTTTTTAATGGCATTGTTGCTGAAATTATCTTTGCGTGTGTGTCACAATGACTTTTAAAAACATTTGAAAAATTCACTTTTGAAAAAATTGCATACACCTAAAAAGATGTGGTTGGGTGTTGACATTGCCACTAATTTCATGAATAGAAACCTGTTCAGATCTCGCTTAAGTAGCATTCTTATCTCTGAATTGGATCTTGTTGATCTCAAACCTGTTCAGGTGTGGCTCAGGTAGCATTCTCATTTCTGAATTGTATCTTGCTGATCTCAAATATTACTCCAGGCCTCGATTGAATTATGAAGCGCCCATTGAATTTGCACCAACTCTCCGACAGATCATCTCACCCAGGCCTGTCCTTGTAACCCCATTTATTTACCCCTCTAATCAGCCCTAACCTACATATCTTGGCCAATTTAGCATTGCTAATCGGCCCAACCTGCACATATTTGGACACTAAGAGGCAATTTCCCATGGCTAATCAACCCAACCTGCACATTTTTGGACACTAAGAGGCAATTTACCATAGCTAACCAACTAACCTTTGGAGTGTGGGAGGAAACTGGAATACCCGGAGGAAACCCATGCAGACACGGAGGGAATGTGCAAACTCCACACATATAGTCATCCGAGGCTGGAATAGAACCCAGGTCCCTGGCGCTGTGAGGCAGCAGTGCTAACCACTGTACCACTCATACTTAAGCACTGAAAATCAAGTCTCAAGGCTCCTGTGTGATACAGAGACAGCACAGCACAATTGGAAGTGCAGGCCAGAATTTTACTGCCCTGCCTGCAAAGGGAATCAGAGTGGGCAAGGGGGGTAGAACATGAAAAGGTCCATTGACTTCGGGCAGGATGTTTCGTGTCGGGACAAGCAAGACTGTGAAATCCAACCCACAGTGATTTGAATGTGACATTAAAACCAAGGCCGCTTTTGTCTGCTCAGATAAGTATAATCAAGATCTATTGTGAAAGAGAGCAGGGGCTTATCCCTGGCATGTCCATTGTTTAGCCCGCAATCAAAATCACAAAAAAAATGATTATCTGGTCATTGTATCATCCATGTGGGCAGCACATGGATTTTATTCTGTAATGCTGACACAACGATAGAGGGAGAAATATATGGAGCCATAATTACCGTGAGTGGCAACCCAGATGGATAAAACAGTCATTTATTTATCAGTGTCACAAGTAAGGCTTACATTAACACTGCAATAAAGTTTCTGTGAAATTCCCCTAGCCGCTAAGCTTTGATGCCTGTTTGGGTCAATGCACCTAACCAGCACACTTTCCAGACTGTGGGAGGAAACCAAAGCACTCAGAGGAAACACACGCAAGCAAAGGGACATAAAAATGGTGTTTTTCCTTCTGGGAATCATGGTCAGATGATACTTTGCTCCTAGCTGCTTACCCTGTATTGTAGCGACACCCTCCTTGCCTGACCCTCTGCCTTGGGCTGCACAAGAATAATGCAGCGGGTTCCCCTTTGTAGAGGGCAGCGAATTCGGAGGAAAGCAATACACAGTTCTCTTTCATTACAGCACTATCTGCTGTAGAGCAGGTCGCTATAAAGGTACCAGTCACTTTGAGATGCCAGGGAGAAGGTTAATGCGGAAGATATTGAAGGGATGGCAAGCTTGGTAGATTAGGTCAGGCAGTTGGTGGGGGTATTTGGAGGGGTAGGGTGATTAAGGGCTTAGCTCAGTGGGGAGCTGGTCTCTGGCAGGGTGGTGGGCGAGCAGTTAGGATTTATAGGTGTAGTCAAGGGGAAGGCTGCAGTCAGGGTGTGGGGAGGCTAGTCAGCTTGTGATGATAGGCAGTGGGTTGGAGATGCAGATGGAGGATGGGGAGGAAAGTCATGGAGTTAGAAGGTAGTTGGGGGTTGGTGGGGCTAGTCAGAGTTGGGATGTAGTCTGAGGGAAAAGCAGCAATCAGGAGAGAGGATCGAATCGTAGAATCATTCAATTCCTATAGTGCAGAAGGAGGCCGTTTGGCCCATCAAGCCTGCGCTGGCAACAATCCCACCAGGCCCTATCCCTGCAGCTCCATATATTTACCCTGCTAATTCCCCTAACACATAGGGTCAATTTATCATGACCCATCCACCTAACCCGCACATCTTTTGAATGTAGGAGAAAACCAAAATCCACATAGACACGGGGAGAACGTGCAGACCTCACACAATCAGTGACCCAAGTCGGGAATTGAACCTGGGTCTCTGGTGCTGGATATAATGGAGATGGGGAGGACAGCCTGGGGTCTCTTGGGGGGAATTGGGGAGTGGGAGAGTATCATGGAGTGTCAGGGACTAATCAAGGAGGTAGGGGGTTGTTGAGGCAGTGCCTATGCAGGATTGCAGCATCAGGTGAATAGTGGGGGGTAATCTGGCGCTCCTGTGGGTGTAGGGGCTGAAGTGGGGCTAATCCTGTAGGGATAGCAGGTGGAGATGGGTCACTAAGAAATGTTTTTATTCTTCTCATGTTTTCTGGTGAATGATTACTGTGGGACATACAAAGTTGTCTGAAATCTATGATGTAAATCAGTGTTTTGTATGGTTCCCATTGCAGAACAATTGCCCAACAGAAGTAAAAACTTTTCAGCTCATTGATGTATAATCTTTATGTGAGGGCTTCTGGAGTAGGCATTGTGGTTATAATGCCCCAGAACTCTGAGACTGGGCAAATATTTGTTTATGTGCTTTACATTATAGTTCTTACATTAGTAGAAAGATGCTCCAGCAGACAGTGTTGTCATGAAGAAATATTTTCGAATCCCTAAGCACCAAAATCCTGATTGACTTGTTATAGACATAACTGACGTCTCCATGGAAACAAATAGTAATGAACTGAAGTTGTGCCTGTTGTTGCAAGTTCTCTTAATGTTAAACATCTCAAACTACAGAATTACATTATCCTGAAGAAATAGATATCCCACTTCAAGGGGGGAATTTTACCGGCATGTCCGCCTAAGGTTTGTACAATCCTGCCCAAGGGCAGTGGAGAATTCCATTCTCCAAGCATTGCCCGTCCCCAGAATCAGAGTGGATGTGTTGGTGAAATTCCAGCCAAAGACTCCACTTATAATTGTCCAACTCAAGCATATGGCACCTAATTAAAATTTAAGACAGAGTAAGTTAGTTATTGAAGGTTGTATAAAGGAGTTAAAGGAAGAGGGATTTGGGATTGTCCATTTAAGGGAAACAAGGCAGAGTAAGAACCACCTGGCCTGGGTGACAATCAGGACCCAGAGTGGGGGAATCACCCCCAAGAGCTCTCTTAGGCAAAAGCATTCAAGAACTAGGAGCAAACATGCTGCTGCTCCTGTAGATCCTTGCTTGTTCAAAAGTATTGAGTGGGATTTTCCAGCCCTTGCTGCGAGCAGGATCTTCCAGTCCCACCAAAGGTGGCCCATTTTGTAGGAGACGTTAGCTACAGGATGAGGGAGCCACACAAAATGCCATAGAGATCAGCAGGCAATGGTGAGTCATCTCCACCACTGGAAAGCACACCATTGGGGAATGGGTGGTAGAAAGGGGTGGCCATCCACACTTTGATTCTACTTTGATTTATGGGTTGTATAAAGTTGTAGGCACAGTTGTTTACTGCCTGATAAGGATGAGCACAGATGTAGGTAGGCATGTGGGTATTGTTGTTTACTGACTCCATCTTTAGCGTATCAAACAGGTAATTTCCCTAGGAACTGCTGGCTTCTGACTCACATTTGAACTTGACATTGGCATCCTGAAGCCTCTCTCTTGAACTTCTAAAACAGAACAGAACAAAGAACAAAGAACAAAGAACAAAACAGCACGGGAAACAGGCCCTTCAGCCCAACGAGCCAGTGCCGCCACCCCGATATTTCCATCTCTACCCACGATCCCTGTCCATGTTTATAGATCTATGGATTAAAAACCAAATTTGAGACAATTTAGGGAGAATTTGTTTTGCCAATTAGCCTAAGAGCACATCTTTGGGATGTGGGAGGAAACAGGAGCTCCCGGAGAAAACCCACGCAAGCACGGGGAGAATGCGCAAACTCCCACAGACACAGGCCCAAATCCATGTATCTGCACAGCACAGTGGTAGTCACTGCGCTGTCGTGTTGCCCATCAGATGGTCCAGGTTAAGCATACACTAACGATGTGAAGCAGTAGGATAATCTCAAAAAAGATCCAAGAGCAGTCCTCTCACGACCCATCGCGTGTATGCCCCTCGTTAGACAACAAGGTGGACCAAAGCACCTGTAGGATAAAAACAAATACATCAATAAAAGGTCCTGGAATAGGGTTAAGCAGCAAACATCAAGGACAAAGTCTCCAACTTGAGTGTCATAGAATAGAGTCATAGAATCCCTATAGTGCAGAAAGAGGCCATTCAGCCCATCGAACCTACACCGATCACAATCCCACCCAGGCCTTATTCCTGTAACTCCGCATATTTACCCTGATAATTCCCCTGATATGCAGGTCAATTTAGCATGGCCAATCCACCTAACCCGCACATCTTTGGACTTCGGGAGGTAACCAGAGCATCTGAAGGAACCCACGAAGACACGGGGAGAATATGCAAACTCCATGCAGACAGTAAACCATGGCCAGGATTGAACTCAAACCCCTGGTGCTGTGAGGCAGCCATGCCAGCCACTGTGCCACCGGGCCACCCTACATTGTGTGTGATGTGATTGGGCACTAAATTTCTACCTCACGATTATTTGCAGAATGCTTGTGATTGTGAGAGTAATATTAGTTTTCATTTGCATCTTGGACATCTGATTTAGGTAATTGCTTGTGTACAATTTAATTGTGGACGCAATACTGAAAGCAGTTTCTCCGCTGTAACTCCGATCTGTCAGTCTCCTCATTTGCTGGCCAGTCTAATCACAGGCCAGCCCAGGAACGCCTGAAGGTTGCCCCTCCAACAGCAACGCCCCCCCCCCCACCATGGCCTGATCATGGCACGCCCTATAACAATTCCAGGACCAGTCCCGACCTCCTTCCTCCCCGGAGTGCCCTGATGTCCAGTCCATTCCCACCACTCCCCCCAGCAGTGGTGATCCCCTCACCACCCCCCCCACCTCACAACGCTCCCCCTGTCCCAGGGTCAGACACCCCCCAAGAAGCAGGCCCCCTCCTAGCAGGCCACCCCACCCCAGCCCACCCCAATCTCTGCCCTCCCTCCATCCCAGACCGATCCCAATGCAAAGTAGCAATAAGACCCATCCCTCCACCACCACCGACTGCCCCTAGGCTCTGCCCACAATAGGCCCTGCCCCCTTGGAACTGCTGGATGCCCAGTGGGCAGTGCCAAGGTGATCCATGGGCATGGGCACTTTGTCCCTTGGGCAGTGCCAGGGGCACAGGCTGGCACTGCCAGGGTGTTCATGCCCAGCGGTCCCACTGCCTGACCCGTTGGGGGGCTCCAATTATCCTCCCTTCATTCCGGTGGTGTCTGCCACAAGTTCCCCGAACGTGAGGAGTTAGTCTGAACCCTGCCAGAATGAAGTACTCCTGGTAGGGTGGGAGATTCAATCAGAATGAGTATGTTCCCAATAATTACATTTAAATTACGTTTCAAACATATTAAAAACAGATTCAAGTTACTTACTTACCTGCATTCCCATTGATTTCCAGTGCGACTCTTCGCCAGCTCTGGGAGATGTGCATGCTTTCCCTGCGCATGCACAAATCCTGGAACAAGGCTGGCGATGTGCATCTCTCTCCAATACGCACCAGAAAAGCTGTGAGTCAGAATGGGAGAATTGCGACCACTAGTTCTAATTTCCATGTTTCTGCAGAACAATCGAACACATTCACTTTTGCTCATTTTCCTGTTGGACTGTGTCAAAATCCTGCAAATCCTCACAAAACACAACTTATTGACGTTTATTTATTAGCGTCACAAGTAGGCTTATATTAAAACTGAAATGAAATTGTTGTGAAAATCCCCCTAGTCACCAAACTCTGTTCGAGTATTCTAAGGGAGAATTTAGCATGGTCAATGCACCTAACCAGCACGTCTTTCAGAGGAAATCCTGGAGGAAACACACGCAGACACAGGGAGAACGTGTAGACTCCACATAGAAAGTGCTCCAAGCCGGGAGTCAAAACCAGGTCCCTGGCATTGTTAGGCAGCAGAGCTAACCACTGTGCTGAAGTGTAGCTGCATCTTTACCATGTGGACCGCAGGACAACTGGAGAAGGGACATAGATGCCACCCACGCCAGCACTCACCTGCAGCTTGAGAATGAACTAATTTTAAAAAGTAGTTATTATATTTTTGTGGCTTTAAATTTCAGGTCATGTGACTGATTTTGCCGTCTGCTTGTCAGTAAACCTGGGGGCTTTATCGTTAGAGATGAAAGAGGGGTTTAGATTGTTTTACTGAGAAGAAAGCGCAGGATATTTATGCTTGGAGGCAATGGCATCAGTCTCTGAGCTCCAATGAGTACATTTTGAGATTGCAGAGAGGCGTCAAAGCTACTGGATTGGAAATAGTTGTGATGTAAACAGTCAATGTCAGTTTAAAGGGCATCGAGATAAAAGATAGCAAATTTGCATTTCTACTCACTCACAGGTTCTTTCGTTTCACGTTGTCATAGAGAGTAGGACAAAGGAAGCCATTTTTGAGCTCAGGTTACAGTTTTTCTACAAATTCATAAATATCACAGGCAGACAGTAGAAGTTCTACGCAGTCAGCAGACAGAAGCTGCTTGACTTTGCGAGTTATCACTGCCAGATATAGGAGGAGATGGTCTCCAGCTGAAAAGGCATAAACTGTGGAACCTTCCCTGAAAGAGTAGTTCTGACATGGTAATGGGGAAGCTGAACCATTGGAAAGGTTTTATTTGCCAGTGGTGGATTTAAGGAACTCTGTGAAAATTGAAGGAAGAACCCAGATGCGTTTGCTCAAAATGATTATTCAATGAAACTATGCAATCAGAGAACAAAGAAAGGTTACAGAAGGAAGCCATTCAGTCCATCTTGTCCATGCTGGCCCCTATGGTGCCCTTTTTATTCCCACCTTCCTGCATTTGACTCATAACCCTGTAGTTTAGAGCACTTAAGGTGCCGATCCACATACATTTTAAAAGAGTTTAAGGTCTCTTCCTCCATCACCAATTCCAGCGAATTCCAGGCATCCATCATCCTTTACATAAAAAAGTTCTTCTTCATGCCCCCTCTGCACCTACTGTCACTTATCCTGAATCTATGTCTTCTGGTTCTAGAATTCTCCAGCAAGGAAACAATTTTATCCTATCCACTCGATCTCTTCCCTTCATACTATTGTACACTTCTATCAAGTCAGCCCTCAACCACTTTTGTACCAAACAAAATAAGCCCAACCTATCCAATCTCTTCTCATAATCACTCTACTAACCTTGACAACATTCTTGTAAATTTCCTCTGCACTCTGTCTAGAGAAATTACATCTTTCCTGTAATATGGTGACCAGAATTGCACACAATGAATCAGGTGTGGCCTCACCGGTGTTTCATATTATGGAAACACATTGGATGATAGGAGCAACTGTCAACTGCTTGCTGTGAGGGCTGTGGGAAGTTTGATAAGAGTAAAATGAGAACATTCCTCTCTCTAATTTAAATTATGCATTGCTTACAAAAGGAAAATAGTACTTAGTCAATATGCTTTTAGTTATTTGTTGCAATGAATGTTATGAATCGTGAAATCTTAACATGACATTCTTTTGATTTTAACAGAGAGTTTGAATCTATTTTATAAGAGCAGCGGTGTCTATGGAGACCATTTACAAAAGCAAGATTTAATTTGGCAATGATCCACCCTTTTCCATCAAAATATGCAGCAAATGTCATTCTTGGTTCAGCCCATATTATATAAAGTCATGATCAGCCCAACGATATCATAACTCTCGTAGAAGATAGTGCAATGCAAGAGAAACAAAGTGCCGCTTGCACTGGGGCAGGAACTGCAGTGAATTGAAATTAGATAGGAAAAACTAGGAGGTGCAAACAATAAAGGGGGAAGGCAAAGATAAAGAAGAGATGGGAAACAACTGAACAAAACCATGGTATGAAGAGAATAAGGAAATTGAGGTGAGTAATCTTAAAAATAGAAGCGAATGCATAGAGGTGTTCCAAATGCTGGGAAAGAGGGAAAGAATAACTTCTGCAATTTGGAAGCTTTAAGGAAATAAATGTGCTAAACGTTTATTTCAATAACTCCCAACATTGACATTTAAACACTGGAGTGCCCTTGTTTTGATTGATCTTTATTAAGCTTTTCTTGAATTAAAAGATCTTCACTTTATCCAGCAGCAAGTTTCCTGTTTTTTATTGTTACCGATTTCTTTCTGTTGGGACATGTTCTCTCTGTACCAACTGTGCGCAATGGACTACTCCGCACTAATTTCATATCACACATGCTCACCCTTTTACGTCTGCATGTCGGCAAGATACAACCCTTATCCTTAGTTCTTGTCGATCCTGCCTTTCTGTATTTTTCACAGATGTTTCTCCTCATTTAATAACCTGTGTGATTAACCTGTACGATTTATCGGTGTAAATGCTACTTGCAGGTTGTAGCTTATTGTAAAGCAGTAAAATGAGATTGGTACATTAACTCCTGAACGTGCTCAGCTCTTCATGGCAGCAGCATAAGCTGCTATGTATAACTCCATGCCAAACACAATGGAGGACTCTTAACCTCTCCCTCTCCGCCCTGCCCACTTCCTTGCAGAACTGGTGGAGACAGAAGTGGGGGCCATGGTAATGGGTTTAGGGACAGCATGTGTAATTCCTTTTCAATCTCCTTGATGGCAGTTTTATGGTAAAAGGGCAGCACAGTGGCACAGTGGTTAGCGTTGTTGCCTCACAGCGCCAGGGACCTGGGTTCGACTCCCGGATTGGGTCACTATCTGTATGGAGTTTGTACTTTCTTATCAGGTCTGCGTGAATTTCCTCCGCGTGCTCTCGTTTCCTCCCACAGTCCGAAAGATGTGCTGGTTAGGTGAATTGGGCATGGTAACTTCTCCCTCGGTGTACCCGAACTGGTGCCAGAGTGTAGCAACTGGGAGAGTTGCACAGTAACTTCATTGCAGCATTAATGTAAGCCTGCTTATGACTAATAAATTAACTTTAACTTTAAATTACAAATGGCAAGGACACTTTTGAACCCTGGGGCCAGCGAGATGGACTGGGCTAGTCTTTTGGATTATTTAGATTTCAATATTCTTCTGCTATTTACCCCAGTGAGCAGCACATCAGTTACATGCTCAATATGCTGTCATACTGAGAATATAAAAACTAGGAGTAGAAGTAAGCCATTTGGCCCCTTGAGCCTGCTCTGCCATTCAACAGGATCATGACTGATCTTTTTGTGGACTCAGCTCCACTTCCCCGCCCGCTCACCATAAGCCTTAATTCCTTTATTGTTCAAAAATTTATCTTTCCTTGCCTTAAAAACATTCAGTGAGGTAGCTTTAACTGTTTCACTGGGTAGGGAATTCCACAGATTCACAACCCTTTGTGTGGAGACATTCCTCCTCAATTCAATCCTAAATCTGCTTCCCCTTATTTTGAGGCTACGTCCCCTAGTTCTAATTTCACCCCCAGTGGAAACAACTTCCCTGCTTCTGTCTTACCTATTCCCTTCATAATCTTATATGTTTCTACAAGATATATCATGACTGATGTCACAGGTGTGGCAGTAGGTGTTATTGACCTCACTACAGGCCACACCTACATAATACTGCCAATGATTATTATTCTTTCTTTTCAAATACTGCTCCGTGCTCCTGCTCACTGCTTCCTCCTCCATTGCTGCTCCATCAGTCGATCAGAAGTCTGGCAAACTGCTTATTTAAAGAATGGAACTGTCTTTTTAGATCAAGGAATTGGATTCTGTACTAAGAATCCAACACCACTACAACCATTCTCCAAACAGTTTAGAATTGCTGGCTTAAAGAGGCTGTGTAATTTTAGAGTTGCCTTCATGTAGATGTAAAACTCACAGCTGAAATAATTTTATTCCTTAGTTCCTTTATGCGAAAACTACAAATCTGATCAAATAAAGGAATTGCTTAAGAGGAAGTGAGACTCACTAAGTTGTACACTGAGGATTGGCAAGTGAAGCCAAATGTCGAAACGCTGGGCATTTGATGCAGTAACGGAGGTACTATATGCCTTATACGAAGAAAGAGTTGCTCCGAAGGGAAGTCAAAGACTTTGCGATCTGTAATCCTGAAGCTCGGATGCATTGATACATGTGTAAGTAGGTAACTGGTGAATTTAAAGTCTTACCCCCATCTCTGAGAGAGTGTCATTTTAATCAGTTGTATGGTGATATAAATATGATAACTATACAGCGTAACCAGTTAAACTCAATAACAGAGTTGCAGGTAATCATTGACAGCTATTCTAAACCTGAAATGTAATGAGTTAAATTAAAAATAATGACAATGCAGGTGATGTGTTGTAAGAGTGGCATGTTGGAACTGGTCTATAGCTGTGTGATTCCCAGCACTCGGATCTGCAGAATGCCTGCTGCTGACGATGTTTGGCTCAGAGTTGAAGGGTGGAGTCTGAGCTTCAGGCACTGTGATGCACTCAAGAGGATGAAAGTTACCTGGCGTTTTGTTTGAGGAGGCAGTCACACTGCTTCAGCTGGACACTTCAGATTTTGTCTGCGATCAGGTCCAGAAGGCTATCACTGCAGGAGAAGGAGGTATGGGGATTCAGAAGGCACCAGCAGAGGAGCCTTAGCTCTTGTAATTCTCTAACAGGTTTGATGTTCTTGCAATGCACGTAGAACAGGAAGGATGAGCAAACTGATGCAGAAACATAAAAACATAGAAAATAGGAGCAAGAGGAGGTCCTTGGTCCTTCAAACCATTCATTATGATCATGACTAATCATCCAACTCAATAGCCTGATCCCGCTTTCTCCCTTTACCTTTTAATCCCTTTTACCTCAAATGTTATTATTTAACTGTTTCTTGAAAATAGTCAATATTTTAGCCTCAATTATTTTCTGTGATAGAGAATTCCAGTGGCTGATCACTCATTAATTTCTCCTCATCTCTGTCTTAAATGTTCTACCCTTTATGTTATGTTCAGACTGTGGCTGAACATAACAGGAATATTCTTCTTGCGTCTATCCTGTCCAGTCTTGTTAGGAGTTTATTGATTTCTATGGTACCTCCCCTCACCCCCACCCAGCCTCATTCTTCTGAATTCCTGTGAATATAATCCTAACCGACTCAGTCTCACCTCATACGCCTGTTTCGCCATTCCAGGAATCAGTCTTGTAAACCTTCTTTTAATTTAATTTGATTTATTATTGTCACATGTATTATTGTACAGTGAGAAGTATTGTTTCTTGCACACAATACAGTGTATCGTTCATAGAGAAGGAAACAAGAGAGTGCAGAATGTAGTGTTACAGTCATAGTTAGCATGTAGAGAAAGATCAACTTTTTTTTATTCCAATTCAATCAAATCAAGTCCAAGTCAGAGTCTCAACAAGTTGAGACACTCCCGATCCAAGCTGACAAGACAGTGCTCTCACCTCCTGCCTTGGGCTTGATCTACGTGATCCAAGCTGATTGGAGTAGGCATAGCTCTTCCTTCAAGGTTTGACCTCATTTGCAGCTTAGCCAAAAGGCCAAGATGCCGCTTTTAAAAATTGCTTCAGATGAAGCTAAAAGGTAACCCAATGACTACAACCAAGCACAGCATGTCGATATTACACTTGATCTTAGTCTGCAAAATAAGTCCATTCAAAAGTCTGACAGCAGCAGGGAAGAAACTGTTCTTCAGTTGGCTGGTATATGACCTCAGACTTCAGACCTCAGATAGAAAAAAATGGAAGAGAGAATGCCTGGGGTGCGCGGGGTCCTTAATTATGCTGGCTGCTTTTCCAAGCCAGTAGGAAGTGTAGACAGAGTCAATGGATGGAGGCTGGTTTGCCTGATGGATTAGGCTGCATTCATGGTCTTTTGTAGTTCCTTGCATTCTTCAGCAGATCAGGAACCATGCCAAGCTGTGATACAATCACAAAAAATGCTTCCTATGGTGCATCTGTGAAAATTGATGAGAGTCGTGGCTGACATGCCAAATTTCTTTAGTCTTCTGAGAAAATAGAGGTGTTGGTGGACTTTCTTAACTGTAGTGTCGGCATGGGGGGACCAGGAGAGGTTTTGGTGATCTGGATTTCCAAAAACTTGAAGCTCTCAGCCCTTCCTACTTTGTCCCCAGTGATTTAGATAGAGGCATGCTCTCCTTTACGCTTCCTGAAGTCGATGACAATCTCCTTCGTTTTGCTGGCATTAAGGGACAGATTATTGTTGCTGTGCTAGTTCACCAGATTCTCTATTTCATTCCTGTACTCTGTCTTGTCATTGTTTGACATCTGACATCAGCAAACTTGAAAATCGAATTGGAGAGGAATTTGGCCACACAGTCATAGGTATCCAGGAAGTATGGTAGGTGGCTTGTAGGGCACCGGTGTTGAGGATGATTGTGGAGGAGATGTTATTGTCTATTCTTATTGATTGTCATCTGTGAGTTAGGAAGTTCAGGATCCAGTCACAGAGGGAGGTGCCGATGCCCAGGTCACAGAGTTTGGAGATGAGTTTTGTGGTAATAATAGTGTTGAAGAGTGAGCTATAGTCAATAAATAGAAGCCTAACATAGGTGTCCTTGTTACCTAAGTGTTGCAGGGTTGAATGCAGGGCCAGGAACATGGTATCTGCTGTGGACTTGTTGCGGTGGTAGACAAACTGTAATGTATCCAGGTAGTCCAGGCGGCTGGAATCAATTCATGCTTTAACTGGCCTTTCGAAGAAGTTCATAATGATGGATGTCAGAGCACCAGCTGATAGTCATTAAGGTATGCAGCTTGGTTTTTCTTTGGAACTGGTATGGTGGTCATCTTCTTGATGCAGATAGGGATCTCAAATTGTTGAGACAGAGGTTGAAGATGTCTGTGAATATCCCACCAGTTGATCTGCGCAGGATCGGAGTGCTTGTCAGGATACCCCATCTGGGCCCATCACTTTCTGTGGGTTTCTCTGCACTTTTGTGGGTTTTCCGTGCTTTCTCCGTGCTCCCTCTTGAGCAAGAACATTCTGCCTCAAATCAGGAGACCAAAACTGCATACAATATTCCAGGTGTGGCCTCACCAAGGCCTTGTATAATTGCATCAAGACATCCCTGCTCCTGCACTCGAATCCTCTCGCTGTGAAGGCCAACATACCATTTGCCTTTATTACTGCCTTCTGTACCTGCAACTTAAACATAGCATTATAATGCATAGGGCATTGAAGTGGGGAGAATAAAAATGAATTTAGTAGTAATAGGGGCAATATAATTAGAGGAAGAGACATTGTTCTCTTCAGCCGAGGCCATCATTTCTGAAGGTGTTACAATTCCAGTTGATATTATAGCTGGAAAGGATTGTCCCAGAAGTGGGGATTATCTTGCCAGCTCGTCATGCAAGTCGTTTGGCATGGCAAGATGACACAATCATGTAACAAGGGAAAATTGGCTTTGCATTCGGTTTCTTGCCTCTGGCGATATTATTGGCTTTGTTCTGCTGACATAACAGAGCAGGAGGCTGATTTAAATATATATGATCTAATTTTACTATTATTAGTGAGCCCGGACGTAATTGTTTGGTCTCACTTGCCTTAGCAACCTCCTCGGTGGAGGTCCTCACCGGCGAGGATCACATATGATCCCCAACAATGTGGACTTAATATATTGGCCTTGCTGGTGGGACTGGAGGCCACTAAGGTGCCCCAGGTCAACAGGGCAGCCTGGCACCCCGGTACTGCCCTCCGGGCACCTTAGCACTACACACTGGGCACTGAGCAGTGCCAAGGGGTGGGTTCAAAGGGGAAGGGCATGGCCTAAGGGAAGAGCATAGCCTGAAGGGAATTATGCCCGCAACTAAATTAATAATGTATTACTAGAAAAAAATTATCTATCAGCAGTACTGAAGATTTGGGTGGCACAGTAGCACAGTGATTAGCACTTGCTGCTTCACAGTGACAGGGACCCAGGTTCAATTCTATCCCTGGGGTGACGATGTCTGCACATTCTCACCGTTTCTGCTCTGGTTGCCTCCCATAGTACAAACATGTGTGGATTATGTTGATTGGTCTTGCTAAATTGTTCCTTAGTGTCAGGGGAATTAGATGGATAGATGCATGGGATTATGGGGATGGGGCGTAAGTGGGGTTGTGTTTGGTGCAGGATTGATGGGGCCAAATGGCCTCCTTCTGCACTGTAGGGAGCCTATGATTCATCCACCAAGTATGATTTTATGATAATGGACCATTTCCGAACTTTCAGAAACTTCACCTGAACTGAGGAAATCAGAATTATAGAGTACAACCTGAAGAAGCTACAGAGATGGCTCATTCAAGCAAACCTTTTTCTTGCCAAAACAAGAAAGTGCTCTTTTCACTGTTGTTCTGCTCGATAATGTTAACTGCCATAATCTACAGATTTCAGTTCAGGTATGATATCATTACAGCGAGATACCTTCAGATTTTTGAAAATGTAAGCATGACATTGGAAAATGAAAGAATGGAAGAAGCTGAAAGAGCCAAGGCTTCTAGAAAAGGATTTTGGTCAGTGAACTCGATAGGACGACTTGGCAACCAGATGGGGGAATATGCAACATTGTACGCATTGGCAAAATTGAATGGGCACCAAGCGTATATCTTGCCTGCCATGGCCAATTATCTCTCTCCAATCTTCAAAATTACCCTTCCAACCCTCCATGATGAAGTGAAAAACAAAATAACTTGGAAAGACTATGGTCTCCATGACTGGATGGAGGATCAGTACCGCAGTATCTCAGGGGATTATGTTATGCTCTCAGGGTATCCATGTTCCTGGACCTTTTATCATCACATCCGAGAAGAAATTCTTCGCGAGTTCACCTTTCATGACTTCATCAAAGACCAGGCTAATGCATTCCTTAGACGGATTGGAGGGGAGCGAAAGAATGTGACATATGTCGGTGTGCATGTTCGAAGGGGAGATTACATACATGTCATGCCAGATGTGTGGAAAGGAGTCATAGCTGATAAGAAATATTTAGACACAGCAATGGCTTACTTCCGAAATAAATATAAAAATGTTATCTTTGCAGTGACGAGTAACGGGATGGATTGGAGTAAACAGAATATCGATAATTCCAAAGGAGATGTTTTCTTTTCAGATGATCCAAAGCTATCCAGTCCGGCCAATGACATTGCTATCCTTGCTCATTGTAACCACACTATAATGACAATAGGGACATTTGGTTACTGGGCTGGTTACCTGGCAGGTGGGGAGACAATTTACCTCACAAACTTCACTTTGCCAGAATCACCATTTCTAAAGATATTTAAGTACGAAACAGCTTTCCTACCTCAGTGGATTGGAATCCCTGCTGATCTCTCACCACTTCTAGCCAAAAAAACTTCAAATTAGCTCAATGGCTACATGTACTAAAATCTTTGAACTTCAATTACTTTTTCAATCTCCAAAATACCAAAATGAGGCTCTGGAGTGTTATCTAGGTATCCAGAATGTCCACTGGAAGTTATATTTATTTCTTTTTAAAGTACTGATCTTGTCATTGTTTAATATATTTTCATGTCTTGCAGTTATGTTGCTGAAGTTCATAAATGAAGGGGTTCATGGTATATACTTCACATTCAAAATATAACATTGCAGTGTACTGTCAAAAACATCTTAGGTTAAAGATAGTTTCTTTGAGGAAACAGGTGTAAATTTAACTTCAATGCCTTTATTTTTATATGTGAGAATGTGAGGCTGCCAACCATAATAACTCACTGCTGCAACCTCCAAAATAACACAAAATGGGAACTTTAGTATAGAAAGAATGCTTCACACCACAATATTTATTAATACATAATGAGCATTCTGTAGGTGTTGGAAATCTGAGATAAAATTAATATTACTAAACAGCATTTCTTGCATTTTCTGCTTTTATATTTTTTCCTGAATTATTTGAAACCTCCAGCCCAAATATTATTCACTTCTAAAGAAATTACTTAATCTTCATCGCTTGGATGGAGAACCAATTATTATTAATTGGTTAATAATGATTTAATAATGAATTATTAACCAGAATGGAATAATGCCGTTCTGTCAATGCAACACTGGCCGTAATGTAATAAAAACTAGAGCACAAGGAGTTTGAAATCATGCTACAACTCCACAAAGTACTTGTTAGACCATACTGAGAGCACTGTGGCTTGTTCTGGCCTCCACATCTTATGAAGAGTGTATTAACATTGAAGGGAGAGCAAAGTGGATTTTCTTGAATATCACTTGAACTACCAAGAATTAAGTTATACAGAGAGACAGAACAAAGGTTGTATACTTAGGATTTAGAAGATACAGAGTTAATTTGATTGAAGTCTTCAAGATATTCTGGGGAACTAATCAAGAAAAAAGGGAATTAATTTTGAGAAACTGAGGAAAATAAAATTTGGGAATATATTCTAGGAGTGGCATTTTCTGGCCTTGCTCATCCCAAAACTGCAAAACCCCATCTGAGGTCAATGGATCCTTCCATGTTCCACACCGCGTCTACTCCGATTCCTGTAATGGATGGGAAAGTAAAATTCTGGCCTAGGTAATAAAATTAGGTAAAATTTCTAAAGGCAAAGGTGGTAAAGGATTGAAATTCTCTTCCACAATTGGCAGGTGATACTCGGTTAACTTCAATTTTAAATCAGAACTTAATTGATTTCTGTTAAAGCTATTGAGCCATAGAAGAATCATAGAATCCCTACAGTGCAGAAGGAGGCCTTTTGGCCCATCAAGCCTGTGCCGACAATGATCCCACCCAGGCCTTATCTCTGTAATCTCATATTATTACCCTACTAATCCTCCTGACACCAATGGACAATTTATCATGGCTAATCATGCGCACAACTTTGGTCTATGGAAGAAAACCCACAGGAAATCCTTACAGACACAGGGAGAACATGCAAACTCCACACAGACAATGACCCAAGCTGGGAATCAAACCCAGACCCCTGCCACTGTGAGGCAGCAATGCTAATCACTGTGCCATTGTGCCATAGATTTATGGAATTAGTTCACAGATTTGTTGTCCGAATGGTGGAACAGGTTCAATGGGTGAAATGACTTTCTCCTGTTTCTATGATCCTGTTATGGAAATAAATCTAAATAAAAATTGGGGCTGTCTCTGTAATCAATAAATGATTCCCCAACCTCCCCCCACCCCACAATAATTGTTAAAAACCCTGTTTAGAAATGCAATAATATTTTCTAAATCAATGTTGATCAAGAACGCAGTTGGAAGTCAACAATATCATGTTACATCAATCATATATTTGTAACTTCATTGAGCAGAAACCTTGTGCCAATTCTGCAATCAGATATGACAATCAAGAAATAACACACATGAAGCTCATTGGGAACATGTGCATGCATAGTTTTTCTGTCATTTTTCTTTTCCAAATTGCCATTTTATAATTGGTTCGTCTGATAGATTTTAAATATGTTTAGATATGTGACGCTGAATATTTTTTTGTCACAGTGGTTAGCACTACTGCCTCACAGCTTCAGGGACCTGAGTTTGATTCCCAGCTTGGGTGACTGCCTGTGTGGAGTTTGCACATTCTCCTCCTGTCTGTCTGGGGTTTCCTCCGGGTGCTGCAGTTTCCTTTCACACTCCAAAGATGTGTGGGTTTAGCAATTTAGTCATGCTAAATTGTCCCTTAGTATCCTCCTTCTGCACTGTAGGAACTCCATGATATACTTACAATACAAGTTAAGTTCTGATCACATGAGCAATTGGAAGGAAAACCTGAGACATTGATTCTCCAATGCTGTTTTATGAAGTTAACATTTTTTATTATAATTAGTACTGGCAGAATACACTCACATTTAGCACATTTTGCTTTCATTTATTGCAGCCTTTAAGTTCAATGATAAAATGTCTGGCCCAATTGCTGTTTTGTGAACAACATTAAACTGTTGATTTACTGTTTCTGTAAATGAACAAAGCTATTATTTAAATAAAGTTCCACGAAAATTATTGAATTAACCAGTTGTAATAACGTGAGTGGAACACAATTTTTTTAAATGTGTCACTAAATTCCTGGATTACTGGTAATGTTTTGAATTACTGGTGATTTTCCCTGGAAATCAGCTGTGTAAATAAATACATTTCAGGATATTAATAGATATTAATAATTTCTACTGAAGTATACAATTATTCCTGCTTCAGTGTGTGACACAGTTCTTAAAGTAAAACAAGGTTCATATATTAGTCATAAATAAGGCTTACATTAACACTGCAATGAAGTTCCTGTGAAATTCCCGTAGTTGCCACACTCCGGAGCCTGTTTGGGTCAATGCACCTAAGCAGCACTTCTTTCAGGAAATCAGAGCACCCAGAGGAAACCCACACAGACAGTTACCCAAGGCCAGGATCGAATCCAGGTCCCTAGCATTGTGAGGCAGCAGTGCCAACCACTGTGCCACCATGTTGCCCCTTGATTGAATGACAACAATTCCTCGATGAATTCAGGACAGCATTATCACAGTGATTACAAATAGTGACAGGCTGGAGTTCAACAGAAACATCATTCAGTTTATTTGCTGAAAATATTAACCTGGGAATCCGTGTCACAATTTCCACATGTGGAAGTAATGAAACTTTTCAAATTCTCTTACCACCAACCAATATTGAGGCAATAAATGTTGGACACTAAGAACTCTCAACATCAATATTTTGCTCCCAATCATTTAGTAAACTGGCCTCTTGGGTTTTTCATTGGCCACATTTAAATGGGAACATGCAAAACTGGTCGACAGAAAAATTTGCATCATTTATATATACAAATCAACTGTTAAACTGAAAACACAGAGCTCGAAATTAACTCCGAACACTGGCTGAGAATCAAGTGTTTGGCCAATCAGTAACCCTCACTAGCCATATTGCAGTCCCACTGTCCCAAAGTTAACCTGCTCCTCTGAATGGAAAAGCAGGACAGCTGTTTGAACATAGGAATTAGGACAAAAGTAGGCAACTTCAACCCTTCACACCTGCTTCATGCCATTCAATTAGTTCAGTTTTTAGTTTATTTATTTATTAGTCACAAGTTGGCTTACATTAACACTACAATGAAGTTACTGTGAAAGCCCTCTAGTTGCCACACTACGGCACCTGTTTGGATACACTGAGGCAGAATTTAGCATGGCCAGTTCACCTAACCTGCACATCTTTGGACTGTGGGAAGAAACCGGAGCAAACCCACACAGACACAGGGAGAATGTGCAAAATGCACACTGACAGTGACCCAAGTTGGGAATCGATCCCGAATCCCTGCCGCTGTGAGACAGCAGTGCTAACCACTGTGCCACCGCGCCTGATCTCTTCTTGGTCTGAAATTCACCTCCCTACTTGTTCCCCATAATCCCTTTAACTCATTTTTAAAATCAGAAATGTATCTATCTCCTTCTTGAAACTATTTAACAATTCAGACACCACCCTGCTATGGGGCACCAAGCTCCACAAGTTCACTACCCTCTGCAAAAAGTAATTCCTCCTCTTAGTTGTTATGGTTGAAGATTGTTACGAAGATCTGTTTAAAAATGTAGCTGGAGGTTTGAACAGGAGAGTAGTAATAGTTTCTCCAACATGCAAGCCATTCTCAGAGATAAGTCGAGAGTGAAAATCTAATCTAGTTCACAAGTTTGAAGCAGTAACCAAGAAGAACCAGTAAATTGCTAGCCTTTCTCTCAAAGAATGTGACAAAAAAGATGCTTTGGATTACCAAACAAACTCATTGACCCTGAAAGTCCAGTTTTATCTTTGTGTAACACCAACATTCTTCTTTCTCCATATCCCCAGATTTTTAATTTTTTTAAATGTTTACAATTCTTCAGGAGTCATCTTAATCCCATGTGGGTATTTGCTTTCAGTGCAGAGCAATTATTAAAATGGGAGTTATAATCCAGGCTCTTTACTTCCTGCGTTGCTGTCCGTGAGAATTCACCAATGTGATTTGCTGCTTTGCCTGTTTGATGACATCAATGTTCCTGGACACCAAACCTCTTCTACCGTTAGTGACAGAATTAGATTAACATCAGGGAAGACTCAGGGTGGAATCTTCTGGCCACGCTCGCCCCAAGAGTGCAGAATCCCACCCAAGATCAATCCACCATCCCTCTCCCCCCCCCTTCACCACCATTATATCCGCTACAGAGGGCGGGATGGGAAAATTCCATGCTAAGTCTTTGTGACGAACTTTCTTCATGGTCAGCAACATGCACGGTCACTTGACAACAAAACCCAGACATTAATAAAATTGTTAACATCAATAGCAATTGCTGCAGAAAGCACAGGAAGTGTATGATTATATTCACACTTCAGAACTTTAGTCATTACATGCAATTCATACAACACACGTGGTTGGATTCTCTGGCCTTTCTTTTGCCTTTGGTCTCTCTCATCTTTGGCCAGTATTGAGGTCTTCCGATCCTGCTGCCATCAATGAGATTTCCCATTGGACCCGACCTATGCTGTCAAGAAACACATGGCTGGAATGCACCATCAGTGAGACTGGAATGTTCTACCAGCATGAAGAGTCAAAAAATCACATCCACAGTGTAAAAAAAATTCAAACATAGGCCCAGTTTTTCTCCCGTGAGCCAGGTGTGAAGAGTGCAAATTCCTGCCTCTATGAAGCTTCCCTTTAAAAATAGCGGTTCTCCTTTCCCTTCTCATGGGTGAGTGGGCTAAATTCGAAGTCAAACCTTGGTATGAGTGTGTATGTTGTTGAGCATGCAATTAAGTGTCAACTCATGCCAACCCATACCTTCTTTGCCCTTAAGTCTATTGTCATATAGTTTAGGTATCAGCTATTACGCTCCCAAAGCAGGTCCTCTTTTTCCAGGTCAGTCAGGGTAATGCACCAGAGGAGGACAGACAAAGTGCTTCAGTGATATCCTGAAAGCCAACTTGAAATGTAACATTGATATCAACTGTAGGAAATTGAGGTCTTTGATAAACTAGTATTTTCTGCATTGTATAGAATTCTCATGAGCTTCATTAATTCAGTACTGATTCTCCCTCTTTGCAAAGGATAGTTCTAATCAGGCAACAAATTCCAGTTGATTTTATAACTGGACAGGAAGATCCCAGAATGGGATTCTGGCTCAAAAGACTAACTTTTGTTAATAAAATTTGGAGAAACAGAGTCAAAGGACTGCTAATTAGTTTTAACAATGAGAAAACTAATAAATTTATGAGACATGAAAAATTGGATTGCAATATGATGTAATATTCCTAGCTTCACAAACACACACATGGATTACAAAATACATCTGTAATTATAATGGGTTTAGTAACATAAAGTCTCTTTAAGCACTCAGGTTGACTGTGGTCAAATATATATATCTTGAAACCAAGTGAATGTGTCTGGATTTTTCTTTAAACCCCCAACTCCAGATGACTATCATGAGAGTTGGCAAATTCCATATCCAACTGTTATGCTTTCAAACCATCTTTCTCGTTGGTGCTTTTCATTAGCTGTTTGCATTCCACAATCTGCTCCAAGTTTTCGAACTGACTATTTTAAAACAAAGTTTCCACTCCACTTTAACAATGGCTACTGTACAAACTGTTCACAGTTGCTTTAACTCTCAATTCCCAGACACTATTAAAATGGCAACAAACTTTTGAGTTACCTCTGAAGTCTGATTTCCCACTTTAGCTCTAATTAGTGCAGCTGTATCTTTCACTCAATTGAGTGCATTTTACAAGGTTAAAAAAAAACTAGATCAAACAATGGAACCCATGAAGATTGAAGTGATTCAGTGGAAGCCATTTAAGTTTTTATTTGATTTGATTTGATTTGATTTATTATTGTCACGTGTATTAACAGGCAGTGAAAAATATTGTTTCTTGTGCACTATACAGATAAAGCATACAATTCATAGAGAAGAAAACGAGAGAGTGCAGAATATAGTGTTACAGTCATAGCTAGGGTGCAGTGAAAGATCAACTTAGTGCAAGTTTAGTCCATTCAAAAGTCTGACAGTAGCAGGGAAAAAGCTGTTCTTGAGTAGGTTGATATGTGCCTCAGACTTTTGTATCTTTTTCCCAATAGAAGAAGGTGAACGAGAGAATGTCCGACATGCATGAGATCCTTGATTATGCAAGCTGCTTTTCCGAGGCAGTGGGAACTGTAGACAGAGTCAATGGATGGAAGGCTGATTTGTATGATGGATTAGGCTACATTCACGACCTTTCGTTGTCCCACTCAGCATCCATTTATTTTGGTCCCTATCTTCCTCCTCAGAGGAGATGCTTCCTGCTGAATAGACATTACATATCTGCAGAGGTGCAAATGGGGCTGATCCATACATCGAGGGTGTCAGAGGGTTAGGGTTAGGACCAATGACCTGAAAACTCCAGAAAAGATTCTGAAACCTCCCAAAAATGCCAAGAAAAATGCTCACACTTCTCCAAACCCTCATCAAAATCCCCAAAACTCTTTCCAATTCAGCTTGCCTTTGCTTCAACTTTCATCCATTCTACCTTTGGATGAGCAAACATCAAACACAGATTGGTTGCTTGCCCATGTTGTCCCACAGACAATGTAGTATTTAGGGGTGGCACAGTGATTAGCACTGCTACCAGGGACCCAGATTTGATTCTAGCCTTGGGTGACTGTCTGCATAGAGTTTGCACATTCTCCTTGTGTCTGTGTGGGATTCCTCCAGATGCTTTGGCTTCATCCCACACTCCAGTGATGTGCACGTTAGGTGCATTGGGCATGCTAAGTTGCCCCCTAGTATCCTGAGATGCATGGCTTAGGGAAATTAGTGGGGCAGATATATGGGGCTTTGGGGATAGAGCCTAGGAGGGATATGCTGTGGGAAGGTCACTGCAGACCTGATGGGCTGAGTGGCCTCCTGCTACACTGTAGAGATTCTATGATTTTACGATTCTATGAATATTTGGTCAACAGCAATTGGAATCATTTGAAGGAGATTCCTACTTGTTGGCAGGCGAACATCCGATCCAATGCTTGCGTCCACCAACTGAAATGAATGTGCGATGATGATGGGCTGTCTACCTACATCTTCTTGCACTATTTCACATGAGCCAGTGCGGACAACATAAAATTCTGCCCCTAATTTTTCTTTGTTAATTAAAGGATTGTGAAATGGGAACTTACTGTCTCTTCGAGAGATGTATTATAAATCTGCAAGGTCATGGTTAGGAAGTGACATGCTAGGAGAGAAAATGTTTCTTTCACGCTTTTCAATGTTTGTGCCACTGATCTAAAAAACTAGTTAACCCTTTCAGACTCCGGTTTGGATCCTACTCAAAAATAATCTTAAAAGTCTGCAAGCTGGAGCATTGCACACTGGTTTATTGGGTGAGCTTGGCAGTGCAATCTTTCCTCACTCTTGTCAGTAAGTAATCCAGTGAAACAAGCATCAGAACTCCCGGGTGAATTGGGAGACCTCCAGCTACCCTCTCCCACCTGCCCCTGTGTCCCTATCGGGCATCATACCCAAGATTAGCGTCAGTAATTACAATATTCAATAATATGTTAAATCTGATTTGGATAGAATTAATGAGCTTGGGACAGAATCATCTGGGCTTGCTTTTCCTCTGTGGCCTCGCCGAGGAATGTTCTCTCCTGCAAGGATCAATGGGGACCAGACATGATGGCCTCGTCGGTTGAACCGAAGGCCATGAGGCACCTTGCACACCTCTCTCTCTCCCATCTCAGGAGGTTGGGGGCAAGAGACATGGCCCTTAGGATTGTGCCAATGGGATGGGGCTTTAGGGAGCAGGGCCACACCAGGGGCATATGTTCAGTGGGGAGATGGAGCGGTGCTACAGTGCACTCTGCAGTTGCGATCGCTCGCTCCAATGGTGGGGGAGGAGGTTGGTGATGGGCCTGGGTGGAGGGGAGGGAGGAGGGATTCAGCCACAGAATCCTGCAGTAGTGGGAGGGAAATGGGCTGGTTGACAGTCTAGAGGCAGTGACAGTTCTCTGCGAATTTCTCCTATTTTCACTCTTGTTTGGGATTTAATATGTCTTTGGTAAGGTCATCCCTTATCAGTGGAATGTTATCTAAAATCAGCAATAGGCTGATGCCTGGTAGAAAATGAGATGCTTAGCCACCAATGGCCGTGATGCATGGCTTTTAGGCAAAAGGATTTTAGGTCACGGCACTCATGCCAGCTCCGTAAAGGATGATGTCTAATTTGCTCACCCTGTCACCTCCTCAGCACTTAAATAACAGGGGTTCTCCATGTAAAGGCCATCCCAGGGCTCACAAGCTATTTCTCCTTGATCATCAGCAACTGACTGCAAGAAAAGCTATACTCCCTCAAGAGGTGCAGTGGAGGCGTAGCACAGTGACCTCTACCCATGCACAGAGAAATCATTGAGTTAGGACAACAGCCCAGCATGTGGGCATTGGCAACTCTGGTCAGTGCAAACACATTGCAGAGGAGGATACGAGGGAATGATCTCATCCATTCTGCCAGGGTAAGTCACTCTTGTCATCACTCACAACCCACACACCTAGCACACATCTACTGAGGTCTCACTCAGTACCAGCTCACAGGACACCATCACAGAGGCAAATTGAGCCCAGACAATTCTGCCCCAGGTTCACTAATTCTATTCAAGTCAGATTTAGCATATATTTGAATATTATAATTACTCTGCCAATGACGGGGTGGGGTCTGATGTCTGTTGGAGGCACAGGGGGAGGTGGGAGAGGACAGCAGGAGGTCTCCCACATGCATCTTCATCTTCTCTGCCCGTTGTCTCCTCATCACCTCACTGCTCCCATTCATCATCCACACATGCCAGGCATGCTCACCATTGCACTCGCACGCGCCCTTTTAACACTCTCTCCATTTGTTTATTATGCAGGACAAGCTAGCACATAATAGCACATAATAGAAGGAAAGATTCCAGATGGGCAGGCGTTGGCCATAGGTGCAAATCCCCACAGGCTTTGCAGAAAGGAGTCTAAGCTGGCCAGGGAGGAAGTCAACCGCTCCTGTGCCAACAGTGATGCGGTGATAAATCAAGTGAGAATCCAGCACAGCATCATCTATCATACAAAACTAATGGGAGCTATATCTCCTAGACCTGAAGGCTCCCATTTATGCACAATATTGTCTTGCTTCCCCTGCAGGCACACAAGGAGAGCAGCCCATTAACCAAGAGCTCATTAATCAGGTCCATGATAGCTCTGAGAGCAGCACACATGATATCTCTGACATAGAGATTGGAAACTTGCCATCACACTTGGGTATCTGCACAGGTGGAGGCAGGGACGTCCTAGGCTGCTGACACTCAGAGGATTGCTGGAGGCCAGAAATCTGCTGTGCACCAATCTTATGATGAACCTCAGGACCCGGTTATGTTTCAGTTGCTGGAAACCCAAAGACAAAGTCGGAAACATGAGGGAGGGATGTCAGCTATACTCGGATTATGAGGCAGAATGGAGGAACCCTACCACCTTCTGTCCCAGGAGACAGCAAGCCACGTTCATTTCCACCATCTGGCCATCACCACTGCCTCGTGGTCCTCATTTTGACAGATGCACCATTGAAATCATGCCTTCCGGATGTATCGCAGCTTTGTATGGCTCCTGATCTGACCATTGGCCATACGCAGGATTCAAAAATAGGCTATGACCCTCCAAGTCTTGGATCTCCAGAGGATGCTTGTCAAAGTCATCACAGAAAGGTGTAGCAGGCAGCAGGCTGCTTCCTTCTTTGCTATACATGTGCCAAGATGTGTTTTTTTTTTCATTTTATTCATTTACGGGATGTCAATGTTGCAGGCTAGGTCAACATTTATTGCCCATCCTTAACTGATCTTCATTTCAGAAGGCCTTTGAGAGTCAACCACATTGCTGTAGCTCTGGAGTCATATGTAGGTTAGAAACCAGGCAAAGACAGCAGACTTCCTTCCCCAAAGGACATTAATGAACCAGATGGGTTTTTACGACAATGGTTTCATAGGCATCATTAGACTTTTAATTCCAGATTTTTATTGAATTTAAATTTCACTATCTGTCATGGTGGCAAGGTTAGAAAGATTAAGAAGGTCTAGTTGCACAACATAGGCCAGGGTGTTCAGCCTTTGTACATCACATTTACCACTTTAAATAAACTCTCACTTATTACACTCCATCTTCTGATGAGATGCCTTTCTTTAGTTAGCACTCAGTCAACAGGATTCTTGTTCCATAAAAAAACACAGTGGTTAGCACTGCTGCCTCGAAGTGCCAGGTTCCTAGGTTCGATTCCCAGCTTGGGTCACTGTCTGCATGTTCTCCTTGTATCTGAGTGGGTTTCCTCCAGGTGCTCTGAACTCCTCCCACAACCCAAAGAACATGCTGGTTAGGTGCATTGGCCATGCTAAATTTTCTCTCAGTGTACCCAAAAAAGCACTGGAGTACGGTGACAAGGAGACTTTCACAGTAACTTCATCTCAGTGTTAATGTAAACCGACTTGTGACTAATGAATAAGCTTTAACTTTAAAAAGAGCCTCTTCCAGCCAGCACATTAGTGGTGTTACCTTTCAGTGACTGAATGCATTGTTAGTTTTGTCTGTTTTTTTGGGATATGAGGACGTCTCCCACAATGTTCAGGATTATCCTCACTTATCCCAGCCATTATCATTGTGTGCTCTCACCATATGTAATCCTGCTGAACTTTCCTAAATTCCATTAGCTTCAACCTCCAGTGACACTGAACCTCAGATCACTGAGGTCCGGTGATGGGCTGAGTGGCCTGTTTCTGCTCCTTTGTCTTTTGATAAGGATTAAGTCATGAGGAGGATGCAGATGTCCATAGTCCTTACATGGCAGGAGGTTGATGATAACTTGCAGTGGGAGCAATGCTTCAACTCGCAAGGAACTTCTGCAAACGTTTGACTCGTGAGAGGAATTTTCCTTTCTCACCTGAGATCACCAAGGATGACCTTAGATCAGAAGAGGTGAAAGTCTTCACATGACATTGCCATGACAGGGTCCTGGTCACTGAGGCTAAGCGAGCTGCCATCAACCATCCGAACTGTGCTCGCCCCAAAACCAGAAAATCCCACCCGGAGTCAACAGACCTTTGCATGGTCTGCTCAGCCCCTCCAATAATCCCGGCGGCAGCTGAGACTGGAAAATTCCCTTGCAGGAGTTAAACATTCACAGAAGTTCTTTGAGAATCGAGGCACTGCTTCCACTGCAAGTTATCATCAACCCTCTGCAATGTAGGGACGATGGACATTTGTTTCCCCCTCAAGACACAATCCTTATCATAAGACCATAAGACATAGGAGGAGAATTAAACCACTTGGCCCATCAAGTCTGCTCCACCATCCAATCATGATTGATACTTTTCCCATCCCCATGCTGCTGCCTTTTCCCCTAATTTCTGATCCCCTTATTAACTAAGAACCTATCTATCTCTGTATTAAAAACACTCAATGACCTGGCCTCCTTCTGTGGTAAAGAGTTCCACGGATTTACCACTCTCTGGCTGCAGAAATTCCTCCTCATCTTGTTTTAAAGGATCATCCCATTAGCCTGAGGTTGTGCCGTCTGGTTCTAGTTTTCCCTATTAGTGGAAACATTCTCTCCTTGTTCACTCTATTCAGGCCTTGCAGTATCCTATAAGTTTCAATAAGCTCCCCCCCTCATCCGTCTAAACTCCAATGACTACAGACCCAAAATTCTCAACCATTCCTTATCAGTGAGGATATGAGCTTCCAACAGTCAAACAGGAGAGCATTGCTCATAGAAGGGGCATGAGGTTGATGAATGTTCTCAATGGTTGGCCTCATCACCAAGAATCAGGAAGCAATGAGTGCTTGCTAAGGTCATCTTCCCCATCTGGCTGTGACCATTGCCTCACGGTCAACATCCTTTCTTTTACAATCTCTTTTTTAAGATGCAACATAAAAAGCATTCTTTCCACATATATCGCAGCTTGTTATGCCTCCTATTCTAACAACAGACAACAGGATGCAAAAAATGGGCTGCAGAAAAAACTATAGCAGTCATAGAATCTGCAGGTCAATGCTGCCAAAGGTTAGTTATTGAGCAGCAATCACAGACATTGTTGTGTATTAATTGGCATAATTGGTTGAGCAGTCAGATTGCTCAATGTTAATTGAGTTGTAGCTGAATGATCTCAACAGCAATGGAATGTTAATCACTGACAAGGGCAAGTCTTCTGGTGAGACATGTCAGCAATGAGCCTACAGACAAGCCACCACCCCAACAGTTGAATGGATCCTTCAGTCCATGAAGACTGGCCACTAACCATCATAGTGACCTCAGCTTCCCTTCTCAGTGTAAGAACTTTGCAAGAATGCGATGTCCAGGAGGAGAAGGCACCCTCAGGAACAATGATTTTAACATTTGTCTGTCTTCTCCTTTCTGGCTCCGACCTTTTCTCCCAATGGCATTGATTCTTCACACTTCAACACCAGCCTTTGTCTCTTTACTCCCAGAGCCTTTGCTCTGCAGTCCTTTCAACCCAGGGCCTGTGCCTCTCAGCCCCCAACCAGGCCTTTTCCCCTTAACACAGGACTTTTGGCTGTAGCCCTGGAGTCTTTGCCAGTCAATTCTGGAGCCTTTGCCCCTCTAACCACAGATCTTTCCATGATTCTCACCTCCCTGCCTCCCTGCATCCGTTTTATCCCTGGTATTCTCCGGTTTATCGCAGGTATCCCCAAGTCTTTTCCTTGTACCTCCAAATCCTCTCCGCGTACCCACACATCCTCTCCAAGTATCCTCATAACCTCTCCAAGCACTTGTGATGTCTCTACCAGTAATCTTGAAGCCCTCCCCAGTACCCTCTCACCCCTCTGAAAAAGTGGTGCCACCTTGCGAGCTTTTTGCTCACTTCTGAACTCCCCTCAACACACTTTTAAAAGCAGTTGTGATTCATGTCATCATGACATGCTGCTGGCGGGGGTGGAATTTTGGACGGGAGCTGGGCGCTATTCCCCCAGAGAGACCAGATAATTCAACACAAATATATTGAAACATCATGATGGAAACATCACTGCTGAAGGGGATGGCCGGAGGAAATGAGGGTGGCAAGTTTTCCCATTGGCATCAAACTTGATGTGAACTTCTCGCAAAATCTTCTGCTCTCGCTGCCAAACCTGTCTGAGAAAACACAGAAGTGGAAAACCCCAGCCTACATGCTTCAGTGAGAATGAGCTGGAGGATTTGAATCAGAATGGAAAATTCTGTTGCAATGTGATTGATATAAACGCTAGTGTGTGTTTCTTATCTGAAAGCTTATTCCACCCATCTTAATTCCCCATGGAGCAAAAACATGTTGAAAACAGGACCTGTTTCCTGTGCTTTGTTGTTCTTTGTTCTTTGCTTATCTGTGACAATTCACTTCATTAATTTCTAATTACATTTGAGAGAGGTGCGTGAAATAACCAAGATTGCTCAATTTATTTTGTTTTTTTGCTTTGTTCGAAATGTATTTCTGCTCTATGTTTAGTTCATTAAGTATTGATCTCAGGTCAGGATTAATAAGATTGAGTTGTGAAAATTGAAATTTGGCCATCCCCAATTGCGGGTTTCCCGCCAACGTGAGGTGACATCAGTTCCCATTGACAGTGGCGCGATCGGAGAATCCTGCCACTAGCAAACAACACGCCACCTCCTGCTGGAAGGCCAGAAAATCTCACCCATTTGCTGGAACTCTACTTTCTCGTCTGCCATGGAGTCGGTGCGGGCTTGGGCCCAACACCAGAAATTTCCGTTGATCTCGGGCAGGAATTTCCAGTCTCGCCCGAATGGGGCTGTAAAATCCAACCCATGATCTTTGGCCAGGATGAATTCTGCATTATAATTTTATTATATGGCTTAATTCTGGATGATAAGGCTTGCTCATATTCAACATGTAAATTGACACCAGAGAAAGAAAGGGATTATGAACACAAAAGTGCAGGCCAATTTGATACTGGGAAAAGTTAAAAAAAAACCTCGTTCAATCAACATTCTCTGAGGAGAAGGAAATCTATGTGTTTTGTTGAGGGGCTTTGAATTAAATAAAGTTAAATCAAACGGTTTCTGACTTGTCTTATTTTCAAAAAAAAAAGTTCGAACTCATGGCTTGTGCAATGTCTTTGTTCTGCTTAGTTTATAAAAACATGTGGGACTGAGATTAAAAAAAAACAAACTATGGAACTTCATTATAATAACTGGTGACCTGGGGTGAACAATAATGGAGGTTTATTGATATCACTTAACAGCTCTTACATGCTGTGTTCCTGCCGCACTCCGGTGAGATTTTGCACTCTCCTGACATGTAGCCCCATTTTATATCCATGGCATTCCGGTGCCTACAATTGTTCCATCAATCTAAGTGTCTGCACTCACCTCCTTGCAAACATGCAGAGATTTGTCCAGGCAAGTGATGCCATTGTACAATACTGAAAGAGGAAGAAAAATTTCCAGCAACAACAGGGGTTTAGACACTGCAAGGTCACCAAGCCTTTAATTTCATGATAAAGCGAAACAGCAAACAATAACCGATAACCTTGCTAAAGAAGTCACCAATGTAGAAATGTTTAGTTGATTGTGCCACTTTGCACAGCTTTCTGACCTTTGCCTAGTTTAATGTTGGGAAAAATTGCTGACATTTTCCACCTCGCCCATCCGAGGATCATAAAACCCTGCCCGAGGCCAATGGAGAATGCTGTTCTGCAAGCCTCACCTGCTCCAATTCTGGGGACAGAGAAGCGGTAAAATTCCAGCCCATCTTTTTATACGAAGAACAATGGCAGAGATCAGGAATGTTAACAGAAATAGTTGTGCTTCTTTTGGGTCCTAAACAAGTGCAAATCCACAGAGTTGGCAGCTTTAATGTAGCTCGAATTCAATCATGTCAACTTCATTGATATAGCTGCAATTCACTAATGCCCCCCCCACAGTGGGCAATGCCAAGGTACCCACTGGGCATTGTCAGGTATCAGGCTGGCATTGCCAATGTACCAGGCTGGTGCTACCAGGGTGGCACTGCCCAAAGGACACTCCTGTTGCCGTAGCCTCCTGCGAAGCCTCAATGGTCTCCGGTTTCACCAGCAAGGCCAACATGACTGTCCCCCAATCATAGGGAACAAGTGTTTTCCTCATCAGAGGGAGCCTCAATCAATGAAGTCAGACAATTGAGCACCGGGCGCGCTAAGTGGTGTACAAAGAACAAAGAACAAAACAGCCCAGGAAACAGGCCCTTCGGCCCAACGAGCCCGTGCCACCACCCCGATGTTCCCACCTCTACCCGTGATCCCTGTCCATGTTTATAAATCTATGGATTAAAAACCAAATTTGTGACAATTTAGGGAGAATTTGTTTTGCCAATTAGCCTAAGAGCACATCTTTGGGATGTGGGAGGAAACCGGAGCACCCGGAGAAAACCCACGCAAGCACGGGGAGAATGCGCAAACTCCCACAGACACAGGCCAAATCCATGTATCTGCACAGCACAGCGATAGTCACTGAGCTGTCGTGTTGCCCATCAAATGGTCCAGGTCAAGCGTACACTAACGACGTGAAGCACTAGGATACTCTCGAAAAAGATCCAAGAGCAGCCCTCTCACAACCCATTGCGTGTATGCCCCTCGTTAGACAACAAGGTGGACCAAAGCACCTGTAGGATAAAAACAAGTACATCAATATCATAATCTATTTACACACTTCCCAGGGACTCCCAAGGCTCATGATCCCTATTTTAAATCAGTTTTCTATACCCCTCCATTCCCATTCTGATCATGTGCCCATCTAAGTATTTCTTAAATAACTCCAGAGTGCCTGCCTCCACCACTTTACTTGGCAGTGCATTCCATACCCCCACCACTCTCTGTGTGAAAAAACTCCCTCTAGCATCCAAATTATACCTTACCCCCCTCACCCTAAGCCCGTGACTCCTCGTGCTATTTGAGTCCATCCTAGGAAAAAGCTTAACCCTGTTTACTCTATCTATACCCATCATAATCTTGTACACCTCTATTAGATCTCCTCTAAGTCTACGTCTTTCTAAGGAAAACAGTCCCAATTTGCCTAACCTGTCCTAGTAACTCAGACCTTCCATACCAGGCAGCATCCTGGTAAACCTCCTCTGCACTCTCTCCAGAATCTCCATGTCCTTCCGGTAGTAAGGTGACCAGAACTGGACGCAGTATTCCAAATGAGGTCTAGCCAATGTTTTATACAACTGCAACATTAAAGGCCAGCTCTTGTACTCTATCCCCTTCCTATAAAGGCTAGCATTCCATATGCTTTCTTCATAACCTTCTCCACCTGCTCTGCCACCTTCAGAGACTTGTGCACCTGCACCCCAGGTCCCTCTGTGTTTCTATACTCTTAATAGGTCTACCCTTTATCATATACCTCCCCCCTACATTCTTTCTCCCAAAATGCATCACCTCGCATTTATCAGGATTGAATTCCATCTGCCATCTATCTGCCCAAGCTACTAGCCTATCTATGTCCTGCTGCTAATGTGTAAATTAACATTATAATATATTCACCTATTTCCAGCAAGAGGCTGATCTCATCAGAAATCCAATTGTCATTAAATCGCGAAAGTAGAGAAATTGGGTGTGATCCTCAGCACACGTGCAATTTTACTGCCTCGCTCTGTCTATTGATGGGTTGGGCGAACCAGTAAAATTCTTCCCAACATGTTTGAATTAGAGTTACGTTAATTGAGCTGACATATTTGAATTACATTAAACATAGATAAATAAACATAGAAAATAGTGCAGGAGTATATTCACAATGCATATTAATATATATTGTGAACAGTTGGGGTCCCAGCACTGAACTCTGTAGTACCCCACTAATCAGTGCCTACCACTCTGTAAGGGATCCATTTATTCTCACTCACTGCTTCCTGTCTGCCAATCAGTTTTTATCCATGTCACTTTGTGATCCCCAATATTATCAAGTTTAATTTTGCTAAACTCTTTTGTGGGACCTTGTCTAAGCCTTTTGACAGTCCAAATATGCAACTACTACTGGTTCAGCCTTGTTTACTCTACTGCTCACATCCTCCAAAAATTCCAGAAGATTTGTGAATATGACTTCCTTTTAGTGAACCCATGCTGATTTGGACCGATCCTGTCACCACTTTCCAAATGCTTAGTTATTGCCTCCTTAATAATTCACTCCACCATCTTCCCCATCGCTGATATCAAACTAACTGGTCTTCTCGGTTTTTCTCTCCCTCTTTTTTAAAAAAAGTGTGGTCACATTAACTAACCTCCAATGCACTGGAACTCTTCCAGAGTTATAGAATGCTGGAAAATGAGCACCAATGTGTTCACTATTTCTAGGACTATTTCCTTGAATACTCTGGGATGCAGAGCATCAAGCCCTGGGATTTATCGGGCTTTAATCCCAGCAATTTTCCCAATACGATTTCCTAAATAGTAAGTATTTCTTTTAGTTCCTCCTTCATACTAGACCTTCTGTCCCCTATTATTTCTGGAAGGTTATTTGTGTCCTCCTTAGTAAAGACCAAAGTATTTGTTCAACTGGTTTACCATTTCTTTGTTGCTCAATCTGAATTCATCTGATTCTAACTGTAAGGGATGAACTTTTGACTTCACCAGTCTTTTTCTCTTTACACATCTATAGAAACTTTTGCCATCAGTTTTTATGTTTTCTGCAAGTCTGTTCTCATATTCTATTTTTGACTTCTGGGTTAAACACTTTGTCCTCCTCTACAAGATTGAAATTTCTCCTAGTCCTCAGGTTTGCTGCTTTTTCTAATCAATTTATATGCCTCCTCTTTGGCTTTAACATTATCCCTGATTTCCCTTGTTAGCCATGGATCAACCATCTTCCTCATTTTACTCTTACAACAGACAGGGATGTACTGTTGTTGAAGTTCATGCATGTGTTCTTTAAATTCTGCCATTGCCAATCCACTGTCAACTCCTTAAGTATCCTTTGTTAGCTTATCCCAGTCAATGCACATCTCATACCATCAAAATTAGCATTCCTCAAGTTTAGGACCCTAATCTCAGACTTAACTATGTTACTCTCCATCTTAATGAAGAACTCTATCATACTATGGTCACTTTTCTCCAAAGGCTCTCATACCACAAGTTTGCTAATTAATTCTCTCTCATTACAATTGTATAATATCAAACTTCTCTTTGTCCTTTCTTTGTTCACAAACATTTCAAGAGCATGAAATCTGTAAACATTACTCCTGATCATTTTATATCACATGTTGGTATAATTTTCTGTCCAGTATAAGCAAATATCTCAGCACATTTTTCAGCTCCTTTTTGAATTCCCTGTTTCAGTGATCAATAGATTGTGCAGGAGCTAAGAAGCTGCAGCATGAACCCAACTTGTTGGTTAGAATAGAATAGAATCATAGAATCCTACAGCGTAGAAGGAAGTCATTAAACCCACTGAGTCTGCACCAACCACAATCTCACCTAGCTTCTATTCCCATAGTCCCTGACCGTAAGTGACAATTTAGCACAGCCGATCCAGCTGACCTGCACATTTTTGGATTGTGGGAGGAAACCGGAGCACCTGGAGGGAACCCATGCAGACACAGGGAGAATGTGCAAACTCCAAACAGATAGTGGCCCAAACTGGGAATCGAACCAAGTCCTTGGTGCTGTGAAGTAGCAGTACTAAACATGGTGCCACTGTGGTGTCCCTGAAAAAGTCTGTTAGTCTGGCATTGAGAGAGGTCAGATTGCTGAAATATTTCTCTGAGAATTCAAAGTTTGCTATAAGCACCCTAATAAATTCAAAAGATACGTCATCCATAATGGTATGAAACTGGCAGAAACACTAAAAGCAAATCTCGCAACATTTTGATTTTCACCATCTCCCTGGGAATCCCGACAGACCTGATTTACTGCCACAATATATCTGGCCATCAGAATCTTTAACAAGAAATCAGTAAAGCAATGTTATCCATCCATTTAATCTCTCTCCAGTAGAGGGAGTTTAATAATCAGCTGATGGAACACAATCTCATTGTACGCATCAATTACAAAGAGAGGTTCATTCAGGAACTCACACATGCCTCACACAAATCACCAAAATCACTGTGTCAGTTACAACAATTGCCATTTTCTCCACACAGAATTTGGATTGCAGATTCTAAATTTTAAGATTTAAGTTTTAAGTTGAAGTTCATTGTCGCGTGCAGGCTTGCATTAACGCTGCAGTGGAGTTATGGTGAAAATTCCCTATTCCAGCGTCTGTTCGGGTACGCCGAGGGAGAATTGTTGATGTCAGAAATAATGGGGGCCATTCTTCCATCGCGACCCGCAAATTGTCTGGTGGATCTAATCCAGAGAATCATGTGTTGGCCATTTCGCAAGATTCGCGCACACATTATCAACACGTGCGCGTCTCCCAGAGCCAGGAGACAGTTGCAGTTGGGACCGTGCTGGGAATCAGCAGGAAGCAATTATAATGTGTTTTAAATATATTTTAAATATAGTTTTAATGTCATTATCAGACCCAGCAAGTTCCATGCCGGATCCATTAGCATCTCCCACCCCACCAGGAATACTTCATCCCAACAGGATTTAGAGTAGCCCTTCCTCCCCACTCACCCCAATGCTTGGGAGCTAGCGGGAGACCCTGTTGAGGTGAAAGGTGGGCAATCAGGGCCCCCCAGAGAGTTGAGCAGTGGGAGAGTGTTGTGTCTCCTGGGCATGGACACCCTACCAGTGTCAGACTGTGCCCCTGGCACTACTCAAGGGCAAGATGTCAAGCTGAGGGGTCACCTTGGCACTGCCCATTGGGCATCAAGCAGTGTCAATAAGGTAAAGCCTATTGTGGGTAGAGTCTAGGGGCAATTGGTAAGATTTGAGTCCCTGTTGCCATATTGCATGGGGACCAGGCGGGGCTGGAGGGAGGCCAGAGATTGGAGCAGGTTGGGGGGGGGGGGGGGGGGGGGTGGTGTGCTCTGCCGGGGAGCCTCTCTTCCATTAAGTAGTCTGCCTCTGTGTAAGGGGAGTTGGTCTGCTGGGGAGGCTAGTGGTGGGGGGCAGGGGAGTCCTGATGTGGTGGGAGGGGTTGGGCGAATCGCCATTGTGGGGGAGTGGGCTGGATATTGGAACGTTCCGGGATGGGGTTGCAGTCGGGGCTGGTCCAGGAGTTGTCATGGAGGCTGTGATCAGGCCAAGGAGGTGGCCTGGAGGGACAGCACTGCACTGGCCCCAGTAATCAAGCTGGCCAGCAAACATGAGATTGACAGATTGCCATCAGTGGCACGTACAGAATTCCGGAGCTGTCAGACTCTAGCGCGAATAGGCCTTGCACCCCATGCTTTTAATGAGATTCACGATTGTGACCTCTGCGTTACACAGAGTGGAGAGATTCAGGTCTGAAGATGCACTGAAGAACTGTTGCGATTGAGAACATTTATCTGCCAATTCAGCACTTCTAGCAGAAGCGCCACCAGTGACTTTGAGGCACACTGGAGGTGTGAAGGTTTTTATATGGGAAACACTCAATGCTCCTTCATATTCTGCCACGGATTCTGATAATAAATAGCATTCTCTTCAGAAATGCTCAATGCAATAAGCACAGCGCTGTGTCTTTATGTTGAATATTGATCCATATAGCCCCAAGGTGGTCTGCAATCTATCAATTTATCACCAGTTAGATAATATGCTTTCTTTCCTACCTGCCAACATTTACTAATTGGGATTTGCCCATATTATTTTCAGTTTCCATGTCTGTATCCAGTCACCTCAGCTGCTTGTATTTGTTGGAAGCTCTGTATGTGTGCTTCCCAGCTTCCCTTCTGACTTATCATTGTCTCGTAAGCAGGTTTGAGGGGAAATGCCGCACTAGAAGTGTCGCTCTCATTTGTTGAGAAACAAATTTGGCTATTTCTAATGGCTTTCTGTTAACGTTAACATTTTGTCTAATTAATTACAGCTATTTTGTCCATCTAACTTCAGTTCTCTATTTAAGCCTAACTCCACCTAATTCCCCTGTCACACAACCTCATCAGATCCTACCCTGCAAAACCCTGGGGAAAACAGCAGAACTGCATCAGTTTAGAGTGAAACCAATATTAAAGCAATTAGGAACAATTATGCTACTGTAGAAACAGTAGAAGATGCCCATTACAGACCCAATGGCACTAGATAGAATGGATTGCTAAAATTCCTGACAAGACAAGTGACTGAAATACATTTCTTAAAGGCACAATGTCATTACACCAAAGCTAGCTCCAAAGATGAATGGAAGGTCGGTGCTAGATAAATTTAATTCAACCTGCCCCCTTCCCTTTCCTACTGGCCAGGACTTCATGGGACTCATCTACTCTTGTCTCTAGATCTGCTTCTTAAGCAAAAAAAGGTAAGAAAGGTTTTATTACTTAGTTACCATACAAAGCATTTTTTCTGGTTGTATCACAGCTTGGTATGGCTCCTGCTCTGCCCAAGACCAAAAGAAACTACAAAAGATCGTGAATGTAGCCCAATCCATCATGCAAGCCAGTCTCCCACCCACTGACCCTGTCCACACTTCCCATTGCCTCAGCAAAGCAGCCAGCATAATTAAGGACCCCTTGCACCCTGGATATTCCCTTTTCCACCTTCTTCTATCAGGAAAAAGATACAAAAGTAATGTGTCTCAAGAACAGCTTCTTCCCTGCTGCCATCAGGCTTTTGAATGGACCTGTCTTGCATTAAGTTGATCTTTCTCGGCATCCTAGCTATGACTGTAACACTGCATTTTGCTCTCTTTCTCTTGTTTTCTTCTCCATGAATGATATGCTTTCTCTGTAGATATGTATGGGATTGAGGGTAATTTAGCTAATTGGATTAGGAATTGGCTAGCTGATAGAAGACAGAGGGTGGTGGTTGATGGAAATTATTCATCATGGAGTTCGGTTACAAGTGGTGTACCTCATGGATCTGTTTTGGGGCCCCTGCTGTTTGTAATTTTTATAAACGATCTGGATGAGGGTATTGAAGGATGGATTAGTAAATTTGCGGATGACACCAAAGTCGGAGGAGTGGTAGATCGTGAAGAGGGGTGTTATAGTTTGCAGAGAGACTTGGACAAGTTGCAGAGCTGGGCCGAGAGGTGGCCAATGGAGTTTAATGCGGAAAAGTGTGAGGTAATTCACTTTGGCAGGAATAACAAATGTGTAGAGTATAGGGCTAATGGTAGAACTCTTAATAGTGTTGATGAACAGAGGGATCTTGGTGGATATGTGCATAGATCCCTGAAAGTTGGCAATCAAGTCGATAAGGTTGTTAAGAAGGCATATGGAGTCTTAGCTTTTATTGGTAGGGGGATTGAATTTCGGAGCCGCAACGTCATGTTGCAACTGTACAAAACTCTAGTGCGGCCGCACTTGGGAGTATTGTGTACAGTTCTGGTCCCCGCATTACAAGAAAGATGTGGAGGCATTGGAGAGGGTACAGAGGAGGTTTACCAGGATGTTGCCTGGTATGGAGGGCAGGTCTTATGAAGAGAGGCTGAGGGATTTGAAGTTGTTTTCTTTAGAAAGAAGACGGCTAAGAGGAGACCTTATTGAAACATATAAGATGATTAGAGGTTTAGATGGGGTGGACAGTGATAGCCTTTTTCCTAGGATGGAGAAAGCTAGCACGAGGGGACATAGCTTTAAATTAAGGGGTGGTAGTTATAGGATGGATGTCAGAGGTAGATTCTTTACCCAGAGGGTGGTAAGAGTATGGAATGCCCTGCCTGCTGCAGTTGTAGATGCGCCAAGTTTGGTGGCGTTTAAGAGGTTAGTAGATAGGTTTATGAGTAAAAAGGGAATGGTTTAGGTTAGAGGGTCACTGCTTTTTCTTAATTGATCGGCGCAACATTGAAGGCCGAAGGGCCTGTTCTGCGCTGTAATGTTCTATGTTCTGTATAGTGTGCAAGAAACAACACTTTTCACTGTATGTTAATACATGTGACAATAACAAATCAAATCAAATCAATTCTACTTATTGGCACTTTTTAATGGTCATTTTTATTAACTACTCATTTTTAAAAATAATTTAAAGTGATTATTTTATTGTTTTGACTTGGACTTTGATGCTCAACAAGTTGCTTATGTTTTCTTTATTCCATTACCTTTTTTTTGGGATTCGTGTTTAATGTTGTGACAAACCAGATCTGAGGCAGTTGTTGCTGGGAGGCAATGAGAGGCTCACAAAGTAATCGATTGTTGGAGGGCTGACACAGAAGGTTACTCTTGCTCCAATGGAGAAAGGGAAGCATTGGAAATCCCCTGCCTACCTATGCAGAGGGAAACAGGAGTCAGTTGTGCAGATCATGCACCTATTTCTCTCTCTACACATGCTGAATCTTTCTAGAACTTTTTATTTTAAGATTTCCAGCATCGGCGGCACTTCACTCTCTTTTTACATGCTGGCTGTTGGGCATTTGTAAATATCAATTTAAAATGATGAAATATTTATCATTCGATGCAAAGTGTAAGTTTCCAGTTAACAAAACCCACTAACGTGAATGGAAATAGCAGTTGACTGCAACTAAATAGGTTGGTTCATGCTAATTAACTGGAAAGTTTTGCCATTTTTGTTGGTGCCTAGATATTGTGAAGCTCTGAGTTCAAAGAAGCGGGGCTAGTTCAATAATATGAATGACCAGATTGTTCACAACTGTCTGACAAAGCTGTGCTTGTAAAGTGTGTACACAGTAAGAAATCTCACAAGGCCAGGTTAAAGTCCAACAAGTTTATTTAACAGCAAAAGTCAATGGCTTTTGGAGCATTTGCTACTCTTTTGTCGAGTGAGTGGGAGTTCTGTTCACAAACAGCAGATAAAGACACAAACTCAATTTACAAGATAATGGTTGGAATGCGAGTCTCTACAGTTAATCAAGTCTTAAAGGTACAGACAATTTGAGCACAGAGAGGGTTAAGCACAGATTAAAGAGATGTGTATTGTCTCCAGACAGGGCAGTTAGTGAGATTTTGCAAGCCCAAGCAAGTTGTGGGAGTTACAGATAGTGTGACATGAACCCAAGATTCCAGTTGAGGCCATCCTCATGCGGAACTTGACTCTCTGTTCAGCAACTTTGTGCTGTCGTGTGTCGTAAAGGCCACCTTGAAGGACGCTTATCCGAAGATCAGAGGCTGACTACCCATGATAGCTGAAGTGTTCGCCAACAGGAAGAGGACATACTTGCCTGGTGATTGTCGAGTGGTGTTCATTTGTCTGCTGTCATAGCATCTGCGTGGTATCAGAGCGCAAAGAGTATCAGACTGTGATCTAAGTTTTGGATAGCTTATATAAATGGACGCACAAAGTACAAAAGCCATAAGTTTGACTCCACTCTGATTGTGGTGCCAAATTCTGGGCATTCGAATGTTGTAAGGGGGAGGATTGAAAGAGGAGGGAAGAAAGCAAGGGCAGGGTCGTAACTAGAGAAACAATAGATTTCTCTCTGTGCATGTTTTCCTAGTAAAGTTTCACAACACCAATTTTAAATCCAACCAACTTATTTGATAGTAAATTCGTGAGCTTTCGACACTATGGCATTCGTCAGGCAAATGCAGTGTTCTGGTCTGCAATAGCACTCATATCAACGCAGACAGTCGCAGATTGCTGATTAGAATGCGAATCCTTACATCTAACCTGTTATTCAAGTGTTAAAGTGGCTAACAACGTGTGTGAAGGGAATCCTGAGCATTGGTTAGAGAATTGTGTATTTTCTCCAGACAGCACAGTAAGTGAGGTTTTTTGCTAACCCAGATAAGTTACGGGGGTTACAAATAGTGTGTCATGAAGCCAAGATCCCTATTAAGACCGTCCTCATGTGTGCGGAACTTGGCTATCAGTCTCAGCTCAGCGACTCTGCGCTGTCGTGTGTCACGAAGGCCCCCTTGAAGAACATTTACCCGCAGGTCGGAGGCCGAATGCCCATGACTGCTGAAGTGTTCGCCCACAGGAAGGGAATTGTTTTGCCTGGTGATTGTTGAGCGATGCTCATTCATCCGCTGTCGTAGTGTCTGCATGGTCTCCCCAATGTACCATGCTTCGGGACATCCTTTCTTGCAACGTATTAGGTAGACAACGTTGGCCGAGTTGCAAGAGTATGTACCGTGCACCTGGTGAATGGTATCCTCACGTTTGATGATGTCGTCCATGTCTATGATCTGGCATGTCTTGCAGAGGTTGCTGTGGCAGGGTTGTGTGGTATTGTGGTCACTGTTCTCCTGAAGGTTGGGTAGTTTGCTGCGAACAATGATCTGTTTGAGGTTGTGCGGTTGTCTGAAAGCAAGAAGTGGGGGGGTGGGGATGGCCCTAGCAAGATGTTCATCGTCATCAATGATATGTTGAAGACTCCGGAGAAGATGTCGTAGCTTCTCCGCTCCGGGGAAGTACTGGACAACAAAGGGTACTCTGTCCACTGTGTCCCGTGTTCGTCTTCTGAGGAGGTCAGTGCGGTTTATCGCTGTGGCACGTCAGAACTGTCGATCGATGAGTCGAGTGCCATATCCTGTTCTCACGAGGGCATCCTTCAGAGTCTGGAGGTGTCTGTCACGATCCTCCTCATCTGAGCAAATTCTGTGTATACGGAGGGCTTGTCCATAGGGAATGGCTTCTTTAACGTGTCTAGGGTGGAAGCTGGAGAAGTGGAGCATTGTGAGATTGTCTGTCGGTTTGCAGTACACTTGCAATTCGGCCAACGTTGTCTACCTAATACGTTGCAAGAAAGGATGTCCCGAAGTAGGGTACATTGGGGAGACCATGCAGACACTACAACAGCGGATGAATGAGCATCACTCAACAATCACCAGGCAAAACAATTCCCTTCCTGCGGGTGAACACTTCAGCAGTCACGGGCATTCGGCCTCCGACCTGCGGGTAAATGTTCTTCAAGGGGGCCTTTGTGACACACGACAGCGCACAGTCGCTGAGCAGAGACTGATAGCCAAGTTCCGCACACATGAGGACGGTCTTAATAGGGATCTTGGCTTCATGACACACTATCTGTAACTCCTGTAACTTGCCTGAGTTAGCAAAAAACCTCACTTACTGTGCTGTCTGGAGAAAATACACAATTCTCTAACCAATGCTCAGGATTCCCTTCACACACATTGTTAGCCACTTTAACATTTGAATAACAGGCTAGATGTAAGGATTTGCATTCTAATCAGCAATCTGCGACTGTGTGTGTTGATACGAGTGCTATTGCAGACCAGAACTCTGCATTTGCCTGATGAAGGCCATAGTGTCGAAAGCTCGCGAATTTACCATCAAATAAATTGGTTGGATTTAAAATTGGTGTTGTGAAACTTTACTGAGTTTACCCCAGTCCAACGCCGACATCTCTACATCATGTTTTCCTAGTGCATTGATGGCATCTTAGTGTAGAGAAAATCCACCTCAGTGATTGTGCAATATTCATATCTAGATGAAAGACTTCAATGCAGCATCTAAGCTTATAACCCTCTTAATAAATTAGATTTGATCTTTTCTGATCATTTATCCCTCTCAACAGTGGAACTCTCTGTGCCTGAGAAGGTAAGAGCTAAAACTTTGTTAGGGAAGGCAGTGGTGTATTGGTATTAGCACTGGTCTATTATTCCTGAGACCTAGTGATCCAGTTTTGAATGTTGCCGGGGCAGATGGTGAAATGTGAATTCAATAAAAATCTGGAATTTCAAAAAAAGTCGAATGTATTTAGAGATTGCCATTAAAGCCCATCTGGTTCACTCATGCCCATTTGGGAATTAAATCTGCCAATCTTACCTGTTTGGTCTACCTGTGAATTCAGACATTCAGCAATATGGTTAACTCTTAAAAAATGCCCTCTCAAATGGCCTAACAGGTCATTCACTTCAAGGGTAATTGGCGATGGGTCAGTTAGCTCTATTTCCTCGATGGCTTGTTCATGATGTGGAGTGACACCAACAGCATGGGTTTAATTCCCAAACTGGCTGAGTTTTTTTAAGTTTATTTATAAGTGTCAAAGGCAAGGTTACATTAAATACTGTGAAAATCTGCTAGACGCCACACTACAGCATCTTTTCAGGAACACTGAGGGGAGAATATAGTACAGCCAATGCATTAAGCTTGCATATCTTTCAGACTGTGTGAAGAAACCAGAACAGCCAGAGTAAACCCACACAGACACAGGGAGAAGTGCAGACTCTGCACAGTGACAAAGCCGAGAATTGAACCTGGGTGCCTGGTGCTGTGAGGCAACAGTGCTCACCACTGTGGCACTATGCCACCCCTGAGGTTACTCATGAAAGCCTCTCATTTGCAACCTTCCCCTTCATCTCTTCAGGCTAAAATCGCTACGTGTCAACTGTCCACCTCAAAGAATAGAGCAGCCTATGATCATCTGAGTCTGTGGTGACGTTATCTTTAATTAGGGAATGGAAAATTAGTGCTGGCCCAGCCTGTGATGCCCACATCCTATGAATGAATTTTTAAAAAAATCATTCACAAACCCAAGTTGCTAGTTGTGATGCATTTCACAAAGCTTGACCGAGAGCATTGACCTCAGTGTAATGATTTACTAAAGGAAGATCTGGCCTGGGCAGCACAGTGATTAGCACACTGCTGCCTCACAGAGCCAGGAACCCAGTTCAATTCTAGTCTTGGGTGACTGTGTGGGGTTTGCATCTTATTCCAGTGTCTGTGTGCGTTTCCTCTGGATAGTCTGGCTTCGTCCCACAAAGATGTGCAGGTGAGGTTGATTGGCTATGCTAAAATTGGCCCTTAGTGTTGCAAGATGTGTAGGTTAGCCACATTAGCAGATTAAATACGTGGTGTTACAGGGATAGTAGCTTGGTGGGATTGTTGTTGGTGCAGGCTTGATGGGGCGAATGGCCTCCTTTTGCACTGTAGGAATTCTATAATCCTGTTTCCATGAGGAGGGAAACATTTGTACCAGCCTTCATTTTCAATACAGCCCCTGCTATTCCTGTCCTTGTTTGAGTAGGAAATTATGCATGAATGCTGAATGCCGACAAAGAAAATAGCCAGGATTTTGGCGTGGCAATGACAGTGAAACTACCAAATGTTTACAGTTCTTAATGCCACTGAAACTGTTTCCAAGTCTGGGTTTTGGATAGAAGTACAAAAGTGGTTGTATATATGTTCAGACTCATTCAAAGGTTGCTCAGTAAAAGTTATGAATATCTCCTCTGCAAAATCTCAAACCGACAAGAACTTCCACTCAGAAACTTTAAGCATAGCTGCAAAAACTCTGTTGGAAGCTAACTGGACTTTTCAGTTGCATTTTAATCTTACAATTATGTGATGCAAGTTTTTTTAAATTTAAAGTTTCTATGTTAAAATCTTGATTTTGCTACCAGAAAAATTAAAATACTAGTTCTTCTAACTTCCCGGTTTTGCCATGTGGATAAGTGTTAATCTGATTGGTTGTCCACCTGCTTAATGCATGCCAATATCGCTGCAGAGCAAATCGTCTGGTTGGACTGTTGCCATGTTAACGTCACAGCCTGAGAAGGCAAAAACCAGCAATGTACAGTCTTGCCACAGCTCGAACAGCATTAGAGTGGGAGAAGGGGAATAGGGGGAGAAGATTAGCTATGAGACAAGGATAATAAAAGTCAACAATCAAGACGGAGAACAGAGTGGTGGGAGATGAATGGAATGAATCAGCACAAAGTGATTGAGGTAAGCAACATTCCAAGTGAAGTCAGTAAATGCAAAAGTTTAGAATACGAGGAAAGAGAAAATAACTTCTGCAATTTGTTGGTATTTCAAAGGTAAAAATGAATATTAATACTTTGATTTCCAAAGCTAATGCTCTATGTTTGAATCATCTACATTTGGCTTTTCTTTAATTGAAGTATTATCCTCCACTTTACCCAGCACCAAGTCTCGTTTTCTCATTGCCATTTCACCTTTACTCAGTGCATTTCTCCTTTCTGACTCATATGGGCTCAGCCCTTTTACCTCCATGATTTCAGGTGACAAACCTTTGAATGATCTCCACATTTACTCAGTGCATTTCTCCTTTCTGACTCATATGTGCTCAGCCCTTTTACCTCCATGATTTCAGACGACAAACCTTTGAATTTTTCACCAGAGTTCAGAATGCGTTAGCAAGATACAACCTCTTGGCAGACATCTTACTCAGGTGCTGTGAATGACAATCTAGGGGGCAGAACTCCCCCCCAAAAATTCTAAGTGTTATATTTGCTGGAAAACTGAAGTAATTCACAATGCTTTTTTTTCAGTGTGAGTTCAGACTTGAATCCCCCACACTGTGCATACAAAGGCCACCGGTGTGAATATTATTAACTTTCACAGGGTGGCGTCTATTCCCACTTATGAGGCTGAAATCAGCAAGCCTCTGCACATGTGCAGTGGCCCCAAACTGTCAGCCCGAGACCTCTCCATTTGTGCCCCTCCCAAACCTCTCCCTTCTTCCCTCCCCCACATCCCCCAACAGCCCGATCGCCCTCCCCCCAGACCATACTTGAGTTCTCGCCTCCTGTCCTGTGCACCAATCCTGTCCCCCTCAGCAGCCACTGCCCCCCCCCCCACAAAAATCCTCAGCAGACCACTCAGACCCCCATTCTCTCCTGGCGTACCCCCACTCTCCCTCACCCCCTCAGCAAACCCTCAGCAGCCCTCCCTGATTGCTGACCTCCCTCCTGCCCCCATCAATCCCAATGCAAACTGGCAATGGGCTCCCCCCTTCCCCCCACCAATATCCCTCTAGGCCCTGACCCCCATATGCCTGCCTGGTTGGCAGTGCCAAAGTATCCCCTGTGCATAGGCACTTTGCCCCCCGGGGTTGCCAATGTACCCATGCCCGGGAGCACATCCACCATTGCCTGGCTCTGGGAGCCCCGAATGTCCTCCTTTCACTTCAGCAGGGTCAGGCCGCTGGTTTCCCAGAAATGGGGAATTACTCTAAACCCCACTAGAGGGGTGATGGCGGAGTTAGCAGGCCCAGAGAATTCAGTCTTGGGCGCATGAATAGCATTTAAATGATAAATAAAATATTTAAATGCTAACCCCACTTCCCCATTGATTTCCGGCACGGAGCTGATCGCGACGGAAATCCAGCGGCGGGAGACAGTAACGGGATGCCAACGCTCATGGCAATCCCACGAGTCACCCTCTGTGTGGTTCTCCTGGCTCACTGCGCTAATGTTTTAGTGCAGTGGGATGGGAGAATCGCCCCCAGAATTTCTGCATTTTTCATAAATTTATTTTTTCCTTAAATTGAAAGTTTGTTCAGAATTTTTCCTCAGCCAAATAGTAAATCTAAGTATTTCTGTATTTATAAAAATTGCGACAGTAGACATTGTTTCCCAGGAAGAAGCTCCCTGAAAATGAAGACATCCCAAAATATGTGTAGGCCTAACTCTAAAACAATGGGACAATTTTAACACTCTTGCTGGATTATTGGGAACAGTTAGAATTGGTTAGGATTGTTGGGATGGCTTTGGGCACCACGTGTGTCTGAGTCCCTGAATTGATTGCAATTTTAAATTACACATGATTCAGTTCTGGGATCAGTGATTGGTTATTATTACACATGTTGGGATACAGTGAAAACTATTGTTTCTTGTGTGCAATACAAACAAAGCATACCATTCATAGGGTACATGGGGAAGAGAGGGGAGTGTGCTGAATGTCATGCTACCATCAAAGCTAGGGTCTAGAGAAGGATCAACTGAACATAAAGTAGGTCCATTCAAAGGTCTGATGGCAACAGGGGAGAAGCTGTTCTTGAGTTGCTTGGTATGTGATCTCACACTTGTATATCTTTTTCCCCACGGATGAAGGTGGAAGAGAGAATATTTAGGCTATATGAGGTTCTTGATTATGCTGACTGCTTTTCCAAGGTGGCAGAAAGTGTGGACAGAGTCAATGGAAGGGAGACTGGTTTGTGTGATAGACTGGACTACTTTCACAACACTTAGTAGTTTTTTGCGGTCTTGTTCAGAAGTCATACCAAGTTGTGATACATCTAGAAAGAATGCTTTCTATGGTGTATCTGCAAAAATTGGTGAGAATTACAATTGATATGCTGAATTTCCTTAGCCTCTTGAGAAAGTAGAAGCATAGGTGGTCTTTCCTAACTGTAGCACGGTGTGGAAAGACCAGGATAGATTGTTGGTGATCTGAACACTTAGAAACATGAAGCTCTCAAACACTCCACTTCATCCCCATTAATATAGACAGGGGCATATTCTCCACTACACTTCCTGAAGTCAATAACTATCTCCTTCAGTATACTGACATTGAAGAAGAGACTATTATCATCACACCAATTCACTAGATCCTCTATCTCTTTCTTGTACTCTCCCTCACCATTGTTTGCGATCACAAGCACTATGGTGGTGTCATCAGCAAACTGTGGGAGGAAACCAGAACGCATGAAGGAAACCCACACAGACAAAAGGAGAATGTACAAATGCAAAACAGGCAGTCACCCAAGACTGGAATTGAACTCAGGTTCCTGGCATTGTGAAGCAGCAATGTTAACTACTGTGCCATTGTGCCACCCTAACTTGTTGCCACACATTTCAAGATGATGTTGTCCAAGGTCTGCAGTTGATCCAGGAGGTATACAAAGCCTCTTGCATTAATAGATGTCAGCCATTCTGCTTCTATTGCTGTCACAACAGGTCAGGAAATGCAACGTGAAAGGCTGGCACTCATCACAAGGGTGATGGATTTCTTCTTTTGTGTCATTTTTCTATGATGTCATGTTAAGCTTTTTGTTATTGTTTTATTGAGTGATGTAGACTAAAAGGATATGGTCATAGGGAGTCTGTAATGAAATGTGAATCCATACTGGGAGTGAGAATGTACCTTTTAGCTAAGCAAGGTGCTCCCATTTATGCTGTATAGCAATGTACATGGTGCAAATGGTCTCCCACACCTTTTTTCTTAATCCCAAAATAGCCTGAAAAATCCAAGGAGATGGTGATTGAACAAGGTTTTCCAGGATGTAGCATGCTGTCAAACAGAGGGCCCGTATCAGAATCTGTGCTCGGGGAGCAAGATGGCTTCCACTGTGGTTTTGCAAGTGGCCTCGTAATTTTTTTTTGACATGTGGGCAACTCTGGCTAGGCTAGTATTTGTTCTCCATCCCAAATTACCCTCCAGAATGTGGTGGTGAGCTGCCTTCTTGGACCGCTATGGTCCATGTGGTGTAAGTGCATCCACAGTGCTGTTAGAAAGGGAAAGTTCCAGGATTTTGACTTGAAGGAATGGTGATATAATTCCAAATCAGAATGGTGTATGGCTTGGGGAGGAACTTGGTGTTCCTATGCATTTGGTGTCCTTGTCCTTCGAGGTGGTAGAAGTTATTGGTTTGGAAGATGCTGCCTAAGGAGCATTTGTGAGCATCTTGTCCTGTACACCAATGATGAAGGAAGTGGGAAAGATGAAGAATTGGGTGACCATTAGTGGGTTGTTTGGTCCAGGATGTTGTTGAGCTTCTTGAGTATTGCTGGAGCTACACTTACCTAGGCAAGTAGAGGTTATTCCATTGCATTCCTGTCTTGTGCCTTGTAGATGGTGAACAGGCTTTCAGGAGTCAGGAGGTGAATTGCTTTCACCAAATTCTCAGTCTCTGACCTGATCTTGTAACTATGGTATTTATATGGCTAGCCTAATTCAATTTTCTGGTCAACGATAATGCTCAGAATGTTGATAGTGGGAAATTCAGTGATGATAATGCTATTGAATGTCAAAGGGAGATGATTGTGTTCTCTCTTGTTGGAGATGGTCATCGTCTGGCACTTGACTAGTATGAATGTTACCCACTATTTAACCCAAGACTCTCCAGATTTTGCTCCATATGGACATGGACTGTTTCAGTATCTGAGGAGTTGTGAATGGTGCTGAACATTGTGCAAACATCATTTAACATTCCAACTTCTGACCTTATGGTGGAATGGGAGGTCTTTGAAACAACCAAAGATGGTTGGGCACAGGACTAAGGAACTCCTATAGCAATGTCCTAGAACTGAGATTGTTGACCCCAACAATTACAAATCTTCCTTTGTGTCAAGTAGGAATGCAATTAGTGGAATGTTTTCCTCCTACTTCCCATTGACTCCAGTTTTGCCAGGGGTCCTTGATGGGTCATTCCATCAATTGCTGCCTTGGTATCAAGGACTCTCCTTCCCACTTCACTTCTTGAGTCCAGCTCTTTCTTTCCATGTTTTTTCTATGGACCAAGCCTATAATGAGGTAAGGGGCTGAGTGGACTTGGCGGAACCTAAACTAAGCATTAGTGAGCAGGTTATTACTTGATAGCACAGTCACTTCAGTCCAAATGTGTTCAAAAGCCCTGCCTGCTGCCAATCTATGCTCAGTGGAGTGTAAAATGGCAGCTGGCCTGTCAGAATAAGTGAGGATCTAAATCTCAAACCACCGAGCACTTGTCATTTTAAAATTCAGGTCCATGTCTGTGGCTATATCTGTCTGTTGTTTGTCTAAACTGTAGGGAAACTCTCCTAATTTTAGCACAAGACCCTGGGTGTTAGTAAGGATGGGGTTGCAGGATCAACACAGTTGGTTTGCTGTTGTTGTCTCCGACGTTTAAATCAATGCCTAATGATCTGTATGCTTTCATTCCTCTTTTGTAGATTTCGTAGCTGTTTGACACTCATTGGATGATTTGCTTGGTCTTTTCCAAGAGCACTTATGAGTCAACACATTGCTGTGGACCTTGATTCGCGTGCCAGGTCAGGTAAAGTTTCTCTAAAGAACACCAGTGAATCAGATAGGTTTTTAATACAATTGATAATGGTTTCATGAACACTATTAATAAGATAGCAGCTAATGGAACCTGTATTCCTGGAGAATTAGCCTGGCTCTCTGTATTAATAACCTGGAGACATTAAAGATGTACAACCGTCTTTCCCAATGGTTCTTACTGAAGACCCTCTGTCCTCACATCACATGGGCACAAGAGAGCCATGAACACTGGTGGTGAGGATACACCTGTTAGTGAGCAGCCACCAGTTGCTGTGACTGGGATCCTGAAGGTGGTGGCTATTGCAGACTGTTGCAAGATAAAAGCATTGTGAGTGCATTTCTTGGTTTGGTCACTCATTAATTGCACATCAACAGAATGAGTAGTTCCTGCCATGGCAATATCAATCCTGTTAGCATGACAAGACCTTCAAACACACATGTGTGCACCATCAGGAAACCCAGTATAAGAACATAGAACTTTGAACAGTACCACATGTGAACTGGCCCTTCGGTCCACGATGTTGCGCCAAACGTGGTGCTACATTAAATTAATCTCTTCTGTCTGCCCTTAGTCCATATCCCTCCATTCCTTGCGTTTTCATGTGCTTATCTAAAAGCCTCTTAAACAGCCCTTTCTTATTTTTCTGCACCACCAACACTGGCAAAGCATTTCAGACTCTTTCTAAAACAAAACTTGTCCCTCATATTTCCTTTGAGGTGGCACTTTCACAGTAACTTCCTTTGAGTGTTAGCGTAAGCTCAGTTAAGACACTAATAAATAAACTTTAAACTTGAACTCACCTTAAGTGCACTAATATTAGACATTACAATACTGATGTGCCTTCGTATCCTGGTCTTCCTTCCTCAGGGGAAAGAAGATAAAGTCCCCTCTCCGACTGTAGAATGCCCTGTTTCCAAACCTATCAGATCTGAAACGGCAAAGCTGTGTGATTCTGTTCATGTCACATACCGAACACATTGACGAAATAGCTTTTGTATGCAATGCCAATTGTGATGTTAAATATTTATATTTCACCTATCCCATTGTTTTATTATTTTACTAAGCTGTTTCTGCCCTCAGTTTCATCAAGAATTGGTCCGACGCATTTCTCAAGAGTAGCTTTGCAAAAAATAAATAACGCAGCAGCAAATTTTGAAGATTTGTTCCATCCTTGTTTTTATAACAATGAGCAATTTCTGGGCTTTCAGGAGCCCGACCGGAATTGAGGAAATCAACCACAACGTGAAGGATCTGCGGGGATGATTCATTTCAACAAAGCTTATGTTTGGCCAAGCAAGAGAAGGCTGCTGTTCTTTTTAATATTGTTTTCTGCAATAATATTAATTGTGGTACAGTACGAAGGTATCACACCAGTAAGTTTTATTTATTTGTTTAAAAATGTACCTACGGAATTGCGATGTGAAGCGCTCAAAAGTCTTGAAAGAGGCAACACTTCCATAAAAGGGTTTTGTACATTTAAATCTGATGGGCGACTTGGCAACCAGATGGGGGAATACGCAACATTGTACGCATTGGCAAAATTGAATGGGTACCAAGCGTACATCTTGCCTGCCATGGCCAATTATCTGTCCCCAATCTTCAATATTAGCCTTCCAGTCCTCCATAAGAGTATGAAATATAAAATATATTGGAAAGAATATCATCTCAATGACTGGATGGAGGATAAGTACCGCAATATTCCGGAGAACTGTGTTATGTTGACAGGATACCCGTGTTCCTGGACCTTTTATCATCACATCCGAGAAGAAATTCTCCGCGAGTTCACCTTTCATGACTCTATCAAAGCACAGGCTAATGCATTCCTTAGACGGATTGGAGGGAAGCGAAAGAATGTGACATATGTCGGTGTGCATGTTCGAAGGGGAGATTACATACAAATCATGCCAGATGTTTGGAAAGGAGTCATAGCTGATAAGAAGTATTTAGACATTGCAATGGCTTACTTCCGAAATAAATATAAAAATGTTATCTTTGCAGTGACGAGTAACGGGATGGATTGGAGTAAACAGAATATCGATAATTCCAAAGGAGATGTTTTCTTTTCAGATGATCCAAAGCTATCCAGTCCGGCCAATGACATTGCTATCCTTGCTCATTGTAACCACACTATAATGACAGTAGGGACATTTGGTTACTGGGCTGGTTACCTGGCAGGTGGAGAGACAATTTACCTTGCAAACTTCACTTTGCCAGAATCACCATTTCTAAAGATATTTAAGTACGAAACGGCTTTCTTACCTCAGTGGATTGGAATTCCTGCTGACCTCTCACCACTTCTGTATTCAAGAGCTTCCAATTAGCCCGTTACATTCCCTAAAATTTTCAAAGGTCCTGTATTCTACATTGTTTGTGTTTAAAACTTTTTTAAATCTCAGAAACACTAATCGAGCTTCTGGAGGGTAACTTTGGTTAAGCTCAGAAACCAATGTCCAGAGTATCTGCTGGAAGTTATATTATATGTTACTGCGCTTGTTTTGTCTATCATCGTGCGTGTGTCGTCAAAAACATCTGTATGTTGAGGACGCTCTGTTCAAGGAAGAGGATTCAGATTTAACTTAATTGTCCATTTCAATTTATTTTTGCTTTGTGTAAGAATATGAAGTTGTCAACTCTAAAAGCTCATCACCATTCACAACAATGTTCAAGGGGATTTTACAGCCTCGCTAGATCCGATGCCAGAAAAACCCATTAAGCTTCCCAATGTCCATCCCTATCTCACTCCGATTCCTCTGGCAGGTAAGATGGTGGAATTCTGGCAATTATTTCTGGAAAACAGGTGGGAATCTTTGCCCTTCAAAAAAGCAAGAATGCTTTGGATCATACTTTATATTAATGTGGAAGTAAAATTCTGCAGGTGCTCGAAATCTGAAATAAAAATGGACAAAGGGGTGAGTTTTCCCACTTTGCCTGCCGTGGGACTCATAGCAGGCAAGGGGTGGACCATGTAAAGGCCCATTGACCTTGGGCAGGATTTTCCAGTTTTAGAGTAAGCGCCATCAGAAAATCCCACCCGATGTTGCTAAACAGGTTTTTTCCAGTATTTTCCCTTTTTGTACTATTTAATACACTTTCTTCTCGTGTCCTGGATTACCCAAGCCCCTACAGCTTGGTAATTATTCACTACTCAGAAAAGTATTTCACCTGCCTCACTTGGCTGGAGGATGAGCAGAGCAGTTTTTTTGCCTGATTGGAATGGTGGTCTTCTTGGGATTAAGGAGATAGGTTTTGGGTGTGATTGTTGTTGGCACAGGTTCGATAGGTCAGATGGCTTCCTTCTGCACTGTGGGGATTCTATGATTCTATGAACATTGGCCTTAATATTTAAAAAACTTTTTTAAATCTCAGGAACACTAATTGAGCTTCTGGAGGGTAACTTTGGTTAAACTCAGAAACCAATGTCTAGAGTATCCACTGGAAGTTATGTTATATATTACAGTGCTTGTTTTGTTAATCACTGCACATGTGTCATCAAAAACACCTGTAAAGGATGTTCTCTTCAAAGAAGAAGATGTGAAATTTTGCAAAGGTTAAACTTGGAACACTGTGGTTTTCTTCTGGGTACCGCATTTTATGCAAGATCTTGGAGGGAGTGTAGAGTAGATTTCTAGAATGCTACTTGTACTCTCAAGAGTTAAATTACAAGGAGAGACTGAACAAATGAAGATTGTATACCCTAGAATTTGGAAGATGCATGGGTGATTTAATTGATTTTTTGTCAAGATATTATTGGGAGATGACATGATAAAGAGAGAACCTAGTTCTGCTTCTTGCAGGACCATGAGGGGACATAACCTACATTTTTGAATGAGGCCTTTTAGGAGTGAAGTTAGGAAACACATCTCCATGTGAGGGGTGCACGAGATTCGAAACTGTCTTCTTTAAATAGCAGTTAATCCAACATTGGCTTTTAATCCGTTTCCTATTATCAAAGCTGTTGAAGGATATGAGGAAGCTATTGAGGCTGGAAGGTCCTCCCTTCCAGCTTGACACCTGAGGGTAATTTTCCAGGTTCCTCTTCAATCTTGAACTCTTACCTCCAGCCTCAAAATTGAAAGTTGAGCAGATAATGGTCCTTACGTGTTTTTTTATTATTGTTCATTTAAGTCCTCAACTATAATTTAGTAACTACATCACTTCGACCGTAGTTTACAGCAGCAGAGTAGATGTCTCTGAGTTAACAGTCATGTACATAGGATTATTATCAAATAGAGAATCCATGTTAATATTATACCAACCCCTGTCACATGATTGGCACAGTTATTTTGTACTGAGGAACATAATGGATGTTATGGGGCATAGCTTTGACAAAACTGCTGACTTGTGATTAAAGAATTCTGTCCTTTTTTCCGATTATTGATCAAAATACAGACTAATGTTAGGCTGTTTCTATAAAGAGGAGCTGATTTTTTTCTCCAAAAATGGATCAATTGACTGTCTGCAAAATCAACAATATTTTCAAAGAGCAACGTGGGCCTGGATGAGATGCTTCTCAGAAAGTCAGTGCCGACTCAATGAGCCAAACAGCCTCCTACTGCACTGTAAATTTCTGGCAGGATAAGAAAGGGCTTGCAATAGTTTGCATTCAGTAGCTTCTGATCAGACGGGATATATAAATCATAGATTCTCTACAGTGCAGAAGGAGGCCATTCAGTCCATCAAGTTTGCACCAACAACAATCCCACTCCGGCCCAATTCCTGTAACCCCATATATTTACCCTGCCCTCTGACATTGAGAGGCAATTTACCATGGCCAATCTTCCTAAGCAGGTTACTCTGAAAATTGCTTAACTGCTACACTCTGGTACCGGTCTGGGTACTCTGAGGGAGAATTTAGCATGGCCAATGCACCTAACCAGCTCACCTTTTGGACTGTAAGAAGAAACTGGATCACCCGGAGGAAACACACACAGACACAAGGGAAGCACGCAAATTCCACACAGACAATCACCTGAGCCGGAATCGAAACTGGGTCCATGGTGTTGTAAGGCAGCAATACTAATCACTGTGCCACCGTACTGTCCTTGGTGAAGCACAAAATTGCACTACAACAATGAAATAAAATTCAAACTCGTCATTTGAAAGTGATTTGTCATAGAGCTTTTTAAATATACATAAATATGTGGGCTTGACTAGATGATGATAACTGTACAAGTAAAACTCCCCTCACACAAACACTGAAAAGAAAAGCTGAGATAATGACCCATTGCTGTGTTTTAATGGCAATATTTTTATTATAATTAGACTGGACAGAAATCGTTCATATTTAGATGTCAACCTATTCTTTTGGTGTGTGCTTTTGTCAACTGCAGTTCAGTAATAATATATTGTTCAGTAATAAGATATTGGACACAACTGCTGATCGTTTACCAGTGTTTATTTCCAGTTCCTATAAATAAATGAACGTGTTATTTATATAATGTTCCATGAGAATTATTGAATGTACCTACTGCAATGATTCAGGTTGAATGCAAAATTAATTGTAATTGGATTTATGAATTATCAGTAATGTTTTAAATTACTGGCGCATGTTCTGTGGAAATCATTTTCTATAAAGAAATAAATTTCTGATTGACTATTAGTGGATGTTAATCATTTTTATCAAGTATGTAACTATTGTTGTTGGGGTGCATGACACCATCACAGTTCTTGATTGATTTGAGAAGAATTCCTCACTGAATTCAGGATAATATCATTATAGCAATTATGAATAGTGGCAGTTTAACAGGAACATTGTGAAGGTTCTTTGGTGACAATGACAACCTGTGAATCCATGTTACAATCCCCACATGTCGAAATAATTATTCTTCTCCAATTCTCTTTCCAGTAGCCTATAAGAAAATATCGAGCTCGCGATATTGAAGAGGCTGTTTTCTCTGAAGTATTTGTCAGCCTGGCTCATGGATGAGTCATTGGGTGGGACACAATAAAAAAACCTTGCAGAACTTGTTGCCAGACAAAAATCACCTCTTGTTTTTACATGCAAGTCAACTGCTGAACAGATACTCAGTGCTTGATTTTAACTTCCACCAACTTGTTTGGAGTTAAGGACTCGGTGGCAGTTAAAATCAGATAAATCAATTGCCCACACCGATTCTGCTATCAATTATGCCAAAAATTTTAGAGGAGACAATATTTATACCCGCACACAGATGGAGAACACGAGCCAAAAGCCAATAAGTAGGCCTTTATCTCAGAGTGACAGAAATACTGTTGTTGCACAGAGACTCAGAATTGCAAAACAACATTTTTCATTCTGAAAGGCCAAATCGAGGTTTGTAGAATTTAACATTTTTCCCGTTCCTTAAGCCCATAGATTTTTAATTTTTGTGATATTAATGATATACGGCTTCTATTATAAGCCCAATGTGAAATAGAATCACAGAAACCCTACAGTGCAGAAGGAGGCCATTCGGCTCATCATGTCTGCGTCGGGCCACAATCCCATCCTGACCTTATCCCCACAATCCATATATTTACCCAGCTAATTCTCTTGACACTATGGCTAATTTAGCATGGCCAATTAACCTAACATGCACATCTTTGGGCTGTGGAAGGAAACCGGGGCACCCAGAGGAAATCCATGCGGACACAGGGAGAATGTGCAATCTTCACTCAAACAGTGACTCAAGGCCCGAATTGAACCCAGACCCCTAGCACTGTGCCGCCCTTGCCTGTGAGAATTTGTCCATGTACTTTTACCGCTTTGCTTGTTTGATTATATCAATGTTGTAGAAAGCAGTGATCGGCTATGGGCTACCACTAGAATTTGAACAGGAAAGGCTGGGATTCCCTGGTCCCAGTTGTGATGAACATTGTGTCCAATTGTAATGCCCAAAGGAATGTTAAAGCTGACATAACACAAAGCTTTGATATTCTTGGATTTTGTGTCTCAGTCACCTACTATATCCACTTACTGAGGCATCAATTTGTGACTGAGAACTTGTTCACCAGAAATTGCCTTTTGGGGTTGTAATAACTCCTATCACCAAGTTATTTACACCATACATATGTACACAGCCGGCTCTCCAGTTGCTCCCTGCTGTATGCAGGCTCGGAGTCTGACAACCTGCTTTAAATAAGGAGCATGGGAGTTCCCTGATTTAACCTTTGGTTAGGACTCATCAGGCAATTCATACTCCAGCAAACCAACCTCATTAGCTGAGGTCATCAGAAGACGACACCTCGCTCATGTGAATAGACATGTGGGTTATCTTAAGGAATATTTTCCTAAAGCACCTGAAATAGACAAGTTGTATAAGGGTCAACATTGCATCAGGGAGACTCTGACAATTGGGATAAACACTTCTCAAAATAGGTAGCAAAATCCAAATAGACTTCGGCTGAAATTTGTTCCAGATACTAACTTCCACTGAGTTATATGTAAGCGCATGTTTTTACTGGAATTAGTTACCATGACAAAGTTGTAACATTTTAAAAAATCTTCCTTTCACTCTCTGTCAATTACAGCTATGCTAAATATCTTTTTAAAACATTAAGACAAAAAATTTAACTTATCCAAAGAATGTCTGCTTGCAGCCAGATCAAAATAAATGTGCAAATAAATAAGACAAAATAACCTGCCTATCATCAGTGCAAGTGATAGAAGTTAGGAAGAGATTGCAGCTCAGCACTTCAAGACTGGCAGTTTTCCAAACCTGAATCAGAGGTTCACACTTGGCGCTCTTTCAGCAGGCATGTGAACAAGCCAGGGCTTTTGTGTTGTCCCAATATGCATGTGCAGAGCACAATGGTTTAGTTTGGCATTCAGGCTGGAAGTTATAGCTTGTTATCTTTCCTCTGCGTTGGAGCAGAGGGAGTGGATTATATTCCATTTGTCCCCCATTGCAATTTTCCTCATGTCATTTCTGAGTTACTTGCTGTGGTTAATCAGCAATTCCAACATCATTGCATCATGAGATTACTAGGATTGCAGAGGGTGAATTAGAGGTGCTCTGGTCTTTTTATAATCCTTATGTTCCTCTGAATGTAAAACCAACTTGTTCAGATTGACAAAGCCTTCAAAGGTAGCAAGCAAGTAAGATTGCGACAAATCACGTGACATATTTGTGTCTCAATCAAAATCCCGGAACTCCTTCCCTAAAGCATTGTAGGTGTACGTATAGCACAAGGACTGCAGCGATTCAAGAAGGCAGCTCACCGCCACCTTCCCAAGGGCAATTAGGGATGGGCAGGAAGTTCTGGTATAGCCAACGGCGCCCACATTTCAAGAATGAATTAACAATGTGTCACCCACTGAGGTATTTTGATGGGACATAGAATCTGTTCACAAGGTATCGCTGATGGTTCGGTGGGCACGAAATGTGTGCTAAAAGTTGGGAGAAATCCACTTTTAAAATCATTTTGAAGAAAAACTTTCATCTCATCTAATCAGAAATGACAGAAAACAAATCCTTTGTTATTCTGCCAGCAATAAATTATTAACATATGTTTAAAGTCATTGCTGCTTATCTATTTTCTTTAGCAATGTAATTTCAGCAGCTTTGTCAGTTCTCATATATTTGTGAATTTATTGTCTGTTCATATCAGTGCACTCATCTTACCGAACTTGAAGGTGATAAAAGTGGTAAACAGACTGCTTTTTCATTCTCCCACCTTCCAGAATTTCCCCCTCATCCAATATCTCTACTAATTTCCCAAACTAACTAACATGTATCCTTTTAATTCCCTGTTCGTTGTTCTTTCAACTCCAGATTCCCATAGCTATTCTTGCTCACACTGACTCTCTTGCTTTGACCCCTGTTTATTCTCCCTCCTAAACTGAGAATTACACATATTGTCACTGCCCAAAGGGAATCCTTCCCTTACTCCTGATTTCCTGAGAAGGGCAGGGGGTGGGCTCAATGGCCTCTGTTCCCACCAGTGGGATGAGGATGTCTGCTCTCCATTAGTGAAGAGCAGTTTGTAAACCCCACTGATGTGAACCACTACTAGCAGGCTGGGAGATGCTAACAAGCCGGGGGAGGTAATGGAAGCAGATACGATAGTGAGTTTCAAGGGACATCTTGACAAATACATGATTAGGATGGGAATGGAGGGTATAGTCCCCAAAATGGTTGGGGATTTAGTTAAGTCAGAGACATGAGCGGTGGAGGCTTGGAGGGCCAAAGGGCTTGTTCCTGTGCTGTAATTTAAAAAAAACACAAAACATCTAGATCCTTTAAAGTATCAATAACAGTAACCACAATGAAGTCATTTAACCAGATGTAAATGAACATTGTGAAACTGACTGTAGGGATAGTGAGTCAAAGCTATTGATCATGCAATGTTTTCTTTGGGGCACAACTGCTTCAACAAGAATAATGGATGCTTGGCTCTCAGTTAAGCTTAGAAGGAGAAAATAGTGAAAGTAACTCCTTGATTCAAAAAGAGAGAGAGGTGGAATGCAGGAAACTGCAAGCCAGATAGCTTATGTATTAACAGGGCACTTGGGGAAATTCAGAGTAATCAGACAAACTCGACATGGATTTGTGAAAGGTTATACTTCAGTTACATGGGGCCCTAATGAGATCAAATCTAAGGAACTGTGTAGAGTATTGGTCACCTTAAGGAAGGATGTAAATGTGGAGAAGCTTCAAAGAAGGTTTACTACTCAAGCAGGCAAGTTGTCTTATGAGGAAATACTAGTCAGGCTAGGCTTCTATCACTGGAGTTAAGAAGAGTAAGGGCCAACTTGACTGAAACATAGAAGGTTTGGAGGGGTTTTGACAGGGAGCATTTAATAAATGGCAGGACACTGGGAAGCTCAAAGGGACAGAGGAACCTTAGGGTAATTATTTGCAGATCCTTGAAATCAGCAGAACACTTGAATAGGATAGTTAAGAAGGCACACAGGACATTTGTTTTCATCATGGTATAGAATACAAGAGCAAGAAGGTAATGTTGGAGTTGTATGGAGAGTTGGTTAGGTCATAGCTAGAGCACTATGCACAATTCTGGTCACCTCATATAGGAAGAATATGGTAGCACTAGCGGGAGCACAGAGAAGGTTAACAAGGATGTTGCTTCGGCTAGAGCATTCAGGCTAAAGGGAAAACAGAAAGGCTTGAATTGTTTTCTTTAGAGCAGTGAAGGCTGAGAGGGGACATGATTGATGTGTATAAGATTATGAGAGGTATTGACAGCGTGATCATGAAGCAGTTATTTCCCTTCAGATGATGGATCAATCATGAGGGGACATAGTTTTACTGCAAGGGGCAGGAGATTCAGAAGGGATTTCAGAAAAAACTGTTTCACTCAGAGAATGTTGCTACTTCCTCGAAAGATAGTAGAGGCTGGAAACATTACAACTTTAAAAATATTTGAATGAGTACTTGAAATATCAATACATTCAAGGGTATAGGACAAGTGCAGGAAAATAGGAATAGCGTGCCTTTAGTGGTGGATATTGTTGGTGCAGACCCAATGGGCGAAAGGTCTTTTCTTATTGTATGACTCTGTGGGTCAGTGTGGAAAGGATGTTGCCTCTTGTGGGAGAATCTTTTTCTAGAGGCTACTGTTTAAAAATAAGAAGGGTGCCCATTGTTGCGCTGATAGAGAAAACTTTGGAGTCATGTATGGAAATAATGGACTGTAAAAGAACCCGAGTTGGATATTTCTTAAAATGGTGGTGAGATGTTGAAGAAAACTGTTGTATACCCCATTAGCCAATTACAGGACTGGCTGTAGTGGATCTGTAACAATGGAACATCTTTCTGTGCTTCCAGACAATTTAAAATACTTGTAAAAAATGTTCAAATACTGATTACTCTGGTTAACGAAAGAGTGTAAAGACTATCTCTTCTCAAAGTCCTTATCTATAATGGCCCAGACAGATGTGTAGATACCAGCCCTTTGTAATACACATCTGGGGATTAAAAGCCTGTGTGCGGACTGCCTGATAGCATTCTTCCGGAACTCCTTTTCTCTGTCGCTTTCTCATTCAACATGCTTGCCAGCTGAATTGAAGAACAGAGATCTAAAGTTACTACACATTATAATAGAAATACAGTTGATAGAAAAAGGATCCGAAACCTCTAAATTAAATTATAGAAAACTTAATTCACAGAGATCAACTATTCATCACCATATTACAACTTTACTGAGCGGAATAGCATCCGCTTGAACTCACTATCATCTGCTTCTCTCAATTCAAGGCCTTTCATATAATGCTTAATTTCTATTTCTTTCTAATCCACCTGAACACACGTGCATGTATTTCACCAATCAATTGTAATATTTTTTAGTTGTTAACTTTCTCTTATCTCAAGAAAACCTCGTTGAATTTGCTTCGTTTTAAACATAACTATAGGATCTGCTAATCTAGGAGATAAGAAGCACGTTAGATTAAACTTTGCAGCTGCCAGCAGAATGTTGAACAAAGATATGGTGTCAGCCGCCCCTCCTCATTCACATCTGTGACAATTCAGGTGTATCTCAGCCAGACAGTGACAAATCTTGAGGTCTTGTCCAGATCAACAACTTCTGATAAATCCACCGGGAGTTGGTCGTAGCACTATTTACGACAGGGACAAGAAGAACTTTCTTTTCGTCTCAGAGGGTTGTGGATCTCTGGAATTCTTTCCTCAAAAGACAGTGGAAGCAGAGCTTTTGAATATTTTTAAGGGCAGAGTTGAATAGATTCTTGATAAGCAAGGGGGTGAAGAGGTAGGCAGGAATATGGAGTTGAGGATAAAATCAGATTAGCCATGGTCTTATTGAAAGCATCAAAGGACGGAATGACTGTACATGCAAAATTCATGTAAAAGGCTGTCAAAGTATAGGAAAAATATAAATTAATTAGTAAGAATAATACGGTGACAGTTACAAATCGATTTAAGTAAATGGTGCCCTTAAAGTCCAAAAGTCCCATTTATTTATGTTGAATTATAATTGATACAATATTATTGCTCATGGTCTTTTTTATATCTTTCCTGTAATTTGATAGCCTTGTAGATGAAACATTTGGAGAGTCCATCAGCTCATACCTATGCCATACAACTGGCACCTGAACTTACCAATCTGGAGGTGATTCATGGGTGGCACGCTAGCCCAGTGGTTAGCACTGCTGCTTCACAGCTCCAGGGACCTGGGTTCAATTCCCAGCTCAGGTCACTGTCTGTGTGGAATTTGCACATTCTCCTTGTGTCTGCATGGGTTTCTTCCAGGTGCTCTAGTTTCCTTCCACAGTCCAAAGATGTGCGGGTTAGATTGATTGGCCATGCTAAAAAACAAAATTGCTCTTAGTGTTCTGAGATATGTAGGTTAGAGGGATTAGTGGGTAAATACGTAGAGATATGAGCAGGATTGGCGTTGGTGCAGACTTGATGGGCCGAATGGCCTCTTTCTGCACTGTATGACTCTATGATCATGAAAATTATAATCACTGCAATTTGTGAATATGTTAATGTAAGAAAAATAACCTGTGAAAAAGACTTCCAAAAGCTTTTTTTTTTAAAGTAGGCCCACATTTCTCCACCACTTGTTTTGTGAGTGTGGTAGCCAGTTACATCAACCAAGACAATCAATCTCAGTTTGAAAAAAAGATGATGCTGGAGCATGGTGACTTCTTGCAAGCTGCCTCCAGCATACCCTCTGATTCTCCCTTTTACTCTCATTCTGTGTTCTTCAAGCTTAACTCTAACTTCTTTGCACAACATTCTGCACCCTCTTCTTTCCTTCTTCCCTATGTACTCTATGAACGGTATGTTTTGTCTTACAGCATGCAAGAAACAATACATTTCACTCTATCTCAGTTTCTGCCGGGTTAGATGAAAGTTAATTTCTCATGGTAGGCAACAACACCAGTGAATCATGGAGAGATGATTAAAGTCTGGCATACGTCCTGTGATTCTTGACCTGTTGCACCAACAAGAACAAGAAAGAAAGGGAGAAAAAACAGAACATGGGATTCCCAGGAGTCCCCACAGGATTAAACATCAATTGTACAGTTTATCTAGATTCTAGATAATCTAGACTCCTGCACCTTTACAAAGAACAATGAACAAAGAAACGTACAACACAGGATCAGCCCTTCGACCCTCCAAGTCTGTGGTGACCATGATGCCCTAAATAAAGTAAAAAAGCACCTTCAACCCCTTACTCGGTCCCTATCCCTCTAGTCCCTCCCTTTCCAGATGCCTCTTAAAAGGTGAAGATGCTGTCTCTAAGAGCTATCACGCAATCTCATGGCCTGGAAGTCTTCAGTCTCAGTAGTGTCACTAGGCGCCATCGCCAGTGAAGATAGCCAAAATAACAACTGGGGAAGAAGCTTCAGTAAAATGTTTCACAATACCAGGTTAAAATCCAATAGGTTTATTTAGACACCAATGACACCATTTAATTAAATTGATTTTCAATCAACACTATTATTACTAATTAATTTTTTTATTCCTTTCCTATACCTTGATAGCCTTGTACATGAAGTGTTTGGCATATATGGGAGTAAGCCATTCCATCTTTTGATGCACTCAATAAGGTAATGACTAATCTGATTTTAACTAAATGAACCTGTTGGACTTTAACCTGCTGTTATGAGACTTGTTATTGTGTTTATTCCAGCCTAACGCTGGTATCTTCACATGAAGAAACTTCATTCATAGAACATAGAGCATAGAACATTACAGCGCAGTATAGGCCCTTTGGCCCTCAATGTTGTGCTGACCAATGGAACCAATTTTATGACCCTCTAACCTAAACTATTCCAATGCTATCCATATGCCTATCCACTGACCATTTGAACGCCCTTAAACGTGACGAGTCCACAACTGCTGCAGGCAGGGCATTCCATGTCCATACTACCCTCTGAGCAAAGAACCCACCTCTAACATCCGTCCTATAACTACCACCCCTTAATTTAAAGCTATGTCCCCTTGTGTTATCCATCTCCATTCGAGAAAAAAGGGAGGTGAGTGGTCATAGCAAAGTGATCCTCAAGCAGATTCCACAAAGCAAGTTTTCCATTACTTCCGGCAGCTTGCCTGAAATTGTAAAGCTGAGGATCATTACTATGGGGATCACCATTTAAGCTTTGGGATTTCACCCTACAATTCCTGACCCATAATGTCTTCCAAGTGTGTCCTGAAAAGCATTTCTTCAATTTTCCAAAGAAAGCAAAGAGTTTAGCAGTAATGCTGCTTTATTTTTTTCTGATCTCAATGCACCTACCACTGAAATCCTCATTCATTGCTTTGTTAAATCCAGGCTATTTTTATTCATTCATGTGACCTGGGTGTTGCTGGCTAGGCAGCATTTATTGCCCATCCCTCGTTGCCCAAGTGCAGTTGAGAAACAATCACATTGCTGTGGATCTGGAGTCACATGTAGGCCAGACCGGATAAGGATGGCAGATTTCCTTCCCTAAAGGACATTAGTGAACCAGATGGGTTTTTCCAGCAGTTGACAATGGTTTCATGGTCAACAGTAAATTCTCAATTTCAGATATGTTTTCATTGAATTAATTGAATTCAAATTCCGCCTGCTGCTGTGGCAGGATTCGAATTGGGTTTCCGGAACATTAGCTGAGTTTCTGAATTAATAATCCAGCGATAATATCACTAGGCCATTGCAACATACTTCTGGTTGGTCTATCACAATCTATCCTCTACAAACCTTGCTGCAGTGCCTTTATTTGCACCAAATCCCATTCCCCTATCACAGGAGATTGCCGAGATAGGGAGGGGGCTGCAGCTATGGAGGAATTTGAAACTCAAATCAAGAATGTTATTCAGTCAGGAGCAATGTAGGTCAGTGAACACAGGGTTAATGGGAACATTTTGAAGACATTATGGTCTAGGAATTGCAAGGCAAAATCTCAATGACTAAATGGCGAGTCCCAATGTAATGGGCCACGTACTGATCCTGCTAAGCCCTGACACTAAGGGGTAATGACAGTCACCCAGGGCTAGAATTAAAACCTGGGCCCTGGTGCTATGAGGCATCAGTGCTACTCACTGTGCCACTTAGTGTCCAAAAGATATATAGGTTAGGTGGTTCACCATTAGTAATGCAAGGTTATGGGGAGAGGACAGAGGAGAAGGCCTGGATGGGATGCTCTTTCAGAGAGTTGGTGCAGACTCAATGGATTGGATGTCCTCTTTCTGTACTGTAGGGATTTTATGGTTCTATGTTCATTAACATGATGGAGTTCGACTGATGGCCAGTAGCTGCACTTTCTCATTGAACTCAAGTTGTATTCTAGTCGTGAAAAGTTTCTCTTGGCTGTAAACTTGCATAGTTCTCTTGCTGTTCTTTTGGGAATTTTTTTCCCCAAACTGGTGGTATTTATAGGGAACTGCCTGGTAGCACAAGTTCACGAACGCAGCATTTCGAGCAAATACCTCCAGCAAAAACATACAAGTAGGAATTATGCTACACATTTTGTTTTTGACCCAGAACATAATGATAGCAAAGAGGAAAGTTGAATTGCATTCAAATACTCGGTCCCTTTAAGGAAGTGGAATGCACAAATATTGTTCTGCTTTTCAACTTGTTTTAAAGGAATAATTTAATCGCTTATCTGCCACATTTACACGGCTACTTTTTCATAGTTATGCTTCCTTCCCTATTTTCATTGCTACCCACCATCCCACCACTGCCCCCTCATCCCTACCAAATATTTATTTTGTGGTAATAAATGCTTGCTTGTTTCAGTTGCTTAATTTTGTTTGCAGACAGAATGAAGCAGTTTGAGAAAACTGTTCGCTGCCACCTTCTCAAGAACAACCAACCCTGATCTACAAATGCTGCCTTTGCCAACCATTCCAATCAGAAAGATGATTAGATTTTAACCTGGTGTTGTGAGACTTTTATGATTTTATATACCTCGACCACATCCCCTCTCATCCTTCTAAACTCCAAAGAGTACAGACCAAACTGTTTAATCTCTCCTCATAAGTCAAACTTTTCATCCGTAGAATCAAAAAGGTGAACCTCTCCTGAACTGCCTCCATTGCCACCACATCCTTTCTCAAATAAGAAGACCAAAACTGGATGCCATATTCCAGATGTGGTCTCACCAACACCTTGTACAATTGCAACAATACTTCTCTATGTTTATACTCCAGTCCTTTTGCAATAAATGCCAATAGTCCATCTGTCTTTTTTATTACAAGCTGCAACCTGCGCACCAACTTTCAGTGACAGTTTTATCCCTTATATCATCCTCCAAGCCAAATAAATGTTTAAATTTTTACTGTGTATGATTCATGAGTAGTTTATATCAAACTGCAAAAAGCTTGAAATTCAAGAAGTACAATAACCTTCCACTGTTGTCACTGAACTCTTACCTGGGTCAATCTTTTGATTTCAGATTCTAATATTGACAGTAATTTGCTTTTGTCCTTTGAGTTTATATATATGTTGAGTTTATGTTGTGTATATAACATATACTTCTGCATAAGACCTGTACCCCTGGAGTTTATTAGCCTTAATGGTCTTGACCTCCCTCTCCTTTCCCAGCCATATGCGTCTCTCAAACTGAATGAATTTTAACATGAATTTTAAGCATTGCACAACATCAAAGAAACTTGCCCAGGTTATGCAATGCCTATGCCAACACTGCCAGCACCTCTAACCTATTGTGTGTTTTCCTTTAATTACAATCACTTGGCTGTGATGTAGGGTCCTATTTTACCATTACCGCATGCCTGTTTTCTGGCGCGAAAACGTGGTAAAGACGGGTGAGAGGCCAATATCATGATCCACACCCACGTCTGTGCAGATTGCCACTTTACCAAAACCTGTGAGTGGCAGCGATCTGCTTCATGCCCAAAACGGGCGCAATGGCAATTTAAACGCATTTGCATGCATTTAAATTGAATTAATGGACTGCCCGCCCAACTTTATCAGCATTTCCCTCTTTACCACTATGTTCGCCAATCCGGGACTGTGCCGTAATGGACCTGCTGAATAAAAGTCTGAATCAGGCATTTCATCAGTGAGAAGGTAAGCGCATGGTATCCAACGGCTCTCTGCTACTCACGGGTGTCCTGTTGCTGTTGCCAGTTCACTGTCCCAGGTCGGTGGCAGCTCTGCAAGTGTATGGGGATGGTGTGCATGATCTCCAATGATTGTTCTGTCTCAGCACTGACCTTGGATCTTGCAGTGCTGCTGGATCCTAGCACCGCAGCTCACTTCAGCTGAAGGATGTGCACAAAGGCCTTGCAGATAGCATTGATGCAGTTCCCCCCCCCCCCTCCTCCCCCCTCAACTTTATCAGGGCCTGTGCTTGTGTGAAGCATGTGGCTGGGGGGATTGGGGGGCATGGGAGGGCTGTGATTGTTGATGAGCTGAGCAAGCAGTGTTGCATGACTTCCACATTTGTTCACTTCCACCTCCCCCAATCCACCTTCCTCCCCCCTCAACCTTTCAAAGTGATGAGATGGCATTTGCAATGTAACCAATTGATCTTGCTGTTCTCTTGGTTGCTGCTGGAGCTGAGGAGGATGACATGGAGGAAGAATTGTGGGCCCCATGTATTGTCGGGAATCTACATATCTGCCAAATGGATGGTATCTTGATTCATTAGTTAAGGAAATAAGAACATGATAAACAGGCCAGGGGCGTCTTACTCACACTGCAAGAAACTGGCTTGATACTCAAAGACAAAAGTAAGCTTTCTAGACTCACGTTATATTCCTAGGGCACTATTTACAGGCAAATGCGATTACTAGAAATATACAATAAAACAAAGGCAATAAAGGAATTTAAAAATGTAACAGAACGACAAAAGTTTATAGATATGGTCAATCAACTAAGCAAATTCCTGCCTCACTTGGTCAAAATAAATCAACTTCACAGACATCTTTTATGACAAGAACAGGTGTGGTGCTGGCCAAAACATCAGCAGTGAAAACTTGGGTATGTGAGAAATCCTCTGATTACGTATTGGGCCTGCAGTTTAAGATTGAGATTGATCACCAGCTATGAGAACTACTGTTTAACAAAAAGGAAATGGCCACTGTAGGCTTCAGCAATTCCAACAATGATTTTTGGCAGCATGGTGGCACAGTGGTTAGCACTGCTGCCCCACATTACCAAAGACCTGGGTCCAATTCCTGTCTTGGGTGACTGTCTGTGTGGAGTCTGCATGGTCTCCCCGTATCTGCTTGTGTTTCCTCCAAGCCATAGAGTCATAGAGGTTTACAGCATGGAAATAGGCCCTTTGGCCCAACTTAGGGTTTTTTGTTAAAACTCCTAAGCTAATCCCAATTGCCCACATTTGGTCCATATCCCTTTATACCCATCTTATCTATGTAACTGTCTAAATGCTATTTAAAAGACAAAATTGTACCCAATTCTACAATATCTCTGGTAGCTTGTTCCAGACACTAACCACCCTCTGCGTGAAAAAAATTGCCCCTCTGGACAATTTTGTTTTTCTCTCCTCTCACCTTAAACCTATGCTATGCCTTCTAGTTTTAGACTCCCCTACCTTTGAGAAAATATATTGACTATCTACCTTGCTTGTGCCCCCCATTATTTTGTAGACCTCCATAAGGTTACCTCTCAACCTCCTATGCTCCAGGTGCTCCAGTTTCCTCCCACAATCGAAAGACGTACTGGTTAGTTCATTGGCCATGCTAAATTCTCCCTCAGTGTACTGAACAGGCACCAGAGTGTGGCAACTGGGGGTTTTTCACAGTAACTTCATTGCAGTGTTAATGTAAATCTACCTGTGACACTAATAAATAAGCTTTAATAGAAATGGTTCTTACTTTTTAAGTTCAGAGTCTGGACTAGTCTGGAGAAGAGACACTCAAGTCAGATTTGTTGGTTTTCACTAAGCATGGGGACATTTATTGCAAATAACACTTCATGGAAAAAATGTACTTTTAATATCCCATTGTCCAGTTACTCAGCGCCATCCTGTCTCACCATCTCTGTGAGTAATTAAACAAATCATTCCTACCTAGCTGCAGTATCTGAGGCTGAACTATCTCCATCTTTTAAGCTAAGTTCTTACTGTCTTGTAACCTCTGACATCAGTGTCTGCCAATAAAGTTTGTAAGATGAGTTGAGAAAGTTGTTTTCACATGTTCTACAGATTTGAATCAACTATTTGCATATCTACAGATGCTGCCATTATCTTGACCTCAAAGTAGCTGCCACACAGGCACAATGGTTAGCTGGGGATTTTCTTATTAACTTCATGGCAGTGTTAATGTAAGCCTATTTGTGACTCTAATAAATAAACTCAAACACGCAGAGTCAGTTATCAATTCAGTCAGAAGAATTCAGTTACTAAATGACCACAAATTGTACAGTGCCAATGATTAGTTGAACAATCCCATCTACTTGAATCAAGAGGGAACAATGAGTTCTCTTGCAAACGTCATATATCAAAGCTCCCATTTATTTAGAAAACAAACAGAGTGCTGCCTTTGGTTGATCAACTACTACACTTGAAACATAGGAAACACGAACCATATTCTACAAATACATTTCAATTCTGAAAGCTCATTAAACTATTTCCAATATTTCTTCTGGGTTCTCTCTCCCTGCAAGGAACCAATTTCAGACAAATGCAAATATCACACTTCAGCAAACTTAGGCAACAAATGGGATCAACAGTAGATTCATGGGGCAGGTAGTGAAAACAGGATCACACCCTTATTTAAACACTGTCTAATTTCCAGATCATGTTTGATTAAATTCTCTTTACGTGATACTATACTCATGCTGTGAGGCAGCAGTGTTAATCACTCTACTACCATACACCTGAACGATGGAGTCTTTAGCATGTTTTTTTTTCAAGCCTGCATTTTGCAAATGCAAGTAGTTGTGCTCCAATATCTGATGAGGCATTTAGTCACTCTTTAAAATGGCTTCAGGAGATTTTGCATCACTCCATTAGTATGCATTAGTAGGTAACTATGACCTTAATCAGGGAGCTCATACTCCAAAGGGCCAACCTCATGGGTCTCGTTGAGATCATTACAATAACAATAAAACAGCTGTGAATCAGAATGTTGCTTGACTCACCAAACAGATATCTATCTACCAAACAACTTGAACATTTTGGACTTGGGAATATAGATCAGCCCACTCTCATAGCCTGCCTTAGAAATTCACTCTACTCCAGCTGCCCGTTCCCAATCTGTGAACATTAAGGTACAACTTCAATTCTGTTCTCCTGTGTCAATGAATATCACAAACCAGAGTATTGATCAGATCATGTTTCAAAAGGCTTTTGACCACATCCACCCATTTGCACACCCTAATTTGTCTTGCTCCCAAATAAATATCTTCTCCAGTTGTGAATTCCTGATTATGGAAACAAGTAAAGCTCTTCTTCAGATGCTTGCTAGAGTTCTGTTGGCAGTCTTTTGTACCCAGTGGATTGTTAACTCCTTCCCTGAGGAGTAATCCTGATGGGTTATTGGACAAATTGTCTCTCACCCTCTCACTCTCTAATTATATTAACTTATTTGAAATATCTCTTCAGAGGCCAGTGTCTCTTTACCAGATGCTCTTTATATACAGATTCTATCCACTTCTAGGGTACTTCAGGCACAAAGTCAGAATCCAGAGAGTCAGTGGATCTAATAATTCCATGTTTATATGGAGATGAGATTCCCTGATTGGCAAGGTAATTATGGCCTCAATCAGGGAGCTAATACTCCAAGAGGCCAACCTCATGAGCCTCAAAGAGCAAAGAACAAAGAAAATTACGGCACAGCAACAGGCCCTTCGATCCTCCAAGTCTGCACCAACCATGCTCACAGACTGAACTAAAACCCCCTATCCTTTCTCATGTGTTTGTCCAGATGCCCCTTAAAAGCCACTACCATATCTGCTTCTACTATCTCCCCCCCGCAGCGAGTTCCAAGCACCCATCACTCTGTGTAAAAAATCTGCCTTGTACATCTCCTTAAAACATTGCCTCTCACGACTTAAACCTATGCTCCAGAGTATTTAACTCTTCCACCCTGGGAAAAAGCTTCTGATTATCCACACTGTCCATGCCCCTCATGATCTTGTAGACTTCTATCAGATCACCCCTCAACCTTCATTGTTCCAGTGAGAAAAGACAAAGTTTCTCCAATCTATCTTCATAGCTAATGCCCTCTATACCAGGCAGCACCCTGGCAAATCTTTTCTGTACCTCTCCAAAGCCTCCACATCCTCTGGTAGGGTGGCGACCAGAATTGAACAGTTTATTCCAAGTGTGGCCCAACTAAGGGTATATAAAGCTGCAACATGCCTTGCCAATTTTTAAACTCAATGCCCTGGATGATGAAGGCAAGCATGCTGTATGTCTTCTTGACTACCTTCTCCACTTGTGTTGCTACTTTCAGAGACTATCCCTATTAATATTCTGAAAGGTTCTGCCATTATCCTGTTTTTCCTATCTTTATTAGACCCTCCAAAAGGCCTCATCTATGCCTCCTCCACTGCAACGTACTCTCAGTCATACATTCAACTCTCTGATGTTCAAAAATACAGACAGAATGGCAGTGGATACTTCTCCCCACCAATCTCAAGTAGAGAGCCATTGGCTTCACCTACGCCCCCCGTATTCCCATCAAACACAGTTGGACACTTGGCACCTACCTTCTCACTAACACCAAACATAGCCATGACACCATAGTTCAAAAGCAAGAGCAGCTGTGTCAATCCTGACGATTATAAGTTAGGACAAGAAATTAAAGTGAGACAAATCAATGATGTTAAGTGATGAAATAAGAATCAGTTCTCTATGGTGCATCAGGAGCATAAAAAATTGGGATTCAAAGTCCTCTTCATTCCTTATTTTGAACATCACTAGAGGGAGAGGATTATGGAGAAAAGCTCTGTATAAAACCAACAAAGATTTCATTATATAACCCATATTTATTGACATTCTTGTTGATGAACAGTGTATGACATTGTTTGACTTTTCCTAGTTGGTTGATATTGATAAATGAGTCAAATTCATTGGAGCCTTTGAGGCATAAATCTCACCATGAAGTGAGATTATCAGATGTGAAATAATCGCTGCAGGGACTTCCCAATACTGAATCACAGCTGTTGACATTTGATTTAGCTGAAGTATCAAACAAGTCATTAGGGATCTTCAGATGCTGGAAAGACATCAACAGGAAGTAACACTTAAAATGCTATTGAGAGAAGCTGTGAAATATGACAAAGAATGAATAAGGTTTATTTAGCTCACCCCATTATCATTCAGATTTTCAGATCGAGCCTACCAATAGCAGACAATTCCATTTGCATTCTTCATAAGCATTCCAGAGGCTTCCAATAAAATAACGGAAGTTATTTTCAGTTTAAAAACAACCAAACTATTTTCTTTATCCCAGTCTTGGTCACCATCACGTTGTTTTGAAGTTCAGTTTTAGTTCAAAAAACACAAATGGTTTTTCTATTTACTATGGGCTTGATTTTACCGTCAAATTGCATCTTTTTTCAGGCACAAAAACTTGGTAAAGTTGGGTGTGAGGCAAATAGTGACACCTTTCCCCACCTCCTTGTCGGTTCTCCCTTTAGCAAGGCCAGAAAATGGCCGTGATTGGGACCATGCTCAAAATGGGCGCAATGGCCATTTAAATGTTTTTGTATGCATTGACGTAATAGGCTGCACGCCCAACTTTACCGGCACTTCCTCCATTACCGCTGCGTTAACCCATCCAGAAACAGACATGCTCCATGTAAGTCCAATTCAGGGTTAGTGAGAAGGGAGGTGCCAAGCGCCCAACTGCTCTCTGCTTCAGATTGGTGAGGATGTGGACGCATGGATCCAATGACTCTCTGCTTGAAAAGAGGTGTCGGCTGCCACTCTGCCTGTGTTCCTCCAAGCCTGCATCAACCATGCGGCCCAACTGAACTAAAACCCCCTATTCTTCTAGGGACCATATCCCTCCATTCCCATCTATTCATGTATTTGTCCAAATGCCCCTTATTGTATCCATTTCCACCACTTGCCCATCACCCTCTGTGTAAAAAACTTGCCTCGTATATCTTTCGCTCTATGTTCAGTTGGGGGGAGGGGGGCAAGGGAATCTGCTCCATGTGATGCCCAGTAAAGGCATGGAATATTCATAAATTTTAAAATATGAACTTTACTCATCATTTGGAATTTCTTTCAATTCGTTCAATGATTATGGACATTGCTGACTAGGCCAGCACTTGTTGCCCATCCCTAATTGCCTTTGAGAAGGTGGTGAGCCAATTCCTTAAACCATTGCAGTCCCTAAGGTATTGATATAGCTATAGTGCTGTTAGGGAGGGAGTTACAGGATTTTCAGCTAGCCACAGAGAAGGAACAACGTTACAGTTCCAAGTCATGATGGTGAGTGGCTTGGAAGGAAATTACAAGTGATGTTCTCATGCATTTGCTGCCCTTCTCCTTCTAGGTGGTAGTGATCATGAGTTTGGAAGATGCTGTCTCAGGAAAATATAGCCACCAGAGGTTATGTGAATTCAAAAACTTCCATGCTGTCTTGCAAAGAGAAAAGGATAGATTCCAGATTAAGAGCTGTCATCAACTCATATCCTGAGACCATCAAAAAGAAATTCCTCAACTGAATTGGTCTCTATAGTTGCCTCAAACCCCTTAAAATGAATGTTCTCAAACTATAAAGCTGATTGTAGCTGATCAACTTCAGATCAACAAAATTTGGAAAAGAGGGCTGTGAGAAGGCACGTGGTAGGGGGCATGGGTGGCATGGTGGCACATTCTCTCCATGTCTACGTGGCCTCTCTCCCACACACACACACTGGTTATTGCCTCACAGACCAAGGGACCTGAGTTCAATTTCAGCCTTGGGTGACTGTGTGGAGTTTGCACATTCTCCCTGTGTCTGCATGAGTTTCCACCAGATGCTCCAGTTTTCCCCATGCTCCAAAGAAGTGCAGGTTAGGTTGATTGGCCATACTAAGTTTCCCAGTTAGTGTCAGAGAGACTAACAGGGTAAATACATGGGGTTACAGGATAAGGTGAAATTATTGTTGATAGAGGCTCAAAGTACTGAATGGCATCTTTCTGCACTATAGGAATACTATGATTTATATGATTCGAACATTGTTGGTCTCTTTTTAATCTTTAACTTGCAGAAACAAGTTGAAACAAATCCATGAAGTTCATTCATAAAGTGTGGCCTCAGGTGAGAAATACAGAGGGCAGGAGCCACAACATCATGCTGGCAAGGTGGGCACATTCAGAGATTGCCCCACCAGCAATCTCTGGCAGATCAGGGGTACCCCAATCTTAAAATAATAAACAAAGGATCCTCCCAAAGGAATGGAAATACCTCTATCCAGTGGACACACAAACCCACCATAAACATCCCGAACAGAAGTCCTACCACCACCCTCGCCCTCCCTCACCTGTCACTGGACCCGGCACTGCCCCCAGTACTTCCAGGGGAAAGTGACAGGGAACTGCCCAATATAACTCTCTCCATCAGGGACTGGTGCATCATTTACCAGGTTTCCATTGATCCAGAAGTGTAAACCCTGCCAATGTGACATGACACCAATGGGAATGGCAGATAAAAGGATAATACAGTGGGAAAGCCCACTAATGCTATGTATGTGCTTATTAATCTGGTTCCTGACTGTGCCAGGGGCAGGCCCTCTGGAAAGTCCCCACCACCACCAATTTTCTAAAATAACAATGTAGCTATTAGCTGGGATTGTTCATAAAATTAATCTGTTCCTTTTTAACAGCAGTCAGAGCTGAATCTTGCAGCTTGCTGTTTCTCCACAAGATAATGGGTTGAACTTTCCCATCCTGCTTGTCATGGGAATTGTAGCGGGCAGCACATGGACCATGCAAGGGTCTGTTGACCTCTGGAGGGATTTTCAGATCTTGTGCCAAGTGTGGCCGAAAAATCCCGAACATTATGTCATTCATGATTGTCCTGAAGCCCTGCTCCTCATCATCCCAATCATAAAAACAAACAGTATGAAAGATATCTAATTTATAGTTTACTGATATTTTTAGCCCTGATCACAAAAGGTGACAAGCATGTTTGTGTTAACCAGTCTATTTGATTTTATTTTGCCTCTCACTCTTCCCTATGTCAGACAGACTGTCCGTGTGCCAGTCTGTCTGCCACTGTAATGTGGCCTTTTGATTTCTGGCTTCTACTTCTGAAACCCAGCTAATGGAAAACCAGAATAAAACTGCAGTGTCTAAGCACTGGCTTTGGCAGCTTGATTCTTGATTTATTTTCATTGCACTATTGCAGAGGCAAGGACACTTTTGTGTAACATTAGCTGGTCATCTAAAGGAAAAACTTTATTTCAATTGGTGAGGTGATATTTATTTTTGGATTGATTGGGTGACTGTCTGTGTGAAGTTTGCACATTCTCTCCATGTCTACGCGGCTTCACTCCCACGCACACCAAAGATGTGCAAGGTAAGTGGATTGGTCATGTTAAATGTGTATGGTTATGGGGATAGAGCAAAGTTGGCGGAGAGAATGTGGCCTGGTTAAGATGCTCTTTCGGAGAGTCACACAGACTCAATGGGCCGAATGGCCTCCTTTTGCACTGTCAGGATTCTATGATTCTATTTCTATGACACTAGAATCATATATGAGTAAAGGGAACACAACAAGTACAAACTACTCACTCCAGGAAGGACATAAAGGTGCTGAGAGAAATATGCATCTATTTTAAAGTTTATTTATTTCTGATTGTCACAAGCAGGCTTGTATTAACACTGTAATGAAGCTATTGTGAAAATCCCTTAGTCGCCACACTCCAGCACGTGTTTGGGTACACTGAGGGAGATTTTAGCACAGCCACCGAGTCTGCACCGACGAAATCCCACAAAGGCCCCGCCTTCATACCTCCACACACCTATCCGCCAATCCCTCCAACCCACGCATCTCAGAGGCAACTCTTTCCAGCATGGCCAATCAACCGCACAGCTTAGGACTGTGGGAGGAAACCAGAGCACCCAGAGAAAACCCACGCAGACACAGGGAGAATGTGCAATTTTCACACAGACAGTGACCTAAGCCGGGAATCGAACCCAGGTCCCTGGAGCTGTGAAGCAGCAGTGCTAACCACCATGCTACCATGCAGCCCTTATACAAATGGCCGGGAATCGAATCCAGGTCAACTGCTTGGAAGGCAGCTATGCTCACCACCATACCACCATCGCTCACTCTGCTTAAACAGCCATTATTTTCATTAGTTATAATTAAAGAGATGTCTTAGTTGCTGATTTTTTTGGCTCTGCGGCTGTCTGAAACAGTGAAAGTAAACACATTGTAACCCTAACCACTGCAAGAAGAGTTTGAACCTGCGCAGGGAAATCCCATTGGATTTCAAGTCCAATGCCTTAACCATTCAACTATCATAGCTGCAAATTGAAAAATGTTCAGATGCATGAGGGTAGATTATCCACTGGACAAAGTGTTATTGATTACAACGTTAAAAAACTGGAGCCATGTGAGGTCCAGAGCTAATTGTTTAAATTTCTGTTAGTGTGTTCATTCATTCCTTGCAGATCAGTTCAGCTATTTGTTTGGCTCGAAATATCGGCTCTATTCTCTCTCTCTCCACAGATGCTGTCAGACCTGCTGAGTTTTAGACACTAGATATAGAATCCCGACAGTGCAGGAGGAGGCCATTCAGCCCGTCAAGTCTGTACTGATAACACTCTACTATCTCCTTAACCCCACATCCCCGCTAATTCCTCTAACCTATGCACCCCAGGATGCCAAGGGGCAATTTAACATGGCTGATGCACTTAACCCGCACACCTTTGGACTATGGAAGAAAACTGGGGCACTCGAAGGAAACCCATCCAGACGTGGGATGAATGTAAAACTCCACATAGACAGCGACCCAAGCCGATTAGTCTATTGAGGCTATGCCATCTCTCTGTATTGCATTCCCCTGCTCTATCACCCACAGTTCAGCAAGATTATTTTCCTCAAATGTCCACCAAATTTTCTTTTGAAATTATTGCTCATCTCTGCCTTCAGCAACCTTGTACACAGATAGCCTCAGGACATTGCTACTACCTGCATCAAGTGTTCTTCATTTCACACTTGCATCACTTGCCTAAAACATTAGTCCTATGATTCTGGCTGAGAATGTCAGGACTGTGCTCCAGAGATGTGGGCTGGAATTCTCCGACCTCACTGGGATTCTCCAGTCCCGCTGCTCTGAATGGAGATCTGGCTGAGTGCCAAATTCTCCATTCTCACTGGCAGCAGTGGTAGGGTGAAAGAGATTGGAGAATCCCAGCCATTACCTAAGCTGACACTTCCAGGCAGTATTGTGATGTTGGGTTCGCTGAATTTCAAATGAGATTTTAAACCGAGGTTCCATTTGTTCCCTGAGATGGATACAGACTGTTGAAGAAGAACAAAAGGGCTCTCCTGGTATCCTATCCAGCCAGTCTCGCCAGAAATATTTAAATGGTTCATTTATCTCATTACTGTTGCAAGACTACACTGTGTACTTACTGGGTGTGTATTTTTTGTGCATTATAACAGCTATTACACAGCAAATGTTGTGAAATGTTCTGGCACATTGTGAAATGTAATGTTATGAGAGCTCTTTCTTTTCAAGGATTTGAATCAGAGAGAATTGTTTAGCAACAGTATTATAAAATCTAAGTTGGGCTTAACTTAACTCCCATTTTCTTTTTATTGCATCCTTTAATTGTTACATTTGCTGAAATCCCCTTTCAGTACTATATTCTCTGGTAAAACATTTCACGTTCCAATGATCCTCTATGGAAAAAGTGCTTTGTACTTTCCTTTTTGCTCTTCATATGATAATGCCTAGTCTATACCCATCTATACCTCTATCCCCAGTCTATACCCAGTCCCCAGTCTATACCCAGTCTATACCACTATCATTAAAGTTAACCTTCTTAAATCATTCATACATTTGAAAATGGTTATTCAATCTCTTTATAATCTTCATTGTTCTACAAAAAAAAAGCCACTTCTTAGAATCATAGCGTAGTTGGCATAGAGACAAGCCCTTCGGCCCAAACTGGTCTATGCCAGCCAAAAAGTCTATCTAACTAAACTAACCCCATCTGTGTGCATTTGACCTGTATCCCTCTAAACCTTTCCTATCTATATATCAGTCTCAATGCCTTTTAAATGTTGCCAATGTCCCTGTCTCAGCCACTTCCTCTGGCAGCTCATTCCACATTCGTAACACCCTCTGTGTAAAAAAGCTGCTCCTCAGATTCCCATTAATTCTTTTCCCTCTTAACTTAAACATCTGCCCTCTAGTTCTCGATTCCCCAACCTTGGGAAAAATACTGAGTGCATTCACCCGTTCTATGCCTGTCATGATTTTGTACATCTCTACAAGATATCCCCTCAGTCTCCTATGCTTCAAAGAAAATAGTCCTAGACTGTCTAATAATTCAGTCCCTTGAGTCCTGGCGACATCTTTGTAAATCTTTTCTGGGCTCTCTCCGGTTTAATAACATCTTTCCTATAGAAAGGTGACCAAAACTGAACACAATATTCCAGGTGTGGCCTCACCAACATCCTGTGCACCTTCAACATAACTTCCCAACTTTTATACTCCATGTCCTGACTGATGAAGGCCAGCATGCTGAAAGCCTTCTTCACTGCTGTATCTAGTGAATAAAGCTTTTGCTTCTCTAAACCTTTTTGTAATAACTTTAGCCATCTATTCCTGCTACGTTCTTTCCGCTATTAGTACACCTTTCATTGAAGGAGCCAAATATGTCAACATTTGCTGATCCCTTAGATTTTTCCTTGTCAACTTACTGGCATGAAATATATGTAACAGATCTTCCTATGGGTCATCGTATCACATCTGACCCTACAGTCCATCTGTAGGGTCCATCAACCAGAATTAATGAATTACAGCAAAGTTGAATGCTAGTCAAATGCCTTTGAACTGGACCGAGACTGTGCTGCAAACTTTGACTTACCATGTGTTTGTGACAAAGATACAACCCTTAGGATAATTACAATGTCCCATGTTACTTCATCATGGCCAGTGATAACCACTTTGGTTAACTGGTGACAGATGTTTGTGCAGTGGTAAAACCACTGGTCTAGTGATCCAGGGGCCAAGGTTAATGCTCTGGAGGCAAGAGTTCAAATCTCACCATGGTTGCTGATGGAATTTAAATTCAGTCAGGAACAAGCTTGAAATACAAAACTAGTCCAGTAATCATACCCATGAAGCTATCCTCAATTGTTGCAAAAACCTGATTCACTAATGCCCTTTAGAGAAGCAGTTTGCCGTCCTTATCTGGTACATGACTCTATGACTATATATGACTCGATGACTATATATCATAATATTCAGGGGCATGGGGCAAGTGCAGGAAAATGGGAGAGCCTTTAGTGATATTTTTTGCCAGTGCAAGCTTTTCTGCACTGTCTAACTCTAGATCCACTGTGAAGGCTAAGGGCCATGACAATATTCCAGCAGTAAAGACTGCTGGAAGCCATATCTGACATAAAGGAAGGTGGTTGTGGTTGCTGGAGATGTACGTTATTTCAGCTTCAGGGCATCACTGCGGGTGTGCCCCAAGGTAGTAAGCCAGGCTCAACCTTCATCAGCTATCCTTCCTTCCATCATAAGGTCAAAAGTGGGGAAGTTTGCTGAGGATTTCACAATGTTTCAGCACCACTTATGATTCCTCAGACAGTGGCTCCACTCCAGCAGAACTCTGATGAAGGCTTGTCAACCTGAAACTTTGGCCAAGTTTTTGTCAACAGCATATCACACCCAAAGTTGTAGGCGGAATTGAGTGCTGTACTTTCTTACCGTATGCCTTACTTATTATAACATATATGTATGTTTCCCACATAGCAATAATTAAAGTTCAAAGTGCCAGTACTGGGCATGCAAAACATGTGGGAGGGCTGTGGGGGGATGGGGGTGGGGTGTGTGTGATCCTCCCATCCTGCTGCACTGCTCATTTAGCACAGAGAGTCAGGACAGTCTAGTGGCAGCTAATCCACATGATCCGCACCGGAAATCAACGTAGAGCTGCATAATGTATGCAAAAGATCATTTAAATATATTTTAAATAGCATTAGTGGACTGGAGAGTGAAATCTTTGGGTCCGCCAGGCTGTCCCCACCCACCTCCCCACCAGCCTGAATAGTTTACTCCAGCGGGGTTTATTATAACTCGCAAGCTGCGGGGAGCTTTTACACAAAGAGTAGTGAGTGCCTGGAACCCATTGCCGGGGGAGATAGTGGAAGCGGATACGGTAGTGGATTTTAAGGAGCGTCTTGACAAGTACATGAGAAGGATGGGAATAGAGGGATATGGTCTCCGGAAGGTTAGGGGGTTTTATTTAAGTTGGGCAGCATGGTCAGTGTAGGCTTGACAGGCCAAAGGGCCTGTTTCTGTGCTGTAATTTTCTTTGTTCTTTCTAATGCGTCAACTGCATTTCAATTATATTTCTTTCCTAACAAAGTGTCACCTGTAAAAACAGTCATACAGGTTTAAAATTATTGACTTACCCTTTGCAAACAATTGAAATCAAATCAGATTCGCCAACACAATGTTCAGATTTGTCAGAATAGATTTTCCAGTCTCTTGTTCAGGGCTTTTAAGTGAATGGCTGTGACCTTCATCTCAGTCACACCATCTTGTGCAGGCTCATTCCTCCTTCATTGGCGATTAGACACCCAGCTGCTGGCTGGCATTTCCGCTGGCCACCTGTTAATTGAACCATTTGAGCCAAACAACCTGATTCTCAGCTGTAAATTCCTTGTAATACATTGCAAGGATTTTGGATGCAATTTCATCATTCACACCACAGAGAAGATGGAGAATTTGGCAACAAGCTAAATCCCTGTTTGCTGCAGCGGGATGAGAAAATCCCACTGGCGTGAGCAGTTGGAAAATTTCAGCCTTCACGGGAATCAAATCAGTAGACTCAGCGCAGCTCCCTTGTGATCACAGGCTAAATAGTCTTGTGATTAAATGGCCTTTCCGATTAGTGCCCTAGCTATGATCCATTAACCCCATGATAAAATCAGGGACTGGGCTGTTTATTTCAATAGTATGTGCATCAACACAGCACAGGCCACACAGTGGTTAGCACAGCTGCTTCACAGTGTCAGGGATCCAAGTTCAATTCTGGCCTCAGTTTGCTCAATATTGAGCACCTTTCAAATACACCATTGAATTACACAGCCCAGTCCCACAGTTAGTGAATCACAGACCTTGTGCTCATCAAAGGCCTTTAAGATTATAATGGGTTCAGAGAGGGTAGCCACAGAGATGTTTCCAATTGTGGGCAGGACATCAAGTGATGGTTGTCAGCGAGCCAATTGCTTCCAGAACATATCCTGCCATCACCAAAGCATGTCAAATTTACCCCATTAATGCTGTGGCTGGAATTTTCCCAACCTGCTGCAATGAACAGAGATTTGGCATGTTGCCACAAGTGTGAAAGGATGGGGAGATCGCATCCTATTTCTTTCCCCACCATAACATCAGTAATATAGAAACTAGATACAGGAGTAGGCCATTTGACCCTTTCAGCTGCTCTGCCAATCATCATGATCATGGCTGATCATTAAAATCAATATCCTAAACCCACCTTATCATCATATTCCTTGATCTCTTTAGCCCCAAGAGCTATATCAAATTTCTCCTTGAAATCACACAATGGTTTGGCTCAATTACTTTCTGTGATAATGAATATTACATCTCTAGGTGAAGAAATTTCTCCTCACCTCAAATCTATCCTCAAACTATGAGCCCTATGTCTAGACTTCCTCACCATTGGGAATATTCTCTGAATCTACTCTGTTTAACGCTGTTAGAATTTTATGAGTTTCTATGAGATCCCCTCTCATTCTCCTAAATTCCAGTGAATATAATTCGAACTGATTTAGTCACTAATCATATGACAGTCCTGCCACTAATCAAGCTAGCAAACCTTTGCTGTACTCACTCTATAGCATGAACATCTTTTCACAGATTAGAACACTAAAACTGCACACAATACTCCTGGTGTGGCCTCACCATTGCCTTATACAATTGCAGCAAAACATCTCTAACATGCTGAGTATTTGCAACACTTGCTATTTTTATTTCAGATTTCCAGCATTTTGATTTTTCTTTTAGATTTTTCATTTAAAGTGTTAATTTAAATTAGTGTAGTATCAAGTAGTGAAAAAGTACTTCCTTTATAACAGCATTAATAACTGTATCAACCTAAAGTGACAGACGTCCGACAGGACAAGTTCTGTATTTGTTATGTAAATCATTAATGTTCCTTAAAGTTCCTGTTATTCATCTAAGCTTCAGATTGTAAAGGAGAATATATTGTGCCACCATAAAAGCAAAGTGAACAAATAAAGACAACTCTTTCTACCTTCAAGAATTATGAGGACATCCTTAATTTTCATGAGTAACTATTTTCCCAAAGAAATACTGCATGCAGCAAAATTAAGAACAGCAAATACATTCATATCACATAAGCAGCCTTTGCGCTGTCAAACAGACCTAGTGGGCCAAACAGCCTGAATCTCAGCTGTAAGTTCCTTATAATACATTGCAAGGATTTTGGATGCAATCTTATCATTCATGCCACAGTGAAGATGGAGAATTTGGCAACAAGCTAAATCCCTGTTTGCTGCAGCGGGATGGGAAAATCCCGCTGGCGTGAACGGTTGGAAAATTTCAGCCTTCGTGTGAATCGAATGAGTAGACTCAGCGCAGTTCTCGTGTGATCACAGGGCACACAGTCTTGTGATTAAATGGCCTTTCCGGCTAGTGCCCTGGCTATGATCCATTAACTCCATGATAAAATCATGGACTGGGCTATTTATTTCAATAGTACGTGCATCAACACAGCTCAGGCCACACAGTGGCATAGTGGTTAGCACAACTGCTTCACAGTGTCAGGGATTCAGATTTAATTCTGGCCTCAGTTTGAGCACCTTTCAAATATACCGTTGAATTATGCAGACCAGTCCCAGAGTTAGAGAATCACAGACGTGGTGCTCAGAGGCCTTTGAGATTATAATGGGTTCAGATAGGGTAGCCACAGAGATGTTTCCAATTGTGGGCAGGGCATCAAGTGATGGTTGTCAACAAGCCAATCGCTTCCAGGACAGACCCCACCATCACCAAAGTGTATCAAATTTTACCCCATTGATGCTGTGGCTGGAATTTTTCAATCATTAATGCCAATAGAATTTTCCCAACCTGCTGCAATGAACAGAGATTTGGCTTGTTGCTACAGGATGGTGAGATTGTATTCTATTTCTTTCCCCACTGTAACATAGGTAATATAGAAACTAGATACAGGAGTAGGCCATTTGACCCTTCGAGCTGCTCCACCATTCACCATAATCATGGCTAATCATTAAAATCAATATCCTAAACCCACCTTACCGCCATATTCCTTGATCTCTTTAGCCCCAAGCGCTATATCAAATTTCTCCTTGAAATCACACAATGGTTTGGCCTCAATTACTTTCTGTGGTAATGAATTCCACACTCTCTGTCTGAAAAAATTTCTCCTCACCTCAGTTTTATCCTCAAGCTATGAACCCTAGTTCTAGACTTCCTCACCATTGGGAATATTCTCTCTCTGAGTCTATTATGTCTAACCCTGTTAGAATTTTATAAGTTTCTATGAGAACCCCACTCATTCTCCTAAATTCCAGTGAATACAATTTGAACTGACTTAGTCATTAATCATATGACAGTCCTGCCACTAATCAAGCTAGCAAACCTTTGCTGTACTCACTCTATAGTAAGAACATCCTTTCACAGATAAGAAACTAAAATTGCACACAATACTCCTGGTATGGCCTCACCACTGCCTTATACAATTGTAGTAAAACATCTTTAACATGATGAGTATTTGCAGCACTTGCTATTTTTATTTCAGATTTCCAGCATTTTGATTTTTCATTTAAAGTATTAATTTAAATTAGTGTAGTATCAAGTAGTGAAAAATGTGAAAACATAATTCCTTTTTAACAGCATTAATAACTGTATCAACTTAAAGTGACAGATGTCCGACAAGAGAAGTTCTGTATTTGTGTTGTAAATCATTAACGTTCCTTAAAGTTCCTGTTATTCATCTAAGCTTCAGATTGAAAGGGAGAATATATTGTGCCAACATAAAGGCAAAGTGAACAAATAAAGATAACCCTTTCTGCCTTCAACTTTAAAGAGTTATGAAGACATCCTTAATTTTTATGAGTAACTATTTTCCCAAAGAAATACTGCATGCAGCAAAATTAAGAACAGCAAATACATTCATATCACATAAGCAGCCTTTGCGCTGTCAAACAGACCTAGTGGGCCAAACAGCCTGATTCTCAGCTGTAAATCCCTTGTAATACATTGCAAGGATTTTGGATGCAATCTCATTGTTCACACCACAGTGAAGATAGAGAATTTGGCAACAAGCTAAATCCCTGTTTGCTGCAGCGGGATGGGAAAATCCCGCTGGCATAAGCGATTGGAAAATTTCAGCCTTCATGTGAATTGAATGAGTAGACTCAGCGCAGTTCTCTTGTGATCACAGGCCCAAATAGTCTTGTGATTAAATGTCCTTTCCAACTTTGACGCATTAATCCCATGATAAAATCGGGGACTGGGCTGTTTATTTCAATGGTACATGCATCAATACAGACAAGGCCAGACGATGTCACAGTGGTTAGTACTGCTGCTTCACAGTGTCAGGGATTCGGTTTCAATTCTGGTCACAGGTGATCGTCTGTGAAGAGTCTGCATATTCTCCCTGTGTCTGCATGTGTTTCTTCTGAGTGCTCCAGTTACCTCCCACAATCCAAAAGATGCTAGGCGCATTGGCTATGCTAAGTTCTCTTTCAGTGTACCCAAACAGGCACCAGAGTGTGGTGCCGGGGGGATTTACACAGTCATGATTACAGTACTGATGTAAGCTTACTTGTGACACTAATAATTCAGTTTCAGTATGGAATGGTAGTCTCTCAAACTCTCCTATGATGGAAAACAAAAGGGGGAAATTTTCATGACTCATCTATCCTGTTACCTTATATCTGTCTACAGTAAGTTATCATGCTGTCAATCATATCTATATTGTGTCACATGCATCCTTCAAAAACTGTTTATGCACAATGAAATGATCCATCAGCAAATCTTTAAGAGTTGTTTAATTTCATCATGAAGTCCATGGTAATGGTTTTTCGTAGTTTCTATTCTTCAATTTTCCAGATTATCCTTTCTGAATTGAGGAAACATAAAGTGACAATGTAAAGAGTCTGTGGAGATGGATCTTTTCAGTAATCGTTTTGTTCAGCGAAGCAAGCTGCTGACATCTTGTTTATTACTGTGCTGCGTAGGAGCTACCTTATACTACACATGGTTCAGATGCGAAAATGCACCAGCCAAATATCCTGACTATTTGAAAATGTGATGTCAAGATGCCGGCGTTGGATTGGGGTGGTAAGAACTCAGTAAGAATTTAGCAACACCAATTTTTAATCCAACCGATTTATTTGATAGTAAATCCGCGAGCTTTCAACACTCTGTGTCTTCCTCAGGCAAATGCAGTGTTCTGGTCTGCAATAGCACACATCAGCACAGACAGTCAGAGATTGCTGATTAGAATGCGAATCCTTTCATCTAACCTGCTATTCAAGTGTTAAAGTGGCTAACAATGTGTGTGAAGGGAATCCTGAGCATTGGTAGAGAATTGTGTATTTTCTCCAGACAGCACAGTAAGTGAGGTTTTTTGCTAACCCAGGCAAGTTACGGGGGTTACAGATAGTGTGTCATGAAGCCAAGATCCCTGTTAAGACCGTCCTCATGTGTGCGGAACTTGGCTATCAGTCTCTGCTCAGCGACTCTGCGCTGTCGTGTATCACGAAGGCCCCCTTGAAGAACATTTACCCGCAGGTCGGAGGCCAAATGCCCATGACTGCTGAAGTGTTCGCCCACAGGAAGGGAACTGTTTTGCCTGGTGATTGTTGAGCGATGCTCATTCATCCGCTGTCGTAGTGTCTGCATGGTCTCCCCAATGTACCATGCTTCGGGACATCCTTTCTTGCAACGTATTAGGTAGACAACGTTGGCCGAGTTGCAAGAGTATGTACCGTGTACCTGGTGAATGGTATCCTCACGTTTGATGATGTCGTCCATGTCTATGATCTGGCATGTCTTGCAGAGGTTGCTGTGGCAGGGTTGTGTGGTATTGTGGTCACTGTTCTCCTGAAGGTTGGGTAGTTTGCTGCGAACAATGATCTGTTTGAGGTTGTGCGGTTGTCTGAAAGCAAGAAGTGGGGGGGTGGGGATGGCCCTAGCGAGATGTTCATCGTCATCAATGATATGTTGAAGACTCCGGAGAAGATGTCGTAGCTTCTCCGCTCCGGGGAAGTACTGGACAACAAAGGGTACTCTGTCCACCGTGTCCCGTGTTCGTCTTCTGAGGAGGTCAGTGCGGTTTATCGTTGTGGCACGTTGGAACTGTCGATCGATGAGTCGAGCGCCATATCCTGTTCTCATGAGGGCATCCTTCAGTGTCTGGAGGTGTCTGTCACGATCCTCCTCATCTGAGCAAATTCTGTGTATACGGAGGGCTTGTCCATAGGGAATGGCTTCTTTAACGTGTCTAGGGTGGAAGCTGGAGAAGTGGAGCATTGTGAGGTTGTCTGTCGGTTTGCGGTACACTGAGGTGCTGAGGTGACCGTCCTTGATGGAGATGCGTGTGTCCAAGAATGCAACTGATTCTGGAGAATAGTCCATGGTGAGTCTGATGGTGGGATGGAACTTGTTGATATCATCATACAGTTGTTTCAATGATTGTTCACCATGAGTCCAAAGGAAAAAGATGTCATCAATGTATCTAGTATATAACCTTGGTTGGAGATCTCGTGTGGTGAAGAAGTCTTGTTCGAACCTGTGCATGAAGATGTTGGCATACTGAGGTGCGAATTTGGTCCCCATGGCTGTTCCATGTGTCTGGATGAAAAGCTGATTGTTGAAGGTGAAGACATTGTGGTCCAAGATGAAGCGGATGAGTTGTAAAATTGCATCCGGAAACTGGCAGTTGTTGGCATTGAGTACTGAGGCAGTTGCAGCAATACCATTGTCGTGGGGGATGTTGGTGTAGAGCGCCGAGACATCCATTGTGACAAGGAGTGTCCCTGGTTCTACTGCTCCATGTGTGTTGAGTTTCTGTAGGAAGTCCGTAGTGTCAAGACAAAAGCTGGGGATTCTTTGTACAATGGGTTTCAGGATGCCCTCGATATAGCCGGAGAGGCTCTCACACAGGGTCCCATTGCCCGATACGATGGGACGGCCGGGTATGTTTGCCTTGTGTATCTTTGGGAGGCAGTAGAGATCTCCAATGCGGGGAGTACGTGGAATGAGAGCCTGGAGGGTGTTCTGAAGGTCCGGATCAAAGGTTTTGATCAGAGTGTTGAGTTGACGAGTGTGTTCTTTGGTCGGATCTGCTGGTAACTGTCTGTAGTGTTTCTCATTGTTTAGTTGTCGGTACACGTCTTCACAGTAGTCCGTTCTGTTCAGTATGACGGTGGCGCCTCCTTTGTCTGCTGGTTTGATTACAATGTTGCGGTTGGTCTTGAGAGCACGGATGGCCTTGCGTTGTACTTGGGTGATGTTCGGGACTGTCTTGTAAGTGCGGTTGATAGATCTGGTGTTCACGCACCTCCTGATGGCTTGGGCATACATGTCCAGTCGGGGGCAGCGGCCTTCCGGAGGAGTCCAATTGGATTCATTCCTCTTCGGTTGCTGCACTGCAGATCCCTCTGTTAGCTGTTCTGGTTCATTAGCTGTTTCATTGAGTCCACTATTGGCCTCTTGGGGTTTGTGGAAGAATTCACGCAGCCTCATTCGCCTGATGAATTCCTCTGTATCTGCTGCGAGACTGATGGGGTCCATTTTGGTGGTGGGACAGAAATTGAGCCCTCGACTGAGACCTTCGATTTCCTCTGATTGAAGTGTGTAGTCTGACAAGTTAACAATGGACCTCCCTGCGGTAGTGTTGTTTTCTACTGTGGTGCCAAGGGAGGTTTGGTTGTTGCTGGTGGCGATGCCGAATTTTTCAAGTTTCCTGTTTTTGGTGTGCATGTAAATGGTGTAGTTTCTTTGTCTCATCTGCTTGGCAAAGTTTCGCAGCTGGTCTGCGTCCCGAGTGCAAGTTGAGAATATGTATTCCATTTTACTTTCCAGGGTGCGGCGTTTGCTATACAGCTGGTGTATGAGGTGATTGAGGAGTGTGAGAGAGGTGCGACGGCAAAGCCTCTCAGCGTAGTCTGTGTTATAGGTTGACCTGAGTGGGTTCGTGATCTGTAGTCCCTTTGGTATCCTGTCTGCTTTCTTGCATCTCTGTAGAAACTTGATGTCTGTGTCGATATGTGCAATCCTCTTGGAGATCATGAAATTGGAAAGTGGAACTGAGAAAGTGACTGGAATGGAACTAATCCATCCCCTACTCAGGCCCTCTCCACCCTCAGATTCCCCACTCAGGACCCCTCCTTCCTCAGACTACCGACTCAGGCTCCGAGTCCCCCTCACATCCCCTACTCAGCCCCCAGAACTCTTGGACTTTTCACTCACATCAACAGCATAGAAAGTCACTAATTGGATCTAAATCAAAAGGAACTTGCACATTTAATTCTGATGGGTGACTTGACAACCAGATGGGGAATACGCAACATTGTATGCATTGGCAAAATTGAATGGGTGCCAACCAAAAATCTTGCCTGCCATGTCCAATTATCTGTCCCCAATCTTCAAAATTACTCTACCAACCCTCCGTGACGGTGATAAATATATAATACCATGGAAAGAACATCATTTCAGTGACTGGATGGAGAATCAGTACTGCAGTATCCCAGGAGATTATATTATGTTCTTAAGATACCTGTGTTCCTGGACCTTTTACCATCATATCCAAGATGAAATTCTCCGCGAGTTCACCTTTTACGCCTCCTTCAAAGCACAGGCCAATGCATTTCTTAGACGCATTGGAAGGGAGCGAAAGAATGTGACATATGTCGGTGTGCATGTTGGAAGAGAGATTACATACGTGTCATGCCAAAAGTGTGGAAAGGATTCACAGTTGATAAGAAATATTTAGACATTGCAATGGCTTACTTCCGAAATAAATATAAAAACGTTGTCTTCGCAGTGACGAGTAACGGGATGGATTGGAGTAAACAGAATATCAATAATTCCAAAGGAAATGTTTTCTTTTCAGATGATCCAAAGCTATCCGGTCCGGCCAATGACATTGCTATCCTTGCTCATTGTAACCACACTATAATGACAGTAGGGACATTTGGTTACTGGGCTGGTTACCTGGCAGGTGGAGAGACAATTTACCTCGCCAGCTTCACTTTGCCAGAATCACCATTTCTAAAGATATTTAAGTACAAAACAGCTTTCTTGCCTCAGTGGATTGGAATTCCTGCTGACTTCTCACCACTTCTTTCTAAACAAACTTCAAATTAGCTCAAGAGCTACATGTGCTACAGTCTTCAAAGCTCATCTCTATGCCATTTGTATTTGATTACTTTTTAAAAATCTGAAACATCAAATTGTGGGAAGCAAATTCCAACAAAATCACTCAGAAATGTTCACAGAAAGTTCACAAAATTTTAAAGAACTTTGTCAAAGCTTATGTCTAACATATTTCAATTAATCACAGTAACGCAGTTTGATATGAGTGAATGAGTGGAAAGTTGGTGAATTGGGGGGTGCTGACTGGGGGATATAGGCAGGGCTGGGCGGCTTGAGTGGGTGATCTGAGGAAGGAGGGGTTCTGAGTGGAGAATCTGAAGGGGGAATGGGCCTGAGTGGGGGATATGTTGGGGAAGAGGAGTTGAGTGAGGGACATGAGGGGTGAGGGGGGAGGAGGCCTGAGTGGGGAATCTGAAAGAGAAGATAACAGAATAAGTCCTGCTCTGGTTCGATCTACTAAAATGCATCAGCTTGTATTTATCTAAATTAAACTCCATGTGTAATTTGTCAACTCACTAGCGCAATTGATCAAGATCCCGTTGCAATCCTAGCTAGCCATATTTACTTCCCACAATGCCACCAAACTTGCTGTAATCTGCAAACTTACTAACCATGCCTCCTAAATTCTCATCCAAGTCATCAACATTAACGACAAATAACAGTGGACCCCTTACCGATCCACGAGGTACAATGTGGATCATAGACCTTCAGTTTCAAAAACAACCCTCTGAAGCCACTCTCTGTCTTCCGTCATCAAGCCAATTTTGTATCAATTTGCCATCTCACCCTGGATCCTGTGGGATTTAACCTTCAAACTTTCAAGCTTTCAAACTTTCAGATTGCCTCTCAGGTACTTAGTCCCCAACAGAATACCATTAATTCAAATACTGGAGAATGCGGACACTGAATCTTATGATTGCTTCGGATATCAAAGTTGTCAAAGAACAAAAAACAGCATGGGAAACAGGCCCTTCGGCCCAACGAGCCCGCGGCGCCACTTCAATGTTCCCACTTCTACACGCGATCCCTGTCCATGTTTATAGATCTATGGATTAAAAACCAAATTTGAGACAATTTAGGGAGAATTTGTTTTGCCAATTGGCCTAAGAGCACATCTTTGGGATGTGGGAGGAAACCGGAGCTCCCGGAGAAAACCCACGCAAGCACAGGGAGAATGCGCAAACTCCCACAGACACAGGCCCAAATCCATGTATCTGCACAGCACAGCTATAGTCACTGAGCTGTCGTGTTGCCCATCAGATGGTCCAGGTCAAGCATACACTAACGATGTGAAGCACTAGGATACTCTCGAAAAAGGTCCAAGAGCAGCCCTCTCACGACCCATCGCGTGTATGCCCCTCGTTAGACAACAAGGTGGACCAAAGCACCTGTAGGATAAAAACAAGTACATCAATATCATCATCTACTTACACACTTCCCAGGGACTCCCAAGGCTCATGATCCCTATTTTAAATCAGTTTTCTATACCCCTCCATTCCCATTCTGTTCATGTGCCCATCTAAGTGTTTCTTAAATAACTCCAGAGTACCTGCCTCCACCACTTTACTTGGTAGCGCATTCCATACCCCCACCACCTTCTGTGTTAAAAATATCTGGCTTTTCAATAATTACCTCATCAGTTCTGTTCTTCTCAGTTCTGTCTTTAACTTTAATGAAAAATACCCTGTTCCAATGGTAGTTCCTCATTTTTTCCTTTTTACTTCAGTCTCCCTGGAAACTTTTCTTCCTTCTCTGGTTTCTAGAACTAACTGTCCTTCAGCTTTGGGAGTTTCTTCTTGCCCATTACTCCATGGTATGTCTTTTCTGTTTCTAGCAGGGTTGTAAGAGCTACTTTCTCTCTCACTGCTAAGCTCCAATTGTCAGGTTCAACTAAACTAAATTCAAAACTTCTTCTGAATCTTGGTCTTTGGTTGCTAAGCAACATCTGAAACCTTCTACAGGCTCTTGCTAACTTTTCAAGCCATAAACTGACTAAGCACAATTCATGCACAGTTTGAACTGAAGCTATAAAAAAACTTTACACATGCAAACACATTTGTCTTGGGTCAACATCCTGGAACTTCCTCTGTAATGGAATTGTGCGTCAAATCACAGCATTTGGATTGCAGCATTTCAAGAAGGAAGCTCCCCACCACCTTTATAAGGGCAATTAAGGATAGGCAATAAATGCTGACCAACCATCGATGACTACATCCCATAAAGGAATATAAAAAAGTAATGAAACATGCTATATAAATGTAAGAGTTTTTGTTTCTTGCACTTCTTATTCAATGTACCTTTTCCAAAGCATCAGTGAATCCCATGCAGATGTGTTTGTCTACAGGATAATAGTGAGATGCCTGCCCTTGGTGCAAGCATATTTCCATTACATTTCTCACCTTCCATATCTGAAAAGTGCAATTGCAATGGAACATGTTGTGGGAAATCATCACTCAGAGTCAGACATAAAGATTCAATATGCAGTTTGGCAGAAGTGCTTGGCACTCCGCAGTGCTTGCGGTCAACTTGATTTGAAGTTGCAGCTAGCTGTTTTTTATACAATTTAATCATATAGACATCAACAGTTATCTCATCATTAACTTTGGGTGGTTACATGCATTAGCTAATTATGCTCCCGTATTAACAATTGACCTCCAAGCACATTCCTTCAAAAACAACCATTAACAAAACTTATTGTTTCAGTTCCACTTTTTTTTAAGCCAAGTTGACCATCTGAACCTCAAAGTCTGGTTTTTTGGTCTGTTCTTTAGTTTTTTATACACTAACAGGATGTTCTTTGCTAAAATAAGTGCTGGGCGCAGCTAGTCTTGTAATCATGTACACATTAGTTTCCAAAGATCACAGTCTTAATTTTATTTCAACAGAACACTATAGAAAAATCAATGAATCAATATTTTTAGAATGACCATCTGGACCAACCCGGAGCTGATGATATAGCAATACTCAAAATATCGGACAATATCTTTCCAACATGAAGTGATGGTTAAAATTGTTACAGCAGTCAAATTTTGTAATACATTACACATGTAATCCTATTTTAAAAGCTTGACTGATTGCTTGAAGGACACTAAAAGAACATTAATCCAAGCTGAAGAACAATTTGCTTCCTTATAACATGTAAATGCCAGATGTCCGATTGGAACCAGTCTCTGCTTCAACTGTAAATCATTAACTTCTTAAAGTTACCAACATTCACTTAAGTCACAATTGTAAGAAATAACGCTATATATGGTGCAACCATAAAGGCCACGTGACCACAGATTTCAAAGTCAACGCTTATTGCCTTCATCATCAGTGTGTGAAGAGGATATTCTTAAGTTCCCCGTGAAATTATTCTCCCAAAGAAATATTGTGTGCAGTAAAGGTAAGAACAGCAAAAATGTTTGGATCATATAATTAGTGTTTATTCAATTATGCCTCAAAATACGGGATTCTATAAAAAAAGTTATATAAATACAATAAATCTTGTTTTATTTTTTTCAAGTCTATTGCTTCACATAATATTTTCTAATAAGACTAACAAAGCGATAAGAACTTAAGCTTAGTTTGGAAGATGAAACTGGTGGAACAGGGTTTTGCACGTAACAGACCTTGTACATTTACACTGCTATTAATTTTACACAGATGGTGATAATTAAATGATTTTGCTTAGTTTCTGCGTATTAATTGTATTGAAACATTGCACAATGAACATACCCTGATCAACTGGGGGACAGTCTGCACAAATTTTCTGTAACTGGTGAGAGAGAAAGGCTAGTGTGTCTATGCATGGGTTGGGCTGTGCAGCAGTAGATAGCTGGCTAAGAGGAAATGAATTACCTGAGCTTGATCGTATGTTTAAGCCTACAATATTACAGCAAAATGTCAAAGACCATTCGATTTGATTTGATTTGAATTGACTTGATTTGATTTATTATTGTCACATGTATTGGTATACAGTGAAAAATATTGTTGCATGCCCTATACAGACAACGCATATCATTCATAGAGTGAAGGAAAGGAGCGAGTGCAGAATGTACTATTTTAGTCACAGCTACAATGTAGAGAATCCTTATCAACTTAATATAAGATAGATCGATTCAAAAGTCTGACGATAGAAGGAAAGAAGCTATTCTTGAGTCGGGTGATACGTGACCTCAGATTTTTGTATCTTTTTTCCGGCCGAAGAAGGTGGAAGAGAGTATATCCAGAGTGTATAGGGTTCTGAATTATGCTGGGTGCTTTTCTGAGGCAGCAGGAAGTCTACTCAGGATGGGAGGCTGGTTTGCGTGATAGACTGGGCTATATTCACAATCCTTTGCAGTTTCTTGCATTCATCAGAGTGCTTGGGGATAATGACTTGCAAACATTTGTGAAAGAGTCCTTGTGACATCTGAGTGACTGACTGCTGGTACATCTGAGGAAGCCACAGTCTAGAAGCACTAGATGGGGGCAGCTAACGTTGCTGGGTGATTACTTCTCAGAGCATTTGTCAAGTTCAGGTGGGCAAGGCACAGAAACAAATCAATACTGAAATCAGAACTGAAATGCCTGCAGTATGGCTTGTTTCTAAATTTATATAAGGAAAAAGAGGGTTCGCAAACAGAAAAAAAACAGTCAGTGAGTGAGACGCCTCACTCAGCTGAAGAGCCACAATGGAGCGGGACATCCACTAGGAGACCAGAAGTGTTTTAGCGGACATGGAACAAATGGGCCAAAGCCAATGAGCTAATGATCTGTTTAGCAGATATCGTCATATCAGATTTAAATCAGAACCATGGACGTCCCCAAATTATCCAAGAATGAGAACGATACTTCACTTCATTGAAGAGCAACAGGAGAGTACGCCAGCAGTTGAAGATTCATCTGAGTGCAGTAGTCTTCCAAAGGGTTTGGAACAGCATATGGGAAAACACATTCCCAAAACAAAAGGGATACCAAAAAGGGATGCAGGGAAACATTGTATCTCCTATTACTCAACTAAAAAACATAAATATTACATCAAAGTTGGATTCCGTAAACACATACCTAAATGTAAAATAGCGAGGAGAACTGATAGGCCTGCTCAGTGCATTTAAAAGCCTCTGAAGGGCAAGCCAGGCTGGCACACTATTGTTCCACTTGTTGTGGATGTAGCAGAGTTCCTTCCCATAAGGCAACACCCTTATCACCTGGGCCCAGAAAAGCTGGCCCAGGTTTGGGAGGAAATTAACTTCATGTTTCAGAACCAAATAATGAAACACTACAGCATTAACTGGAGCACTCCAGGTATGCTTGCACCCTTGGTGAATGCTTTGGGCGGCACGGTGGCACAATGTTTAGCACTGCTGCCTCATGGTGCCAGGGACTTAATTCCCGCTTGTGGGTCACTGTCTGTGTGGAGTTTGCATGTTCTCTCTGTGTCTGCGTGGGTTTCTTCCGGGTGCTCTGGTTTCTCCCACAGTCCAAACATGTGCAGGTAAGGTTGATTGGCCAGGGTAAATTGCCCCTTGGTGTCAGGGGGAACTAACATGATAAATGCATAGGGTCATGGGGATAGGGCTGGGATGGGATTGTTGTCAGTGTAGGCTTGATGGACCAAATCACTTCCTTCTGCACTGTAGGGATTTCTATGATTCCATTTTAAATGGGAGTTGCTACAGAAAGCAAAAAAAAATCAACTCATTAGTCAACCAATTGCCTGGCAATCAAATTGATAAATGTACCTGGGTTCAAGGAAGGATATTCACAGATTACAAAGGGGAACAAGGAAGAGTTAAGTCTGATAAGAGAAGCCCTGCCCTACAGTTTAAAGAATTTGCACTAATGTTGTGAAAGACAAGGAATTGCCCAACAGATAACCAAGAGCAGTTTGATCGTCATTAGCAAACTTGGGAGAAACACTGAGTTCTGAAATCAATGCATGAATTTTTATGATTTTTTTTGCAGAGTGGCAAAACATGTGTTAATAACAGGGTGGAAGCTGTTGGCCCCAAGGGTACCTTTCTCCACCATGCTTTTAAGCTCTCAGTCAAAATAAAGCTAAGAGGTGGGTCCCACAAGATCAGAGCCTGCCCCTCTAGCAACTTAGGGCTTTAGAGGATCCAGCCGCCTTTTTTAAAGGGCACCCTGATTTTAGAAATTAAAATAGAACCCCACCCTCAAGCAACCCCCCCACCTCTCATGGATCCCCATCCAAAGAGCCCTCCTCCATCACAGAGCAATCCCACCCCCCACCTATCACACAGCCTCTTCCCCATGGACACAAAATCCAACCCCTAACACGGAACTCTCCTTTCTTTAGCCCAGAACAACCCCCTAAAGAATATTACCCTCATTTACAAAACACACCTTCCCACAGATCACTCATCCACACATCACTCTCCCAAGAACATCACCACTAACCCTGGCAATGCCAGCACAATGCCAAGGGGCAGTGCTTAAGTAGTGCTCAGGCACTACCGTGCGGCTGTGCCAAGGTATTGCCTAAGCATGACACGAAACCCCTCTCCTTCCAAGAGTTGTACCCATCTTTGTGACTGTGGGAGGATTTTCTCACCAGGAGTCCTGTGAATGGGTTGCTGTTGTGGTTCATGCTGGTGTGATTACAGAACTTAACAGAGACTATCAGGTGTAAAGATCTGATAATCATACTTCATGTTTCTAACATTTAATATTAGGATATTTGTTAAATCATTGGCTGGGGTTGGTAACAATCACAACAGAAAATCCTGCTGAAGTTAAATGCGTTTTAGAACTCTCATAAGGTTTTTCACCCTTGTCATCAATCCAACTCCTTCCTGAAAATGGGAGAGGAAAATCCATTCCTCCCCCCACCCCAGTGCTATATCTTCATTTATGACTGACTCCAAAAGAAAAACATTTACGAACTCTATTACCCAAATAATCTTTCCCCAATAAAGAACAGTTTTGCATGTTAACAGGTCACAATGTCCACACTGCAGGAAAGGGCAATGGGTGGAATTTTCCCACTCATGTACATATGGAGAGAACATGCAAACTCTGCACAGGCACTGGCCCAAGCTGGGAATCGAACCTGGGTCCCTGGCACTGTGACGCAACAGTAGTAACCACTGCGCCAGTGTGCTAATCAACTGTTCCAGCAAGCATTCTTACAAACACACACCCATCCAGATTTAGCACAGAAAATAAGAATGCTCACGTAATGCTGGATCTTGCAGCTTTGCAACACCTTCTGCGAATTAGTCCTTTTAGTGGACAATTGAAACACTGACTTCCCTATCCTGTAGCTCCCAGCACACCTCGAGGTAAAGATAGAGCCACTGCTTGCCTCTAGCTTTTAGCCAGCGAACCACTGATAGCATCATTTTCACTCCAGAAGGCAAGAAAGACTGCTTCTAACCAGCCAGCTAGTTAGAATTTCCAATACCAGTAAGAGAGATAAAACATACTTTGCAGTCTGGAGTCCAACAGATTCTAATTAAAAACTAAAAGTATCTCTGGATTTCCCTATGAAAAAGAAAAAGCTATCCAAAGCACCAAACTTGCCAAGTAGTTGCAAGAATTCAAAAAGGTCGTAAACTCCAAGACAGTGCATTAGGCCCAAATTAAAAATAAACAAAAAACCTATTATATACCTCTAACAGCAATAAAAGGAAGACAGCTTGGTGCCTGCTTTTAACTATGGAGAACAGGCTTAAAATACATTCCTTAAAGGCACAGTAGCTTCACAATGGATTGTCAAATTTCAACTTCACATTCCTACCTACGCTAATGATGTTTCACCCTCTTGCTTACCAAGAATCTATCACTGCCTTGAAAAAATATTAATAAATAATAACATAATATATATTTTTCATCCTACCAAACTGGGCTACCCCACATTTTACCATATTTCATTCTATTTGCTAAATCTTACCCCATTTGCCTAACCTATCCAAATCTTTTTGTAGTCCTCTTCACAACTTGTTTTCTGATCTATCAATAGATTTAGCAACTTTGTTAAAGTTTACAGTTTATTTATTAGTGTCACAAGTAGGTGTACATTCATACTGCAATGAAGTTACTGCGAAAATCCCCTAGTTGCCACACTCCAGTGCCTGTTCAGGCACACTGATGGAGAATTTAGCATGGCCAATACACCTAACCAGTCTTTCGGACTGTGTGGATAGATCCCTATAGATTCCATCTTCCAAATCTTTCACATCAATTGTAAATAATTGAGGACAGTGCTGATTCCTGCAGCATACCACTCATCACATCTGCTCTAGTAGAATATTTGTGTAAAAAGTCCTCGGAGGCAGCAGTCCCTTCACCAAAATCCCTTTATTTACAAGTCTGACAACAACAAACAGAGTGCTTTCAGTTAGCAGCCTACACTAGGAGTCCCAGAGGAACTGACACGCCTGGTTAAATACAAAGCAAGAGACTTCCTGAATGGCCCATCAATTTGACTTTTAATCAGGGAGTTCATATTCTTACAGGCCCAAATTACCCTTTATCAGAGCTGAAAGCAAAGAGAATCAGCAGAGATTTACACAATTGGCATGGAGGAAGGGGGGAAGAGGGGATGGAATAGGACAGAGGGAATGCAAATGAGGATGCAAATGAGAAGGTGCTAAAATGTCCACTAGGCGAATGGAAGAATGGGAAAATGGCAGAACAGAGGTACAGATTGTTAAAGGACTGTCTGAAGAATGCAGTAATTGCCCTGGGGAGGTGAGGGGTGTGTTAGAAAGGAGAAATGGAGAATAGAAGAGAAAAAGGATGATAAAATGGATGAGTGAGATGAAATGAAATGAAATAAATTGAATCGGGGTGAAGGTGGAGGAGAGAGCTCCGCCTCTGAAGTTGTTGAACTCAATGTCCAGTGCAAAAGTGCCCAATTGGAAGATGAGGTGCTGTATCTCCAGTTTGTATTGGTGTTCACTCCAACACTGCAAAAGGTCAAGGACTGACATGTGGACAGGAGAGCAGGGTGGGGTATTGAAGTGGCAAGCGACAGGAAGTTCAGCATCTTATCTGCAGATGGACCGAAAGTGTTCAACACTGCAGTCATCCAGTCTGCGTTTAGTCTCTCCAATGCAGAATAGACCGCATTGGGAGCAGCGAATGTAATAGACCAAATTGAAAGAGGTGCACGTGAAGCACTACTTCATCTGAAGTGAGTGTTTAGGAACTGGGATGGTGAATAGAAAGGAGATAAAGGAGTATGTGTTACACCTTCTACGATGACATGAGCAGGGGGTGAGGGGTTGAGTGTGATGGAGGAGTGGAATAGATATCCTGGAGAGAACAATCTCTGCAGAATGCTAACGGGGGAGAGAGGGGAAAATGTGTTGAGTAGCAGCATCGTGCTAAATTTATTGGAAATGGTGGCAGATGATCCTTTGAATGCAGAGAGTGATGGGGGAAAAGTGAGGCTAAGAGGGCCCTGGTTCTGGGAGGATGGGGAGGGGTGGAGAGCAGTGGTGAACGGGAATGGTTAGATGCTGTTGAGAGCCCTGTAACCACACTGGATGGAAAACTACAATTGAGGAAGAAGGTAGACATATCAGTAACACAAGTTCCATAAGCTGGGGCTTTTGGACAGCAGAGGCAGCTTGCCATTGGCCGCCAGTGAAATCTCCCAACCCTATCAATTAGCCAAGAAGTTTCAATTTATTTTACCTCATTTGAAAAGATTGATATGAATTTTAATTTGGGGCAGCACGGTAGCACAGTGATTAGCACTGCTATTTCACAGCGCCATGGACTCAGGTTCAGTTGTCAGCTTGGGTCACTGTCTGTGTGGAGTTTGCATCTTCTCCCCATGTCTGCGTGGGTTTCTTTTGGGGTACCCCAGTTTCCTCCCACATTCTGAAAGGTGTGCTGGTTAGGTGTTTCGACCAAACAAGCGCCAGAGAGTGGCGACAAGGGGAATTTCATAGTAACTTCATTGCAGTGTTAATGTAAGCCTTACTTGTGACTAATAAATGAACTTTAACTTTAATTGGACAAAAGATGTTTGAACCACAATATTCCAAAATGTTCTGTCAGGTACAGCCATGGCGTACATACACATTTGTCAGAAGAGCAAAGTGAAGACTACAAAATGGTTAAAAAGATAATATTAAATGCTTCTGAGCTTGACTCTGAAGCTTATTAGTTTGGCTATTGGTGTTTGCCATTGGGTGCACTGACAGGTACTGTGGGGGAGCTTATCTTCACTGGGAATAGAAGATCTCACCAGCTAAGCTGGAAAGACACAACCATGATTTTCATAGTTTAATGGTCACCTCTCCAAGTAAGGATGAGAATCAGGAAGATAAACTGATGGGTCTATTCCTGGGCTATCTATTACCTCCTTAAACAGCCAGATTATGCAATTTTAACCTCGATCAAATTCCATTTGATTCATAACTTAATTAATTCTACTGCAATTGCCTTTACTGTGATTTTCCTCAAAGTCATAGCTTCTGGGAATCTCATGGTACACCCATAATCATCAGGAAATACAGATTCCCATTTCTCGTTTAAGGCAGGGGTTGCCACTCACTCAGTCAACGACCTGTTAAAAGGTTCCTCAAATATGGAACAGAAATTAAGATTTATTGCTGCTTGAGCTTTTCTTATCAATTCACATGTGCAGTTAGAATTTAACCACACTGATGTGTAATTCAAGCCAATAGAAATTTTTTGTATTTCAACCTGGGTGTTTCTAACTCCAGATAGAATAGGATCCCTGCAGTAAAGAAAGAGGTTATTCAGCCCATTGATCTGGTCTCCGAAAGAACATCTTACCCAAGCCCTCCCCACTGTCTTATCCCTATAACCCAGTGCATTTACCAGGGCCAATCCACCTAACCTATTATGATGCGATTAGGCGAAATTTAGGATTCAATAGATGTGGAATGAAACTGCAGGGGATGAACATAATTGAAATGCAGAGCATGTGTTCAAAGAACGGCTACTGCGTGTCCTTGATAAGTATGTACCTGACAGGCAGGGAGGAAGTGATCGAGCTGGAAAACTGCGGTTTACTAAAGAAGTTGAATCGCTTATGAAGAGGAAGAAAGAGTCTTATGTTAAGATGAGACATGAAAGCTCAGTTAGGGCGCTTGAGAGTTACAAGTTAGCCAGGAAGGACCTAAAGAGAGAGCTAAGAAGAGCCAGGAGGGGACATGAGAAGTCTTTGGCAGGTAAGATCAAGGAAAATCCTAAAGCTTTCTATCAGTATGTCAGGAATAAAAGAATGACTAGAGTAAGATTAGGGCCAGTCGAGGACAGTAGTGGGAAGTTGTGCATGGAGTCCAAAGAGATAGGAGAGGCGCTAAGTGAATATTTTTTGTCAGTGTTCACACAGAAGAAAAACAATGTTGTCAAGGAGAATACTGAGATACAGGCTATTAGACCGGATGGGATTGAGTTTCATAAGGAGATGGTGTTAGCAATTTTAGAAAGTGTGAAAATAGATAAGTCCTCAGTGCCAGATGGAATTTATCCTAGGAGGCTAGGGAGGAGATTGCAGAGCCTTTGGCTTTGATCTTTATGTTCTCATTGTCTACAGGAATAGTGCCAGAAGACTGAAGGAAAGCACATGTTATCCTCTTGTTCAAATAGGAGAGTAGAGGCAACCCTGTTAATAATAGACCAGTAAGCATTACTTCTGTTATAGGTAAAGTTTTAGAAAGGATTATAAGACTTAGGATTTATACTCATCTGGAAAGAAATAATTTGATTAGCGATAATCAACAAGGTTTTGTGAAGGGAAGGCTGTGCTTCACAATCCTTATTGAGTTCTTTGAAAAGGTGATCAAAGAGGTGAATGAGAGTAAAGCAGTTGATGTGGTGTATATCAATTTCAATAAAGCGTTTGATAAGGTTCCCCAGGGTAAGCTTCAGCTGAACATATGAAGGCATGGGATTGAGGGTGATTTAGTGTTTGGATCAGAAATGGGCTAGCTGTAAGAGTCAGCTCCACACATGGAGCAGTAGAACCAGGGACACTCCTTGTCACAATGGATGTCTCGGCGCTCTACACCAACATCCTCCATGACAATGGTATTGCTGCAACTGCCTCAGTACTCAATGCCAACAACTGCCAGTTTCCGGATGCAATTTTACAACTCATCCGCTTCATCTTGGACCACAATGTCTTCACCTTCAACTCAACACTCTGATCAAAACCTTTGATCTGGACCTTCAGAACACCCTCCGGGCTCTCATTCCACGTACTCCCCGCATTGGAGATCTCTGCTGCCTCCCAAAGATACACAAGGCAAACATACCCGGCTGTCCCATCGTATCGGGCAGTAGGACCCTGTGTGAGAACATCTCCGGCTATATCGAGGGCATCCTGAAACCCATTGTACAAAGAACCCCCAGCTTTTGTCTTGACACTACGGACTTCCTACAGAAACTCAGCACACATGGAGCAGTTGAACCAGGGACACTCCTTGTCACAATGGATGTCTCAGTGCTCTACACCAACATCCCCCATGACGATGGTATTGCTGCAACTGCCTCAGTACTCAATGCCAACAACTGTCAGTTTCCGGATGCAATTTTACAACTCATTCGCTTCATCTTGGACCACAATGTCTTCACCTTCAACAATCAGCTTTTCATCCAGACACATGGAACAGCCATGGGGACCAAATTCGCACCTCAGTATGCCAACATCTTCATGCACAGGTTCGAACAAGACTTCTTCACCACACTAGATCTCCAACCAAGGTTATATACTAGATACATTGATGACATCTTTTTCCTTTGGACTCATGGTGAACAATCATTGAAACAACTGTATGATGATATCAACAAGTTTCATCCCACCATCAGACTCACCATGGACTATTCTCCAGAATCAGTTGCATTCTTGGACACACACATCTCCATCAAGGACGGTCACCTCAGCACCTCACTGTACCGCAAACCGACAGACCACCTCACAATGCTCCACTTCTCCAGCTTCCACCCTAGACACGTTAAAGAAGCCATTCCCTATGGACAAGCCCTCCGTATACACAGAATTTGCTCAGATGAGGAGGATCGTGACAGACACCTCCAGACACTGAAGGCTGCCCTCGTGAGAACAGGATACGGCGCTCGACTCATCGATCGACAGTTCCGACGTGCCACAACGATAAACCGCACTGACCTCCTCAGAAGACGAACACGGGACACAGTGGACAGAGTACCCTTTGTTGTCCAGTACTTCCCCGGAGCGGAGAAGCTACGACATCTTCTCCGGAGTCTTCAACATATCATTGATGACGATGAACATATCGCTAGGGCCATCCCCACCCCCCCACTTCTTGCTTTCAGACAACCGCACAACCTCAAACAGATCATTGTTCGCAGCAAACTACCCAACCTTCAGGAGAACAGTGACCACAATACCACACAACCCTGCAACAGCAACCTCTGCAAGACATGCCAGATCATAGACATGGACGACATCATCAAACGTGAGGATACCATTCACCAGGTGCACGGTACATACTCTTGCAACTCGGCCAATGTTGTCTACCTAATACGTTGCAAGAAAGGATGTCCCGAGGCATGGTACATTGGGGAGACCATGCAGACACTACGACAGCGGATGAATGAGCATCGCTCAACAATCACCAGGCAAAACAGTTTCCTTCCTGTGGGCGAACACTTCAGCAGTCATGGGCATTCGGCCTCCGACCTGCGGGTAAATGTTCTTCAAGGGGGCCTTCGTGACACACGACAGCGCAGAGTCGCTGAGCAGAGACTGATAGCCAAGTTCCGCACACATGAGGACGGTCTTAATAGGGATCTTGGCTTCATGGCACACTATCTGTAACCCCCATAACTTGCCTGGGTTAGCAAAAAACCTCACTTACTGTGCTGTCTGGAGAAAATACACAATTCTCTAACCAATGCTCAGGATTCCCTTCACACACATTGTTAGCCACTTTAACACTTGAACAGCAGGTTAGATGAAAGGATTCGCATTCTAATCAGCAATCTCTGACTGTCTGTGCTGATGTGTGCTATTGCAGACCAGAACACTGCATTTGCCTGAGGAAGACACAGAGTGTTGAAAGCTCGCAGATTTACTATCAAATAAATCGGTTGGATTAAAAATTGGTGTTGCCAAATTCTTACTGAGTTCTTACCACCCCAATCCAACGCCGGCATCTTTACATCCTAGCTGTAAGAAGACAGAGGGTGGTGATTAATGGGAAATGTTCATCCTGGAGTTCAGTTACTAGTGGTGTACTGCAAGGATCTGTTTTGGAACCACTGCTGTTTGTTATTTTTATAAATGACTGGATGAGGGCATAGGAGGATGGGTTAGTAAATTTGTGGATGACACTAAAGTTGGTGGAATTGTGGACAATGCGGAAGGATGTTGCAGGTTACAGAGGGATATAGATAAGCTGCAGAGCTGGACTAAGAGGTGGCAAATGGAGTTTAATGCGGAGAAGTGTGAAGTGATTCACTTTGGAAAGAGTAACAGGAATACAGAGTACTAGGCTAATGGTAAGTTACTTGGTAGTGTGAATGAACAGGGAGATCTCGGTGTCCATGTGCATAGGTCCCTGAAAGTTGGCACCCAGGTTGATAGGGTTGTTAGAAACATACAGTGTGTTAGCTTTTAGAGGAATTGAGTTTCAGAGCCATGAGGTCATGTTGCAGCTGAACAAAAATCTGGTGGGGTCGCACTTGGCATATTGCGCATAGTTCTTGTTGCCGCACTATAGGAAGGATGTGGAAACATTGGAAAGGATATAGAGGAGATTTACCAGGATGCTGCCTGGTATGGTGGGAAGGTCTTATGAGGAAAGGCTGAGGGACTGGGGCTGTTTTCATTAGTTTGAAGAAGGTTAAGAGATGACTTAATAGAGGCATATAAGGTGATCAAAGGGTTAGATAAGGTGGACAGTGAGAGCCTTTTTCCTCGGATGGAGATAGCTAGTATGAAGGGACATAGTTTTAAATTGAGCGGTGATAGATATAGGATAGACGTCAGAGGTAAGTAAGTTCTTTACTCAGAGAATAGTAAGAGCATGGAATGCCCTGTCTACAACAGTAGTGGATTCACCAACTTTAAGCGCATTTAAATGGTCATTGGATAAACATATGGATGATATTGGAATAGTGTAGGTTAAATGGGCTTTAGATTGGTTTCACAGGTCAGCACAACATTGAGGGCTGAAAGGCCTGTACTACACTGTAATGTTCTATGTTCTAACATACACACCTTTGGGCACAAAGCGGTAATTTAGCATGACAAATCCACATAACCCACAAATCTTTGGACTGTGGGAGGAAACCGGAGCAGCAGGAAGAAACCCATGCAGACATGGAGAAAACGTGTAAACTCCAGACAGACAGTCACCCAGAGCTGGAATCAAACCCAGATCCCAGGCACTGTGAGGCAGCAGTGCTAATAGCTGTGTCACTGTGCTGTCCAAATGTCCAACCATGGGGATTTTATGAGCCACTCTCAAAATGTCATTGCAATATCCAAGTGGAATCACTTCCTGTTGAACTGTAGCCCATTTCTTATCTGCAGGAACTTGAAGTGATCTCCATTTCCTCATAAACAGTTCTGGAATGTGTTCCATCTCAGTTTCAGAACAAGAACGTAAAAGCATAAGAAATAGGAGTAGGAGTAGGCCACCTAACCCCTCGAGCCTATTCCACCATTCAATAAGATCATGGCTGATCTGAAATGGATCAATTCTACTTACCTGCTTGCCTCCCATAACCCTTAATTCCCTTATCGATCAGAAATCTACCCATGACTTAAACATATTCAACGAGGTAGCCTCCACCACTTCAATGAGCAGAGAATTCCAGAGATTCACTACCCTCTGAGAGAAGAAGTTCCTCCTCAACTCTGTTCTAAACTGACCCCTCGCTATTTTGAGGTTGTGCCCTCTAGTTCTGCTGTCCTTTCTTAGCGGGAAGAATCTTTCTACCTCTACCCTATCTAGCCCCTTCATTATCTTATATGTCTTTATAAGATCATCCCTTAGCCTTTTAAACTGCAACGGGTACAGGCCCAATCTGCTCAATCTCTCCTCATAAGCTAACCCCGTCATCTTTCATATCAACCTGGTAAATCTTCTCTGTACTCCTTCCAAGACCAATATATCTTTTCACAAATAAAGGGACCAAAATTGCGCACAGTACTTTAATTGTGGCCTTACCAGTGCCTTGTGCACTTGTAGCAAGACCTCTCTGCTTTTATATTCTATCCCCCTCGCTATAAAGGCGACCATTCCTTTTGCCTTCTTGATCATCTGCTGCACCTGCAGACTGAGTTTTTGCGATTTGTGCACAAGGACGCCCAGGTCCTTCTGCACTAATAGTATGTTGTAATTTTTCATCATTTAAATAATTTTCCATTTTACTATTACTTCTTCCAAAGTGGATAACCTCACATTTGCCTATGTTATTCTCCATCTGCCAGTTCCTCGCCCACTCACTCAGCCTATACAAATCTCTCTGCAGACTTTTCACATCCCCCACTAATTCACTTTCCCACGCATCTCGTATCATCAGCAAACTTTGTTACCCTGTACTCAGTCCCCTCCTCCACATCATATTTATATTTATGGTAAACAGTTGACGCCCCAGCACCGATCCCTGCAGCACAGCACTAGTCATCAACTGCCAACCAGAAAAGCACTCATTTATTCCAACTCTTCACTTCCTGTTGGATAGCCAATCCTCAATCCACGCTAACACTTTACCCCCAACTCTGTGTACCCTAATCTTCTGCAGCAACCTTTTGTGAGGCACCTTATTGAACACCTTCTGGAAATCTAAAAATACCACATCCACCGGTTCCCGTCTGTCAATGGCACTAGTCACATCTTCATAAAAATCCAGTAAATTCGTCAAACACGACTTCCCCTTCATGAATCCATGCTGTGTGTGCTTGATCAAATCATTCCTTTCCAGGTGTCCTGCTATTTCTTCTTTAATGATAGAATCCAACATTTTCCCAACTATGGACATTAAGCTAACCGGCCTGTAGTTACCTGCCTTTTGTCTACTTTTTTTAAACAGCGGCGTGATGCTAGCTGTTTTCTAATCAGCTGGTACTTCCCCAGAGTCCAGCAAATTTTAATAATAAGTACTAATGTGCCTGTTATTACTTCTGCCATTTCTTTCAATACCCTGGGATGCATTTCATCTGGGTCCAGGGACTTGTCTACCTTCAGTCCCATTAGTCTACCAAGCACTACCTCTTTAGTAACAGTATTTGTATTAAGGACCTCACCTCCTACCAACCCTCGATCGTTAATATCTGGTAAGCTATTTGTGTCCTCCACCGTGAAGCTACCCCATCTCCTCTTTCTTTCTGTCTATCCTTCCTAAATGTCTGAAACCCTTGGATATTCAGTTCCCAGTCCTGGTCACCTTGTAACCATGTTTCTAAAATGGCCATTAGATCATACCCATTTGAGCTGATTTGTGCCATCAACTCATTCACTTTGCTGCACGCTAAATTATCCGTCAGTGTACCCGAACAGGTACTGGAGGGTGGTGACTAGAGGATTTTCATAGTAACTTCATTGCAGTATTAAGCCTACTTGTGACACTAATAAATAAACTTTAAAAAAATCCTTCTGGTGCAACTCCATCAAATTTGATGAACTAAACACTTCCTTTCTCACCTTTGTCTGCTGATTGATCAAAAATTGACCCGACTGTTAAGGTTCAGCATCCTCCCCTCTTCTCTTTGATTTTTCCTCTATCTAATTTTTCACACACGTGAACTTGTTGCCATACAGCTGGAAAAAATCCCAGGATTTTGTTTATTTGCAAAGCTTCTAGAGATTGCGTTTCCAAACGTTTTCCCACGATTTTATGCCTATTTGAAACGTAGCAATATCCTTCCGAAGATGAACTGAACCCCTACAATGGGTAGCTTCACTACCACTCTACAAAGGTGGGTTTGGGGGGGCGGGGGGTGGGGGGGAGGGTGGTGAGGATCACATATTCAAGGTGAGAGAGGGCAATTTCAAGGGAGATGTGTGAGCGAAGCATTTCACACAGTAAGTGATGGGTGCTTGAAACGCGCTGCCAGAGGAAGCAGTCACATCAGCAATATTCAAGAGGCACCTGTGCAGGGAGATGAATGAGGAGGGAAGGGAGAGGGATACAGACCGAGTGAGAGCAGAAGATTTTTGTTTGTAGTTAAGTAAGGGCATGATGATTGGCATGGGCTGGAGGGCCAAAAGGCCTGTTCCAGTGCTGTACTTTTCTTTGTTCTTTGCTTTTGTTCACTCCAACAATTACTTCCCCTGTTTGGAAATTAGTTTCTAACTCCAGTATGTACCATGGTACAGATTTGAATTTGTCATGTATCTGACCAATTAATCATTTCTCCTGTAATAATACTTCTGGGCAGCAGATGGTGCTATCTCATAATATCAGGGATTAAAAATCTAATGTTCTATTGACAGAGTTAACCAGGTTACCCTGAAACCTGGCTAGTTCTAGCTCTGCTGCACCTTTCTCAGATTCTTAAATTCCAAATGCTGGCCGATGATTTCACTGGCTTCATCTTCACGTCTCTGACTTTATTTCTAATGGATGGGCTAATGCTGGAATTTTACTGCCTTGTCTGCCTGAGACTCGTAAGATCCTGCCCAAGGCCAAAGAAGAATGCTATAAGCGAATGGGCGAAGCAGTTCAATTCTGACCTAAGTCTCTTAACTGAATCTTTGTCAGATCTTCCCTCCTTGAGAAAAGTCTTAGCCATTGCTAAAGCCATTTTGAGGTGCATCAACTTTAATGTTCCTTAACAAAAAAGCTGTGTGTTCAGTGTCCTCTGCATGCTTATATCTTTTGGATTCACAAATTCCACTCCAAACAAGAAGTTTTGATCCTGTAAATAAGCCCCCCGTTTGTTTCGACAACAGATAAGCAAGTCAGGTCACAGATTGAAATCTGTCTTGGCTGATCATAATCTGTGTTTTTTTATATTGCAGAAATGTGGAAGAATAGCTACTGAACCCAAAAGTATAGATCTCCAGTAATAACTTATAAAAAATTTCTGAAAAATTTGAATGTTTATTAAAAGAAAAGATAAAATTTAAACACGCAAGATAAAAGATACACAGTTAAAAAATATCTTATAAATTAACCCACCCCCAAAATATATTGCCAAATATCCGCAATGAAACTACAGATCTTTAAGTGTAAAATTCAGGAAATGGTCCCCAAATCAAGAAATTGTGTAAAACAGGAATGCCATCTATAACTTCCCTGAATGAAACATGCAGAAATGGTTTTCCAAAGGCAGATTCAAACAAGCAACAAATTTGCAGGACAAAATATTCTCCTAGCCGAAGACTAAGTTGTTTCCTTGAGTTAAAAATCTTTCACAGGCAAAACAAAGCAGCTGGTCTTCAGTGATGATGCTGGCATTGGACTGGATTGCGCACAGTAAGAAGTTGCACAACACTAGGTTAAAGTCCAATAGGTTTATTTGATATCACAAGCTTTCAGAGCACTGGTCCTTCATCAGGTAAGTCAGGCCAAAAGCTCGTGATACCAAATGGACCTGTTGGACTTTAACTTGGTGTCGTGAGGCTTGTTACAGTCTTCAGTGAGATAATCCCTACATCAACTCACTCCAACTGAAAACATGCTCCCACAAATCCTATAAAACTTCAATCCTCAAATATTAAAAGCTTTCATTTTCTTATTGCCTCTACTTTAGATCAGTAAAATTTAAACTGTCTACCACTGTTTACTCATGAATCTCCTGTAAAATGCAAATGTTCCTTGGCACTTTTGAAGTTTGAAGTGCAACAGCTACACATCAATTTTGGCACTTAACCCGAAACATAAATTTCACTTGTAGTTTAAAACATACCATAAGGTTTCATTACAAATGCAAGGAGGTAATATTCCTTAACATGCAAATAAACAACAATAACCTTTCATTTGATTAATCCTGGAGACATGCGTACTCATTTTTCCTTACCTACACATAATGTATGCAAAATTTTTTAAAAAATACATATATCATTAAAGGGCTAGCCAAGAATGAAGATGAGGACAATACAGCTGATGTTTTCTACCTGGACTTTAGCAAGGCCTTTGACAAAGTGCCACAGGGTAGGTTGTTGCATAAGGTTAAATCTCTGGGATTCAGGTGAGGTAACCAAATAGATACAAAATTGGCTTGATGGCAGAAGACAGAGGGTGATTGTTGAAGATTGTTTTTTCAAACTGGAGACCATTTGACAAGTGGTTTGCCTCAGGGTTGATCTGGATCCATTGTTACTTATCATTTATATTAATGACTTGGATGAGAGTTTAATAAGCATGGCTAATAAGTTTGCAAATACCACACAAAGACTGGTGGTATATTGAACAGTGAAGAAGGTTATCTCCAATTGCAATGGGATCTTGATCAATTGGGCCAGAGGGCTGATGAATGACAAATAGAATCTAATTTAGATAAATATGAGGTGATACATAAAGTGGTCAATTGAACCAAAGCAGGACTTATTCAGTTAAGGGTAGGGCATTGGAAGAAGTTATAGAAAAAAAGAGAGCTGGGATACAGATTCATAGCTTGTTGAAAATGGAGTCACAGGTGGACTGAGTGATGAAGAAGGCATTTGGCATGCTTGGTTTCATTTCTCAGAACGTTGAATAAAGGAGTTGGGACGTCTTGTTGAAGACATACAAGACATTGGTAAGGCCACACTTGGAATACTGTGTACAGTTCTGGTCACCTTATTGTAGAAAGTATATTATTAAACTAGAAAGAGTGCAGAAAAGATTTGTTGGGATGCTACTGGTATTTAGTGGTTAGAGTTATAAGGAGAGTTGGAGACACAGAAAATTTCTTCCTGGAATGTTAGAGACTTAGGGATGATCTTATAGAGGTTCATAAAATAATGAGGGGCATTGATCAGTGAGGTAATTAACATTTTTTCCCAAAGGTAGGGTAGTTAAAAGCAAAGGGCATAGGTTTAAGAAAGAGGGGAGAGATACAAAAGAGTCCAGAGGGGCAATTTTTTCATGTAGAGGGTGTTGAATGTCTGGAACAAGCTGCCAGAAGTAGTAGTAGAGATGGGTACAATTTTGCCTTTTAAAAAGCATTTTGAGAGTTACATGGGTAAGATGGGTATAGAGGGATATGGGCCAAATGTGGGCAATTGAGACTAGCTTAGGGATTTAAAAAAAAAAGGGCAGCATGGACAAGTTGGGCCAAAGGGCCTGTTTCCATGCTGTAAACCTCTATGACTCTATCATGACTGTAAAGACTTTAATCAGGGAATTGAAATGGGCCTGTTGGAATATGAATTTGTGGATTAAGGGCTAAATTGATTTCTCATTAATTTGGTTTAGTTTATTTGGTTGGGTAAGAACATTGGCCCATCAATTTGGCCCAAGCAGGGAGTCTCTTGCTTTGTATCTAACTCTGAGTGTAGACCGCTCAGTGAAGGCACTCTGTATGACGTTATCAAACGTGAAAATAAAGAGATTTTGGTGAAGGGGCTTCTGCCTCCGAGGACTTATTACAATGACATTAGCTGAAGAAAAGAGGTTGAGAAGGCTAGCAGGAATCTGTAGAAGCACAGAGAGCCAAGAGAAATTCAGAAGTCCTTCAATCCACAAAAAAGATCAGGTGGCTTGTGAGTGGCCATTTCTTTTTTTTTTGCAGCTTTTCATGTTCAGTTTTTTTAAATTTCAAAACATATTGGGATTCTCATTTTGATTTTTTTTTCTAATGAACCAAGTTGTAGAGATCACTACTGTAGGAAATTTATGATGACTGTGCTCGTCAAAAGAATTACATTGTTGGGGAATGAAGTACCTAATGATTCTGAATGAAATGTTTCAGGAACTTGATATCAACAGACATTCCTGGATTCAGTCTTACGCAGGGTAAAGCTCCACATATTCCGAATCATCAAATACCACAACCTCAACATCAAGAGAACATTCTTTTACATAAGTGGTATTTTTTCAATTTCTGACACAAAGCTAGCCTTGTGACACACTGATTGAAATAATGGCACTTTGTCTATAACGCAGAATTGTTTGGTTTGTGCTTGTGGGTCAGCGCATTCCAGGATCCAAATAGTTATGGATGAACCTCCCAGCCAACAGAGGAAACTTTGATTCCCGTTGAATGTGAATCTAATTCCCAGAAGAGAATGGCCTTGGTCTAAAGATGTGCAGATTAGGTAAATTGGCCATGCTAAATTATGCCCCCATCTCCTAAGATGTTTAGAGCAGGGGAATTTGTGAGGTAAATATGTGGGATTATGGGGATAGGACCTGGGTAAGATGATCTATTGGAAAGTTGGTACAGACTTGATGGGCCAAATGGTCTCCTTTTGCATTGTAGGGATTTGATGATTCTATGATTATCAATTGCATTATCCAAACCCTCCAATTTGGATCACTTCTACATTCTAATAACAGAACAAAACCAACAATGTATCAGCAATTTGGGCGGCACAGTGATTAGCACTGCTGCTTCACAATGTCCGGGACCCGGGTTCGATTCCCAGCTTGATTCACTGTCTATGTGGAGTTTGCGTGTTTGCCCCATGTCTGCGTGGGTTTCCCCCGGTGCTTTGGTTTCCTCCCAAATTCTCAAAGTTGTGCTAGTTAGGTGCATTAACCCAAATAGGTGCAAACTGTGGCAATGAGGGGAATTTCACAGTAACTTCATTCCAGTGTGAATGTAAGCCTTACTTGTGACTAATTAAAAAAAACTCAAACTTTAAAATAAAACAAATTCCAAGTTAATTTTTCAACTGCATCCACTCTCAGGACATTTTACCAGTGTGAGATTAAACAGCAATGAGAACTGAATATAACAAGGAATGTCAGAGTATGGTTAGAAGTGAAAACTCTTCCCTCAGCAATTGTGAGAACAAGATTGAATTACATGGAATGTACCAGCATAGATATATCTTTCCTCATTAATATTACCCTGTATTACCTTTTCCTACGCTACTTATCTTTACCCCCCCCCCCCCCCTCCCCAATGTCCCCCACCCACCTTAGTCACAATCATATTATTCAGCATAACTACTCCTGTGGTGGCAAGTTTCACATTCTCACCACCCTCTGGGTAGAGAAATATCTTCTGAATTCCGCGTTTGATTTCATATTGACGATAGTGTATTGGTGTTTTGTGGTCTTTCTTTGCCGCCCGATCAGATATATTCACTCTGGGGTGGATTTTTGTCCAGGAGCAGGAAGTTGGGTTTTTCCTACCTTTGTCCAGGAGGGAACCGGCTCCCTATTTTCATGTTGAGGACGTGGGTATGGCCTAGGGCTGCTCTTGCCACCTCTAGAGGCAGGGCTGAGCCAACAGCAGAGGCGGGTGAATGATGAGGCCAGCAGATTGGAATGCCCAGCTTCATTTACTGGGACAATGGCCTAGTTCAATTTTTTTTAAACACTTGTTCACGTGGGTATCACTTGCTGGGCCAGTATTTTTTTGCCCAGCATTGCAGTCACGTGTAGGCCAGAGCAGGTAAGGTTGAATCACTAAATTGATCCTAGGGTCAGGAGGGTTAGCATGGTAAATATATGTGGTTACAGGCTTAGGGCTTGTGTCAGATAGTGGTCAGTGCAGACTTGATGGGCTGAATGGCCTCCTTCTGCAGTGTAGGGATTGTAGGGTGACATATTTTCCTTCTCTAATGGATATTAGTGAACCAGATGGGTTTTTATGACAGTTGAAAATGGTTTAATGATCATCATTGGACTTTATATTGAATTCAAAATCCACCATCTGCCATGGTGGGATTTGAACCCAGGACCCCAGAGCATTAACATGCATCTCTGGATTACTGTCCAGTGACAATACCACTACACCACTGCCTCCCCGTGATTATTAGGCACTATGGATTCCACTCCTCATCTCCCTCCTTACCTCCAACACTCAACATGTCCTATCTATGCCCCTCATAGCCCCATACTCCATTCATGCCTCCCATATTTCCCCTGCCCTTGCCATGTCCCCTCCATTCAACATGCCCACTTCCCTTGTACATGCACAACCAATGAGTCAGATAATAACACTGGCAAATCTTTCATATATCCATGAAATGAAAAATAAAACAGCCATTCTAAAGTAATTTGGAAAACATGGCCCTCGTAACCCTGTCATAAAACAATCAAACATAAGCTGCTAAATTCCTACTGAAGAAACATTGAATAACTGTTCAATTCCATTGCAGATTCCATACTAATGATCTCTATGCCTTTATATTTCAGAATATCCCTCCTGAATTGAGGAAATAAACATGAAACTGTGCCACAAAGAGTCAGTTGAGAAGGTATTTTTAAGCAATGTCTGGCCTTCCCAAAAATGGATCTTTTTAATATTGCTGTGTAATTCGGTATCACTAGTTTTTGTGTTCTATCAGATCGGATGTTATAACAAAAGAGCTGAAAACCTGCCCTCTATTGAAAATGCCACCAAGACATTGCAAAATGAAATAGCGCAAGATTCTGAACGGGTGAAGATTTCTTCAAAGGGATTTTGGTCAATGAACTCAATTGGACGACTTGGCAACCAGATGGGGGAGTACGCAACATTGTACGCATTGGCAAAATTGAATGGGTACCAAGCGTATATCTTGCCTGCCATGGCCAATTACCTGTCCCCAATTTTTAAAATTACCCTTCCAACCCTCCATGATGATGTGAGAAATAAAATTCATTGGAAGGGTTATGGTCTCCATGACTGGATGGAGGATCAGTACCGCAGTATCTCAGGAGATTATGTTATGTTCTCGGGGTATCCGTGTTCCTGGACCTTTTATCATCACATCCGAGATGAAATTCTCCGCGAGTTCACCTTTCATGATTTCATCAAAGACCAGGCTAATGCATTCCTTAGACGGATTGGAGGGGAGCAAAAGAATGTGACATATATCGGTGTGCATGTTCGAAGGGGAGATTACGTACATGTCATGCCAAATGTGTGGAAAGGAGTCATAGCTGATAAGAAATATTTAGACACAGCAATGGCTTACTTCCGAAATAAATACAAAAACGTTGTCTTTGCAGTGACGAGTAACGGGATGGATTGGAGTAAACAGAATATCGATAATTCCAAAGGAGATGTTTTCTTTTCAGATGATCCAAAGCTATCCAGTCCGGCCAATGACATTGCTATCCTTGCTCATTGTAACCACACTATAATGACAATAGGGACATTTGGTTACTGGGCTGGTTACCTGGCAGGTGGAGAGACAATTTACCTCACAAACTTCACTTTGCCAGAATCACCATTTCTAAAAGTATTTAAGTACGAAGCAGCTTTTTTACCTGAGTGGATTGGAATTCCTGCTGATCTCTCACCTCTCCTGCCCAAAACTTAATTCAAGTTTGCATTAATTATTTCTTGTAATCTTCAAATCTGATCAACTTTATTTTATTTGTGGTTTATTACATTGTTCAATCTCAGAAACGTCCTCTGAAAAATAATTTGCATCAGGATTTAGTAAACAATTGTCCAGAAATATTGTCAGCTGCAAATTAGAGAATTTATTTTAAATATATGTTTTGTCACAGTGTCTGTCTAAACATATAGATGAAAGAGAAGAATCTGATAGTGATGTGTTTTAGCAAATCTGTACAGTCTACCATGCCAGCCCCTCAAAATATTGGGGAAGGAGCCTGAAGTGAGATCAAGGAAATGATATTGACCAGAGTAAGGTTTAAATAGATTCAGTTATATGAAGCTAACTAATCAAGCATTCTATTTTTGTCACTAACAGTGCCAACACTACAATAAATGTTTCCAATATCCAAACAAGTGAAAAGAAATCTAGGATATTGATTTGCAGTTACTGCTGTGTCACAATAACATTTCCCTTATAAATAGTGCTGGCAGCAACCAGTCAAGCATAAATTTCACTCCGCACACCACTTCAATCAATTCTAGTCTATTTGTTCAATAACATGATGTCTGGTACAGTTGCTAAAATGATTATTCACTAATGTTTATTTCTTGTTTTATGTTCTTGACCAAATATGTTATTTAACTAATGTTATATGAGAATTATTGAATGAGTTGGTTGTGATGATCTAGGGTGGAATGGGAAATTCTAACTAATTTGTAACATTCTTTTTAATTTGGGGAGAGATGATGGCGTGTTATAATTTGGATCAGAAACTCCGAAGTGTTTTATAAAGCCGGCCTGGATCATAAGTGATGAACTTTGAATTTGGCTAGGATAAGCATGTTTCCCCTCAGGGATTATTCAATTGATCCACAAGGAAGCTTTAATCAAATAAAGTTTATTTAAGAACATAATTATCATGTTTGGAAGAGTGAGAGGGGACCTCATAGAGTCTCATCTTGTAAAATTCTGACAGAGTAGATTCACAAAGAATGTTCCTGAGGGTGAGGGAGTCCAGGATTAGGGGCCATAGTTTGAGGGTAAGGAATAAACCTTTTAGGACTGAGGTAAGGAGATATTTCTTCACCTAGAGGGTGGTGAATGTGTGGAATTCACTATCACAGAAAGTAGTTGAGGCCAAAATGTTGTCTGATTACAAGAAGAAATTAGATATAACTCTTGATGCTAAAGGGGTATGGGGTAAAGGGAATCAGTGTATTGAACTGAATGATCAGCCATTATCAAAGTGAATGGCAAAACAGGCTCAAAGGTCTGAATGGCCTACTCCTGTTTCCATGTTCCAATCAAACAAAACTTTCCACAGATAAAAAAAAAACTCTTTTCTCATGTTTAACAATGCAAAGACTAATGCTGATGTAATCCTGGGACTGAGTCCTTTGGATTAATGCTGCAGTTCTCGTGAGGCACACACAGATAAGCTTGGAGTCAGAACAGCTTCCCAGAACACCAAGAGGAGACTCTGGCCAAGCTACCAACAGCAGATTCTCTGCTCGAGGAAGAAAAGAAGCCTTGCTTTAAGCTCACCAGCAGAATTTCCAAAACCAGGGAGAGTGAGAAAAACATTTCCTATCAGCGTGATGTCATTTCTAAACTAAAACTGCTGCCAGACAAAACAGGGGAAATAAAATCTTAAGTTCATTAGAAAGGATAAAGAACTGTCCAAAAACTATCACTTTCTTCCCAACAACGTAGTGTCATTAAAGAACCCAAAGTAAAAATAAACACCATTTCAGTAGCAATAAAAGGATTTCTACAGACAACTCAGCAACACAGACAACTGAGAGATGCAGACAATATGATTTTTTTAAAATCTCTTAAAGGCACACTAATGTCATTGTTTTGGGTAATATCAGGGATCACATCTTTTATATTTTAATTTATATGTCCATTCATATTTTATTTAACTTCAGTGTAATACATGCAAGGCTAAATAGGGCAAGCACAGAGAGCCAAGCCTATCTGAGAGAAGGAAAGGGTTAACACAGTTAGCTAGAGGCCTGCTCTGCCGACAGATAATGATTAACACACGCTATCAACTTTTGATGCGCAGGAAATCGTTCTGAATTATCATGACAGTAGGAGAACCGGCATTAAGACAGCGAGGCTCTACACAGTCTAAGAAGGGTATAGTCTTTTATAAAATATGATCACCTAGCAGAGGTTGGGAAGGGCAATGAACACATTTTTGTAAATCAGTTGGGCAAATAAAACGTTTTGACATTATAATTGGGTAAATGGAACTGCCCAGAGAACTGATTAGTGAAATTGTACTGAACAATGCTGTCAGTATAACAAGATTAGAAAAGCCATTTTGCATCCAATTTGAGGAATTAATATACCTTTGTGATTCAACAAAGTATAATAACCTGAGATTTCAGGCTGGAGTCTACCTCTTCCATCATGCATGCTAAATAAAAACTTTTCTTGAATTTTGGCACAGTCTCCAAGGCTTGGCTCATTTTGTTTCTTTCCTATAGTCACAGTAGTAGTAATGTCACTGACGTGGTAATTCCAGGCAAATGTTCAGGACATGGGTTCAAATCCCATCATGGCAGCTGGTGGAATTTAAATTTAACTAATAAAGTTTGGAATTGAAATCTCTTCTTGGTAATGGTGATCATTAAACTATCATCATTTGTTGGAAAAGCCCGCCTAGATCATTAATGTCCCTTTAGGGAAGGAAATCTGCCATCTTTGCGTGGTCTGGTTGACATGTGACTCCAGAGTCACACAGTGTAGTTGACTCTTAACTGTCCTCTGAAATGTTGTAGTAGGCTATGGACTTCAAGGGCAATGATGGGTGGGAAATGAATACTAGCCTGTCCAGTGACACCCACATCATGTGAAAGAATATATTTGAACAACTGAATTCTTTGTATTACTGCTACATGTTGTGTGGAAACCAATGTCAAAAAAATTCTGAAGAAATTTTAATGTGCCAATAATTAAATCCAAATAAGTAACTCCTCCTGTGTCGGATATAACATTCTGTGGACACCTTTCATTGAATGCTCACTTCTGTGTGTCATGCCTATGGCAGAAACTTTTTAACTGACCAGAACATGATAGCATGGTGGCACAGAGGTTAGTGCAGCTGCCTCATAGTGCAAGGGACCCAGGTTCAATTCCATCCTTGGGTGACTGTCGATGCGAAGTTTGCACTTTCTGCCCAAATCTCCATGGGTTTCCTCCAGGGTCTCAATAGGAAAAGGAGGAGGCAGGGAGAGGTATAAATTTATTTATTAGTCACAACTAAGGCTTACATTAACACTGCAATGAAGTTACTGTGAAAATCCTCTGCTTGCCACACTCCGGTGCCTGTTCATGTCAATGCATCTGGCCAGCATATCTTTCAGACTGTGGAGGGGGAAATCGGAGAACTTCGAGGAAACCCATGCAGATATGGGGAGAACGTGCAAACTCCACACAGACAGTGACCCAAGCCAGGTTGCCGGCACTGTGAGGCAGCGGGGCCGCTCACATCCGGGATGACTTCCCTCTGGACGTGCTGATGGTGAGTACTTACTCTAACACTGGTTCCCTTTGGATAGCATCTCTTCACTACCCTACTCTAGCACACTTCACATACCCCATTCATCTGTAAAATCTCATCACAGCATCTTCACTGAGTGTTCCATAGAAATTAGAAGTTGGACTATGCCATTTGACCCTTTGAGCCTGCTCCAACATTCAGTATGATCAAGGCTTATCATTAACTTCAATATCCTAATTCCTCTTCTCTCCCTTGATCCCATTCGCCATTTCTTCTTGAAATCGGACAACATTTTGGCCTCAACTACTTTCTGTAGTAGTGAATTCCACACACTCACCACCCTCTGGGTAAAGAAATTTCTCCCCAGTTCTAAAGCGTTTACCCCTTTTCCTCAAATTATAACCACTAGTTCTGACTTCTATGCCACTTCCACTAGACTTTCTGAGGCAATACACTCCAGATCTTCATTGTGTAAAAAGGTTTTCCTTAATGCACCTTTGATTTTTTTGGCCATTTACCTTAAATCAACGTTTTCAGGTTCTAGGCCTTTCTGCAATGGGAGCAATTTCACCCTTTCTACTCTGTCATAACCCCTGAAGATTTTGAACACTTTCATCAAATCTTCTGTCAGCTGTCTCTCTTCTAAGGACAAGAGCCACAGCTTCTCCAATCTATCCACCTAACTGGAGTCCCTGGAACCAGAAGCAGGGGACCAATTTACTAAATAACTTGGAAATGTGACTTTGGATTAGACTGGAGAAGATCCACTGGACAGAAAAGATAACGAATGATGAAGTCCTGATGAGAATAAATAGGCAAAGAAATTTGATGTATAGAAAAAAGGAACAGGCGGAGAGACTAAGGAAGGTGCATCTTAAGAGGAAATGGGCTAGTTATGGAGCAAATATTTCAAAGAAAGGGTAGAAGAGGAAGGATGAAAATATCAATGTTGGATACTTTGAAAATTGAAGGACGTTATTGGCAAGTGAAAAGGCTGCACAGGTTAAAGGTGTTCCTAACGGTTAGACGACTGTCAATGTCCTTCGGGTAGAGGAGACTGATAATAATGATGACGATGATAACTTCCTTCTTTTGTGCTTTATGTCTCTATTCAAAAAGCCCAGGATCGCAGTTAATAGGATGTGAATTTTAGCCCTAGAGTGTCATCTCCAGCTGAGGCCGAGCATACCTTGCTGAGCCACAATGCATTGCCAGTTTCTTTGATCACAACCCATGTATTGTGTTGAGGGCATCTTCAAGGTTTTATGACTGGAGGAGGGGGTAACAAATTAAGACGGGATGATTCCATGGAAGGAGTTGAACGCAAGGATGACACTTTTAAATTTGAGTTATCTTTGGACCAAAAACCAGTATAGGCCAATGATCACAAGGGTGATGGATGAATGAAACTTTGGTGGGGGGTAGGGCGGTTTTAGCCAAAAAAAAACTTGTGGTTATTTGGTGGGGGAAATTACTTTCTTAAAAATCAGAATCCCAGATCAAACTGTCCCTTCCACATAGGCCAAATGATCACATGTATATTGGGATGGCATGGACACAGGAAGTGACGTGCCAGTAGCGTGGGAGTTCTCCCCCAGCATGGGGAGACATAAGGTATGTAAGAACTGCTAAGCTTGTCTGCTTTTTAGTCCTTTGTTGTCAGCCAATACGACCTAGTAATGTTTACATGGTATCAGGAATTGGCCAAGATGTCACAGGGACTTCACCAATTCGACCTTTGATGACAACATCACAGATGAAACTGAAAGTTTGAAAAAGAATGGTGCATCTACTGTCTTGCTAATAAATTGAAAATGGTACAAATGTACACATTGTTAAACTTAACAGGTCTCAAGGAGGTTGAAAAGTTTAAATCCTGTGTTTTCCAAGAGAAAGAGGACTTGAAGATGTTGTTAAAGGAATTTGAATATATACCCATTCCAGTGAAAAATATCATATTGGACAGACACCCACTGACAAATAAATTGATGAGTCGATGTGGTCTTATACCACATCTTTAAAAACCTTCACCAGAATTGGTGCTGTTCCAGTACCCATGTACCCTTGTTACTCAGCACACTCATTGACAAATTTGTAAGAGATTGCAATAGAACATAGAACATTACAGCGCAGAACAGGCCCTTCAGCCTTCGATGTTGCGCCGACCAATTAAGAAAAAGCAATGACCCTCTAACCTAAACCATTCCCTTTTCATCCATAAACTTATCTACTAACCTCTTAAACGCCACCAAACTTGGCGCATCTACAACTGCAGCAGGCAGGGCATTCCATACCCTTACCACCCTCTGGGTAAAGAACCTACCTCTGACATCCGTCCTATAACTACCACCCCTTAATTTAAAGCTATGTCCCCTCGTGCTAGCTTTCTCCATCCTAGGAAAAAGGCTATCACTGTCCACCCTATCTAAACCTCTAATCATCTTATATGTTTCGATAAGGTCCCCTCTTAGCCGCCTCCTTTCTAACGAAAACAACCTCAAATCCCTCAGCCTCTCTTCATAAGACCTGCCCTCCATACCAGGCAACATCCTGGTAAACCTCCTCTGTACCCTCTCCAATGCCTCCACATCTTTCTTATAATGTGGGGACCAGAACTGCACACAATACTCCAAGTGCGGCCGCACTAGAGTTTTGTACAGTTGCAACATGACGTTGCAGCTCTGAAATTCAATCCCCCTACCAATAAAAGCTAAGACTCCGTATGCCTTCTTAACAACCTTATCGACTTGATTGCCAACTTTCAGGGATCTATGCACATATATACCAAGATCCCTCTGTTCATCAACACTATTAAGAGTTCTAATGTCTGTGGAATCCAATGATTGCTATGGATTCCAATGTCTGTGGAATCCATAGCAATGTCATGTGTTAACAGTTGCTTTGAGAGTAGATTCTGACACTAGAATCTGACATCAGGATCTACATGCTAAACAACCAACCAGAATGAAGCACCAAAGAGTTAAAGCGGGAAAGGGAAGTTATTGTGGTATAGAATATGCCCTGATATGACTGCGGTAGCCAGCACATCCAGAACACATGGTAAGTACTTCACAATTAATTAACGTAGTAATAACTGTGGTAAGTGGAACCACTTTGCCCAACATTGTCACAGCTCCTCTCACTGCATTCAACAATCTCAAACAGGCACACTCAGCCCCTCCAGTGCTACAGCAGTTTGACATTCGAGTACCTGAACTCTAATAAGCAGAGGCCTCCCGGTACCTCAGTGCGGTCTGCATCCAGGATGGCAGACCACTAATGGGATTTTCCCATTCTGCAGTGAACAGAAATTTGATTGGACACCAAGTTCTCCAACCTCACTGAATTGGGAACATGTTATGATTGGCTGGTAAGATCATGCCCAGTATATTTCTCTAGCCTTGGAAAACTTGACATCAACATCCAAATAAGGGCTGATGATCAAAAGGTACCGCCAATTACAAGATCAATGCCAGGCAACCCCTGAAATCAGGCATCGATGTCGACCAATGTCCCTTCCTTCTCCCACATGCAAGCCTTTATTCCCTCCCAGGCTATGACATCCTAATACTATCTTGCCTGACCTTACCTCCTTCTCTCCAACCAAAACCAGGCTCACATCCTATTCCCTGGCCTAAACCTTCCTCATATGGGAAGGAGGTGGTGTAGTGGTATAGTCAATGGATGATTACTCCAGAGAACCAGGGTAATGCTTTGGAATCTGGATTCGAAGCCCAAGCTGTTCAATTCAAGGGAAATTAGGGATTGGTAATAAATATTGGCCTAGCCAGTGACTCCCAAAATAATTTTAAAAAACTCAAGATTCACATGCCATGTTTGCCTTCATTGGCCAGGGTATTGAGGATATACGTTGTCAAATTATGTTACAGTTGTATAAAACATTGTTGAGGCCACATTTGGAGTACTGTGTCCAATCCTGGTCACCATACTACCAGAAGGACATGAAGGCTTTGAAGTGAGTGCAGAAAAGGTTTACAAGGACATTGCCTGTTACGGAGGGGTGGTTTTAGCTATGAGGAGAGATTGAATAAACTGGGATTGTTCTCCCTGGAAAGACTGTGGTTGAGGGGTGACTGGATAGAAGTTTATAAAATTATGAGGGGCCTAGATAAGTTTGGAAGTTTTTTCCCACAGCAGAAAGAACAATTACGAAAGGGCACAACTTCAAGGTAAGAGAGAAAATGTTCAGTAGAGATGTGCGAGGGAAATTTTTTACATAGAGGGTGGTGGAAGCCCTGCTAAGTGAGATGGTTGAGGCAGACATGTTAGTGACATTTAAGGTTTATCTGAATAGTCACATGAACAAGCGGGGAATAGAGGGATAGAGGCGGTTGGTCTAAATAGGAAAATGTGATTGGTGCGGATTTTTGGGGGCTGAAAGGCCTGTTCCTGTACTGTATTGTTCTTTGTTCTTTGTTTGTTTATTCCACTGCAATTATTTTTGTTAACAAAACACTAGTTATTTTCAATTCAACCTCAGATGTTTCAGCCTTTGGGAAGATTCCTTTCTTTAACTATGGTTTGCAGATTAAAGAGCACATGACTCTGCCTTCATTCCCTTATCTCCCTCCAATTGGCCCTTGACCATAATCTTTTTTTGACTTTGACTCCTAGTCGCACTGCTGACAGCTGTTGGTTCATTCGCTCAGCATGTTTCTCTTTCTCCTTCCTATATTTCTTCTACTTTTAGTTGTTTTAGCTTATTTTTTTCTCAACTCAAGCCCAAATCCTTTTGCTGTTGACAGCAGGAAACCTCCCCAACCTTTGGTAGTGGACAAAGATGCCAGGAACAAAATCCTTAAACGAGGTATGGCATTTTTAAATGATGACTGGAATATTGTTTAGTTATAGCAACTTGCAGATTATGAAATAAGAATAAAACTTTTTGTGACAGGCTTAAGACCTTAATGAAAAGAACTCTGTGCTATAATTATGACCAAACAATAACATTTTATCTTGAGAAATGATCAAATAATTGATGCTCAGAATATTTTTTTTAGCTTGATGAATTATTCTGATAGGTTTACAGTTTTTGATTGAATAGAATACAGAGCAGATTGTAATGCTGTAGTAAGCACAGCCAGAACTTAACCGATTTCTGACCTCATTGTCACAACAACATTAATAGTTCTCGTGTCAATGTTTATGTTTTAGTTGTGTTACCCCTTCACTTGGTGCAGAACTGAATCAAAGGACTCCAAATCTAACTCGCCATGAAACTAGTAAGGCCAAAGTGTTGGAGTTATGATTGAGGCCTTGTGGGGAAAGGAGTGGGGACTAATAGTTGTAATTGAAGGCAGCTTAAGTGGTTGAATTGATTGAATATGGGGTGAAGATCAGGATGAATATTCTTGATCCTCCAGGCTTCACTATCTGCCAAAGAAAAATTAAAAATTTACTTGCATGTCACAAACTGTTCCCAAGATTTCATCTAATTGTGTGTATCTTTCATTTGTGCTAAATTGGGTGGCACAGTGGCACAGTGGTTAGCACTGTTGCTCATAGCTCCAGGGACCCGGGTGCGATTCCAACTTTGGGTGACTATCCGTGTGGAGTTTTCACATTCTCCCTGTGTCTGTGCGGTTTTCCTTTGGGTGCTCTGGTTTCTTCACACACTCCAAAGATGCCCGGGTTACGTTGATTAGCCGTGCTAAATTACCCCTCACTGTCGGGGTGAGGGGGTGCTGGTAGTGTAAATATGTGGGGTTACGAGAATAGGGCCAAGTGGGATTGTTGTTTTAGGCTGAACATCCTCATTCTACACTGTAGGGATTCTATGATACCACTGGGCAAATCAATCTTAAAGTGGGGGAGGAGGAGTCTTGAGCAGAAGATAGGAATCTTATTTGCAAGTGCAACTTCCAAACTCCTCTTCAGATGTTATTTTCGACATCTATTTTTTTGTTCTGCAATTTCTTGCAATTTTAGAATCAAATAAAGATTAATGTTTATTTCTAACTTTTGGAATTTGACTGACAATAAAATTTACACAGTGCAATCTTTGGGCTGAAATAAAAAAAAATCCATTCTCATTGTTTAGTAGTGTGGGATCTGAATGTTGCTGAACAATGAGTAAGTTATCTTCCTTAGAACATTGTCTTTGTCCTAAATGGGACCTAGGGCCACAACAGTGCTCCTCCATTGGGCTTGTCCCGTTGCTGGTTCCTGAATATTTCACACATTAAGTCCCATCTCTTCCGATTCAGTCACCACAATCTCCACCATGTTGTTTATGACCTGCCCTGGTTTGTGGTAACTTGATGTAGAGATGCCGGCGTTGGACTGGGGTAAACTCAGTAAAGTTTCACAACACCAATTTTAAATCTAACAATTTATTTGATAGTAAATTCGCGAGCTTTCGACACTATGGCCTTATTTGCCTGACGAAGGCCATAGTGTCAAAAGCTCACGAATTTACTATCAAATAAATTGGTTGGATTTAAAATTGGTGTTGTGAAACTTTATTGTGGTAACTTGTGCAATGGTTAGCACTGCTGCCTTGCAGCGCCAGGGACCTGGGTTCGATTCCAGCCTCAGGTCACTATTTGTGTGATGTTTGCACCTTCTCCCCATTTCTGTGTGGATTTCCTCTGGGTGCTCCGGTTTCCTCCTACAGTCCAAAGGTGTGTGGGTTATGATGATTGGCTGTACTAAATTGATGCTAGTTTCAGGGAGATTGGCAGGGTAGATGAGTGGGGTTATGGGAGTAGGGCCTGGGAGGGATACAGATTCGATGGGCCAAATGGCCTGCTTTTGTACTGTTGGGGTTCTATGATTCTCCAATAGATGTGCCGACATTCCATGCTCCAAAACAGACTGTTGATTTAGGCCTCAATAATTTCTTTGTCGATCTCCTGACCTCTTTGGCTGGGTTTTCATCTGAATCTGTTGTGTTGCCGACACATTGGCCTTAGATCCAAATTGGTGGCCTGCTGGCACAGTGGTTAGCCTTGCCACCTCACAGCGCAAGGGACCCCGGTTCAATTCCTTCTTCAGGTGACTGCCTTGTGTGGAATTTACATGTTCTCCTCATGTCTGCATGAGTTTTCTCTGGGTGCTCTGATTTTGTCCCAAATCCCAAAGGTTTGCCATGCTAATTTGCCCCTTGGTGTCAGGGAGTTTAGCAGGGTAAATACTTGGGGTTATACGGATAGGGCCTGGGTGGCAATGTTGTCAGTGCAGGTTCAATGGGCCGAATGGCCTCCATCTGCAATGTAGACATTCTATGATTGGGCCCCTACGTGTTTCTGTGGCATTTGTCACAGTTTACGTAACTTGATGCTGTTTTATGTACTAATTGGTTGGCATGTGAATGTTGATTAGCAGATATGTTGCTATGGAGCATGCACCAGAGAACAGTTAACTATTGTAAATTTTATTCAAGTTCAAATTCAAATCACCATGAGGAACGAACAAGGAAATGTCTATCCCCTGAGATTTTGTTTGGTTGAGAAAGACACATTGCTCAGATGTACACCTTTTATCTGTAAAGAACAGGACCCTGAGTGTGGTACGGAGATATGTGTAGCTTCTAGAAGTAATACATTCCCAGTCCCCCACCCCTCAAACTATTCAGCCTTTTGTTCTCACATTGTATCCAGATACATATATTTGAAGCTGGATAGAAATAGGGGGAGAGTTACATTTGATTTTTTTTCCACTCCTTAGTTACACTGCTCCATTCAAGGATTCTGAAACCAATCACAATTGGAATGGTTGTGTAATGTCCGTTCATTCCTCAGGATAGATGGAGGTAGCACTGATACTTTGAATTTCTTTTATTGATCATTACTTAAAATTAACACATTATAGAGAGTGAAAAAAAGTGGGAAAGAGAGATACACTAGCAAAAGCCTGTATTATAACTGGCCTCAAAAACAGACTTGACCCAAATTGAATAGATAGGGTTGAATACAGAATTATAAGTTTTCCATAATCTTGTATTGAAATTGTTTGGTACAGGTTGTCTCTAACTTTCATAAACAATTTGCAGCTACAGCCATGAAAGGTTTGTTTTTGCTTCTGAGAAAGCCTGTTTTTGTTCTAGCGTTGTAATTTAAAGAATGCAGTCAATCTTTCAAGCTAATCCCAGCATGCTTGGGTTTTGTGTTCAAGTTAATTTTAATAGCTTAGCATTTAAATATAGTCACGTGGATGGAAATATCTTAAAATGGAGTCTTTGCATCAATGAAGCAAACACAGCTAAACATGCATAGGATTCCTCAGGGGGCAAGGGGTAATTGTAGACTGGTCATGTTATGACGTGGTCACTTACAAGGCCATGTGTCAGAAGCAAGGCAGTAGAGAAAAAGAATGTTATAGCTGCTGAGTTTGTGAGTAAACTATTGTTGTTTTTGTAAGTCCTTAATCACCAGTCTTTGGGAACCCAGAGGCCTGAACTAATGGTTTGATTATAAATTCAAATCATTCTATAAGTTGACCAAGTTTAAATTATATTAATTATTAATCTGGAATTAATCTCAATCACATAACCACCAGATTATTAGTAAAAAAAAACAATTTGGCTCACAAGAACAAAGAACAGGACAGCACAGGAAGAGGCCCTTCAGCCCTCAAAGTCTGCGCCGATCATTTTGTCTTACCTAGACTAACCACCTGTACCCGTCTATTCCCCACATGTTCATGTATTTATCCAGGCAAGTCTTAAATGTCACTGAAGTGTCTGCCTGAACCATCTCATTTGGCAATGCATTCCAGGCCTCCACCACCACCCTCCGTGTAAAAGGCTTCTCCCTCACATCTCCATTGGAGCTTTTCCCCCCCTTACTTTGAACTTGTGTCCCCTTGTAATTGTCATTTCCACTCTGGGAAAAAATTTCCAACTGTTCATTCTATCTATGCCCCTCATAATTTTTTGAAACTTCTATCTCTCAACTGCCCCCCTAGGACAACGAGGGATGGACAACGCCCCATGTCCCACAAATGAATAAAGATAAACACTCTTTAAGAAGGACATTTGCAGTCCTCACCTAGTCTGACCTGCATGTAGCTCCAAATCCACAACAAAATGCTTGACTCTTAACCACTCTCCGAAATGACTTAACAATTCATTACCAGACCACCACAGGAAAGTACAAAGTTGTGAGTATACTAAACCAATTGAACTGCAGTTCAAGAAGTTGCATAACTATCACTTTCCCATTAGGGCTGGGTAATAAAGGCTGCCCTAGCCAACGATGCCCATATACCATGAAATGTTTTGGAAACCTTGGATGGAAGTTATTCACTCAAGTATTGGGTAATCCTTGTCATTAATCAGCAAAAACACTAAAACTTTACAATCCTCTTGATATTGTTAAGGCAATTCTCTGCGATGAATCCCAGAAGAGGGAAGATCTGCTGCAGGTGACTTTGATATATGATGCTGAATGATCAGTAAGCTTCAACACATTACAAATTCTTCAGCACAATATAAATCGCTTTGCATTTAATTAAATACCAATTTACTGGGACTCTAGTGAGTAACTGCAAATCATGTGTCTCCTGGGTATGATTGAGTTTATACTAAATACTTCTGACATTCATCATCCAATCTGCTTTTACTTCTGTATCTGAATTAAATACCCTGAGCATCAGTTTACTCAACAACATGCTACAGTTATAAGAACATCATATGGTGAGACTGTCATCTTTCAACTTTTAAATATCAGGAAACTTTGGAGAGAGTTTCCACAGTGCGCCCTACAAGGCATTTTTTTCATTCATTCACAGGACATGGGCATCAGCGGCTGGCCAGCACTTATTGTCCATCCCTAATTGCCCTTGGAGGGCAATTGAGAGTCAATCACATTGCTGTGGCTCTGGAGTCACATGTAGATCACACCAGGTAAGGATGGCAGATTTCCTTCTGTAAAGTACATTAGTGAACCAGATGGGTTTTTTTTCCAACAATTAACAATAATTTCATGGTTATCAGTCGATTCTTAATTCCAGATTTTTTTTTTACTGAATTCAAATTCCACTGTCTGCTGAGGCTGGATTTGAACCCAGATCCCCAGAGTTTCTAGGTTAATAGTTTAGCAATAATACTAACACCTCTCTGTTTTAGTTCAAAGTAAAGTTTGTACCAAAAGTATTGTCACCAGTACTAAATATTCTACCTTTGCCTCGTCTTCTTTAGGTTTTGCCACGAGCAAGGTGCCGGAATGTCTTGATGCCATTGTGATTGGCAGTGGAATTGGAGGACTGACAGTGGCTGCTGTTCTGGCTAAAGCTGGCAAACGTGTTCTGGTGCTGGAGCAGCATGACCAGGCTGGAGGCTGCTGCCACACATTCAGTGAAAACGGGTTTGAGTTTGATGTTGGTAAGACATTTCTAATTGTTAACAGCCACGTGAGAGAGGATAAAAATTACTCCCCTATTCTCCCACTTTGGGTCTGACCATAACAGCATTTTTCTGTGAATTTAGGGAGAGTGTGCTTTGCCAATTCTGTGGGAGTCCCAGTCTTTACTTTTCCAATTACAAAGAATTAATCAGATAGGCTTTCTTAGGCTAGACAAAGGGCAAGGTACATTTATTGAAACAATTTCTGAAAACAACTAGATAGATTGCAATCAGCATTCATATAACATCTGCAATCATTTGTTCCAAGCACACACTAGTGTAGCAGAATCTGCAGACAGACTTCAAGGATTTCTACAGTTGTCAAAAACAAAACAGCATATGGTTAACTATTCCTTGGTTGGACTTGGCACAATGATTTCACATTGTGGCTGTTTTGTTCACTTGTCTTCCTGGCTGCAGTTGCATAGTGTGATGATGCCGGCATTGGACTGGAGTAAACACAGTAAGAAGTCTCTCAACACCAGGTTGAAGTCTAGTAAGTTTATTTGATCATAAACCCACAAGCTTTTGGAACACTGTTGCTTTGTCAGAGTGGAAAGTTCTGATCAGGGCATAGAAAGATACACACAGTTTACAGAATACTGATTAGAGTGTGAGTCTTTACAGTTAATCTGCTTTTCAAGTCTTAAAAGTGCAGACAATGTGAGTGGAGAAAGCATTAAGCATAGGTTAAAGAGATGTGTATTGTCTCCAGACAGGACAGTAATTGTGATGTTACAAGTTCAGGCAAGTCATGGGGGTTACAGATAGTGTGACATGAACCCAAGATCCCGGTTGAGGCCGTTCTCGTGTGTAGAACTTGGCTATCAGTCTCTGCTCAGCGACTTTGCGCTGTCGTGTGTCACGAAAGCCACCTTGGAGAACGCTTACCCAACGATCAGAAGCTGAATGCCCGTGACCACTAAAGTGTTCGCCAACACTCTTGCCTGGTGATTGTTGAGCGGTGTTCATTCATCCTTTGTCGTAGAGTCTACAAGGTCTTCCCAATGTACTATGCTTCGGGACATCCTTTCCTGCAGCATATCAGGTAGACAATGTTGGCCGAGTTGCAAGAGTATATACCATGTACCTCGTGGATTGCGTCGTCACGTGATCCAGCATGTCTTGCAGAGGTTGCTGTGGCAGGGTTGGTATGGTATTGTGTCACTGTTCTCCTGAAGACTGGTTAGTTTGCTGCGAACAATGGTCTGTTTGAGGTTGTGTGGTTCTTTGAAGACAAGAAGTGGGGATGTGGGGATGGCCCTGGCGAGATGTTCATCTTCATCAATGATATGTTGAAGACATGCTGGCTGTATATTCTAGAAAAATATTATTTAATGCCTGTTGCAGTTATTATTTCAGAACAGAAATTGCAGTTTGAACTCAAACATTTGAAAAATCTCAGGATGGTGTGAAAACAACAAAGATTTTTCAAGCTTCCAAAAAGGTTAAGCGTCTGTGTTTTTTTTAATCTCATTTGGTGGAAGGTGAAACTGTAAGTATTGTCACAATCTGGCAGTTTCTATTGCCTTTTATAGGTTCCTGTTTTTTCACTATCCAACCAGAAAAAAATAAGAAATCGTATGTGAAAAAAACAACTTCATAACAGTGTATGAAACTCCCAGGATCCTCTGCAGTAGTTCTTGGTCTTTGTGTCCTTATGCATCAGTCACTACAAGTAAGTGGGCAGGTGCAGCAAGCAGCGAAGAAGGAAAACGGTATATTTGTCTTCATAGCAAGAAGATTTAAGAATAGGAATAGGAATGTTTTGCTGCAATTGTACAAGGTGTTGGTAAGGCAACACCTGGAGTATTGTGTGCAGTTTTGGTGTTCTTATTTGAAGAAGTTGTTGCTATAGAGGGAGTACAGTGAAGGTTTACCAGGCTGATTCCTGGGATGGCAGGCCTGTCATATGAGGAAACACTACACTGGTTACGATTATATTCACTGAGGTTTAGAAGCGTGAAAGGAGATCTCATAGAAATTTATAAAATTCTAACAGAGTTAGCCAGGGTAGGTTCGGAAAGAATGTATGACCACTTAGTTCTGGACTCTCCCACCATCAGAAACAATGAGGAAAAAGGGAGGAGAAATTTCTTCACTTAGAGAGTGATGAACGTGTGGAATTCTCTACCATGGAAAATAGTTGAAACCAAACCATTGTGTGATTTCAAGAAGAAATTAGGTCTACCTCTTAGGACTAAAGGGATTGAGGGATATGGGAGGGAAGGCGGGATCAGGATATTGAATTTGATGATCAGTTATGATCATTTTGAGTAGTGGAGCAAGCTTGGCAGACCAAATGGCCTACTCTTACTCCTAGATTCTGTTTTCCTATGTTTCTCCCTGGCTACTTGCTTGTAAAAATAGTTTCTGCATATCTAACTTCCAGCTGTCTATCTGTTGTTCTCATGTTTGCTTTACTTGAAGAAAAGTCTTTGCCATTTAATCAAAAAATGGACAGTTTTAATTCTGTGATTTAGTAATAGTCTTGTCCTATATTTGAGAAATGTGCACAAAGTTCTTTTAGTGCAATAAAACAGGCCCAAAAAACCTCACAAATGGAAGACCAGGCAATGAGCGACAGTAGAAGAAAGAAATGATTGAACACAATTGAGAAGATGGAATTTAAAGGGTCTTTTGAAGAAAGAGGTTCAGCAATAAAGTCAAGAGACTAAAATCAAGAGAGCTATAAAATAAACCTCCACAGAAGGAGAATTGGGACACACAGAAGGCCAAGGTCAAAGGAGAACAAGGCTGGGAGTGGAGACGGAGGAAACAAATAAGGTCATCAAGGAATGTGTAAACTAGAAAAAATAAACTGAAATCACAACACTAGCAAAAGTAGAAGACTAGATATGGATGCCAACAGCAGAATTCTAGAGCAGCAAGGGCTTGTGTAGAATAAGGTAAATAGCAGTGAAAGCATTAAATCTTGAGATTAAAATATGGATAACAGTTCAATGGATTTAGAGATAGATGGTGTGTGAGAATGAATGATCAGATAAGATATAAAAAGGAAGCTAAAGAGCGTTTGATAAAATAGACTTGCTTACAAAATTGAAGTCTGTGGATTTAGAGGCCAGTGCCGTGTAGATACAGAATTGGATAAGATAAAAAAGCTCGATGTACAAATGAACAGTTTTTTTTTTCAAACTGGAGTGAATATCTAAGAATAATCCCTAGGACCATTGTCCTTTTTGATATATATTGATGACCTAAGTTGAGAAAATGGGATTTGAAGGCAAAGGCCTTCAGGAATAAACTATGGTTACTACAAAATAAGCCTTCACAAATGGAGGAAGAGATGCACAGAAGGTCAAAGTCAAAAGCCAACAGGACTGAGTGAGGCCGGAATAATTGCAGATTACTGTTCGTACTGCTGCCTCAGGGCTCCAGGAATCCGAGTTTGATTCCCGGCTGGGTCGTTATCTATGTGGTGTCTGCGCGTTCTCCCTGTGTCTGCGTGGATTTCCTTTGGGTGGTCTGGTTTCCTCCCACAGTCCAAAGATGTGCAGCCTAGGTTGATTGTCCATGTTAAATTGACCCTTAGTGTCCCGAGATGCGTAGGTTAGAGGGAGTAATAGGTAAATAGTGGGATTACAGGAATAGGGTCTGGGTAGGATTGTTGTTGGTGCAGACTTAATGGGCTGAATGGTCTCCTGACGGCAGAGATTATATGATTCTATACAGGAAGTTGAGAGATGGAGGCATTGGTGAGACAGGCAGTGACAGCTATACTTAATTAAGGATTTGATAGGATGGCCTTTCTTATTTCAGTCCATAGATTGCACCAAGCAAATTTTACTATTGGTCCAAATTCAAAATCTAAAAATGAGCACAATTTTCACAATGCAGAAAATGCTGGAAAATCTCAAGGGGTCTGACAGCATCTGTGGAGAGAGAATAGAGCCAACGCTTCGAGACTGGGTGACCCTTCATCAGAGCTGAAGGCAAAGAAAATAGGCTGATATTTATACTGATAAGGTGAAGGTGGAATTGACAAAGATGTCACAGACAAAAAGATAAACGGATGTAAACAGAGATGATCGTGGCTAAGAAAGGAGCTGAGATTTAAAACAATTAAACGATGGAAGAAATGAATGTTTGAAAAATAAAATCATACTTATGAGTAATCGAGATAAAATGAAGTGAAATATAGCAAAATGAATGGAAATGGGGTGAGGCAGAGCAGAGCTCTGCAGATGTTGAATTCAATGTAATTTTATTTATTAATTAGTGTCACAAGTAGACTTACATTAACACTGCAAAGAAGTTATTGTGAAAATCTCCTAATCATCACACTCTGGCGCCTGTACCGATGCACTGAGGGAAGATTTAGTATCACAAGTGTATCTAACCAGCATATCTTTTGGACTGTGGAAATTAAGCTGGAGCACCCAGAGAAAACCCACACAGTTAGGGGGAGAACGCACAGCCTGTGTACGGGCGGTGACCCATGCCAGGCAATCGATCCTAAGTCCCTTGAGCTGTGAGACAGCAAAGTGCTTAATCGGAAGATGAGGTGGTGCTCCATCAGTTTGCTTTGGGTTTTACTGGAACATTGCAACAGACCATGGACAGACATGTGAATATGGGGGCAGGATGGTGTGCTGAAATGGAAAATGAAATGACAAGAAGATCTGGATTCCGTTTGCAGGTGGACCAAAGCTGGTCTTATTTATTTAGATTTTTTTTTAAACGTAATTTCATTTTTCCACCTTTTTTCAAATTTTGCTTTCAATGCCCTCCTGCCCTCCACAATGATCTTCCCTCTCCCACTCCACTAAGGCCATTTGTTGCATGTCTCAGATTGTCCTTTGACACTCTGCTTACCCTTCCTCTGCCATTTAAACATTCTGATCTCTTAATGGCTGCTATCAGCTCCTTTCCTAGCTGTGACCAACGCCATACACATCTCCTTTGTCTTTTTATCTATGACATCTTTGTCAATCCCCTTCTCCACCCCACACTCTAACAGTATAAATACCACTCGACATCCTATTGTCTTTAGCTCTGACATCCAGACTCAAACATTGGCTCCATTCTCTCTCCACAGAAAGGACCTGCTAAGATTTTCCAGCATTTTCTGTTTTTATTTCAGATTCCAATATCGGCAGTAATTTGCTTTTAGCATTAATTTTTAGTTGGTTTCAGAGCCAAAAGATTCCTGTCAATGGCAGACCAGAAGCATTTTATAATGTTTAGTTGTTAAAGTGCACTGCAAATTTCAGCAGAACACATGTAAAAAGCAATCACATGGCAGATGCCAAGGAGGGTAAAATGATATACTTTTTCAAAAAGCATGAGGAGAGTCAATATAAAATAAACAACTCTGTCACAGATGGAATATATGTGCTCTCTTACTGATCATAATCAGAATGCTTTGTATGGAAAGAGGTTTTCTTGCCTTGGAAGTGTGTATTCCAATCAAATATTCAGCATCAAACTTTCCTGAGTTTAAAATGAAGAGGGTTATTTATTCTCACACACTTAACCTGAATTGAGGCATTATCTAACATTCAGTTTCACTCACATGCACACACAGTCACCAGAATTTTGCTGCGTTGTCTGCCCTGGAATTGGTATTCTCTGTTGGCCTCGGATAGGATTTTATGAGCCTCACCTGAGCAAGGTCATAAAATTCCGGCTGGTAACTTCATTACAGTGTTTAATGTAAGCTTACTTGTGACACTAATAAAATTAAACAAATGCACACATGTGCATGTTTACACACAGACACACAGATACACACATATAAATTTGATGTAGATAAGCATTTTACAAATTACAGCTAATTCTGTCTCTGATTTAGGATTTCTGGGGCGGGATTTTCTAGCCACAATTTCCCCAAAACCAGAGAATCCCACCTGAGTTTCAATAGACATTCTATAGTCTGACCCCGCCTGCTATGATTCCCGTGGTGGGTGGAATGGGAAAATTCTGGTCCTGGTCTTCTATGTGATAGGCCTGGGGTTTCTTGCATTGATTGGATGACTTACAGTTGAAGGGAGGGTTTTGGAAAGCAAAGGGCTCACTGCAGTTGTGAGATTTCTTATAGTCAGACATTGAGGAGTTTTCCTTTCAGGTGAACTTTGGAGCTGGAATAGGCTAAGCACTTTGGCAGCTTGATCAATGCAGCTAGTTTCAGAGTCTGGTTCTGAGACTGACTGGTGGCTGATGATTCTCATGGGTTTGCATTGTCCTGGGATAATAAGGTTGCAGTCCCTAAAGCCAGTTTCAATCAGATAACCATTGAGTTAACAATTCTGGGACTCATCCAGCTTAATTTGGATGGAGTAGGTTATTGTAATACATTGGGAAGTTGCCATTGAAGTTCAATCTTCCCTTTCATCCAACTGCAAACTTGGAGAGAGGAGGTCTGAAAACTCGATTACTGTTCAGTGGCCAATTCTTAAACGATGAGCTGTGTAAGTTCCACAAATGGCTGAGAGGTACACTCCACCTATTCATATTTAATTAGGTAATTGTCAGAGGCTTGATACGGTCTGTCGTCAAAATGCTAATAGTCATGTGAGTTGTAACAGCCACATTAACAGCTTGTTTGTGTCCAATTTTGAAAAGTATTGACAGGAAGTTCATAAGAGCAGCATTTTGCTTGTTCCCCTACATTTTCCCCAATCTCCATAGGCAGCTTTGGACCCACTGGACACTAGACTATGCAGATAGCTAAGTCACTGTTTAGCATTGTTATGCTTGCTATTGTCCAGCCATCACTATTCTAGTGACCAACTTATTCTGTAGATAAATTTTAACTCGGGTTGCTTTCAAAGCATTTGCCGGTAAGCCCTTTAGTCAATGCTGCAGTATTTGTTCTGCTAACAGATATCACTGAGAAAATTTATTGCTTTTCTCTGGGAAACAAAAGGAGTCAGTTTACTTTGTGTAATCTACTCTCCTAAGTATCCCAATCATCTCTGGTTACAGTTAAATTCAGGTTTGTTATACCTCATGGCGACAAGCACTGTCTTGATTGAGCTTCTGTCTAAGCAGTATTCACGTGGAGAAAATTGCTTTCTTTTTCCTCCCAGTTGATCTTTTCATTATTTTTTTTTCTCTACAAATTGTGAAGGAAAATCATAATGTGCCTTTCAATACGTGTTACTTAGGTCTTTGATTCATTATCTCCTGGGACAATGTATTGTGAACAAGACTAAAAGTTACGTATTTCCCAGGAAAACAACAGATGGTTAACGTGTTTATCAAGCAGAGCTCATTTCCTGTTTCAATATTCTTATGACGCAATCCTTGCCAATCAGAAATGTTTGTGAGGAAGCTCTTTCTTTCTAAATGCTAAATATGTTGAAGCATCGTTGAAATGAACAGTTTAACCATCTCATTAAGTTTAGGTAAATCGGTAAGCCATTTACAAGTCAAAAGAAACAAAAAGCATAACTATATACGACTGAACCAAATCCTAATCCTATGTGTTTACCTGAGTAACACCCTTAAGGGGAGGTCTAATCAGGGTGTTCAAAATCATGGATTTTCATATGTGGCAATTTTTACAGAGTTAGTCCAGTCATCTCCAAAGCAGAGCTCTTATGAAGCAGGTGGCACAGTGGTTAGCACTGCTGCCTCACAGCGCCTGTGACCTGGGTTCAATTCCAGCCTTGCAGGGGTCTGTCTCTGTGGAAACATAGAAACTAAGTGGCCCTGTCATTTATTTTGATCAGGGCTGATCATCGACTTACCTATCCTGACCAACACCAACCTCCTCCACCCTCGATGTCCCTTGATTCATTTAGCCCTTAGAGCTATAGAAACATAATTTAAGTCACAGGTAGATATCTTTCTGATAGACAAGGGAATTAAGGATTATGAGGAGAAAGTGGGAAAGTGGAACTGATCCACTTCAGATCAGCCATGATCGTATTGAATGGTGGGGCAGGCTCGAAGGGCTAGATGGCCTATTTCTGTTCGTATTTCTTATGTTCTTATGAAACTAGAAACAGAAGTTTTCACATTCTCCTCATATCTGCATGAGTTTCCTCTGGGTGCTCCGGTTTCCTCCCACACTCCAAAGATGCATGGGTTATATTAATTGGCCAGGCTAAATTGCCCTGGGGTAAATACGTGGGGTTACATGTGTAGTGGCTGGTTGGGATTGTGGTCATTGCAGGCTCGATTGCTTGAATGACCTCCTTCTGCACTGTGGGGATTCTATGATTCTTGTCTTAACTGCAGTGCCCATGCAATCTCTTTTATGATGATTCATATCACACTTTCACAGCCTCAGATTCCGTCCTGTGAAATCATCTGGTGCTTAGCATCTCTTGACCTTAGTGACTCGATGCCCTGGTCTACACAGTAGTGTAGGAACGTAGCCATAGCTCTGACCAAGAATCACCTGGGCTTGTCACATTGGTTCTATTCTCTCTCCACCATGCTGTCAGACCTGCTGAGATTTTCCAGCAATTTCTGTTTTTGTTATAACCAATTCTTCAGCTGTTTATACATCAGAAAGCGACATAACCCCCTGGCCATGCTGAGGGAGATCTGGTTCCCAGGTTGACTGAGGTGTAAATGCTCCTTCTGTTCCTGCCAGGAACTAATCGTGCTGTACAATGGGAGCTGTGCAACGCTATGGCCCATGATAATAGCTCTCTCTGGCTCATAACCAGGATTGCCTAGAGCCTACAATCAGATCAGGCATAAGGACAACAAGGTCGGAATGTTCTGGCTGTTCAAGCAACCACCACCACTGCAAACAAGGATGGACAATTTGGCGCTCAGCCAAATTTCTGTTCACTGCAGCACGGCCAGAGAATCCCACTGGTGTGAAAGCCCGGAAGGACGACATGGTGGCACAGTGGTTAGCATCGCTGCCATGTTAATACCTGGGACTAGGTTCGATTCCAGCCTTGGGTTAGTGTGTGAAATTTGTATGTTCTTCCCAGGTTTGCATGAGTTTCCTCTGGGTGCTCCTGTTTCCTCCCACAGAGAAGATGTGTGTGTTAGGTTGATTGGCCATGCTGAGTTGACCCTAGTATCAGGGGGATTTGCAAGGTAAATACATGAGGTTACAGCTGGGGTGGGATTGTTGTCAGTGCAGCCACGATGGGCCAAATAGCCTCCTTCTGCACTATATGGATTCTATGACTTGATTCTATGAAAATTCTGGCCCAGATTCTTTTCCCTATAAAACATTATGTGAATCATACTAGTTTTCATGACAATCCAGTAATTTACGATCCATTAACTACTGGATTGAAACATTCTTTCATCGGGAAAAAATCTGAGGTCATGTACCAAGCGACTCAAGAACGGCTTCTTCCCTGCTGCTGCCAGACTTTTGAATGGACCTACCTCACATTTAAGTTGATCTTCCTCTGCACCCTAGCTATGACTGTAACACTACATTTTGCACTCTCTCCTTTCCTTCTCTGTGAACGGTATGTTTTGTCTTTATAGCGTGCAAGAAACAATACTTTTCTCTGTATGTTAATACATGCAATAATAATAAAACAAATCAAATCACCGACAGAAGGGGTGGGATTTTACAGATTCACAAGACTGGAAAATTCTGCCTGAGGTCAAAGGGCATTTCCATTGTTGGTCCCTCACCGCTCTGATTCCATGGCGGGCAAGGTGGTAGAGTTTTGGCAAAGGTATTTTTAATTCTATATTTTATTAATTACATCTAACGTCCCACTTACTTGGGATTTGAACTCATGTCTCTAGATCATTAATCCAGGCCTCTGGATAACCAGTCCAATAATATAACAAACACGCCAACCCCAATATGTGAGCATCACCACAAAGGCCAGCAATTATTGCTCATCCCCGGGAGGGAGTGAGCTGCCTTCTTGAACTGCTGCAGCCCTTGTTATGTAGGTGCACCTATTGTGCTGTTAGGAAGGCAGCAACAGTGAAGGAAAATGGTTCCTAGTCAGGAATGGGAATGACATGGAGAAGAAGTTGCCAGTAGCGGTGTTCCCTTGCATCGGCTGCCTGTCCTTGTATGTGGTGCTGTTAAGGGAACACTGGAGATTTGCAGCTGTCCATTTTGTAGACGGTACACATTGCCATTACTGTATATCCATGGTGGAGGGAGTGAATGTTTATGTTGGTGGATGGGTAACAATTAAGCAGTCTGCTGTGTCCTGGATGGTGTCAAGATTTATGTGTTGTTGGAGCTGCACCCATCCAGGCAAGTGGAGTAGATTATTCCATCATGTTCCAGATTTGTGCCTTGTAGAGAGGATTTAGGGAGTCAGGAGATGAGTTACTCACCACAGAATTCCCACCTTCTGACATACTGTTGTAGTTCCAGTATTTATATGACTGGTTTTGGATCAATGATAGCCCTCGGAGATTGAGAATGGGAGATACAGCGATAGAAATGCCATTGAATGTTGGTTGAAATGACTGAATTATTTTCCTTTGGAAATGGTCATTGAGTCATAGAGGTTTACAGCATGGAAACAAGCCCTTTGGCCCAATGTGTCCATGCCGCCTTTTGTTTTAAACCCCTAAGCTAGTCCCAATTGCTTGCATTTGCCTAGCACGTAGGTGGCACAAATGATACTTGCCACTTTCTGCCCAAGTTGAATATAGCCCAGGGGTGATGAGTTTTTCAAAGAGCCATCATAGATACAATGGACCAAGTAACCTCTTTCAATTATTTTTCCTTTATTTTAATTTCTCAATCATTTTATGATTTAGGGGCTGGATATGGGAGTTGTAAATGTTCACTGTTGGATCACAATGCTGACATTAACCAGAACCCAGAAGTGTCCTTGTGGGGAGTAGATTGATTGATTGTGATGTTCCCAAAGGTGGCCAATAACAAAGTCCCCTCAAGGAGTTTTATCTAATTGAGGATAGCAAGTTGAGCAGGGAAATGGTCGGCCCAATCGGAGAGAAGTCTGCAAGCATTGCCCACATCCCATGAAGGAACAATTATTTTTAAAAAGATGCTCACATTGTCAATGTGCTAAGTTTTTTTTCCTGATGTTTGTGTATTCATTATGAATCTGCTAATTAGTCTCTAAAGCTCTGATGTGTGTGCGAGAATTAAAATGGTTTGGCCTCAAGGCCATTTCATCATCTCTCCCCGTCATGTTTGGAAACTGATTGGAAAATCCCTGTTGGCCTCTTTAATCTGTCATTAATAATGCTCTTGATGTTCCCATCCCACCTGTCATGGGAACGTGGAAGGCAGGGGGTAGACGATGCAAAGGTCCGTTGACCTCAGGCGGGATTTTCCGGATTTGGGATGAGTGCAGCCGGAAAATCTCGACCAAGGTCAAAATCCTACCCAATGGGTATCATGGCCTCATAGTAGAGGGCAACCTTGGGTACCGAAACGGCACGGAAAATGTCAGGAATCCGGCACGCTGGCACAGTAATTTTTACTGTAGTCCAAGTCCACCTCCATTCCCATCCTTGCTAGATCCACAAGATCAATCGCTGGGAATCCGAGAAGCTCGGACCCTTTGTTGTTTATGGTATAAAACTCAATGTCAGAAACTATGACTTGTGATCCGAACCTCCGGTGTTTCCAGGTATCCATTACGTTGGGCAAATGCATGAATGCGGACTTCTGAGGGTGATCGTGGACCAGATCACTGAGGGACAGCTGGAGTGGATTCGAATGGATGATCAGTATGATACCATCATCCTGGGTAAAGAAGAGAACTGTCGGAAATATCAGCTCCACAGAGGGAAGCGAGAGTTTCTTGATGCTTTAAAGAGGCAGTTTCCTCAAGAAGAGCAAGCAATAGACAAATTTATGGAACTTGTGAAGGTAATTTTATGTTAAAAGAAAAGGTCAGAGATCCAATTAGGGATGAAATACATTCTGCTTAAAGTAGAATCATAGAATCCTTACAGTGCAGAAGGAGGCCATTCAGCCCATCAAGTGTGAACCAACCACAATCCCATCCAGGCCCTAACCCCGAAACCCCACGTATCTACCCCAGCTAGTCCCACTGACACTAATGGGCAATTTAGCGTGGCCAATCATGTGCCACCCCATGTGGGTGAAGTTTGAGATTTAAAAGGCTTACTAAGTGAATGAAGTTTAGGATGGCATGGTGGCGATTTCAATGCAAAAGGCCTGACGGGCAAGAGAGATGAACTCATGGGTACATGGGACTGGAATATAAAGCAGCCAGCATAATCAAGGGCTCCAGACATACTCTCTTCCATCATCTTCCGTCGGAGAAAAGGTATAAATGTCTGAGATCATGTACCAACCAACTCAAGATCAGCTCTTTCCCTGCTGCCATCAGACTTTTGAATGGACTCACCTTATATCAAGTTGATCTTTCTCTACACACAGTCTATGACTGTGATACCACATTCTGGGACTCTCTCTTTTTCTAGTCCCCTTTGTATTCTATGAACAGTATGTTTTGTATAGCACACAAGAACCAATACTTTTCAGCATATACTTACATCTGTGACCATACCAAATTAAACCAAATAAAACCAATTTCACTTTCCACACAATCTCAGATCTTTGGCCACTCCCAGCACAGAGAACAACTTTGCCCCAAACTTTCCCCAGCAACATGGAGTCACCAACCTTCAGCCACCTTCTCAAATCCTCAGGGCTCCTCTTTGGTTCAAAGTCTGCTCCTTGAAGCTCTTTTTTGATCTCAAAGCCTGTTACTCTGCTCATTTCTTCACCAGCCTCACTCAAGGGAATTATTTGTGTCCCTCGGCTTGTCTCTTATCCGTGGCTACCATTTGGGAGTTCTCTCCTTGTCTCTCTCTGTAAACTGCTCCTGGGACAGTAGCACTTGTGCAACCATTTCCCAGGGGCCTACACGGGGGGACCGAGATCAATCAGGAATCACAATTCCCCAGCTCTGAGCTAACAAAGATGTGTTCAGATCTCATCATCAGTTGAGTTTGGTATTAAGGTGCACCAAGATATTCCTAAATAAAAACAAAACAGCTGATTAAAAGCAGCATGGCGGCACAGTGGCAAGCACTGCTGCCTCACAGCGCCAGGGACCCAGGTTCAGTTCTGGCCTCGGGTCACTGTCTGTGTGAAGGTTGCACATTCTCCCTGTGTCTGTGTGGGTTTCCTCCAGGTGCTCCAGTTTCCTCGCACATTCCAAAGACGTGCAGGTTTTGTGGACTGACCATGTCAAATTGTCCTTTTAATGACGCAAGTTGGAATAGCTAGGAGGATTAATGGGGTAAATACGTGGGGTTACGGGGATAGGACCTGGGTTAGATGCTCTGTCAGAGAGTCAATGCATTCTCAATGGGCCGAATGGTCTCCTTCCGCTCTGTCGCGATTCTATGGTTCTATGATCATTCATTGATTTCATTGAAGTAACTTAAACAAATTTTTAAAAACTAAATGGTGCAAACATTTTGTCTGTTTTATCATTTATATTTCATTTTCCAAAATTATTTAGCTTTAAATGCAGTCAGAAAAGCAGTTTTAATCCGTCCATCATTCATCCTTAATATAGCCCTTTGCCGCCAACTGGTGGTCACTCACTATCTTGCAGGATTTTAAAAAAAATCTTTAGTTGGAAGTACATTTTGCTGGCACTTTCAGAATGCAACATTAAGTATAACTACATATATACAATAACTACATATGCAGACATTCACATTTGATATTGCCATTTAAGCCATTACAAGTGATTTATTTCAAAATATTTATGCTATTTTGCAACATATGCAATTGTGCAAATCAGGAAACTCCTTCAAACTATATTCATGCACATCAAGTAGTCTCATAACGCCAGGTTAGAGCCTGGCAAGTTTATTTGGTAGCACAAGCTTTTGGAGTGTCGCTCCTTCATCAGGTGAGTTCAGAACTTTTTTCAGGGTATATCTAGACAAAAACTCACTTACAAATAATGCTTGAAATGTGAAGCTTAACAGATAATCAAGTCTTTACAGGTACAGGCAATATAAGTAGAGAGAGCATTAAGCACAGGTTAAAGAGATGTGAATTGCCTCCAGCCAGAACAGTTAGTGAGATTTTGCAAGCCCAGGCAATTCGTAGGGGTTACAGTTTGTGTGACATGGATCCAAGATCCAGATGAGACCGTCCTCATGTGGGCAGAACTTGGCTATCAGTCTCTGCTCAGCAATTCTGTGTTGTCGTGTATCGTGAAGGCTGCCTTGGAGAACGATTACCCAAAGATCAGAGGCTGAAAACCCTTGATTGCTGAAATGTTCCCCAATAGGAAGGGAACATTCCTGCCTAGTGATTGTTGAGCAGTGTTCATTTATCCAGTGTTGTAACATCTGCATGGTCTCCCAATGTATCATGCCTTGGGATATCCTTTCCCGCAGTGTATCGGATAGACAATGTTGGCTGAGTTGCAAGCTATGTACCATGTATCTGATAGGTGGTGTTATCACATGAGATAATGGTATCTGTGTCAATGATTCGGCATGTCTTGCAGAGATTGCTGTGGCAGGGTTGTACGGTGTCGTGGTCACTGTTCTCCTGAAGGCTGGGTAGTTCGCTGTGGACAATGGTCTGTTTGAGGTTGTGCTCTTGTTTGAAGGCAAGAAGTGGGGATGTGGGAATGGCCTTGGCCAGATGTTTGTCTTCGTCGATGACATGTTGAAAGCTCTGGAGAAGATGTCGCAGCTTCTCTGCTCCGGGGATAACCTCACAATTCTCTATCTGCAGCTTCCACCCTAAACACACTAAACAAACCATCCCCTATGGACATGCTCTCTGGATACACAGGATCTGTTCAGATGAGGAGGATTACAGATGCTGAAAGACGTTTTTGTAAGTGCAGAATATGGTGCTCGACTCATCGATCAACAGTTCCATCGAGCCACAGTGATAAACCACGCTGACCTCCTCAGAAAACAAACACAGGATGCGGCAGATAGAGTACACTTCAACGTCCAGTACTTCCCCAGACCAAATAAGCTATAACATCTTCTCTGGAGAATCCAACATGTCATCAATGAAGACAAACATCTCGAGCAATTCTTAATTCCAGATTTTTTTTTTATTATTGAGTTCAAATTCCACCCTCTGCCATGGCGGGATTTGAACCCAGGTCCCCAGAACATTAGCTGAGCTTCTGGATTAATAGTCTAGTGATGACGCCACTAGGCTATCCCCTCCCATTATTGCCCATCTTTAATTGCCCTCGAAGGTGGTGGTGAGCCGCTGCCTGGAACCACGGCACTGGTGTGCCGGTACACCCCACAGTGCTGTCGGGGAGGGAGTTCCAGGATTTTGACCCAGCTCCGGTGAAGGAATGGTGATACAGGGTACGGTTTTACCTACCATTGAGGCTTTGCCCTCACTGCGGCAAGGTTGAAGAATTTGGCAGCCAGCTAATTCTCTGTCCACTGCAGCGGGACGGAAAAATTGGTTTGATTCCAGCCATAGTTTCCAAGTGAGGTTGGTGTGTGGCTTGGAGGAGAAGTTGGAGATGGTGGTGTTTTCATGCGTCAACAACCCTTGTTCTTTTAGGGTTTGGAGGGTGCTGCCTCAAACACAATGGGGATTTTCAAAGCTGTAAAAGAATGTTAATGTTAAATTTACCCTGTGTAAAATGTGATCTTCAGGCTTCTTTTTTTTGAAAGAATATCCTGAGATGTGAAAGTGATACATGAAGGACAGACATATCCTATTCTGTGACTTGTTCAAATTGATAGACAGAAAAAACTTGACTTCGGAAATGTGAGAGTATTACAATTGCACATTCTTTTGGTAACTATTTGCAGAAAAGACCTTTTTAAAATATAGAATCATATCATCCCTACAGTGCAGAAGGGGGCCATTTGGTCCACTGAGCCTGCACTGACCACAATCTTACCCCATATGCATAACTCCATTTATTTGCCTTAGCTAGTCCCCCTGATACCAAGGGGCAATTTAGCACGGCCAATCCACCTAACCCACATATCTTTGGACTGGGGGAGGAAATTGGAACACCCAGAGGAAACCCACACAGATACAGGGAGAATGTGCAGACTCCACACACAGACTGTAACCCAAGCTGGGAACTGAACCCGGATCCCTGGTACTGTGAGACAGCAGTGCTAACCACTGTGCCACCATACCTCCCCATCATAAAGCGCTCTTTTGTAAATCTTTGTAACTCAGTTGAGACAACACCAAATGGGAACATCGTTGATTCATTTTACAGCGAGTTTCGAAACAAGTGCCTCTGATGGCGGTACTGAAAATGATCCCCTTCCCAGTTGCTAAATTCCTTGTCAACACCGGTCTTATCCATTGGATCTCCACTATATTTAAGCTGGCAAGCAGAAGCCTTACGGAGGTAATTAATGAAATAACAGAGAACCGGGATCTCAGAGCAGTCTTTTCTTACATGTTTACAGGTAAGAGGAAAATTTTTATTTCCTTCGATACTCTTCTCTCCTGCTTCCACATGTGAAACACCAGCTAAAACCCAGATTCAACTGTCTTTCGGCTGCTGATTCTGTTGACAAACTGTGTATTTCAAAGTTCCTTGTTTTTATAGTCATTGTTGATGTTTTTACCTCAGGGCAGCCATTACAGAATATCAGTGATATTCCAGGATGATTCTCCTGAAAATGCTGAATTGGTGGGAAAACTGTTCTAGATCCTGTCTGTTCTGACAGTTCAGATTCTCACCTGGAATCTCCGCACTCTGCAGGGGGAGGTGGGGGGGGCAGGGCCTATTCGCACCGGACTTTGAAAGTTCCGGAACTCTGCATCTACGCAGTGGCCCCAAACCGTCAGTCTCCCTGTTTGCTGACCAGCCCAGTACCCCCACAGCAATATCCGGACCAGTCCTGACCAACCTGTGCACCCCCCTCCCACCGTCCCCCCCCCCCTCTCCATCCCCGCAGCTTGGAGCACCCAAGCCTGACCCCCCCCCCCCCCCCCCCCATCCCCAGCAGTGTGCAATGCTCCCCACCCTGGAGTTAGACACCTTCAGAGACAGACCCCTCCCCATCCCAGCCCATCCCAATTGCTAGTCTCCCTCCAATCCTGACCGATCCCAATGCAGGGTGGTAGCGGGACCTCGCCATCCCCACCAATCAGCTCCCAGGCCCCACCCCCTTGTCACTGCCTGCTACCTGATGGGCAGTGCCAAGGTGCCCCCTGGGTATGGGCACTTTGCCTCTTGGGCAGCGCCCATGCTCAGAGGGAGGATCCCCACCGCCCGAATTCCTAGGGGGCCTGATAGTCCTCTCTTTCATTCCAGTGGGGTCTCCCGCTGGTTCCTCGAATGCAGAGAACCAGTCTGAATCCCGTCAGAATGAAGTATTCCTGGCAAGGCGGAATATTCAATCGGGACCTGAAAAGTTCTGATAATTAACTAATATGCATATTTAAAATACATGCTGAAAAGATTTAAATGACTTACCTGCCTCCCCGCCGGTTTCCAGTGTGGTCTGGCTGTGACTGTTCACCGGCTCTGGGAGATGTGAGTGAGTTCCCGGCGCACGCACAAATCCCTCTTCAAGGCTACAGAGTTCCCCACTGACAGAAAAGTTGAGTCGCAATGGGAGAGTCATGGCCATCCTAGCTTTCTGTCGCCCAAGTACTTTGGGTGGGATTTTTCGGGTCCAGCAGCAGGTTAGGCAAGCAACACAAATCGCCATTGATTTCAAAAGGATAAGGGCCTGTTTCCATGCTGTAAACCTCTGTGACTCTATGATAAGGAGATCCCACTAGTGAGCCATTTCCACTGCTGGAAAACGCGCCATGGGCAGGAATGGAAAATGGGCCTTTCTTTCACCGCAGCTTCTTCCTGCTTACGATCCTGGTTTGTAAGTGATTAATGCAAGAAACTCAACACCAGCCCAGATTAAACCATCCACTTTACCCCCATTCACCAACCTTCACCATCCCTTCTCACTGTCATTGGCGCTATCTCTAAAATGCACTGCAGCATTTTGCCAAAACTGCTTTAACGAACATTTTATTGTCCATCTGGACTAGTTGCTCCACAGAAGTTATTGGTGAACCATCTTCTTGAATTAGTGCAGACCCATCATGTTGCTCATTTGGAGTTCCAGAATTTTGCCCCAACAATAGCAAAGCAACAATGACCATATTTTCAAATCAAAATGGTATGTGACACAGAGAGTGAAAGCTGTAGCCAGTAGTAATCCTGTACACCAAGACTTTACTCTCCTAAGAGGTGGAGATCACGGGTTTTAGAGGTCTCTGTTGAAGGAATCTTGGGGAGTTATTACAGTGAAGCTTCTAGATAGTGTTCACTATACCTATTCCACACCAATATTGGAGATATTGAACGGGGCTGCCAATCAAACAGACATGCATTATCCTGGATGGTGTTGAGCTTCTTCAGTTTTTTTTGGAGCTGCGCTCATCCAGGTAAGAGGAGAGAACTCCACCCTGACTTGTGGCTCGTAGATGTTGGACAATTTTTGGAGAGTCAGGAGATGAGTTGCTTTCTGCAGAATTCCCAACCTCTGATTTGATCTGGGAATCACAGTATTTATGTGGCTAATCCAGTTCAATTTCTGGTCAATGATAACCTCCCAAGATGCTGATAGTGGGGGATTTGACAGTGCTAATCCCACTGACTGGAGGGAGATGATTAAATTCATTCATTTTGACTATGGTCATTGGAAGCATAGAGTCATGGAATCTCTACAATGCAGAAGGAGGCCTATCAAGTCTGCACCAGCACTCTCTGATAGAGCATCTTACTCAGACCCTATCCCCATGACCCCACATATTCACCCCATTAATTCCCCCTACCTACACATCTTAGGATGCTAAGGGTAATTGACCATGGCCAATCAATCTAACCTGCATATCTTCGGAGTATGGGAGGTAACCGTAGCACAGGGGAAACCCACGCAGACACAGGGAGAACGTGCAAACCCCGCACAGGCAGTCGCCCAAGCCGACAATTGAACTCGGTTCTCTAGTGCTGCGAGGCAGCAGTGCTAACCACTGTGCCACATCCCATGGTGAATGTTCAATAAGCTGAAACAGCGCACAGTTCAACTCAAGATTGCATGGAAGCCATTATGAAATGTTGATCACAGAAATATGGAAATGACTGCTTGAATAATGTATAGATGGTAAAAATAATTGTTCTTTATTATATTGTAATTGGCCTCAAAAGACATGTACAGAAGTGTTGAAAATAAAAAATATAAAACTCTGTATGGTCCATTAGGTGTTGCTCCCAAAGATACCAGCTTTGTTATGAATGCACTATTGGTCCATCACTATAAACGTGGAGCATGGTATCCCAAAGGAGGAGCCAGCGAGATCGCCTTCCATATTGTCCCAGTCATCCAGAGGGCCGGTGGGGCAGTTCTTGTGCGTGCACCTGTTCAACGGATATTGGTAAACAAAAATGGGGAAGCCTTTGGTGAGTTTAAATTCACAAAGCCTTTTTTTTTGCTACATCCACAAGTTATAGAAACATAGAAAATAGAAGGGGGAGTAGCCCATCCGGCCCTTCAGGCCTATTCTTATATTCATTTTGATCAAATTCAATATCCTGATCCCTCCTCCCTACCCCCTAACCCCACCTCCCCCACCATCAAAGAACAAAGAACAAAGAACACCCCACCATATCCCTTCATCCCTTTAGCCCCCAAAGCTAGATCTAACTTCTTCTTGAAATCACACAACATTTTGGCCTCAAATACGTTCTGTGGTAGTGAATTCCACACATTCTCTGGGTGAAGAAATTTCTCTTCACCTCAGTTGTAAAAGGTTTACCCCTTATCCTCAAACTGATTCCTGGTTCTGGACTCCCCCACCATTGGGAACATCCTTTCTGAATCTGCCCTGTCTAACCCTGTTAGAATTTTATAAACTCCTATGAGATCCCCTTTCATTCTTCTAAGCACTAGTGAATATAATCCTAACCAACTTAGTCTCTCCTCTTATGACAGACCTGCCATCCCAGGAATTAGCCCGTAGAGGAATTAGTCCCTCTACAGCAGTATATGGGTATATGCATGGCAGATGCAGTATAATGTGGGTAGCACTTTGATAGCAATAATAGGAAGGCAGATTATTACTTGCTCAGATAAGGACACATACTCCAGGTGTGGCCTCATCAATGCCCTATACATTTGCAGCAAGGCACCCCCATCTCTATATCAAATCGTCTCACTATGAAGGCCAACATACCATTTGCCTTTTTTATTGCATGCTTACTTTCTGCAACTAATGCATAAGGACTCCAAGGTTTCACTGAGTATCTACCTCTCTTAATTTACCCCCATTCAAGGAATAATATGTCTTTCTATTATTGCTACCAAAGTGGAAAACCTCACTGTGAGGAAGCGGGCTGCATCTCCAGATGGAAATGTTCTCTCTCCAACCTTTTAGCTTCAAAATTCCCTCAGCAGAAGGACTACTATTGTGGAGGTAAAATTCCTCTCCCTGAGGCTGGAGCTAATGCCAGGCATGGAGTAAAGGCATCAAAGCTTGGGTGGGGCACTGGTCCCCACCTCCACTGGGGAGCCCTTCCTGCCCTAAATACCCCCCCCCCACCTCCCCCCTCAACATGAGTTCATCTGTTCCCCAGCACCTGTGAGGGCCTCAGAGCCAAATAGAAGCTTTCACTCAGCTTCTCTTAGTAGGCCTTTAGAGGGCTGTAATTGGCTAGCTGGTGTTGGTTGGAAATTGGCCCATGGATAGATGATACCATCAAATTAGAATGCCCGTTGACAGCACAAAACTCCATGTCCCCTACCAGCCTTCCTCTTCAACCCAATCAGGGCCTAAAATTCAGGTCCCAATAAAATCATGGTCCCAGTTTAACCAACAGTTGAAGCAATTCATCCTGACAAGTTTGAAGTTTGTTTGCATCAACAACCTGAGTAATTTGTGTCAGGAATTTTGAGTGAATGAAGTTTGGAAATTGGAACTTTCATCACTTCCAAGCCCACACATTTAATTTTAGGAGAAATAGGATAAACTCAATGGCCGGAATTTTATCACCCCAAGTGCCACGGGAATTGGAGTGGGCGAGGGATGGATCATGAAAAGATCTGTTGACCTCGTGTGGGATTTTACGGTTCTGGGATGAGCGAGATTGTAAAATCGTGTTGAATGCATTTCCTTCAATTTTATTTTTATGACGTGGATTGGATGCACTTGAAACTTCTTCATGGTAAAATATTGATATTTCTCCTTGTAGGAGTGTCTGTAAATAAAGGACAGGAGGAGATTTTTATATACGCCCCTACAATCATTTCAGATGCTGGAATATTCAACACTTACGAACATCTTTTACCAAAAAAAATTCAAGCTCAATCTGGTAGGATCTTTATCAAATATACAACACATTTTATTGATATGAACTTCAGGAGTGTTTCTGTATTAACACCATTGATATATTATAGCTTCAAACACACAGGGTTGTTAAATAACTGGTCTTTATTGGTTGTGTATCACTGGTTATAAATAACATCCTGTTCCTGTGCCTCAAAGAAAATCTTATATGACTTCATTGGGAAAGAGCTGTATCAGTGTTATTGAAGATATCAAGACAGATTACGATACTTCTGTGACTTAAGCTGCCGCATGTTATTTTGAAATTTACTCATTCACTGGATGCGAGATGAGGGCATTGCTAACTGGGCAACGTTTGTGGGGTGACTAGATGCATTTCATTGGGCATTTAAGAGTCAACCACATTGCTGTGGTTCTGGAGTTACGTGTAGGCCAGACCAGATAAGGTCTGGCAGTATTAGTGAACCAGATTTTTTTAACAACAATCATAAAATCCCTATAGTGCAGAAGAAGACTATTCAGTCCATTGAGTCTGCACCAACACTCCAGAAGAGCATTTTATCCGAGTCCATTTTCTGCCCTATTCCCGTAAACCCCACACATTTCCTGTTGATCCCCCTCGCCACACAAAGCGGCACTGTGGTTAGCACTGCTGCCTCACAGTGACAGGGAGCCAGGTTCGATTCCTGGCTTTCATCACTATCTGTGCGGAATCTGCACGTTCTCCCTGTGTCCGCATGGCTTCCCTCCGAGTGCTCCAGTTTCCTCCCACAATTCAGAAAATATGCTGGTTATGGGTGCATTGGCCATGTTAAATTCTTCCTCAGTGTACCCAAACAGGCGCCGGAGTGTGGCGACTAGGGGATTTTCACAGTAACTTCATTGCAATGTGAGTATAGGTCTAATTATGACACTAATAAATAAACTTTAAAAATCTGTAGACACTAAGGAATAATTTAGTATGGCCAATCAACCTAACCTGCACATCTTTGGGCTGTGGGAGGAAACCGGAGCACCTGAAGGAAACCCAGGCAGGCACAGGAAGAATGTGCAAACTCCACACAGACATCATCCAGGAGCAGAATTGAACCCAGGTCCCTGACACTATGAGGCAGCAGTGCTAAGCATCATGCCATCCCATGGTTTTATTATTATCATTCAACATTTAATTCTATCTTTTTATTGATTTCAGATTTCACCATTTGCTATGATGGAATTTGAATCCGGATCCCTAGTGCATATTTTCCTGGGTCGTTGGATTGTTAGTCAAGTGACAATGACATTATACTGCCACTTCCCCAATTTCTCCCTTTCTTTACATAAATAGATGAAATGTGTATGGATTGCTATGAGTTACCCGGAGCTGTGATAATTGACCAGGATTTCTTTCCATGCAGCCATTCGATCCCAGCTTGACATGGTCCAGCACAGCATGGGATCACTTCTTGTCTTTGTTGGTCTCAAAGGTACAACAGAAGACTTAGGATTGAAGACAACCAATTACTGGATTTATCGAAGCAACAATTTGGATCAGCTGTAAGTCAATCTCAATACCGTCAATTAAATGTTACACAAGGTTAGGAGGCATGCCAGTGATGGCGAATGGAATATATTTCTGCTGTTATAAATTGTGGCATATAAATTGACTTTTTATGCCTTGGAAAAGCACTCCAAAAATAGGGATCAACATATACTGAGTATAATATGTGACATATCACTGTCTGTGTTTGGTGGTCACCGTATCGAACTGTGAAGAAAAATAACACCAGTAATTCCAATTTTAAAAAGTGACATAATTATTGAATAAATTAATTCCACAAACTTGAACCACAATTAAAACATTATAAACATGGTCAAGATCATGGGAATTCAATACAAAGCATTCACCAAATTCATCCTGAATCACTATGAATCATAAATACCTACAGCACAGAAGGAGGCCATTTGGCCCATCAAGACTATACTGACAACAATCTCACTCTGATCTTAGTCCCATAACCTCACATATTCTTCTAGTTCCCCTGACAGTAAGGGTCAACTTAGCATGGCCAATCAACCTAACCTATACATCTTTGGAATGTGGAAGGAAGCCGGAGCTCTGGAGAAAGCCTACACAGCCATGGGGAGAAGGTGTAAACTCTGCACAGTCACCCAAGTTGAAATTGTACCTGGGTCCCTGGCGCTGTGAGGTAGCAGTGCTAACAACTGTGCCACCACGCCACCCTTTGGCCATGACATTATCATAAGGATCTCATTCTAGATCAGATTTCAGTTTCAGAATCAATCTTCCATAACAAATCATCTTCCTTCCCATCCATCCAATTGGACATTTGACATTGCTTGAGCAATCTGATGATAATTTGTGCTTTAATAGCATTATGCCATTTAATAAGTAAACTGCACAGTACATCAATTTGTGTAGTGCTCATATTTCCACTCTTTGTGAAGATTCTTTTCTTCCTCAACCACCCACCTATTCCGTTTGGTGCGAACATGACACTTGAAAGGCTTGTCGAGGCACACAATGAAAATCCTCCACTCACCACACACTCCGGCACCTGTTCTGGTACACGGAGGGGAAGTTTAGCATGGCCAAAACACCTAACCAGCACGTCTTTCAGACTGTAGGAGGAAACCAGAACACCTGGAGGAAATACACACAGACCCTGGGAGAACATGCAGACTCCTCACAGACAGTGACCCAGCTGGGAATTGAACCGAGGTCCCTGGTGTTGTGAGGCAGCAGTGCTAGTCACTGTGCCACCTTTATCTGTAGCCTTTAGCTGGAATCCAGTACTTCATCCATTTTGTTGGAGAACCCATTTCTGTTTGTTGTTCATCTGCTCTGTGTGGGCATGTTTTAAACTCCCACACATCTTCTTGGGTCACTACCCATATTGCTTGTTTACTCCCATGCCCCAATTTATATGGTGAACAAAATAAGCATTTCCAAATGAAAACATGAGGTGAGTTCCCAATTATAGTATATCCTAACAGAGAAGTGACACCTGTGTATACTCCAGATATAGGTTTCAATGTTTTCTGGCACTAAAAGAAAGGGATCATCTTATCTGACAGATCAATTTATTTTTGACATGATCTATGAGGAGGCGATGGCTTAATGGTATTATCAATAGACTATTAATCCAGAAACTCAGCTAATGTTCTGGAGACTGGAATTCAAACCCTTCCACAGCAGGTGTTGGAATTTGAAAGCAATGTAAAATATCTGGAATTAAGAGTCTACTGATGACCATGAAACTATGGTGAATTGTCAGAAAAGCCCATCTTGTTCACTAATGTCCTTTAGGTAAGGAAGTCTGCCGTCCTTACCCAGTCTGGCCTACATGTTACTCCAAAGCCACAGCAATGTGGTTGATCCCAACTTCCCTCAGGCAACTAGGGATGGGCAATAAATGCTGACCAGCCAGCGATGCCCATGTCCTACAAATAAATTTTTAAAATATTGCACCAAATGGTACCATCAAAATGCCCAGATCAGTTAAATCATGGCTTGTATAGGAAAGGTTTATACCCCAACTCCTGTAGAGTAATCATCACTTTCAGTTTCATTTTCAAAATCCATGTCAGGTGATCTTTTGCTTCACACTTCTATAGTAAATGCTGCTTATCTGACTTCTCCCAGAATGCACCAGTGAAGTGACCTTGAAGAATTTTGGAATAAAATGTTAATTGATTGCTGAGATATGAGCAGTTCTATATTCAGATAATGCATATCCATTACAGATTGGTTAAGATTTGCACTCACTCATTCGCTCACTATCATTATAATCACAAGAGATTGGAGATATCCATCTCTATCAGCTTCTCTTGAATCAAATTTCCATTTTGAAAGGATCCTTCAAATCCTTGCATCAAGTCATATTTTCCTTCAATCCATTTGTGTTACCATCTTGGATTGCCTTGCTTTCTTCCGTTTTTGGTGTTTCATTATTTTGATGAGACTGTTTCTAATTTTTTTTGTTCTTTATCCAATCGTCTTTGTCCACTGTGGGCAACATAGTGGCACAAATGATTAGCACTGCTGTCTCACAGCTCCAGGCACCTGGGTTCCATTTCCGGCTTGGGTCACTGACTGTGTGGAGTTTGCACGTTCTCCCCCTGTCTGCATGAGTTTTGTATAAGTGTTCTGGTTTCCATCCACAGTCCTAAGATGTGCGGGTTAGGTTGATTGGCCATGCTAAATTAACTGTAGTGACAGGGTATGTGTATGTTAGAGGGATTAGCGAGGTAAATATGTGGGGTTACACGGATAGGGCCTAGGTGGGATTGTTGTCGGTGCAGACTCGATGGACAAATGGCCTCCTGCACTGTAGGGATTTTTTGATTCTTTTGGGTCCTGCTTCATTTATATTATTTTTCCCCACTCTTTTTTTTTCTTGATATACCAACTTAATTCAAGATCCAATTCCATTTCTGAGAGAGAAGTTAACTAAGCCATTTTGTGCCCAACAAAAGAAACCAACAGAGAAAGTGGTGATGTCACATCACCATAGAACTAAGACAGGTCCAGACTAATTTTAAGAATGGAGGCTCAACAATATATTCTCAAATATAACCATAAATCTAATGCCCATTCTTGACAAGGACTAATGATGTAATCTAATCAGTCAAAGGGTAATATCAGAGAAACATTGAATTGTTATGGTGCGATAAGAGGCCATTTGGCCCATTATGTCTGCAGCATGCTCTCTAAATGGCCATTATGATTTAGTGCCATTCTCCTGCTTTTTCTTTCTAATCCTGCACATTGTTTCTGTTCAAAAATTCATCAAATGCTTTCTTGATTGCCTAGATTGAACCTGCCTCCACAACTTTTCCAGGCAGTGCATTCCAGTTCTGAACGACTTGCAGTGTGGAAAAGCTTTCTCACACAATACATATGCTTCTTTTGCAAATCATTTTAATTCTGCGCTCTCTCATTCTCTCTCCTTTTTGAGAGGGAATGGTTTCTCCCTTCCTATCTGTCCAGCCCCTGCATGATTTTGAACAGCTCCATCAAAATTCCACTTAACCTTCTTCTCTCTAAGAAGAATAATTCCAACCTCTCCGATCTATCCTCATAACTGAAATTTCTTATTTCTGGAAACATTTTTGTAAACCTCTCCTGCATGCTCTCCAATGAATTCAAATCCTTCCTAAAGTGGCACTCAGAACTATACCCAGTATTCCAGCTAAAATCTAACTAGTGCCTTATACAAGTTCAGTATAATCTCCTTGCTCTTGTACTCCTTTTAATATATACTATCAAATTATATAGTAAGTGGATGCATATGTCCCACTGATTGATTTTCATGCTGACTGCAGCAATATTAAAGTTATTAGTCTCAAGTAAGGCTTACATTAACACTGCAATGAAGTTATTGTGAAATTCCCCGAGTCACCACACTCTGACGCCTGTTTAGGTCAATGCACCTAATCAGCAAATCTATCAGAATGTGGGAGGAAACTGGAGCACCTGGAGGAAACCTACACAGACCCAAACAAACTCCATAATAGACAGTGACCCAAGCTAGGAATTGAACCCAGGTCCTGGTACTGTGAAGCTGCACTCCTAACCACTGTGTCATCCCAAAACAAATCTGCATTCATTATGACTTCACCTCAATTAATTTCTGTCAATTGCAGCAGTAGTGCTTCAGGAAAAATAAGTTCTTACGGGACACAACATAGTAGCTTTCCATCAGCACAAGCTAATCAATTAATATTTAATTAACAATTGGACATTTGCCTTGTAGCCTTTTTCCAATTAGACTTGAGCAATGTCCATTGGTAATAAAATCAATACCCAGCCCATTATTAGGAAAGGAGTAACAGTGAATTGAAGAAAATGTGGATATGCATCAGACTTTCTCATGTAGCATTGTTACTACCCTTCCTGGATATCAGAAAATATTCTAAAATCATTCTTCTAAAAGCTGGGAAGGGAATTTAAGGGGATGGGTATCTGGGGAGAATAACTACTGCAAGTGTTTCCTACAGCTAAGTGCCTTGTTTCAGAATGAATGACACAATGTCTGCAACCAGAGAGGAATTTATGGAATCAATTCCAATGTTATTTATTACCTTTCCATCAGCGAAGGATTTCACCTGGAAGGAGCGATATCCAGGTAACAACAGATTTCACCAGAATGCCCAAAATCATTATATTGTCTGCCAACTTATTATTAAATTTGTGTTGTAAGTTCTTTTTATGCTACAATATTTTTACAGTTGTGAAAGATAAACATTTCATTTCCATTTGTTTTGTCCCTTTCTCCTTTCGGGATTGGACTTCTGTTGAGATATGGTACCACTGATGCCTTTTTCCTGCTTATAGCTTCAGAAGAAGTTCAATTTAGTGCTCAGAGGTAGTTAGCTGCAGTTGTTAAATTATCAGAGCAAAAACACCACCATTTACATATTTTAATTAACAAAGGATCCAAACAGTACGCTATGTTCAATTAGCTGCTTGTCTGTCTGCTTTATCGGTATTGCTACAGGTTGTTCTTCATGAACTTACTCGAGTGCCTACATGACAAGGCTCAGCAAATTATTTGACTGCAGAGGGCATCACATATTGAGCGAGAATGTTCCGTATCAATAAGAGCATCAAATATTACCAGATAGCTATCAAGGGCAGGACTCCTACTTATGTTATTTCCCTAGTTCAGCATCTCTGAGGCTAAATCGAGTGATCCTTTGGCACCCTGAGTGGTATTGGCTCACTTATCACAAGTTTGTAACTCAAACCTGGGACCTACTGATCAGAATGGCAGAGTGTTTCGCACTGCTGCCTCACAGCATCAGGGACTCAGGTTTAATTCCAGCCTTGGATGATTGAGTGGATTTTGCACATTCTCTCTGTGTCGGCATGGGTTTCCTCTCACAGTCCAAAGATGTGCAAGCTAGCTGGATTGACCATGCTAAATTATCTCTTAGTGTCCTAAGATGTCTAGGTTAGGTGGATTAGTCATGAGAAATGCATGAGTTACAGGGATAGGATAGGGTGGGTCTGAGTGAAATGCACCATCATGGAGTCAGTGTGGACTCAGTGGGCTGAATGGCCTCCTGTGCAGTGGGGATTCCATGAAATGCCACCCTTACACAATTACTTCTCCAAGTGTGCATCATTGTATTAATCTTTAGGCATATTTTTCAAAAGTACATTGGATTTGGTGCTGGGCAATGAGCCAGACCAGGTGTTAGGCTTGGAAGTTAGTGAACATTTTGGTGATAGTGACCACAATTCGGTTACGTTCACCTTAGTGATGGATAGGGATAGGCATGAAGCTGGGGGCAGTAGTTATAGCTGGGGGAAGGGTAATTATGAGGCCATCAGGAGAGAATTAGGGTGCATAGATTGGACTAGGAAACTACAGGGACTGGGAACATCTGGAATGTGGTGCTTATTCAAGGAGCAGCTGCTGCGAGTCCTTGATAAGTATGTCCCTGTCAGGCAGGGAGGAAATGGTCGAGTAAGAGAGCCTTGGTGTACGAAAAAAGTTGATTTGCTGGTTAAGAAGAAAAAGGAGGCTTATGTCAGGATGAGGCTTGAAGGCTCAGTTAGTGCAATAGATAGCTATAGATTAGCCAGGAAGGAGCTAAAAAGTGAATTGAGGAGAGCTAAGAGGGGACACGAGAAGATGTTGGCTGATAGGATTAAGGAGAATCCTAAAGCTTTCTTTCGATATGTTAAGAATAGAAGATTGGTTAGGGCGAGATTAGGGCCAGTTATAGACAGCAGTGGGAAGTTGTGCGTGGAGCCTGAAGAGATTGGTGAGGCACTGAATAAATATTTCTCTTCGGTATTCACGCAGAGTGCTGGAAATGTAGCTATGGAGAACACTGAGGTACAGGGTTGCAAATTGGGAAGTATTGTAGTAGATAGGGAGGATGTGCTAGAAATTCTCGAGGGTTTGAAGTTGGATAAGTCCCCTGGGCCGGACGGGATTTACCCTAGGATTCTCTGGGAGGCAAGAGAGGAGATTGCAGAGCCTCTGGCTCTGATCTTCAGGTCCTCGTTGGTTACGGGTGTGGTTCCGGAGGACTGGAGGATAGCGAATGTGGTCCCATTGTTTAAGAAGGGGAAGAGAGACCTTCCAGGGAATTATAGGCCAGTGAGTCTTACTTCTGTTGTGGGCAAGGTATTGGAGAGAATTATTAGGGATAGGATTTATAGTTATTTAGAGAGAATGAATTGATTGGGGATAGTCAGCATGGTTTCGTGAAGGGTAGGTCATGCCTTACTAACCTCATTGAGTTTTTTGAGAAAGTGACCAAAGAGGTGGATGGGGGTAAGGCGGTTGATGTAGTATATATGGACTTTAGTAAGGCGTTTGATAAGGTGGCCCATGGAAGACTTCTACAGAAAATGCAGATGTGTGGAATAGAGGGTGATTTAGCTAATTGGATTAGGAATTGGCTGGCAGATAGAAGACAGAGGGTGGTGGTTGATGGGAGATATTCATCGTGGAGTTCGGTGACGAGTGGTGTGCCTCAGGGGTCTGTTTTGGGGCCCCTGCTGTTTGTAATTTTTATAAATGATCTGGATGAGGGTATTGAAGGATGGATTAGTAAATTTGCAGATGACACTAAAGTCGGTGGAGTGGTAGATAGTGAAGAGGGGTGTTATAGTTTGCAGAGGGACTTGGACAAGTTGCAGAGCTGGGCCGAGAGGTGGCAAATGGAGTTTAATGTGGAAAAGTGTGAGGTAATGCACTTTGGCAGGAACAATAAATGTGTAGAGTATAGGGCTAATGGTAGGGCTCTTAATAGTGTTGAGGAACAGAAGGATCTTGGTGTATGTGTCAATAGATCCCTGAAAGTAGGCAGTCAAGTGGATAAAGTTGTTAAGAAGGCTTATGGAGTCTTAGCTTTTATTGGTAGGGGGATTGAATTTAGGAGCCGCAGCATCATGTTGCAACTGTACAAAACTCTAGTGCGGCCGCACTTGGAGTATTGTGTGCAGTTCTGGTCCCCACATTATAAGAAAGATGTGGAGGCATTGGAGAGGGTACAGAGGAGGTTTACCAGGATGTTGCCTGGTATGGAGGGCAGGTCATATGAAGAGAGGTTGAAGGATTTGAGGTTGTTTTCGTTAGAAAGGAGGCGGCTAAGAGGGGATCTTATTGAAGCATATAAGATGATTAGAGGTTTAGATAGGGTGGACAGTGATAGCCTTTTTCCTAGGATGGAGAAAGCTAGCACGAGGGGACACAGCTTTAAATTAAGGGGTATGAGTTATAGGACGGATATCAGAGGTAGGTTCTTTACTCAAAGAGTGATTAGGGAGTGGAATGCCCTGCCCGCAGCTGTTGTAGATGCGCCAAGTTTGGTGGCGTTTAAGAGGTTAGTTGATAAGTATATGGAAGAGAAGGGAATGGTTTAGTTTGGAGGGGCATTGCTTTTTATTTTGGTCGGCACAACATTGAAGGCCAAAGGGCCTGTTCTGTGCTGTAATGTTCTATGTTCTAAAAGTAGAATGCTGTACGTTAATGGGATATATGAGGTACTTCAAGGTTAACAACCCACTGAATCTTTCCTCGTAAGGCAGGAATCAGTCAAGTGAACCTTTTCTGAACTGCTTCTAATGCAATTATAAGAGAGCAATAATGTATACCGTCCAAACGTAGTCTCACCATTGCCCTGTACGTATTCCTATTTTTATACTTGATTCACTTGCTGCACCTGTATTCCTACTTTTCCTATTCATGTACCAAGACACCCAGATCCTCTGTACCATAAGATCATAATTTCTGTTGGTTAGCTGAAAAGAAGATCTTGTTTTCCCGAAGGGGGAAAGCTGCTGTTGGTGGGAGCTGGGTGTTTTGGGAAGCTGTCTTGTCTTCAAACTTGTTCTGAGTCTCAAGAGCATTTAAGTGCAGGATTCAACCAATGACCTCGATCCCAATATCACTGAGCATTAGTCTGTGCAGTGTTAAACCTGTGAACAGGATTTTTGTCTATGGGTTTGGTTTGATTGGAGCATTGTAGGGACATTTGTAAAAGATTATACATTGTCATGATTCTTTGTTTCTTGTTTGTAATTGATAAAAGTACTTGCTAACATTCTTACTATCCGCTTAGCTATATTCTGAAATTTTTTTTTTGATAAAAGCTCTCTGTTGGGTCACTCGAATCATACCTGAAGTGAAATATTTCATGCTCATCCTACCCAAATTCAAAATACAAAATTTATGATCCAGGCAGGCTCTGTGAAACACTTTGGAGTTTCTAACCTGAAGCATAACAGCATGTACTTAAAGAAATGGCCCGCAGAGTGAAAAATGGAAATTGAGGAGATATTTATTTAAAACCTTTGGCCTCATCCGTGACTGAGATTTTTCTGTACCATTGTAGTGAATGGAGTTTTGGCTGAGTGCCAAATTCTCTGTTCTTGCTGGGTCCAGAAGATTGGAGCATCCTGCCTACTGCTTTAGTATGCATAATAGGATTTCGAAGGTGTAGCTTTGGGCAAGATAATTGAAATTTCAACAGACATTTTTAATATTAATAAGCTTCTGCATAATATTCTCATACAAATGACAGCACAAACCATTGGTGCAAATTTGTCAGCTGCAGGGCTGTCGATGAACTTAGCACCCAGCCACATCTCCGTTCACTGCAGTGGGATGGGAAAATCCCACCAGCATGAACAACGATAACATTCCAGCCCATGTCTTGGGAGCTAGAAAGAGCAACGTGGTTGACTTTCAACTTTGCCCTCAGGCAACCAGAAATGGGCAATAAACGCTGGCCAGCCAGCAACATCCAAAGTTATCGGCTGCAATGTTCTCTGTCTTTAGTTTGGAGACATATTCTGCTTGTCACATTTGATCTTAATCTTAATTAAGGTGCTTTTAGTCAAAATTGCATCTACAGTTACCACCAAACCTTAGTTGGATTCACTGCAACCAAACATAACTAATTAATGCTTGCACTGTTTCAAGTTAAATGTGATTGCAGGAGAAGGGGGACGAGATGTACAAGTTGATAAAAAGACATGTTCAGGCCTGATATCAGAAAGCACTTCTTCTCACAAAGTAATTACAACCTAGAAAAGTCTTGCAGAGAGGATAAGAACATCTAAATCCCTGGAGTCGTTCAAACTGCCGATGATTGATGTAGGTTTTTATGGTAGTCAGCAGGATGGATTGAATAGCTTTGCACATCCGTGCTTATCTTTGTGTATTAAACCAACAAGTTATGAAGAGTGGGCCTGAGACTTTCAAAGGTGAGGGACTGTCTTGGCAGCACAGCTTGAAACATTACAACATTGCTTGTGATTAAAGGCAATTGTTGGTGTTGTGAAGCACTTCAGAACTTCATTTTACACTGTTGTGGAGCAGATTATTAAATGAAATAATCACAGGAGGCCCAGTATAGAACAATCCTTTATTGGCCAACCCGTTAGGAGAGAGGTTCTTCACAGAAGGCTTTTGAAGGCACTCTACTCAGCTGAAGAGCCATGCAATATGTAGACATTGTAAGTCATGTAGGCAAGGCATTATTTACATTTCAACATTATCTGCTTTTAGGTTTTATATTATACAATTTACAGATGTTCTCAAGGCAGAGTGTCTTCTATCACAAGAACGATCTATCTATCTTCTGTCTCAATGGCTCCTCGTAGACTGTTCACAAATGTTTGTTGCTACCAGGCACATTAGCAGGCTGGTCACCCAACTAAAACTAAGATACCTTTGTTTATATATCCTTATGTTCTTTTTCCCTGATTGTAGAATTTACTTAAACTTTCTAACTATTTTACATAGATTCCCTACTCCTTTGATACCCTTAATAACACATACTCACTATTTGCCATCAGAAATTGTTGTAATAAACCACATTCACTCCGAACAACACAGTAGTTGAAGACAATCTGAAGAGGGGAAGAATAGTAATCAGAGGAAAGGTCACAATCACATTAGAAAAGGTCATATTTGTTTTTACAATTCAAACTAGAATGTTATTACTTATTATCTATGTAAGAGAGAAAAGTTAATGCCTCTTTAAATGAACCTTGCTTCTTTCAGCCAATCTTTCTATAGTGTGCAGAGTTGAAAATATCTTTAGCCTTTAATGTCATTCTTTAATCTTTGACATTTCTGAAGACACCAATTTGCAATAGCAAATGTCATCACTTGAAAGCGTGAGGCAGCTTTTTGTCCAAGTCATCTTTGTCAGGCAACTGTTGCAAACAGTTGATCTGCTAAATTATTTTACATGCAAATATGAAGTCATCTAAAACTCAGCTGCTTGAATCTTAATTCACACTAAGTCCCGTTCCGCTATAAACCATGTGCTCATTGACCTACATTGACTCAAGCAGTATCATGATTTTAAAATTCTCACCACTGTTTTCAAATCTCCCTCATTGCCTTGCCCTTCCCTAGCTCCTCAAACCCCATATTAAAGGCCAGACTAGAAATTCCAAGGTATACTATGCAGTTAACCTAAACCTCAGCTTTTGCATTTAATTTTGGCATTTTGTGAGCAGATGGTGTTTCATTTCAGGTATGATGCAAGTGGCCCATTAGGAAGCTTTTATCAAAACAAACTTATTTAAGAATACAGTTAGAATATAACAAAACAATTAACAAACCTTTTACCAATTAAAATACTTATGCCAGAATTCTACTGCCTCACCCCCACCATGGAATTGGAGCAAGTAAGGGGTAGACAAAGGATATATCAGTTTACTGCAGGCAGGAATTTTAGGTTTTGCTCGAGTGAGGCCATTAAACTCCACCCTTGGACATAGAACATTACAGCGCAGTATAGGGCCTTTGGCCCTCGATGTTGCGCCGACCAGTGGAACGAATCTAATGACCCTCTAACCTAAACTATTCCAATGTTATTCATATGCCTATCCACTGACTATTTGAATGCCATAGCAAAGTATAATACTTAGCAGCTAGCTATCTCTGTTGTTCCAATTTAAAGGAATACCACATAGGCATACACCCTCCTTCAGAATTAGCATAATAACAAGTCTGCTCATATGATGCTGCATTTTCAGCTTTTTAATATTTCTGGACAAAGATGGCAATTTTCAGAGAAGAATATATCCTCAAAACAGCAAAAGCTCAGAGATAAATTTCATCTCTGGTAACTTCTAGTCTCCGGCCATCAAATAGGGAAAAAGACAGACACTGTTCCCTCTGGTTTTAGAAAGTAGCAACTTAGCTTGAATATTCTGCGTAAGCGCAGCTTTCACATCACATGACCAAACCTGCCAATCATCCCCATCAAGCCCCATTCTGCAAAATCCCAGGGGAAAAAACAGAATAGCTTTAGTTCAGATTAAAACCAACATTCTAGCCAATAGAAATAATGTTGCTATTGCAGCAACAATACAGAGTGCTGGTTGACACAATCAAGTGGGATTGTCAGGCTGCATCACCCCAGGGTCGGAAAATCCCATCTGAGGTCAAAGGGCCTTAGCATGATCTGTATCACACCCGCTACAAATCCTGTGGCGGGAAAGATGGGCGGGTAAAATGGAAGAGTCTGCTGGAAAAATCCTGTGCAGAAACATGACTAAAATACATTTCTTAAAGGTATAGTATTGTCACACCCAACACCTTTTGAGACATCTACACTCCTTTAATTCTGGCCTCTTGAACATCCCCAATTTTAATCAAACTACCATTAGTGGCTGTGCCTTCAATGTTTAGGCTCTAAGCTCTGGATTTCTCTTCCCACACCTCTCTTCGCCTTGTATTCCCCTTTTTAAGGCATTCTTCAAAACTTTCATCTGTGATCATGTTTTTGTATGCCAATCCAGTATCGCCTTAGGTGGCTCAATGTTATATTTCATTTTATAAGATGTTACGATTATTTTGAGATTTTTAGTGGCGATATAAATGTATATTGTTGTTTCTGATGATCAGGAAATTCCTGTATGACTATTCTAACCATGGCACGCTATGAGTGGTTCGAAGAATGGAAAGAGAGAAAAGTAAAGAACAGAGGAATGGATTATGAGAATTTGAAAATGGCTATTGCCAGAAAGCTAATAAACTGGGCCTTAGATATATTTCCACAGCTCAAGGATAAGGTATAACTGAATCTATACAATAAATATTTATTTTTAATAACTGGTTGCTCAAACCAGTTGAAACAATAATGAAGTCTAATGTCAACATCCTTGGGGTTAGCATTGACAAGAAACTCAACTGGGCTCGCTACATAAACACAGTGGCTATAAGAGCAGATTAGTGGCTAGGAATACTGCGGCAAGTAACTCACGTTCTGACTCCCTAAAGCCTATCCACCGTCTACAAAGCAAAGTCAGGAACGTGATGGAATACTCACTACTTGCCTGGATGCGTGCAGTTCCAACAACAGACAAGAAGCTTGACACCATCCAGGGCAAAGCAATACACTTGATTGGCATTACATCCATTCCCTCAACCACCGATGTTCAGTAACATCAGTGTGCACTACCTACAAGATGCATTGCAGCAATTCACCAAGGATCCTTAGACAGCACATTCCAAATTCATGACCACTTATTTAAGAAGACAAGGGTAGCAGATACCGCTACCTGCAAGTTTCTCTCCAAGCTACTCACCATCCTGATTTAGAAATATCATCGTTCCTTCGCAGTCACTGCGTCAAAATCCTGGAATTCCTTCCTAATGGCATTGTGAATCAACTCATAGCACAAAGACCATAGCATTTCAAGTTGGCAGTTCACATCATCTTCTCAAGGGCAACTAGTGATGGGCAATAAATGATGTTAACCAGTGATGCCCATGCCCCACAAATCAATAAAAAAAATAGAAATCTGGTCAATTAATTCTGGTTGTCAACCAGTGTTCATGACTGACTATCCTTTTTGGGAAGCTTTACCTGTTCCATGTTTGTTTTGAGACCGTGGGGAAAATGTAATGTTCCATCAGAGATTGATGGTCGAAAGGCCAAACTAAGGGATTGTTGGAGGCAAAAAATTGGGGAAAGTGCAAACAAAAATAATTGAAGTTCTGGGACTGAAACTTGTAAGACTCCAGGAATACTTGAATCCTAACATGTAATTCTGGTGTGTGGGGTAATGTAGAATAGAGAGAAGAAATCTACCACTAGTAACTGTGTCAGAAGCAAAGTGAAAATAATCCCCTTGATAAAGTTTGACTAGTGAAGGAGGGAAATGTTATTTTTCTCCAATTGTTTATAAACAGTACCGTTGGCATCAGTGATTAGATTTTCCACTTGCCATGTGCTGTTCTCTCCTGGGAGAGATACAGGGCAGGATTCTCCCATTTTTAGCCTTGCAGATGTTAGGTCCTCTGACAATGAGGAGATGTCAATTTAATTGGGGGGATTGCCTTGTCTACAACTCTTCACCCAGCCCCATTCTATTCACACAGCTGTTATTTGAAGTATCTGAGCCTTCCTAGAAAGCTGAAATTCTTTGAAGCCTCTCTATTCCATTGAAAGCCTTTGATCTCATTCAATTTCATAGTGCAGTCCTTTGAAATAGACCTTGATTGACAGCTTAATTGTTGTTTACTCAGCCTCCAGTCAGCTGCATTTATTAGTCTTTCACTTCACAGTTGAATACATCTAAAATATCCTTCATTGCTCCTAACTGCAACATTTGTAAAGATTCTAAGCCTGATAGACAGCTGATTTATTTTGCCACAAGTAGGCTTACATTAACAATGCAATGAAGTTACAATGAAAATCACTTAGTGGCCACATTCCAGCACCTGTTTGAGTACACTGAGGGAAAATTTAGCATGGCCAATGCACCTAACCAACATGCCTTTTGAACTGTGGGAGTAACCCGGAGCACCCGAAGGAAGCCCACACAAGTGTTGGGGGGAATGTGCAAACTCCACCCAAACCATGGATTAAACCCAGATCCCTGGCACAATGAAGCAGCAGTCACTAACCATTGAGCCACCGTGCAGCTGTGATTTATTCAAAGTGAATAAGTGGCCTGTGAAAGAGGAAGTGAAAATTAAAACTTCAAATTTACCACAAGATGATCGTATGTTCGTAAAAATGCTCAAGCCACTTTTCTCAGTAATTTGATTCATTAAAGTTTAAGGAAGTGGAGTAAAATTAACATCAGAATGGTTAACAAAGAACAAAACAGCATGGGAAACAGGCCCTTCGGCCCAATGAGCCCGCGCCGCCACCCCGATGTTCCCCTGCTTTGAACCCCAAACAATTTTATTTTACATTGAAAGAATCTGACAATTTTAGAAAGTTGCAATCTCCTTCCTTTGTAGTAAATTGTCTTAGTGCACAGTCAATGAAAGTCCGCTCTTAAAATAATTGCCCAAATGAGTATGTGCCTTTAAGGAGGAAATATTACTACGCTAACCAGTAGCAATGTGACAGAATGCCAGATTATGCCTGAAAACCCATGTGATCAAGTCAAGTTATTACAAGAAGTAACTGTGTATGTGTGAAAATCCTAGATTGTGTACGTTGAAGTTGCAACCCCACTCACTAATCAACACTACCTTGCTGCTCCTCGTGGAGAGATGTATGGTGCAGACCAGAATCTTACCCGGTTCACCCCCGAAGTTGTGGCCACTATCAGAGCAAAGACTCCTGTGAAAAACCTCTACCTAACAGGTAAGCAGTTCACTGAATTACTTGTTAAAGGGATGCCAAGAAGCGCGACCATTAATGCAAAGAGCTCCTCGTACTTACACTTTAAATAGCAAAAATAAACCAAATAAGGAGAACTTAGTTAAGCAATTCTTCCTTTTTTGGAACCTGCCAATTGTCAGAGAAGCCCATCTGGTTCATCAAAGTTCTTTTGGAAAGAAAATCTGCCATCATTACCTGGTCAGGCCTACATGTGACTGCAGAGCCATAGCAACGTGGTTGACACTCAATTTGCCCTCTGAAACTGCCTAACATGCCATTCAGTTCAAGGGCAACTAAATGCTGGCCAGCCAGTGATGCCCATGTCCCAGGAATGAATAAAAAAAAAACTGCCATGTTCCTTAGATTGTCCTCTGACGCTCTGCATCTTTGTTCTGTCATTCATAACATTCTAGTCTCTAAATGGACTCTCTTAGCACCTTTCTCAGCCTTTGTCGTAGAATCTTACAGTGCAGAAGGAGGCCGATCAGCCCATCGAGCTACCACCAACCACAATCCCAAACAGGCCCTATCCCTGCAATCCCGTACATTTAGCTAGCCCCCCTAACACTAAGGGGCAACTTATCATTACCATTTAGATTCCCTTTATCCAGTTACAGCCACCTTCAAACCATCACCCGCACCTCTGCCCATCCCCACTCCATCCTCATTGTATAAATCTCGTCCTATTTTCTTGTCTTTAGCACTGATGGGGGGCCATCCAGATGTGAAACATTAGCTCTATTCTCTCTCCACAGATGCTGCCCGACCTGCTGAGATTTTCCAGCATTTTCTGTTTTTGTTTCAGATTCGCAGTGTTTTTGGATTTCTCAATGAGCTTGCCTCTCTTTGAACCTCCACTGCCCACGGCTCTCCTTTCATACTTTGGGGTCTGACGCAAGGAATACTTGCCTAAGACTAACTGTTCTTGGCAAGAAAAAGTGCAGTGTAACTTCTAATTTATTGCTTGTAATTTGTTTCTCTTCAGTTTCAGCCCAGCTCCAAGATTCCAGCACTTCACAAAGACATGCTCATTGGCCCGAGTAAAACCAATTTCCTCAGGCTGCTGATTTAATAGATTTTTATAGGAAAGGGGTCATGGATCCACTAAACCATTCTGATGTTTGTAACTATTCACACTGCCAGGGCCCTATTGAAATAACCCCCTTGTGTCATCAACAACTCTTTGACAAACATTAGCATGGCATGCCCCAATTCTTCCCTGGCTATTTGCATTGTGACAGAGCATTTAAAATGCTTAGTTTAAAATGTTACTGAATTTAGTTTAAAAATGTTACCAAATTTTTATATAAAAATTCCTAACTGAAGTTCCCAAAGCTTCTTGAGCAGTTTCTCAACTCCTAATTATTTCATTTATACAGCATTTCCCACTACTTGTGGCCCGTAACATTTTCTTATCCTTTCTTACAGGTCAGGATGTTTTCTCCAATGGTTTAGCTGGAGCCATGCATGGAGGCCTCATCTCTGCCTCTGCCATCTTGGGTCGAATTCTGTATGTTGACCTTCTCTCCCTTAAAAGAAGACTTAAGAAAAAGCAACTTAAAAAAGTGATGTGAAACATTGATGACAGGTTTTTATGGCACCTTGGGTTGTAAAGTGATGGAAGATTGTCCTCCACTTGACTTACTATTGACCAATTATGATGCCTCTTCATTTCTAATGCCTTTTTTCTGTTGGAGCACATTTATGATTGTGGAGGTGGAGGGATATGTTATGGCAACAGCCGCTGAAGACTAAAGTATCTTCAAAATTCAAGCTGTGTGATGTTCATAGAATCATAGAACTCCTACAGTCCAGAAGGAGGCCATCCAGCCCATCGAGTCTGTACTGACCACAATCTCACCCAGGCCCTAACCTCACATATTTCCCCTGCTAATCCCCCTGATACTAGGATCAATTTAGCGTGGCCAATCAACCTAACCCGCATATCTTTGGATTGTAAGAGGAAACCAGAGCAAACACGGGGAAGGCATACAAATGCCACACAGACAGTGACCCAAGGTCAGAAAAGAACCCGCATCCCTGGTGCTGTGAAGCAGCAGTGCTACCTATTGTACCATATAATTATGCTCTTATTGTGCTATTTGATGTGATTTATTATTGTCGCCATCTTATTAGTATTTTAGTATACAGGGCAAAGTATTGTTTCTTTCACGCTGTACAGGCAAAATATACTGTATATAGAGAAGGAAGATGATAGTGTTACAATCTTAGCTAGGATGGAAGGGAAGATCAGAGAAAATTTAAAGAAAGTCTCCAGAAATCAGAGAGAAATAAGTTAGGTAAATTGTCCCAGTTGATCATTTGTTGAATTAGGGGCTGCTTCGAATCCCAACACAATTCACAAGATCTTTCATCCTTTTAATGTGGTTAAATGATTATTATACTGTTTCACAGGAGCAAACAGAGGGCCACATGCAGAACTTGCTACAATCCTGCATTGTCTTCCTTTAGACATCCCAGGAAAGAAATGTCAGTGATTTATCACTTACATAGAACATAGAACAAACCTGGACTATGGGTTGCTGTGACACTAGTGCAACTTAAAGAAATGTTTTTTTTAATCCTGTTCACTGCAATTGCAAGCAGGCCTTTTCAGTTCTCTTTTTTTTTCTCATTTTTGCCGGGCCATTGCTAGAAGTCCTTTTATTGCTACTTCAATGGCTTAGATGGGTATTGTTTATTTTTACTCTGGGATCTTTAATGACCTTGCATTGTGAGGGGGAAGAGCAGAAGGATCTCGGGGTCCAGGTCCATAGGACTCTTAAATCGGCCTCGCAGGTGGAGGAAGTGGTCAAGAAGGCGTACGGTGTACTGGCCTTCATTAATCGAAGAATAGAGTTTAGGAGTCAGGAGGTAATGATGCAGCTCTATAAGACTCTTGTCAGACCCCAGTTGGAGTATTGTGCGCAGTTCTGGTCGCCTCATTATAGGAAGGATGTAGAGGCTATTGAGAGAGTTCAGAGGAGATTTACAAGGATGCTGCCTGGATTGGGAGGCAGGCCTTATGAAGATAGGTTGAGGGAGCTGGGACTCTTCTCACTGGAGAGACGTAGGTTGAGAGGCGACCTGATAGAGGTTTATAAAATGTTGAGAGGAATAGATAGGGTGGACTCTCAGAGACTATTTCCCCGAGCTGAAATGGTCACTACGAGAGGACACAGATTTAAGGTGCAGGGAAGCAAATACAAAGGAGATGTCAGGGGTAGGTTTTTCACTCAGAGGGTGGTGAGTGAATGGAACCGACTGCCGTCGGAGGTTGTTGAGGCAAACTCACTGGGGTCTTTTAAGAGACTTCTGGATGAGTATGTGGAAAAGAATAGGATAGGGGGTTGTAGATAGGTCTGTGGATTGGTAGATGTGATCGGCGCAACTCGTGGGCCGAAGATTGATTGACAAGTTAAAGTCAGTTCCTCGCCGGGAAAAAAAAAACAAAGATTTGTCCGTTTTAGTTTAGAAGGGATTGGATATCAGATTGAAAGCAGTGTTTCTCTCTTTCTTTCCCTGATTTTGGAAATCGTGCTATTAGCTGAATCAAGTTTATTGGTTTTCCTGTATAAGAAAATCTGCCGTTGGTGGTTGACTTGACTAGAATCTCTCTCCCTGGTGTTTTGGGAAACTTACTCCAAACTTGTCTGTATGCCACAATATTCAACCAAAGGGCCAAATGTCAGTATCAGATGAGCATTAGACTTTTCTATGTTAAAGCTATGGCAAAGTTTCTGTTTATGGGATTTGTTTGGTTAGAACTGTGTTTAGAGTTATAGAATCAAAGAACAAAACAAAACAGCATGGGAAACAGGCCCTTCTGCCCAACGAGCCCGTGCCGCCACCCCGATGTTCCCACCTCTACCCGTGATCCCTATTTATGTTTATAGATCTATGGATTAAAAACCAAATTTGAGACAATTTAGGGAGAATTTGTTTTGCCAATTAGCCTAAGAGCACATCTTTGGGATGTGGGAGGAAACCGGAGCACCCGGAGAAAACCCACGCAAGCACAGGGAGAATGCGCAAGCTCCCAAAGACACGGGTCATAGAGGTATACGGCATGGAAACAAGCCCTTTAGCCCAACTTGTATATACCGCCCTTTTTTTAGATCCTTAAGCTAGTCTCAATTGCCTATATTTGATCCACATCCCTCTCTCCCCATCTTACCCATGTAACTGTCTAAACGCTTTTTAAAAGATAAAATTGTACCTGCATCTACCACTACTTCTGGTAGCTTGTTACCCTTTGTGTAAAAGAATTGCCCCTCTGGACCATTTTGTATGTCTACCCTCTCATCTTAAACCTATGCCTTCGAGTGTTAGACTCCCCTACCTTTAGGAAAAGATATTGACTATCTGGCTGATCTATGCTTCTCATTATTTTATAGACTTCTATAAGATCACCCCTCAGCTTCCTACACTCCAGAGAAAAATGTCCCAGTCTATCCAACCTCTCCTTATAACTCAAACCATCAACTCCTGGTAGCATAAAACAATGGCTCCCAATATGGGGCTGTTAAGATTTATACATGACTTTTTTTTCTTGTTTGTAATTGGTGAAAGTTATTGCTATTTTTCTTCCTATGCATGTTAAATATACTCCTAAATAAACTTTGTTTCATAAAAGCTCCCTAGTGGGTCATTAGGATCATGCCTGAAGTGAAACATATCATGCTTACCCTAGCCAAATTCAAAGAGCAAAACCTATGATCCGGGTGGACTTCATAAAACACTTTGGAGTTTGTGACCTGAATTACAACAGTCGCTGAAAGGCATGACTGATAGAATTCGTGTCAATCCAAAGTCTGGAGCCAGAAATTAGTATTATCAATGTTGTTCTTCCTTTGCTTTGCCTCCTTTGCTGCCTGCACAGCAGCACAGTGGTTGGCACTGCTGCCTCATAGTGCCAGGGACTCTGGTTCAATCCCTGGCTTGGGTCATGTTTTTGTGGAGTTTGCAAGTTCTCCCCTTGTTTGTGTGGATTTCCTTTGAATGCCCTGGGTTCCTCCCACTTAAGTCAATGTTTGCATGGAGTTTGCATATTCTCCCCATGTCAGCGTGAGTTTCTTCCAGATGTTCCAGTTTCCCCCCATAGGTATGCAGGTTAGGTGAATTGGCCATGCTAAATTGACCCTTAATGTCAGGGGGAATAGTTAGAGTAAAAATTTGAGGTGATGGGGATAGGACCTGGGTGAGATTGTGGTTGGTGCACATTTGATGACCAAATGGTCTTCTTCTGCACTGTAGGGATTCTATGATTATGATGGAATTTAAATTCGAGGTAGCTCCAATTTAGTCTATTAATCCTTCAGTGTCTGAGTGATATTTTCTGATAACCATTAATGAATGCCCTTTCTGTCTGTGCAGTGGTCTCACTCTTTCTCTTTCTCCCACTCTCTCGCATTCTCTCTTTCTGTCTGAGAATCTGTTTTCCCCTCAAGGATGAGCTTGTTCTCTCTCCTTTTCTCTTGATCAATTTACATGTTGTCCTGCGATAGAGTTTCAGAAACTGTTAATGTATTGTCAAAATGAGTGTCCAATCTATCAGACCAGGTAATTGTCTGGTATAGAATGTAGATCAACTGATGTGGAGTATAAAAGAAACAGAGCAAAAGACTCAAATGTGAAAGCTTTACAGGGTTGTAATTGTCCCAGAAAATTTATGGTGTATTCACATTATTTTATGCAACATTGCCATTGCATTATACACATTTAATCTATATTTTATTATTTAAGATGAGTGTTTATGCATTCCTAGATAATTTACAAACAATAAAACTGAATAACTAAGAATTCTATTGATAATTAATTGAGAAAAGTTCATTTAGAAGAGTGACAGTAAATACAGAATCTCCCAACATTATGAGGAGGTGAGACAATACAGAATGCACATTCCCTCATAGTGTCAGCACTGGGATGAGGAAACTTCGGATGGCTCAGCATTGCCACTCTTGGGATGTTATTGGTACTGCAACTTTTAAAACCTTCAGTAAAAATAATTTGTCAAGTTTACCAAGAGTTATGAAAACAACACCTATAAAAGTCAGATGTGCTTGGAGTTTCTTTGTGAAAAGATTATCTTACCTGAATGAGATACTTTGTCTATGTCAAAAAGTTTACGTTCTGTAACATTAGGACACTCTTACTGAAGGCAGAAAAATACTTAAGTGGAAATATATTCTAATTGATTGTCTTCCTTTAACATTATACTAACTGTTAACTAAAATATTGTGATGCACTCTCAGCAGATAATAATTCTGCACTTTTCACTATTGACTATCTCTTCCGAACTCAGTTAGATCCACTCTCATAAAGGTTTTCGCTATCTGTTTTTTAAAAATATACTATTTTGTACTCACGTTTTCTCCCCTGTTGCTTTAGAAGTGCTATCTCATGCTGGAGTCCTGTTGCATTGATGCCCTGGCCATGGAGTGATCCAGAGCAGTGATTGTTCCGCGTTTACTAGCAATCAGGCCATCCTATCCTGTTCAGTATCTATATACAAACTACAGTTCAGCAAAGGTCAAGAGTGCAAAATCTGCTAGATATGTTCCCAACCTAATTGCAAGGTTCTGAAGTGAACTAGTGCTTCAACTGAGGGCAGTTAACAGAGCAGTTCTGTGAACAAACCTTTTAATAGAATATTTAATTAGAAAGGCCACCAAGGTGGCACAGTGATTAGCACCAGGGATCTGGGTTCCATTCCAGCTTCATTCACTGCCTGTACAGAATCTGCATCTTTCCCCATGTTCACATGGGTTTTCTCTGGGTGCTCTGATTTCCTCCCACAGTCTGGAAGATGTGCTGGTTAGGTGCATTGGCTGTGCTAAATTCTCCCTCAGCGTACCTGAACAGGCGCCAGAGTATAAGGACCAGAAACTTTCACAGTAACTTCATTGCAGTTAATTTAAGCCTACCTGTGACACTAGTAAAAAAAATCTTTTTTTACTAGTATAAACTTTTCAGCTCAGTAAGGCTCAGTTACACACATTCATCACCATGCTTTGAGGAAGGATCATCCAGACTTGAAACATCAGCTCTGTTCCCTCTCCACAGATGCTGTCTGATCTGCTGTGATTTTCCAGCATTTTCTCTTTTTGTTTCTATACTACCTTTATACATTTGTTCACCCAGAGGTTGTGGGAATTTGTGATGCATTGCTTGGGAAGGGAGTGGAGGCTAGAAACTTTGCAATCTTCAAAAAGTATTTGGATGGGCATTTGAAATCTGATAACATTCAAGGATATGGGACAAGTTCAGGAAAATGGTATTAGTGCGACTTTAGTGGTAATTATTGTCGGTGCAGACTCAATGGGCCCAAAGGCCTTTACTGCGCTGTATGAGTCTATGACTCTACCTCATTTAAATTAACTTTCTTAGTGGCATCCTAATTTCCTTGTGCAATTTTTGAAGTTATATATCAAAATAAAATTATCTTCCTAAAATGGGTAAAAGATATAAGAAAGCAGGGCTGAATAAGTAGAATAGTAAATTCAATTTCATCATTACTATTGGGAACTGAAGTGTTGAATAATTAGATATCTAATTATGTTCCTTTGAAGAGCCTTGTAACGTCTTACTACAACAAAGATGCTATTTGACTCAATTTGTTGTTGAAATAATCAGTAGAGAACAGGATCATAAATGATTTTGGAATCATAGAATCAGAATTCCTACAGTGCAGAGGAAGGCCTTTTGGCCCATCGAGTCCATCCCCAACCGACACCAATCCCACGTAGGTCCTATTCCCATAACCCCACGTAGGAGAGAATGTAATGTGATGAAAAAGATGAACAGTATTGGCAGAACAATATAGAATTTGTTTTATTTCAAATGTTAATTCCTTAACATCATTGAAACATTCCAAACATCTGTTAGCCGAAAAGCAGCACTGGTCAATCGCAAAAAACTGTGCCCTTTATTTGTTAGAATTTGGGTCCCTTTGCGGGGCACTGTTATGTTACTGCAGAAACAAAATAGAATTTCACAGCAATATTTAAAGATGGAAATATAAAGTATTGAAATGTATGCACAGAAAATTGTTTTTGCAGATGTTATTTAAAAAGTGCAAAAAGAATCTCAGTGCTCAGTATATTAAACAAATGTACAAAAATAGTCATTTCACACAGTACAACCAAGAAATTGCTATTGGTACTTACTAGCCAGTACCACACTTAACATGGTTATATGATATTTCATTGCCCATTATCTTAGTATTAACCAATTTCAATCAGACAGACTAACATTTGAGTTAAAATATTGAATCCCATACAGCAGTGTTAAATGCTTCTTCACAAACAATACAACACTAATTTTTGAGCTGCTTTTATATTTTATTTCTGCTTAAAATATATGTTTATGTCTTTCACCAGTAGAAAATAAAAGGGTAGGTCAGTAAAACTCAAATGGGACAAGGAAGGAAAAGTGCTTTGCCTTATAAACTGAGAGAGTGCACTGGAGGGGAACTCCACATAGTGACATCACTGTCTCGATCCAGGAGTTGGAGATGGGTCAAGACTTTACAAAAGGACTCCAAGCCGATTTACTCTGCAAACTGCAAAGCAGAGTCTGTTTAGACGCTACTCCGAAGTGGACAGTCCCACAGAGACGGTTTACATAAAGAAATACAAAAAACAGAATTCATGGCCAAAATTGCAATGACTATTCCCAATAAAGAAAAGGATGATTGCCCCAGGCCACGTTAAATTGCCCTCTAGTGTCAGGGGGATTAGCTAGTAAAGATGGCCGCTCAACATTTTTGATTGCAACATTTTATAAACCTGCATAGAAAGTTTTTATTCTGTTTCTTTCAACTAGTGATTCTCAAAGTCTGAAGTTTATTTATTAGTGTCACAAGTAGGCATACATTAACACTGCAATAAAGTTATCCTGGCAGCTTTTGTACTTCATGCTGGATTGTCTCTGGTTAAAAGTATAAAGGACATCACTAGAGAAAGGTTAATTTGTTACTAATAAACAGGTTGCAGTAGGGTATTCTAGATGGGCTATGTACTATAATAGTACACAGAGAAGAATGACACAATAGACATTGATTATTTCTGTAGAAAATTGCAGTATGGGTTGTTTAGACCAGGTGAAGACCAATCCAACTCATTCACGTCAGTTTAGTCTTCACTTGACTAATAAGTGAATTACTTTGCCATATCTATTCTGAGAGGGATAGTTGTTTCAGTATACACAGCCCATCTAGAATACCCTACTGCCACCTGTTTATTAGTAACAACATTAATCTTTCTCTAGTGATGTCCTTTATACTTGTAAGAGGAGACAATCCAGCATGAAGTACGAAAGCTGCCAGGATAATATGGGGAAAAATAGAACAACAAAGCATGGCATGGTGCCACAGTGTTCAGCACTGCTGCCTCACAGCACCAGGGACCTAGGCTCGATTCTTGGCTTGAGTGACTGTCTGTGCAGAGTCTGCATGTTCCTCCCGTGTCTGCGTGGGTTTCCTCTGAATGCTCCAGTTTCCTCCGACAAATCCAAAAGACTTGCAGATGAGGTGTATTGGCCGTGATAAAAAAACTCTCCCTTAATATAAACAAATAGGTGCCGGCATGTGGTGTCTTGGAGATTTTCACAATAACTTTATTGCAGTGTTAATTTAAGCCTACTTGTGACATTAATAAATAAACTTCAAACTTTGAAAATCACCAGTTGAAAGAAACAGAATAAAAACTTTCTATGCAGGTTTATAAAATGTTGGGACAAAAATGTTTGAGTGACCATCTTTATATACAGGCAGCTACAATAGTGAAAAAGAGGCAACAGACCTCACCATAGAATCCCTACCATGCAGAAGGAGGCCATTCAGCCCATCAATTCTGCATCGACCACAATCCCGTCCAGGCCAGATCCCTATAACCCCCATGCATTTATCCTAGCTAGTCCCCCTGACGCTAGAGGGCAATTTAGTATGGCCAATCTGCCTAACCCAAATATCTTTGGACTGTGGGAAAAAAAATCAGAGCACCTGGAGAAAACCCGCACAGACATGGTGAGAATGTGCAAACTCCACACAGGCAATGACCCAAGTCGGGAAGTGAACTTGCATCCCTGGCATTGTGAGGTAGCAGTGCTAGCTACCATGCCACCACGGGCACCAGAGCAAACTTCTTGGACTCTTCAGAAATTAATGTGCAGATTTTAACCATGTTCTTGTCATGCTTTACTCAACATTGACTGAGGTGTTGTAACTGACAACGATTGCAATATAATTTTTCTTATATTATTGTTATTTATTTAAGGATGCATTGTTAAAAGTTTTAAATTTAGCAAAATATTCACAGCGGCTGTTAAGGTGAAATGGTAAATTTATATTCTGTTGCATCAGAGATTTGTTGTAATTTGGTGTTTTCGATTATAGAATGCAGCATCTCCTTTCCACCTACAGTAATCAGGAAGAGTGTGGGCTTTGACCTACTTACAATATGGGCTTTCCAAGCACTGATCTTTCTGTGGTGAATTCTCGCCCTTATCGAATCAAGAGAGATTTTATTTCTTGGCCGGAAACCACAGTTTTATTTTTTCAATGTGTGTTGCAGTGCCATAAACTGTGAGCTTGCAATCAGTAATCTACATCTGCTATTACCAGCTTGTTAAAACAAATTGACACTTTCATTCTTTTTTTCGGTACATTGTCTACACGGAGGAGGTTACACTTCAGTAGTTCTAACGTCCTTTCAGCTAATAATAATTGCCAGATCCGCACTGATTTGTCATACATAAGAGAAGGCACAGTAATTAACATGGCTGGCTCATAGCACCAGTGGCCCAAGCTCCATCCTGGCCTTAGAATCATAGAATCCTACAGTGCAGAAGGAGGCCATTCAGCCCATTGGGTCTACACCGACTACAATCCCACCAAGACTATCCACATAACTTCATGCATTTACCCTAGCTAGTGCCCTTGACACTAAGGGGCAATTTAAACATGGCCAATCCATCTAACCCAAACATCTTTGGAAGGAAAATCATGCAGACATGGGGAGAACGTGCAAACTCCACACAGACAATGACCCAAGCAACGAATCGAACCTGGGTCCTTGGCTCTGCAAGGCAGCAGTGCTAACCGCTATGTTGCCCATGACTGGGGTGACTGTGATGAGTTTACATGTTCCCATCCTTTGAAGGGTCATCCAGACTCACAACATTGGCTCTTTTCTCTCTTCACAGATGCTGTCAGACCTGCTGAGATTTTCCAGCATTTCTATTGCTGTTTCACATTCCAGCATCCGCAATATTTTGCCTTTACCATTAAATGCAGACTTTTATTAAACTAGTCTGGTGTAAGAGGAGAACAGGCTCTGCAGTGTGGTGATACCTGCCTACAGATTTTTAATTACTTTTCTTTAAAAAAAAGAGGTTTGTTTTTTCTAATGCATTTTACTTCTCAGCAACCATTTTCATGGTTTGTGTTTTCCGGTCTGAATTCAGAGATGAGGGACAAAAATCTTAACAATTTCAAAATGGGAACATTTCAGGAACTTGCTGGTAGCACACCCAGTGGTGCATTTTTTGGGGAGGTAGCCTCCTAATTGCCCACTGCCACGTCCTTCACCAAGCTGAGAACAGCAGGCGTGTCCCTTTCGTTGTGGGCCTAATCAGACAGCCTGCTGCCTTGGAAGGAGGGCAGCCAGATTGGCAGGAGGTGGCTGATGCCATTCTAAGAGGGGAATTGTGAAGGTACCGCAATATTGAGGTACACTCTGAAGATGTCTCAAGTTTCTTACAATACACTGTGGGTAAAGCTATGGCCCGCTAATCCTGGCAATGTTGAAGGATCCATCAGGCCTCCACAGGCAACCATCAGCAAACTGTCTCTGGGCATCTGCCGGGCTTTGGCCTCAGCTGGGGCCCTGCCCACTACCAGGAAGAAGGCAACACTGTTTCCAGTCAATCTAGCTACACATCAGGCCTTTCCATCCAGTATCTGGCAAGATCAGGAGTGGGGAGGAGGGTGAAAAATCAATGGCTCATCAACCTAACAGCTTACTGTCTGACCTTTCCCCTAGTCAAAGCTGCCTTGGTAAAATTCCACCCAGCTAATTAACAGGGGAGATTCCATCTTGACAGTTCCAGTTTGACTAGAACACAAGTTCCATGGAACTTTATCCATAAATGACTCCACCTAATATTCCTAATATTATATTGGTTGTTATAGGGTTAGGGATCATCATTGCTTTCAACCAATTGGAAGTGGTGTCTTTTGTATTTCATACGCTCAAGGGATGAACAGACGGACAAGCTTCAATGAGTAAAGGTCTCCCTCGTGTACTTGGTAGTTCTATTTCAGTCAGTTTCGAGGTTTGAGAAACACCAGCAGCCTTCAGAGAATAGAAGGAACATTAATGTTCCTTCCAGAGATGTTTATTGCTAAAGCAAATCTGTTTTCAAATGAACATTACCACTTTGTGCATGTCTAATTTACCTATTACTTATAGTTCCAAGAATATATAGGATGTTTTCTGTAGTCTGTTGTCTTAATCCAAGCTCTGCACATAATTAGAAGGAAAGAAACCTGTAGCTCCATTGACAATGCCTTCATACCAGCCATTCTCATTCTTGGTGGTGACATAGATGATTTCCCCTTCTTGAAAGGTCAAATCGTCATCACTCTGTTTATTGTAGGCATATAGCGCAACAACTGAGGAGAAAGAATACAAAGGTACAAACATTGACAAACTCAAAGCACAGATACTGAGACACTGATCAAAATTAATATGAAACAAAAGTATCCAAACAAGAATACCTCCACAGAAAGCATTAATGAAAATATCACTATATTTTTGCTATCTATTACATGAAACTGATCTTCATTCCTCAACAATTCCTCTACATCAGAGAAAGGTACTTTTTTGGCTGTTCCACTCAAAGAGAGCTACATTACTGGCTGTTCCACACCAGAGAAAGGTATGTAGGTATGTTATTGGCTTGTTTGTGTCAGGGAGAAGTATGTTATTGGCTGTTCTACACCAGAAAAAGATACATTATTGGCTGTTCTATTCCAGAGAGAAGTATGTTATTATTTGTTTTGCACCAGAGAGAGATATGTCATTGGCTGTTCCACACAAAGAAAGATACATTATGGCTGTTCCGCACAAAGAAATATACATTATTGGCTGTTCCACACCAGAGACATGTAGGTTATTGACTGTACCAAACCAAAGCTATGTCATTGGCACATGTTGCAGGTCAACCATGCACACAAGGAAGCTGGGAGATAGATTTTAAGACTAAATTCAATCTTTTAACACTGATTCAGACAAAGTAAGCAATAAAGTCTGGAATAGTAAATGGGAAAAGATAAGCCAAATGGGAAGGTATTTTATGGAAACATTTGTTGGGAGACTGTTCCCTGTTAAATAAATCATTGTAATCTTTTGTAAGTTCATTGAAAGTCTATATTAACTACTGAAACTACTTGCACATGCAGTTAAGGACACAGGCTAGGAACTTTCTCCATGCTTAGCTCTTTACCTGTTTCTGATCAACACCACATCGACCCCTGGGTCTGCGCATAAATCTTACAGTACTGTGTTGACCATACCATACTTAGTCACTTGTTAATCCTGTGTGTGCCAGATTCTTAGACTACACCTCACTTCTCACCGAAAGTCTGTATCCTATATTTTTGGAGTTATACTAGTTTTCTTCATTGTCATTGGTCTCATACATTTACAATGTTGTTACTGCATTATTGTTATTACTATGTTAGCAGTATTACGACTTTATCACTGTGACATTATCACTACTCCATCTCCCTGCTTCAGTTCTTGAGTTTAAAGGTTAAGGCAGTCCATAGGTCTCATATCCCTTCTCCATTTCATTCATTGTTCTGTCAGAGGAATGGTAGGTTCTGTTGTTACTAATTTTTCCTGTTAGATTAGGCTGGCATCCAGGTATAATTTCATTCTATTCTTGCACTGAGTGGCACAGGATCATTTGGGCAATTGCATTGATTGGTGGTTGCTGCTACTTTAGCTCATCTTGTGGCATAGCCCCAAGTTGTGCTTGTCTCCTTGTCGCTTCTTTCTCTTCTGCTATTGCAATGTGGGACATCTCAATATCCTCTATGCTTGACAAAAAGCATTCCTGAAGAGAGAGGAAAGTTTAGTGTACACTCACCTCTGCATTTTATTGTCGGTGATACACTTCCAGCACCTCATGCAGTTGTGGCATGCTAGCTGGAAGTTGCAGTACACTTACAGGAGTTCTAGTAGTAACTAGCCAGACCCCATCGGACTGGAAGTAGCAGCTGATCACTCTCTCACAGTTCTTACAAAATGCCTCCGGCAGAAGATGGTTGGCAGGTCTGACCATTGAGAGTTTTCTGGGATTTGCAATGAGAATGGACCAACCTGCTCTGCAACAAAAGGAGGAAGTTCAGAGCTGAAGTCCCAGTCAGGGTAGCCTTTAGTGTTTGAGTACTGGGACCGTGCAGTTCTGTTTGGTTAATGACAATGATTGTCTTGACATCATCTGCAGAGATCCAGGGCTACGCAGGCATCCCTGCTTGGGAGAGACAAAGGCTGTTACAGTAACATCAGTTTGTCACCACACTACAGTGGTTCCAGGATCATGCTAATGACTGGAAGTCAGAATCCTCTGGGCCCATAACGTGGTGTGTCCATTGTTTGGAATCAGCGGTCTTTCTGCTCTGGTTCCTCATTTGATTGGAGCATCACACTGGCGTCTGAATCAAATTGAAAAGTTGGTGATGGACATTGACAAACATGTCCGTTCCAAAATGAGAAATCAAGATCTTTTGACCACATCTGAAAATCTGGCCGCGTGTCTTTGGACTTTGCAGCTTCAACCATGTGCATTTCAGAGATTTTGATTCACGCAGTTTACCAGAGTTTCCAATCCAGTTACAGTGGAAGCATTAAGCCACATTCACAAGACACTGATCTCTCCCATGGGAGCGCTGGCAAGGTCACTCTGCTGAACAGCTTGCAAATGGCTTTCGCTGACTTTGACTGTCCCTGTGTATTCTGGCCTGACAGGTGGATTGAGGGTTAGTTTAGAAACACTACAGTGTGGATGAAGACCTTTCAGTCCATAGAGTCTGCACCGACAGCAAACCCTCCCAAGTCTTATCCCCATAACCCAACATATTTACCCCAGTAATCCCTCTAACCTGAGATACTAAGAGGTGATTTAGCATGGCCAATCAACTTAACCCACAAAAATTTGGACTGTGGGAGGAAACCGAAGTACTCAGGAAACCCACACAGACACAGGAAGATTGTGCAAACTCCACATTAGACAGTGACCGAAGTCAGGAATTGAACCCAGATCCCTGACGCTGTGAGGCAGCAGCGTTAATTATTGTGCCACTGTGCCACCTCACTTCTGTACCATAATTTATTTTCTCCCCTTAACATTGTCCTGTGCTGCTCGTTGAGTTCTTTTTTTAATTTGTTCATGGGATGTGGGCATTGCTGGTTATGCCATTATTTATTGCCCATCTCTAATTGTCCTTGAGAAGTTGGTGAACCACTGCAACTCAAATGGTAGAGGTCCATTCACAGTTACTATTGGAAGGGTTTGCAAGATTTGGAACCAGTTTTAACAGCCTAACTGTCTGGATTCCTACTTCAAGATTAGATTCACCTTAAAATGTAGTAGGTCAGAGTGCTTATCATCTCTCATTCCCAGAAATATTCTGTCTCTGAAGAGTTCAGACTGTAAATTTCCATATTAACAAATTTCTGCCGTTCAGTAGAGGTCATTTATGAAGGAATCAGCTGGTTCTCCTGGCAATTGAATTCTCCTATTGAACTTAGTTCTCACTCGAGTATTTTATTATTTCTTAAGCTAAAATAAATGCCAAAAGATTTTAGTACATCCTCAGATTTGGCAGAGGATTCATTAATTCTCATATTACAATGACATCATCTATAACTGGGCCTATTATATAAAGCAGCATGTTCTTCTTCTAACATTTTATTTAAACTTGAAGCCATGTTGTATTTTAAGTATCTTTTCCTCCAAAGATCCTGATTTCCTGATTGCCCTGGGTGGAATGGCGATCCATGTTAAAATTTTTGAATGTGTTTGTGCAGCTTTACAAGGTTACAATTTTCAAGTTGGCATCACTGTTGACTCCGAGGCAAAAAGATGTCCTGCATTTGCAAATTTTGGTGGACTCTTAATGAAAAATTATCATCAATGGCTGCTTGTCTTGCCCTTAAAAGGACAATCATCACACTGCCTGAGCCAGCCACCTAGCAATTTCTTTCTTTTACTAATTTGCTTTGCTGATAAACAAGGCATTTGAATTTAAAATTATGCTTGCCATTTTCAGAGCTGGACAGTCATCACATTTCCAAGAGATTTCATATCTGTTCTTTATGAGCTAGAAGATCAAATGTTAAGGTTTCAATCTGGAGGTTGAGTTTTAGCAACGGGATGCTTTCAAATGGCGCTTTGGATACTGAACTAGTGAAAGGGTCCTCAGGACTAGCTGCAACCTAGAAACTTAAAAGATTTAGCTCAGCCTAGCAGTTTCTATTGTCTCTGCACTCTGAAGCTGGATTTCTTAGGAGGTCGAGTGGAGTATTTTGCTGCAGCAAAGCTCTCTGACTTCAACTTCCATGCCTTTTTTCTAGAGCATTTTCTGGTGAATTTTTACCCTGCATCCTCAGCTTCTTTTGTGAGTTTCTTTCGGGTCAGAATCTTTAAGGTTTTTTTATTCTTCCAGCATTTCAGCAAGGTTGAAGGTTTTGGTTCCTTGCTACCATGTTGGTTACGAAAAGTATATCTTAAAGAAGTCTTCAGTTGGTTGACTCCAAGTCTTTGTTATATACTAGAACTATTTACCCATCTACAATAATGACTACAGGCTACGTGCTATCTCTGTACTTAGGTCTTTACCGGTCTCTGCTCCACTTGACTCAAGAACAGCTTCTTCCTTGCTACCGTCAAACTATTGAATGGATCTACCTTGCATTAAGTTGATCTTTCTCTATATCCTAGCTATGACTGCAACACTACATTCTCATGTTTCCTTGTCTAAGAATGGTATTCTTTGTCTATATAGTGCACAAGAAACAATACTTTTCATTGTACGGTGATACATGTGACAATAATAAATCAAATCAATTCAAATCAAATCACACTACATAATCATGCCTTCTTACATCACAGTATTATATTCATGCCCACTTTAACGCTGCATGTCCCAAACCATACACTACAGGAATCTAATTTGGCATAAATGTTGATAAATGCCAAAGAAGAATAGATAACAAAAGGGAACAAGGGTATGGAGAGAGATAAAAAATAAATAAATAGAAAAGTAAGCAGAAAGAAAAAGAGTTGGAAGTTTAAAAGAGATGTCCCAGCAAATCACTTTGCAACTTTACTCCACCAATTGCAAAATGTATTCTATGGACCTATTCATATTAGCAAAACTCTCTTTGCTCAGTTGTGTCTCTTGAGCCAATATTTTTTCAAGTGTTTTTTCCCAATCCTTATTAGTGTAAGTTTTAAAAGTTTTTTTAAAGTTTATTAGTCACAAGTAGTCTTACATTAACACTGCAATGAAGTTACTGTGAAAATCACTTAGTTGCCATACTCCAGCACCTATTCAGGTACACGGAGGGAGAATTTAGCATTGCCAATGCACTTAACCAGCACATTTTTTGGACTGTGAGAGGAAACGTCAGCACCTGGAGGAAACCCACGCAGACACGAGGACAACACGCAGACTCCACGCAGAAAGTGACCCAAGCTGAGAACCAAATATGGGTCCCTGGTGTTGTGAGATGCTAATCACTGTGTCATCCCTAATGTGAGCTGAAAGCGTGGAACAACTGAAATTGAAGTTGATGGAAATAAATTACATCACTGTATAAAGTCCAAATCTGCCCCATTTTCAAAGTCATACGTTCAGTTCAACTCCTGTAGAAGGAGTATCGATATTTACAAGAAAGGAAATGAATTCTATAAGCACTCCAAACAGAAATCTTACCTTTTTCAACGTAGTTAGCTGGTATCCACTGAGGCTCATCTAGGTAGTCTATCGGAGGTGGCGGTGGTGGTGACAACTCATCGAGATCTAGCATAAAGTCAGGAGGAGGAGGCGGTGGTGGACAATCAGTAACTTAAAGAGAAAGACAAACTTAAAATCAGTGGAGTGATGTTAGCATCACAAAAGTATTACAGGAATTAAACCAAATCATAGATTATTACACAAGTAAGTCTATGGATAGATTCTAAGCATCAACAGAATTGTAGCCCTATTCTATAAACATAACAAATGCCAATTTTAACTTTATTGAGACTTGTTATTATTGAATTTGTCCTGTCCAATTTTCCTTTCCTTTGATGTGATGTACAATGGAAAGCTAATTTAATATCATCTGTTCTACACTCATTGAAAGGTGAACTACCCCCACCCTCTTCACTCTCCTATTTGTACCACTTTAGACATCCTTAGTTCAGTAAAGTAATAAAATGTCATTTCAAAATAGTTAGAGGCTCTCCAGATTCGCAGTACAATAAATGAGCAATATAATAACTGCAGGAGTCAGCTGTAAAGTCAGCTGTATTTATTGCACAAAATAAAGTGACATAAAACGTCAAACCTGTGGTGAACGCAAACAGGTCCCAAGTAGGACAATACATCAATGGACCCACTCAAGGGCCTGCTTTTTTATAGGACTCGGTATACAAGCTCCAGCTGATAGTTAATGACCAATTTACAGGGTGTTTATATTCAATACATCGTACAGAGAGGTCAGTCAGTGATTCCTCATGCAAAGAGCAAATCTGTGTTCTTGAACTAAGTGCAGCAAAGTGAGGCAGCACTGTTTACCACTGCTGCCTCACAACACCAGGGACCCAGGTTCAATTCCAATCTGGGGTGACTGTCTGTGTGGAGCTTGCACATTTTCCCTGTGTTTGCACGGGTTTCTTCCAGGTGCTCTGGTTTCCTCCCATAATCCAAAGATGGTTGAGTTAGGTTGATTGGCCAGGATAAATTGCTCTTGATGTCAGGGTAAATTTGTGGGGTTCCAGAGATAGAACTTTGTTGGGATTGCTCTCAGTGCAGGTTCGACAGGTCAAATGGCCTCCTTCTTAACTGTAGGATACTATGATTCTATGATTAACTTTCTGCAGTTACTGACATTCTGATGCAGAGCCATTCGCGGGCAAACGCATTAGCATCAATAGGTATGTTTGGTGATATAATGGCAGGCATGGCCTATGTAGCCAATGGCAGCTGATCTCCCAGCATGCCTTTGTTTTTGTTTCTTTCACTTTGTGTAAATTTTGAAAAAGGAACCTTGCATTTAGAAAAATAATGGCTCTTGTCAAAAAAAAATGATGCATCTTTCAGAGCATCTTCCCCCAAAAGTGATAATGTTGCTACTCTTCAACATCCACTTTCAAAGGCCAGACTTTGGTTGGAATTTATGGCTGAATCTCAGGAAAGGAGCAATGTCCCCACATTTACACATGCTTCGCATCAATTAAGAAGCTCTTGCATTTCCTACTTTGCATTAAGTTGATCTTTCTCTACACCCTAGCTACGACTGTAATGCTACATTCTACATTTGCTCATTTCCTTCTCTATGAACAAGATGCTTTGTCTATTTAGCATGCAAGAAACAATATTTGTCACTGTATAGTAAACACAGTAAGAAGTCTGACAACACCAGATTAAGTCCAACCGATTTATTAAACCTGGTGTTGTCAGACTTCTTACGGTGTTTACATCAGTCCAATGCCGGCATTTCCACATCACGACTGTATAGTAATACATGTGACAATTGTAAATCAAATCAAATTCTTTGGCAGAACTATCATTGCTTCCAAGGAGTGGAGAGCAGGAAATGAAAGGACAATTATAAGCTGAATCTGGCGATAAGTGACTTGTTTCCCCAGGCTATCTTGGGAGCAGTTTATGACATAACACTTGACTGTCACTGTCAATGTGTGAAATTCCTGCTTTTCTTTAGGCCAATGACACAGCTTTGCTGACTGAGATCCTGAGAAGGCTTGGTATTTGGAAGTTAGCAAGCACCACTCTTACCCCTAAAATCATGCTTTTTGATGTGGTTATTCGGCCTTTGATGTAGGACAGTTTTAATCATGTGTAAGTACATTTGAGTTCATATGTCACATAAACTAGAAAAATGTGCAGATTGAGAATTTCACAACGGTAGCAAGGAAAATATGTGATTTTATTTATGGAGTTTGCACCTTCTCCTCATGTCTGTTCCACCGGGTGCTCCAGTTTCCTCCCATATCCAAAATTGCAGATTAGGTGGATTGATGATAGTAAATTGCCTCTTAGTGTTCCATCAATCCCTCCTAACCTGCATATCTTTGAATGTGGGAGGAAACAAGAGCACTCAGTGGAAACTCAAGCAGACATGAGAAGATGCAAACTCTGCACGTAAAATCACATTTTTTTCTTGTTACCGTTGTGAAATTCTCAACCTGCACATTTCTCTAGTTCATGTGACATATGAACTCACACATACTCACACATGAATAAGACTGTCCTATATCAAAAGGCAAATAACCATACCAAAGCATGACTTTAAGGGTAAGCGTGGCACTTGCTAACTTCCAGGTACTAAGCCTTCTCGGGATCTCAGTCAGCAAAGCTGTGTCATCGGCCAAAAGGAAAACAGGAACTTCACAATTGAGTGGGGTAAATAAATTGGGTTAAGGGATAGAGTCTGGATATGATGTTCTGTTGGAGAATCATTGCAGACTCTGTGGGCCAAATAACCTCCTTCTGTGAGGTAGGGATTCTAATAAAAAATACAGCTAAATTCCACAGGGCCAGATTTTGCAATTGTTTCCACACTGTGAATCTAATGAATTTGCGTAAATTAATTTACACAAATCTGTTATGCATCTTCATCTAAACATTAAAGTATATTCTTTAACTTTCAGAGTTTATTCCCAATAGTTTTACACTTGACAAATATAGAGAAATTGTCCCTAAATCACCAATGTACATAGTAAAAAAATCAAAACACTCTTCAAGATTTGCCTCCTTATGGAAGAAGAATAAACCTACCTAAAAAATATAATCAAAGAATCATAAAGCGAAGAAGGTCATTCAGCCCATTGGGTCTGCACCGAGTACAATCATACCCAAGTCCTATCCCCATAATCCCACATACTTACCCAATAATCCCCCTGAAAACTAAGGAACAATTTAGCATGGCCAATCCACCTAACATGCACATGTTTGGACATAATGTGAAGATAAAACTGTTGTTCACACAGTCTTTTCACCTCTAGAACTGGGTACAAATTTGGTTTTACCACTCAGCTGAATAATTCTTTCTCAGCTGGCTGAGATTTTTTTAAATCTCAACTGGCAACTAGTAGACCAGAAATGATGACATTTTAATGAGTTTGTTCAAGTATTCGTAATTAAATATAAAAACCCAGCACTGTTACGGAATAAAATCCACTTTTAATTCACATTGATGTGGCACGGTGGCACTTTAGTTAGCACCACAGCCTCACAGTGCTAGGGACGTGTGTTCAATTCCTGGCTTGGATTACTGTCTGTGCGGAGTTTGCACACATTCTGCCCCGTATTGCATGGGTTTCCTCTAGGTATTCCAATTTCCTCCCATAGTCCTAAGACGTGCTGATTAGGTGCATTGGCCATGCTAAATTCTCCCTCAATATACCCCGACAGGCGCCGGAGTGTGGAGACTAGGGGATGTTCGCAGCAATTTCATTGCAGTGTTAATGTAAGCCTATTTGTGACACTAATACATAAATAAACTTTATATAATTTTTTTACATTGATAGAGTTACTCTTCTAATTTTAACAAACATATGAATCAAATGATTTCTTCGTACATACGAGCAGGCATGTGCAGAAGATAGAAACTTACTGCTCTCCTGAAAGCGGGCAACAAAGCCAGTCAGGGGGATCTGTGGAATAAACTGCAATAAAGGGGGAAGGATAGGTGCTGGGGAGCAGGCTAAGGAAGTGGTGTAGAGACACAGAAGCTTTTGTAAGTCATAAGCGCAAATGAATAAGATTGTAAATTGCTCAAAGTGGAATTGTGAAATTCACATAGATGAAGCAAGCTTACTTGAGAGCGGAGAGGAGAGTGACACACCATTTACCAATGGATGGAGGAAAGCAGAAGAGCTCGCAGAGTGCCTGCACCTGAGGCTTGCTGAAGAGGTAGAGCTATGACCATATCGTGGGCCCTGCCACATAAAATGGTACTGACAGCCTGAAGCAGAGCTAGCTGCATTAAAGATCAAGATGTACAGGAAGTGAGTTCTTCACCATCCACAAACAGAATAACAATGCTTTCAGCTGGCTTTTTAGTGCTTGCCATCAAACAGTACATTGCTATTTTCACACGCCAACAGATTGTTCATTTCCCAGCCATCTCAATGTCTTTGCTTTTATTGTGGTCTTGTATGGATAGTATAAAGGTATCTCAGTGTTGGTATTCTGATGTGTTACATCACAACATTGCAAGATTTCTGCTTAATGAGTCCTCTGACACTTGGTTACTCTCTTGGCCATGTATGGGCAGCAAAGCGGCACAGTGCCAAGGACTCAGGTTCAATTCTGGCCTTGGGTGACTGTCTGTGTGGAGTTTCTCCCTGTGTCAGCATGGGTTTCCTTTAGGTGCTCCGGTTTCCTCCCACAGTTCAAAGATGTGCGGGTTAGGTTGATTGGCCAGAGTAAATTTCCCCTTAGGGTCAGAGGGATTAGCAGGATAAATATGTGGAGTTATGGGGATCTTAAGGGCCTTAATCTGCCTGTACTCCCAAAATATATTGGGATAAGGAAGGTGAATGAGAGTAGGAAGCCCAGTGTTCCAATTCCCCTATCTTATTGGTTAGCACAGTGATCTTTTACAGGTTGTGACAGATGGTGGCAACTGTTTCTCCACATAATGGGAGAGAAAATCAGGAGGTGATCTTTTATGTATCATTAACCATGAGTCACAGAGACTAAAGAGCTGGTTTTTTGCCAGTTACCTCCCCTGTGCTGCAAATACTGTTGGTGGAAAAAAAATCACAGAGAAGTACAAACAGATGTAGGCTTTTGAGGAATGCTTTGACAAGGAATGGAACCACAAGGTACAATGACACAGTGGTTAGCACTGCTGCCTCATAGCGCCAGGGACCTGGGTTCAATTCCAGCCTTGGGTCACTGTCTGTGTGGAGTCTGCACATTCTTCCCATGTTTGTGTGGGTTTCTTCTGGGTCCTCTGGTTATCTCCCACAGTAAGAATTCTCACAACATCAGGTTAGAGTCCGACCAGTTTATTTGATAGTAATCTCACCGGCTTTCGGAAATGTTATTCCTTCGTCAGGCGCAAGCACTATCTATAATCCCCATGACTTGCCTGGGTTTGTAAAACCTCACTTCCACACACCTGGTGAAGGAACACCGTTTCTGAAAGCTTGTGAGATTACAATCAAATAAACTGGTTGGACTCTAACCTGGTGTTGTGAGACTTCTTACTGTGTTTATCCAAGTCCAACACCGACATCTCTACATCATTTCTCCCACAGTCCAAAGTTGCGTGGATTAGTGGATTGATCATGTTAAATTCCCCTTTATGCCCAAAGATGTGTACGTTAGGATATTAACCACGGACATATGTAGGGTTACAGAGATAATTCGGGTTAAGGTACTCTGTCAGGGAGTCGGTGCAGATGCAACAGGCTGAATGGCCTCTTCTGCACTGTCGGGATTCTATAAAATCAGTAAATCAAGCTACTAAATGCTACATAACTTAGATTTCCTATTTACTACTAAAATGGGAATTACCGTTGTATATCAGTACCATTGCAGGAACAGGAAAAGCCACACAGGAGATGAAATCAATGGACATGAAAATCGGTCAGTTTCGGGAATAGACAGCTGATGCACATTATAATTTGACTTGACAACATGTTGGAAGTCTAAAGTCTGTGTATCGCAGACATAGAGAAACAGACACCACAGTGGAATTCAATTGCCTGCATCATTTGATTTTTTTTAATGTAAAGAACATCTCTCTTGATTCAAAAACATGTTATGAAAAAGCCAAACTCTCAGAAATTTTTAATAATGTTTTACCCAAAAAGTAAAAACTGGGGGCCAAATGGACACACATTTTTAAAAAATTCATTTCACATTCATTTGACGATTCCATTAAAAGTTATGAGTAAATCAACTGTTGTCTCACCTGCTGAGGGAGGGTCAGACATCAATGGGGGAGGAGGAGGGAGGCAGACCTCATTGGACATCTGTGGAGGAGGAGCTGGAGGTGGAGGCAGATCCATTGGAGGTGGGGGTGGTGGGGCTGGAAGATCATTTCCATCTACACAATGTACACACAGTAAGTATCATTAATCTCGGTGAGTGGACACCGGATCAATTTCATGTACTTAACAACAAAAACATTTTCAGTAAAGACCTAATATAGTTACATGAACTAATTCTATAATGATACTCAAATGTTAAACACAAGAGTTCTAATGTTATATCAAGGGGCACCTAAAATTCAGATACAAAGCATTTCCTTACTTATGGAAGGATTACTTAAGGAGAGGTGGTGGCATTATGATATTGTTGCTGGACTAGCAAACTAGAGACCCAGGGTGAAATCCTGGGTACCCCGGTTCAATTCCCAAAATGAAAAATAGTGAAATTTGAATTTAATAAAAATGTGGAATTAAAAGTCTAATGGTGACCGCGGAATTGTTGTAGAAACCCATCTGGTTCACTAATATCCTTCAGAGAAGGAAATCTGCCATTTTTATCTGGTCTGGCCTACATGTGACTCCAGATGCAAGGCAATATCATTCGTCTCTTAAATATCCCCTCGAGCAACTGGGATGGGCAACAAATGCTGACCCAACCATTGATACCCATGTCCCGTGAACAAAAATAGTTGTATAGGAGACAGTTCAGAGGAGATTTTCTTAGGCTGATCCCTGGGACAAAGGGTTTGTCTTATGAGGAAAGGTTGAGCATTTGCACTTTCAAACCATGTCTGCATGGATTTTCTCGAGGTGCTTTGGTTTCCTTCCGAGATATGTGCTGGTCAGGTGCATTGGCTAAATTCTCCCTCCATATACCTGAACAGGCCTGGAGTGTGGCAACTAGGGGATTTTCACAGTAACTTCGCTTGGTGTTAATGTAAGCAGAAACAAAGTTTAAAAGCAAGGGATTTAAGACTGAGATGAGGGAGAATTTCTTCTCACAGAGGGAATTTTGGAATTCTCTTCCCCATCCAGAGAGCAGTGGCAGCTGGTTTATTGAACATATCCAAGACTAAATTAAATGGATTTTTGATCCACAAGAGAGTTGAGAGTTATAAAGGAGCAGATAGGAAAGTAGTATTAAGGCTACAATAACTTCAGCCATGATGTCATTACCCAGGATATGCTGAATTTCAAACTATTTTTTATGGTTTAGAAGTGATCTCAAAGGGTTGCAAAAGATGTCTGCCTAAGTGTCACATGATTTATTTTCTGGATTGCCACCACATCCCTGTCTAAGAATGAAACAAAAAGAACTTTCCAGATTGATGTTGAATCAATACCCTCTCCTGAAACTAACCCAAAATAGGATTATTAAATTCATTATTGTTAAATTAAACAAAGATCTTGACTATCTCAAATTCTCAAGGTGCCAGCAACATATGATGTGTACTCCCCAGGGGGCACTGTTCAGTCCATGTTTGCCATTAGACAGAATGGTAACGCAAGCTGAAAATCTGGAGCTAAATCAGGAAACACAAATTCTCTCCGGAGAGATTGCTTTCTGCAACCTTCCCTGTCCCTCACCAGCGACATCACGAGCTTCATGCCCGCAAAGAGTGAGAACCTCATTTTAATGTATTTGCCTACATTTCAGAATAATTTTCAGGCTCAACACCATGTTTTCCATTCTTGTCATAGTTTCAAAACTGATTAACAATAGGTTCATCCTGAATGTAAATATGTTAAGAGAATCGTATCATGGCAGAGGCACTAAGATGATTTAAATTTTCTGACATGATAAAATGAGCAACATTAGATCATTGTATCTCTGAGTTCCCCTTTATTGGCCATTTAATTCTATTGCCTAAAATTAAATTTGTCCTCACTACCTCAACTTCGATCCAAAATTAACAGACATAGAAGTTTCAGAAAAACACATTAATTTTAGATGATAATATTCCACAATTTAATTTTAGGACATGAATCCATCTTTCAAACACTGAACTAGAGTTTCTCAGATTATTTTCTTTTGTTTATTAATTCACTCACAGAATGAGGGCATCATTGGCTGGGCCAACAATTATTGCCCGTCCCTAACTGCCCTCCATTTCAGAAATAACTACATTGCTGTGGCTCTGGAGTCACGTGTAGGCCAGACCAGGTAAGGACGTTAGATTTCCTTCCCTAAAGGACATTAGTGGACCAAATGGATTTTTACAACATGCAATAGTGGTTTTATGGTCATCATTAGACTTTTAATCAGGCTACTCAGGTCCGCTCCCCCACTTCTCTCACTATGCTCAGAATGGAACTGGACTTTTAATTCCAGATTTTGAATTCAAATTTCACCATCTGCTGTGGTGAGATTTGAACCCAGGTTTCCCGATCTTGTGCTGAATCTCTGGATTACTTGACTAACGACAATACCACTATGCCAGCATCTTCTCCTAATCACATCCAATCTGGAGATCATGGTGCCATAGCCTCTAACATCATAGATTCCAACCTGACAATCCATTTCTACTTTCTGCCCAACAGCCACAAAACAAGACTGCTCTGGTAGCTGAAACTTTGAGCCCAAAGTATCAGCCCTTTCTTGCCCTACAGTGATAATTTTATTTCTACCTCTACTTTATTTTTTCTCTCCTTGTCTTTCAATCTACCTCTGTCACTTTAACAGTTTCTGGTTTCCTAAGACCATAAGAATTAGTCTATTCAGCCCATCAAATCTGTTCCGCCATTCAGTCATGGCTGATAACTTTCTTAACCTCTTTCTTCCGCTTTCTCTCCATAGTCTCTGATCCATTTACCAATCAAGAGATCTATCTCTATCTTAAGTACACTCAATGACCTGTTCCTCCACAATCTGCTTGGCAATGAATTCCACAGATTCACCACCCTTTGACTGAAGAAATTCCTTCTCATCTCAGTTCTAAAGGGACATCCCTTTACTCCGAGGCTGGGCCCTCAGATCCTACTAATGGAAACATCTTCCCCACTTCCACTCTATTCACTCTATCTGTAGGTTTCAATGAGATCCCCCTCTTGGCCCTAACTCATTCCTTTTTCACCATGGATACCCTGTACCTCAACATCTCTACCCCCAGTGAGAACAGTCTGGAAACTGTAAGCCTCGTCCTTGAATAGAGACACAACCAATCTCCATTAACTCCTCTGGCTGGCTGAATTTGGTTCCATACTGAGCAATGTTGCCCTGACTCCCTTCTTCCAAACCGGGCTGCTTCAGGAACTCATATGAATCAGAGTTGTGCCTCTTCATGGGATAAGTGAAACATCCTTTGTCAAATGATATTCAGGTCCCCTCCCCTGCTTCTTCTTTCAGTGTGTTCAGAGTGGAATTGAGTTCAAAATTGCAGAAGAGGTAACATTATTGCAATTAAAATTATGTACTTCCCTTGTTTTTAACAGTGATACTGTTCAAATCTTCACACACTGACCTGTTTCACACGCTACTGATGGTGGTGGTGGAGGAGGAGGTATCGACGAAACAGGTACAGTCACAGGCATTATTATGTTCTCAGATCCACAGCTACCCCTGTTTCCACTAACATCACTGTTTCCAAACAACAGTAAAAAGAAAAGCATAAAGAAGCCATTGGTGTTCTGTATGATGTTTGAATATGTCCAAATGCATCTGTAAAAATGCCCACATTTTCTTTGGTAAACTTACCTAAACATAGGAGGTATATCTGCTGATGGAGAGTTAGTCACAGGACTACTATATACAGTTGGAACAACAGGAGGCTGAACAGGTCTTGGTGCTTTAGCACTTCTCCTGAAAATTATAAAAACAGAAAGTTTCTTTAATAATCAGCATGAGTTGTAGGATCACTAAAGTGTAGAAGGAGGCCATCCAGCCCATTGAGACTGTATTCACTCTTTGACAGAGCATCCTACCCAGGCCTTATCCCTGTAACCCACTTTCCACACATCTTGGGACACTAAGGGGCAATTTAGCACAGCCAATCCACCTAATCTGCACATCTTTGGATTGTGGGAGGAAATTGAAACCCCCAGAGGAAATCAGTACAGACACAGGGAGAATGTGCAAACTTTACACAGACACCAAGGCTAGAATCAAACCCAGATCCCCAGTGCTGTGAGGTAGCAATGCTAATCACTGTGCTAGCATGTCACCTAGAGAGACTAAGAATTAGGCAGGCCAGTGACTGAGCCTTCACCTCAGGAATCAAAGTTAGACTGAGGACAAAGATAGATCTTGCAAGTTTGGGGAGATTCAAATCAGTTCATAGTGGACACGGACTTATACACCGAACTGGTGTTTTCACTCTCGGGGCCCACAGAATAATTAGGAACTCAAAATGCTAAGGTTTAGGGCTCATATGTGATTTTGAATCACATTGGTGAAAGATTTATGGTATGAGTTACATGTGACTGGGAAGGATTGTTAGATGCTGACCACTGTAAGAATATTCCTCAATCTTAATGTGTTATTGCTCAACTTGACAACCATACAACCTTAAAAGTTAACATGGTGGGAGAGACCAGAATCCAGGAGTCCCACCCCAAACACAATGCCTGCCATTTTCATGCAGCCAGGAATGGGCCCGGATCAGGATTTGAGTGTGCATGTTTCACACGGGCAGCTGCCCAAGCACATGTGTGATGTTGGTGTAAGAAGAGTCTGAAACCCGAAGTGTGCAGATTGGACCTGGTAGGAGAGCAGGTCTGAGCTTTGTGGATTCACCCTTCTGGAGAGATAAGGTATCCCATTGGATACAGTCTAAGACACCATTGAGAGAGTTAAAGTGCATTTCCAGAGAAGTCAAATGCCCTTGCCATTACTAAATGTAGGCACAAGTTATGCATCAAAAGCGGGCATTGAGAAAAGGGAATGTGTGGGTTGGCACTTCTCACATCCTCGCTCTCTGTGGCTGTGAAACTGTCTCAGGAAGCTGCAAACCTGTAAGAGCTAAATTGCAAAGGAAAAACTACGCAAAGAGTATCTGTGCTGTACATTCAAACACTAGTCTCAGTCTCGAGACACCTTTTCAAATATTATTTTAGTCAAGACTGCTCAACGAGGAGGCAGTGGCATAGTGGTATTGTCACTGGACTGGTAACCCTAGGCAAGATTTGGGAATTCAGGTTTGCCACAACAGATGGTGAAATTTGAATTCAATTTTAAAAAATCTGGAATTTAAAGTATAACGATGACTGTGAAACCATTGTCAATTTTCATGAAAACCCACTTAGTTCACTAATGTCCTTCAGGGAAGAAAATCTGCTGTCCTTTCCTAGTCTGGCCAACATGTAACTCCAGATGCACAACAATGTGGTTGACTCTTAAATGTCCCCTGAAATGGAGGACAGTTAGGGATGGGTAATAAATGTTGGCCCAGGCAGCAACATTCACACCCCATAAATGGATAAAAGCAGGATTGAGGCTGAGGCTAAAAGTTAAAGGCTGTTTGGCCAGTCAAAGCTTGTAAGCAGACAGTCAACATAAAGTTGTATCAGTTGGCTCCTTAATGAATTAAATTGCTTCCTTGATGTTCAATGGACATGCATCTGACCCTCAAGTGATCTGAAATATTCCACAAGTTATGCGGTGACGTCAGGATACCTGCCCTTTGTGATTTCATACATTTCTGGGTCACCACCACCCCTCCTCTCTTCTCAATCTTTTTTCCTCTAAATTGAACAGCCCTGGCTTTGTCAATTTATTCCTTGTAACTGAAGTCTCTCATCCTCGAAATCCCTAATTTATAATCTGTAATTTTCTTTCCTGTCCTTTTAGAGAATTTGGCCACCTGGCCCTTCAATGCCCTGCTACATTCAAGATGCGTGGTAGGAGCCAAACTAATGAATAGATTTGCCTGCCCTCCCACTGCACTAACATCTACTCCAGATAACGTCATAAGAGCTTGTTAATATATCCTGTGCAACCTAGGACGTTCGCTGGTGGAGGAAGAGGACTCTCTCTCTCTTCTATATCCATATCAACCGTAACTGTGACCTATTATATGCATTTGTAGCCCCCAGCATAATCTACTACTGACCAAATTAAAAGCGGGTTCCCTGGTGTGGGTTCCCTGGTGTGGAGATAAATACTGGGAAAGCACATCTGACGATTTTATTCTCCCGAATGTTCTGCCCTGACTATTAGCAGGTACGTTAGTTTATAAAATTACACTTACCCTAAAGTTCCTTGTGATGATACACCTGCGGTACTTGTCTGTCCATATCTACGTGATAACGTTCCCGCTCTCACAGGGTGACTAGTTTCCTACGAAACAAAACACGAAAATAAACGTCAGTCAAAGTGAAGCCAGCCAAAGTTCTTCAAACATCTTCACTTGTTTAAGACATCCCTGGAGTTAAATTGATAAGCCACTAAAATCAGACACAGCAATTGCAATGCACAATAAACCCATGCCCATTGAGTGAGGGCAGGCAGTTACTGACTTGGTGCCACCTGCTGATTTTTATGATTGGAGTGTGCAACTAGAAGTATCCACGCCGTTCATTGCTGTACATTTCAGCAAGAGACCCAAAATTATAACTTGTATCATCGCAGTGAAACAAGATAAGCTGAAAATGTTAAAGCATACTGTTTAATTTATTCTATAAATGCCACATGGAGTTGAACCTCATTGACTGTCTTAACTCAATATTGCTTCATTAAAAATAACTGATAATTCTAGTTTTAGTACTCAATTCCCATTTTGTTCTGTTAGTTATTTTTTCTTGTACTTATTTGTGGGACATAGGCATCATTGGCTGGCCAGTATTTATTGCCCATCCCTAGTTATATTTGGAAGGCATTTGAGAGTCAACCACATTGCTGTGGTTCGAGAGTCACATGTAGGCCAGATTAGGTAAAGATGGAAAATTCCCTTCCTTGAAGGACATTAATGAACTGAGATGGCTTTTTCCAACAATAGGCAACAGTTTCATGGTCATCAGTAGATTTTTAATTCCAGATTTTCCTTATTAAATGCAAATTCCATCAGCTACCATGGTGGGAATCGAACCAGGTCCCCAGAACAATAGTTGAGTTTCTGGATTAGTAGCCTAGAGATAATACCGCTCAGCTACTGCTTAGTTATGTTGCTTGATTTAAGTGATTGAATAGCGTGCATTTTTAATGCAAAACATGACTGACTTATCAGAACTACACTGTGGTCACAGAAAAGGTCTAAGCTGGACATCTGTTTTCTTTTTGTCCTGGTTATTAATATATTTCATGTCAAATTTTATCATATTTTCTATAGAGGGCCATAGCCCCCATGAAAAAATTCAGGCAAATGTTTATTTTTAATAACACCATGATGAATTACTTTTCTTACCTTCACACCATGTCCTATATCGTCGAGAGTTGTATAAACAATGGGTTTCCTGGTGTATTTTTCTCGTTGCACGGGATTTGTTGGAGGTATGATCTTGCCAATCCTTGGTGTGGTTTTAGGGACAGCAAATAATCCAATTTCTCTCCGAGCAACTTTCTCCTTGTGCATCTCCACTTTCTAAGGAAAAAAATCAGGAGATAAACAAATGGTGCTGTACCTTTGAGAACCACTCTACTTGAGTGTTCAAGATTTGGACAAAGAAAAGGGAAAATTCTTGCTCCAATTCACTACTCAGTGATGAAAACTGTAAATATATGAATGGCAGATGAAAGCTATGGTGGCTTGCAAGTTCTGACCTCTATGCTTGAAGAAATCCCAGCTTATTGTAAAATATGTTTATGCATGCAAGGCTTATCATAGTCTTTATCATAGAAATTCTACAGTACAGAAAGAGGCCATTTGGCCCATCGAGTCCACACTGACCACAATCCCACCAGGCCCCACCCCCATATCCCTACATATTTTACCCACTAATCCCTCTAACCTATACATCTCAGGACACTAAGGGGCAATGTTAGCATGGCCAATCAATCTAACCCACACATCTTTGGATGCTAAAGAGTTTCTTGCTACTATGGAATCTTATTCTCACATGAGCCTGCAGAGGAGGAAAAACTAGATAGTGAAATAAACTCAGGTGCTAACAAGGTGCAAAACTAGTCCAAAGTTGGTTAAATGCATTAGTTAAATTGCAGGACATTAATGTCCTGGGATGTGTGTCTTAGAGTGATTAGCAGAGTATTTATATGGGGTTACGGGGATAGGGCCAAGGTGGAATTGCTATTGCTGCAGACTCGATGGGCCAAATGGCCTCCATCTGCACTGTGGCGTTTCTATGATTCTATTGCAGCTCCAACAGCATTCAAGAAATTTGCAATTTATTGCAGCTTGATTGATTGGCATCACATCCATTTTCTCCAGCACCAATACTCAATAGCAGCAGTCTGTCCTATCTACAGGATGTACTGCAGAAATTCACCAAAGATCCTTAAACAGCACCTTCCAGCCCCATGGCCATTTCCAATTAGAAGGACAAGGGTAGCAGATACATGGGAACATCATCACCTGCAGGTTCCCCTCCAAGCTACTCCCCATCCTGACTTGGAAATGTATCACTGTTCCTTCATAATCACTAGGTTAAAATTCCTTCCCTGTCGGTATTTGGATCAACCCACAGCAAGTGGACTGCAGTTTTTCAAGAAGTGAGCTCACCACCAACTTCTCAAGGGCTACAAGGGATGGGCAGTAAATGCTGGCCAGCCAGCAATATCCATATTGCACGATTGATTTAAAAAAATTGTCACAGAATAGATGTTGACTCTGTGTGATGTTATAAAATGGGTGAAGTGCGTGGAAACAAAATAAATTGAGAGAGTCATAATATGAAGTGCTGCCCCATCATTAATTATTTTTATATAATCTCACATAGGGGGTCGGTCTCACCAAATAAACTCTAAGTCCAGGATGGGCGGGAAAACAGGAAAGTTTCAGATCCATTTTTTTGCGTGAGCTCAAATCTGCTACCTTAAGCATTCAGTGCATGAAAAGTCAGCAAAAAATGGTTCCTTGCCTGTAAGGGAAGACAGTGGGGCTTAAGTTGCCTGAATGCTAGCTGGGGGTAGCAGAGAGCGTCATTGCACATGCAAAGGTCTCTAGCAGCAGAGACCTGTCAATCAGCCTCTACTGCTCTCAGCTTGCTTCCATTGCCTCCACAAAGCACCCAATGACACTAACATAGTTTCATATCCCTTCCCGTGCCAATCACTAATGTGGACTGTGCAACGCTTCCCCCCCCCCCCCCCCCCCCCCCCCCACTACTGACCAACCCCCAAAAGGCCCTGCCCCAATAGGCCCCACCCCCAGTGGACCCCACCCCCAATAGGCCCAATGCCTGGTGGGTAGAGCCAGGGTGGCAACACTTCCTTGCTCCCGGCTTCCCTGTGGGAAGTCTCAATGGCTCCTGGTTCTACCGGCAAGCATAGTAAGTCTCACAGACCAGGTTAAAGTCCAACAGGTTTATTTGGTAACAAAAGCCAAATAGCCTTCAGAGTGCTACCCCATCGTCAGGTGAATAAGAGCTCTATTCACAAGCACGGCATACAAAGGCACAAACTCAATTTACAAAACAATGTTTGAAATGCAAGTCTTTACACGTAATCGAGTCTTAAAGGTACAGATAATGTGAGTGGAAAGAGTGTTAAGCATAGGTTAAAGAGATGTGCATTGTCTCCAGACAGGATAGTTAGTGAGACATTGCAAGCCCAGGCAAGTCACGGGGATTACAAATAGTATGACATGAACCCAAGATCCCATTTGAGGCTATCCTCATGTGTGTGGAACTTGGCTATCAGTCTCTGCTCTGCAACCCTGCATTGCCATGTGTTGTGAAGGTTTGCCTCGGAGAAAGCTTACCTGAAGATCAGAGGCTGAATGCCTGGGGAAGTGTTCCCCAATAGGAAGAGAACACTCTTGCCTTGTGATTGTTGAGCGGTGTTCACTCATCTGTTGTCTTAGCATCTGCATGATCTCCCCAATGTACTGTGCAGTGTACCAGGGAGACAATGTTGGCCAAGTTGCAAGAATAGGTACCATGCACCTGTACCATATATATGTACCAGGTAAACATTACATACACTTGCAACTCGGCCAACATTGTCTACCTAATACGCTGCAGGAAAGGATGTCCTGAAGCTTGGTACATTGGGGAAACCATGCAGACACTACGACAACAGGTAAATGAACACCGCTCGACAATCACCAGGCAAGAATGTTCTCTTTCTGTTGGGGAACACTTCAGCAGTCACGGGCATTCGGCCTCTCATCTTCGGGTAATAGTTCTCCAAGGCAGCCTTAATGACACCCCTTAGTGCAGAGTTGCAGAATAGAACACAGTAAGATGTCTCACAACACCAGGTTAAATTCCAACAGTATTTGGTAGCAAAAGCCACTAGCTTTTGGGGTGCTGTCCATCGTCATGTGAGTGGGAGTTCTATTCACAAACAGGACATATAAAGACACAAACTCAATTTACAAAATAATGGTTGGAATGTGAGTCTTTACAGGTAATCAAGTTTTAAAGATATAGACAATATGAGTGGAGAAAGTGTTAAGCACAGGTTAAAGAGATGTTATTGTTTACAGACAGGACAGTTAGTGAGATTTTGCAAGCCCAGGCAAGTCATTACAGATTATAGATAGCCATGTTCCGCACATACAAGGACAATCTCAATCAGGATCTTGGATTCATGTCACACTATCTATAATCTGTAATGACTTGCCTGGGCTTGCAAAATCTCACTAACTGTCCTGTCTGTAAACAATAACATCTCTTTAACCTGTGCTTAACACTTTCTCCACTCATATTGTCTATATCTTTAAAACTTGATTACCTGTAAAGACTCACATTCCAACCATTATTTTGTAAATTGAGTTTGTGTCTTTATATGTCCTGTTTGTGAATAGAACTCCCACTCACATGACGATGGACAGCACCCCAAAAGCTAGTGGCTTTTGCTACCAAATACTGTTGGAATTTAACCTGGTGTTGTGAGACATCTTACTGTGTTTACCCCAGTCCAACACTGGCAACTCCACATCATATCTATCGGCAAGACCATTGTGATTGGTCCACATTGCTAGGAATCAACTGTCATTCTCATGGAGATTGACCACTCCCGGCAAGGCCACAAAGGCAAGTAAGCCCATACGATAGTATCCTGGGCTCATTAAATCAATGCAAAATGTTTTAAATGTATTTAAATAATTTATTCATTTCTGGTGTAAGGTTGACCTCTATGGATATCTGATGCCAGTAAGATTGTGTAAGGTGAGAAACTGGGGGCAAACCTTTTTCTCAGCTCTTGCCTGATTGTACCACTCACCCTGTCCATCAGCCAGTGAGGCACGATGCCCATAGTGTTTAAAATTTTGCCTCATACTGTTCCTGCCACATGGGCATCATTTTGTCACCTCTGATCATTGTAATAATCCCATCAGAAAAACCAATTAAGAAGCAGTGAAATAATTACTGTGCAAATGAATTTACACCTAACTGTTTCTGAAAGAATATAAAACCACATATGGAATATTTTCTCTTATTCACTTTAAAACCACTTAATGTAAACAAACCTGTTACGATTTATATTAAATTTTCTCAGCACAAAACATACTAAGTTTAGGAGTACCCTGTCACACTTTTAATTATGGTTGTGTATGAGTTGAACTCGGCAAATATTTCAGTTGTTCATCTCCACAATCACTGCATAAAATTGTATGTTCCTGTCGGTAGTAAGTAATTGTACAAATGACATGATTATAATATGAATCAGCAACTGTATTAAAAAGAGAATTGTCCTTTCAGCAAGATCATAAAGTTTAAAGAAAGCGGTCCAATGCCAGGAATCAAACTCAGGTCCCTAGCACAGAGAGGGTGTCCTTTTGTGTTTTCAGAATAAAATAGAATCAGAGAATCCCTACAGTGCAGAAGGAGGCCATTTGGCCCATTAAGTCTGCAATGATCACAACTTCACCCAGGCCCCATCTCCACAACACCATGCATTTATCCTACCAACCCCTGACACTAAAGGACAATTTAGCATGGCCAATCAATCTAACTTACACATCTCTAGACTGTAGGAGGAAACCGGAGCACCCAGAGGAAACCTGCAAAATACAGAGAAAATGTACAAACTCCACGCAGACAGTCACCCAAAGCTGGAATTGAACCCAGGTCTCTGGCACTCTGAGGCAGCACTGCTAACCGCTGTACCGCCATGTTGCCAGCTGCTGATCAGAGTTGATTTTATTTCAACAAACAGTACAAGTGGAAGTTAACAGTGACCCTTAAACTGACTACAAAAGAAAGCCAAACTGGCATGTGAGATTGTCACGATGTGATTGTGGGATCAATATTTCTCTCAATCCCAATCTTAATAATCCTTCAAACCATTGTGTCCAGGAGGACATCATTGATCTCTCAAAATCCTGCTCCAATTGCAAAAAAATTACAAAGATTTGAAGAGAAAAGAATTAAGGAATTGCATTTCTACAGCATATTTTGTGACCTCAGCCAATGAAGTACTTTGAAAATGAAGTCTCTATTGGAATGTAGGAAGTGCAGCAACCAATATTGTGCAGAAAACTTGCACGTACAGAAAAGTGTTAACAACCAGACAGTCTGTTTTTAGTCATAGAATAGAAGAATTCCTGCAGTGCAGAAAGGGGCCATTTGGCTCATTGAGTCTGCACCGACTCCCTAACAAAGCATCTTACTCAGGCCCACACCTTGCTCTATCCCGGATAACGCTACGTCCTCCTAATTATATATCTTGGGACAATAAAGGACAATTCAGCATGGCCAATCTGCCTAATTTGTACACCTTTGGACTGTAGGAGGAAATCAGAGCACCCGGAAGGAATCCACACAGACACGGGGAAAAAGTGCAAACTCCACACAGACAGTTACCCAAGGCCAGGACAGAACTTGAGTCCCAGACACTGTGAGGCAGCACTGCTAACCACTGTGCCACCGTGTCGCCAATCAAAGTGACTTTGATTGAAAGGTAAATATTGGCCAGGGTGCTCAGGGTAAATCCTTTGCTCTTTTTCAAATTAATCCATGGGAACTTTTCCATCTGCCTGGGGGAGTAACTGGGGCCTCGACTTAAGGTTTCATCGGCATCGTTGGCAGTGTTGTACTCCCTGAAAGACCCATAAAAATATAATCTTGACAGTTAATCATTACTTTTTGTAACTTATTGAGGTAAGTATTTCCGAAGGATATGCTGATAGCCAATCTTGCATTTAAGAATATTCCCCTTTACTTATTGCATTACTTATTCCTTCAACATACTGAACACTAAATAGCACATATTACATGATATAATGAAATAAATTGTTGATCTCATTGAGGTAAGGTCTTTCCCACAATGTCCTGAGTGGGGATGAATTTCAAAATGAGAAAGGTTTACATCCCATTCTCAGTCACAGAAGAATGGGGCAGCATGGTAGCATTGTGGCCAGCATTGCTGCCTCACAGCTCTAGGGACCTGGGTTTAATTCCTGGCTTGGGTCACTGCCTGTGTGGAGTTTGCATGTTCTCCCTGTATCTGTGTGGGTTTCCTCCCATAATCCAAAGATATGTGGGCTAGGTGCATTGACTATGCAAAATTGTTCCTTTGTGTCCTGGGATACATGGATTAGAGGGATTACTGGCATGGATATATGGTGTTAAGGGATAGGGCCTGGGTGGGATTGTTGACAGTGCAAACTTGATGGACTGAATGGCTTCCTTCTGCGTTGTTGGGATTCTATGAAACTCTATGAAGCACAATTGCCATTAAGTATGTTCCTTACATTTTTAATTTAAAACAAGCAATTTTTTAAAAAATATATTCATTTTAGGGAGGTGAGCATCATTGACGAGGCTGGAATGAATTACCCATTCCTAACTGCCTGTAAGGAGGTGTTGATAAGCTGCCTTCTTGAAGCACTAGGCTTAGGATGGCGTTAGGGTGAGATCAAGATCTTGACCCAGCTACAGCGAAGGAATATAGTTCCAAATCAGGATGTTGTGTGTGGTGAATAAAGTTGTATTTTTGCTTCTGGAAAAATCAATTTTCAAAATGGCTTTCACATAAGCAACACCACAGCATGGTGGCACAGTGGTTAGCACTGCTACGTTATGGCTCCAGGGATTGGGCTCGATTCCTGGCTTGGGTCACTGTCTGTGCAGAGTCTGCACATTCTCTGTGTGGGTTTCCTCTGGATGCTCCGGTTTCCTCCCACAGTCCAAAAGACGTGCTGGTTAGGTAGCATTCGCTGTGCTGAATTCTCCCTCAGTGTGCCCGAACAGGTGCTGGAATGGGGCAACTAGGAGGTTTTCACAGTAACTTCGTTGCAGTGTTAATGTAAGCCTACTTGTGACACCAATAAATAACAAACTAAACAGCAGCTGTATTGTAAGCAGCTATCATTTATTCTGGGCATGGGCTTAACCTTGTGTGCAGGCACCAGTGTGTCTCCCGTTTTGTGAGAATGGACTGTCTAACCATGAGAAACATGAAATAAAGCCAAAAATTGCAACATTATAGCATACAGACAGAATCAGTTCTCCTTGTAGCAGTTCCTGTTAATATAGCCATTACATTGCTGATTTAGAATAAACTGCAAGTGTTGGAAACAGAAAATCAAAAGAGAAACTGCTGGAAAGATTCTGCATTTGAAAGAGGAAATAATAAATTATTTCTTCACCGAAAATATTAACCCTTCCACATCCAGTCACCACTGCGCTGGCTGCTCATTTCTATCATTTTAAGTCTTTATAAAATGTAGTGTGATGCTATTTACACATTGCTCTAAAAACACCGAAGAGGAAGATATTTGCAAGTTTTTTTTGTACAAATGAATCGCAGATGGAGATTATATGTGTTTGTCTTGCAAGTAATTGAGATTTTTTTCAACCCTGTGAAATGTCGAAGCAGCAATGTAAAGATAAACAGTGGAAATCAGGGTGTTTGGTGTTTCTCACTCTGGCACTTAAGTGGATTTTCACTCTGTTTTCGCAGCAGCCAGAGACAGTGTCACAATAACAGCTTTTCACTGAAGATATTGAGCTGGGAAAGAGATTAAACCCTTTGTCTTGACAAAGCTGTTTGTGTTTGGAAAGAACCATGAGAGTGGTGTGCCCAAGCTGTTACTCACTGGCAATGATTCCTGTGTCGTGAACTTTATTAACATCAAACCCCTTTGTGATGTCCATGAATGAGTTTCTGAATCTCCTGCTTAATTACAGCAGGGCGCTCTTGTTAACTGTTTGAGGGCTGCTGCAGGAATCTTGCAAAAAGTTAAGTGAATTTGTGGAATTCTTTGCCGCAGAGCAACCGAGGCTCTGTGACCCTAAGTATGTTCAAGGCTTAGACATTTTTAATCAGTACGGGAATCAGTTGTTATGGGGATAAGGTGGGAAACTGGAGTTGGAGATTGGGCCTGAGTTATAGGGAGCGGTTGGCCAGCTTCAGGCTTTATTCTTTGGAATGTAAAAGAATGAGGGGTGACTTTACTGATTTGTATAAAATCATAAGGGGCATAGATAGAATGAACACACATAGGGCAGGAATTTCCGATTTTGCTCGCCCCTGAACTGGAAAATCCTGCCCAAGGTCAACAGTGCTTTCCATGGTCCGCTCTGATTCCTGTGGCAGGCGGGATGATAAAATTCACCGCGTTGTCTTTTTCCCAAGGTAGGGGAATTGAAAACTACAAGGCTTAAGCTAGGTTTAACTTGAGAAGGGAAAAATTTAAACGGGATTCTTCAAGCAGAGGGTGCTGTGTACGTGAAATAAACTGCCAGCAAAAGTGGTTGAGGCAGATACAATAATAACATTTAAAAAGAATTTGAATAAGTACATGGATAGGAAAGGATTAAAGGGATATGGGCCAACCACAGACAGCTGGGACTAGCTAGGAGGACACCATGATCGACATGACCAGTTGGGCCGCAGAGCCTGTTTCTGTACTTCTTTGTTCTATAACTCTTGCTCTATATTAGATCAGTCATGATCTCATTGAATGGTAGAGAAGACTCAATAGGCTGAATGGCTGTTACATCTTATGGTCTCAATATCCACTGGCACACATAATGAGTTCCGTTAGTTATATTTTCCCCCGAGCATTATTCCTTTGGTTTCGGGTACATCTTCAGATGGACTGTTCATTAAATTAAAATGTTATTTTGTTAACTTTCCATGAATTGGAATTTCTGAAATGTAAGATACACACAGAAAGGGTGATTACTTTTCAAGTTGCCCATTATTGATTATAGTTACCAGAGCATTAAAGAACAGTCCACAGCAATAATTTGCATTAAAGACATTCCACGGATGGTGAAAACAAATCACAGGAGGTACAAAAGTTAGGAAATGAATGAAAATCAGAAGAGATGCATGATGGGCAAGTGATCTGATATGGTCCAGTTTACATTATGGGCCAAAGTTAGAATTGCTCCTGATGAGTTTAAACACATTGAAAACCTGGTTAAGGGACCGAGCAGCAATAAGTTAAGTAGAAGTCAAAGGAGGTAAGTGCAGAGGCAGGTGTTATGAAAATAAAAACAGTCTTGCTGATTAATAGGATTTACAGTTTGAAACTTGGTGGTGGATCATAGGAATATAGGAACACAGGAATTAGAAGCAGAAGTAAACAAATTTAGCCCTTTGAGCCTTCTTCACCATTCAATCAGATTAGAATTGATCTCTCCCTGTTCTCAAAACCACCCTCCTACTTGTTCCCCATATCGTTTTTTTTAAATTGGAGATGTATCTTTCTCCTGCTTGAAAGCATTAATGATTTAGACTCCACCATGCTATCGGGCAGCGAGTTACGCAAATAAAATAAAACTGGATTAAAAAAAATGACATTTTCTGTTCCAGAAAGTCCGGTGGCAGAAGGGAAAGGTACAATGACATCTGCTGGAGGACGGGATGGCTAATCACAAGACTTTACAGACTGTTCAAGTTTATTAATTATGCAAATGCAAGGAGCATGTTGAATCTCATTGTAGACGAAGAGGAAATGGTCCATCACTGTCCAAAGATGTACAGGTTAGGTGGATTGGCCATGGTAAATTGCCTATTAGGGTCCCAAAATGTGCAGGTTAGGGGAGTAAATACATGGGCTTACAGGGGTAGGCCTGGGTAAGATACTCTGTCGGAGAGTCGGCGTGTACGCAATGGGCCAAATGGCCTACTTCTGCACTGTAGGGATTCTATGACAGGCAAAAAGAAAGAGGAGGCGAAGTGGAATGGGGCTGTTAGTTCAGGATGAAATCAATGCTATACTGAGAAAGGAAATTGTCTCAGAAAATCTTGATATGAAATTAGTCTGGGTGTGGCTAAGAAGTAACAAGGGGCAGAAAACATTAGTCAGCATTGTCTATAGGCCCCCAAACTGCAGCAAGTGTATAAATAATGATCATGGGTAACTTCAGTAGTCTTTTAAAAGACTTCTGGATGAGTACATGGGATCTAATGGGATTGGGAGTTATAGACAGTTCTATGGCCTGATAGGTATGGATATGATCGGTGCAACTTGTGGTCCGAAGGGTCTGTTTGTGCTCTAGTGTTCTATGTTCTATATATATTGAACAAACCAAATTAGCAATTAAACTGTGGTGGATGAGTTCCTGGTGTGTGCATAGGATGGGTTTTGTTGACTAGTACATCGAGAAACCTACCAGCAAGCCTGCAATCCTGGATTTGGTATTATGCACTGAGAAAGGGTTATTAATAATTTTGTTGTATGGGGTCCTTTAAAGAAGAAGTGACCAAACATGACAGAATTCTACTTTAGACTGGAAAGTGGAGAAAACTGATCTGAAACTTGGGTCTCAAATCTAAATGAAGGAAACTACAAAGGTATGTAGCATGTGTTGACTAAAATAGATTGGAGAACTTCATTAAAAGGCATGACAATGGATAGGTGGTGGCTAATATTTAAAGAACAAATGTGTGCATTACAACAGTTACATATTTCTTTGTGCCACAAAAACACAAGAAAAATGGTCCAACCATAGCTAACAAAATAAATTAAGGAAAATATGAGTTCCAAAGAGGAGTCGTAGAGGTTATGAGAAAAAGTAGCAAGCTTGAGGATTGGGAGCAGTTCAGAATTCAGGAAAGAGGATCAAGTGATTGATTAAGAGGAGGAAAATATAGTGAGAGTAAACTTGACAGTATCTTGAAAAGAAACTGTAAGAACTTCTATAAGTAAATAAAATGAAAAAGATTACTGAAGACAAATGTGGGTTCCTTACCGTCCAAAAAGGAAGAATTTAAAATGGAGAACAAGGAAATGGTGGAGCAATTAATCAACAATTTCTTTCATGAAGGAAGATATAAATAACTCCCCATAAGTTTACCTATGAATGAATTTTAAAAATGTGAATAAATCAAATGGATAATGTGATGTTATGATTAAAGTTACAGAGTACACGGCTGGTGACCAAGATGAGGACAATTTTAATTCTCTGGGAGGCTAGGATTTGGACCGAATGGATTTGAATAGGTGAAGGTGAGGGAGGTGAGCACAGACCCAAAAGGTGATCTTTTAAATCTACAGGAAGAGTGCAAAATGGAAAAGTAACTGGAAAGATGAGGAACAGTGAGTAGCCTTTTTTATGGATGATATTATAGTATCAGTCTTAAAGAGCAAGATTCCAGGGACAGCATTTTAATGCCCAGTCTTACTTAACCAGAGGAAAGCCACTTGGATACTATGATTCATGACTTTAACAGGCACCTCTTGGAAGGCAGTCACCTGCCTGCCAAAATGAACAGGGTCCTAATTCATGCTAAACCACCATCTTCCTCAGACTTTACTGATTGCTAGTGAATGATGACCCAAAACTGCTACGTCAACAGTGATTACACAGCCATGAGGCAGCACAGCACAACCCAGAAGGAAAAAGACAGTTTGGACCAGTATTCTTATTTTTAAAGTTTTAAAGTTTACAGGACCAGTTCAGAACTCCCTTGTCTATTTGCGGAGGTACAATAACGTACACAGAAAGTCTCTCACTCTCAAAGTCACTGAGTTTTTCAAGTAGCCATTATTGATTATAGTTATCAGAGCTTCAACTGAATTGAAGTCTACATCATCATATTTCTGGTGGAGCCCAAGCCTTATATCTCTCCTTCCCTCTCCCCATCGTACATTTGGCCTGTTGAAGCTTGTATTCTCCAAGCCTCCATGAGTACAAGGACTCAGTGCTACTAATGTTATTTCACTCATAGCATGTTGATGAAGTCCTTGTTCAACTTTAGTAACTTCGGATGTGAACATGTAAAAATAAAGTGTAAATGACCGATCAAAGCATAACGCTTTTAACGCCAATGTTTTCCTTTATTTGAGAAACAGATTCAAAATGGCAGCAGTTGAATAAATATAAAAGGATGATATAAGCATTAAAACACAGACCAAAAATAAACAGAACATAATATCAGAATTAGCAATGCATTCCCAATGACCTTTTAAATGTCAGGTTTAATAACGCATGTGTGTTTTTCATTGGTTTATATTAAGTAAACAGATGCTTTTCATGATGTTTAGATTGCCATGATCTCAGAGATTGTGGACAGAATTTTCTAGCCATTCACTCAGTAGGACTCTCTGGTTCCGCTGCAGTGAGCGGAGATTTAAGAAGTTTATGGACAGCCATAAACTTCTAAGCTTGTATCTAAAGTTTAACAGAATAGCCACTGAAATGCAAGAGAATGGTTGCCTCATTAAGGCAAATGAGGTTTTTAATATAGGAAGTACGATGAAGGCTGATTTTTGTACTTCCATTTTTCCTCACCATTCCCACATCCCTTGACGTCATTGATATCCTGAAATCTATCAGTTTCTGTCATGAACACGCTCACTTGACTGAGCTTCCACAGCCCACTGGGGCATAGAATTAAACTTCATCAAAAACTTTTGGAAGGCTTAAGGAAAAAAAGTTCGGACACTGACAATATTCATGTCATTCCTAATGATAGGTGGCTAAAGAGGATGACTGTCTTCATTTCCTAAACATGCCCAGCTGGTAGAAAGTGAAACAAATCTATCTTTTTGGCACACAGAGCTTACATTTACACTGAGTCCATACGTTCAGGCTTTACTCAATCTGCCAGTCTATCTTCATTACACATTGCTCAGTATTAAAAAGTATATATAAATTCTGAGATATTTCCTGGTCTTTCTGCCTCAACGTATGGCATAGAATCCTACAGTACAGAGGGAGACCATTCAGCCTATCGAGACTGTACCGATCACAGTCCCACCCAGGACTTATTCCCGTAATCCTGTACATCTGCGCTGTTCATTCCCCCTGACACAATGATCCATTTATCATCCCAATCAACCTAACCTGTACATCTTTGGACTGTGGGAGGAAATCAAAACACCCAGAGGAAACCCACATACACATGGGGAGAACATGCACATCCTGTGTACCTGGCGCTGTGAGGCAGCAGTGCTAACTACTGTTATCACCGTGCCGTCCTATGTTACCTGGTCCTTCCAACTGCCCAACCTCCAACCCATATTATGATGACTCCTAGGAGAAGTCATTCTCCTGTCGCAATTCTGATGAAGGGTCATTACCCGAAGTATTAATCTTCCTTTTCCAGATACAGATCTACCTGTATTTTATTATTTTGTTATTGTATTTCAGATTTCCAAAGGATTTTTTTTTTGCTTTTCATCTCCATTCCGCTAGATTTCTTCAAATGGCAAGTTTGAAACCCTTTGAGGCATCAGCATATGTCTGGTTGCAATTTGGATTCACAGAATAGGAGTCTGGAGGATTCACAGAGTAGGAGTTAATATAATACTTTGTCAAGATGGGCTTTAAAATAACTTTACACTGTGGAGAAAACACTAAGTGTGTATGCCCTACAGCCTCATATTCACAATGTAGGTTTGTGAGAAGCTCATTTCACTGATGTTTCTTCATTGCCACAAAGCACCAGTTGTTCTATTCATGAGAGCTTGAAAACATTCCTCTCTCTTTTGTTGGCCAACCTAGCTGGCTATAGATAATTGATGCTTAAAATAGGCTATGAGATTTTCTACAATTGTTCCTCAGCCTCAACACATGCCACAACATCTTCCTGGCTAAGAATTAACTCAGTAACATGTGTGGCAATTATCGGAGTGGTTTAGACTGCTTGAATGAAATTTGAGTAGTGTATGAAGTATCCACTAATTTATAATGTGGAGATGTCGGTGTTGGACTGGGTTGGGCACAATGAGAAGTCTCACAACACCGCATTAAAGTCCAAGAGGTTTATTTGGAATCATGAGCTTTTGGAGCGCTGCTCCTTCATCTGGTGAGTGGAACACCTTCATCACCATCAAACCTATAGATCGCTGAACAAATCGGTACGTTATAGGCATACCTCACCTTACTGCCCTTCTTGAATCTCTCCTGTAGCAGTTGGTGCCTGGCCTCATCACCTCCTTTCACTCCTCTAGCAGACCAAGGAATTCTATAGCAAGATTCTGATAACCAAGAACTCATTTTCTGCTGCTAATACCGATAACTTTAAATTTATGAGTGTCACAAGTAAGCTTACATTAACACGGCAATGAAGTTACTGTGAAAATCCCCTAGTCGCCATACTGCTATCCAGACACATGATAGAGACCCAATAAAACAAGTGCAATGAGTTTTAGTTTCACCTTGTATACTTTCCACATCTTAGAGATATCATAGAATCCCTACAGCACAGAAAGAAGCCATTCACCCCGTCGAGTCTGTACCAACCACAATCCCACCCAGGATCTATTTCCACAACCCCACGCATTTAGCCTGCTAATCTCCCTAGCACTGGGGTCAATTTAGCATGGCCAATCAACCTAACCTGCACATCTTTGGAGTGTGGGAGGAAACCAGAGCACCTAAAGAAACCCATATAGATGTGGAAAGGGCATGCAAGCTCCACACAGACAACGACCCAAGGATGGAATTGAAGCTGGGACCCTGGCGCTGTGAGGCAGCAGTACTATCCTCTGTGTCACCGTACCACCGATTATCTCTGAGCTCTTCCAAGATGAAGGAAAACAAATCACTGAAAAGAAAGAACAACTGAATGAAGATTTATCACCTGAGAAATGAAGTTAACAGAGGCCTCCATTTTGGAGAGCTCTGAGGTCTGCAAGTCCAGCAGTTTGAGTACTTTCTCAGCCAGGTTGTTGATTTGACTAGCTACACTTGCGAGAGATTGGGCAGCAAAGGCCTTGGTTTCCTCAAAAGCTTTTGTCTTGTCCTGAGCCTGTAAGAAAAATAAATTCTTTTAGAGTCTGCTTTCATCAATTGTGCATAACATTCTGTCCAGATACTGAGAAATATTTGTGCAATGTCAAGTAATGTAGTCCACCATTTTTGTAAAAATCCATTCCTCTGGGAATCATGGAACACAATTATCATTTGTTTATTTGTGAGAATATTTGAAACTAATAATAATGTACAAATCCATTCGTAACATTATGGTTTTGCATTAGAACATGGTGAAAATACAATTTCACTTTGTGGTTAGTTACATATGTAAAAAGAATAATGTAGAAGTTTTTTCAAAAGAGAAGCTCTTATAATCTCATTTCATTGCTTGCCATAATGTATAGTTTTAACTCTTTCATGGATGTGGGCGTCATTGGCAATTACGATCAGTACTGGTTGTCCATCCCTAATTGCCCTTGAACTGAGTGGCTTGCTAGGCAATTTCAGAGGGCAGCCAAAAGTCATATCCATTGCTGTGGGTCTGGAGTCACATATAAAGTTAAAGTGTAAAGTTTATTCCTTAGTGTCACTAGTAGGCTTACATTAACACTACAATGAAGTTACTGTGAAAATCCCCTAGTCACCAAACTCTGGCGCCTGTTCGGGTACACTGAGAGAGAATTTAGCATAGCCAAACAACCTAGTCATATGTCTTTCGGACTGTGGAAGGAAACTTGAGCACCTGGAGGAAAACCACACAGATAGAGGGAGAACATGCAGACTCCATATCGTGACCCAAGCCAGGAATTGAACTGTGTCCTTGGCGCTGTGCGGCAGCAGTGCTAACCACTGTGCCACCATGTTCCAGGCCATTTATTCTGCCTTCTCTCAGGTGGGTGAGTACTTGACTTGCTCCGTGGAGAGGTTGGCAGTTGTTATGGAAAGCCAGGGGATGCTGTTAAGAACCATATGCATGCAATCAATTACACCCCCCCCCCCACCCCCGCACCTGTTGGGAATCCATAATGGCACAAAAAACATAAGAAATAAGAGCAGGAGTAGGCCATCTAGCCCTTCGAGCCTGCCAGCCCATTCAATAAGGTCATGGCTGATCCAAAAGTGGTTCAGTTCTACTTACCCGTGTACTCCATAACCCTTAATTCCCTTACCGATCAGAAATCTCTCTACCTGTGAGTTTAACATATTCAACGAGGTAGCTTCCACCACTTCAATGGGCAGAGAATTCCAGAGATTCACTACTGAGAGAAGAAGTTCCTCCTCAACTCTGTTCTAAATCACATTCCCCCCCCCCCCCCCTTATTTTAAGGCTGCGTCCTCTAGTTCTTGTTTCCTTTCTAAATGGAAAGAATCTCTCTGCCTCTACCCTATCTAGCCCCTTCATTATCTTATATGTCTCTATAAGATCACCCCTCAGCCTGCTAAATCCCAATGAGTGCACCAGTCCTAAGCACCACTCTCTCACCCTCCCCAATTTTTGGCCGCTGTTGTACATGACGCAATGCCATCCTTCATCTGCTCCATTCCCCTCCAATCAAGGCTTTAGGAATTCTGGGTGGACAAGGCCTATCTTGACACCAACTAGTAAATAGAGGACAGAAAACAGAGGTTTCTCCTCCACTATTGGCGTGGAGCCTTAACCAAAATCTCGCATTTATGGACAAATAGAGATCCCCTGCTCTACTTTGACCACAGCCTGGTCTTGCTCTTTATGGCCTTCAGCCTTTTCTCAATAACCTTTAGCTATTCCTCTTTCACACTCCACCCTCACTTTGTCACCTTTGACCTCCCTTCATCAGCTTCGATCTTTCCCTCAACACTCTTGACCTTCCCTTGATCACCCTCGATCTACGCTGCTCCTATGTTTCATGTACACCACCAACTTAATCACAAAATCTTGTGTTGTAATGGTTGTTCATTACATACAAATTCATTTCGATTAGTTTCCCACAATGTACCACTGGCGTTTTCATCCCACTTCTACCCGTTCAGCAGGAGAATTTTGTTCTTCTAACCTGACGTCGGAAACTTTGCTTTCTGCCCTATTGAGCAACTCACCCACTTCTTTCCCCTCCAACTTCCTCATACACATTAAATTCTGCCCTGATGCTACGTCAAAGTTCAGAACATTAGTTAACAATGGTTTTTTGTACTCAGGTTGAGTTGTAGAGTTTATGTTGTGCTTTTTCCAAACAAATATTCACAGCAAATTGGAGATGGAGTGAGAAAGGAGCATTTGATTAATAAAGATCTGAACAACCAACATGCTGTCCCAAACTCAACCTGTTCAATAGTTAACAAATGCCAATTATAAAAATCCAGACAAATAAATCTGTGTTAATCATTGCAATACACAGGTAAACACGTTTAGCTACATAAAAGCACCAATTTCGTAGCTTTTTCATGGAAATAGCCCCAGTGTGAATACAGAATCCCTACTGGGCAGAAGGAGGGCATTCAGCCCATTAAGACTACACAGAGTCTCTGACAAAGTGGGTGAGATCTTACAGCCTTGTTTGCCCCGAAACTGTAATATTCTGCCAGGGGCCAATGGACATTTCCATGGTCTGCCTCTCGCCCGGTCTACTTTCTGTGGCAGGCTGGACGGTAAAATTCCAGCCAGTGTCTTGCCCAGGTCTCTGCCCCACCCTATCCTCATGCATTTACCATGGCCAATCCATTTAACCTATACATCTTTGGACACCAAGGGGCAATTAATTATGGCCAATCCCCCTAAATTACACATCCTGGGACACAAAGGAACAATTTATCATAGACAATCCTCTGAATTTGCACATCTTTGGACTGTGGAAGGAAACCAGAGTATCTGGAGGAAACCTATGTAGACATGGGGAGAACGTGCAAACTCCACATAGACAGTGACCAGCGGTTGGAATTGAATCCAAGTTCCTGGCACTGTTAGGTAGCAGTGCTAACCACTGTGCCACCATGCCTGCCCTTTTTGATAATTAAAGAATTTACATTAATTTGATACCTCAATGTGAACAGTACATTATTTTCATAACTTTTCAAGTAAGTGGATAATAAATCACTTTGAATGCACTTTGCCCAAAGATAAAAATATGTATTTATTCATCTCATCATCTTTACTCACTTTCTTTATTAAGTGAACAACATTTTCATATCAGAAATGCAGTTATTAGAAATCAACAGGCAAATAGCCATCGATTGCTAAGACGTCTGTTCTATGCCATTTCTTCTCAAATAGAAACATGTGAATTTGAAAAGCAAAAAGAAAGTCAGCTTTTTTTATTCTAATTGATGTCAAGCAGAAATGCATTTGCATTTTCACCGCTTGCGTCTTAAAGTGAAACTTCCAAATGCTGATCGAGATCAGAAAGGAAACCTGCAACTTCTGCTATCAATCTGGTTCACAGGCGGTCACAAGTGTAAGATCATGAAAAAAAATTATTGGGGAGGGCAACGTTTCAGCAGTATCAGTTACGAGTGAATTAACAAAGCCATGGGAGAATTCTGAAGAACATTGTTCTCCTGTTTGAGTTTGTATTGTTTTACAAATTAGTGTAAAAATTCTCTGGCACCCTCAGTTTCCTAAAATCATTATTAATAATGAGAAAATTGAATTAGTTCTGTATCTGGCCAATAATTCATGCTCAACTGATTTGTATGGAAGAAAATTTAAATCTGAATATTGAGAAAACAATAACGACACCAAATTGTAAAGTGTTTGTGAAATGACTTACACATGATGCAGTCTAAACATTACATTAGTATCAACCCTTCAAGATTGATGGCAAGACTTATTGAATCTTTCTTTAGCATACGGACATTATTTCAGCTACATAAACTTCTGAAAATCTAGGCCTTCATAATTCTAAAAACATTCAGCTAATTTCCATGAGTATCCATTAGCTACAGGTATTGAAATGCGGAGCACACAACTGCATTGAAACTAAAAGCATGCTGTACTGCCAGCCTCTCAGTGCAGTGCTTTACAGAGCTAAGGAAGGTACATTGGGGCAGAAAAGTCTTTGCATATCAGAATTGTTTAAAATTCTCAACACAGAACATGTCAAACACACTTACAGGTTTTGTAAGCATATCATTAACTTTTGATACCATTTAATATATCAAAAGTTAGCTTTTGATTCAGAGACTCTCATTCAAATATTTGTTTGGAATATCATTTTATGAGTTCATTTGGTTAGTGGACTTGGGGTCTAGACTCTCTGAAGTGTTGAACTAGTAACAGCATTAAATGTTACGACTTATATATTCAATACCGTAATCATACTCTTTAATGAATGATATGACTTGCAAGCTGCCGTAAAGCTAATAGAGAAGTACACATGTATGGTTCACGTGAATAGGGAGTGCATTGCTGCTATGGTGAGACTGGTCATAGTTACAAATACTTAAATTAAATTCACATACCTGTATGTAGTTATTCTCACAGTACTCTGCTACCTTCTGAAGGTTTGTGTAGCTTTCCATCAAAGCCTGTCTGTCTGCAGGGATATCTTGTTGAAATAAGCTCTGCATTTCTGCCATTTTGCAGAGACTGTTCTCATTTCCTTCTTTCTGTGAACACTCAGGTTTTTAACTTGAGGTTTCCCCGGCCTCAGCTTATTTATTGTGATCTTTCAATCAGAAGCATTCTGGGCATTTTTTTTACAAAACCAGAAAAAAATAGTGCTTTATACAAAAGCATTGTTTGTTTAAAAAGGTCATGTCAGAGGGTTCCTTCTGCAGAGTTTCTGTTTGAATAACATGTTAAGTGAAAACATAAAAATGGAAAGATTCTACATTTAAGAGACAAATTGAATTTTTAATATAACAGAATCCTTTGAAGTTTGTTTTTTGCAAGATCAATTTCCCTTCAAAGCCAATGGTCAAATGTGTTCCCTTACAAGATTATTTACCCTTTTTAATAGCAATCATATAAGGAGAACATAGTTTCAATTGTGCTGTTGGTGGGTCCCACCAATTCAGATAAGAATGGAAAATTGCCTTCATGACTTTCATACCACTTTATAGGTCTGCTCCTGGAATTTGTTACTATTGGAAAACAGTATATTGTGCAGTTCTGTATAAATTACATCAATGCGTTTTTACCCATATTGCATTGCTTTACGTGATCTTCAGAACAAGATGCAGAAACACTAAATTGTTGAAGGAGACATTATCTGCCTGAGCAGAACACTGCATTTGCCTGAGAAAGACACGGAGTGTTGAAAGCTCGCAATTTTACTATCAAATAAATCGGTTGGATTAAAAATTGGTGTTGCTAAATTCTTAGTGAGTTCTTACCACCCCAATCCAACGCCGGCATCTTTATATCAGAGCAGGACTGAGCCAGGAGGAAAGGGATAAGATCATTTCAGTTAGCATGACATAGCCTTCTTTATGAATAATGAGAAACAAAGACAAAAGTGGCACCATCTTCGATTCTAACTCATTGCTCTGGAAATTGGATTGCATAAGCAATAAGGTTTTCAGTACTATGAAGACATGAGACTTTTGAGTGGACCTACCATATATTAAGCTCATCTTTCTCTTCATCCTATCAGTAACTGCAACATGATATTTTACATCCTATCCTTTCCTATTCCTCTATATACTCTATGGACGGTATGTTTTTTGTCTGTATAGCGCGCAAAAAACAATACTTTTGACTCTATTTCAATACATGTGATAATAATAAATCAATTCAATTCAATATAAGATTCCCAAATGATTCAGCCAGTAGTACGAACAAAAAAAATTACAGCACAGGAGCAGGCCCTTCAGCCCTTCAAGGCTGCAGCAATCATGATGCCCCTCTGAACTAAAACCCCCTCGATTCCCATCCTATTATGCTGATATGATTACCCAAATGGCACCATCCATATAATGAAACTTCCACATGCAATGCACATATTTAAAAAAGGCAATTTGGCACTTTTTAAGTTATCTTGTTTTCTCTTTTCAAAATTGAAAGTAAATCCTGTTATATGGGTTTTGCCCAAGTAAAGATCCCATTATTAATAAATTCATTTTTTATGAGCAAAGTGTATTCAGACAGCCTAGGCATAACTTTTCTATGCTTAAGGATAAGATTTTCTGGCCACGCACACTCCAAGATAGGAAATTCCTACCTAAGATCCATGGACTTTCAAAGGGGCCATCATACTTTCTGTCCTGCCCACTATGATTCCTGCGGCAAGTGGGACTGGAAAATTTTGCCCTAATTGTCATTTTGGGTGACAAAACTGGTGTTTTCAATCATGCAATCATGCCACACTTCTTTATTAGAACTGAGGTGAGTTTTGAACCTTGTATGAGTAGGTGGGCCTAAGCAGGCCAGTAAGACACAGAGATCAGATGCTGTTTTTAAAGAGCATCTGAATGCAGATGCTAAAGTCTAGCAGAGGCTAGACTTTTGGAATGCAGAGGCAAAAGTTTAGCAGCCTCAAGAACAGGTCTACACTCTGATTCAACCACCATGCCCTTGAGGTCTTGATTCAGGAACAGAGACATGTCCTTTACCCAAGGGATAGTTCCAGGAAGCATACCAACCTCACATCTCTAACCTAGGAAGCTATTGTCCAGGAGGTCAGCACGGCTGCCAACTATTCGAGAAGCATCAGACAGTGCAGGAAGCAGGTTAATGATCTCACCCACTCCACCAGGATAAATCCTCACTCAACAGCCTCCACTATCAAATTCTCACCACGCCATCATGACTTCAAATAGTGACTCGCTTCACAGATTTCATGCATCCATTATCAATGGACATATATCAACACTTGTTCTTTCACTTCACTACTGTCACATTGCTCATACTCCATCCTCTGGCCCTTCTGAAGAGGGCATACCTCTTTGCATAGCCAAATTGTGAAGGACATAGCAAACTGCGATCATGCCACTTTTGCAGTCCAGACATCTGAACCGCATCTTCAAAAGTCCTAAGGTTTGTACATTGAGTGAGTGTGTGAAGCTGTGAGCAGCAATGTTCTTCTATGAGTCTGAGGACAATGCACTAGAGTCATTCAGCCACTGGGTCACCCTCATCCCCCAGAAACCATCCCTATAGGTGTTCTGGATCCAGTTATCATTTTGATGACCTTATCATCCTTCCCCTAAGCCTATCACCCATGCTTGGACATCAACTCACCCCATGTGAACTCTGGGTGCATTCCCTTCAGTAAGCACAGTGGTATCCCTTAGACTCCTTTATTTGGGAGCTTTTATTTCAGTCTTGTCCCCTCGGTCTTTCCTCTGCCTCCATTGTTCATCATCCTTATCCAACTCGATGCCCCTCTGCCTACCATCATAGCTCCTCCCCTCGATCAACCCTTGCACAGCCCTCCTTCAACATAGCCCCCTTGTCTTCATCAACATCCTCCCCTCACCACGCATCACATCCCCGATCAAACTTCAGATCATTGGAGTGGAGGGTCCGTAGCACAGCTTCTATCAGCTTGTCCTAGAGAGGGAGGGCATGGACCTGTCTGGCCCAGCAGAGTGGCATTCAGTGTAACAGGACTGGCACAGCACTAGGCCAAGTAGACTATATATGTTGAGCTCACCTCAAAGTCTCATGTGAGCTGAGGGCCATCTTATGGACATTACCTTTTTTCAAATAGGTTTGCGGATGACATGATTTCTCACTGATGTGTTGCAAGATTGGGACGCCTGATGCGATGGCAAGGATTAACTGTTTTAATGAGCATTCATGATGTGCAAATGAATGCTAATGGAATTCGCGCCACTGTACAGCAGGAGAACTGAACCGTCATTGGGAAATTGCAAATTGCTTTGACGCTGGAGGTTTCCAACTTTTTGGCTCCTGATGGATTCTCTACTTCTGCCCACTGCCAAACCCGAGGATGAAGTAGTGGTGGGTGAGGGAGAGAAATGGAACAGGGGTATGATTTTTGATGAAGTATGATCTATGATTTCAATAATTTCTATGATAAGATAGAGGCCAACCCCAAGCTCACCCCCACAACCTGGGAGATGGGCAGAGCGGGAATTGGCTCCTCACCCGCCAATGTTAAATCTCATGCATCCATTATTGGTGGACATATATCAACATTCGTTCTTTCAGAGTTACTTTCACGTCACTACTGTCATATCCATCCTCTGGCCCTTCTGGAGAGGGCACACCTCTTTGCATAGCCAAATTGTGAAGGTCATAGCAAACTGTGATCATGCCACTTTTACAATCCAGACATCTGAACTGCATCTTCAAAAGTCCTAAGATTTGCACATTGTGTGGGTGTGTGAAGCTGTGAGCAGCAGTGTTCTTCTGTGAGTCTGAGGACAATAGTTAAATAAATAGTCAAGAATCAATTCAACTTAAATACAATCCAACTGACCCTGACAATATGCTGTCCCTACCATAATTCTGCTGGCATGGAAATCTACCTGCCCAGTATGCTGGGTGTGCTTTAAGGTATGATCTATTGGATCTTATTCTTGGGATCTGTTGTTATTCTGGCAATGGGGGGAGGGGTGGGTGCCACTAATGAGACCTTGGTACTGCCAGGGTTGCTGATGCTGCCAGCCAATTGTATTATTGTGTTGTGCCAACGAAAGAAAGGGCGTAAGTTCTATTTCCCACAGTGGGCTCTCTCAAGCCTGTTCACGCTGGCATTCTTCACCATGATGTGGGTAGGTGCTAAGTGGATGCCAGATAATTTCCCATGATAGGTCATGGAAATCAGTAGTTAAATACGAAAGCCGCTCTTGTGTAATGTCTAGCAGCAAACTTCAGAAGAGCTTGGCACCACTCCAGCCTCTTGAATAAAAACATTGCTTGAGTTGGGCAGAAACACAAATGGAGAGAATAATCTTAAAATAGAAATGGGAAGCACCATTTACTTTTGCAGATGTAGCCATAAAAACTATTTATGAGCCCTGTGGGCATTTTTGTAAGAGAAGACAAAATGGCCCTGCATCGCCTTGAGACAGTTGGCACCAATGCCTGTTATTGTATGAAGAAAGCTTGGGGGAAAGTGCAGTTGATGCATTATGTCACATATGCACCATTAATACACCACACAATGTTTCAGCAGCTTTGGAGATTCACCTGCCTGAGCCGCAAGGGGATGATTCACATAGGAATGCCACTCACTTGACGGTGTTGTACAGGGGAACATTCTATTTGCAGCATTATTGCACTTGTGGAAAGTTAAAATCATAAATAATGGGCTCAGCTGTTCCTCTGTGACTCAAATTTAAGTGTGGAGCTTAAGCTTTGAAGGACCCTGACATGGGCAGCATGGTAGCACTGTGGTTATCATTGCTGCTTCACAGCTCTAGGGACCTGGGTTCGATTCCCGGCTTGGGCCACATTCTCTTTGTGTCCACGTGGGTTTCCTCTGGATGCTCTGATTTCCTCCCACAGTCCAAAAATGTGTAGTTAGGTTGATTGGCCATGCTAAAATTGTCCCTTAGTATCCTGAGATGTGTAGGTTAGAGGAATTAGTGGGTAACTGTGTAGGGATATGGGGGTAGGGCCTGGCTGGGATTGTGGTTGGTGCAGACTCGATGGGCCATTGTAGGGTTTCTATGATCCTATGACACCCAAACTTCCTTCGATGATTTGTAGTCAATTAATTCCTTTCACAATTTTCATTGACACATTCATTTGACCCCATCTGCAGTGAGTATATTTCAGAAAGTACTTCCCTGACTGTTAAGGACAATCGGGCTTCCTGAGGTTGTGAAGAGCTCTGTATTAATATATGGGTCTTTCTTGTCTTCTTTCTTTGCCATCCTATGGAAGGGGTGAAGGAACAACAAGAAATGGAGGCGAGGAGAGGAAGCCAATATGGCAGGAGCCACTAACCACTTACACATAACTCTTTATAGTATGTCAAGGACAGTACTTCATTTAACTCTTATCTGCATATCTTCTGGGGATACAAAATCTCATATCAATGCACCTCATGTGGGAAGATTTTCCATCAAGAACTTTGAATGGTTGGTATTTTTCCAACATCTGCCTTTTCCAGCAAAGATTTAAATATCTGGAATTATGACAACCCCAAGCTAATTTGGATGCCAGATAATTTCCCATGATAGGTCATGGAAACCAGCAGTTAAATACAAAAACAGCTCTTGTGTAATGTCTAACAGTGAACTACAGAAGAGCCTGATACTGATCCAGCCTCTTGAATAAAAACATTGCTTTAGTTGGACAGAAATACAAATGGAGGCGCTACTGTTTAAAAAAGGAGGTAGGCAAAAGGCAGGTAACTATAGGCCGTTTAGCTTAATTCCTGTGGGGAATGTAGGGAAAATGCTTGAATCTATCATCAAGGAAGAAATAGCGAGACATCTCAATATAAATTGTCCCATTGGTAAAATGCAATATGGATTCACAAAGGGCAGGTCACATTTGACTAATTTGGTGGAATTATTTGAGAACATTACATCCGAGTGGACAATGGGGAACCTGTGGATGTGGTGTATCTGGATTTCCAGAAAGCACTTGACAAGATGCCGCACCAAAGACTGCTACATAAGACAAAGGCGCACAGTGTTATGGGTAATGTATTAGCATGGAGAGACTTTCATATTAAACTACTGATTTCCATGATCTATCAAGGGAAATTATCTGGCATCCAAAAAGTGGGGGTAAATGGTGTTTTTCTGATTAGCAATCAGTGACTAGTGGTGTGCCTCAGGAATCAGTTTTGGACTGCAATTGTTTACGATTTACAAAGAGATTTGGAATTGGGAACCAAGTGTAGTGTGTCAAAATTCACAGATGATATTAAGATGGGTGGAAGAGCAAAATATGATAAGATGCTGGAAGTCTGCAAAGGGATATAGATAATCTAAGTGAGTGGACGACAGTCTGGCAGCTGGAATATAATGTTGGTAAATGTGAAGTCATCCACTTTGATGGGAATAACAGCAAAATGGACAATTACTTAAATGGTAAAAAACTGCAGCATGCTGCTGTGCAGGTAGACCTGGATGTCCTTGTGCAGGGATCTCAAGGAATTGGTTTGCAAATGCAGCAGTTAATTAAGAAGGCAAATGGAATTTTGTCCTTCATTGCTAGAGAGATGGAATTTAAAAACAGCCAGATTGTATTTCAGTTGTATAAAGTACTGGCGAGGCCACACCTGGAGTACTGTGTACAGTTTTGGTCTCCTTACTTGAGAAAGGATGTACTGGCATTGGAGAGAGTCCAGAGGAGATTCACCAGATTGATCCCGGAGTTGAGGGGGTTGGCTTATGAGAGACTGAAGAGACTGGGGCTATACTCATTGGAATTCAGAAGAGTGAGGGGAGATCTCATAGAAATACGTAAGACTATGAAGGGAATAGATAAGATAGAAGCAGGGAAGTTGTTTCCGCTGGCAGATGAAACTAGAACTAGGGGACATAGCCTCAAAATAAGGGGAGCAGATTTAGGACTGAGTTGAGGAGGAACTTCTTCACACAAAGAATTGTGAATCTGTGGAATTCCCCGCCCAGTGAAGCAGTTGAGGTTACCTCAGTGATTGTTTTTGAGGCAAGGATAGATAGGTTTTTGAACAATAAAGAAATTAAGAGCTATGGTGGGTAGGTGGGTAAGTGGAGCTGAGTCTACAAAAAGATTAGCCATGATCTTATTGAATGGCGAGCAGGCTGGAGGGGCCAGATGACTTACTCCTGCTCCTAGTTCTTATGTTCTTATTATTTGAAAATTCGAAATCCAGGCAATTTGTGCATTTTTAAAAAGACAAATAAAATCAGTTGGTACTTTCAGTAGAATTGTTTATTTGGAACACGTAGCATTTTTTAAAATGTATTAGTCTCAAGTAGGCTCACATTAATACTGCGATGAAGTTACTGTGAAAATCTCTTAATCTCCACACTGTTCGGATACACTGAGGGAGAATTTAGCATGGCCAGTGTACTTAACCAGCTTTTGGACTGTGGGAGGAAACTGAAGAACCCAGATGAAACCCACACAGATATAGGGAGAACATGCAGACTCTGCACAGACAGTGACCCAAGCTGGGAAAGGAACCCAGGTCCCTGGCACCATGAAGCAGCAGTGTTAACTACTGTGCCAATCTGCTACCCATGTATTCCATGCAGTTGGGAGCTCTCTCAATTTGAAAGCAAAATTGTTTTTATTCAATTGTGGGACATGGGCATCGCAGCATTTATTGCCCATCCCTGGTTGCCCTTGAAAAGGTGGTGGTGAGCTGCCTTCCTGAAACACTGCAGTCCATGAGCTGTAGGTTGACCCACAGTTTTATGTAATTTAGGTGTTCTGAATTTCAATCTTCGAACCAAAACATCAACAAAAGCAATTTTGTGATAACCTGCTGTAGGTTGGACAATGATTAGCCAAGCTTAATTTGAATGTGAACTTTAAAAAAGTCAAATGCAGAACCCTCAGCATTAACAATAGAGGGAACACAGATCACATGGGGCTACAAGTTCTCAAAGACAACTTACATCTGGTGCCTCATAGCACCAGAGCTATATTCTGGCCTCAGGTGACTGTCTGTGCAGAGTTTGCACATTCTTCCTGTGTCTGTGTGGGTTTCCTCCAGACGCTCTGGTTTCCCCCCAAGAATAAAAATGTGTGGGTTAGGTTGATTGGCCATGCTGAATTGCCCCTTAGTATCAGAGGGTCTGGCAGGGTAAATATGTGGAGTTACAGGAATAGGGCGGAGGCAGGATAGTGGTCAGTGCAGACTCGATGGGCCAAATGGCCTCTTTCTGCACTGTAGGGATTCTATGATCATGCCATTAAAATTCAAACCTGAGTAACTGCTTTTCTCAGTCATTTTCTGTACATTTGAACTGAATACTTGCGCTTCTGATCTAGCCACTCCCTAGCCAAGCTGTTCCAGTACAGCTACAACACTGGCCCAGCCAGCAATATGAAACATTTCCCAGACGTGTCCCATCCACAAAAAACAGGGCAAATCCAATCCACCCCATCAGTCCACTTGCAAACATCAGCAAAGTGATGGAAAGTGTCTTCGGCTGTATTATCAAGCGATACTTACTCAGCAATAATCTACCCTGGTTCTGCCAGGGCCACTTAACTCCTGACCTTGTTACAGACTTTTTCCAAACATGGTAGCAGGGACAAAGGCTGGAACTCTTTGACTGTTCACACCCTGCTGTTGCTGCCAGCGCGAATGGAAAATTTGGCAGTCAGCCAAAACTCCTTTCACTGCAGCAGCACTGGAGAATCCAGAAGTGGGCGAGGTCAGAGAATCCAACCCATTATCTTTAAAGATTTCCTGGGTGTCACTGTCAGACTGTTGCTTGACTAGTCTGTGGACTGGTATTTGACCATATTTGACCAACAGATGCTGGTCAGGAGAAGTTTGCAGGATGGACAGAGTTGACTTTGCCATTGTCATTTATGGTGCTTAGGTTGATGTGAGGTAGTCCATCCGGTTTTGTTCCTTACTGACTTTCTAGCAATTATGATACAACTGAATGGCTTGCTCGACCACTTGAGAGTCAACCACATTGCTGTGGGTCCAGAGACACACGTAAGTGAGACCAGTTAACAACGGCAGATTTCCTTCCCTAAAGGACATTAGTGAACCAGATGAGTTTTTACAACAGTCGACGATAGTTTTATGGTCATCATTAGACTTTTAATTCCATTTGCTACGATGGGGCTTGATGTCAGACCCCCAGAGCCAAACCCTGGCTCTATGGATTACTAATCCAGTGACTATGCCACCTCCCCTCTGTTATACCTCTACGCTGAACAGAACCACCTTTAAGGAATGTTGAGGAAGAATCATTTCTAGGAACAATCCAGATAGTCTCTCTGGAAATAATGATACAGAATGACCATAATGCTGGTATGCTTTACATACACTCACAATCTTATCGGCCATTCACACCATGCTCCAGCTGCAGCGAGGTTGGAGAATTTGGTGCCCAGCCAAATTACTTTTCACTGCAGCGGGAAGGAAAATCCTGCCAGCGTGAACGGCCTTAACATTCTGGCTATAGTATCTGGGCAACCTGAGATTTTTTTGGATGGGACATTAGTTTTATTTAAGTGGCTAAGTTAAAAACAAATGCACCAAACCTTATTTACACTCCTATTTTAACTCCAATGAATCAACACCTTAACAATGTTAGTGGTAATTCATGCATTCATATCTAAACGTGGATGCACGAAACTGCTTTGCAAAAGCTTTTTGCAAAGAATATCTAGCCTTTCCTCCTCAATGGCAAAACCAACGCTCACATGTTCATGGTGCAGAGGTTGCTTACAGTGTTTCTAACATTACTCACCCCAATCTGCAATCTCAAACCACCAGGCAGACAGTATTTCCTGTTACATAGACTTCTGGCCCATTACAGGCTCCCAAACATGAGCGACAAAAGCACTCAGGTCAAGGGTGACCCAATTAGACACAAAGTAAATTTCCTTCTATTCTGCCACGATAATAGCCTCTGTCTCAGCATCAGGAGATGCACCTTACTCCAGTAGTCTTTATTATGCATGAATAAAATTGTCCTATAGTACTAAATTAGGGATGTATCAATACTGGCGATAAAGAAGTGTTTGTGTGTGGCTGGATAAGTGGGGGTGATGCACAATGCCCACTCATTGTCCACTACAGAATACCCCCAATTTGTATTACATAGGATCATTTCAGCAGCAGATGGAGGAGACTTTCGATATTTATGGTACATGGATCTGAATTGAACGCATGCGCTCCAAAGATTTCAATTAGCAGAGTAAATTTCCCAATTCTCTCCTCAGATTATGTTACAGCACTAATTACGGCATGCATGTGTTTATCATAGAACTTGGCTCAAAACCAAAGTTACTGTGCATTATATGAGACCATTTCCCTTTAAAAGATGACTGGAATTAAGTGTAGCTCCACCTTCCTGTCTGTACTTCCTGCTTATTCATTTCACTGAGGTTGATGAAGGTGGTTTGCAGGCCTCTTCCACTGAGCTGTTCATTAGGGTATTTGTCTAAATTATGATTGTTGTTATAATACTGGTTAAGTTAAAATATCCAGTACAATATTGTGGATTTTCTGTTGTTGCTTGCCTTTAATCCTTTTAGCTGTAACTCTTTGCTTGGGGCAGGTTTGAATGGCAGTGCAGTCTTGGTTTTCAGTGCAGACTTAATGCTTATTGAGTGTGATAACGTCGAGCCCTTTGTCCATTAAACAGAACTCCCACTCCTGTAGGATGTCTGGGTTAAATGCTCACTTGATTTTGAGGTGCTTAGGGAACTGTTCTTAGCATTACCATTGTCAAATTACAAACCTATCTAAATACGTAAATCCTTGCCTGCTTTTACCACTGTAGTGCATTGGAGTAGGTTTCATTTTCACGACAGAACAGCTGTGTTTGCCTGACTTTTGCAGGTTGTTGTCCTCTTGATATTCTGAAGTTTGCTGGTGTGTGTCACATGTCTCTGAATTGATCACTCAGCTGTTGAGAACTGCTACATTGTGGGTGCATGTTAGACTAATCTGTAACTGGAGCCTGAACCGTACCAGCATCTTGGTGAAATCAAAGAATCCTAACAGTGCAGAAGAAGGTCATTCGGCCCATCGAGCCTGCGCCATCTACAATCCCACCCAGACACTATCCCTGTAATCCCATGTATTTACCCTGCTAATCGCCTGACACTAAAGGACAATTGAGCATAGCTAATCAACCTAACCCACACCTCTTTTGACTGTGGGAAGAAACTGATACATCTGGAGGAAACCCACACAAATATGGGGAGAATGTGCAAACCCCGCACTGTTACCTAAGACCAGAACTGAACCTGGATCCCTGGCGTTGTGAGACAGCGATGTTAACTGCTGTGCCAACATGCCACCCCAACTATCAGCAGGAAAGTACACATTACCTCACTTGGGTCACTGCACTAAATAGGGTGGTTCCTGCAGGCTATGTGGCCTTTGTAACTTTTGCTCTAACTATCTGGCAATTCCTCCTCTCGTGCTCTCTCTCTCTCTCTCTTTCCGTCTTTTTTCCTCACGCTTCACTCCCTCCTCTAATAAGGCTGCAAAGTGATAGCGATAGATCAAGTGAGTGGACAGCAAGGTGGCAGTGGAGGATATAGCAAAGTGGAGTAGGGAACGTAACATTCATTTTGGCTTTTAAAAAAATTGGAAAGGAGAATATTTTTAAAAAGCATGAAACTTATAAAAATTGATGTTTAGAGGAACTAGGGTGTATTCGTACAAATAACATGGAATAGCATGCAATTACAGCAAGCGATTAGGAACATCAATGGCAGATTGGCTTTTATTGCAAGAGGAAGGGAATGAAAGAAAAAATAACTCTTGTTGCAGTTGCGAAGGATTTTGATGAGATCAGACTTGGAGTACTATGCACAATTTTAGTAGCCATGTCTGAGGAAAGATTTACTCACTTTTAAGGCAGTTCCTTGGGAGAAGATTGAGGATTTGAGTTCCCTAGGTGACCTCTCAGGCTCTGTTAAGCAGAATGACAATTTGTAGATGTTTCTGGTTCAACATCTGGATCTCTTGACGAATGCAGCATTCCTGGTCTGTTTGGTTGGGTAGATGACATTTTGACTGTGTGGGAGGTTGCTTCTATGTGGCTACTAGTGCAAATCTCACCATGCCATTATCTTTTTTAGATGAGCTAGGGCCACGGATGGAATAATGTCAGTTATTATGATGACCAAGTGAGCTTGGTCTCAGATCCAAACCAGCTTTCCAAGTTGGAGATCTGGTAGATGGTCTGCCTTGTGATGTTTGTCATAGTTCCACGTCTGACTGGAATGATTTTCATCTTCTTTCTCCTTCATCTTGTCCATGTCATCAGCAGTGTGTGTGCGTATGTGTGTGTGTATGCGCGCGCGTGCATGGCAGAGAATAGAGGTGAGTTCTCAATCTTGTTCCCATTGGGAGTTTACATGGTTCTAAACCATTTTGGGGTGGAGTTGGATAATAGCTCAGAGGTGCAAGTTGGATGTCCTCATTCTTCATCAGCAATATTTTCACTGTGTGCCCTCTCCTTTCAGCTCAGTCATTGACTTGAGAGTTTTTGAGTGAACTGACAGCATAGACAAATCAATATAATGCCATGAAATCATTAGCATATTCATTGGCAAACTGCAATCCATTGTCTTGAGTTTACAAGGTCTTGGATTCCATGTGTTGTACATTTTCTCCTTCAGCAATGTAATCGCTGCTTCAGAAGTGTGACCCTGCAGTTGCTAGACTTCTATTCATCTCTAATAGTGGTCTACTGCACTCAGAATCATTTCACCAGAGACTTTCATCCTAAGATGCTCCCGTAGCCTTAATGGAAAGGACGTCAACTGTTCTCTTGCCCCTGATGATGATTATCATGAGTAATACAGTTTGATATCAACTTTTCTAATGAATCTGAGAGGCTTGACCACCAAACACTACCTTCTTCTAACTTGCCATTTTTTAATTCCTATATGTCTTCAGTACAAACATTGAGCCTTAGAACTTTCAGAATAACCACAATCTTGACACAAATGAGTAAATCTTCAACTTCACTGAGATGTCCTCTCTGTTCACCATACTGTCTGAGAATAGGATTGTGTGACACGTATCCTGATCATCCTTTGACTCTCTGACCTGAGCACATTCATCAGGTTTCTGTGAGTCTCTGATTCCATCTAGTTGTTGAGTTGCTAGTAGAGTTATGATTGTTGTTGATACAAAGATCTCTACCTCTTCAACAAGAACTACATCATCTTGTTCCTCTTTACCACTGAGATAGGGAAAAAGCATCTGCTGTTTACCCAGAAAATGCTCTGTCTTTGTATCATGATTTGATGGCCAGCGCAGACACAGAGTCTTTTTTTGTGCTTTAAAATTTTATGATTCTATCAAATTTCCTCATCCTGAGTCTGAATTATTGTATGTGAGGAGGTAGTTTTGTCTGGAACTGAAGCATACTAAAGATTTGTCTGTTTCTGTCTTTTAAGTGGCGATCAATAACATTATCTACAAACATTTCACACTCTTTTGACGCAGCTGCTTCTTCCCCTATCATTGTACGTCCCTGGCAGTGAATGAAGTGTGTCGTAAACTGGTTCGTGCTTTCCATCTATCTTTATCTGAAAGAGTGCACCTCTCAATCTTGTAGAAGATGCATCAATGATAGTGGGTAGCTCTCATTCATGGTGAGCTAAAATCTCAGGTAATGTCGGTTATCTCTTTGATTTTCTCTAAAGAACTCTGTGGTACTTCCTCCCAGCACCACGACAGCTGCTGAGGTGGCTCATCGACATGAGCTGATAGTGACAATTTGCATTCTGATTTCCCCCCACCCCACCACCGTTACTTCGTTGTAGGTATTGTTTTTGTGTGCTACATGCAGCGGGAGGGTCAGGAAACCGGTGTATGAGCAATCCCAGGAGTGACCCTACATTTGATGCATCGGTGCACAATTATGTAGCTCTTGCTTCAGTGCTTAGTATTCCATGCCCTTGACACTAATGTGTTCCAGGTAAATTTCAATCTGTAGGAGACTACCTCCTATCCTGAGTGCCATGTGTGATATTGTATTGGTGATGTGCATTTTAGTACAACTCATAGGACAGCTGGCATGGCCCCCCCAACAGCTGGTTAATTTTTGCATTGTGAGTTGGAGATGTAAAGTGATATTTTCAGTTCCTCTTGTCTTTGTGTGCTCATCAAGCCAGGCAGCATCAGTACTGGAAAGGGCTTGAAATGTTTTACTGATAAGGCATCTATCCACTCAGTATACAGCACAGGCTGAGATTGGTGCCAATCTTAGCAATCTCAATTGTAAAGATGCAAATCACTACCATCCCCCAAAAACTGGGTTTGAATGTGATTCGCAACTTACTTTATTCATTTTAAGGGATGTCAGCACTTATTGTCCGTCCCGAACTATCCTCCATTTCAGAGGGCATTTGAGAGTCAATCACATTGCTGTGGCTCTGGAGTCACATTTAGGCCAGACGGTGTAAGGATGGCAGATTTCCTTCCCTAAAGGGCATTAGCGAATCAGCTGGGTTTTTTCGACAATGGCTTTCATGGTCATCAATAGATTCTTAATTCCAGATTATTGAATTCAAATTCCACCATCTGCCATTAGTGGAATTCAAACCATGGACCCCTGAACATCAGCTGGATTAATAGTCTAGTGATGATACCACTAGGCCATCGCCTATCTGATAATCAACAATTGTTTCATGGTCATCATTAGATTTTTAACTCCAGATTTTTACTGAACTCAAATTTCACCATTTGCTGTGGCAGGATTTGAATCTGAGTCCCTTCCTAGATCTTGTCCTGTGCCTCTGGATTATGAGTCCAGTGATTAAACCACCATGCCACTGCCTCATTGAGGACTGATTGAGATTGTCCAATTCATTTAAAACTGGTGCCATGCAGCTACAAGGAGAATTGTGGAATTTACAGCAGGAGGCTCTTCAGCCCATTCAATCTATGCCAATTGACAAGGACCATCAATTCTAATCCCACTTTCCACCTCTTTTTCCATAGCAAACAACACATCCTAAACATATTCTAGTACTTTTTAAATGCTACGATGATAATAAAAGTAAATTTAAAATTGATTAACAAATTTTTCACTAGATTTCCAAGTACAGTCATGTGAATGGGAGACCCAGAATTAGTTATAGACAGTATAGGAGGACATCTCTTGATGTATGAGTTCAGATGGATCATGTGAGCATCCCCATCCATCAGTATTTTATGAAATGGAATAGATGTGCATGCTTTATCATATGCTTTCTTCAGATAGATTTAAATCCCATCAATTTGCTAACACATTGTGATGCGAGAAAGGATTCTTTCACACAAGTGGTTCAGGTCTGGAATGGATTGCCTGCGTAGTGGAGACAGTTTAAATTGAGGTATTCGAGAGGATAATTAGATGGTTACTTAAATAGAAAAATATGCAGGGGTATGGGGGGAAAAAGCAGGGGAATAGCACTGAGACATAATGCTCATTTGGAAAACCAGTGCAGACATGATGGGCCAAATGACCACCTTCTGCAGTCTTTTCAAGGACACTTGATGGTGATTCAATACGTTATGAACTGGGGTGGGGAACAAGAAATGTCTGTTCCATGCTGACTGACTTTAGAAAAGGCTTATGCTCAGCAATGACACGCTGAGGTTGGCCTACACAAGCTGAGGTTCGGACTCGCATCTCTTGATAAGAAGAAGTTCTGCCTTTGGGAGCTGTCAGCCCATCTCTCTGTCCAGCCAGCTCCAGCAGTCCCACTAGCACCAGAACTCCGAACGGCAAGGAAGCCCACAGTAATTGAAGATGGACACCGCAACCTGGTATGTCCAGTTGGGTGGGGTGGGATCAGACACCCCTATGGTGGATTTTGGAGGCTGCGTGGAGAGGCAGAAAGAGGGTGGGTAATCTCTTTGGCAGGGAGTGCCCTCGATTCACACAAGGCATCACCTGAAACTTGTACCACCCTTCCTTCCAATCCTTTTACCAGAGTTATAAAAAAAAAGTATTTCCATTCTCACCTGTCCAACATATTACAGGTGCACAGAGGGCCTTAAGTGGAAACAGTTAGCCACTTAAGACCTTAAATAGGCTGAAGGATGGATAGGTTAGCGGATGCCTCACCTGCCCTAGTTATAGGGACGTTGGTGATACATGAAAAGGCAGTGGGCTAGCCACTGAACATACTTACTGTTCAGTAAGTATGTCTAGCCAAGGGGGAGGATGTAAAATCCAGCCCTATGACCTAGAAAATATTCTTGTTGATATAGTTTCCACCAATTAAAATATTAGCATTTATCCTGAGCTTGTATTGGTTAAAAAGGGATAATTCTATCCACTTAATGGCATAGTGCTTTAAACTCTACTTATTTTGGGCCAAAATGCGTGCTTGTTTATTTCTTAGTGTCACAAGTAGACTCACACTAACACTGCAACGAAGTTATTGTGAAAATTTCCTAGTTGCACACTCTGATGCCTGCTCACGTGCACTGAGGGAGAATCTAGCATGGCCAATGCACCTAACCAGCATATCTTTGGGACCATGGGAGGAAACTGGAGCACCCGGAGGAAGCCCATACAGAGACTAGGAGAATGTGCAAATTCCACACAGAGTGTCCAAGCCGGGAATTGAACCTGTGTCTTTGGTGCTTTGAGGCAGCAGTGCTAACCACTGTTACCTGTGTTTGTTGGCTAGCTCATAACTCATTAAGGTTTCTTGGCGTGCAAAGTGCCTCTGGATCCATTCTTTGCTGCTGATTTGGCATAATTTGTGCATTTTGCGCTTTGACCTGGTTGCCTCATTCACATTCCTACAGGATTTAGACTGGTAGTTATTGGATTGACACTGAAACGGGTTTTTCCCATTCGTATTCGACAAGTCTTCGTTGGCTGCAACCAAATTTAAAAACAAAATATGGAAATGTTATCTATCTCAAAGGGAGGAAGATCAATTGGAATTTAGAAGAATGAGGGGAAATTAAATTGATAAAAGGTATTGATAAAGTAGACATGGAGCAGATGCTTCCTCTTGTGGAGCATTCTAGGATGAGACGTCATAGTCTTAGGATCAGGGGTCGCAAATTTAAAACAGAGTTAAGGAGAAATTAACAAAGGGTTGTGAATTTTTAGAATTTGCTACCCCAAAGTGTGGTGGATGCTGGGACAGTGAGTAATTGTAAGAGGAGTTAGACAGATTTTTAATTGGTAATGTGTTGCAGGGTTATGGGCAGAAGACAGAAAAATGGGGATGAGGAGCATATCATTCATAATCGAATGGTGGAGCAGACTCATTGGGCCAAATGGCCTAATTCTGCTCCTATACCTTATGAACTTATGAAGCAAAACTATAATCTGTTAGTATTTGTTGCTCTTGCAACAAATTTCCTCAATTTCTTATCACAGAGGTATCTAGTAGGCATTGCAGTCTTTTCTCCTTTCATCGAAGAGGCTGGAAATCAGGGAAGATTATTATGGATTGAGGCTTGTTTTGGTGGGGGGAGGGGAGAGGCTTGGAGAGAGCGAACAATCAACTTCTTTTAAGTCATTGCAGGCTAAAGACCGGCCGGGCACAATCTTACTGCTCATTCGTGCCACAGTCCCACTGCGGCGAGGATGGAGAATGTAGTGCCCAGCCAAATCTCTGTTTACTGCAATGGGATGGGAAGTTCCTGCTAGCGTGAACGATTGGAAAATTCCGGCTACTGTGTTTGCACGAACACCCAGTATAAGCGGTGGCAATGATCAGCAGTGGAAGTTTCATTTGGCTTTCTGCTACTTTAGTGGAGATTCTGAACAAGTTTCAAAAAAAAGTGTTAATCCTCACGTTAAAGAATTCTAAACATTCATCTGCTTTATCAGTGGCAGGAATTTCTAAGATTATTCCTAATTAGGCATTTGTGTACGGCTAAGATCTAACATTAAGCAACAATAGTGGAGCTCTGATTCAAAACGTTGACTCTATTCTCTCTCTGCATGTGCTGTCATACTTGCTGATATTTACCAACACTTTCTGTTTTTGTTTGATTACAGCATCCGCAGTATTTTGCCTTTATTATAACAATTGGGAGCAGTTTATTTAACAAACTGATCCGGTGATTTGTACATATAATGCACTGAGATCTGAGTTACAATCTGAATCATGGACAAGTACAGCTACAAAAAATCTAGTTGGGACCAGGGACAAAAGAGTGTGTAATCGCTGGTCTGCCACTCAAGATGTCATTGAAAATAAATAACTCGATGGAATCTTGTCCTTCATTGCTAGAGAGATGGAGTTTAAAAACAGTGAGGTTATGTTGCAACTGTATAAGGTGCAGGTGAGGCCACAGCTGGGGTACTATGTACAGTTTTGGTCTCCTTACTTGAGAAAGGATATGTTGGCACTGGAGGGGGTGCAGAAAACTCAGTTAATTTTGGAGTTGAAAAGGTTGGCTTATGAGGAAAGACTGAGTTGACTGAGGCTATACTCAATGGACTTCAAAAGAATGAGGGGAGACCTTTACTGAAACATAAGATTGTGAAGGGAATACATAAGATAGAAGCAGGGATATTGTTTCAATTGGTGGGTAATACTAGAACTAGGGGGCATAACATTAAAATAAGGGGAAGCAGATTTAGGACTGAGTTAAGGAGGAACTTCTTCACATAAAGGGTTGTGAATCTGTGGCATTCCCAGCCCAGTGAAGCAGTTGAAGTTACATCATTGAATGTTTTTAAGTCAAGGATAGATACATTTTTGAACAGTAAAGGAATTAAGAGTTATGGTGAGCGGGTGGGTAAGTGGAGCTGAGTCCACGAATAGATCAGTCATGATTTTATTGAATGGCAGAGCAGGCTCGAGGGGTCAGATGGCCTACTCCTGCTTCTAGTTCTTAAGTAATCTCTTTTACCACATATTGGTCTGAACATGGTAGCTGCATGGTCACCTCAGTGGAAATACATCTGACTGATTGCAAAATATAGCCCTGTTTAAAACCTCCTCCTCCACCTTTCCCCAATATAATCTTTTTAGATTGTCATTTTATTGCTAATTATATGCAAGTTATAAATTTCCTTCTTATCTGCTGCAGAACTGTTAAGCAGGTGACATAAGCTTATGTAATGTGGCTACCTGTATCTAAAGAAATTGTAGGCCAAAGTGCAATCATTTCCTCCGTTTCCACCATAGTCTTCTAGCTTCTAGCCACTATTTCTAGCTTTTCTGGGTGTGCAACACTGATTCAACAAGGTGCTGGCCAATGTTTTTTTTTCTTTTGTACGTGAAAAACACTAGAGAATTCTGAGAAAATAGTTTGTCCACTTCCCATACAGCAAATACAGCCTGTTAAAATAGCTCTCTTTGTCAACATGGTTATCATGTAGTTTTATTCCTCTGTCAATAGGGAATTCCTGTTCTCGACTTAGTAACTGTCCACGTGATTAAAATCAGGAACTCTTTGTAGAAGATGACAGATGGAGTCTAAATCTTATCACCATTGTTGTGTTATGAGAGTGGCAATCACTTCGAGCTTGGCACTTGTCCAGAATGTTGGTACATAACATTCCTTGCATGTAAACTGTATCCTTCAACTGAAGGAGAAAAAATTGGTATATCTATGCCAACTAAGCTCTCCTAAGATCAAAGTACATCAATGGGTCAGAGGAACAGTATGAAACTACACAAGTAGTGTGGACAATGATTAACTTTCCTGCCTCACAGCGCCAGGGACCCGGCTTCGATTCCCACGTTGAATCACTCTGCATGGAGCTTGCACATTGTCCTCATGTCTGTGTGGGTTTCTCTGGGTACTCCTCTTTCCTCCCACAGTTTAAAGATGTACAAATTAGGTTGATTGACAATGTTAAATTGACTATTAGTGTCAGGGGCAATGGCAGAGTAAATAAGTAGGGCTTCCGGGATTAGGGTCTGCGTTGGTTTGTGGTCGGTGCAGACTGGAAGGGCCAAATGGTGTTCTTCTGCACTGTCAGGATTCTATATTCTAATCTTTCAAAATGCTAGTTAGGTGCAATGGCCATGCTAAATTCTCCCTTAGTGTACCTGAACAGGCGCTGGAGTATGGTGACTAAGAATTTCCACAGTAACTTCATTGCAGTGTTTTTAAAAAAAAAAAGAAACTTAAAGTTATTTTTGTTAAATAAATCTCAGACTGCTGCAATTGATGGATATCCTGCCTGGGGTTAATTTATTGTAGTACCAAGGTTTACAATACTTGACTTTATAACTTGATGACTACTGCGTGTTATAGATCTCTGAATTATGGTCATTTTTTTTGTGACATAATGCTATCAGCTTTTATTACTTCTATTTTGGCTTCTACTAAGCATCACCAAAAAAAATCGATGGTGTAATCACTCCTGTGCCATAGCCTGTCATAACTGATGTGATTATGAAACCCGTCCATCAGATTAACATGATTATGAAGCTGGCTTTTCTAAAATACAGGACTGTAGATCTCACCATGTCAAGTCTGTCATTTTTTTTTAGTAATTCTTCTTGCTCTGAGACATTAGACTTTTTGAAAGTGGCCTTTGAAGCTCATTTACTCTGTGCCCGGCAATGTAGGTGGTGACAGAGGAGAGAAAGGAAATGGTATGCAGACGACATAAGATAGAAGAACTGGGAAAATGAACAATTGCTAATTTTCATAATACAAGGATATAGGCACCTCAAAACCTGGTTACTCAGATGCTGTTGCTGTTGCAGATAACCACAGACATCTGAGTGTGTTTGTTTTGAGCAGAATGTACTGGGGTTTTGCACAGTGTGGTGTCTGCAACTTAATATGTTGGATTATGAGCATATATTTAAAGGAAATTGTGGCCTCTTCACAATGACTTTAAGAATAGACTCCTGTCGTTAACCATTATAACAGTTTTTAAGAGGCAGAATATAACTTGATGAGCTGGACCCTAGTGACAAAAATCGTCTTCTAATTTCAGCTATTTACGTCCTCTGGAATAAATCAGAGGCTGGGAATCCTGTGTGGGTACCTCCCCTCCTGACTCCCCAAAGCATGCCCACCATCTACAAGGCCCAAGTCAGGAGTGTGATGTAATGCTCCCATTTGCTTGGATGGGTGCAGCTCCAACAACACTCCAGAAGCTTGACACCATCCAGGATAAAGCAGCCTGCTTGATTGGCACCACATCCACCACTATCAACATTCACTCTCTCCACCACTGATGCACAGTGATAGCAGTGAGTACCATCTCAGCTTCTGAGGGCATCAGAGATCTTGATGGGTTTTTCAGAATCCAAATCACTGAATTAAGATTTCCAGACACATGGATGGCTATGCTAAATTGTCCTTTAGTATCCAAGGATGACTAGGGGTTACAGGGTAGGGAATTACGGGGATAAGGTGAGGTGTCAGGAGTTGGAAATGAACCTAAGTAAGATGCTTTTTCAGAGAGTAGGTGCAGACACGATGGGCGACAGAGCCTCTTTTTCCACTGTAGGGATTCAGTGGGATTCCACCTACAAGAGGCACTGCAGCAACTTTTAACTGCACATTCCAAACCCATGACTTCTACCAAGGACCAAGACGACACACACATAATGGGAACATCACCACCTGCAAATTTCCCTCCAAGCCACACACCATCTTTGGGTCAAAATCCTGTAACTCCTTTGCTAACAGTACTATGGGTGTACCTACACTGGAGGTATTGCAGCGGTTCAAGAAGGCAGCTCACCAGCAGCTTCTCAAGGACAATTAGGATGGGCAACAAGTGCTGGCTTTGCCAGCAATGCTCGTATCTCCGCAGAGGAGAGAAAGGAAATGGTGTTCAGAGGAATAAGGTAGAAGAGCAGAGAAAAACGAACAATTGCCAATTTTAAAATGCTAATTTTCATAATGCAAGGATATAGGCACCTCAAAACCTGGCTACTCAGAGTGAAAATGACCAAGTGGGCAGGTCTTTGGTACGATGTTCTCAATAATTGATGGCACTTCTGACATTTCAGTACCGTGAAGCACAGAATTGAGTAGATATCCAATACAGAGCTTGAATAAGGCAAGGAGGCACTTTGAATGTGGGCAAGGTGGCACTGTAGGTGGTCATCATCTCTGCCTTTGGCCAACAATTAGCGATTAGAATCACTGAAAGGTTATGAATAATATCATGCAGTTAACTGCGAATGTACCTTATAACACTTAGCATCAATATTTGACACTCTTTTTTAACCATTTATTGAGAGCTTGATTATAGATGATATTTGCAATGTGCAGCACACAACCATAGCCATAAAAGATCGATATAAGGTGTTCAACGTGTTATATTTTTGCTGTGTAAGAAGTCTCACAACACCAGGTTAAAGTCCAACAGGTTTATTTGGTAGCAAAAGTCACTAGCTTTCGGAGCGTTGTTCCTTCGTCAGGTGAGTGAGGAGTTCTGATCACAAACAAGGCATATAAAGGCACTTGCTCAATTTAAGAATACTGATTAGTATGCGTGTCTTTATAGCTAATCGAGCCTTAAAGGTGCAGACAGTGTGAGTGAAGATAGCATTCTAATCAGTATTCTGTAAACTGAGTGTGTGCCTTTGTATGCCCTGTTTGTGATCAGAACTCCCCACTCACCTGACGAAGGAGCAGTGCTCCGAAAGCTAGTAGCATTTGTTACCAAATAAACCTGTTGGACTTTAACCTGGTGTTGTGAGACTTCTTACTGCGTTTACCCCAGTCCAACGCCAGCATCTCCACATCTTGTGTTTTTGCTGACAGTTTCTGAGGATACCAAAGAGTCTGATATGTTTTCCAGGAGCCGGATCCCTGAATTAAGCTTTCCAGACACGTGCAAGTACGCTATGGTCGAGATTCAGTCCGACTGCCAGAGACAGTTTCAGGCTGCTGTATCTGTTATCCAGGCCCTGCCAAAAAATGGTGAGTGCATCATTCTTAAATGAATTCTGGCCTTACAATATTCAAACGCAGAGGCACAATGGTTCGCACTGCTGATAGAGAATGATGTAGGATAGAACACATTTCATGGTTTTCTTCCCAGTTATTTGCTTTCTCTGTCTCACAGAATCCTACAGTGTAGAAGGAGGCCATTCGGCCTGTCAAATCTGCATCAATCGTAATCCCACTCAGGTTCTACCCCCATACATTTATCCTAGCTAGTCCCTTTGATACTAAGGAGCAATTTAGCATGGCCAATCCACCTAACCTACACATTTTTGGAGTGTGAGAGGAAACTGGAGGCCCTGGAGAAAACCCATGCAGATATAGGGAGAATGTGCAAACTGCTCTGCTGTGCAGATACGTGGATTTAGGCCTGTGTCTGTGGGAGTTTGCACATTCTCCCCGTGCTTGTGTGGGTTTTCTCCAGGTGCTCCTGTTTCCTCCCACATCCCAAAGATGTGCTCTTAGGCTAATTGGCAAAACAAATTCTCCCTAAATTGTCTCAAATTTGGTTTTTAATCCGTAGATCTATAAACATGGACAGGGATCGCGGGTAGAGGTGGGAACATCGTGGTGCCGGCGCAGGCTTGTTGGGCCGAAGGGCCTGTTTCCCGTGCTGTTTTGTTCTTTGTTCTTTGTTCCACATAGAAAGTAACACAAGCCAGAAATCGAACCCAGGTCCCTGGCACTGTGAGGCAACAATGCTGGTGCTTTCTTGCCTCAGAAACCACTCTTTTCCTGTGAAGCCTGCCAGGTAGTCTACTCGCCAGCCTTTGCCAGTGCTGATCACACTGTACTGCAATACTTTGAGCATGAAGGCGAATTACTCAGTGATGGCGAAAAACGAAGATAGATTCTTCAGCTGTTGTATTTTTCTTTTGAAAGGTCATGCTTATTCCACAAATTCACATGCTCTGAAATAATCAAAGCACAGCTTACTTAGAAGTATTCCACACCTATCCTTTTTTTTGGGGGGGAAGGTACAACTTGGCAATCCTTCTGTAAATGACTCTGGGGTGAATCTCCCTGAGTTTTCCAACCTTGGGATCCAAAAGCAATTAGCTTTTACCCAGTACCTCCCTCTGGTGGCTTGGCTGGGATGTGGTTTCCACCTGAGAAATTGTTGGCACAAATGTTAAGTCTTTTAATGCAGACTTGTTGTAATCTTCTGGCGCTGACAGAGAGGATGCTTTTGCATATTGTGAAAGAAATAACAATGAGTGCTGTCACTCCCTCTTCATTTATAGTTGGTAGCATTGTCACTTGAAGGAACAGCTTACTTTTTGACCATCTTTTATTCTCCTTTTGCACTGCTCAAAACTCCAAATACACCCCTCTCTCACTGACAACAACTTGCATTTTTGTATCACCTTTTAACATAATGAAATGTCCTAAGCAATTTGCAAAGGCTTTATAAAACAAAATATAGCACCCAGTCACATGCGACATGCACCCACACACCCCAGAAATACTCTCTTCCACCTTTTTCCATAGGCAAAATGATGTAAAAGATTGAGAACATGTACCAACCGACTCAAGAATAGCTTTATCATAGATTATTATTGAATCTTACACTGCAGAAGGAAATCATTCAGTTCATCAAGTCTGCACTGACCATAATCCCACCAGACCCTATCCGGCCCACAACCTCACTCGTTAAACCTAGACAGTTTCCCTGACACTTAGGACATGGTCAATCCACCTAACCTACACATCTTGGGACTGAAGAAGGAAACCCACATAGAAGCGATCCAAGCCGGGAATCGAATCCGAGCTCTTAATGCTGTGAGACAGCAGTGCTAGTCACTGTGCCACCTTGTCACCCAAACAATTTTTGATTGTAGTTTGTAGCTTCTTCCTTGTTGCGATCAGACATTTGAATGGACCTACCTTGTATTAAGTTGGTCCTTCTCTACACTATGACTGTATCACTACATTCTACACCTTTCCTTTCCTCCCTCTCCCGCCCATGTACTTTATGAACATTATTTTGTCTATATTGCATGTGAGAAACAATACCTTTCACTGTATCATAATATTGTGACAATAAAAAAAAATCAAAAACCTAAAGCTTGGTCAAAGACCTAAGTTTCAAGAAGTCTCTTATAGCAAGAAGTGAGTTAGAAAGGCAGAGAGTCATAGATAAAATTTAGCATCTAAAGAGCTGATGGCATGGCCACCAATGTGGAGCACTTATAATCAAGGATGCTCAAGAGGCCAAGATTAGAGGGGAGTAGAGATCTCAAAACGTTGTATGGTTCGTGAACATTAGAGATGTATGAAGCATCAGGCCCTGGAGGGATTTAAAACCAGGATGAAAATTCAAGCTATTATTTAACTAGGAACCACTGTGGGTCAGTGATAGGTGATTGACATGGAGAGCAGAGTTTTGGATGACCTCCAATTTATGGAGGTTGAATGCAGTAGGTCTGCTAGGAGTGCATTATAATAGGAACATAGGAATTAGAAGCAGACTTAAGCAAATTCAGCCCTTCGAGCCTGCTCTGCCATTCAATTGAATCATGGCTGAACTCTCCCTGGTCTCAAATCCACCTCCCTGATCCTCATATCCCTTTAACCTATTTTTATTTGAAATGTATCTATCTCCTTCTTGAAACCATTCAATGATTCAGACTCCACCATGCTATGGGGCAGCGAGTTCCACAAATTCACCACCCTCTGCGAGATGTAGTTCCTCCTCATCTCAGTTTTAAATCTACTGCCTCTCAAACTATATCTGTGACCTCTTGTTCGAGATTGCGCCATAAGAGGAAACATTTGGTCTACATTTAATTTATTGATCCCTTTTAAAATTTTATATACCTCAATCAGATCCTCTCTTATCCTTCTAAACTCCAAGTATAATCCCAAACTTAAAATGAGATCGCGGAGTACTTGGAAGTGCATGATAAAATAGGACTGAGACAGCATAGCTTTTTCAAGGGGAGGTCATGCCTGTTAAATCTGTTAGAGTTCTTTGATGAGTAACAAGGAAGTTAGATAAAGCAGAACCAGTGGATGTGACTTATTTAGATTTCCAGAAGGCTTTTGAAAAGCTGCCGCGTAGGAGACTGTTAAATAACATAAGAACCCATGGTGTTAAGGGTAAGATCCTGGTATGGATAGAGGATTGGCTGACTTGCAGAGGCAGAGAGTGGGGATAAAGGGGTCTTTTTCAGGATAGCAGCTGGTGCCTAGTGGTGAGCCTCAGGGGTCAGTGCTGGGACCACAACTTTTCACAATATGTTGGATGAAGGAACTGAAGATACTTTTGCTAAGTTTGCAGATGGGACAGGTACTAATGGAGGAGAAGAAGAAGAGGGCTGCAGAAGGGCTTGGATAGGTTCGGAGAGTGGGCAAAGAAGTGGCAGGTGGAATACAATGTGGAAAAGTGAGAGGTTAGCACTTTGGAAGGAGGAATGGAGGCATATATTATTTTCTAAAAAGGGAAATGCTTAGGAAATCAGAAACACAAAGGGATGTGGGAATCCTTTTTCAAGATTTTCTTAAGGTTAATACGTAGGTACAATCAACAGTTAAGAAGGCAAATGCAATGTTAGCATTCATGTCATGGGGGCTAGAATACAAGAGCAGAAAGTACTTCTGAAGCTGTATCAGGCTCTAGACTGACCCCATTTGGAGTATTGTGAGCAATTTTGGGCCCTATATCTAAGGAGGTTCACAAGAATGATCCCTGGAATGAAGAGCTTGTTGTATGAGGAATGGTTGAGGATTCTGGGTCTGTACTCGGAGTTTAGAAGGATGAGTGAGGATCTCACTGAAATTTACACGATACTGCAAGGCCTGGATAGAATGGATATGGAGAGATGTTTCCACTAGTAGGAAAAACTAGAACCAGAGGGCACAATCTCAGGCTAATGGGATGATCCTTTAAAACAGAGATGAGGAGGAATTTCTTCAGGCAGGGTGTTGTGAATCTGTGAAATTCTTTGCCTGCAAAAGGTTGTGAGGCCAGGTCATTGAGTGTTTTTAAGACAGAGATAGCTAGGTTCTTGATTAATAGAGGGATCAGGAGTTATGGGGAAAAAAATCAGCCATGATTAAATGGCGGAGCAGACTTGATGGGTTGAGTGGCCTAATCCTGTTCCTATGTCTTATGGTCTAAACGGTTTACTCTCTCCTCATACTTCAACTCTTGCATCCCCAGAATCAATCTGATGAACCTCTTCTGAACTGTCTCCAATGTCACCACATCCTTCCTCAAATAATACTCCAGGTGTGCTCTCACAACAACAATTGCAACAACACTTCCCTACTTTTATACTTCAGTTCCTTGGCAATAAATGTCAACGTCCCATTTGCCATTTTTATTATATGCTAAGCCTGCATACCGATTTTTGATTTTCATTTTCTTGCTGGCCCCCATGCTCCAAATCTCTTTGGTTTCTTGTTGACTCCGTATAAGGTAAATACACCATGACCTCAGATGACCATTGCGTAGTAGTGATTTAACCTGAGATCACCTCGCCTCAGGCAAGGGGACAAGGTTGAGAAGGCAGGGCCTTCTTGAACGACTTCAGCTGATACGGGAATTGAACCCGTGCTGTTGGCGTCGCTCTGCATCACTAACCAGCCATCCAGCCAACAGAGCTAAACGGACCCCTCTCTCCCGATGGTACTTTTACCATTGCTCTTTGGTGACACCTCCAGCTGAGGCTTGTAAAGACATCTGTAGGTGGAGCTACTGCTTGCCTGCGTTCAGGTGACATCATCGATGTCTGGGCAGAATCGGATGAACCTGTGGAAAAGATTGGGGAAATTTAAACGAGAGTGAGTTACTCCCAAAGTCCCATGGAGTTATGTTTTCTACCCTGCTGCTTCAGGATTGGATCTGCTGTATCAGGCCTCCCCACAAAGCTGGCTGAACCCCCAGTACAACAGCACATGATTCCAATGGCTGGGAACAGCTCTTCAAATAACACGTATTTTCTCTCATGCACAGACACTAGAGGCATGCTTTCAAAGCTCCTAAATTATTGAGATTACTAAGAAATTGACTGGTCTACACCAATAAATATAGTAACTGGATGCGTCCAAATGTTAAAGACGTTCTCAGTATATTTTAAATCCGATTACTCACTGTTGGTAAATCGGACACTTTTTTTTTGCGATTAAATCCATTTTCAGCTGCATTAACAAAAATTCCTGTGTCACTGGTCTTAAATAGGACAAGGAGTTTTTTGAACTAAAAATAAATAAATGATTATGCTGCCAAATTGATGGAAGACATTATATTTATCATTCCCCAAATTAGTTTTATTAGAATATTGTACTGTCACCTAACTTGCACATCCTGTAGTGTTCTGTGTGTTATTACGAGAGTCTGTGATTGATTTCTGCTCACTGTGCTTGACTGATTAAGCCAGGGTGTGGACTCTGAGCTCAAGTAAACACGAGTTGCTAGACAAAGCTAGAGAGCTGGGATAAGCATGGTGCAGACATTTTGTGATTGTAGAGATATTTTAAAACACTGTAAATAAAGTTCCCGCACACGTGGTGTTTCTCTGAGGCAAATCAATCGCATAAAACGTACACACACCTTAAATGGTAGCTTTCTCCCAGAGTGAAAATGTCTATAACAGTATGTTGTGTAACACTGCAACATACTGTTGAGACAACTTTATTTGCACACTGTAGTTTTGGACGGCAATCTGTCTGATGCTGGGAATGGCTATGCATGTGCACTTGGCAAGCGCTCCGTCTGCCAATGCATGCGTAGTTGCTGACAGTGGAAAACTGGTGCCAGCATGTGTCTGTGCCCATGCAAAGTGATTTGACCTGGTGAACTGTCCTGTCCATTTCGTGCCCATTCCCTCCACTGCTATTCGCCTACCCCCCCTCATGTGATTCTTCCACCTTCCAAATTTATTTTGCTGAACCAGGGCAACTTCGTTCTCTGGTTTTCAGCTGCTTTTTAATTAAAAACACAGATTCCCCCAAGTATTTTTCTCATTCCTCCATTTAACTTCCAAGCTATGATGGCCTAATGGCATTGTCATGAGACGATTAATCCAGAAACTCGGCTAACGTTCTAAGGACCCATGTTCAAATTCAGCCAGAGCAGATGGTGGAATTTAAATTCAAATTTGAAAATACTGGAATTAAGAATCTTCAGATCACCATGAACCCACTGTCGATTGTCACTAATGTCCTTTTAAGGGAAGTAATCAGCCGTCCTTACTTGGTCTGGCCGACATGTGACTCCAGATCCACAGCAATGTGGTTGACTCTCAGTTGCCCTCTGAAATGGCTTAGCAAGCCGTACTCAGCTGTATCATCACTACCTTCGCCAGAGCAGCTAGGATTGGGTTATAAATGCTGGCCAGCCAGCGATGCCCAGATCCCACAAATGAATTTTTTTTAAAAAGTTGTTGGGAAATATAAAAAACCTTCACGCTCCACAAAATATCAACTTCTTCAATTTAAATAACTTGAAATAAGGCACTTTACTCTCATGGATTTAAGTCTATTGTTCATTCACTTCTGCATATCTACATCACCTTTGAAGTCATCACGAGAGCTACGCTCTCTGCAGTTACAATGTCAGTGAATTCAGCTTTTTCTACAGGCATCGCAGGACTTTTCAATGGAATACCACATTTAGGAATTCAGATCAAGACACAAGTGTCTGTAGTGTAAACTAAACTGTCAGGTAACTTGAAATGAAAAGTTCAAACTCACTTCAAGAAATTGCAATATTTGACAGACCAACAACTTTCGTTAAATAAAAAATAACAGATACAACTATTGAGTGGGATTGTCAGCATCTTAGTGTGTCTAAAGAGATTAGAGTTACCAGAAATGGCATGGATTCTCCAGGATTTGAAAATCAATCTCCAGGACTCTGCTTTTTTTATTATTTCGTAGCGTTAACATAAGCCTACTTGTGACACTGCAATGAAGTTTCTGTGAAAATCCCCAAGTCACCACATGCCAGCACCTGTTTAGGTATGATGAGGGAGAATTTAACATGGCCAGTACACTAACCAGCATGCCTTGGGAGGAAACCAGAGCACCTGGAGGAAACCGAAGCAGATACTGGGAGAACATGCAACTTCCGCACAGACAGTGACCCAAACCGGAATCGAATCCAGGTCCTTGACACTGGTGCTGTGAGGCAGCAGTGTTGGTCACTGTTCCGTATGCCTTCAATGACTACAGTATGTTTCATAGTTCTTTCCAGTCAATGAAAGTAATTCTGGAAGTGCAGTCGCTGGTATAACACAGGAATTGAGGCAACCAATTTGTAGAAAGCAAGCTTCCACAAACAGCTAACGTATGCAAAATCAGTTATTTTGCTATACTGATTGAGGGATAAATATTTTCTGTGTCATGTGGAAGAACTCCCTGCTCTTCTTTGGAATCACGCCAAGCAATCTCTTGCATCCATTTGGGATGGCAGACTGACGACGACTTAATTATTGTCTTGGTATAAAATCTTCTTTCGTACCAACTGACTCAAGAACAGCTTCTTCCTGCTGCCGTCAGACTTTTGAATGGTCCTACTTTGTATTAAGCTAATCTTTCTCTAACCTTCACTATGAATGTAACACTACCTTCTCCCCTGTGTACTCTATGAACTATTCTGACTATGTCCGGTCTGTATAGCACACATGAAACAATACTTTTCACTGTTTACCAATAAATGAGATGATAATAAATCAAATGAAAAGGATGGCTCGGGTGGTATGGTGACACAGAGGTTAGAACTGCTGCTTCGCAATGCCAGGGACCCGGGTTCAATTCTGTCCTTGGGTGACTGTCTGTCTGTGTGGAGTTTGCATGTTCTCCCCGTGTATGCGTGAGTTTCCTTCAGATTCTCTGGTCTCCTTCCACAGTCCAAAGATGTGCGAGTTATGTGGATTGGCAGTGCAAAATTGTTCCTTAGTGTCCAAAGATGTGTAAGTTAAGTGAATTAGTCATGATAAAAATGTGCGGGGTTATACAGGGATAGGGCGGAATGGAGGATCTGGATGGGATGTCTTTCGGAGAGTCAGTGTAGTACTGATTGGCTAAATGGCCTTCTTCAGCACTGTAAGAGTTCTTTGATGCTCTTGAGAAACATCCTGGGGCATTTACAACATTATGGGTGCTATAGAAATAAAAGCCATCACTGTTGGTCATCCCAGGCAAAGGACAACACCTGTGATAGTGCAGTACTGTGCTGCACCGGAGTGGAGGCTTTGGTTTTTGTGCTCTAGTTCCGGAGCGGGACTCCAACCTGAAACCTTGTAACACCATCTTTAAAAATCTAAAAACCCAGACACTTGTTTATTTTGTTCAGATTTGTCTCTGGTGACTCCACTCCTGAATTTTTCTCCCTGTGGAAAATAAATTTACTTTCCAAAAAGCTACAGGGAGTTCTTGGACAAAGATGTGGAACTGCTGGCCAATCCACATACCTGTGGTGTGAGGCGGTGTGCCATTGGCCAGCGGAGGGACCTTCTGGTCTCGCTGCGATCAAGGGGATTTTCCATTGATCCCAGACCACATTGCTGGAAAACCCACAGCAGGGGCGTGCTGTCGGCGGGACCAGAACATCCTGCCGGCAGGAAGAGCTGGAAGATTTCGCCCATGATGCTTGAGGACAGGAAGTGGAGCCAATAGCATGTCATTAAGCAATCCATTTTAAAACTAAATGTGGTGAAATAATTTGTAACTTGGTAGTGACTGGGGATACAATGGAATGTCCTTTTTTTACAGTTTTTAAAAAATGTATTAATTTAAAATTAAAATGCATTATGCTATTTTTTAAGTTTATTTAGAAACATGAACTTATTCAGTGACTTCGGCATTTTATCACTGATTTAAATGTATATTTCAGGAAGGGGGAAAAAACCCCAGTGCAAATTTTAAAACTTAGCTAGTTGTTTTGTGGCTTAGTCAGCAACATTACACATGAGAGTGTGGATTGCTCCTAGTACTGGACTGGAAGTTATAGACTGCTCATTTGTTTTCTGTTTCAGCCACTTTTTTGTTGAAAATTTGCCTTCTTGAAAGTCTGTCGAGCTGTGTTTCCTTTGAGATCATGTGGCATTTTCGTGGACACCTGCTGTTTGTTTCTCTCCTCTTCCCATTCCTGCAGGATTGAACACGTTAACGGAATTCTCCGACAGCGTCCGAGGCTGGGATTACCCCGGACCTGCTGCTCTAAACAGAGATTTGGCTGAGTGCCAAATTCTCCATTCTCGCTGACAGTGGTGGCGAGACTGGCAAATTCTGGCCTTTGTCTTTACTCCTTTCCTCCGCATCTCGCTATCTGACTTTCCTTCTTTTTAAGCACTCTTAAAACTTACCAAGTTTGTGGTCAACTTCCCAAAAATCTCCTCAATTTGCCTCGGTGTCAAATTGTGTTAACCATCATGATGGTTAACACAGCTGCTGCTCAGTGCCAGGGACCCAGGTTCAATTCCGGCCTCGGATCATTGTCTGTGTGGAGTTGCATGTTCTCCCTGTGCCTGCATGGGTTTCCTACAGGTGCTCCAGTTTCCTCCCACAATCCAAAAGTGTGCAGATTAAGTGAATTGCTATGCTGAATTGCCCCCTTATTGTCAGGAGGATTAGCAGGATAAATGGAGTTATGGGGATGAGGTCTGGGTGGGATTGTTGTAAGTGCAGGCTCGATGAGCCGAATGGCCTTCTGCCCTGTGCAGAATCTTGGATTTTATGAGGCTAGTGTAAAGTGATTTTGGGGTGTTTTATTTCATTACAAAAATGAGCAGTTTTTGCTGCTGCTAAGAAAGAGAAAGTGAACCTACATGCAGCATCTGCAGTAAAAGGGACGTATTACTGTCAAATGGGAAGAGTGAGGTTTGATATGAAGGAAGAAGGAATCTGGGAGGAGCCCTGAAGTCACTGATAATATAGCAACAATATAACATACTGAGAAAAAGAAGGATTAATATACAGGGTCGTGACTGTTACAGAGAAAATGCTTCACACTTTATTTTGCATTGCTTAATGTAATGTGTCAGGCAACTTCAACCCATTCATTTCAAATGAGTTGATGTCTGCAAAATGCTTCGAGACGAATGGGGGGAACATTGATGATATGGATTCAGAATACAGAAAAGATAAGACAATCTCAATTTTAGTATTTTTAATGTTGGTTTCTCAGACTAACAATAACTGTTGTTAGCCTATCTCCACACACACACTGTTTTTTAACCCTGTGAGGTAAGTGTTGAAAGGCTTCCCGAGCTGATTATCAACCCATTGAACTGTGTTGAATGCTCCTTTATGTCGTGAACAGGTTCTAGTGTTGGACTCAAACCCGTAGCTTCTGGTCCAATGGTAGGGGCGCTACCCACAGTGCCTCAAGGCCTCTTTCCAACAGTTGACAAATTGTCACTTAAACCAGTGATGTTAAAATGTCTCATACACCCTGATTACAAAACATCAATAACTTAGTGACCATAAATGGACAGCACAATGGTTAGCACTACTCCTTCACAGTGCTAGGGACCCGGGTTCAATTAGCCGCTTGAGTCACTGTCTGTATGGAATTTGCACATTCTCCCCATGTCTGCGTGGATTTCCTCTGGGGGCTCCAGTCTCCTCCTACATTCTAAAAGACATGCTGGTTAGATGCATTGACGGGAACAGATACTAGACTGTGGTGACCGTGGTCATTTCAGGGTAACTTCATTGCAGTGTTAATGTAAGCCTTACTTGTGACCAATAAGTAAACTTTAAAAACTTCTTAAACTTTAAAACTTTAGTGAGAACTGTATTTTTTCAAAAGCCACCTTCCTCTGGTGGCAGTTTCCTGCAGATAGTTTTTTAAGCATTGTGCAGACTTCACTCCTTAATTCATTCATGGGACAGGGGCATCACTGAAAGGCTAGTATTTATTGTCTTGTTCAGGAGGCAGTTGAGAGTCAACCACATTGCTGTTGCTCTGGAGTTACACGTAAACATACCAGGTAAGGATAGCAGGTTTCTCTCCCTAAAGGAAACCAGATGGGTTTTTCCATTAATTGACAATGGTTTCATTGTCACTAGTAGATCCTTAATTCCAGAATTTTTTGTATTGAATTCAAATTTCACCATCTGCCATGGCGGGATTCGAACCTGGGATTCGAAATTAACGTTCTCTAAAACATTAGCTGAATTTTCTGGATTAATAACTAGTGATAAATACCACTTCATCATCACCTCTTCTTCTCTTTCATATGTATGTATTTGGCAGCAATAAATAGCTGCCCAGGGCTCTGAGTAAATTTATAACATGCTAAACTTGCAACCCACTTTTATAGATGCTGACACAGATACAAAATAATGCAAAGATCTTCAGCCTGGACATTGTACTGAACTCCCAACTACTTCCCACATTTGTTAGCAAATTCACTTTTAATGCACTCAAGATATGTTCAACACCATAAACCCATCAAAAGCTTCACATCTTTAACATCTTCCTAACCACGAACAGACAAGTCTATTTTCTGCATTCTTGTGCCATATTAAAGCCCAATTTCATTGAGAGCTGGAGTAGGAGGCAGTTATTAAACTTTAATCAGCCCTCAGGAGCCCAATGTGAGGAAGAATGTTCTTCCCCGCCCCAATCAAATTTAATTGATGCGAAATAAAATCTTTAAATAGCGATTTGCTAAGCATGGTTATTTTACAAAATTAAATATCAAGGGGATTCTCTGCTTTATTTTATGCTTCTCCAGTTTGCTCATTGGCCTCCAGCTTTCTAGTATATTATTCTAACCTCTGAGGCTGTTAAAATGCGCAGTGATCTTTTATTGGAAATTCTATGTCTGGGGGGCTTGCGCAATATTTGCCAGTTGGTTGCACATCTTCTTTAGGTCGCCTTTAGGATTGCCAACTATGATTAATTGCATTGCTGGAGGTTTCATCACATGACTTGCCCCCACTCTTCAATCTTCTGAGGAAGTGCATAGAAGGTTTACCAGACTGATTCCAGGAATCAATCAGGAGTGATTGAGTTGGTCAGGATTATATTCACTGGAATTCAGAAGAATGGGAGGGTGGGAGGTGTTCCTCATAGAAACCCATAAAATTCTCTCAGAATTAGACAAGGAAGTTGCAAGAAGAGTCTTCCCGAAAGTGGGGGAGAGTCCAAAACCAAGAGTAAAATTCTGAGGATAGACAGCTTAAACATATGAGGAGAAATTTCCCCTCACCCAGAGAGTGGTCAGCTTGTGGAAATCAGTGCCACAGAAAGTAGTTGCGGCCAAAACATTGTATGTTTTCAAGAAGCAGTTAGAAACAGCACTTGGGCTGATGGGAATCAAAGAATCTGGAGGGATCAGAGTTGGATGATCAGCCATGATCATAAGGGATGGCAGAGCAGAATTGAAGGACTGAATGGCCTCTGTTTCAATTAGTTGTCCAACACCTACTCTCTTGTGCTGCCCAACATCAATTGGAAATCCTTATTGATTAATTGGATGGTGTTTGATTGCTAGTCAAACAGCCTGTCTCCTCCTGCTCTATTTTCAATATTATAATGTCTGGTAAAGAGAAATATGCAAAGAAAGTTTTAAAATTATCTTTTTCAATGTTCCTATGATATTCTGCAGCGCTGCACAGTGATTAACACTGCTCCTCGTGTTGCCAGGGACCCAAGTTCGATTCCCCAGGGTGCTCCAGTTTCCATTCAAAAGACGTGTATTGGCTAAGTGCATTGGCTGTGCTAAATTCCCCTAAGTGTACCCGAACAGGCGCCAGAGTATGGAGATTAGGGGATTTTCACAGTAACTTCATTGTGGTGTTAATGTAAGCCTACATGTGACATGAATTAATAAACTTTAAAAAGATATTGGATCATCAGTTGAAGTGAAAAAGTGCACAGCGTTACAGGGAAAAGGCATGGGAGAGGGACGAGCTGGGTAGCAATTTGCAGAGTATGACCAGCCCTATAAAGGGCCAAATGGCCTCCCTCTGTGCTGTTAGCGTTCTGAGATTCTGTATCCAAGATCGCTGTGAAAGGTGGTATCTCGGCGTGATGGCAAACAAATCTCAAATGGAAGAGAAGGTGACGGCCATGCCTTTAAGGACAACATTTACCCGAGCAATGCTGTGGTGGGTGGAATGAGGAGATTTATTTTTGAACTGGTGAATACGCACAAAATGCTTGACAAGCTTGGGGATACCTGCCAATTGTAAGTCTTACCATCTTCGTCCTCCTGAAACTGGAAATGCAGAGGTTGCAAGTCTGATTTTGACCACATGGTGGCACCAGACTTTGTTTTCAGAAAAGTAGGAATCTTTATCTGAGCCTCCAGCCTGTTGTGAAATCAGCAATGATTGGTAAGAGCTACTAATCAGCTGGGTGTCTCGATTCTTCTGATGAGTTCTCAATATTTAACATGCCGCATCAGTCAGCTTAATACATTTATTTTGGGAGCACTGACAATGATAATTCACCCCTTCTCATCACAAGCACCAGACTAAAACTTCTCATAGAATCTCTACAGTACAGAAGGAGGTGATTTGACCCATCAAGACAGCACCAACAACAGGTCCTATCCCCATAACTCCGCACATTTTACCCCTGACATTAAGGAACAATTTTAGCATAGCCAATCAACCTTGCATCTTTGGACTGTGGGAGGAAACCGGAGTACCGGAGGAAACCCATGCAAATATGGGGAGAAAGTGTGGATCCCGCAAAGACATTGACCCAAGCCAGGAATCGAACCTAGGTCCCTGGTGCTGTGAGGTAGCAGTGCTAACCACCCGTGCCTGCTGGGGAGACTTTCATGGTGTGATTCTTGTGAAACCAAAGCAGCACAAAAGCATTTGGTCTTTCAAGATTTCTCTCGCAAGGCAATAGCATCTGTTTTCTCCCCATTCATTATGATTATTTCTTTGCTATTGAACTGATCGGTGGGCCCAGTGAACTGACACTGTTTGATAATCCTGCATCACAAGTTCAGGTCAGAACATCTCTACTGGAGTGTGAATTTATCATCCAAGTATCCCAGGTTGGCTTGGGAGTTCCTGGAAGTCATGGGAACATTGGAGAAAGAAAAGAAAGTGTTGTTCAGCACGTTGAAATGCCTCAAAGTGCTTTACAAAATTAATTGTTTTTAGAGTATGTTTATTAATTCTCTGTATAAAATCAAACAAAGCAAAGTCATTATTATTACATGAACTAGTCTTCTTGAAATGTCTCATATTCCAAATGAACAATTGTAAGTCACGGTGGCACAGTGGTTAGCACTGCTGCTTCACAGCACCAGGGACCAGGGTTTGATTCCGGCCTTGGATGATTGTCTTTGTTAGCATGGGTTTCCTCCCAAAGTCCAACAACACGTGGGGTTAGGTGGATTTTTAAATTGTCCCTTGGTATTAGTAGCCATTGTAAATGTGTGGGGTCATGGGTCTACCTAGAATATTCTTTTTAAGAATCATGTGGACTTGATGGGCCGAATGGCCTCCTTCTGCACTGTGGAGATTCTATCATTCTAAATAGTTTGTACTAACAAGCAGGAATGATTTACTGTCATAAAGTTAACATTCCTGATTTTTTAAATGCCAATTGATAATGATTTTTTTTAACCTTTAAAAGGCATTTGATGAAGTTGATTTGAAAATTCAAACAGAAAAATAGGCAAAATATTTCGACAAACATCAAGACATTTACATGTTTGCGAAAAATCTGAGCTCTCGGTATCTGGGAGAGGAATACCGTTTTCTCCCTGTGTGAGAGAATGTATTGTGAGGATGATAAGAGGTGATCAGAAAGGGCATCAGGATTGCCTGGGACCTGCTCGTTAGCAGAGTCATGCATTTATACATCTCAGATAGCCCTCACATTTTTGGGGGCAGACTGAGACATGGGTGCCGGCTGATTTTTGCTTTGATTAAACGTTCTGCTGTATCTCCTACCACCGCACAGAATGCGTGTGTGTGTGTGAGGGAAGAATTAGAAAATGTGTGGGAGCCAGTCATTTCCACTTCCTTGTCCCACCCAACAGATAGTCACACCATGTTTAGTATGGCTGGTTTATGAATCTGACTTGGCAGCCTTTTGCTGCAACTGCCAGTCATGCTGATTTCCCTCCCACAAGTGCTGCTTTATGTTCCTGCTTTTATTTAGAGCCTTGTGTCACATCATGGTGGGGTGCTATTAAAGTCAGTTTTTTTGGGGGGTATTTGTGAGAAATGTTTGCGGAAACAGTGAAAACTCAAACCTCTCTTCTATTAAGCAACAAAAAGATTTAGAAGAAAGAATAAAAAGAACTACTAAGAACAGACTTATACTTTGGCAAATTAACTTAGTCCCTCCAAAACTGAAAGCCCAAAAGTATCAATTTTGTCTGTAATCCTAAACTCTGCTGAGGCTCCTGTTTCCCAAACAACAACCATAAACCTATTGGTCAAATCTAGTCAGTGATTACCGCACTGTACAGTTTAAGTGACCAGAACTAGGGAATGGTCTTTGGTTCAGCGAAAAAAGACAATCTTTTGCACAAACTGGCTTTTGCCTTCAGCGCTTTATCCCTAATTCAGTTATTTCCTGACAATGGTTGCTCCCCTCCTGTCCTTCTGCCCCCTTCAGCTCCTAACTGCTGGCTGAATTGGTTCCTGGGGATGGCTGCCTCTCTCTCTTGCTGCTGCTTCTTCAACACCTCATATGTGTCTGAACTGCTTCCAGTTCACAGCACCCTGACTACTAATCGCACTGATTATAAAGAATACCCTGTTCCCTATTTTATCCTTTTCCTGATTTACTCTTGGTTGCTGCCCAGATGTGATTTACAAAAATACATGGTAGTTTGATTTACTTGTGCAAATAAAAACATCCATTTTCACAGCATTTGACCATTTTGTAGTTTTCCACGGAATCTGTCAATGCAGAGGTGAATGCAGCGAACAGGAAAATGCTTTGTGTAACCTTTTGAGGAGAGGAATGTGTAGCGGAAAGTAGCCAGTTGTCACAAGGGCTTCTAAAACACGCGTGGCTCCCTGGAGAGCATCTGTGATCTGGAGGTAGCTAAATAAGGAAAGAAGTTGTCTTGATTTAACTTCTTACCATAACTCAGAGACATCATATAGAAGTTGTTACTTCTTGTTATTAAGTGGTGGTACAGTAGTTAGCTCTGTTGCCTCAATAGCAGGGACACAGATTCAGTCCCTGCCTTGGGTTGCTATGTATGCAGAGTCTGCACATTCTCCCCATGTCTGTGTGGGTTTCCTCCAAGTGCTTCAGTTTCCTTCTAAGATCTGAAAGACGTGTTGGTTAGGTGGCACTGACCATGCTAACTTCCCCCTCAGTGTACCTGAACAGGTGCCGGAATGTGGCGACACAGGGAAATGTCACAGCAACCTCTTTGCAGTGTTAATGTAAGCCTACTTGTGACACGAATAAATAAAGTTTAAATAAACACAAGCTCCCGTTAATAGCAACCAAGATAATGAATAACTAACCAAAAGAGAGTGTGCTGGAAAATCTCAGCAGGTCTGGCATCAACTGTATAGAGAGAAAAGTGCTGTTATTTTGAGTCCAGATGACCCTTTGTCAGAGCTAAAAGGCATAGAAATTGGGAGATATTTACACTCGATGGTGAGGGAATGAAAGATGAGTCATAGCCACAAAAACAAGGATTAGCTAATCTTTTGCTCTGTTGGCTGAAAGACAGATCTGAGCCCTGGCACAGGATTGCCCTGTGATTCTTGCGTCCACTTGGAACATGAAGATGGAAGCTTAACTTAATTCTTGGTCTGAAGGCTCTGACGACATGGCATTGGTCCAGTGCTGCACAGGAATATAAACCTAACCTCTGTGCTGAAGTGGTGTCTAAACCCAAAACCTTCTAAGTTGCAGTTGAAAGTGCTGTTCCAACAGCTGAGTCTGAGATAAATGTGTGCTGTACGTGCAGAGTCTGTGGTTTGCCCGTGGCTTGCAGTTCTTGGAACCTCTCGGGCAAGGAACCACGCTTTGTGGTGCCAAATCCATTCTGCACAGCACACAGCCTGCCATTTTATAAACAGTAAGGTGAAAAAAAAAATCAGACTGGGGAGGAAGATCAAAATGTGACTGTAAACCCTTCATTAGAAGATAAGTACACGTTGGGCAGAGAAAATAAAGATGACATTTCTTTTTTAATATTTAAAGTTTATTTATTAGTGTCACAAGTAGGCTTACACTAACACTGCAATGAAGTTACTGTGAAAATCCCCCAGTTGCCACATTCTGGAATCTGTTCCGGCACACTGAGGGAGAATTTAGCATAGCCAAAGTACCTAACCAACATGTCTTTCGGACTATGAGAGGAATCTAGAGCAGCTGGAGGAAACCTATGCAGACACAGGTAGAATGTGCAGATTCCACACAGACAGTGATCCAAGCCAGGGATCGAACCCAGGTCCCTGGCGCTGTGAAACAACAGTGCTAAGCATTGTGCCACCGTGCTGCCCTTGCTGTCAAAAGCTGTGTGAGGAGAGTTTGGGTCAGCAATCATAGATAAAGTTACACATACACACACACACATGTGCACACACAGATTCTCAATTGAAGCTGGATTGTTCAATGCCCAAAGATCACACGTGAACCTCAGAAGAACACTACTAAGAACAGGAAGATAGTGAGGTGTATTACAAAGCCCGCAGCTCCGAGTCACCAGCTGCTAAGTCACTTCATTTCTCATCCTGTGATACAACTTTTTGTTCCATTGTTCTGTGCCACGGATCCTCATATTTGCCCAGTTGTGTAACCAAGCCTCCCAGTCGTTCACCCACTGGTTACCATGACAACCAAAAATAAGAGTATGCAGATTGCTATGCGGCTCTCTTGGACACGTGCCACATTTTTCTTTTCCTGTCCTGGTTCTGCAATGTCTTTCCCAGTAAGTATACCTAAAATGTTCATCACTATGGTTACAATTCAGGTTCACTCTCGCCAACATTGTCAAGCCGTGTGAATTGAGAGTTTTTGGAACTGAAGTGGCCAAGTATTTGACTGGGAGATATTCCCAGTCCTCTAGCTTGTTTTTACTCCCCTTGGTTGGCTGAACTGTTGTGTGGAGCACTTCACAACCTTGATGCGTAAGTATATCTAAGCCCAATTGGCACAATTCAAATTCTACCACTTATTAAGCAAACATGGATCAATGTCAATGGTAACTATGGAAACCCTGAAAATCATAGGATCCCTGCAGTTCAGGAGGAGGCCAATCAGCCCATCAAGCTGCACTGATAACAATCCCATTCAACCTCTATCTCTGTAACCCCAACATATTTACTCTGCTAATCCCCTGACATTTAAGGGTCAATGTTACATGGCCAATCCATTTAACCTACACATCTTGGGACATTAAGGGGTAATTTAACATGGCCAGTACATCTAACCTGCATATCTTTGCATTGTTCTCCTTTCTGTCTGTTTGGTGGCAACAAGTGGGCCAGTCGGTAGAAAATAGGATCTTTAAAAATTCGCTTTTCTTAAGTTTGGCTTTCTGTCAGCAGGTACTTACCGTCCATCCCATGAGAAGATGTTGAAGTTTTACAGTTACTACAAGCAAGCGACCATAGGCCCTTGTAGCATTAGCAGGCCTGGATTCTGGGATCCTATTGGACGGATAAAATGGTAACCTTTAAATTCTCTTGTGTTTGAGGTGGGGATCAGGGTGCCCAGATAGCTTATTTTGCCAGAGATGTGAATTTATGTGTTTAGTGTGAGGATCCTAAGCTTGTCAGTAAATACAGATACCTGCATTTTCTTGCACTTGAGAGGTTTTGAAGATCAAAGAGAAAGAAGGTTTAACTAACAAAAATTGGGAGTCTTTGTATTAAAAATTACCATGTCTGTAAAATAACGAAGTTGCAATTTTTCAATAAATTACAAAAAATAATGAATTTCATATCTTCTATTCACCTCTAGTATGGGGAAGGCAGTGGTATAGTGGTATTACCCTTGGACTAGAAATCCAGTGACCCATGGTAATATACTGCGGACTCGAGTTTGAATTCCACTGTGGCAGATGGTAAAATTTAAATTCAATAAAAATCTGGAATTAAAAGTCTACTGATGACCATTAAACCATTGTCGATTGTTTTAAAAATCCATCTGGTTCACTCATGCCCTTTAGGGAGGGAAATCTGTTTTCATTACCTGCTCTGGTCTACATGTGACACCAGACCCAGAGCAATGTGGTTGACTCTCAGATGCCCATGGGGATGGGCTGATCCAGCCAGCAACACCCACGTCCCATGATAGAATAAGAAGTATGTATATATTAAAAGGTGCTAAATAATATTCATGATGCTGTTAAAGGTGGCAAGTATGGGAGGCGATGGTGTAGTGATGATGTAAGCTAAACGTTCAGCCTAATGCTCTGGGGACATTGGTTCAAATCCCATCATAGCAGCTGATGGAACATGAATTCAATTAATTAATACGTATGGAGTTAAAAGCTAGTTTCAGTAATGGCAACCATGAAACAATTGTCAATGGGGGGGAGACAATAATGTCATGGTAATGTCTAGTAATCTAGAGATCCAAGCTTGAGGTCGTGGGTTCAAATCCCACCATGGCAACATTCAATTCATAAAATCTGGAACTAAAAATTAGTTATGGTGACCGTGAAACAGTTGTCAACAGGTGACCATTAAATTATCATCAATTGTTGTAAAAACCTATCTGGTTCATTAATATCCTTTAGGGAAGGAAACCTGCCATCCTTATCTGGTCTGGCCTACCTCTGATTTCAGATCCACAGCAATGTGGTTGACATTTAACTTACTTCTGAAATGGTCTAGAAAGCCACTCAGTTCAAGGGCAATTAGGGATGGCAACAAATCCTGACCTTGCCAGCAACATTCACACCCTATCATCAGATAATTTTTATTGAAAATTAGAAGTTATCCCTAACCCAGTTTAGATAAATATGTTTTGGGATTGACTGGATGACTGATGTGCGTGTCTGATGACTGATGTCCTAAATGCTTCATCATTTCATTCCTAAATGCTATATTTTATACCCTAAGAATGTGATCCCTGGTTCTGGACCTCCTTGCCTTTGGGGACGTCCTTCTTGCATTGATCCTGTCTAGTCAACGTAGGACATGGAATGCTCACAGTGCAGAGGGAGGCCATTTGGTTCAGCAAGTCTGCACCGACCATAATTCCACCCGGCTTTAACCCCATATCCCCACATATTTGTCCGCTAGTCCCTCTAACCTACGCATCTCAGGACTCTAAGGGACATTTTTTTTAGCATGGCCAATCAACCTATCCTGCACATCTTTGGACTATGGGAGGAAACCAGAGCACCCGAGATAGTCCTGATAGAATTTTCTAGGTCTCTATGAGATTCCCCTTTCACTTTTCTAAACTCCAGTGAATATAATCCTAACTGACTGAATTGCTCTTCCTACATCAGTCCTGCCATCCCAGGAATTAATCTGGTAAACCTTTGCTATACATCCTCCATTGCAAGGACATTCTTCCTCAGATAAAGAGAGCAAAATGCCCACAATATTCCAGGTGTGACCCCACCAAGACCCGGTATAATGGTAGCAAAACGACCCTGCTCCTGTAATTGAATCCCCTCTCTATGAAGGCCGACATGCCATTTGCCTTTTTCATCACGTAATACATCTGTGTGCTTATCTTGAGCAATTGGTGCACCTTTAAGAAAAATTCCCCAATCCATCATAAATAACTTGTCGGCTCTGTACTAGATTTGTCTGCAATTGTTTCTACAATCAACTATTCAAATTCACATGAGTGTAGTTGTAGCAACTCCTATCGAAGTATTTTCTTCATTAATTACAATTCACATCAGAACTGGGGTTCCAGCAACTAAGTCTAAACTGGTCTATATTCTGTTATTTTCCATATTGTGACTTGAGTTGAAGAATTTAATAAACACTAGCTTTTGGAACAGGAATTCTATAGATAAGTGTACGGTTATGCCAGAATGTACAATCAGATCAAGTTGACCTCCTCCTGGCTAGAATGTATTGCAAGAAAAAAAGACAGGTTAGCAAAAAATGAAAAAGGAGTGCCCCCTTCAGTGTTTGGGTGACACAGTGGTTAGCACTGCTGCCTCTCACCACCAGGAATCAGGCTTCAATTGTGTGATTGTCTGTGTAGAGTTAGCACATTCTTCCCTTGTCTGCGTGGGTCTCCTCCAGGTGCTCAGATTTCCTTCCATAGTTTCATCTATTTCGTTAGTGTCACAAATCGGCTCACATCAACACTGCAATGAAGTTACTATGAAAATCCCCTAGTAATCACGCCCTCGCACCTTAGCATGGCCAGTGCACCTAACCAGCACGTCTTTTGGACTATGGAAAGAAACCAGAACACTCAGATGAAACCCACGCAGACACAAGGAGAATTTGGAAATTCCCGCAAACAGCAACCCAAGCCGGGAATCGAGCCCGGGTCCCTGGCACTGTGTGGCAACAGTGCTAACCATTGTGCCATCTTGCTGCCCATCTGTGGGTTAGGTTGATTAGCCATATTAAATTGGCCCTTAGTGTCGGGGGGATTAGCAGGGTAAATAGATGGGGGTAATGATGATAGGGCCTGAGTTGGATTGTTGTTGGTGCAGGCTTGATGGGCTGAATGGCCTCCTTCTACACTGTAGGGATTCTGTGATTCAATGAAAATGCTTCTTCATAACTTTTGTTTTGAAAAAGCAACAATATATATTTCTCCATGGTAGAATAGAGTTTGGGTTGCGTTTTGTGAGCAAAACAAAACTGTTGTTCATTGAATTAAGTCACAATTTTGTAACACGTTGTGATCCACAATGCAAAAAAGGACTGAAGCAATATTAGTTAATCCTCTTTAAAAGATATTTTACATTAAAGTACAATTGACTTGCTTTGCAATGAAAGTGGCAATTTTATAATGAGCTGCTTCAGCTATGTTTGAATATGTGATTGAAATAGGATGATATCTTTGTCAACTATTTATTCTCGCCACTGGTTGGGGATCACTTTTAATGGGATTTGGTGCGCACTGGGTAGAATAAGCACTCACTGGAAATGAACAGATGTGTTTTCTACCTCCTGCAGGGACGCATGGAAAGCTCTGGGGAACTTGTCAAAAAAAGAAGCCATGATGACTTACGTAGAGGAGATAAAGCAAACAGCACAGGAGGTAGTTTTTTTATTGCACATTTAATATCTGCAATCTCAGAATGCAGTAAAGCATGATTATTTCATTGATGGGGCGCCCATTGCGTTCCACTTCCAAGGAAGTAGGAGTATTCATTCACGTTTTATTTGAACTTGGTTTTCTGGCCTTACTCCTGCAGGCCTTGGAAGCAGGAATTGAAATACTGAAGGTTGTTCAGGTTGGCTTGGAGGTAGAGAAGGGTTTGATACAGCTGAGCATTGTGGAAGGATTGAAGTTTGGACTTGTACCGTATTCCCACTGTGTCAGTGGGAAAGGCCCAGGTTTTTTGGAGAAGTATTTCAGGAAGTTGCCCAGAGTACTTTTACACCCCCTGGTGGCTACATGAAGAGTAATTATGTATCCTGTCAATTTAAGAATTGCAGAGATCGAACAGTGGAAAAAACAAAGCGAATTCTAAGCAGAACTATTTTTAGTTGTTGTGAAAGAAAATTGAGATCCACCCACATCACAAGGACTCAAAAGCTTTTTATTCAAAGTACTTGTTTTAGCTGAAGGAGCTGGAAATGACCTAAATTACTTAAGAGGGAACATTTATAATGTTATTAAACTGTCATGTAAAGTTGAATAACAAACGTATGAGTTGAATTGAGAAAATGTTGAGTGTAACTCTTGCGGAAGCGGCAATGTCTCAAGTGGCAGCTTAACATTTGATAAGGGATAAAGACCTTTCACTCTTGTCTAACCATTTTGATGGCGCCCACGTAGATGTAGCCCAATAGCTGGTAGGACCGTATGGTATTATAATTATCACCATCGCCTTATGTAGAATCAATCATGGTTGGAGTATGATTTTGTGACTCGGAAGTAATGTTAATGATATAAGACAATAGGGGCTAAATTCGATAGGCCTTGAAATGGGGGTAGGGATTGCGATGCACAATTAGTGGGTACACATTAATTAAGTTGTGGGCAGCATGCCAGCTTTGTGTTGCAAACTCATTAGAATGATTTCTGGATGCAATCAGCACTAACCACCATCTTCATTGGCTGCGTAGATCAATGGGGGAGGTCCAAAAATCGTAGCATCCCAGTACAGGCTTGTCCAACCCTCAACCTGCAGGCCAGATTGTGATTCCTGAAGTCCCTCTACATGGCCCCCTGAGCTTTTGTTCCAAATGCTGGTAAGACGGATCAGTGAGGTTGAAGGTTTCTGCTGGGGACTTGCTCTTCCAATCACGGGTCATTCCTCTCCTGTGTTTGCTGCTGATAGGCTCATTAGTGCCTAATCCCACTCTCCAACATTTGGTTCGTAGCCTCACAGGTTACGGCACCTCCAGGTGCATATCCACACACTGTTCAAATGAGATGAGATTTTCCTTCTCTATTACCTTTTTAGATAGTGAGTTCCATTCTCTGAAGCAGAATTTCTTCATCTTCCCTCTAATCTTTTTAGCAATCACTTCAAATCTCTGCCTCCTAATCACTGATCTCTCTGTTAAAATAGGCCCTTCTCATCCACTATATCCAGGCCCCTCACAATTTTGTACATCTCAATCAAATCTCTCTTCTCAACATCTGTTCCGTGGAGAACAACCCCAGCCTAACCAATCTTTCCTCATTCCTGCAATTTTCCAGTTCTGGTAACTTCCTCGCAAATCTTCTTTGTACACGCTGCAATGCAATTATCGCTGAAACCTTGCTACCGTTCATGCTGGCAGGGGAATCTCACTGACGGCCACCCAGCCGCGAGTCTCCCAATGGCAAGGGGTGCATTCAACAGGAAACCTCAATGACAATGGTGGACCATGAAATCCCACTGCCGCTGAGCATGCTCCACCTCCCATTGCCAGCCAGCCCCACATTGCCAGCTCTCCCCACCCTCAGTGCTGGCAGTCCTGACATCCCTCGGCAAACTGACCACCAACCCTCTCCCCCTTCCCCTGCCCCTTGCAGCCTGCCAATGGCCAGCCCCAGTTGCTTGCCTCCCTCCTTCCCCACTGAGCCTTATGCAAAATAGCAGCAGAATTCTCCCACCCCCACTGATTGCCCTGTGTCCCTTGGCACTTCCCTGGACATTGGCACTGACATTGATACTTTGCCTGTTGTGCAGTGTTCGGGGCACAGGCTCACACGGCCAGGAGCCCAATGCCCTGGGAGTGCCCCCCCATCCCTGCTCCCGTTTCACTCTTGTGGGGTCGGACCACTAGCTCCCCGAAGGTGGGGAGCTATAATAACCTCTTGCCGCAGGAGTGAATCACTCTGGCGGGGAGAGTTGGGTGTGGGATGCTGGCGGCTGGGAGACTTCAGCCCCTGGCCCTCTATCGGGATTTAAATTATGATAATATTCATTACCGTATATTTCATGTTCTGCTCCTCTGCATTATCTCGTAACCTTGTATATCCATACTCTGGCACCTGTTCAGATACACTGAGGGAGAATTTAGCATGGCCAATGCACCTAACCGGCAAGTCTTTGAACTATGGGAGGAAAGCAGAACATTTGGAGCAAGCCTGTGCAGACACAGGGAGAACGTGCAGACTCTGCAAAACTGGTGACCCCAGCCAGGAATCGAACCTGGATCCCTGGCACTGTGAATGAGCAGTGCTAACCACTGTGACGGCCCCTGGTTTCTCATTATTTACTCTGTCTAAACCCCACAGGACCCTGAATGTCAAATCTCCTCTCTGCCTTCTTTTCTCCAAGGAAAACAGACCAATCTCTTCAATCTATCATCATAGCCACTGTTCGTTATCCCTGGAATCATTCTGTGAATTTTCTCTGTACTCTCTCCAATGTTTTAATATCCTTCCTCAAGCATGGCACCTATTACTGGACCCATTACTTCAGATGAAGTCTAACTGGTGTCTTGTACAAGTGCAATATGACCTCCTTGCTCTTGTACTCAATGCCCCATTAATAAAAACAGATGATGCTGGAAAAACCCAGCAGGTCTGGCAGCATCTGTAGGGACAGAGAAGCAGGGTTAGTGTTTTGAGTCTGTTTGATTCTCCATCAGAACTAAAGAGAGTGTGAAACGTGTTGGATGTTGAACTATAGCCGTAGTGAGAGATTACAACTAGCAAAATAGCAATCTTCAGATGTCCTGGTGTGAGGGGAGGGTGTTGCGGGATGGCGGATGGAACATTCGGGGGTGGGTGCGTGGTTTGCAATGAGACAGTAAATGAAGAGCTAGTTTAAAAAGGGTTTAAGATGGAGGCGAAAGGTCACAGCCTAAAAGTTGTTTAATTCAATGCTATTAATAAAGCCTGATAGTATTTACTGCTCTGTCATTTTCAATGATTTGTGTACTGATACATTCATATTCTTCTGTTCTTGCACCTCATTTGGAGTCTCTCCCTTTATACTGTCTGACATTCTTCCTGTCAAAAAGCACTTTTTAAAGTTTAGTTATTAGTGTCACAAGTAGGTTTACATTAACACTGCAATGAAGTTATGGTGAAAATCTCCTAGCTGCCACATTCCAATCCAGTTCAGGTACACTGAGGGAGAATTTAGCATGGCCAGTGCAACTAACCAACACGTCTTTTGGACTGTGGGTGGAAATTGAAGCACTCAGAGAAAACCCACACAGACATGGCAAGAATGTGCAAACTCCACACAGACAATGACTCAAACTGGGAATTGAACCTGGATCTTTGGCACTTTGGGGCAGCAGTGCTAACCACTTGCCACCCAGTTCTCTACATTGGATTTGATCTGCCATTCGTCCACCCAACACACCCATGTCCTTTTGAAGTTCAGGACTATCCTCATCACAGCCGACAACATTTCCAATCTTTGTATCATCCATAAATTTTGAAGTCATACACTAGGTCTAGGCCAGAAATGTTGTTGTTGTTGTTCTGTTTTTGGACAATTGCCAGATGTCGGTTGGGTAATATTCTGCTGGTTTTTCAATGGTCTGTTCCCTAATCCATTTCTCGCTCAGGTTATCGATAAGATGTCCGAGACGGAAAGTGCAGAGCAGCATTTCCATCTGTTTGAGCCACTGTACGAAGTTGTTGAGGACATGCCTAGACCTCCAGGCTTCTCCCTGAAGAAAGTATCAGGTACGAGCAAAAATATAGGGGAAGGAGGATATTTCTTTGCTTGTGGTTAAAAGTTTAGAATGAAGGGAATCGATTAGCGTTGATTGCTTGTTTTTTTAACTTTATTGAATGAAGGTCATTCCACCCCAATTTACTTGCAGCAGAAGAGTAAGACTGGCCCCTAAGCCCTAGTTTCTGGTTCCCATAATTAAACCATTAGTTAGCCCAGTGAACAGTGCACTCACATTGGAGACAAGCTTTCAGTTTAGTTCTGTGTTAAACTAAACTTAGTGGGGGAGATTTTCTGACATGCCACACTGTTAGTAGATCACACCAATCCCTGATATTAGCATGCAGGGCAAAACATCCATTTTGCACCCGAAACCAAACTGCTTACAAGTCTCGGGCTCTTTTCTAATGGCACAAACTAGATCACACTCTGAAAGGGCACAAGCCAATTAGCATATTCAAAGCAGCATTTACATATGCATCTCCAGTTCAAATCCCAGCGCATGGAATTCGCCGGATTTCAGGCATCGCAATGGCGGTAATCATTACTGGCCTCTACTAGCAGAGGCCTGTTATGATGGTCACACTGGTGAGAGTTCAGGGGCCACTGAAACCCCTGGGTATTTGGGGGTATGGCTGGGTGGCATCCATCAGATAGTACCCACCTGGCAGGGCTCACCTAGCCTTGGATCTCTGACACTGAATCATCCTGGCAAACCTGCCTGTGGGTGGTCAGTTGGCTAGGTGACTAGCTTCTGGAAAAGATTAACATCAACAGCACAATATTCAATCCCTGTTCCAAACCGCTCAGCTTTCTGGGTCTGTGCCTCCAGCTCGCTTTTTATCCTCTAATTCATATTGACTCTTATTATCTCAGCGGTTATGAGCCTTCTTTTCTTTTTGTGAATGATGCACACTTTTGAGCTTCTCACATGGTGTTTAATTTTCAAACATGACCAGGATAAGCACAGAGGGAGTTGTTTATGGCAACAAAAACGTTCCAGCAATTAGCAAATGGGAAACCTGAATGCTGAATGAAAGTAATATTTAAAATCTTAGTCCCAAGTTTGCTTCTATTTAATTTGATAACATGATTAAGTGAGCAAACGAAATAATCGGAACACAAACATTTAACATTATGTGGCTGCTCTTTGTCTGCGTCATTGCACATTGAAACTTAAAAATCCAGCCTCCAAGTCAGTGATAGACAACCTTGGCTGGTGAGGGGGCCGCAAGATTGAAATCAGACTTGTTCACTTACTATGACTCCATGAATAAGATTAAATGCATTTAATATTTGCTGAATATTTCATATTGAGTTATAGAAATTGCTGAATTGTTTATATATTAGTAGAAACATCATCAACTTCATACAGTTTTATGAAAAAGAAATATTTACACTTTGGACACTCAATGGGCCAGTTGACCACCTGCTGCACTATAGATATTCAATGAAGACAACTTTTCTTAAAGGACATGTGGATATGGAATGTAACGGTAGGATAGTAAAGTAATAAGGCATTTCTTTAAATCCATGTTCATTGACCATTGATTAAATTGGGAAATTGGAATCTGTGTTGAGTGCAACCAGCACTGACCTGACGTCACGTCTTTACACATGCATCAGTTTAGTCATATCAGTAGCGGATGGGAACAAGTGGAATCTGGCAACCCTGCACGTGGGTGATGGTCAACAATTAAAAGGAAAGCAAGTCTTGCATGATGTTCATTGCACTTTCTTCTAATTGAATCACCGAATTGGTGAGCCTATGTTAAGTAATAAACCATACAGCCTTGAATTCAATTCCATTGACCACACTGTGTGACAAAACCTTTTAGGTGAAAATGTTGAAGCTCCCCTGACGTCGACTCCGTATATTGCAAGGAATGGTGTGCTTAAAAACCATGACAGCAACATGACTTCAGAGGAGCACGGTGATCAGGAACAAGATGTGGTAACAAACAGTAAGTCTTCTCCTATTTCTTGTTGTTTTATTGTAAAAGCGTCTGCTTAATCTTCTGAATTTCTATGAACTCGACAACTATAGAGTTTTTGACTATGCCTATAAACTAGTCAGAAATTCCTTTCCAGCTTTTTTATTTACCTTTTGCTTTGATCTGCAATGAGCTTGGAGATATGTTTCTGTGCGAGAAAAGCACTTGAAAAATGTAAACTAGCCCATTATAGTCTTTTTTGTTTCTCCTTTCCCTCTTTATCTCTATCAGCGGGACTAGCAGCAATGTTCAGATAACTTTTTTGAAAAGTGTTCCCTCATCCTCTGCTGCCTCCCCACCCCCAAGACAATAATTCTGGTTTGGATACTACATCATATTGTGTTATGGCACCATGTACTTAAAATACTGCATTTTAAGTACCTTGGGTCATATTTTCCATCCTTCACTAACCTGAGCTGAAAAGTAACAAAAGTAAAACAGAAGTGTAAGGGATAGTTAATTCCAATTTCCCCGTTAATCAATGAATGTGGATTTAAAGAAATGCTTTATTATTTTACTATCCTACTATTACGTTCCACGTCCACATGTGTCCTTTAAGAAAGATTGTCTTTGTTGAATACCTATAGTGCAGAAAGAGGCCATTCAGCCCATTGAGTCTGCACCTACTCTCCAACAGCGCATCTTACCTAGGCCCGCTTTCCAATTGCCCTTCAGTATCCTAAAATGTTTAGGCTAGAGAGATTAGCGGGTAAATAAAAGCAAAATACTACGGATGCTGGAATCTGCAACCAAAAGAGAAATTGCTGGAAAATCTCAGCAGTTCAAGCAGCATCTGTAGGGAGAGAAAAGAGCTAAAGCTTTGACAAAGGGTCATCTGGGCTCCATACATCAGCCCTTTCCTCTCCTTCTGGATGCTGCCTGATCTGCTGAGATTTTCCAGAATTTTTTCTTTTGGTTAGTGGGGTTATAATAAAATCCGTACAGTATAGAAGGAAGCTTTTTGACCCATTTAATCTGCACCATCCAGGCTCTATTCCCATTACCCCTCATATTTTACTCTGCTAATGTCCTTGACACTAGTGTTAATTTAGCACAGCCACTTCATCTAATCTGCGCATTTTTGGACTGTGGGAGGAAACCCACACAGACATGGGGAGAAATGTAAACTCCACACAGGCAGTTATCCGAGGGTGATACTGAATCCTTGTCCCTGGCATTGCAAGGCAGCAGTACTAACTGCTGTGCTATTTGTTCTACCACTGTCTTATGGTGCAGTGTTTCGACCTCTGAGCCAGAAGTTCCAGCTTTGAGTCCCACCCCAGGACTTGAGCCAAGGAAGGTGAGTTCATAAGGTACCAAGGAGCATCAACCTGTCAATCCTTTCAACACACACTAATGGCAGGTACTAAGAGGGAGAGAAATTCTTGGTCAACCATTTGATAAAAAGAACGCAGCAGCCTCTACCCTCAGCATTCATAGTTAAAGACTTTGACAAACATTTAAAGGTGCATGTTGTTACAGCAACTTGGACTCCCTGAGTGAGCTGTAATTCACCACCATATGTGGTGTTAAATTAGCGTGATATTTATTCCTTTACCATTCTGTTTTCCTTGATCGCTTGCTACTTTTTCCTGAATTGCCTGCAAATCCAGCAGTTTAATAAACATGGACTTTCAGTGTCAACTTGCCGTGCTTGTTATACCCTTTACAAGTCTGTAGTCTATCTTTTGTCACACTGTGTGACGATGGTTGCCAGTACAGGGCTTATAATCTGAGCCATTGTTAATCTATTTTCTAAGTTGCATTGATGAACACTGATGTTTATACTGGATTGGTTACTTCTTAGCTATCTAGAAAGACTTAAAGAATCATTATCTCAAGTCCTGGTTGTTATTTAACAGAACATTTCAAATCTGTAATGTTGTTGTGATTTCATGAACAAGATTTAAATTAAAATGAAAATCCAATATTTCTCATTTCACTGTTTAATCAGTGCTTTTAGGGTAGCATGATGGTTAGTATTGCTGTCTCACAGCACCATACAATCTTGCAAGCTGTGCTCAGCGTACCCTCTAATTTTATCTATTATCATCATTCTATGCTTTTAACCCTCTAACTCTTAAACTCTGTACATCCTGGCTTTGACTGTAACATTACATTCTACCCTCTCCTTTCCTTCTTTATGAATGGTATGCTTTGTCAATATAGCGCACAAGAAACAATACTTTCAACTGTACACTAATACGTGTGACAATAAATCAAATCAGGGGCCTGGGTTCAATTCCGACCTTGGATCACTGTCTGTGTGAAGTTTGCACTTTCTCCCCATGCCTGCGTAGATTTCCTCTGGGTGCTCCAGTTTCCTCCCACCGTCCAAAGATGAGCAGCTTAGGTGGAGTAGTCATGTTAAATTACCCCTTGATATCCAAAGATGTGTAGGTTATGGGATTAGCTGAGTAAATTTGGGGAGGTGATGGCCTAATGGTATTATGGCCCGACCATTAATTCAGAAACTCAGCTAATGTTTTGGGGATCCGGGTTCAAATCCTACCGTGGCAGATGGTGGAATTTGAATTCAATAAAAATATCTGGAATTAAGAATCGACTGATGACCATGAAACCTTTGTCAATTGTCAGAAAAACCCATCAGGTTGAATAATGTCCTTTAGGAAAGGAAATCTGCCGTCCTTATCTTGTCCGGCCTGTATATGACTCCAGATCCACAGCAATGTGGTTGACTCTCAACTGCCCTCAGACAATTATGATGGGCAATAAATGCTGGCCAGCCAGCGACGCCCATGTCCCACGAATGATTTTAAAAAATACATGTGGTTATGGGATAGGTGGGGATGTAGGCCTGGATAAGATGCCCTGTCGGAGAGGTTGGTGCAGACTCAATAGCCTGAATGGCCTCCTGTTGGGATTCTGTGGATTCTAACCATCTGTACAGTATTAAGAGTAGCAAATTTAAACTGAACATTTATCCAAAGAAGCCACTATATTTTTTTTCTCCCACAGTTGAGCTTAGATCCTCTGGAGGTTGAGTATAGGAAGGCTACATTTATTAGTTCATTGGAAAAAAATCCCTTGCACATTTTGGTCAGAATCTTCTGGCTGTTCACAGCCCCCCACAACCACTGCAAGCAAGGACGGGGAATTTGGCACTCAGCCAAACCTCCATTCACTGCAGCGGGACCTGTAAATCCGGCTGGTGTGAACAGCTGGAAAGTTCTGCCCTTTATATTTTATTTAAAAACATCCAAGGTGGAAGGCAAAGAACTGGTTCAGATGCAAATTTTTTTGCTGTAAAAATGTGAATGTGTTTTCCCTGCAAATGAATGCTCATCCATTTGTAGATTATTAAACTGTAAGACTGAATCGGAAACACAATAATGTAGCTGTTTCTTTATTTTTAAAAAGCACTTGATTTAGATGCTTTCTTAATATTTCTGTGCATAAATATCTTCTACCTTTCCGATTTTTTTTTCCGCTTTTTCTGCTCTTCCCTACTGATTTAGAATTCCTTGTAAGAGATGTACAACATGCTACAAGAACTGTCATTTAAATTGCCTACTACCCTGGGTAAATTGGACTTCCTGCTGCTATAACTGATGACTATATTTTTTCTGAAAGATCTTAATGGAAAGCCAAAAGTTAACATAGTTTGAGATATTGGAATTTTGGATAAATTAAGCCATTGCCAATGAATTGCGATTCAGGAAGGGTGTAAACCTGCTGCAGATTGCATCTTCATCAGAATGGATGAAGCAGCAATTTTTGGAGGGTAAATGTGCTAAATTGAAAGACATGCAGATAGATTCTGGAGATTGTTGGAAAAGTAACCAGTGATGCCCACTCCAGACTGAAATATCCAGTGTTGATAGACCTGAGGAAGAGACTAAAGGAAAGCTATGGGGAGAGATGAAATCTACACCTCAAAAATTGCCTTCTTAGAAATGTTACTTTTTTATTGCTTCATGAGATGTTGGCATCTTTGGTTGAGCCAGCATTTATTACCCATTACTCAGGGCATTTAAGAGTGGATCTGGAGTCACATGTGGGCCAGAACAGGTAAGGACAACATATTTCCTTCCCTAAAGGGCATTAGTGAACCAAATGAGTTTTTCTGACAATGGTCATAATTAGACTTGTTAAATTTCTGATTTCTATTGAACTCCACTTTCACCATCTGCCATGGTGAATTCGAACCCGGGTCACCTGAGGGTTTCCTGGATTTCCAGACCAACTCCCATACCACTACACCACTGCCTTCCTTATCATGCATTCAACTGGCTGGGGGAAGATCAGGCCTCCCTGTTAGCAGATTCATGTAGGAAGGAGTTCCAATTTTGAGGGACATTAGGACCAATTTTGAAACAGGAGATTGGCTGTACAGAAGGGATAAATTCTTTCTGAATCAAACTGGTGCATAAATTGATGAAGTCATCAATATAATTTTAAACCTGGAGGTGGTGTAGAAAGAAATGCATTAGAAAATGAATGGGGGCAGGGTTGGGAAGGAATTACGATTTAAGTTTAGTGAAAAGGCAAAGCAATCTAAAATATAAATACCAATAAGTTAATTTTTTTTATTAGTGTTATAAGTAAGCTTACATTAACACTGAAATCACTGAACATCCCCTAGTTGCCACACTCTGTCGCCTGTTTGTGTAAACTGAAGGAGAACTTAGCATGGCCAAGATGGCACAGTGGTTAGCACTGCTGCCTCACAATGCAGGGACCCAGGTTCGATTCCTGACTTGGGTCACTCTCTGTCTGGAGTTTGTGCAGTCTCCCCTTGTTTGCGTGGGTTTCCTTTGGGTGGTTTGGTTCCTCCCATATTCCAAAGATGTGCAGGGTTAGGCGGTTTTGCCATGATAAATTGCCCCTTAGTATCAGAGGAATTAGCAGGGTAAATACATGGGGGTTATGGAGATAGGACCTGGGTGGGATTGTGATCAGTGCAGACCTGATGAGCCAAATGGCCCTTTCTGCATTGCAGAGATTCAATGAATGCACCTAATCAGCACATCTTTTGGACTGTGGGAGGAAATCAGAGTACCCAGAGGAAACCCATGCAAGCACAGTGACCCAAGCCAGGATTTGAACCTGGGGTCCCTGATCTCTGAGCAATAATGCTAACCACTTTGTCACCATGCCGCTACCATTAGTAAGGTGTTGAAAGATATACCAAGGACATGTCGCACAATGCTTTTTAGATTGAAGGAGCTCTTTTCAAATGGACTCACAATCACAGAACATCAATCTGTACACTTAATCTCATAATATGAACGTGCTGCATTTTTGCAATGCTTTAATAATACTTTAAAAAAATTACTTAGAGTAAATATTTCAGAACTATTTCACTTATGTAAATGGTGCTGAGACAGACTACACAAATCACAGACCCTAGTTTATACCTAAGTGACCTTCTAATGTGGTTAAAGATTGTGCGTGTATCCATTAGGGAGGAAGGAAAAGATAGGGTGGAGAATATAATATCGCAGTTTCCAATAGGTTGAGGAAAAGGATCAATTTAATATACGATGGGTCCACTCAAAGGTCTAATAGCGACAGAAGAAGCTGTTCCTAAGTCAGTTAGTGTGTGTTTTACTTATTTTTTAGTGTCACAAATAGGCTTACATGAAGCCACTGCGTTTTCAAACTGTTATATCATTTCCCAACAGAAGAAGGTGGAAGGGGAGTATGTCCAGGGTGCATGAATAGATAGGGTGAATCAAGATTGTGCATGTGTACTCTTAATCAGTTCACAGATCACACCAAATCTAAACAGCCCAAGTCCAAATCAATATTAACATCACTTCAATGTGATGTTCTCAAGAACATGTTAAAGATCTGTGCAAACCCCAGTCTAGTTTCTCAGTGTTATTTACTCATAAAACAACTATGTGTCTCTATAACATGGTGGAAGGTTTAGATGAGTGACAGCATTTCCACAATTACCAAAACAAACCAACCAGAGAATAATATGAAGAGTGAAATGTTCAGCCACCAGGCACCATTGTAGTGGCATTTGCTGAATACAGGAGTCCGGATTGAGAACATCCCAACAGTTGCTGGTCTCCCACCTAACTCCACTAACTACTATTAATTTATATAAAATGGGTGACTTGTCTCTTATTGTTCCTTCTGTTTCCCACTTTGCGTTTTCTCACACACACCAGCTGGAGAGATTATATCATAGAACCTCTGGAAAATGACATAGTGACACAGTGGTTAGCACTGCTGCCTCACAGTGTTAGGGACTAGGGTTCAGTTCCTGCTTGGGTGACTGTGTGTGGAATTTACACATTTTTTTCCGTGTCTGCGTTAGTTTCCTTCGGGTGCTCCAATTTTCCTCCCCACGTTTCAAAGGGTGTGTGGGTTAGGTGGATTGGCCATTTTAAATTGCCCATTAGCATCAGGGAATTAGCAGGGTAAGTATATGAAGTTACGAGGATGTTGCCTAGGTGGGATTGTTGTCAGTGTAGGCTCGATGGGCTGAATGCCTCCTTCTACAGTGTAGAGATCCTATGATTCTTTACTGAACCCCAGGAGTTCATGGACCCAGGTTTAAGAACTAATGATATCGGGGCCCAGTTTAGATGGATCTGAAAGTAAATGAAGCAAAATGGGAAGAGGAAATAATCGTACAAATGTTGCACGTTAACATATAAAGGTATTATAACTATAGGCTGTAATTAGAACCTAGCGATGTGATGTTCTAGCCTTAACTAAGGCAAATCCAGCCAGGGCTGGACAGTGCCCTGCCTGGACTCAATGGGCAGAGGGGCCTCCTTCGTACAATAAATGACTCCATCACTTTAAATATTCTGGAGAAGGATTAACTTAATTTGTAGAGACAAAATCTTTATTTGCGGATTTATTTTTGTAGGAAAAGCAGATCAATTTCATGAGAATGATCTCAACCAAGATAATGACAGGAGCAATAAGCCACATCAAGCCAATGGCATTTATCCAGAAGATAGTGGCCAACTTGATCCAGAGCTTGGCATCTCCCAGTTGGACACATCCGTAGAAGTCTCGAGGTCAAAGCAATCTCCAGAGCATGCCTCGCAATCTCACAATACCACAGGTATGCTGTTTGAAGATAATGTCAAAAATGAAACAGAGGGGAGGTGAGAATTATTTTCACTGTGAACTGTTATGCCCCAGAACACACTGCCCAAAAAAAGGTGATTAATGCAGTTTCAACTTTCAAAAAGGAATTGACCTTTTCAAAAAGGGAAAATAATGCTAGGTGATGAGGAGTGAAAGCCAATTGGATAACTGTCTTCAAAGAGTGGAAATGCTGGCGTTGGATTGGCGTGGCACAGTAAGAAGTCTCACAGCACCAAGCTAAAGTCCAACAGGTTTACTTAGAATCATGACCTTTCGGAGCGCTGTTCCTTCATCAGGTGATCAAATAAACCTGTTGGACTTTAACCGGTGTTGTGAGACTTCTTAGTGTTCAAAGGGTGGGAACAGGCATAAGAGACTGAATAGCTTCTTCCTGTAAAAATCTTTGGTGTTATTTTAGTGTCTAAACACAAAGGATTTGGTTTGGATGTGTGGTTGAAAAGATTAGAATTCCAACACATCCAAACCTGCCACTTCCAATTTCCATGAATATGGGATGAGAAACAAATGACAAATCCACCATCAGAAGACAGCACATTGAAATCTTTTAAAGAGATCACATGCCTTAATTTTGACATTACATTTTTAACCACAATCGGCCCAGTGTCCCTCATCTTGGGAAACCCGACAAGTAAAAGGAGATGAGAGAGGCTACATTCATGTAGTAAGTGCCTTGACTGCACTGCTTGTGAATTAGGAGTGTTTTCTCCAGGCCCAACTTGCTTACTTGTATAATCCACACCTTGTATAATTCATGCAAACCAGCCTTTCATCCATTGACACTGTCTACACTTCCTGCTTCTTGGAAAAGCAACTAGCAGTATCAAGCATCCTAGACATACTCCCTTCCACCTTCTTACATTGGGAAAAGATACAGAAGTCTGAAAATACAGTAGCTTTATGGAAGCCTACTTGTGATTCTAATAAATAAAACACGTGCTGACTGACTCAAGAACAACTTCTTCCCTGCTGCCATCAGACTTTTGAATGAACCTATCATATATTAAGCTCATCCTTCTCTTCACCCTATTGGAAGCTGCAACACTATATTCTGCACTCTATCCTTTCCTTCTTCCCTATGTATTCTATGAACAGTATGTTTTGTCTGTAATAGCTCACAAGAAACAATACTTTTCACTTTATCCCAACACATGAGGTAATAAATCAGTTCAATTGATTCAATTGCCTCATCCCTGCCACAGAGATCTGTCAGCTCCTTCCATTTCTTCCCTACTCCCTCCCAAGCCCCGGATCTAATGCTCAAATACACCTACTTGAAGACAGCCCAGCTCCTGACCTTGTGCTGCAGGATTCCCACTCAAGAGGCAGTCAGTCTGTCAATCAAACTGAAAACCTGCAAAATAAAACTGCCAAAAAATATCTACGATTAAGGGTGTAAGACGTTTGGGAAACCAAGCTAACCAAGAAGAAGAATCCCTGCAGTGCAGAAGGAAGCCATTCAGCCCATCAAGTCAGCACCAACCATCCAAGCTCTATCCCTGTAACTCCTCATATTTATCCTAGCTAATCTTCCTGACATTGAGGGTTAATTTACCATGGCCAATCAACCTAACCGGCACATCCTCGGACTGTGGGAGGAAACTAGAGCATCCAGAGGAAACCTAGGCAGAAAGTGCAAATTTCAATGATCCGAAGCCAGAATTGAACTGACACTGTGAGACAGGCGTGATAACCACTGTTTCACCGTGCCGCCCTTATCAATTCCCCTTCCTGTACTGAGCGCACACCGAGGTCATAATCACAGCCTTGATTTTAATTACAAGTCCTAAAAATGCAACATCGGATGGATTTGGAATAGACTTGTCATTGTTGACACACTGTAACGTCTCCAGTCCAAAAATGTTTGCGATCAAATCATTTCCGGATTCTGGAACTTTCTGGATAGTAGAACGATGCTAGGAGGCCTGACCCCAGACGTGTGAATTGGAAGACACCGTGGCCGGAATTTTACAATCCCGCCGTAAGAGTGGAGTGGGCGAGGGGTGGAACATGGAAAGGTCTATTGAGCTTGGCTGGGATTATACAGTTTTGGGATGACCGTAAAGTCCCACACCATGGCCGGAATTTCCGGCTGTTCTCCTGCCACTGCGAGCCAGGATGGAGAATTTGGCACTCGGTCAAATCTCCGTTTGCTGCAGCAGAACCAGGGAATCCTGCTGGCCTGAACAGCCGGACAATTCTGGCTCATAGCCATAAATATTCACCCAAAGCAGACAACAGTAATGAAATTTTATAAAGCTGTAATTTTTTTTTTTTACTTAATCCAAATTCTGTATCTTCCATGTTTCTGTTCCCAAAGTATCGTATTAAAATAATGCATGAGCTGTTTGGATCTGCTCAACAATTTTCTATACGATTTGAAATGATAAATTTGCAGACTGGAGAAGTGACAGCAGATTATTGGTCATAATTGACAATCTATAAAAAGTGCATAACTTGTGTTCACCGCACTGTTGCTGCTGTGGAACCTCAGTACCCCAGGGATAATTGTCTAAATGGCTACTTGTTCTAATGTGCACTATTAGACCATCACCATAAGTTCAGCTGTAAGAGACTAGAACATGGTTCCTTTGCATTTATCTTAACTGTATTTCCTGTAATGCTCATAGTACCAGTAATTCATGAAACGTTTGCAGGAGCTTGTATATCATTTGAAACAGTTCACCGTTCTGCAACAGAACTCTATTGAGAATGAAGCTCACATTTTTCTACGATATGCCCCATGAGATTCAATTTGGTCAGAAAATCTGAGGGATCCTATGTGATGGTTATATTCATTTCTTTTGCTTCTGCCCAGTTTTTTTTCTCACAAAAGCAAATTACTGCAGATACTAGAATCTAAAACCAAAGGGTCATCCTGACTCAAAGTCAGCTCTTTTCTCTCCTTACAGATGCTGCCAGACCTGCTGAGAATTTCCAGCGTTTTCTCATTTGGTTTCTTTTTCTCGTAAAATGGCCACTAACTACAGTTGCCTAGTTGAGAGGAATAGGACATCAGCTGTAAAAACTAGATTTTGAGGTTTTACTTTAGTATTTAAAATCATGTCCTGTCTTTTTAAAGCAATCTTTCCTTGAGTTAACCAGGAACTGATACTAGAGCTGACACCTTAGACTTTAAAGCAGTGATCGGTAACCTTAGCTAGTGAGCGAGCCTCTCCTTCATCTGAGTGGGCCACAATACTGAAACCAAACTTGTTCACTAACTATAACCCCACCAATAAGATTAAACAAATTTAATACATGCCAAATATTCCATAATGAGTTATAAAAAATGCTTAATCATTTATGTATTAATGGAGCTGTCATCAATCTCAAATGGTGAAAGCAATATACGTATTTATACTTTCGACACAGAGGGAGTGCGTAGCTCTCACAGTCAATGCTCTAAGCAATCAGCATGAAATCCACTTCACTTGTCCTTCCTTTACATGCACATCACTTCAGTCATACTTAGAACAGAAAAACTACGCGAGGAATATCAGTGGAATGTGGCTACCCTTTACATGAGAATGATTAACACACTGTTTCATGGATACCACTCAGAAAGGGCTGCATGTGGCCTCTGGGCTGCTGGCTCCCCCACCACTGTTTCAAAGAGTGTGTTCTTCAGAAACCCTGGTGAAGATCCACAAATGCAGAAGATAAAATTATTCTAGTAAAGATTAGGTGATGCGAAACTTGAAAGTTAATACCGTTGCAGATTTTTGGCTTTTTCTTTGCTACATGCCATTTTTCTTTTTGGCAAATTTCAACTTTTGACTTTCAGACAGAAGCAAGAGTTACACGGTGGAAGGAGCTGACCAGAATCATTTCACAAGTGATTCAGAAAGTGAAGTGTTCTGCGATTCTGTGGAAGAATTGGACCATGACAAGGTATTGATGGTAGGACAATGTCATTATAATTAGGAAAAGAGCATCCATTTTGTCCGTATGGTGATAACTCAGTATTAAGATTATTTTCACGAGAAATAGGAGGCAAATTGGTGGTTCAGTATACTACTCATTGCAGGAATGAATTGCTGAACCAAGAATTGGTATCACCTTATAATTTTTCACTGTTAGAGTTCCAGATCAGAAACCCCAAGGTATACTATGAAGCCAGATTAGACCCCAACAATTTTTCTATTAATGTGAGGACAGGATGTTTCACTCCAAGCATAATTCTACTGATAAACTTTTATCATAACAAACCTTATTTAACAACAGTTTAATTATAATAAATGAATTAGCTGAACTTTTAACAATTCAGTAATACTTAAACAGGGCAAAATACAATTCTTAACTACTTAAATATCACTGTTAGTTCCAATCAAGTAATATTTCTCTTACAGACTTAAACCCCTCTTTAAAATTAGTTAGCAAAAGAGGCATATTTGTTTTGACTTGGATTAAGAGTCTTAGTGCTTTCAGAAAACATCTGGAGAGACATCAAGACATTTCTTTCTTCTACCAGCTCCAGGCACAACTGCTCTTGGTTTAAAATGAAAATGAAATTGTATTTTTTCATGCAAGCTTAGCTTCTACCATTAGCTACATGACTCTGTGCCCGTCAGTCAACTGAATAAAAACTCACGTGATTTTGCATAGCTTGTCTAAAATCCCAGGAGAACTTAAGTAAACAAAAGGTCCGTTAACTCTACGAAGTAACATGTTCCTAGCTAAAATCAGTTGTTATCTTGCATTCATTGCATCTGCTGCATGTTTTCCAGACAAGTTGACTCTTGTAACAAAACACTGCCTCTCAAAGCAGCCCAGCCTTGAACATAAAATATATCAAAATAGCACAGTGTCATCATACTTACAAATTGCATGGTCAGAAACGCCTTTATAATAAGGGGGGATAATAAGCAAGGAGGAGATGTACAGCATACAGAACTTTGCAGAATCTCTAGTGGGAGAGATCTCCTGTAATATGTCTCCTATTTCAGCCAGGTTTGCTTTCTTGAAGAAAGAAGACATTGGAGAGTGAGACTGGAATTTTATACACCCCCTTTCCCCCTATTACACCATGACAGGCTGCCCCCCCGATAGTGGTGGTTTGCCAATGGTCACTAATGGGGCTTTCCAATCGTCACAAGGTCTACGGTGTTTTGCATGGTTTGCCCCACCTCCCCCACCAGTTCAACTCTACCTAGATCAGAAGAACCCATCAGTGGATAGAGTAAGAAAATCACACTCTGCTCACGCTGATCTTAGATATTACTGTGTGGTTTGGAGCAACTTTGGGGGTCTAGAAAACGTTTTTTAATTCATGCATGGAATGTTGGTGTCTGTGGTATGGCCAGCATTTATCACCCAGTCCTAACTGCCTTTGCCAAGGTGGTGGTGGGCCACATCCTTAACATCTGGGTGGTTTGCTAAGCCAATTTCCAAGGTACATTAAGAGTAAAGTTCGTTGTCACGGATCTGGTGTTATTTTCAAGCCAGACTGGGCAAGATTGGCAAATAATCTTTCCGAAAGGCCATTGATGAACCAGGTGGGGTTTTTACCACAGTCTAATCTTTACACAGACCACATAATTGATGCTAGCTTTTTTTAAAATTTGAACTCTCGAGCTGCTTACGTGGTGGGATTTGAACTCATGCACCTTGATTAATAGACTGCAGCATAACATCATGGTATCAATCCCATTTCCCAATACGTTACACGAAGCTCTCATCTCTACAGCAAGATGTGATTTGACCTGCAAGATTTTTAATAATTCTTCCCTAGGATATGCATATTGCTGGCAAGACCAGCATTTGTTGCTCATCCCTAATTGCCCTTGAACTGGATGGCTTGCTAGATGATTTCAAAGGGCTGTTAGGAGTCAACTGCATTACTGTAGGTTTAAAGCCACATGTGGGCCTGACCAGATTTCCTTTCCTAAAGAGACATTAATGAAGCAATTCAGCTTTTACAGCAACCTAAGATTGCTTCATGGTGACCATTACTGACACTAGCTTTCAATTCCAGATTTATTAATTAAAATTCAAAATCCACCCCTGCCACCGGGGCATTAGCCTGGCTCTTTGGATTATTGGTCTAGAGACAAGACCAGGACACCAGCCGAATAAGGTTGTGGGCATCTATGTTCAGAATGTTGTTGAAGAGAATTGAACTTATCTGAAGAGCTATTTGAAATGGAAGATTTGTTTCTGTTTTAAAGGCCTTGCTGTAATTACAGTCCCAAGCAGTAATTTTGGTTCCATTTACAGTATCCTCCCAGTGAACATCACCTCAGTGGTCACTAGAGGGAGCAATTTGCTGTAATTGAACACATCCTTCAATTGTTCAACCCAACAAGCCGGTTCCTTCCCTATGATACATAGAAATGGTCCTCTAATGAGCTAATGTCCATCTCACTCTCCCTCTCAGGAATAAATCTCCAGCACATGAACTCTGCAATTCACACCCCACTTGCCATCAAACATTGCCGGGGGAGGTAATGGCCTACTGATATTATTGTTAGACTATTCATCTAGAAACTCAGCTAATGTCCTGGGGTTCTGGTTCGATTCTCACCACAGAAGATGGTAGAATTTGAATTCAATAAAAACATATCTGGAATTAAGAATCCACTGATTACCACGAAATCATTGTCCATTGTCAGAAAAACCCATCGGGATCCTTTGGGGAAGGAAATCTGCCACCCTTACTTGGCCTGGCCTGGCCTGGCCTGGCCTGCATGTGACTCCAGAGCCGCAGCAATGTGGTTCGCTCTCAACTGCTCTCAGGCAACTAGGTACGGGCAATAATGCTGGACAACCAGCAACGCCTATGTCCGTGAATGAATAAAAGAAAGAATGATTGAATATACGGATTCAATCAATGTGGAGAACAATGAAACCATCGGACTGAGTTTTAACTTTCAACATTTGTGGAAAATGAACACTGAACAATCGAATACTCGTTTATGCTTTTCCGTTGATTTATGTCCTGCCACATTTTCATGTTGGATGAAGTTTCTGCAAGTTTCTGTAACGCAGTGACCAGCTTATATGTGTTTAAGGTGGAAAGAAGGTGTAGAAATCTGGGCTGAGACAGAAAGTACATTGATGTACCAGATTCCAATGCTTTCCCATTCTTTCTGTTCTTTTTAATATATTCTTCTACTGTCTCTCATCCCTCACCTTATCCTGTCTCCTCCTCTCTGTATCTCTCTCTCGAACTGGAATTCACTTCCAAACTTAGTAGTTGAGGCGGAGTGTCAACGTTAAGCCTGAGGCTGGCAAGTTGGGTAAAGGGAAAAAAATTAGTGAAATATGGGAAGGGAGTGGGTAACTCTGATTTTTCTAGAAGAAAATCAGCGGTATTGTGGTAGTATCACTGGACTTAGCTATCCAGAGGCCCAGGCTAATTTTCTGGGAGGTGTTCAAATTCCACTACGGCAGCCGGTGGAGTTTAAGATGCAATTCATAAATCTCGAATATAAAGTTAGGCTCAGATAGGTAACCACAAAGCCGTTGTCAAATGTTGTAAAAACTGCTGTCTCTTTAGGGAAGGAAATCTGCTGTCCTTACCCAATGTGGTCTACGTGTGACTCCAGACGAACAGTAATGTGGTTGACTCTTAACTGCCCGCTGAAATGGCCTAGCAGGCTATTCAGCATAAGGGCAATTGGGAATGGGCATTAAATACTAGGCTTGCCAGGGATGCCCATATTCTGTGAAGGAGCCAAGCAAAAACTGGGCTGACTGACACAACTTAAATGTGATATTTATGTGAGTTATTGCAAGCCATTTATATGAGTTATCACAAGCCTCTATTCACAGGCCACATCTTAGGAGAATCTTGTTGATCGCTGATAAATGAAATAAAAGAGAGCTGTAAAAAGACTGTCAACCCCAGTAGGTCATGTATAATTTGGGCAATCGTGCCATCTCTTCAGTTCATTTAACCCTGTGAAATAAGCAGAGTTGAAATCTTCAAAGCCTGTGAAGCTTTTCCCAGATCCCAAAAGCTAATTGCAAAAAGCTAGTCTGATGATAATCCTCCCTTGCTTTGTGTCTTCCAGATTTCGGCACTTCAGAGGGGCAGATCTGTTATGGAATGTTCCCAAGGTGCATTCAGTTTACAAGATACCGTGTCCACAGCCTTGCTCAAGGTTTCCACGAGTGAGTCAAACTGTCACCTCTTCATACATGAGGACTTGCCTCAGAACCACTTGACGCAACTATGGGCAGCTAATGGCAGTGGAGAAATCCCACTGGATGGGAGAAGCTGTGAAAAGAGAAAGACAACGTATACAAGTCCACTATCTGAATCTGAATGGTTAACTGAGGGAAAAGGTACATACCTTGGTTTCAAAATAGTGCAGGTGATGGCCTAATGGTATTATTGCTAGATTATTAATCCAAAACTCGGCTAATGTTCTGGGGACCCAGGTTCAAAACCCATCTCGATAGATGGTGGAATTTGATGGGTGGCACAGTGGTTAGCAGTACTGCCTCACAGCGCCAGGGACACAAGTTTGATTCTCAGCTGTGGTCTCTATCTATGCAGAGCCCGCACGTTCTCCCCATACCTGCGTGAGTTTCTTTCGGGTGCTCAGGTTTCCTCCTGATATCTGAAAGACATGCTGTTTGGTGCATTGCCCATGCTAAATGTTTGATTTGATTTATTATTGTCAAATGTATTAACATACAGTGAAAAGCTATACAGACAAAGCATAACGTTTATAGCGAAGGAAATATGAGAGTGCAGAATGTCATGTTGCAGTCATAGCTATGGTGTAGAGAAAGATCAACTTAATGCAAGGTAAGTCCATTCGAAAATCTGACAATAGCAGGGAAGAAGCTGTTCTTGAGTCGGGTTGGTACGTGACCTCAGACTTTTGTATCTTTTTCCCGAGGGAAGAAGGTGGAAGAGAGAGAGCCCTTAATTATGAGGTCCTTAATTATGCCAACTGCTTTGCCAAGGCAGCGGGAAGTGTAGACAGAGTAAATGGATGGGAGACTGGTTTGTGTGATGGATTGGGCTACATTCAGAATCTTTTGTAGTTTTTTGCAGTCTTGAACGTAGCAGGAGCCATACCAAGCTATGATACAACCAGAAAGAATGCTTTCTATGGTGCATCTGTAACAGTTGATGAGAGTCATAGCTGACATGCCAAATTTCCTTAATCTTCTGAGAAAGTAGAGGCACTTGTGGGCTTTCTTAACTATAGTGTTGGTATAGGGGGATAAGATAGGTTGTTGGTGATCTGGACACTAAAAACTTGAAGCTCTCGACCTTTTCTATTTTGTCCCCATTGATGTTGATGAGGGCATATTCTGCTTTACAATTCCTGAAGTTGATGACAGTCTCCTTTGTTTTGTTGACATGGCGACTAGGGGATTTTCACAGTAAAATCAAAGCAAAATACTGCGGATGCTGGAATCTGAAACAAAAACAGAAAATGACTCAAAATGTTGGCTCTATTCTCTCTCCACAGGGTTTGTCAGACCTGTTGAGATCTTCCAGCATTTTCTGATTTTCACAGTAACTTCATTGCAGTGTTAATGTATACCTACGTGTGTGCTACTAATAAATGAACTTAAACATAAACCTTAATATTTGGAGTTAAGAGTCCACTGTAGACTATGAAAACATTGTTGATTGTTGGAAAGAAACCATCTAGTTCACTAATGTCCTTTAGAGAAGGAAATCGGCCACCTTTGCCTCTGTACGTGTACTCCAGAGCCACAGCAATGTGGTTGACGCTCAACTGGCCTCTGAAATGGCATCGCAAGCCACTCAGTTCTACCAGTGATTCAAAAAGGCAGCTTGCCACCACTTTCTCAAAAGCAACTAGGGATAGGCAATAAATGCTGGCCAGCCAGCAGTGCTCACGTTCCATGAATAAATAGAAAGGAAGATCAGCAGCATGTGGGAGCCGATGAAATAAGGTTTGTTAACATTTGTGCAGCAAAGGGATTTGGAATGATAATTGTTGGGATTGACATGAAGTTGGTTTTGTCGCTGCTCCATTCAGTGGGATCAGCCAGTCCTTTTAATTCCCCGTTTGCCTCCTCCTTGGCTGAAGTTGGCTCCTACTACCTGGATCTGCTATCATGGTACCAGGAACTGGGGATGTAATGGTGAATTGGCCTGGTGGTCTGTACCAAACGTTAGCAACAACTTGCATTTGTATAATGCCTTGAATCTTTTAAAATGTGTCAAGGCAGGAATGTTATCAAACAAAATCTGACACTGTGCTACATGACGAGATATTGGGAGATCCATCAAGAAGTTTAATTTTAAACTCCATCTTAGGAGGAAAGAGAGGATTAGAGAAGGAATTCCAAAGTTTGGGATCTTGGCAACTGAAGGCTTGGAATCACATGGTCCATCTTCAATTCTTCCCTATCTTTTTCTTGATTTCTCCATCAGCATTCCTGAGAGGAGGCCATTGATCAATATCTCTCATAGCTATAATAAAAGCAAAACACTGTGGATTTTGGAAATCTGAAATAAAAACAGAAAATGAGAGGAAAAAGATTAGCAGGTCTGGCAGCATCTGTGGAAAGAATAAGAGTTAACATTTTGAATCTGTATAACTCTTCTACAGGCTTTGTGATCTTGACTACAATTCTTCCTACTCCACTTCCTAAAAAGATTTGTTTCTTATTCTCCCATTTCTCCTTGTTGGTCACACTTGTTCTTCCTTCAGCTGAGGATTCCTCCCCACCACGTTTGTCAGGGTCTTTAACTGTGTCCATCTGATATTTTGCATTTGTGCTCCCATTCTCTCCCCTCACTCCCCATTCAGAACAACAGTCAGGTACCCCCCTCCCCCTTCCCCGCCAACCCGCTACATCCTTTCCCACAGCCTCCTGATTCATCCTCTGCCATTTCCACTGCCACAGAAGACATTGCTTCCCCCTCCCTTCAGTATCCCAAAAGGGCCCTTTCCTCTGTGACATTTCTCGGGTGTTCTAACCCTCTCTTCCCTCGCTGCAACACAATCTCGGGCAAGCACAAGGAGATATAATGCCTTCCGTTTCACTTCTTGCTTCTTACCGTCCATTGACCCAAACATTCCTTTCAGGTGAAAGAGTGATACAGTCTGACATTTTTCAACATAGCACACTGCATCTACTACTCACGATGGGGAGGCCTAACTCAGATTGGATTTGTTCTGTGAAGTGGGTGTTTCCAGTAACAGCAGAATGTTTCGACTGCCCAACAACAAGGCTTGAGTTCGGGCTAGTCCAAACTGATGGCTGGTAAGTACGCTCTGTCAGATATCCAGCACGACCACAGCTCCACAGAACCTTCTAGCCTTCATAATCTATGCTGATGAATGAGGGATGGACAGTTGGATGAGGTATTGGAGGTCATCTCGTGCCTCAGAATTTATTTCCTGTAATAAATCAGTGCTTACTGACACAAAGGAGAAAAAATGGTAGTGATGGGATGGGGGGGGGGGGGAATGTGGGGGGTGGGGGGGATGTGGTGGTGGGGGGGGGGGGGGGGGGGTGGTGTCATCCTGGTTGCTGGCTTCATGTACCACCATGAATGTTAAGCGCAGTTTGCTGCAAAGGGCCCCACACATCAAGAACCAGTATGGCCTGCACAGCTGTTTGCACATTGCAACTTTAACCACACCTTTGGGGCAGATATAGAAGGAATGTCATGTTACATTGTAAACTGATTCCTTATCGTTGCTTCAGTCTTCTGTGACACTCTTTGGCATTTGGCCAAACCCGACCTGTTTGTGTTTAATCTACACTTTATCTGTGAAGCTGGGCATTGCAGAGAACAACCCACTGAACAGTAACCACAGTTAGCAGAGTGTTCTGTGCCGTGCGGCATCCCAGTACCAGATGGGACAAATGCCGTCCCCTACACAGGGAGACGCAGGACTGGTGCATCGTGTGTCTGTTTTACTGTTTTTATTCCGTGCTTGTGTTGTGATGACAAAGGTCGCAGAATGATCAAGTAATTGTGAAATGGTTCATTAGACAAGGCTTGGCCCAGTCTTATTGAAACCTCCGTTATGAAGCAGAGGATTGCTTGCTCGTGGATGAGGGGATTATTCACATGTGTTAAATTACCCAGGGAGAGGAGCAGACAACAATGTGACTATAGTGTCACAGTCTTTTATGTCATCTATTGTACCCTTTTCCTGACAATATTAAGATCGTTCTACTGAACATTAGAGTAGAGGATGAAAAAATAAGTGGAGAAGCACACAGTCAGCAGTAGGGGGCTACTGCTTGAATTTACCATCAGGGTTCAAAGAATATGTACTACAGCAGGTTTATGAAATAGCCTGAATAAAACACACCAAGATAATAACAGCCCCATCCGAAGTAATTTTTAAACCATGGTTGAGCTTTCTATGTGTTGCTGCATTATAACTGCACTGGCGTTAAGAGAGAGCTTTACTGATGTGCTGGAGAAATAGTTTCACACTTGCTGGCACCATGCCATCACACTCTGCTTCCCCAATTTGGAACCGCTGATTAGAGGCAAGCTGACAGAAGACAAGTTACGCAGCACTGCCCTTCAGACTGCACGCTGGAGCTGTGTACAAGCGACGGATGAAAGTGGGTGCAGCTCACGGCTGCGGATCCCATCCATTAAGTCACTGGAGCAGAACAGAGACTGGGAGAAGACCACAAAATGGCTGCTACTGATCAGGAGTCAGAAACAATTCAGTAGATAGTGCTTCTTTTCTCATTTTAACTACGAGTAAGAAGTATAAGTGCCAATATGTCTGACTTATCAGAGTTTGTGAATCAATTTGCCACACCAAGACGTTTGAAATACAAATTATAAACTATTTAGAGTTTATTTATTAGTCACAAATAAGACTTACATTAATCCTCCAATGAAGTTATTGTGAAATTCCCCTAGTCGCCATACTCTGGCACCTGTTTGGGTTAATGCACCTAACCAGCACAATCTTTCGGACTGAGAAAGGAGACTGGAGCACCTGGAGGAAGCCCCCACAGATATGGGGAGAATGTGTGGAGTTTTGCACAGACATTGATTCAAGATGGGAATTGAACCCTGGTCCCTGGCACTGTGAAGCAGCAGTGCTTGCCACAGTGCCACCCCACACCTGCCTGTTCAATGTTTCATGAATTTGTCAGGTCTTTCACTATGTAGGGTATTGGCCCTGTCCTGCCTACAACAACCCCTGGACCTAACTTGGTTCATTTGCAAAATTCCTTATGAAAACTGGATTGTTTATCTCAAATGCTCTTTCCATGTCTGATGAATCATGATCCCTTTTCTGGCTATTTACAAGTACACACAGAGTGCTATAATCGTTGTGTTCATTCTCAAACCAACGATCGATTTGGTTGCAAAAGCCATATCTGCCCCGAGATCCCCACACACATTCCCCCTAGGATTGGGTCACATGACCTTTTTGATGCACGCCCCCTTTTAAGGGGTGGACTACTACAGTAGAAAAGAAAAATCTGTTTCCATTGGCTGATGGCATAAAGACTAGGGGAGCACAGATTTAAGTTGTAGGCAAGAAACGTAGGAGCAGTGAACTTTTTTACACAATGAGTGATGGTGATTTGCTGCCTACAAGGGTGGAATTTTAGGAATGGTGAGCGATTGGCACTTGCATTGACTCTTGGGATGGCGTAACATGCTCCCGCTGACTTTCAGAAGGCCATTGCTATTTAACGCTTACTTTAGTGTTGATTGGCAGTAGGCAGGACTTACGCTGGCCTTGGAAAGAAATCCTGCACATTAGTACTGTCAGCCAATCTGATCCAGACATGGCCGACATGGCATTTGCAATGGCCAAAAGTGGTACTGCAGAGCACTGGGAACTAAGTTCCCAAACCATTCCAAAGGTAAGTTCCAATGGTCACAAGGCTTAGGAAATGCTCTGGAGGTCAGGGATTGTGGGGGAGGGGCAATTGAGATGAGAGGGGAGTCCAATGCAGGACAGAGGCTCAGAACTTCAAGGTCCAGGAAGGAAAATGCCCCAACTCTGAATGTGCTTTCAGGCTGAAGCGCCCCACTTTCAGCCCAAGATTGGGAAAAGTTTTTTCCTGTTTCCCACTAAAAATTGAGAATGGACAAGAAAAGATCATCAAGTGGCCACTTAAGGGCCTTAATAGGTGAAAGAGTGAGTTTCCCACCCGAGGGCAAAATTGTGTCTGGTTTGGGCAGATTCCCACAGGGAATTCCATCAATTTTACCTCCCCCGCCTCCTTCAACCCCCGGCCTTCTCGCTTCAGAATCCACTTCAGAGGAGCATAAAATTCTGCCCCAAGGGTAGTAGAAATGGAAACAAGGAATGCAGGGGGAGTGTGAAGGAGAACCTTTTTTACACAAGTGGCAAGGATGCTGCCTCTGAGGGTGGCAGAAGCAGAAAAAAAATCAACGGTTTCAAAAAGAAACACTTAAGTGCACAAACATTTAAACTACAGGGCTATGGCGTTGAGCAGGGGAGTGGGACTGACTGGATCGCTCTGCAGGGAGCTAACATGGCTTCAGTGGTCCAAAAGGCCCCCTTTTGTGTTGTTGATGGTTCCGTAATTATATCATTCGATGTCTGTGCACGCCCGTTAATATTAATTCTCCGTGTGAACTGGTGATGAATTGTGGCGTTGAAATTTGGCTTGTCGCTGAAATAAGAATTTTTGGGAATTGCTTCAGCCCCTTGCTTCTTCTATTCATCTAACACTTGACTGAGTTTCACTGATGTGGAAGAGATATTGCAGCTGCTTCTGATTACTGTTACAGATGGGCACAATCTTTTTGCAATGAGTCCTTGGTTTCTTTTTAAAACAAAACCAAGCTGCTTCATTTGATAACCAATTCAGCAAAAAAAATATTTTTGAGAATAAGACATTTTACTTTTCGTGAACAACGTGGTGAATGGAGAATTGCTCAAAGTCGATAAAGTTCTCTCAATCTGCTTTATAATATTCAAGATTTTCTGTTGGGAGGCCTGGGTGAAGACCAAATTCTCTGCAATTGCTTTAGGAGTTTCCACTCAGAAGAGGCAGTCATGCATAAAGAAAGGACTTTGGTTATAAGTATTTCACAGTGCATTTGTAATGCACGTTTAGTTGCCAAAGACAAGCAGCCAGTTGCCCAAGGATCCGCTAATCCTTAAAGACCATGGAAGCCCCGGGGTCATAGTTTGTGAGGAGTTCATTGATCATTCTTAAGCCCTCGCCCAGTGATCTGTTCCTCGTTATAAATTGATGCCTTCGGGAAAAACCAGAGGCACGAAAGATCATTTTTAAGGCACACGTTTTGAAAGCCAAGGCTTGAAAGCTCAACTTGTTTATTTGAGGATACTTACTGGTGGGAAAGAGAGTAAGACTCACGTAGTGTTGGTATCACTTTCTCTCAAGTCAGGTGAGCTGAAGGATAACATTCCCCTTACTTAATTTGCAATTTGAAACATTTTCTTGATGGTGTTAGATCAGGAGCTGAGATGGTGTAAAAAAGATATGGATACCCCAAGTGCAAAAAGGTGCAGAGTGTAATCAAAATGGCTAATGGAATTTTCAGCTTTCTCTCAAGGGCATTGAAAGTCGAAGGTGAGGAGGCAGCACTTTTGTTGTATCGAGCCTGGGCCAGACCCCTATCTAGAGAACGGTGTTATTGTCACGCTGTTCCTCAGGAAGGGTACGTCAGACTCGAGGGAGTGTGCAGTATAGTTTTATCAGAATGAATCAAAAGACAAATTGGGCCGCTTTCCATTAGGGGAGAAATTAAGTGCTGTAGGGAAGCAAAGTGATTTTACAGACCAAGTAGACATATCTTAAAAAGCAATCTAAAAGGTTAACGGAATGTTGGCCTTTTATCTCAAGGGGCTGGGCAGAGAAAGGGGAGGATGTTGGGCTGCAGTTGTCTAGAACCCTGATCAGGCTCCACTGGGAGTAGTGTGTTCAGTTTTGGGTACTGCATCCTTGGAAGTTCAAACTGATTTTGGCACAGGGTACAGTGCTGTTTCATAGGAATAGTAACGATGCTTAAATGATGAAATTATGATGAAAGTTGCATAAATTTGACTTCTATTGTCTTGGCAAGTAGTCTCACAATACCAGGTTAAAGTCCAAGGAATTTATTTAGTAGCACGACCTTTTGGAGCGTCACTCCTTCATCAGGTGACTGCTTGATGAGGCACTCACCTGATGAAGGAGCAGTGCTCCAACAGTTCATGTTACCAAATAAACTTGTTGGACTTTAACCTGGTGTTGTGAGACTATTTACTATGTCTACCTCAGTCCAATGCTGGTAACTGTACATTATGGCTTTAATGTTTTGAGTTTAGATGGTGGAGGGTTGATCTAGTCATGCTACAATACTTAATGCAATTAAATGATTTTACAGGGAAGGTACAGAAGGTGGAATCTTGTTTTGGCAAGGCGGGGTTGGGGAGGTGGGAGGGGGGAGGGTGCGGTGGGTGGTCTCACCTGCCAGCTAATGACTCGGCAAGCAAGAATCATGCCCCTCAAGACAAACAAGCCAATTTGAACTATGGTAGGATTTGATAAGTGTCCCTTGGTTATTAATTAGTGCATTAAACATGACTATAATAAAAAAATGCCGGAGATATTCAGCAGGTCAGGCAGCATCTGGGTCTGTAACCTCACAAACGTTAACTCTTGTTTCTCCCTACAGATGCCAAGTTTAAGGGCATTCAAGTGGTCAGTGGATAGGCATATGGATAGCATTGGAATAGTTTAGGTTAGAGGGTCATAAAATTGGTTCCTTTGGTCGGCACAACATCGAGGGCTGAAGGGCCTGTACTGTGCTGTAATGTTCTATGCTGCCTGACCTGCTGAGTATTTCCCGCAATTTCTGTTTTTATTAATGGCATCTGCAGCATTTTGCTTTGGTGTTGGAACATAATCACTTTGCTACCTGTATCTGTCACTCCAACTGATCCATCAGAGGCTCGTGAGAACAAACACCTAAAATAGCAAGTTCATTGCGCCCATAAAAATATAAAGTCAATGTTCAGGAGTACGATCTAGAGTGTATTTTTAGAAGTTTTGAAAAAAAGAGTTGTGATTTCATTCTTTGCGCTGTCATACTTTGTTTCACATTGGGGGCAGCAACACCATCAAGTGAAGGATTTCCTGCAAGGTGGTTACAGTAAAATACTAAACTGTGGTTCAGCTGATAACTATGAAGAGTGAAGTTTGAATATGGAATATGGAATAGAATTACAGAGCTAGTTGGAACTGGCAGACTAAAGTACAAATTGACTGATTGGAGGTATTTTTTTGTTAGACCTGTCCTCAGAATATGGACAAAGATAACAAGGTAACACTGAATTGGCCAATCCTGTGTAATATACTGAGTGGCTTGTTAGCTTACTTCAGAAAGCATTAACAGTCAGGCATACAGTGTTGACCTAGAGCCGCACACAGTGAAAATGGCAAGATTGTGGCAGGTTAGCACTGCTGCCTCACAAGGTCAGGGACCCGGGATCAATTCTAGCATTGAGTGACCATCTAAACTCCACATGTTTTCCTTATGTCTGCATGGGACTCCTCCCATGATGTGCGGTTAGGTGGATTGGCTGTGCTGCATTGCCCCTCAGTGTCAGAGGGATTAGTAGGGTAAATTTTCGGGGTTACGGAAATGGGGCCTGGGTGGGATTGTTGTCGGTGCAGACTCAATGGGCTAAGTGGCCATCTCCTGCACCATAGAGATTCAATCCATGATGAACCAGTTGGGTTTTTATGACCAGATTATGGTGCCAGCCCACTTCATATTTCACACTCATAGATTGTCATGGTGGAATTGAACTCGCCCACTGGGGTGTTAGTTCAATACCATAACCACTAGACTGCCGGAGTCCCCTTACTATAGTTAGACAAGCATCAGAATGTGAGATAATTCTTTGGTTGACCCTTTTGGTTACTCCTTCTGCAAATCATTGGCAATCAGTTCTACGTATCTATCCACACAATCTGCAAAATTGCCTTTTGACTGCCACAGATAGTGGGGGAAAGCACTAGAAATTTTTTTTTTTTTGTTTCATCATTTAACCCTGGCAATTACTTTTCACTGATATTTCCACAAAGACGACATTCTTTCTTGGAATGACTTGTGAGGTCAGCATTTGTTGCCCATCCCTAATCACCCATGAACTGAGTGTCTTCCCATGCCACCTCAGCCAGCAATTGAGAGTCAACCACATTGCCATGGGTCTGGAATCACATGTAAGCAGGAGATGTCAGGTCAGCAGATTTTCCTTCTCCAAAGGACATGAACCAGATGTTTTCAACAATTGATGATAAATGGTTGTCATACAAAGGGATGTGAATGAAGTCCAGTTCACCATGAAAAACAACTTCCTATCCATTGACACTGTTTATACGTCCTGCTCCATTGGAAAAGCAGTCAGCACAATCAAGGACCCACACACCCAGACACACACTCTTCCATCAGAAAAAAGATACAAAAGTCTGAGGACATGCACCAACTGACTCAAAAACAGCTCCATCTCTGTTGTTGTCAGAATTCTCCTCTAATTCACTTGCCATCCTGATTTAGAATACATTGCTGTTCCTTCACTGTTGTTGGGTCAATATCTCCTGGAACTCACTTCAAACAGCATTGTGGGTATACATACACCACCAATGGTTCAAGAAGGCAGCTCACCACCCCAGTTTTGGGGAAATGAGGATGGGCAATAAACGCTGGTTCGTCAGTGATGCCCATGTCCCATAAATAATAGTTTAAAAACTTGTGTGGCTACTCAGGTTTGAAGGAAATTTAGCTTGTTGGACTTCTTTTGTAGAATTTTTGTCCCACAGTTGGCTGGGGAAGGAGATTAGAAATTCACTGGTCCAGTTGGAGGCTGGTTAGTTTTATACTTGATAGCTGCCGTATACAAACTGTACTCAAAAGGTGTTTCTTCACCACAACAGGCCTACAGCAAGCTCAAGGTGAAAACTCATGGAAACTTCGAAACGGTCCCAGCAGCAACACAGAGACCAGTGAAAGAAGAGGACACCAAGAAAAGAGTGTAATTACTCTCAATGATAAGATTGCGGGAGTTATTCAGCACTTACAGGAGGACATGCAGTCAGTGTTACAGCGACTCAGAAAACTGGAGGACCTGACAGCATCTCAGGTACCCAGATAATTTTGATGAAACTTCATAAGTTCAGTCTTTATTGCCAATTTAACTAACCAGTCTCAAGGGAAGATTTTTCGAGTTTTACTTTTTGGTGTAAAAAGAAAAATGGAAATCAGTGTTGGAAAAATTGATGTAAAAATTCAAACAATTGGGAGCTTTGCTGTTTAAAGATAAAAGAGATTTTGAACATGGTTAAAATGTAAATAATAAGGATTTAAAAAATGATAGTCAAGCTAAATAATTGATCATTATTCACCCATATCATATTAAAGGGTCTTAGTTAATCGCTTATCTATTCTCACTTCAAAAGTGGCAAAAATGAGGAATCTGTTTATTGCTATGGAATCCCTGCATGCTGAAGGTGGTCTTTCAGCCCATCAAGTCTGCACTGATTCTCTGAAAGAGCATCTTACCCAAGCCCACCACCACCACTACCCTGTTCCTTCACTGTTGTTGGGTCAATATCTCCTGGAACTCACTTCAAACAGCATTGTGGGTATACATACACCACCAATGGTTCAAGAAGGCAGCTCACCACCCCAGTTTTGGGGAAATGAGGATGGGCAATAAACGCTGGTTCGTCAGTGATGCCCATGTCATCTGTATTCCTGTACCCCATACATTTACTATGGCTAATCCACGTAACTTACACATCTTTGGACACTAAGGAGCCCAATTTAGCATGGCGAATCCACTTAACCTGCACATTTTTAGACTTTGGGAGGATACCCAGAGCACTCATAGGGAACCCACGCAGACACAGGGAGAATGTGCAAACTGCACGTAGACAGTGAACCAAGGTTAGAATTGAACCCGGGTCCCTGGTGTGAGGAAGCAGTGCTATCACTGTGCCACCATGTCACCTCTGTCTTGTTGTCACTTCCCTATGTAGTCATGTCCTTTGGAAGTTGTCACTTCCCAATCTCTATGAAGGTGGGAAAACAAAAGTTATTAGAGATTGACTGTTTGCAGGATTTAAAACCTGCACTGTCCTAACAGTGTTCAGCACTCCCTTTGAATGGTGAACTGTAATGCCATGTAGCAGTTAAGTAGCAAGGTGGTACAGTGTTAGCATTGCTGCCTCAAATCGCCAGGGACCCAGGTTCAATTAGGGCCTCAGGTGACTGTCTGTGTGGAGTTCACATTTTCTCTGTGCCTGCATAACATTCCTCTGGGGTGCTCCAGTTTCTACAGTCCACAGATGTACAGATTAGGGAGATTAGTTGGGGTTACAGAGATCGAGTAGACCTGTGTCAGATGCTATGTCAGTGAATTGATGCAGATTTAATGGAATTCTTTGCTGCAGTAGGTTGTGGGAGCCAGGCCATTGAGTATAGTTAAGAAAGACAGATAGGTTCTTGATTGTTAAGGAGATCAAACGTTACAGGGAAAAAGCGAGAGGATGTGGTTGAGAAACTGATCAGCCGTGATTGAATGGTGGAGCAGAATTAATGGGCCAAATGGACTAATTCTGCTCATATTCCTTATGGTCTTAAGGGCCGAAATGGCCTCTTTTTGCATTGTAGAGATTCTATCATTCACCACATCCAGAAAGTGTCTGCACTTTTAGGTAGGTAAGAGAAAGGAGAAGGGGTGGTGGATCCTCAAGGGAAAAAGTGCCATCAAGAGGCAAATGGGGTGATCCTTGAATGAGCAACCATGTCCACAACCTGTAAATATGTAACATTAGTGCAAGGGGAGTCCAAAACACAATGGGAAGCCTCAGGTCACTGGCTTAAGAAATGCTACCCATTGTGACAAAGACGGATGGAGGACAGTCACATGAGCATTGACAATTGTTGATTAATGACAATGCACAGGGGAGTGGTTGCAATTTTGCAGTTAGTAAACAGTCATTAAGTGCGTGACCTGAATCAACCTTTGATTGATTGCCTCAGTCTTTAGGGCACTATCATTACAATAACGGTGTCACTTGCACTGCAGTCATTGCTCCGTAGCTAACTCAGTATAAAAGGCTGACATTTCCTTCTGCATAAATAATGTACTCCTCACAGCAGTTTCTAAAGATCGTTCTGGGGCTCTTAAAATAAAAACAAAATTTCACAGCCTGTCCTCCCGCTCCTGATAGGACGAGATATACCAGTGACCTCAACATGGTGCTGACATCCTGGATACAATAGGCACTCTCCAAGTTGGGTTTTTGATGAGAAAACACTGAAAATATTTTGACTTTTTTTCACAAATTCAGAAGGAAATCATGTTTTACTGATTGATCCCAAAAGATTGGATGTTTAGCAGTGGAAATGAATCAAATTAAACATGAGTTAAATGTCTCTATGCAACAGCATTTTATCAAGTTTGACTACAAATTTAATGCATCAGTTTGCCCCTTTCTTGAGATTCATTGGGATTGGTTTTGACCTCCTTGCTAAAGCTTCTTTCAGACTATATTATGGCCAAAGTCCACAGCCAAAGCTGCTTTTATATTGGCAGTTGTTTAGGCTGGAGTCAGGAACAGCGGCCTCTGTGAACACTCACCCCAGAGTTTATGTGACTGAATCCTACTGTTGAGATGATGAAGCAAGTCATGATGTGGAGATGCTCACATTGGACTGGGGTAAACACAGTAAAAAGTCTCAACACCAGGTTAAAGTCCAATAGGTTTATTTGGTAGCAAAAGCCACTAGCTTTCAGAGCACTAGCTGCCCCACACAATCTCTAATAACTTTTGTCACTCATCTGACGAAGAGGCAGCAAGCACTCCAAAAGCTAGTGGCTTTTGCTACCAAATAAACCTGTTGGACTTTAACCTGATGTTGTGAGACTTTTTTACTATAATAAAACAAGAGCAGTGGAGGGCATCCTGCAGCTCAGGGGGGCTACGTGCAACCATCTGGGTTCAGACTGCGACCCAAGACATTTTGTTGACCGGTGCCCACAGGCAGGATCGCCACATCCTGCTGATTTCTGTCCACATAATATTTTTCCTACCTTGGCTGATGTGATGTACACACAAAGCAAGGGCAAGTGAAGTGAGATGAGTGGAGACCAAATCAATCAACTGATTCAAGAAAGAGATGGATATGTTTCTGATAAAAAGCAATATAAAGAGCTGTGGGGAGCAGGCAGGAAAGTGGAGTCGAGACCAGGATAAGATCAGCCTTGGTCATGTTAAATGACGGAGCGGGCTCAAAGGGCTGAATTGCCTACTCCCGCGCCTAATTCCCATGTTTTTATCTGTGTTGATTGCACACAGCATTAACTGTGTGAGCCGTGGACTCCCTCAGTAAATATTTATTTTGTTTTTATCAGTTCTATTAAGACAGGAATAATTAAGCATTTTCTGTAACTCATTACAAAATATGTACTTACTATATTTAATCTTATTCATGGGGTTGTGGTTAGTGAACAAGCCCAATTTCAATTTTGTGGCCTCACCGAGATGAAGGAGGGTCACTCGTGTGCCCGGTCACTAGCTCGGGTTGCTCATCACTGAGCTAGCTTCAGTAGTGGAATCATTGGGAGCTGGCTCATAATGCTACTAACCCCAAATCCAGTCTACCAAAAAAGTTCCAGATGGTAGCAACATCAATACCACTTTGAAGTGGTCTATAACTGATTTTAACCTCAAAATAAGAACATTTGTGCTCAGCGAGTCTGTTGGAGCTTGAATAAATGGCATTAGGTGTTTTGTCTCAAGAATTTACTGAGATGATTAATGTGATTTAGGTGAAAGATTCATGTTAGACATTTACTGGGGAACAATGTTTGGATATCTGTTTAATGAATTAGAGATAATTTTATTACTATCCTTCCAAAGGCTTGCCTTCACCATCCAGCTTTGTAGCAATACCCTTCCTTGTTGCATTCCCAATTCCTTATGTTATGAACATGTCCAGCAATGTCTTTCTTTCATTCTCTTAAATCATTCATCGCTCGAGTTTCCCAAGAATCTATCTTTAGCGTGTCTCCTCCTTTACATCCATGTTCCTTGACAACATTGGCGACGCAGTGGTTAGCTGTGTCACAGTGCCAGAGACCCAGGTTTCAATTATGGCCTTGAGTCACTGTGTGGAGTTTGCACATTATGTGGGTTTCCTCCGAGTGCTCCAGTTTCCTCCCAGAGTCCAAAGATGTGTTGGTTAGGTTGATTGGCCATGATAAATTGACTCTTATGTCAGGGGGACTAGCAGGATAAATATATGGAATTATATGAATAGGACTGGGTAGGATTGTGGTCAGTGGAGACTCAATGGGCCGAATGGCCGCCTTCTGTGCTGTAGGATTCTATGATTCTAACATTATTTACAAGCACAGAATGATTTCCACATGTAAGCTATTGACTGCCCCTACACTCCACCACTGAATTAGTGCTCTTGGTCTTTTGGCTGCCTTTGTACTATTAGACTGCTTGTTAGACTTAGTTGGATAAGTCAAAACTTCCCCACCACAACTCTACTACTGTGCCGCCAAGACCTTTATATCCTCCTCTTGACAAAATTGCTTATTTTCAATTCCTTAACAATGTTTGCACCACTGAAACTCTTAAATATTCTTCGGTCACCTCTAGACTTGACCATCCTCATGCTCTCAAACCAGCCTCAATCAATTCCACTTGCCAATGCTCTGCCATCTGAATCCTATCCCTGCTGAGCCCATTCACCCAGTGACCATTGCCTTACATTGGATCCTCATCCCTGAATGTTTAGAATTTGAAATGCCCATCTTCAGTTGTCTTCATTGGATTATCCCAACTGATCTCTGTATTCTCTTTCCGTTCTTGTGTCCTCTCTAATGTTCTGTTCTTTTGCCAGCTGTTTTGTGCTTCCCCCTTTCAGCTTTGTCCAATACAGGGAACAAAACCTTCAGCTGCTTCACTCTTGCCTTCTCTCAATATTTCATGCTCTCCCTTTGAAACTCTTTTCAAAAATTGGACCTTTGACCAAGTTTTCTGGTTCTCCCCACGCTGCCCCCACCCCAACTCTCTCATCTCTCCCTTCCTAAGAAGACATCATTTACACTCACACATCGGAATTGTTTTCGTTGTTGCCGAATAAATGCAAGTCGCTCTTGAATGGCTGAGATCATGTTCAAATGGAGGCATATTCACGAGAAGATGGTCATTGTCTTTTTTTAATTCATTCATGGGACATTTGTGCCACTGGCTGGCCAGCGTTTATTGCCCATGCTTAGTCGCCATTGGAGGGCAGAATCAGCCACATGGCTCTGGAGACACATATAGGCCAGACTGGGTAAGGATGGCAGATTTCCTTCCCTAAAGGGAACCAGATGGGTTTTTTTGACAATCGACAATGGTTTCATGGTCAGTAGATGCTTAATTCCAGATATATTTTATTGAATTCGAATTCCATCAACTGCCGTGGTGGGTTCCAAATCGGGTCCCCAGAAATTTGCTGAATTTCTGGCTTAATAGTCTAGTGATAATTACAGCTTGATATTTCAACTCCATCCCATCCTTCAGCAGAACACCCCCCCCTCCTGTACACCATAGTACATGGGGAATCCTAACGTGTCCCATCAGTTGCAGTGGTTTATTGGTGCATGTCCAATCACTGTCTAGTTTCGGAGCTGTAAGTGGGACTGTGGTGTGTGGCCTCTGCTCCCATAAATCCTAAATCAAACTTGTCCCCTCCTTCCCTCCCCTGACTATTATCTTGAAAGAAGTGTGAGTATACATGGTTTGGCACAAGTTGCTATTCTGATTGTAGCTAAGAACAAGCTGCTTGGTATCTCCTAACCTCAACTCATCTGGCAAGTGGAAGCTCCTGTAGCTCTTGGATTGCAAACCAATGGTGAGACCACTGCATACTAAACATGCACTAGATTAGGCTGCTTTGTATTTTTCTGCGGGCCCACATATCAGCATGATCCAGTTGTATGTATATTCAACTCTATTCCAAATGCAGGATAATTGCACAATCCTGGTTAAACATTTACTGTTCTATAAGTCAAGTGGCTGCTTGCAGGTTTCATCATTTGATTCTGAGTTCTAGGTTGCACCTGTAGAACAAAGAACAAAACAGCACGGGAAACAGGCCCTTCGGCCCAACGAGCCCACGCCGCCACCCTGATGTTCCCACCTCTACCCGTGATCCCTGTCTATGTTTATAGATCTATGGATTAAAAACCAAATTTGAGACAATTTAGGGAGAATTTGTTTTGCCAATCAACCTAACAGCACATCTTTGGGATGTGGGAGGAAACCGGAGTGCCCGGAGAAAACCCACGCAAGCACGGGGAAAATGCGCAAATTCCCACAGAGACAGGCCCAAATCCATGTATCTGCACAGCACAGCGATAGTCACTGAGCTGTCGTGTTGCCCATCAAATGGTCCAGGTCAAGCGTACACTAAAGTTGCACCTCAGGTATCTCTGTTTAAATGTGAAGGTTCAAAAGTAAAATAGGTTGTGGCTTTGTGGCACTGTGGTTAGCTCTGCTGTTTCACAGCACCAGGAACCTGTGTTCAATTCCGGCCTCAGGTCACTGTCCGTATGAAGTTTGCGCCTTCTCCTCACGTTTGCATAGGGTTTCCTCCCACAGTCCAAAGACGTGTGGGTTAGGCTGGTTGGCCATGGTGTATTGCCCTTTAGTGACAGGGGAATTTGCAAGGCAAATCTGTGGCATTATAGGGATAGGGCCTGGGTGGGATTTTGTCAATGCAGGTGTGATGGGTTGAATTGTTAGCGCTGCTCCTCACAGCAACAGAGACCCGGGTTCAATTCTGGTCTTGGGTGACTGTGTGGAGTTTGCACGTTCTCCCTGGATCTGCGTGGGTTTCCTCTGGATGCTCCGGTTTCCTTCCACAGTCCAATGCTGTGCAGGTTAAATGGATTGACCGTGCTAAATTGCCCTTAGTGTCCAAGTGGGTTGACGGATTAGCAGGATAAATATGTGGGTTTACAGGAATAGAGTAGGGGGTGAGGGGAATGGGTCTGGTTAAGATGGAAAGTTGGGGTGCAGACTCTTCTGAACTGTAGGGATTTTTTGATTCCAAAATTTTCCTTCATGTGCAAACCTACTGGGACCAGGATTGTAGGTGGGTGGGAACTAAGAATAGCCCAGTATGAATAGAACAGTATGTTGGTTCCCCAGATCCATCCCACCTCTTGGTCAATTTTTTAGAGGCTGGCCAGGGGGAATGGCAGATAGCCAACAGGGTCCAATGAGAATCTGCTGAAGCCGATAAAGGAGGTCATCTGAGATTCTTCACTTGATCTCCAGGTTCTTGCCAGGTGGCAGGAGGCTAGTTTGATGTCTGGAGACAGATGGGATCACAACTCCAGAGAGAGGTCTTTCCTGCCCATTTTAGCCACAGGCATGGAATTCCTAACCCTTCCTACCTCATAATGAGAATGAGTGACTGTTTCACTGCCCCTGGCCATCCCCTCCACCCGAAATACTCCTGGATATTGTTCAGGATCCAAGCTGCCCAGAACTCTGTATCCTGCCCCAAGATGGCAAATCCTGCTGAAGAGTCCCAACATTAACAGTATGGCAGTATCTTCCCTCAGAAAGTTCTGGAGATGGTAGTGATTTGAACGATTGCAGTGGTACACCAAAGAAGCAGTTTGGAACTATGGAACATGTTAGACAAGGCAGGGATAAGGGAGGAAGTGGCAAAGTGGTTTATCACTGGACTAGTAAGCCAGACACCCAGAGCAAGATGTTGGGGACCCTGATTATTGAATTCAATAAAAAATCTGGAATTAAAAGTCTTAAAATTGACCACGAAACCATTGTAAGTTGTCCCAAAAACCCATCTGGTTTAGTAATGTCCTTTACCAAAGGAAATCTGCCATCCTTACTGATCTGACCTACATGTGACCCTAGACACACAACCATGGGTTTGACTCGGAAGAATGCATTCTGAAATGGAGGTAGTCAGGGATCAGCAATAAATGCTGGCCTAGCCAACAATGCCATATCCCATAAATGAATTTTTAAAAATGAATTTGAGAGATTCAGCATGTCAGTTTGAAGACAAGGGAGAAGATTTCTTTTGTTCGCTATTCCTACCGACATTGTAGGTCTGCTGTACGATAAACGTAATGATGATCTCAATGGACAGAGGCGGATTTTCATTATCTGTGCCATGTTGTTAATGCCCAGAGGAAATCTGTCCCCTGCAACCCCAGCACCCCATCTCCACCCCACACCCTCAGGGTGAGATTTATGTCGGCAGATTCACTCACAATACATGACAGAACGTAGCAGTTATATTAGCCAGATTCCAGCCTTTAAACCCAACAGATTATCTTCGTGTGGTTGTTCTTTATTTGGGTATTGATTTTATGCATAAAGTATGAATGGATTCTGGGACAAAGCACTTCTTTGATATAGTCCGGCACAGCCAGATTCCAGTGTTTCAATTCAGAGCCAATGTGTAATTATTATGTCTAACAAGTTTACAAAGTGATTCTTTCTGAGTTCTGTTTGTATATTTGAATAATGGGTGTGTCTCAGTATAAGCAATTTAGATTCTGGTCCTTCGTAACTCTGGTGGGGGGAGAAAAATCTGTTATTACAGTTTAAGAAAAAGACTGTTGCTAGGAGCTGAGCATTTTAATGCCTGGTTTAGTAAATATCACAGGCAGTAATCAGTAAAAACATCCAGGAGCTGACAACTTTATAGCCTCCTATTGAATGTGAATTACATTTAAACATCTAGCAAAAAAATCCAGAAGAAGGGCCCACTTTCTTATTCGCTTGCTGGGGCCTGACGTTATCAGAGGCTCGGGAACTAGCTAGAGGCCTAATAGCCTCCAAAGCCTGGGAGAAAATGGTTAAATATTTGAAGGGCTTTACCTTTCATTTTTTTTTTTGAGGAATTGGTTTCACAAATTCAGACATAAAAATATGAAAAGAAGCATTCTTTTAAAATTACATTGAGAAGGACTGAAGAGGCTCTTCTGCACTGTATGATTCTCTGAAAGATGAACATTTAAAGCTGTCTTGAAAATTTGCGAACTTTGCATTTGCTAAAATGTGCAATTACATCCTGCACTCCGAAAACATTTCACACATCGTCAGTTTCACTGTGAGCAAGCTCTTTAGCCAAATGCACCAGCTATACAGTGGAATTATACTTTCTCTTTATATGTAGGACATTTATAAGTGTGTTAAAATAATTTATTTGCAACTTTTCTGAACATTCTGTACCAGCTTGTTCTAGTATCCAGTAGGACAATCTGACAAAGCTTGTCCGTCATCTATGATGCACAAGACAGGAGTGTAATGGAATAGTCTCCACTTTTCTGGATGTGTGCAGTTCCACAACACTTAAACTCGACAGCATCCAGGACAAACAACTCATTTGATCAGCATACCCTCTCCCCTCCTCCCTCTACAAAATTAAATATTCGTTCCCTCCACTACCAATTTAGGAGTGTGCACCATACACAAAATGCACTGCAACAGTTCACCAAGGATCCTTTGACAGCACCTTCCAACCCCCTGACTGCTACTGCCTGGAAGGACAAGGATGGCAAATACATAGAAATACCACTGCCTTCAAATTGCCTTCCAAGCTACTAAACATCCTGACTTGGAACCAAATCACGGTTCCTTTTGCTGTCGCTGGGTCCAACTCCTGGAACTCCCTCCCTTATACCACTTTGTGCACAGCTTCACCAGATGGACCACACCAGTTCAATACTTTGACTCGCCACCACATTCTCAAGGGCAGTTTGGAATGGGCAATCAATGCTGGTTTTGCCAGCAACATTTGCATCCCATAAGATAATTAAAATTAATTGACTGCCCAATCCCAAACTTCTTTGAGAAGGTGTTGGTAAGCCAATTTCTTGAACTGCTGCATTCCAAATGACGCAGGTTCACTCAAAGGGAGATATTATTTTGTTAATTTCCCAAGATAATGAATTCCATTTTTCTGTTTTACATATCTTGTTATATCCAATGGGTGCGATGATACCAATGCCTTCAGCTACCAGCTGGAAAGCAAAGACACTACTGTCAATTCCTGTGTGCTTTTTCCTTGTAGCACAACAACAATGATCAGGATCTGTGTGACATGGGAGCCCTGTTAGTATAGTAGATGGTTCTCTAAAGCATCTGTAGACTAGGTGGGCTGGCTATGATAAATTGCACATAGTGTCGCAAGATATGTAGGATGAGCCTTAGGGTAGGGCAGGGTGATGTGCCTGGGTAAGATGCTTTGTCAGAGAGTCAGTGCAGACTCATGGGTCAAATGGCCTCCTCCTGCACTGTAGGGATTGATACCAAGACTCCTTTAAAATCATTCTTTAGTTGATCAGTGAAAAGTTACTTCTGTTCAAATTTTACCTCTCAAAGACTTGAATTCACTTGCAAATCTTGAGATTTACATCCATTGAATTGGTAAATTTGCGATGTACTTTGCTTGATGACATGTATAAGCAACACATGCAATGAAGTGAGTAGCATATTGTATGTGCTTCCGAGGACTAGCTTTCATCTCAAAATTCTGGAGTAAAGCAAGTTTCACATTGCTGATAGTACACATCACACTGTTTAAAGCATGTTGAACAGCACATGCTACAGAACTCCTCAATGTCATCATCCAATGTAACCAAATTAAACCTTTGATCAATTCATGAGGTATATAGATCAACGTGGGGCCTACAGAAGAGGGACAAGCACCTATTGTGGAACATAAAAGTGACTTGTCATTTAACATAACCATGCAAGATCCGTCTCTTACCTATTTAAAGTAAAGTTAAAGTTTATTTATTAGTCACAAGTAACGCTTACATTAACGCCACAATGAAATTACTGCGAAATTCCTCAAGTCACCACATTCCAGTGCCTGTTTGGGTCAATGTACCTAACCATTCGACTGTGAGAGGAAACCGGAGTGCCGGGGTACATCATGTTATTAAAACCATGCCAGTAACTTGTATCTATAGTCACAGAAATATAGAGGCGGGGGAAACCCACACAGATAGAAGAATGTGCAAACTCCACATACAGTGACCCAAGCTGGAAATCAAATCCAGGTACCTGGCACTGTAAGGCAGCAATGCTATTCACTACACCACTTCAATGAAGGTTTAATGATACTCAAATTAAAAAAGAATGTTCACTGAATCAGAGAATCCCTACAATACAGAGGAGGCCATTCAGTCCGTCGAGCCAGTTTTGACAACAATCCCATCCAAACACTATCCCCATAACCTCTCATATGTCTCTGCTAATTCCCCTGACACTTTAGCATGGCCACTTCACCTAACCCACACATCTTTGGAATATGGGAGGAAACCGGAGCACCCGATGAAAACACACACAGACAAAGGAAGAACAGGCAAACTTCACACAGCAGTGACCCAATCCAGGAAGTGAACATGAGTTGTGCTGAGGTGGCAGTGCTAACCATCGGTGGCACTGTGGCACCGTAGAAAAGTCTAGCATTTACTAGGAAATGTAGCCCATTTCTCAGGGAAGTTTTAACTATACACTGCAATCACTTCTTAAACAGCAATGTGAGGGGGGTCAGAAATTAAACCGTGAAATCGATGCACAGCTGCTCGCTGATGTCCAGTTCCCACAATATACTCATTTTCAGCATAATCCTCTTGTTGGTATGCTATTGAGTTCTATGTCGAGAACCTCAGAAATATAAATCTCTCCTAGCTTGAGCATATTCTTTCGAGTGCACGTCCCTACTTGGAGCTAATAGGAATTCACTAAGGTGTGAGATTGATGCGAATGGTTAATAGAAATTTTTACTGTCTCCTTACAGGTGCAAACAGCTGGTTTACAGCCCCCATGCTTGAAAACATCTGGACAAAAGGTAAAAAAAAATCTCTACTGTCATGAAAATGATTTTATTTAATAATCCGGTAGCCTACATGCAGCTATATTTCAGGTTTCAGATAAATGTAACTGTATATCTTTTTATCCTCTTATTTTATTTGGCATCATAGTTATAAAGGGGTGAAGGCACTGCAAGAGGCATTTTCTAAAATATTTTCTTCACTAAGTGCTCTCCCTTGCAGCAGGAATAAGAAAAGGCTGCCAATTGCAGTGGATGTGGACCCCTGCCAAGATTCAGGCTATTTCCTGTTATTAACTATGTTCACAACAGCCTAAGTTTCTTATGAAGTAAATTCTGTGCTCTCATGCATCATACAGAACTAATACATTACTCCTTGGCTATGGCATAGAACAGTGGAGATCACTGGGGATTTACAGCATGTCTTCACCAAAAAATAGTAAATATCCCTCTCAGAATAATGAATTCAGGCTGATCTGATTGTCACATTTATTTACAAGTCAGATAATATGGAGAAAACAGGAAGACATAGCAATGAAAAAGCAATTCATTAGGGCAGTAGTTCCCAACTTGTGTGCTGTGACACACTGGTGTACCATGAAGGCTCCTCGAGTGTGCCAAGAAGAAAGATTCAAAATTAACGTAATTAAAGTAAACTAACTCGTCTTCAGCTCTGTGATCGGTCTCTCCAAGACCTGATGAACTTCAGGTGTCCCGTGTACCCACAGGCTGGGAAAGAGCCGCACGTACGCGATATAGATTTTCTTACGCTGGTCAGACCCATGACATGACCAATGGGACTTGGAGCTGAAGGCAAAGGTCCCATGAACCCCCCATAACAAGCAAAAGCTCAAAGGACTCAAAGTCCTGGGAGAAGCAAGAAAGAGACAGAGAGGTTAAAAAAAATGGAATTTCTGTTCTGGAAATCATAATATTAAATCCATGCCAGTAATTTGTATCTATAGTCATAGAAAGATTGAAACAGGAGGAGGCCATTTGGCTCTTTGAGCCTGCTCTGCCATTCGTTATGATCATGGCTGATCATCTAACTTAATCCTTTTCCTATTTTTTCCCCATAATCTTTGATCCCATTCACCCCAAGTGCTATATCTAGTCACCTCTTGAATACATTTCAATGTTTTGACATCAACTACTTCCTGTGGTAACGAATTCCACAGGCTCATCACTCTTTGGGTGAAGAAATGTCTCCTCACCTTTGTCCTAAACGGTCTACCATATATCCTCAGACTGTGAACCCTGGTTCTGGACTCCCCCCACCGTCAGGAACATCCACTCTGCATTGTGTGTTTAGCTAATGCCTAGAAATGAGAATAGCATTATGTTGAGCCTTCTGTCCTGCACTTCAGCTTTCTCCTCTTTCCTTCTTAATTACGTTATCGCGTTTTGCCTCATACTTCATTTTTCAACCTCAGGTAATAGTACTCGAAATGTCAATGCAACCACTCTGAACGGCACATTGGCACAATGGTTAGCATTGCTGCCTCACAATGCCAAAGATCCAGGTTCGATTCCCGGCTTGGATCACTCTGTGTGGCGTTTGTACATTCTCCCCATGTCTGCATGGGTTTCCTCTGGGTGCTGCATCTTCCTCCCTCAGTCCAAAGATGTGCAGGTTATTGTGGATTGGCCATGCTAAATTGCCCTTCAGTGTTAGGGGGACAAACTAGACTAAATACATGGGGTTATGAGGATAGGGCCTGGGTGGGATTGTGGTCAGTGCAGACAAGATGGGCCGAGTGGCCTCCTGCTGCACTGTAGGATTCTATGAAAAAGCTGCAGAGGCTGGAAATCGGACATAAAGAGAACGAAGCTGGAAAAACCCAGACAATCAAGTAGCATCTATGGAGAGAAGCACTCGACATTCATATCAATGACCATTTCAAACGATTAAATCTTGAATGAAGGGGATAAATTATTTGTGAACTGTATTTTTAAGGAAAACAAAGTTCACCTTTATGCAATTTATGTATATATTGTATTGTCTGCATTTTTTAAAGTTAACGGCTCAGGTTTTGCAATAGCTGGAACTATCATGGTGAAAATTAAGTATTCCTTCGCAATCGCTGGGTCAAAATCCTGGAATTTTCCTCCCTAACAGCATTGTGGGTCAACGTACAGAACATGTACTGCAACATTTCAAGATGGCAGCACACCACCACCTTCTCAAGGGATACTGGCCAGCCAGCAACACCCATGTCCCAAGAATGAATAAAAAGATCAGATTTTTTGCCATCCACACATGCAGAGCAAAACAAGGAAACCCACATTTGCTGATTCCCTCTGGATTTGCTGCCTGTGTTGCAGTTCTCTCTGACAGCGAATGTAGATTGAACATCGCCCCAGAGCGAGATCAGAGAAAATAGATCAGAGAAAACTGAGGCGTGCCTCAAATTTCTTTTAGGTGCGCTGTGACATATGACAAAGATTGGGAACCACTGCTCTGGAAGGATTCAAGCCTTTTTTCAAAGGAAACCAATCTAACTTGCCCACAAGAGGGATCTGTTGCACCAGCTGAAATGTCAAATATTTCAGCTGGGAGCAAATTGCTTTAGCTCCTGGAAGCAAAAAGGCTTATTGCCTTCTGTGGTGGAAACTTCAATGATCTCCCTGAAATTTTCCACAAGTTGAACTCATAAAGTTAAAGGGCCTTACCAGCCTACACAAGTAGGCTGTGTATTCCATTTGACGTGAGTAGCTTCAACATCTACAGCATCCCTGTGTATTCTTCCCTGTGTATTCCATTTGACGTGAGTAGCTTCAACATCTACAGCATCGAATCATAGAATCACTACAGTGCACAAAGAGGCTGTTTGGCTCATCGAGCCTACACCACCAACAATCCTACCCGGCCTTATTCCCATATCTCAAGTATTTACCCTGCTAATCCCCCTGACAGTAAGGGTCAATTTTGCATGGTTAATCTATCTAATCTGCTTATCTTTGTACTGTGGGAAGAAACCAGAGCACCCAGAGGAAACCCACGCAGACACGGGGAGAATGCACAAACTCGAGAAAGGAAGACTTGTTTTTACACAAAGCTGGACTATGCTTCTCATTAAAATATGGGAGCTTGAATGATTATTGTAGGCCTATCCTATTAATAAGCTTGTTCTAGCAGCTGCAGTTGCATGGATCCTTCAAGAGATGCTTTATAAAGGGAGACAAATCCTACTCACTTTAAGCTTTGAAATTTGAGTTTGCTGATTCATAAAATCCAGCACCCTGTTTGCGAAAGCTAAAATTATTACTCAGAAAGGAGAACTCCCAACTAGATGTCTTAGTGATCTCCAGGCACTAGGAGTCAACCACTTATTATCTTCCATTCTGCCAAAATCTCTGTTTTCTTGCCATTGACTATATCCCCATCCTTGATCTGAATCAGATGTTTTGCAACCTTGATATTTTATTTGAACCTTAGCTGTACTTTAATCCCCAAAACCTAGCAATCTCCACCTGTAATCCAAGCTTTAGGGTATGATCTTTTCATCTCATCCGACCTGACTTTCAATGAGACGAGGGGGTAAGATTGGGCGAGAGGCGAAGAATGAGAAATGCATCCGGTTTTTCACCTTCCCAGATTGTACCAGCCTGTTTGGCTGGCAACATTGACTTTGTGCCTAGAAAGGTTGCAAAGCCAATTTAATTATTAATGACATGGTTACCATGTCTTTAACAAGTTTTGGAAGCTATTGTGTGGTCTCACTTGCCTTAACCACCTCGTGAAATTGTGTCCTTAGTCACTGAAACCTAATGACTATATTGCCCAATACTAGTTGCTATTGAGAAGGTGGTGGTGTACCTCCTTCTTGAATGGCTGCAGTCCATGTTCTGTGAGTTGGCCCACAATGCCATTAGTGAGGGAATTCCAGGATTTTGACGCAACAACTGTGAAGGAACAACAATATATTTCCAAGTCAGGATGGTGAGTGGCTTGGAGGGGAACTTGCAGGTGATAGTGTTCCCATGTATCTGCTGCCCTTGTCTTTCTAGATGGAAGTGGTTGTGGGTTCGGAAGGTGCTGCCTAAGGACTTTTGATGAATTTCTGCAGTGCATCTTACACATACGTGTTCCATCACTGGACAATGATCAGCAGCAAGACCTCTTTTATACTCTCAATGAGTGGTCGTTTTTCACCACCCTTGTTGTGATTAATTAACTCGACACCGCACTGGGTTTATTCCTGAGACATTCTTGTCTCTACTGTTCATTACCATGGCACTTGCTTTTATCCACTGAGTTATCAAGAGATCCATCATGATGCCTTTTGTACCCGCAGTCTGACTGTCAGAACTGACTTGCTCTCACTTGTTTGAGGCTTGACAGGATGGACACTAAGAGGTTATTTCCCCCAGCTCAGCCTCAGAGTAAGGGATGGATCATTTAGGACTAAGTTACAGAACTATATTTACTTAGAGGATTGTGTCTCTTTGAAATGCCAATCACCTATCCCATTGTTGATTGTATTCAGGATTGAGATTGATAGGTTTTTGATCTCTCAGGGAATCGAGGGTTGTAGGGAGCAGGCAGGAAAGTTAAAAAAGATCAGTCATGAATGTAATGAATGGTGACACAGTATCGATGGGCCTAATGGTCCACTCCTCCTATTTCTTATGTTCAATCCTCACACATTGGCAAGTGGGTTTGATGGTAGTTAGCCATGATGGCAAAGAAATAGCTCCATGGCAAAGCTTCCATTCTTCAAATGTACTTTTTATCCTAGGCCTTTGATGATCATCAGATCTCTGATCTTTCACTCCTAACTGGCAGTGTTTATACTTAATTAACACACTAAAATGGGCATTGTTCTACTTCTATTAACTGCAAGTCCAAAGATGTGCAGAGTAGGTGGATTGGCCGTGCTAAATTGCCCCTTAAGTGCTGCAAGATACATAAGTTAGGGGAATTAGTAGGGTAAATACTGGGGGTTATGGGGAACAGGTGTGGGTGGGATTGCCCCTTACCGTCAGAGGGATTACGTTGGAGTACAAGGATAGAGCCTCTTTGGGATAGTTGATGGTGCAGACTCAATGGGCCGAATGGCTTTCTTCTGCACTGCAGGGATTCTATCTAATCCATAATCCTAGTGTAATTGATGGTGTACGTTTGGGACTCTTTACTATTCCAAAACTTTCCATTGTACTTTGTGCTATTTGCTTGCAAGTTCACTTGCATACAATTTGATGGCCATCGTAATCTTTTGAAAAATCACCTATCAGAGCTGACTCATTTCTGGAATGAGATTGAACTCTGTTATGTCTCCTAGAGAACTTCCAGGTGGCTGCTTAGTCCATCAAGGCGGACGCTGCTGTTTATAATTGTGTGGCCTTTCATTGCCCAGTGGATGGTGCGAGTTTTGCTTCGCAGAAGGAGCTGAAAAACTGTGGTAAGTGCTTTTCCCCTTCGGGTTTCAGCCTCTTTACAGTTCATTTGATCCATGTGAGTCGCTTTATGCCTACACATTGTATTGCATTACAGCATTATGTTTTTAGGAAGTGTCGGTTCATACAAAGTGTTTGTCCCACCCAGAAATGTCTGAAGTCTCCATTATTTGGTATGGGAATTCAGAGCCTCGGGGGAGTGCAGGGGGAAAGGCATGAGGAAGCATTAGTGTTGCACAACCATTTTATTTTAATCAGAGATCTTTTCCAAAATAACCCTGAAGTGCTGGGGAAAAAAAAAACTTGGTGGTCAGTCCCCTTTTACGAGCCGATGTTCTATTTGTTTATAACTGTCAGTCTCCCTTGTCTGCCTTATGCGAAGCCTTCAGGCTGTTATTGCCAGTTCCAGCCACAGTCTTTGCCACACCCACGTGGCTCTGACAGCTCCAAATGGAAATGAATACGATCAAACTTGAATTACTCAGCAATTAAAGGGATTCAGAAACGGTTTGTGAAGTGAATATTGCTTTGTGGTGGGCAGTTTGCGGCTGTTTCTCTTGGGATACTTCCAGATAGGCTATCCGGCCTAGTGAATTGGACTCAGCCTAAGCAGTCAGTTTTATGAAACCTCATCTCCCACTTGGCATGCCAACCTCCCCGCCCCACCTCATAATTCCGCCCCGCCCCACCCCGCTTCAGCCCCACCACCCACCAAACCTCATTCCATCGTGTGTTTTGGAAAGCTCTTATTACAAATGCAAAATAAAACCTCGCTCTTATAAAGTTAAAAACGAAGCTCGCTTTGTTACTTTTTGTGGGACATTTGTGTTGAACTTATTTCTGGCTATTATTCATTCCGGAGCCCGTTGTGATTGCAGTGGCTTCCTTTCGATGTTTAACAATTGCGAAAGTAGATGGAGTGTGAGAGATGTGATGGGTTTCCTCCACGTACACAGGTTTCCTCTCACAGTCCAAAGATGTGCGGGTTAGGTTGATTGGCCATGCTAAAATTGCCCTTTAGTGTCCTGAGATATGTAGGTTAGAGCGATTAGTGGGTAAATATGTAGAGATATGCAGGTAGGCCTTGGGTGGGATTGTGATCAGTGCAGGCTTGATGGGCCAAATGCCTTTTTCTGTACTATAGGGTTTCTATGAACTGTTCTATGAAATATGGGTGGCATTGTGTATTTCTGGGGAAAAGAGCAACAGCGTGTCAAAGCTTTTTGAACTCATCAGGACACTTACTGAACATAGCAATATTCTCTGAAGTGTCCTGATAAATGAAGATGAAAAGCTTTGACATGTTTTCTCTTTTTTTTCCATAGCAGAACTCGAGTTTGGACAGCTATTGTGTTATTAGCAAGCATTTTGAGCTTTTACTTAGCCACCTAGTGGAAATGGTAGTGAAATAAACTCTTTATTCTGACCTGGGCATGGCTTCTAATAAGGTGTAGTCATACTCTTGATCTTATCCTGCCGTAAATTTGCAAGGTTTAGGGTGAGGTGGTGAAAGTATATACTGCACACAATAGTATTTCAATGAACCACGTCCGTCATTGTTTGTATGTTTGTGAATTTGTTCCACTTCATATTAACCGAATTATCCTCGCAAAATTATTCTGATTCTGCCGAAGGATGCAGCAGTGTGAATTCCTTTCAGACAAGCTGTCTTGTATCTTTTTAACTTAGTTAGTGTGAAATCTGATAGCATAGGGCCAAAAATTGTTAATTTAGAAGCACAGGATGATTAGACTAGACTTGTATCTCATCAAACGTAGAAGATTAAAGGGTGATCATAGAATCTCTACAGTGCAGAAGGAGGCAATTTGTCTGTCAAGTTTGCAGCAAAAACAATCCCACCCAGATCCTATCCTCATAAACTCATGTATTTACCCTGACATGAAGGTGCGATTAAGCATGGTCAATCGACGTAACCTGCACATCTTTGGAGTGAGAAAGGAAACAGAAGCACCTGGGAGGAAACCCATGCAGACAAGCAAAGAACATGCAGATTCCACACGGACAGTGACCTGAGGCCAGAACTGAACTCAGCCCTCTGGCACTGTCAGGCAGCAATGCTAATTACTGTGCCACCGTGTCACCCCTATCTTTAGTCTTGGGCAATACTACCCTGCCACTCAAGACTAAAAAGAATTGGAGGGAGAAAGAAAATGCTGGAAATACCCCAGGGAGCATCCGTACAGAAGCAAGTAGCATTTATGAGCAGGATTTTCCCCACAGGATTCAGAACTCCACATTCATGATAAAGTGGGGAGTCAGACGCCTTCACAGAATGAGGAACAGACATCCAGGTTTGATTTTCCATGAATTGGATGATTAATGGCCAAAGAGTTGGGTTGCTGGGCAGAGAGAAGATGTGCGTTCAGTCACAAGTGTTGCCTTTGAGCCATTGATCTAATTAAGGATGCCTGGGTGGACCTTTGAAACTAGATTGCCAATAGGAGACGGTGGTGAGCTACCACCTCAAATATAACTGTCTGGCTCAGATGGCCATTTTAGAGTATCATAGAATGCTACAGTACAGAAGGAGGCCATTTGGTCCATCGAGTCTGCACTGACAACAATCCCACCCAGCCCCATCCCTGAAACCCCATATATTTTCCCCACTAATCCCTTTAAATAACACCTCCCGGGACACAAAGGGGCAATTTGGCATGACCAGTGAACCTAATCCACACATCTTTGGACTGTGGGAGGAAACCAGAGCACCAGAGGAAACCCATGCAGACACAGGGAGAATGTGTAAACTCCACACAGATAGTGACCCAGGACCAGAATTGAACTTGGGTCCCTGTTGCTGTGAGGCAGCAGTGTTAACCACTGTGCCACCCTTCAATCCTACAGGAGTGCCACATTGTCATGGTGTCGTCTTTTGGATGCGGTATTAAAAAGAAAGTCTTGCACACATATGGCATCTTTCATGACCATAGGACATCCCAAACGCTGTCAACTAATGGAGTAATTCTGAAGTGTAGTCACTGTTGTAATATAGAAAACACAACAGTCTGTATGTGCACAGTATGATTTAAGAAACAGCAATGTGCTTATGGCCAGATATTTTTTCTGGTGATGTTGGTTGGGGAACATAATAAGAACACAAGAATTAGGAGCAGGAGTAGGCCATCTGATCCCTTGAGCCTTCTGTGCCATTCAATAAGATCATGGTTGATCTTTTTATGGATGCAGCTCCATTTACCTGCCTGCTTACCATAATCCTTAATTCCTTTACTGTTCAAAAATCTATCTATCTTTGTTTGAAAAACATTCAATAAGGTAGCCTCAACTCCTTCACTAGGCAGGGAATTCCACAGATTCACATCCTTTTGGGTGAAGAAGTTCCTCCTCAACTCAGTCCTCAATCTGCTCCCCCTTGTTTTGAAGCAATGCCTCCTAGTTCTGGTTTCATCCTCCAGTGGAAACAACCTCCCTGCTTATATTTTATCAATTCTCTTTAAAATTTTGTATGTTTCTATAAGATCCCCTCTCTTCTTCTAAATTCTAATGAGTAAAGTTCCAGTATACTCAGTCTCTTCTCTTATGCCAACCCTCTCGACACTGGAATCAACCTAATGAATCTCCTCTGCACCCTCTCCGCTGGATCCTCCCTCAAGTAAGGAGACTGAAATTATGCACAATACTCTAGGTATGGCCTCACCAGCACCTTTATATAGCATGATGTGCTTTTAAACGCCATCCCTCTGGCAATGAAAACATTAGGAATAAGCATTGGTTAGGTTACTGGCCAGAACTCCCCTGCATTTTGTGCCCTGACCTTCTTTTACAATCACTGAATTAGGCAGACAATGTCTCAATTTAACAGTGCATCCAAAAGCAGTTCCCCTGACAATGCTGCATGCCCTCAGTACTGTACTGGGGTGTCAGCCTAGATTGAGTGTTCAAGGCTGGGGTTCCCCAATCTCGTATGGTCCTCAGCCAAAATTCCATTCACTGCAGCAGGACAGGAGAATCCCAGCTCAAGTCTCGAGAGTGTGAAATTAAGATGCCTATATAACAATGATTGTATTTCAAAATGTCTCACTCTTTGTGGTAGCTCTTTGGAACATTTTTGAGGGACATGATATACAAATTCTAGGCTAATGTTCTTTCTCGCTGCTGGATAACATATTAACCAGTTCAGTGGTATTATTTTGTGATGTTTCAACTGCACTGTCCATGTACCTACCACAGCTAAATCACTGATCAACCAATGAATAAAATTGTGTGGTTAATGGTTAATAATTTAGCACAAGCAACAGAACTACTGGAGAATTTATTTACCAGTCTCTGCTGCTCTGATCAGGAAGTAAAAATCCTGAACTGGCATATGTACAGTCCTTGAACCCAGTCTTTCGTTCACTGCTAGCTATCGCAGGGTTTGTGCAGAAATTGTACTCTGTTGGATGTTATGAGGAGGAGTGCCACTGTGTGTCTTTATTATTAATGATATTTTTGCACATATGCTTCAACACTGTGCCATCCCCTGACTGATATACACACAGGGTTGATGTTTTTAGCTGTACTAACATCCCTATTAATAAATGAGTGAAATCGTTATTGTGTTTTTTTTAAATGTTTTTTAGTGGGTCAATGGTCCATTTTTTTTAAACCCTTAAATCCTAATCATCTTCACTCATTGTGAATTTTATCACTTATCAAACTGGCTTGTCAGCATCTGTGCTAGGATACAAAATGGAGAAACACAATCTCTGATGAAGTTCACTTTTTTTTTGAAGCAATGCCTCCTAGTTCTGGTTTCATCCTCCAGTGGAAACAACCTCCCTGCTTTTATTTTATCTATTCCCTTTAAAATTGAGCCAGATGTTAAAACCCTCCGCTCCTCCCGACACACAGGTTGAAAAATGGGGAGAGGGTTGGGGAGATGTTAAATTAGTAAATTTGTGAAACTGACCCCAAATCACTGTGAATGTGCCTAATTTCAGTTTAATTGCTGTGGGACATGGTGGGTCATGTATCTATTGCTTCCTGTTTTACACTACAAGAAGTTTAAGTTCAAGGGGAAAGGTAGTTTGGCCCAAGAAAGTCAGCCCTTTTTTCCAAGTTCACATATCCAGGTTCACGTATCTTTAATCCCATATCTTTCCAAGTCTCTTGAATCCACTTTTACCGTCTGCTTCAGTTATCATTCTAATCATTTATTTTCTGTTGCTCTTTTGCATTATATTGTAACTTGTGTTCTCTCCTTACTCTGAGGTTAGAATTAATATTCAGATGCATTACCATCGTGAAGGATATTTGCCTGGATCCGTTTTGTCAATTTTGTAATGAGGAAAATTACAACTCAATCACAGCTTTCCAAAGAAAACAAGCTTTATTTTCCTCTCAGTAGTTAGCACTGCTGGCTCACAGCACCAGGAATCTGGGTTCAATTCCTGGCTTGGGTCATTGTGCAGAATCCTTACATTTCTCCCTGTGTCTGCATGGGTTTCCTCTGGGTACTCCAGTTTCCTCCCACAGTCCGAAAGACATGCTGGTTAGGTGCATTGGCCATGCTAAATTCTCCTTCGGTGTACCCGAACTGGTGCCAGAGTGTGGCAACTCGGGGATTTTCACAGTGACTTTGTTGCAGTGTTAACGTAAATCCGCTTATAATAAATAAACTAAATTTCTTTCCTCCTAACTTAACTTCATACTCAGAACTACCTCTGTTTCTTATCTCTCTGCCCTCTAAAGAGCAATAATATTGTTCCACTAGTTAGGTAAGTACATTGCAAATAAAGAGTGACACACAAAGTTGAGTGGGAGAGTGAGATCTCATAGACAAGAAATGCAGACTGAGCTTACTGCTGCTATATTTTAGTAACTTGAAGATCTCCCATGGCATCATTCATTCATGTCAGCACATGTGATCTCTCCCACGATTTCTGTCTGTCATCTTTTGGCCCTCACGCTGTCTTTTCTCAGCTGCATTTCTGTTCACTTTCTGCCTCTTTCTACTTGTCCTCTCTTTAGGTTGTTTCAGATAGGAGATGATGGTGCTGTGATGTAGCAGGGAAAGCAACCATTATTGATGGTAGGTCATGTTTTCTCATGGCAGAGATGAGGGAAAATACACCATGGAAAACTCACTGTTCCCTTTTCCATAACCCTTGCTCTTGATTCTGTCTATCCTCTTGCTTCCACTATATCTCACAGAGCCAGGGCCTGGGTTCAATTACAGCCTTGGATGGCTGTCCGTGTGGAGCTTGCAAGTTCTCCTCATGTATGTATGGCTTTCCTCTGGATGCTCTGGTTTCTTCCCTCAGTCCAAAAATGTGCAGGTTCGATAGATTGGCTATGCTAAATTGCCCTTTAGTATCAGGAGGACTAGCTAGGTAAATGCATGGGGTTAGGGGGAATAGGACAAGTGTGGATTGTGATTGGTGCAGACTTGCTGGGCTGAATGGCCTCCTTCTGCACTGTAGGGATTCTATGATTGTTTAATCTCATTGCCATCAGCCGCACAGAATCCTCACTGACGTTGCACCTTTACATTTTATATGTTGCAATGTATTTAAAATGCTTTCGTCAATTGAATTTCCTTCCTTTCCATCCATTATCTCAGATTTTATTTTAAATCATGATAAATAGTGGAAGGACCGTATCATTATTCAAATTTGGAGGGAGTTTCTGAATGAACATCTGGATAAACATCCAGGCAGAGCCTTTAAGAAACGCTAACTTTGTTGCAGAAATATTTGGTAAAGTAAAAAAAGATGTAAATTAGTTTAATCTTTTCTAGCATTTTATGCAATTTTTGCTGTAAAGATCTACAAAGTGGCATTGAAGTTAAAGAGCTTGTTCCTATATTTTATGCAAAGATTTATTTGTCTGAATGCATTGTGATTTATTCTGCTACTTATAATGATGAGGGAAATACTTTCTACAGTGTATAGAAAATACAGGACATAGCATTTTCCGGAAGCAATCAAAAATCGCTTTGCCACTATCTCTTTGTAAGAGCTTACTAAAAGATTTCTTTCCCACTTCTTTTAAACGAGATTGCAACCTTCTACTTTGACATGACAGCATACTCACTTGTAGCAGCATGAGGTCTTAACCACTCTGAACAATACCACCACAGATGTGTGTGTATATAGAACTGTTTTGAGACATGTCCATCACCATTTGTCACACTTAAATTTTCTGTGCTACATTTTAAACATTTTTTTTGAAAACAGAGCAAATGAAGCCAACTATTTCTGTTCTACCAAAAAAACAACCACAGCAATAAAACATACCTTCCAATCAACTACAAGACTCAGGATTTCCCCATGTCTTGTAACTAACTTAAGGACATTACCACGGTCAAATCTGTACCCTTAAAGACAAACAGAATTGCTGTACAATTGCTCTTTAATAGCACAACTCTGCATTGTGTGTTTGAAGGCACTGTGCTTCAGCTTAAAAATGGATTTTCTTCCATCCCACTGGGAACAAATATCTCAGGAGATCTGTTAATACGGATTTTTTAAAATCTCAGGACTAACCCATTGCCCATAGAAACCTATCCTGCTTTTAAGATGATATTCTATCTAGTGTCATTGTTCATCATTAGGCAAGTGCTTACTTGAAAGAATGGGTTTCCTCCAGATGCTCCAGTTTCCTTCTACACTGCAAAGATGTGCAGGTTAGGTGGATATGCTACACTAAACTAACTTTTAGTGTCTAGGTTAGATGGATTAGCCATAATAAATGTCTGATGTTATAGGGATAGAGCAGGGGAGTGCACCTGGATAAGGTGCAGACTGAGTGCGGTTTGTGCAGACTTAATGGGCCAAATGACCCCTCTTGCACTGTAGGGATTCTATAATTCGATGAACTCCACCGAGGCCATCTCTGATCACCAAAAATCCTTTAACGATAATACAAGAAAGAGCAGGCAACATGGTGGCACAGTGATTAGCTCTGCTGCCTCACTGTGCCAAGGAATCAGGTTCAGTTCCAGCCTCATGTGACTGTGTGGCATTTGCACGTTCTCCCCACGCCTGCGTGGATTTTCTCTGGGTGTTCCAGTTTCCTGCTACAGCCCAAAGATGTGCAGATTAGGTGGATTGGTCTAAATTGATCCTTAGTGTCAAGGGGACTAACAGGGTGAATACATGGTGTTACAGGCATAAGGCCTGAATGAGGTTGTGGTTGGTACAGACTTGATGGGCCATGTGGCCTTTTCCTGCCCTGTAGGGATTGTATAACTACTTAGCTGTGCATGTTTACAGCATGCAAATCAATTCCTGGGGACCTACAGAATAATGGTGCAGGCTGAGGCAATGGATTTTAACACCCCACTATTCATTTCCTATTGGGTGAGCCTTCATTCACACAGTAAGGGAGTTCATGCTCCCTGAAAGCTACAAGGAGATCAATTCTCGATCTCCCATGCTCTTTGTAGCTTTCATAACATGCTAGCTACTATTTGCAAATACAAATCCTAATGGAAAACATTCTGAAAATCCAAGTCAAAATCAAGTGCATGTTCATCATGAAAATGACTTCTTCAAAAATAATCTCCAACAGGTTAATTACACATAAGAAATAGGAGCAGGAGTAGGCCATCTAGTCCTTCGAGCCTGCCCCGCCATTTAATAGGATCATGGCTGATCTGAAGTGGATCAGTTCCACTTTCCCGCTTTCTCCCCATAACCCTTAATTCCCTTGTCTATCAGAAATCTATCTACGTTACTTAAATATATTCAGCAAGGTAGCCTCCACCACTTCAATGGGCAGAGAATTCCAGAGATTCACCACCCTTTGTGTGAAAAAGTTCCTCCTCAACTCTGATCTAAACTGCCTCCTCCCTTATTTTGAGGCTGTGCCCTCTAGTTCTGCTATCCTTTCTAAGCGGGACTGTGGACTGTGGGAGGAAATGGGAGCACCCAGAGGAAACCCACCCAGACACAGGGAGAACGTGCAAACTCCATACAGATGGTCCCCAAGGTCAGAATTGATTGAACCCAGGTCCCTGGCACTGTGAGGCAGCAGTGCTAGCCACTGTGCTTCACAGTGCATCCTGAGGTAACTTTTTAAAATAACAAACGTTACGTGTGATTGTTGCTATTTAAAATATGTTAGTTTGCCTGATGGTCCTGAGTGTGAAATAACATGTAGGATTGGGTCAGGTTTTGTAAAATAAATTTATATCGTATGATCATTCATTTTGTAGTTGAGTTTGCTCCCCAGTTTGAAGTATTTACTCCATATTTGTCCAGCATTTAATTTATTATTCATAGAAACCTTGTAGTGCAGAAGGAGGCCATCCGGCCATGGAGTCTGCCGTGACTCACTGACAGAGTGTCTTACCCAAGTCCTATCCCCGTAGCCCCATGCTAATCTCTTGGGAGACACGAAGGGCAATTTAGTGTGATCAATCCACCTAACTTGCACATCTTTAGACTGAATTCCCACATTGCTTGACTAAAGTGATTAGATACTTCAAATGTTTTAGTACAACCATGACTCAATTATCATCAGCGGTACACAGGGTTTAGTTTACAATGTTTATAAAGTCATCAAAACACTTTTTTTCAGTAATCTATTTTTAATTATATTTTGAGGTTAATGAAATCGCCAAGAATTGTTCTTACTGTTGTAGTCAAATGTCTGAGAATCCATAACGATTTGTTATCCACCTAAACTGTTGTTGTCTTTTATACAATTAATCTGCTAACTACAGCTTTTGAATCATTGAGTAACATGAGTACCAGGCATTAAAGCAGACCTTGACACGTTTTGATGTGATAAAGCACTGTATTAATGCAGGTACTATTTATACATGTCCATTTAACATAAAAGTCAATTAGCACTTCTTTCCTGACAGGCTGACTTGTCTGCATGTGCATTCTAATGAAGGCTGCCATTGAATAGCCATTTAACATTCATTGAAGATTTGTAATAACATCAGAATTACATTAATACCAATTTCAGTAATAGCTAAAAATTTGTGGGTGTGAGCAATGTTTCCTCTCATTATCCATCGCTGTGCACAGTCTATTTGACATAGTGCACGGTCCCTTTAAGAGACCGCACATGTTAAAGGGATCACTTTTTGTTGGCAGCCTGTTTGTTAACTGAATTGCTGCCTGACTATGCACTCAGAGTTTAAAGCAAACATTGGACCCAAGTGGTAGGCACTTTAACCTAAAAAGAGGCAGGGTGGCGAACAGGCTTCATTGCTTCGAAGGTTAAACAATCAAAAAATATTAGTGTCTCCAGAAGCCAGCAGTAAGTTGCTGACTTTCACATTAAACTGGGCCATGACTCTCCAAGCGCGCAGGAAGCCCCCATGGAACAGGTGGGCCAGCAATTTAGATATCGAGAAAAGCTAACTGACTGTGAATTTAATCTTTGGATTAATTGTGAGCAGTCGAAAAATCCCCAGCACCAACAGAGTGAGAGCAAAGCAGGAATTGACAGGAATCTAATACGAGCAGGATTGAAAGCTTTTAAATGCTGAACTTTGACTGTTGCCTCTTCTGCTAAGCAAAAGGCTACTGCTCACGTGATTTGCCCTGAGAGTTTGCATTCACTGCTTTGGAGATGACTTCCAAGACTTTGGAGGTCATTTCTGTTACCTTGGAATTTTATTGACTTGGATCCACAATTTGCAGCTGCCAACCTTCACAGCAACGTAGAAGCAGTTCTACTTTGGACCTCTGATGAAGAATAAGAATAGCAAGTAGCATAAGTAGCAAAAAACACTATCAACAGCAAGGCCAGGCTTTTACAGCCCCTCCGGCCTGGCTGATACCTTGTTTCCCGATGATCATCATGCGTTGTCTTTGCAAGATACCCAGAAAGCAGTCATGATGCCTTTGTTCTGCACCACAACTCCCATGGATATTTGCAGCTCCAAGCAAGTTATCCGCTGACTTTGCAAGGGGAGGGCAGTGATGCACTGGTATATTGTCGCTGGAGGAGTAATCCAGAGTAATGCTCTGGCGACTCGGGTTCGAATCCCATCATAACAGGAGATACAATTTTAATTCATTAAAAAATTAAAAGTCTAATGGTGACCTTATACCTCCTCAATCCCGCATCATCTCCCAATTAACACAAGGCATTCCTGCAGACAATGTATTTAACTGACAGCCTCTGCAAGAATTGCCATTGGGCAGGCAGGAGACAGCAGTGGAGAAAATCGGACAATGGAGACTTTATTACTGCATTAATGCTGACGATAAATTTGATGCATTTAATAGATTTCTGTATACCCAAGTGACTTTCTTTGTGAAACTCCAAACTCTTCCTTTTCCTGTCACATAATGCTGCAATCTTTGTGGCTTCAGTAGAGCTGGAGGCAGACTGCTTGTTTACCTGACTTTTCAATTGCTCATGGGCAATATACTTTGAGTCTCAGAGCCTGTGAAGGTGCTGTTAAAGCCTGCCCCAATTGCAAGTGTGGAGAGGCTGACAGGACACGAGGCTGCATGCGCAGCTCTGACTGGGGTCAGCAGATGAAGAGGGAGGAGTGAGAGTGACTTGGGCAGAGTTCCCACTTGCATGTTCCCTTTCTCTACCCTTCCTCATATAATTCACTCACACATCCCTGCTAGCCAGGAGTTGGAGAGCACCATGCTACTCTTCAGCACTGTGCAAATGGCCAAGCTGAGGCTTTCCTCCACCCTGTGACAAAAGATTTACTAGGATGCTAACGAGATTTGATGGTTTGAGTTATAAGAAGAGGCTGGATAGACTGGACTTTTTTCTCTGGAGTGTAGGAGGCCTAGGGGTGACCGTGTAGAGATCTATAGATAAAGTAGATAGTCAACATCTTTTCCCAGAGGTAGAGGAATCTAAAACTAAAGAGCATAGGTTTAAGATGAGCGGGGAGAGATACAAAAGAGTCCAAAGGAGCAATTGTTTCTCTTGGAGGATGGCCTGGAATGAACTGCCAGAGAATGTATTAGAGACAGTATGATTTCTGTCTTTTAAAAAGCATTTAGACAGTGATATAGATGAGATGGATGTAAAGGAATATGGGCTAAATGTGGGTAATTGGGACTAGCTTAGTGATGAAAAAAACTGGGTGGCATAGACAAGTTGGGCGGAAGGTCCTGTTTGCATGCTGTATACCTCAATGACTCTATAACTGGCACACTGTGCTTACACAGTAAGAAGTCTCACAACACCAGGTTAAAATCCAACAGTTTAGGTCAGTGGTGAAGGGCCAGCGTGAACCCATTTGCCTGATGTGTCCAATGCTCCCTGCAGATGGAGATTAGTGCAAAGCCCTGAGATAACGTGGCACTCAGGTAGAGACAGGCTTCTGCAATCTCTGTCCAGTATTGCAGTGTCTTTGGAAATGCTTACCGAACATTTTCTGCTGCTGCTGCATGAGAATAGCCTAAGGCATAGCATCTTTGTCCAGCTTGAAGGTTTTTCACTGCTGTCCCCTTGCTCCACCAATTCCTCAGCTGTCGTGTGACAATCTGCTGTGAAGGCCCCACCAAGTTGTGTGCATCGTGTGGGTTCGCTTCTTCAGAGTGCACAGCCTCCACCTGCACTTGCTCCTGATGGACCTATGGCAAATGAAGGAGATGAAATAGAGTTTATAAAAGGAGAAGAGTTCAACGTCTTTATTGTGCTGATGGCCACATTTCAGTAATTGCTAACATCAAGTCTGCGTGAGTGATTGTAATGTGCCATGAGATGTGAGATAACTAATTCTGTCACTCGGTATCTGGTCGATCCTCATCTCTCCTTCAGTGGCCTCGCACTCCATCACTCAGCTGGTCAACATTACTGCCTCCTCCATAGCAGTCAAGGTAGTAATGTGAGTCATTCCCACTTCTTTGCCTCTCTCTTGCTCCCTTCTTCATGATGTAGAGATGCCAGCATTGGACTGGGGTAAACACAGTAAGAAGCTTCCACCTTAAGGAATCTTCCACACACCTGATGAAGGAACACCGTTTCCAAAAGCTTGTGAGATTACTATCAAATAAACTGGTTGGACTCTAACCTAGTGTTGAAAGACTTCTTACTTCCTTCTCCAAGCAGAGAGGTATGAATGTGAAAGCCAAATAATTTTGAGAAGGTGGGATGACAAGTTTGTGTGTAAGTGATAGTGAAGTTTGTGTGTAAGTGATAGTGAGGGTGAGTGTCAGAGCTGATTGTTCAGATTAGGATGTGAGGACCTGGCTTGAGAGGAATGTGGACAAAATAACTGTTAGGTCTGAGGATTGGTGCGTGGGAATAGGCTGGGAAAATCAAACTGAGGAGGTTGGCATTTGAATGTGGCACACATCTTTCCTGAGCTGTTGAAGTAATTGAACTTCTTTCAGCATCTTTATCCACGAGTGAGGGGCTGCGCTCCTTCTGCTTACCTCCTCAATCATTTCTAGACATGCTGCCTTGTGTCCAAGACAGGCCTCTCCCATTCCACTGGGAAGAATATATCTCCGTTAGCCCTTCCAGCAGTGTGAATGTCCGTGAGAACTGAGAGACGGCTACCCAGGTAGAGATTCAATCATTCCATTTGCTGTCTTTGTCTTGATTTTTTTTTTAAAGAATGTTATTTATTCACTCATGGGATGTGGATGTCACTGACTAGGTCAGCATTTATTATCTTTGTTGGTGGGCTGAACTGCAGCAGTCCATGTGGTGTATGTACACTCCCAGTGCTGTTAGGGAAAACATTCCAGATTTTTGACCCAGTGACAGCTATACATTTCCAAGTCAGGATAGTGAATGACTCAGAGGAAATCTTCCAGGTGGTGTTACTCCCCTGTATCTGCTACCCTTTCCTTCTAGATGGTACCAAATCGGTTTTTCCAATAATCAACAATGGTTTTGTGGCCATCAGTAGATTCTTAATTCCAGATTTTCTTTTCATTAAATTCTAATTCCACCATCTGCCAGGGCGGAATTCAAACCTGAGTCTCCAGAACATTAACTGAGTTTCTGGATTAATAGTTGAGCAATAATAGCACTAGGCCATCACCTCCCCCTAGATACCTCGTGATATAATTTAAATGCAATAAAAACAGCTGAACAGGAAATAAATAGCATTCCATTAATCAACAGCTATATAAATACTGAGATAGGGCAGATGCTGGGAAGCAAGTAACTCGTCTCCATATCCCTAAAGTCTGCTCGCCCTCTATAAGACACAAGTCAGGAGTTGATGAAATATTCTTCATTTGGATCAGCGCAGTCCCAAAATCACACAAAATGCTTAATACCATCTAGGACAAAGCAGGCCACTTGATTGGTACACCATCCACCACTTTAAACACATTTGGGGTGGCATTATTGCTATTCTACTCATCCAGAAACTCAATTACTGTTCTGGGGACATTAATTGGCCATGGCAAATTCAAATTCAATTTTTAAAAAAATTATCTCTAATTAAGAATGCACTGATGACCATGAAACCATTATCGATTGCTGGAAAAGCCCATCTGCTTCACCAGTGCCCTTTAGGGAAGGAAATCTGCTGTCCTTACCGCTCAGTAAGAAGTCTCACAATACCAGGTTAAAGTCCAACAGGTTTCTTTGGTGTCACCAGCTTTTGGAGTGCTGCTCTTGCCTCAGGGGAGTACTCCTTCATCACCAAATAAACCTGCTGGACTTCAACCTGTATTGTGAGACTTCTTACTGTGCCCACCCTAGTCCAATGCCAGCATCTGTGCATCATGCTTATCTGGTCTGGTCTACATATAACTCCAGAGCCAAGCAATGTGGTTGACCGTCAACTGCCCTCCAAGGGCAACTAGGAATGGGCAATAAATGCTGGCCAGGCAGCGACGTCCAGATCCCACAAATGAGTAAACATTCACTCACTTCATCACCGGCACACAGTGACAGCAATATGTACAAGATGCACTGCAACAACTCAACAAGTTTCCTCCAATATCATCCTCCAAGCCCACCATAATATCTCAGAAGGATTGGTGACCACTGAGTAACAACAAAGCTATTTATTACCTATATGAACTATTGACAGAGAGTGAGAATGTTGCTACTGATTGTTTCGATTCCCAGTCCTAGACGGTTTGGGAGAGACTCTGCTGAGCCCCAGTATTTGTGCGCTTTGGTCCTATTGGCCAAATCGGTCACATGACACCTTCCATCACCTCACCCCTTAAAGGGTCTAATTACTACCCCCACAGACTGTACCACCTAGACGTACAGGAGCAGGAGACGCATCAGGGGAGCATTTTGTACGTTCCGTTTTAAGGCCCTCACCATCCTGAATTTGTTCCTCCGCTGTGGCTGGGCCAAAAGGCTGGACTCTCTTCCTAACTGCACTGTGGACAGCAATGGTTCAAGGCAGCTCCCTACTATATTTTCAAGAACATTTAGCAATGAGTAACAATTCTGGTCTTTGCCAGCGATGCTCACATCACATGAAAGAGATTTTTTTAAAAAAAACTCAATCACTTGTGCTTTTAATGTCTCTATTTTATGTAGCAATGTTCAAAGAGCTACACTTCAATTGTAGAAGAACACCGAGTCACTCACAAAATACTAATTGTCCAGCTCTGCTGTAAACCGTGCAGATCAGAAATGTCCAGACATAATGTAGGGATATAGAAATATTTCCAGTATACCACTGCTAGAATATTTATTTCAGTGATTGACAAGAGGGAATATAATTGTGCTTGGATGTGACAGATTCCACAGTTAAATAGCCCACTAAATCCTGATACTTACTCTGAAGCATGAAAAATGGTGGCTTGTTACCATAAGGCTGGTGAGAGCCGTAAAATAGAATCCCAGCAATTAACATAATGGTGTCAGCGCTGGAGTGGAACTTGTGGAGGTGGGGGGGAGAAATATATGTTTAATGGATTGATGATTTTAACGAAATTCAGACCAGGAGGAGTCCAAAGAAATTACTTAGGTCATGTAAAGGTCCTCACAGTACAGTGGTACAGTGGTTAGCACTGCTGCCTGACAGCACCAGGCACCTGGATTCTATTCCAGCTTCAGGTCACTGTCTGAGTGGGGTTTGCATGCTCTCACTATGTCTCCATTGGTTTCCTTTGGGTGCTCCAGTTTCCTCCCACTGTCCAAACTTGTGCAGGTTGATTGGTCATGCTAATTGGCTGTACCACTGTGCCATTGGGCCTTTTGTTGATACAGCCTTGATGGGCCGAATGGCCTCTTTCTGCACTGTAGAAATTCTATGATAAATCTGCAAGAACTGGAACAGTAACTAACCTCTTTAGAATGTAAAGTCACAAATCATCCTGGTCTCAATGTAGACACTTCACCTGATTTTGCAACAAGCAGAACACTGGAAATGTTTGTCTATCTTAACATTCGTGGCAACTGTGTTTTTATGAACCAGTAAAGTAAAATTGATAACTAGTAAATGCTTGGGGGCCTGGTACACCATTTCAGGTATGGATTTGTTAATTTAAAATATTAATGTAACTTTAATGTAGATAAATATATATTTCATTTGACGGATGGGACACCACAGTGGCACTGTGGTTAACACTGTTGACTCACAGCACCAGAGACCCGGGTTCAATTCCAGGCTTGGGTCACTGTTTGTGAGGAGTTTGCACATTCTCCCTGTGTCTGCATGGATTTCATCTGGGTCCTCTAGTTTCTTCCCACAATCCAAAGATGTGCAGTTAGGTTGATTGATTATGCTAAGCTGCCCCTTAGTATTGGGGACCTAGTAGTGTAAATATATGGAGTTATGGCGATAAGACCTGGGTAAGATCATTGTTGCTGTAGACATGATGGACTGAATGGCCTCCTTCTGCACTGTAGGGATTCTACTCTATTTTATGTTTACTGAAATTGGGTATATAGAACAATAGTTCTGCAATTGTGTTGGGCCCAATGCGGAAGTATTTACTGTGGTGCAACAACAATCCAAATGATTTTGCACTTCAGCTTTTTATTTAATGTATGATTAAAACTGTAGTTCCAGACGCTATGAGTAGCATGATCACATCATTGCCTACTTCAGAGTATAATTTTAATAAACATGGCACTTTGCCACAGTAACAAAACATTTTGAGCAAACATGTATTACAGGCACATATGATTAAACCTCAGCAATGGTGGCTGTCGCCAGGTGAAACATGCATGCAGTTACTGTGCTGAACACAAAATTGTGTGACAATTTATCTGCTAATGCTAGGCTTGCATCAAGAATATTATCTGGTGGTACATGGTTCAGAATGCTGGACTGCTATCTATTGGTCTGAAATGTTTTCATAGAATCCCTACGGTACGGAAGGAGGTAATTCCATCCATCGAACCTGCACAACAACAATCCCATCCAGGCCCTATCCATCCCTATAATCCCACATCTTTACTTGCTAATCCCCCTGGCACTAAGAGGCAATTTGGCATGGCCAATCAACCTAATCTGCACATCTTTTAACGATGGGAGGAAACTGAAGCACCCAGAGGAAACCCACACAGAAATGGGGAGAATGTGCAAACTCCACAGTCACCCAAGGCTGGAACTGAACCAGGCCCCTGATGTTGTGAGGCGCTGTGTTATCCTAATTTTGCAGCAAGTCTCTTTTTTCTCGTAAACCTCTGCCTCAAAAGTAATTCTACCCAAGCTTGCACAGAAGTAATGGATTTGCGTCTAACATGGAAATTTTGACTCCATTTCAGCAACTGTTTCGTTACCAAGAGAGATACCAATAACGTACTTTGGAATTTGGCTAGGCAGAGTGGAAATGAATGCTCCCCTCTGAAGATGCTTTGCATTAGCAGCTGGAATCATTTGGAATCAGCGATTCAGCATTGTATTAGAATATACCAATTTGGGTTGTCTGTATTTGTGGATTTTTTAAAAAAAATTTCATTGAAGCACAATGGAGAAAGATAGCACAAGAAATGAGACAGATTCAGTAATAGTTAACGTAAAAAGATGTGATGAGTTGGTGCTCTGAAATTTGATGGTATTAACCTCTGTGTCCCTGCTTTTGTGTGGTGTATCCGCTTTTCTTGACCTGGCCGGATTTAGGGTGTTTGAACATATTGGTGGAGAGATTTACAGAAATGGAAGTGAAAGTATGCACATGAATTCTTGCCTCAGCTATAATCTACAGCTGCTAAAGATTTGAATGATTATTCATAATTAGTAATTGAAAGGTTTTTTTTAGAATTGTGATTGTATTCCAGTCAACTGTGGGGGAGGGGGAATCCAGTCAACTGCGGAGGTGGATGGAGTAGGGTAAGGGATAGCGGGGAAAGTACTAGACTGGTTTAAAACTCAGAAAAATTGATCCATGTTTAGTAGTACAATGTGTATTTATGTAAGACTGATCTCGTATAGGTTCGTTAAAGTCTTTTACCTGATTTTTAAAACATTTACGTATAATTACACACTCCCCCTCACCATATAGTACCCTCCTCATGCGTATTTTTATTCATTAGCAAGGTTTACAACAGGTTCACCCAGACATGAACCTCCCCCTGGACATAAAGATGAAAATAGCCCCTGGGGGAGAGGGACATGGTCAGGCAGTCGTCTAGCACTGCATCTGGCACAGTTTGGCACTTGGATGGCACCATGCCAAGCTGGCAGTGCCAGTCTGTCAGGGGCAGTGCTGGGACAGACAACTCATGGAGGAAGTCTCTGTGTTTCGGGGGGGAGGCTATTTTTTGCTCTGATTGATGTGCCCTTTAAAAGGGCTACTTCAATCTCAGCACAGGCAGGCTTTGCCGACGTGTTTAACCCCCAAGGGTCACTGCCTGACCTTGCAGGTGATCACCCGGGGGACCTCAGTGTCTTCCGGTCCCACCGGCAAGGCCATCACATCAGGTCCCCGTCGCTGGAGACTGTGTATGATCCTTGCTAGTGAGGACCTCCTTTGGCGAGGCTGTTAAGGCAAGTAAGCCCAGATGATAACATCCTTCTGGGTTCACTAAACATAGTAAAATTATCAAAGGGATATTAAGATCAGTCCTGCACCCTTCCTGGGCATGAGGCTGATTATGCCAGCAAAACGTGACTGGTAAGATCGTAAAAGTGAGAAATTGCTTTTTTGCCTTTTGCGCAATCTTACCAGTTTGCCCTACCAATCAACCAGTATGATGAGCTGGTAAAATAGCCCAGTCTGAATATTTTTAAGGCAGAAGTAGATAGGTTCCTGATAAGCAAGGGGGTGAAAGGTAATCAAGAGCAATCTCAAGGGGCTGAGGTGACCTACTCCGACTCCTAATTCATATGTTCGTATGTTAATTTTCTCTTTCTAATTGATTGAGGATTCTCTTTTATTCTCCCTTGCCAGTCCCATTAGGCAAAAAACGTTTCACTCCAAAATCAATTATTTCCCTCCAAATCTATTTCACCAGTTCCGTAATAAAATATCTCCTGGGGGTGTGCTCTACCCATTATAGAGCACTGAAATCACGAGAAGAGATAACATACCAAATATAGGGTCCAACAATTTGTTTTCAGCAGAAGTTTGAGTGCTGATCTGAGCCTTTGAACTGCCTGGAGTCTGGCTATGTTGAATGTAGTACTTCAATGAAATTCACCCTCCAGTAGTGCAACTCAGTCTAATTGCTAGCTTATAGGTGTTCTTATAAGTTTGTTGCTTTTCAAAATAATAGGGTGTAAAGCATTTATTATTGACTTTCACCGAGCATTAAGAATGCAGCAATGAGTGTCATGGACAATAAGAGGGAGATTTTCTGGAAACTGGAAAATCCCACCCAAGGTCAACAGATCTTTCCATGATCCGTGCCCATTCCCCGAAAACAATGATTCCCGTGTTTGGCGGGATACGAAAATACTGCCCCCCCCCCCACAAGAGTACAATTACTTCCACCTATCTCTCCATATTTCAAGATTTCTCCAGCCAGCTAGCTGACTCCCCATTCTGGAGGTTCAATGTAATAGCTTCAGTCTGAATAAACAGCAGCTGTAACCAATAATATCTTTAATGTGCACGTGCATATTACAGACTAATATTGCCAAAAGACGTGTAATTAGTAAAAGGAGTAAAAGAAATGTGGTGCCTCAGAATTTGATGTAGTTTGATCAGGTACAAACTCTTCAAATTCATGAACAGTCATTTGAAAATTCCCCAGTGCATTTGCAAAGTATTTCAGCAAATATACCCTTAATGTTTAATCATTGTCAAGGATAGTTTTTGCTGTATGCTTAATGCTTTGCGAATATCAATTATAAACTCTAATGAGCCCCCATTATTTAGAGGAGTAACATAAACTTACGGCCGAAATCTTGCTACTGTACACAGCGGAGGGATCTTACAATCCTGCCAATGGTGCTTTTCTGATGCGGATTTCCCTGTGACAAGATGTGCGTTCAGCGGGACCATAAGATCCCGCTGCCAGCGAGTGCATGCCGCCTCTCACCGCTGCGAAACACACTACAGAGATGAAGTTAAACCCTGCCCATAGGAACATCCATCGTCTAGTAATTAGTCTGAGTAAGTTGGAGCACTAGAGGACAAGCTGCAGCAAAAGACAAGATTCGATAAGGCCCTTTGGTTTTACACAATAAATAAGATTTTAGAAATAAACGGAAAATGGATGTGAGAGAGAGAGAGACCCTTTCAGATGGTATCAGAACAGAGAGGGGGATTATGTTGAATGGAAAGGGACATGGACACGGGCAGATCCGTTGTTGTGTGGACTGCAAAAAGAAACAGCCTGGTGGGAGAATGTGAAAAGAAAGAGACTGATTTATGTTGTATTTTCTATGATCAATGGGCACTTCAAAGCACTTTACAGCCAATGAAGTACTTTTGAAGCGTAGTCGCTGTGATAATGTAGGGAAAGGGGCAGACAATTTCTGCACAGCAAGCTCCCACAAACAGCAATTTGATGATGACTTGATAACCTGATTTTGTAATGTTGATTTAGGGATTGGTCAGAACGCCAGGGGTAGCTCCCAGTTTATCTTCAGAACAGTGCCATGGGATCTTCCACATCCAGCCAAGCAAACAGATGGGACCTTGTTTTATTACCTCATCCAAAAAAAAAGGATCTCCGACAGTGCCACACTCCCTCAGTACTACACTGGAAGGGTCAGTCTTGGCAGGAGGGAAAGGGGTGATTTTTAGTTGCCTGTTCCTCACCTGAAAATGGGTGGCCAGCAATTGAAAAAGAGGGAAGCACTGTTGTCACCCAATTAGTGGCCAATTCTGGCCTTGTGCATTTCTCCAAATTTCACCAGGAAATAAGCCTCCCTGTCCTAAAACAATGTTATTCCATAACACACATGCAAGTCAGGGTGTCAGTTAAAATTCTTCACCAATTGCACTAGTTATTGAGTGGGCTAACCAATAGTTCCTAAAGAAACCCATTGAAGTCCATCAAAACCATAGGAAGCCTTCAGTTTTTAAAATTTTGAGCCCAGAGTGAATTCCCCCAACTCCATCTCCCAAAATAATATTCATAGAATGTCCCCCACTTTCCTACCCAATGCCCAAGATGTGTCTGACAATGTCGCAGCTGGTCATTTTACCACCCTCCTGAAATTCTTTCCTCCCCCAAGAGTTTTCTACATTGAACCATTTAAAAAAGATCAAGCAATCAATGATTAAAGACTCTTTGAACACTTTCCCTGGATTTTAAACTTAATGAACCATAAACTGACATTTTATTCAGCCTTACCAATGCGATAAAGTCCTGAGTTTGGGAGAGGAGGATGACAATGTCTTCCAGGCCAGGTGGGGAAGTTGAACTGTAATTTGGGTTCAGGTCAGGACACATTTCTACCATTTGTCCAACTTTCTCTCCACTGTAAAGACTCCAAATGGAAAATAAATGTTGAGTGGAAGTTTTTATAGCTGACCCCTCTGTCCTCAGACTAACTGCAATCAACACTCCAATGACATCACCATAAAATCAAATGACTGGCTCTTAAAATAATCATGCAATCACTTAAATATATCATTTGCCAACATTGAAAAGGATGAGAACCAGCAGTCTCATTAGATTTGCTCTATGGAAAATAATCATCCAAAGACCCTTGCACAAAAATACATCTTCAGAAACCCTTGGGAGAGGTAATGGCCTAGTAGTATTATTGCTAGACTACTAATCCAGAAACTCAGCTAATGTTCTGGGTACTAGGGTTTGAATCCCACCACAGAAGATGGTGAAATTTGAATTCAACAAAAAATATCTGGAATTCAGAATCTAACGAAGACCATGAAACCATTGTCGGAAAAAACCCATCTGGTTCACTAATGTCTTTCAGGGAAGGAAATCTGCCAGCCTTACCTGGTCTTGCCTACATGTGACCCCAGACCCAGAGCAAAGTGGTTGACCCTCCAAGGGCAAGTAGGGATGAGCAATAAATGCTGGCCAGCCAACGACACTCATGTCCTACTAATGAATAATGAAAAGACTGAAAACTCCTTATATGGTGTTCAGTGTCTTTTAAGTTTAAAATTGACAGCAAATTGGAATATTTTGATGCCATTCTGAATTTCCCGACCCTCCTGCTCTTGGAATGAATGCCGTTTAATGCAAACCTTTTGAGATGGTAGTCTTGTCGTAGGGATGCAACTGTTCCAGCAACTGGAAATCCACCTCCCTGTACAACTAACGCTGGAGGCGGGCTCAGAAAATATTTTGTCAACTAATGCCAGCAAGTCCCACTTCTGGACTTGTTCACAACTGTGCCATCCTTCAGGTGAGATGTCAGCGAGGGTCCCTTTGCTGTATAGTAGAAAATAACACATGGCACTATTCAAAGAAGAGCAGAAGATAGGCTGGATTTTTCTGGCACGTCTTTTCGAGGTTCGTACGATCCCACTTGAGGCCAACGGAGATTGCTGTTCTTCGAACCTCGCTCGCCCCCGGAATGGGGACGGGTGTGCCAGTAAAATTCCAACCATTGTATCCCAAAGTGTGCTGACGAATATTTATCCCTCGAGAAGGATGGATTGTCCGGCCACTGTCACGTCGCAGTTTGTGGGAGTTTGCTGTGTGAAAATTAGTTACCGCAATTCCTACCTTGTGCCTAAAAGTTCAAAAAGCATTCTGACCATAAAAGTGCTTTGGGATGGCTGGTGATGGTGAAAAGTGCTGCATAAAATGCGAGTTTTCCTTTCTTAAATATTTCAATGCTAAGGATTGATCTTTGTCTTTCTTTTTTCAGAATTTAATTGGTATGTTTCTGCCGTGGAATGACATCATTGCACAACTAAAGACTGCCACAATCTGTATATATTATTACCCCTGAGTGAACACAATCAAGACGCAGTACTAAATTGCTGCTGTGCCACAGACGAACACTAATGGACAGATCCAAAATGAACAAAATCCACTGAAAAATCTGCTGAAGTTAATACTTTCTGACAATGAAACCAAATACATTGAGAAACAAATTGGTGGAGATATGAGACATTAGGAATTCTGTGCTTGCGTCGAACTCGTTAACATAGATACTAAACAGTGTATGATTAATTACTGATTCAGAGAATAGGTATTTTGTAAATGCTAATGCAAAGATTCAGGACAGGATTTCCTGTAAAATCTCATCTAAGTTCAACGGACCTTTCCATGGTCCACACCTCGCCTACTCCGATTCCCGTAGTGGGCAGGACAGTGAAATTCCAGCTGAAATTTTCAATGCTATGAATGAAAGTAGCTAGTTTCAGATATCTTTCATTAGTCCAGAAATAACATAGCACTTGCAAAATAAATTGTTTTTGAAAATAATAAAATTAATTTATTTTAAAATGTGTAAGTAACAAAATTTTAAACATTACAGTCCTTCTATTAAACATTTCATTGGTCATATTTTTCTTACAAGACGTTATTTCTTGGTTCTGATTTGGAGAGACAGAACTATGTCTGGTAACAGGGTGGTGCAGTAGTTCGTACTGTGTTAGAGACCAGGGTTCGATTCCCAGCTTGGGTTACAGTTTGTGCAGAGTCCGCACATTCTCCCCATGTTTGCCTGGGTTTCCTCCGAGTGCTCCACTTTCCTCCTACAGTCCAAAAGACGAGCTGGTTAGGTGCATTGGTCATGCTAAGTTCTCCCTCAGTGTACCCCGAATGATATGGCAGCGAGGGGATTTTCATAGTAACTTCATTGCAGTAAGCCTATTTGTGACACTAATAAACTTACATTGAGAAAATATAATGCTTACTGTTGAATGTTATGATGGGTATACATCCTGATCTCTTAGCCCTCATCATGAGCTTGAATCCAGACCTGCTGATGGGTTAAAACTAGCCCCAATCTGCTAGCTGTGAAGGTTACTATATGTTCAGGAAGTCATGAATGTGCTGGCGAGAAGGATGTGTTCACAACACATAATTTGGCATCAAATTGACCATCTTAAGAGGCCAGAACATTGGCTCCTTCGTATGGTATTTATTTATCTATTAGTCACAAGCAGACTTACGTTAATACTGCAATGGAGTTACTGTGAAAATTCCTTAGTCGCCACACACTCCAGCACCTGTTCAAGTACACTGAGGAAAAATTTAGCGTGGCCAGTGCATCTAACCAGCGCGTCTTTCTGACTGTGGGAGGAAACCAGAGCACCCAGAGGAAATCCACACACAGGCAGGGAGAACGTGCAGACTCTGCACAGACAGCGACCCAAGCTAGGAATTGAACCCGAGTCCCGGGCACTATAAGACAGCAGTGCTAACCACTGGGCCACTCACTGGTGGGTGTTTTGCATTTGGCAAAATACTGATAGGGCTGCCCATTCATTTAAATCCAAGTTAAAAATTTGCCCCCACTTTGTACAAATGAATTTGTCCTTTGCCTTGAAGATGTATTTTCCATAGAGAAGACCAGAAGACATAGGAGCAGAATTAGGCCACTGAGCCCACTATTCAAACATGACTGATGGCTGTGAGAGTCACATCTGTGTTCTGTGAGAGAAGATCGAATGAGACTTCTAGTGCCATTCTCACCCTTTCAATGGTGGTGTTAAATATTTAAGTTTAAAGTTTATTTATTAGTGTCACAAGTAGGCTTATATTAACATTGTAATGATGTTACTATGAAAACCTCCTAGTCACCACACTTCAGTACCTGTTCAGGTACACTGAGGGAGAATTTAGCATAGCCACTGCATCTAACCAGCACGTCTTTCAGACTGTGAAGGAAACTGGAGCACCTGGAGCAAACCCACACGAACATGATGAGAACATGCAGACTCCGCACAGACAGCGACCCAAGTTGGGAATTGGACCTGCATCCCTGTCGCTGTGAGACAGCAGTGCTAACCACTGTGCCATCGTCTTGCCCAGAACAGATGCATGATTAACAATTTTACTTAGTCTAGTAATTTAGGTATACACTGACAGTTGACAAGTTTCCTCTGAGTCAGAATATTGTTGGTTCAATTCCTAAATCAGGGTTTTAGCTCAATCTAGATTAATGTTCCAATACAGTAGCAAGATAATGTCATTCTTTTTTTGCCTGTTGCCACAATTTAAACAGGGGCTAAAAGTTCAGTAGGGACTATCAAATAGCGGAGAGTTTCTCCTGGTGACTTGGCCAACATTCCTCCCTCAGCCAATTTTCTCATTGCTCTAGCATGTTGCTGGAGTAGTAACTTATTCCCCACCATGTTTCTGACAAACAAGATCAAAATTTACCCCCATCTCTTTCAAACATTCAGTTACCTTTCTTAACTATCAGCTATGGCTCAGTTGGTAACACACTTGCCTGCGAGTCACAAGGTTTCAGGTTCAAGTTCCATTTCAAGGCTGGATCACAAAAGTCAAGGTTGACACTCCAGCGGAGAACTGAGGGAGCACGGCACTGTCGGAAGTACCGTCTTTTGGATATAACTGAGGCTCCATCTTTCTGCTCAGATAGGTGCAAACAATCCCATGGCATTATTTTGAAGAAGTGCAGGGAGTTGTCCCCATTGTCCTGGCCAATATTTATTCTTCCTTCAACATCACAAAAATGTCTGGTCATTATCACATTGCTGTTTATTGAACATATGCATATTGGCTGCCAAGTAAAGGGTTAATATCAGAAGCATACATGATGCTGCTGTAATAATGATGCCAAATCACACTGAAAAGTAATGGGAGATCTGGACGGAGATGAAGCCGCAAGCTCATGTAGAGGTCCAAACGTGTAAATACTTGCTGCAGATAAAGAGTAAAGGCTTTGAGAAAGTACAGATACGGGTAGCACACCTTGGGAGAATAAGACAATCCCCAAAACCCTGGGTTAGATCTCAGTGGGTATGACGGTGGCACGGTGGTTTAGCATTGTTGCCTCACAGCATCAGGGACCCAGGTTCAATTCCTGGCTTGGATCACTGTTGTGTAGAGTCTGCACGTTCTCCTGTGTCTGCGTGGGTTTCCTCTGGGTGCTCTGACTTTTTTTCTACAGTCCGAAAGATGTGCTGGTTAGGTGCATTGGCCAATACATTACATTTTAGCACAAAATATAGCAGCCTTTGTAGGTTTGGTACTGTAGATTACATCATTGATTTCCCACGCATGCGCACACCAGTTGGCATGCTCAGACGGGTACTGGTGGCCAACTTGCCTATGGTTTCTGTACATATGACACTTATGAGATGGACAGTTAACCGCTTTGTCCACTTATGCTGTTTATGGGTATGGTAGCATGGGCACATTTTAGTATTGTTGTTTGTCAGCCCAAGAGAGGAGATGTGTAAACCTCTGCCTTTGTACATGTCACAGAATCCCTGCAGTACAGAAGGAGGCTAGTTGGTCCAGCACCACTCTCCAACAGAGCATCTTACCCCGGCCCACCCCCTAAACCCACCTATTTACTATAGCCAATCCACCCATCTTGGGACACTAAAGGGCAACTGAGCGTAGCCAATCCATCCAAACTGTATGTCTTTGGAACAGATGAACCCCACACAGATAGGAGGAGAATGTGCAAGCTCCACACAGCCATCAAAGGCTAGGATTGAACTCTGCTCCCAGGTAAAGTGAGGTAGCAGTGCCAACCACTGTATGTTAGACTTGCTTGGATAGCATTTCTTTGAAGGACTGCCTTTATTTGTGAGCTCAGATCCATTGTGACAAAGAAACAGCAATGGTTTGGCTCTTTACCAACTGTCCTCTCTGCAACTGAGGCACGGAACTTGTTTGTCATAAAGAACTTTGAACACATGAACATAAGTTATAGTAGAGAGAATAGAAGTGGAAATAAACATTGTTCCACTACATGTATTTTTGAGTACTAATTTGATCGATTACAGTATCAATTTTCCTGTGTTCAAAAACTCCACAAGATCCATCACTGTGATAGAAGATAAACAGTGCCTCATGGCAAAGGTTAGTATCAATAGTAATGTTTCTGCCTGTGACATTTGACTTCCATGGAAGAAGCACTTATCATGAGATCTTTCAAAGTAACCACCTCCTAATCCATTGTCAGCATCATGAATTTGATCATCATCTTCCAAGTGATCATTTTTCATTATCATCTGCAAAGACTACAAGTGCTGAGCAAAGGTGAGCCTGAAGATTGGCACGTAAGTGCGTCTCTTATCTTCAAAAGCAAATCTGTTTCTCCAATTTCCTAATCAGGCAACAAGCAAATGAGTAATCATTTTAATGAATTTTCTATGTTAAACACTCTCCAAAGTTGATGCCTTTGGAGGTTCTTTATATTATCAATTCTATATAATTTGCAGGGTATTACTGATGATGTCATGAGTCACAATAAGGTCAATAGATAATTTAAATACACTTCAACATTCATGTTAATTTGATTCCTCGGAGCCTGGGTTGAACACAAAAAAAAACTTGCCATATCTAATATATGTACTCTTCATTTAAACTTCAAAAAAAGCAGCAAATAAAAATCAAAAGAGATTTTAACCTCTCTTAACCTCCTGAGTTTAGAGAACTGATTCATCACAATACTCTTTCAAATGTCCATAGAAGAACCAGTGTTTCAACACTGCTAAATACAATTGTGGAAAGGATATTTTAAAATTGTGGCAATGTGTGTGATTTGGACATTAAAAGAAGATTTTTTACTAGAATCCAGTGCAGTTCGTTCGATGGTATGTGGCCAACCTTGTCAAAATCTCCACGCTTATGTAAATCCTGTGAAGACCAAATGTGAAAAAGCAAACACCCATCTTGTGAAATTATTTAGTTATAAATAGGTCTGAAGTTCAAAGATGTGTGGGTTAGGTCGATTGCCCCTTGGTGTCAGGGGGACTGGCAGGGTAAATACATAGAAATTGGAAGCTGAAGTAGACCATTCAGGCCTTTGAACCTTTCCGCCATTCATTTTGATTGTGGCTGATCATCGAATTCAATTTCCTGATCTTCCCTCCCATAATCCCTTGATCCTTTTAGCCCCAAGAGTACAAAGAACAAAAAAAATTACGGCACATGGAATTGACCCTTTGGCATTCCAAACCTGCACCGACCATGCTGCCAGACTTAACTAAAACCCCCTACCCTTCCAGGGACCATAACCCTCTATTCCCATTCTATGTATGTATTTGTCAAGATGCTCCTTCAAAGTCACTACCATATCGGCTTCCACTACCTTCCCCAGCAATGAGTTTCAAGCAACCAACACCCTCTGTGTAAAAAAATCTGCCTCGTACATCTCCTTTAAACCTTGCCCCTTATGTCTTAAACCTATGCCCCCTAGTAATTAACTCTTCACACTGAGAAAAGGTTTCTGACTATCCACTCTGTCCATGCCTCTCGTAATTTTGGAGACTACTTATCAGGTCACCCCTAGCTAGACCTAACTTCTTCTTGAAACTAGATATTTTTGCCTCAACTACTTTTTGTGGTAGTGAATTCCACACATATACCAACCTCTGGGTGAAGAAATTTCTCACCATAGTTCTACAAGGTTTACCCCTTATCCTCAAACTGGGACCTCTGGTTCTGGATTCTCCCATCATTGGGAATATTCTTTCTGACTCCACCATGTTTAATCCTGTGAGAATTTGATAAATTCCTCTGAGATCTCTTCTCACTCTTCTGAACTCCAATCTTACCAACTTAGTCTCTCCTCATTGACAGACTTGCCATCCCAGGAATCAGGTTGGTAAACCTTCACTGTACTCTCTTCTATAGCAAGGACATCCTTTCTCAGAGAAGGACACCAAAACTACACACAATACTCCAGGTAATGGGGATAGAATCATAGAATTATAGAAACCCTACAGTATAGAAAGAGGCCATTCGGCCAATCGAGTCTGTACCTACCACAATCCCCATATCCCTACATATTTATACACTAATCCCTCTAACCTACACATCTCAGGACACTAAGGACAATTTTTAGCATGGCTAATCACCCTAACCCAAACATCTTTGGACTGTGGGAGGAAACCAAAGCACCTGGAGGAAACCCATGCAGGCACGAGGAGAATGTGCAAAATCCACACAGTGATCCAAGCCGGGAATCAAACCCAGGTCCCTGGAGCTGTGAAGCAGCAGTGCTAACAACAGCAGTGCCCTGCCGGATAGGACCTGGATGAGATTGTTATGGGTGCAGGCTTGATGGGCCCAATAGCCTCTTTCTGCACAGTAAAATGTCACACAACACCAGTCCAACAGGTTTATTGGAATCATGAACTTTCGGAGCACCGCTCCTTCCTCAAGTGCACAGTAGGGATTCAATGAAAAATTTTATTTGTGCTGCCTACTGCAGATGACTGGCAAGGTTTGATCTGATACCCCCTGTGGGTATGTGCTGGAATCTCAGCCTGACTTAGTCTCCACAGCCAAGCGCCACCCTCCCTCCTCGGCCCCCCCGGGGGGCGGGGCTTCTGTACCTCCGCCCCTTCCCTTTGTGCTCGCTTCCAACCGGCCGCTTCACACACCGCAGCCCCGATCCCCCTTTCCAATGCAAAATAGTATCCTTCCGCTGCTTTTCGCTTCCAGTTACATTTCGAAATCAAATCAGCCGGACAGGAGAGTGGGTGAACCCCGAAAGGACGCCAGGTTGCCGGTTTTCAGAGGTTCAGATCACACACTGCACCGCCTGAAATTCAGGGTCTACTTTTTTCTCTTTTGGGACCTGACTTTCTTCCTTTGGGTAAACTCTTTGGTTTGGATTCCTATCCATTCTGGTTGATTGTTTCAATTAATGGATTAAAAATGTAAATCCTGACGTATTGTGTATAAAATTCGTGGCCCCGAGCCAGCCCTTCCTCCAAAACACCGTACGAGTCACGGTAATCATTGATTGACATATTTCCCTTCCCCCCCCCCCTCCACATGGAATGGCACAGTCAGCTAAAACCGTTTGTTGGTACCCACACCGCCGGCCGCCGGATAGTAAGGTGATTGGCTGGAAGCAGTAAGATTGACAATGCCGCTGACCAATAGAGCAGAGGGATCCTTCGGTTAGCAACAAGCCGAGGAAAGGATCTGAAAAGGAGTCGCCGGCCAATCGGCAGGGCAGGGGGGGGCGGGCCTGAGAGAAGGTGGGGTGGGGTCACTGGGACCCTTCGCCAATCCGAACCCGCGCGCGTGGAGAGGGGGCGGGACCCTGGAGGGAGGAGGCCGGGTCTAGTTGGTGCGTTGGCCAATCCGAGGTCGGAGTGGCGGAGGCGGGGTTTCGAGTTAGAGGGCGGGTGTTTCGGCCAGCGGTAAGAGCGAGCCTTTGAAGCGAGCAGGCGCACGTGGGGCGGGGCACAGTCTAGGAGGAGGCGGGGCCCTTGTAAGGCGTCAGCCAATCCAAGTTCGTGCGCGTGGCGAGGGGCGGGACACTGAAGGGGGCGGGGTCTGTTGGCGTGTCAACCAATCTGAAGCCGCTCTCCATGTGAAGCGGAGGCCAGCATTCCAAAAGAACTACAACTCCTCGCGTGCCAAGCGGCACCGGCGCATGCGTAACCATGTAAAACCACGCCCCCTCCCGCAGAATCTATATAAGGGGACGTCGCACTGGCCAGAACGGCACTTGGAGGTAGGTGTGCGAGCGCGATGGGTGGTTGGAGGGAAGGCAAAGGAAAGATGAGCAGAAACTTCTGAAAGAAGCCCCTAGGTGGGCGTGAGCCAGGGAAGGGATTGACAAGTGTCTGGGGGTGGCGGGGGGGGGAGTGTTATGGTGTAAGGAGGATGGGGGAGCAGTTGTTGGCAGAGTGTCCGTCTGGCAGCTCTCACCTAGCGCCCAGTGCGCCCGTCAGTCAGGGGGATGAGGAGCGAGAGGAGAGGGACTGTTCCCGGGGGGACGGTGGCGCTGCTCCTCCTCCCCCAGGACCGGTGGCCCAGGGCGTCCCGGGGCTGCAGCCCCGCAAGCGGCACCGGCGGCGGCCGTCCAAGAAGAAGCGTCGCTGGCGGCCGTACTTCAAGCTGACCTGGGAGGAGAAGAAGGCGCTGGAGGAGCGGGAGAGCGTGCGGGCGGCCAAGACCCGCGCCGAGATGTTCGCCAAGGGTTTCACGGTGGCTCCTTACAACACCACCCAGTTCCTGATGGAGGAGCACAACCAGGAGGAGCCCGACCTCAACACCGGCCCGGGGGCCGCGGCGGCCGGAGGAGGGGCAGCGGCCGGAGGAGGAGGCGGCCTCTGCCCTCCCCGGCGGGCCGCTCGTCCCACCGACACCAGCGACGACGAGGAGGAGCTGCTGCTGCTGGACGAGGAGGAGCAGCAGGACAGCGGCAGCGACGGCATGGGCGGCCACGGCGGCGGCGAGTTCCTGCAGCGGGACTTCTCTGAGACCTACGAGCGTTACCACGCCGAGAGCCTGCACGACATGAGCAAACAGGAGCTGATCCGCGAGTACCTGGAGCTGGAGAAGTGCCTGTCCCGCCTGGAGGATGAGAACAACCGCCTGCGGGGTCGCCTGGACGGACTAAAAGCCTCCGGGGGAGGGGAGGCAGCCAGGCAAATGCAGCAGGAGGTGGAGGGCGAGCTGGAGAAATTGAGAGCTGAGAACCAGAGACTCCAGAGAGAGAATGAACTATACAAACAGGAGAAGTGTTTAGAGAACGGGAAATGAATGATAAAGAATGGACATTTAAATCACTTAATGTAAATATTTTAATGTAAACGTTTTATAAAAATACATTGGAAGAACATCACCTTTCCTCCCCTTTTCCATTTTGTGTACGTTTCTGTTAAACTTTTTTATGATGTGCAACTTCTGCCTTATTTCTCCTCTGGGGGTCAAGTGTTTTACTGACCAACTTTTTTTTGATGTGTTTGTGTCCAGCTCCTGTACATGGTCAAAAAAATCTATCAAAGTAATAGTCCTAAGAATAAATATAACATTAATGAAATCATAACCATGGTTACTGGTGTGATGTTTTAAAACAAATTGCTTTTTTGGCAGGGGACGTTCGCTGTTAAGAGTCAGTGGGATAGGGTTAACTTTTCCCAGTCGATATGGGGTACTCATTTCCACGTTCATCTGATTCTATTGGGCAGCAGGGCAAGGCTCCGATCAAATGTTGCTGATTTTAATAAACTATTTTGCGGGTCTCGAAGTATTTGCTGAAAAACATGTTTGTGCAGAGTTCCAGTTTATTGAAAGTCCGAGGATTGTAGGGAGGTGGGTTGGGGTGAGATCAGACTTGTGCAACTGCAGGGTCACACAATTATCCCCGCTGTCAAAACCCTCCATATTCTGTGTGCCACTGTAATGATTGCATAGGTGCCACACTTGCAGAATGTCAGTTGGAAGTAAACATATGGCAGATCTGTCCTGGATTCCGTACTTGGCCACGGGGATGGAAGGATAGAGAGTGAAGTGTAAGACACGGGTCATAACTGCAGCTGAGCACGGTAAGTTCTGGACGAAGGTTAACAACTTTGCCCCTGTCCAGTCCTCTGTGTGTGTGTGTAGACCCTCCTGTCTAAGCTGGAGACAGAAAGCAGTGAGCAAAAGAGGACCGTGGGTAATTATTAATTGGGGTGAGATTGACACCTACACTGATCTGAGAATGCTACTGGTTATGAAGAATCCCTCAAGAGGCTGAAGGTGTGGGGAGTGGAGGAACACTGCTTTGGATTCCAGTTTAATAACCCGCGCCATTTATTGCAGCCAGAATTCAATCGGAATTTTTTATTTGTGGGGGTGGGTGGGGAGCGTGGGGAGACAAACTGCTTGCTGCAAATCGGCAGTCGTGGCTTTGAAATACGTATGTTTTCAGTGTGGCGATATTTGAACGTACAATGCTGACTGCTAAGTTGTGTACATCTTTGACAAGATATACAAGATAAAGAGCGCAAGAAATAGCCTTTCAAGCTCACAGTGAAGGTGGTTTGTTTCGATGGCACGAGGAATGGGTTTTCCTACAGCACAAAGCAATCCACAGATTTTTAAACAATTTAACACGATGTGATTCAACACTCTTAGCGTTTTGATCAATTTTAAATTTTATTCAAATTGATATTCCACATACTTATCATAGGAGGGCGCATTCCTCTTTTCGAAGCATAATTGACAACCACGTCGAACTGAACCTTTTGAAAACGGCATAAATATTAAGAAAATACCGGTCTGGTATTGTTTCTGTAGGTGAATCTTGTTGCCTTTTCTGAAAAGCGGGGAGGAGACCTTTTCTGCTAAAGTTGAACACGTTGCCACATTGCTTCATTTATAAACAAATCATTCATCGAGCCATTCAAATAAGGTTATAGCTCGATCCCTTTTTTTGCCGATTTAGCTGATCTCAAGGCAGGCAGCGGTGCATAGAATAGTATAGCACAGAAGGCCATTCAGCCCATAAGGTTTGTGCCAGCCTTTTCAAATAATTAGGACTAACTGAATTATTTGAAAAGGCCGTTATTGCACCTTGCCACTTTCTCCGTCCCCACCTTCTCCCAAGCATCAGAACTGAGCAGAGAGGACGTTTGGTCCATTGTTTTTGCACCAGCTCTCTGAACAACTCATCTAGTATCGTTTTCCCCCACCGTCTCCGTAACCCTGCACATTCTTTTCAGATAAGTCTAAATCCAATTCTCCAGTGAAGGCAGCTACTGAATCTGTATCCACTACCATCCTGACAGTATTCTGAATTCTTAACTGCTTTTTGTTGTGTAGAAAGGGTTTTTCCCTCATGTAGCCTCTGTTTCCTTTGGCAATTAACCTTAAATCTGTGCCTTCTGCCATCGCAGTTATTTACTCTAAACCTTTTCATGATTTTAAGTAGACTTCTAAATTTACTTTTGGCCTTCTCCCTGAGGAAAACAACCTCAGCTTCTCCAGCCCTTATAGCTACATTCCCTCATCCCTGGAACCATCCATGATTTTTATAAAGTTGCTTTTGTTGGCCGGTTTAAAAGGTTGTGTTTGGTTTGTTGATGGGTGTTGCCTGGTGCAGGTAGAGACACATGGAGCATGCAGAAAACTGGTGCATCTGTGACTGCCAGAGGTTGGTGGTGATAGGTGAGGGTACTGGAGAATGAAAAACAACAGAAGGGAAGTGCCACAAGAAGCTTTCTGTGAGAGGTGGGATATAGGTTGAGACTGACATGGGAGGAATAGATGCGATGATAGAATTAGTTAAGTGTCTCAAAATGACACAGATAATCAATGACAATTTATAATTAGGAAGCTATTTACACTGGAGATTTTCTAGAATTGGATGAAAGGGTTTCAGAAGTTGTCTGGTATGTCACTTCTCGAGGTGACATCTATATCCTCCACATGCTACACAAACATAGATTCCAGGAACGAGCAGTCATAATATTGTAACAAAACATGGAGGATTCATCATGGAATCAGATTAGGAGTTGGGAAGTTAGATGCTGAAATAATAAGTAGGTTTCAAAGAAATAGTTTATTCCTAAAATAATATGGACCCTATCACATTTAAACATAGCCTTTCAATTCAGGAGAACTTTTTACACATGGAAATTTTCTATGTGGCTTTTTCCAAAGTGAGAGATTCTAAGTATTTGGTGATAGAATAACTAGGAATACTACATTTTAAGAAGTAGCAATAATTTGATTGCAAATCTTATGTGGGATTCCTAGTTCCAGTGGATCACTTTTGTACACACTTCAAAGCTTTTGAAAAGTGTGGTAACCAGAATTAGACACACTATTCCAGCTGAAGCAGAACCAATGTTGTACATTTGTCTAGCATAATGTCTGGACTTTTGCACTTGCTTTAGAAATCCCAGGATTCTATATGCTTTATAACCATATGGTTAACCTGCCCAGCCACTTCCAGAAAACTGTGGACAAACATTCCAGACCCCTCAAGTGTAGATCTATAGGTATCCTTGGCAGATCTGTTCCAGGGAAAGGAGAAAAGAATTGTGGCTCATTCTCTTCACCTCCATTGAGTAACCCTGGGAGGAAGTGCATGTGCATGTTTAATGTTTGATGAGAAGAAATAAGCCATTGCCAGTTAAAGTATTTGTCCGCACTTTGGGCTGGCATGAAGTGTTAAGGATCAAATCAAACTCCCAAGGAATTTTATGAAGTTAGAAGGCTAACTTTTTTTTTACGTTTGATTTTGGCATTAGGGTGAGCATAATCGATTTCACTTCAGGTATGATTCAAATGACCACAAGGGAGCTTTTATCAAAACAAACTCAAACACAAAATATAACAAAAATATTTAGCATAACATGTACCAATTAAAATACTATCTCCATTGTTCCAATTTAGCAGCATCCCCACAGACACAAATCTCTGCTATGGAATCAAATAGCACAGCAACCAAAGACACTTGTATGATGCTAGATTTGCAGTTTCTTAACACAGAGATCCACACAACAGTTTTCTAAGGATATTTCCTCGAAACAGCAAAACTTCAGAGAAATAAATCTAGTCTGGTAGCTCTCAGTCTCCAGACTTCAGAAACAAAAAAGGGATATCTCTTAGCAACTGAGGAAAGACTCACTTTTCTACAGCAGAATCTGAGACAAATACTTGTCTCATGGCAGATTTCAGTCTCCAACTTCAGAGAAAAAGAAAAGAGAGGCACTCATCTCTCTCCAATCAAAAGCAGCATCTAAGCTTGAATATTCTGTGTATATCAAGCTTCACTCAGGCATGGTCACGTAACAATCAATCATCCCTAAGAAGCTCTATATATATAATCTGAGGGGAAAAGACCAAGAACAGCATTAGTTCAGATTAAAAGAAACATTCCACCCATTGGATGCAATTATGCTGCTGCAATAACAATACAGGATGCTGTACATAGAACTGCTATGACCAATCCTGCACATGGACATGACTCCAATACATCATTACTGAATGATCATTTTGGTGAGGTTTGGAGAGCCACTTTATCATAGAATCCCTACAGTACAGAAAAGGGGCATTCAGTCCATTGAGTCAGCAACAACTCTCTGAGGAGCATCCCACCTAGACTCTCCCCCTCCACCCTACCCCTGTAACCCGATGCATTTTACCATGGCTGGTCCACCTAACCTACATGTTTTTGGACACTAAGGAGCAATTTACCATGGCCTGATCTGACCATAATTCAGTATAAGTTCCTTCACCTGATGACAGAACTGAAATGAAATAATGTTGAATCCATTAGTCATTACAATATAAAGCTATGATTATATTCCATCCATCGAGAATTTTATTAAAAAGGCAAAATAACTACACTTAAGTACTGACGAGTGAATATCCAAGGCAAGGATTCTTTCAATCAATAAGCTGACAGTTTTTCCATCATTCATGAAAGGAGAAACCTCTCGTGTTAAAACACAGGTGGGTTCTCAAAATTAAATGGACAATAGATGCTAATCTAAAAAATTTCTGCGACTATTTAAAGTTTCAGACAAGCTGAGTGTGTTGCTGAATGAGAGAGTTTATATTTTCTGGTATAAATGTTGGGAGATATAGCATTAATTTCTGCCATTGTCCTTCTGGTTTTGGATTATATTTAATCTAGCCAAAGACAATGAAATATTATTGGCTTTTCCAACTTTTGGAGATGACAAATTTAAGCATTCTGATGTGTATGAAGTTCTACTCTGCACTTGCTGACCTACATTGTCTACCAATGCTTCGATTTTAAAATGTTCATATAGTCAAATGCCTCCCAATAACCCTCTGAAGATCTGCGATTTCCTACCAAACAACTTTATCTCTCCATCTCTGTCCTCCTTTAAATTGATCCTTAACACTTAGCTCTTTGACCAAGCATTTGATCACCTGTTGTAGTAGGAACAGGAGTAGGCCATTCAGTCCTTTGAATCATTACCACTGTTGATTGACTAGGGTTGATGCATGACCAAAGTGGCCTGTGTTTGCCTTCCATTATTCCTTAATACGTTTGCTTAACAAAACTCTTTCAATCTGGATTTTAAATTTAAAACTTGATCTAGCATCAGTTGAAGCTTGTTGAAGAGTCCCAAACATCTACCACTGTTTGTGCGTAATTTCATCCTGAAAGGTTTAATTTTTAGTCTCTGTCTCTGTGTCCTTGATTCCCCAACCAGCAAAAATATTTTCTCTCTGTCGACTTAGGTGGCATGGTGGCACAGTGTTTAGCATTACTGCTTCACAGTGCAAGAAATCCAGGTTCAATTCTAGCCTTGACTGTATAGAGTTTGCGCATTCTCCCTGCTTCAGCGTGGGTCTCCTCCTGGTGCTCCAGTTTCGTCCCACACTCCAAAGATGTGCAGCTTACATTGATTGACCGTGCTAAAAATGTCCTTTAGGGTCAGGGGATTAGCAGCTAAATATGTGGGAGTAAGGAGTTATGGTCTAGATGGGCTTGTTACTGATGCAGGTTTGATGGGCTGAATGGTGCCCCCTATACTATCAGGATTCCATGACCCATTACCCTTAATATCCTGTAAACTTCCATCTAATTGATTTTTAACCTCATAAATTACAGGAAATATGACCCTGGTTCATATTATTTCTCCAAGAAATTTAACATTTTGAGTTCAGGTATCATTCTGGCAAATGTGTGCTGCACTGCTTCTAGATCCTTCAGATCTAACTAGCAGTAGCACAGTGGTTAGCACTGCTGCCTTACAGCATCAGGGACCCGGATTCAATTCCGGCCTTAGGTGACTGTGTATATAGAGTTTGCACATTCTCCACATGTCTGCATGCATTTTCTCTAGGTGCTCCCATTTCCTTCCAAGTCCAAAGATGTGCAGGTTAGGTGGATTGACCATGCTAAACTCTCCCTGAGCGTCAGGAGGATTAGCAAGAAAAATATGTGGGGTTATGAGGATAGGGCCTGGGGGCATTGTTGTCAGTGCAGGTTCAATCACCAAATAGCTTCCTTCTGCACTTTAGGGATTCCATGAAGAGGACTCTGTGTAAATGAGGTATGACTTCTACTCCCTTGCATTCTAGTCCTCTGGATGTAAAGCCAGCAATATTTTTTCTGATTATTTTCTGTACCAGTTCATCATATATTAATGGTCTATATATCTAGACATCAACCACTCACATCTACCTTCCCCACTCTCCACAAAAGTCTCTTTGGATCTGTACTGTTTCTAGTTTTTCACCATTTAGAAAGTATCCTATTCTAGCACTTTCTTGATCCAAAGTAGAAGTCTACACATTTGCTTAGATTGGAATCCAAAGGTTTATCTATTCATCTTATCAATATCACTTTGGAATGTCACACTTCCATTGGGCATCTTAGATGGTTTGTCAGATTTTGTTAATGCACAAATACCATGACATATTTGACTATGCTAAATATGCTGCTTAAATGCAAGATTTTGTAGACTCTGCATTTCTCCAATTCGGATTTCTTATTTATCATGCATTTTCTTTGTCCCACTTTGGTGACTTTGTCTTCAGCCATTGAAACTCCAAGCTCTGAAGTCTCCAACTGAAATCATACTGTCACTCCACTTCATTCCTCCTTAAAATCTACCAGTTCAACCAAATTTTTCATCACTTACCCTAACACCTTTTGCTCTCTGGCAACTGATTTTACCCTATGAAGAATCTGGGATGTTTTAATGTGTTAAAAGCTGTGTGTTATTGTTAATTATTATTGATCTGTGAAATCTCTGTTTCCTTAATAAATTAATCAAAGCTGCAGTACAAAATTGTCAATTGTTTTGGATGGAGAGAAATAACAGTGTATGTAAGAATAACTGCCATACTGGTGCAATAAGGAATGCTCTTCTGGATAGAGTTCAGTTGTGTGAATAAGGGAGGAAGGAATTCCTAGTATTGTTCACAGTCTGTTAGAAACTGTGTTGATAAGGTGTCTTTAAGAAAGATATTTGTGTCATGTTTCTTGTGAAAGAGATGTTAAAATTCAACTTTGTTTTAAATGGTGCCAATTTTTCTGCAACTGGCAGCTCACATGCTGTGCATGCAGAAGAATAATTGCTGCTAATTATTGATGTTTGTTTTCATCTGAGTCAATGCATTTTTGTTGTTTTTTTGGATTGTCCCCGGGTTTTAGAGTCAGGTTTAATTAGGCTGATTAACATATTTGTAATGTTCTAATGGGAGGAAGTAGGCTTACAGAGAGACAAGCAGCCATTTACTGTTTGAATTAGAATGGACAGCAGCTCTTCCTCTCTCTCCCCCTGTCGCTCTTCGGAAATTGAAGTCTGGGACTTGCTAGAAAAGAAAACTTAACCATGGAAAAGACAAATCAAGAAACTAAAATGAGGCTAAAGCTATAAGACAAAAGAATGTAGCAAGGTCTCCAGAGATCTGCAAAAAGCAAGAGGTGTGTTCTCCTCTCTCTGGAGTTTTGCTGTGTGAAGACAGGTCTTTCTCTAGAGGCTATTGTCTAAGGATCAGAAGACAGATGTCTCTATATAATTTTGTCTAGAGGTGTTAAAAAGCCCAAAGACTGACAAATCGTGTAAGTTGTGATTTTTATTTTGCTAACTGCTTCTGAAAAGGGATTTACATCTATGATGAATATTGGTTAAATTGGAACTAATAGAGATAGTTAGCAGTTAAGAATTATACTTTGTCATGTTTAAGTATTTCAATTGGTAAAAATACATTCTTTTTTTTGTAATAGTTCAACTGTACTGTTAAATAATGTTTGTCATAATAAAAGCTTCCGAGTGGATCAATAGAATCATACCTGGAATGAAATGCCTTGTACTCAAATGCTAAAGTTAAAAAAAGCTGGGGCCTAATCTAACTTCATAGTATATCTTTGGAGTTTCTAATCTAGTCTCTAACAAAACAAATGACACTGTTTGGTAAATTGTGAAGTAAAGATAAAAAAAAGCACTGATCTGCTCCATTGTTCAGTCAGCTGTAGCTGGTCAAGCAGATTATATCTAAACTATACTGCAAGCTGAAAGAGCTCTTCTCTTTCCTCTGATCTTATAATCTAGAAGCATAGGCCAGTAAAGAACATCTTTTCATATATTATTGTTACGGACATCAATGTTTAACAATACCTTGCTACATTCTTTCATCCTATAGCTTAAGTCTTAATTTAGCTTCTTGGTTTGTCTTTTCCATGGTGAAGTTTTCATTTTTAGTGCTCCCAATGTATTTTCTTGAATGTATTATTGTCTAAATTCCTGAGTAGTGCTCCTGGCAAGTGGAGGTCTGGTAATGATTGTACAGAAGGGGAAAGTTTACCCTCTCCTCTCACCAACATTCATGGTATCACAAACTGAAGATCTTGGCTTCTCATATTAGCTCAAAAAAGGAGATTTTTTTGGTTGTCTGATCTTGGTCAATTCTTATCATTTCAATGTTTTCCTTGGTTAAACGTATAGCCTTAAGGTCACTTTCTCTACCATTCAAACTTAATATCATATACTTTTTGGTCTTTATTCAGAAGTTGTTTCTTTGACCATCAGAATGTTAACTAATTCTGATCTATTAGTCATGCTAAATTTGTCATGGTCTGTTCATTTTTCCAGGAAACTATCCTGCACGCATTTAGATGTCTATTGTCGTTATTTGTTTCTATTTAAAAATCAAGATTATTTATTAAAAGCATTTTTCCAATACTCTTTATTTTTGATAGTTATTTTGTTACTGCTTTTGTTTATATGTTCTGGCTTGGAATGTGGATATTGCTGGCAGGACTCTGGGGACATGGGTTCAAATCCCACCGTGGTAGCTGGTGGAGTTTAAGTTCAATGAAAGTGAAAAATAGTCTCAGTAATGCCCATTCCAAATTGTCTTTGAACTAAGTAGTTTGCTAGGCCATTTCACAGGGCTGTTAAGAGTCAACCACATTGTTGTGAATCTGGAATCACACATAAGCAAACCAGGTGAAGAGCCAGATGAGGTTTCAGAACAATTAGTGATAGTTTTGTGATTGCCATTACTGACATTACTTTTCAATTCCAGATTTATTAATTGAATTTAAACTCCACCAGTTATCATGGTGGCATTTGAACCCATGTCCCCAAAGCATTAGCCTGAGACTCTAGATTATAGTCTAGTGACATTACCAGTACACCACCATGTTTCTATATCCGATAATCTTCCATTCAAGTCACCTTTCTCACTTTTTATACTCTGACCTTTGCTCATCCCTTCTGCTTCAGGATATTCTTATTTCCACTCGTCACTCCCCTCACTCACTATCCTTTCTGCATTCCTATTTATCCCTCCCCCTAGATCTTGACTATATTAGAACAAAGAACAAAGAACAAAACAGCATGGGAAACAGGCCCTTTGGCCCAATGAGCCCGCGCTGCCACCCCGATGTTCCCACCTCTACCCGCAATCCCTGTCCATGTTTATAGATCTATGGATTAAAAACCAAATTTGAGACAATTTAGGGAGAATTTGTTGTGCCAATTAGCCTAAGAGCACATCTTTGGGATGTGGGAGGAAACCGGAGCGCCCGGAGAAAACCCATGCAAGCACGGGGAGAATGCGCAAACTCCCACAGACACAGGCCCAAATCCATGTATCTGCACAGCACAGCGATAGTCACTGAGCTGTCGTGTTGCCCATCAGATGGTCCAGGTCAAGCATACACTAACGACGTGAAGCAGTAGGATACTCTCAAAAAAGATCCAAGAGCAGCCCTCTCATGATCCATCGCGTGTATGCCCTTCGTTAGACAACAAAGTGGACCAAAGCACCTGTAGGATAAAAACAAGTACATCAATATCATCATCTATTTACACACTTCCCAGGGACTCTCAAGGCTCATGATCCCTATTTTAAATCAGTTTTCTATACCCCTCCATTCCCATTCTGTTCATGTGCCCATCTAAGTATTTCTTAAATAACTCCAGAGTACCTCATTCATTACCAGAAATAGTAACCTAGGAATTAAAAAGAATGTGGAAATTATTATCAGCAGGGAAAATATTGGTAAAGCTTGAGGGACTGAGATACTACAAATCCTCAGGACTTAGTTCTAAGGTTCTAAAAGAGAGAGCTCCAGAGATAGTAGATGTAGTATTAAGTGTGATTTTCCAAAATTTCCTTAGATATGGGAATGGTCTCATCAGATTGGAAGTTGACAAATATTGCACCACTTTTCAAGAAAGGAGGGGAAGAGAACAATCAACCATAGGTCAGTTAGCCAAACATCAGTTGTTGGGAAAATGCTGGAAGTTGTCATTATGGAAATCTTAACATTATGCTTGGAAAAATATTGCTTGATTAGAAGTAGTCAGCATAGCTTTACCAATGGGAAATCCTGTTTGATAAATTAATTGAAGGTTTTTGAGGATATAACTAGTAGGATGGATAAAGAGGAACCAGTCGATGTTCAATATTTGGATTTCCAAAAAGGTATTCAATAAGGTGCAGCACAAAAGTCTAAATGGCAAGATCAGGGCTCATGTAGTTTACTATAAAATCTGTCTATCCCAACCATAAATGTACTAAAAAGTGGAGCATCCACAATCTTCTTGGGTAAAGCATTCCAAAGATTCGCAACCCTTTGAAGGAAGCAGTTTCTCATCATCTCAGTCCTAAATGATCAGCCCCTTATCCCAAGACTACGCCCCTGTGTCTTGGACTCCTGGATCAGAGGAAACAATCTTTTAGTGTCTACATTATCAAGCCCCTTCAGAATTTTTTTATATATTTCAAAGTACTTTAACATGGGTAGAAGATTGATTAACAGATGGAAAGCAGAATGTGGCATAAATGAGGTTTTTTCAAGTTGATAAGCAGTGAATAGTGGAATGCCACAAGAATCAATGCTGGAGCCCCAGCTATTTACAATCAATATTAAGAGACAGAGAATAACATATCAAAGTTTGCTGATGGCAACAAGCTTGGTAGAAAGGTAACCTGTGGAGAAGCCGCAGAGAAGCTGCAGAAATATAAACAGATTACATGTGTGTAGGCAACAAAATGGCAAATGGACTATAATGTAAGGAAAGGTGAAGTTACTCATTTGATTATTGGAAAACTAGAATCATTTTTAAAAGATGAGAAACATGTATGTGTTGATGTTTAAAGAGACTTGGGTGTGCTTATACAAGGAATGCAGAAAGTTAGCATGCAGGTGTAGCAAGCAATTGGGAGGGTATGTTGGTTTTTATTGCAAGGGGATTGGAATATTAAAGTCTTGTTACAGTTGTAGAGGGTTATAGTAAGACCACATCTGGAGTATTGTATGAAGTTTTGGTCTCCACATTTAAGAAAGGATATATCTGCATTGAAGGCAGTAGAGCGAAGATTTGATAAATTGGATTCTGGGTTGAGGGATTGTCCTGCTTTGAGAGACTGAGAAAACTGGTCTTATATTTCAGGAGTTTAGAAGAATGAGAGGTGATCTCATTGAAATATACACAAAATTCTGAAGAGGCTTGATAAGATAGACACTGAGAAATTGTTTCCTCTGGTCCAGGAGTCCAAAACACAGTGGCACAGTCTCAGGATAAGGGGCTGATCATTTAGGACTGAGATGAGGAGAAACTGCTTCCCTCAAAGGGTTGTGAATCTTTGGAATGCTTTACCCAAGAAGATTGTGGATGCTCCACTGTTTAGTACATTTATGGCTGGGATAGACAGATTTTTGGTCCCTTAGAATATTAAATAAGGGGAACAGATAAGAAAATGGTCAGCCATGATCATATTGGATGGCAGAGCAGGCTCAATAGGTTGTCTGCTCCTGCTTCTATTTCTTATGTCCTTGCCAGTGCCACAGGAAATGGAATTCACTTTTGCACACCACTCTTTCAGTTGTATGCTTACCAATTAGCACATGGAGTAATCTGGAGATGACCAGACTCAAGGCCCTGCTTTGTAATTTAGCTCTCAGTACCAGTTATATCTTAGCAGGTCTTCCTCTATTATTTTGTATATTCGTAATTCCAAATGAATCAGAAGATCTGATTCCTCCCCCTCACTTTTCACTTTTCTTTCCTACTGCTCGGAGAAATTTCTTAACTTGGCCCTATTAGGTCACACGTCCTCTGGACTCACAATAGTAACTACAGAAGATATCCACTATCCCTATAAACATCGAATCTGCTGTGACAAAAATCTTGCTATTCAGCTTCTCCCCCACCCTAGAAACGCTGTCTTCTCCATGGTGTTTTGGTTAGCATTCTGACTATCCTTCCCAACTTCTTCATCAGCGTGGGTAGCAATAAGATTGTACTTGTTCAACAGGGTCACTTACTGTGATTTCTCCTTCCGTAACCCACTGATTACCCGTGACACCTGCCTCTTTGTGTATTTTTCTATGTGGGGTGATTTAATTCTGGATAATATTATCCAGATACTCCTCTACTCTCAAGCATTAAAATTACTGGACTCTCATTCCAGCCAAACAAGTCTTTGCTGGAGTCACTAGCCACACAGAAATTTCTCACTGCTTCTGTCATTTGAAGCAATCTCATGGTCCACAAATCCTCATATTCTGCAGTGCCTGTACTACCATTATCTATTCTGTATTTATTTATTGTTCAGCAATTATCTGTGTACCTACTTCTAGTGATAACTAACTCATTATTAATTATCAAATGGATTTCATTCTGTTTCTTCCCTTTGCTTTTATTGCTCATTTAATTTTATCTACTTTGCTATTGTCGACATTAATTTTCATATATATTTCATTTACTTAAAGCTGCTAGTTAGATTTTTAACCTTGCCTCTTTATTATCGCCCTTTTTTCAAAGTAGAAGTTTAGTAACCCCTTTATCTACTCCATAGTTAAATATTAAGATGTGAATTCATAATTTAACATTTAGCTTTGGTTTCTCTGTTAACTCACTTGGCACTTCTTTGCTCCTGTACACCAAATTCCCACTTTAAAAGTTCTTACTCCGATCTCAGTTAACATTGATTCCACCCTGCTCTGCTTCCAGCTCATTCTGCTGCTTTCCCGCCAGTGTCACGCTTTCAGACACAAACAGGCTTCAGCAATCAGCCCCCAATAAGAGTATCAAACTGATGAATGGCCGATGACCTACTTACAGTTGACTGATATTTAATTGTCCACTGGCAATTATTCAAATTAAAAACTAAGCTTAAATTTTAGTTTAACAAAAAATACAAAATCTCTAATAGTAGACCATATGTTTCTTCTTGTGGGGCAATCTAGAACAAGAGGTCTCAGGTATAGATTGAGAAGTGGTAGATTTAAAACTGAGATGAGGAGGAACTACTTCTTACAGAGGGTAGTGAATTTGTGGAACTCGCTGTCCCATAGCACGACGGAGTCTGAATCAGTAAATGGTTTCAAGAAGGAGATGGATATATTTCTAATAAAAAAAAGGGATAAAGGGATATCGGGAACGCGTGGGGAGATGGATTTAAGACCAGGGAGAGAGTAGCTGTATCTGATTGAATGGTGAAGCAGACTCGAACAGCTGAATTTGCCTACTTCTGCATCTAACTCCTATGTTCCTAATTATCCATCATTTGTTTCCCACTCACTCCTAAATTTGCCAAATTCCCGTTTTAGAAGTCGTTGCTCTGTTCTCAGTCCATGCATTACCAGCTCACTCAACTGTGCTCACACTGGCCAGAATTTCATGCACCGTTGGGATTCCCCCCAGTGTCCTGCCCACCCTGACGCAGATGCAATTTCACGGAGGGGTAGACAGGGCCTTGGAAGGAAGTTCACCCATGCCTCTGTTAAGCTAGTTCAGGACTTTTCTCCACCTTGTCTCAATTTTTAAGTTAGCGGGGGCCTAATAACTGAAGATGGGAAACCCAAAAAGTTCTCACCCTTGATTTTGAGCAGAAAAGGTGGTGGGTGGTGTGGATGTGAAGATACCTCAATAGATGACTCTTTCAAACTGGGTAGGGGTGAAGTCAAACCCTCACCATCCTGAAAATGCACATCATTGTTTCCCTGGGGTTGCCATGGATCTTCTGCTGAAGCTATGTGCTATGATCCAGACAATTGAAAGTTAATGGAGTTTGCTTTCTGTCCTCATGTGTTCAAAATAGATATACTCATGAAGGGTCACAAAACATAAGCTGAACAACTGGCTCGCTAATAGGGCTATTATATTTTGCAGTGGGGGCATCTGAATCCCGCCCTGAAACAGTTTTCTGCTATGGGCCTCAAAATGATTGACACGTTCACCTGATCAAAAAGTCACTATCAATTAATCTGAAGCTGTTTATACAAGATAAATAAGAAGTCTAACAATACCAGGTTAAAATCCAACAGGTTTATCTAGTAGCATGAGCCACAAGCTTTCAGAGCGCTACTCCTTCGTCAGGTGAGTGGGAGTCATGTTCACATATAGGGCTTATAAAAACACAAACTCAATTTACAAGATAATGGTTGGCATACGAGGTTTTACAGGTAATCGAGTATTAAAGGTATAGACAACGTGAGTGGAGAGAGGGTTCAGCACAAGTTAGAGATATGTATTAAGTCCAACCAGGACAGTGAGATTTTACAAGCCTAGGCAAATCGTGAAGATTACAGGTAGTGTGACATGAATTCATGATCCCAGTTGAGACCGTCCTCATGTGTGCGGAACTTGGCTATCAGTCTCTGGTCAGCGGTTCTGTGTTGTCGTGTGCCATGAAGACCGCCTTGGAGAACGCTCACCCGAAGATCAGAGGCTGAATGCCTGTGACTGCTGAAATGTTCCCCAACAGGAAGAGAACACTCCTGCCTGATGATTGTCAAGCAGTGTTCATTCATCCATTGTCATAGCATCTGCATTGTCTTCCCAATGTACCATGCCTTGGGACGTGCTTTCCTATAGCTTGCCAAGTAGACAAAATTGGCCGAGTTGCAAGAGTATGTACCGTGTACCTAGTGGATGGTGTTCTCATATGAGATGATTGCATCCATGTTGATGATCTGGCATGTCTTGCAAAGGCTGTTGTGGCAGGATTGTGTGGTGTTGTGGTCACTATTCTCCTGAAGGCTGGGTAGTTTACTGCGGACAATGGTCTGTTTGAGGTTGTTTGGTAGTTTTAAGGTTGGATGCTGCAGGAGGGGGTGTCCCAAGACATAGTACATTGGGGAAATCTTGCCGATCTATGACAACGAATGAATGAACACTGTTCGACAATCACCAGGCAGGAGTATTCTCTTAATCGTTCTCCAAGGCAGCCTTCATGACACACAACAATGCAGAATCGCTGAGCAACAACTGATAGCCAAGTTTCCACACAAATGAGGACAGCCTCAACCAGGATCTTGGGTTCATGTCATACTATCTGTAACCGCCACAATTTGCCTGGACTTGCAAAATCTCACTAACTGTCCTGGCTGGAAACAATATGCAAGTATCTTTAACTTGCGTTTAATCCTCTCTCCACTCACATTGTTTGTACCTTTAAGACTTGATTACCTGTAAAGACTTGCATTCCAATCATTATCTTGTAAATTGAGTTTTATACTCCCTGTTTTTGAACACAACTCCCCTCATCTGATGAAAGACCAGTGCTCCAAAAGCTTTGACTTGTGCTACCAAATAAATCTCATGGACTTTAACCCACTATTGTCTGACTTCTTTATTGTGCTTACCCCAGTCCAACACCAGCATCTCCACCCATTAATGTTAATTCACAGGGTTCCTTATATTTATTCCTTATATTTATAGCTACCACTATTCCCAATTATTTTCCAGCCCCATGATTAATTATCTGTGCGCCATAGGTTTTCCTGAAAATTTTACCTCCGTTCTTCAGGCATGAAGTCACAAGCAGCAATAATAACACACTTTACAACTTTCACAGAATTTAACACTAAACATGAAATGAACTGCATTCAGTAGAAACGGTGTACTTACAGGTGTTAGAACCATTATTGACCTTCCTGAAAATGTCAAAGTAACAAAGGCACTTCTCCTGCACTTACTGTAGACTTAAATTGATCCTTGAATGATAGTCACTGCTTATATAGGTTGTGTGATGCTGTGCTACCTCCACACTGACTGCTGGGCTCAGCACAAACATACAAATATAAACACAAATAAATAAACACAAATAAACATTCAAATAAATTAAGTGATCTGCTGGATTGATTCCTAATATAATGAATTGTTAGTTTTTATGTTGAGGAATTAAAATACAATGGACACAATATTCCTTTTAACTTCTGTTTCCTGCATGTGACTGGCTAGTTGCAATGCGTGGCCCCTTTGAAGATTCCCTTGCCACATATGTGTGCATCTTAAAGGGAAGGCTGCTTATGTGGAGCATGTTTCTACTCGCATAGTATATTCTCGACTGCTGCCTGGTCAAGCAACCACACAGCTCAGAGGGAGCATTGTATGGAAGTTAAGGTATAGTTGTATAAAGCTCTGGTTCAACTGGATCTGGAGTGATATATTCTGTTCTTGACACTGCAGCTCAGGCAGGCTAAATTGGCTTGGAGGTATTGCAGTACAGATTCACTGGAATGCTGCTAGATATAAAAGGAAGAAAAGTACGAGGACAGGTTGAATAGACTAGTTTTGTGTGCCCTTTAGTACAGAAGATTGAGTGGTGATCTAATTGAGGTGTTTAAAATGATTAAGTGTTTGACCAGCTCAGAGATAAACTGTTTCCTTTGGGAGAGTCCAGAACAAGAGGTCATAATCTTAAGAACTAGGGTGTTCAAGTGACATCAGGAAGCACTTCTTCACACAAAGGATAGTGGAACTTCAGACTTTGTCTTCCAAAATGTGCTGGGGCATGGCACAGTGATTAGCACTGCTGCTTCATAGTGCCAGGGACCCAAATTGAATTCCCAGCTTGGGTCACTGTCTGTACAGAGTCCGCATGTTCTCTTAATCTCTGTGTGGGTTTCCTCCAAGTGCCCCAGTTTCCTCCCACCGCTCAAAATATGTGCTGGTTAGGTGGCATTGACCATACTGAATTCTTCCTCAGTGTATCCGAATAGGCATTGGAGTCTGGCGACTAAGGGATTTTCACTGTGGTAGATTTTTGTTCGGATAGGGCATCAACAGATATGGATCAAAGGCAAGTAAAAAGAGTTGATGTGCAGATCAGCCATGAGCAAAACAAATAGCAGTACAGGTTCAGGGAGCTAAATGACTGATTCATGTTGCCGTATATAATCAAATGAAGTATACCAAGGACTTCATGCGCAAAGCACATCGATGCCTTTACCTTTTGGAGAGTAGTAATCAAAATTTACTTAAATTCTTTACCGTTTGCAGATATCGCTGGCAATAATTAGACTTAATTGTATATGTGTGCGTGTGTGTGTATTTAGATTGTCTAACAATAAGGAATCCAGTAAATAGTCCAACAAAGACAAAAGGAGTGATTCTCCGAAAAAAGATTGTAAGTGCTGAATTTGCATAAAAGCTGGAGTAAATCATTTTTTTCATTGGGAGTTTAAAAATGAATCTCCCCCACCCTGTGCATTGTAGAGTGCCTTAGTAAAAACCCTGTTGAAATTTAGTGGGCGGTGCCTATTCCCAGAGAAGAGGCTGTCAGCATTGTACTGAGCGCAGCGCATGTGCAGTGGCCCCTGTCTGCCAGCCTCACCATCACTGGCCAGCTCGATCATTGGCTAGCCTCATGACCCCCACAACACTGGCCAGATCGCTGGTCTCCCTGTCATGTCCAGACCAGCCTCAGTCCCTGCCCCATTCCTGATCCATCCGTGCCTGGTGGGTTTCCTCCCACACTCCAATGATGTGTGAGTTACATTTATTGGCTGTTTTAAATTGCTCCCGGTGTCAGCGGGATTAGCGTGGTAAATACATGGAATTATTGGGATAGGACCTGGATGGAATTGTTGTTGGTGCAGGTTTGGCAGCATGACCACCTTCTGCATTGAAGGGATTCTATGAAGAAGTAATTCTTAAAAACTGAAGGTTTGTTCCTTAACATCATAAATGTTAGCAGTCATGTTTCTCTTTTGCATATATATATCAGAAGGGACAGGCTTCAATTTTGTCTAACCTTCTGAAACATTTCCTGGGCTCGACAGAATTCACATATACTTTTCCCAAATGTCAGTTCTTAAATCTGAAGCTGATGTACACTTCATCTGAACTTCCAATCTTATCATTTAGATAGCAATGTCAATACTGCAATTCTTTGGCAGCATGGTGTTGATAAGGCATTGGATTTACTTAGCCATATAAATGATATTTAATGGGGTTTTTTGCATATTGATCCAGAACTAGACTGTAACATTGCTTTCTCTACTGCTGATAGTGTTATTTACTGTGGAAACCATTAGATGAGGACTGGAAGTTAAGCTATCACATTCAGAGACTCTCCTCCCTGTGGGTGGTGGCATATATTGTGCAGCTTGAAGATGATTTCTTTTGCTTACGTGATTAAGAAGCAAGATTCACTGAGTCAACTCTTGTGCTATTGTTTGATATTGTAAGCATTTCCAATTAATTATTAAATTGAAGTTGTTATGGTTATACCAACATGCAAACATAAAATGAGGTAAGATTGCACTCCCCAAATGCATTTAGTTTTTTTTTAGGTGAATTTCAAGCTCCTCAGGATCAGTTAAGCAGAAGAGTTTGGCCTACTTCTCATCACAGAGTGTCAATCATTGTTCAAGTGCACCACAAGCAATGGCACAGTGGAAGTCTTTTGTTCTATCCTAACAATGTGGTTGAGTCTTGACCGCACAAGCTGGGTGGGACTATTAGAATAGTGGCAAGGGAAATCCAGTACACATTGTCAAGCTGGACTTTCAGAAAATCCTTGACATATCTCATATAAGGTCACTTATAAAATCTTGAGATTTCGTTAGGGATTTGACACACTGAATTAGCAATTGAATCCAATCCCACAGCCAAAAAATTGTGCTTTAGTCTGAAGGCATCTAAGTTATGTCTCCCTACTCCAGAGTCCAGTGCTGTTCAATGTCTTTTTTAATGACCTGGACAATGGGATTGGAGGGGGATCATTGAGTTTGCAAATTACACCATATGCATTGAGTTAAAATAGTACAGGAGTACACTGAAGCACAAAGAATATTTATATGTGCTAGGGAATTAGCATACACAATGGCAAAAAGTGTTGAATCTAGATAAATTTAATGTCATTCACACATTCCAGGGAGTATAAGCCTTATTTATGTAGTCTCTCATCATAATTTATTCCTTGGTTCTCCAGATAATATTTTAGTGAATCTGTGCTACACTTCTTCCAAACCCACTATATTTCCTCCAGGATTTGATGCCCAGTACTGTACAAGCTGCTCCAAATGTGACCTAACTAGGGCATTGTGTAGAGCAGACTATATTCTAACCCGCTCACTTAAACTATGAAGAGCTTTGTAATTTTATGCCCCTACGCCCATCCTTGGCTGGGATTTTCTGCTCCTGCCTGTGGTGGGCATCATGGTAGGGCAGGAGTAGAACATATCATAGTAGCAAAAAACAAGTTTGATGGAGCCAGAAGAAAACATTCTCCTTCACCCTGACAAAGCTCCTTAAGGACATCCACCTCCAGCAATAGTACAATACCTGTGTAACTATGTAACCTTGATGGTGATACCATTGGATTATAAGGCTGCCAAAGACATCTGCAAGTGTTAATCCATTTTGAGATCACTCAGTCCTTCGTCAGCACATTGATATCCAGCACTTTCAGTTAGGGCTGCTGGACTGCATTCATTCTCACCTTTCCATGGATATTGACCAGCTGAGGATGACAACATTGACGCATTTGCCTGCCAGACATTCAAATTCCTCCTCTTTACTAGGGTGCCCTATGGTCAGTTCAGGCCCTTGCAAACTTCAAAATGCCAGGACACAAAGCTCTCAAGGTCAAGCATCTCTCATAAAGAGTATACTTCAGGTTCACTATATCCTCACTCCTACCCCACTGTTCCCCTCAGCATTGTCCAAAGCTATCATATTCATTTGTACAGCATGCTCAAAGAATTCATTGACTGCTAGATATCACTATTTGAATGTCTCATTCATCACTGATCTTGAGAGTTTCCACTTGGTGAGGAAACTGCATGTCTATATTATGATGTGAATTATAGAAAAGAGCAAGTTGAGAAACACTCAAGGTTGTAAGTTTGAGCACCAGGATAACAATGTGGTTGTAAGGGACAGAACTCCAGCATTTTGAAGGGGGAAGGTGCTCACACTGGTGAGCATAGTAGGTGTGCACTCAGACAGCCAGCAACACACGAGGTAGACAGGATCGCATATGAGCTCTGATCAGCTCACAGATTGAAAAACCTGCCTTATGACAGAAACTATATGAAGTGTGATTATATTACCCTTCTCAATGCACTAATACAACTCTCTTTGGACACTATGGGCCCTATTTTACTGTTTTCATTCTAAGTGCTGAATCTGGGTGCAATTCAGATCCAACTTGGAAATCTGCTTTTGGACACCCCCATACACACTCAGCATGAAAAAAAAATCGCGAGTCTGAATCGCACTATGGGCAGGACTTAGCACACCCAAAACGATCGGAGCTCTGAACTGCACATGCGCAATTCGGAAAAAAATTGAGAATGCGTGCCTGTATCAAATCATTCCTGAGCTGCAGAAAGCAGAGAAAGCGGCCCGGGAGCAAAAAGCGAACACAACATGCCCACTGCCCGCAGAGTGGCAGTGGATCACCCCACCCCCCTGCCAGAGATCCATCTGGGTTTCCCCCACCCCTCCACCACAAGTGAGCAATCGGGCCTTCCCCGCCACCCTCCTCAACCAGAGATTCACCATACCCGCCTCCCACTCCACCACCGATCTGAATCAGAAAGCCATTGGAAGCTCTGAACTCACCTCTTCTGGAGTGCCCGAATCAGACTTTTATTTAGCATGCCCATTTCGACTTCATTTCAGATTGGCGAACACGATGGTAAAGGGGGAAATGCTAATGAATTTGGGTGGGCAGTTCGTTAATTTAAGTGCATGCAAATGCATTTAAGTCACCATTGTGCCCATTTTGGGCACAAATCGGATCGCAACCATCCCCAGACCTCAGTAAAGTGGGTATCTGCACGGATGCAGGTGCAGATCACATTAATGGCCTCACACCTGACTTTATCACATTTTCTTTGCAATGGTAAAAGTGGGTCCTATATAAACCTTTTTGTGATAATAAATAAACTTAAACTTAACGTAAATATCTTAACCTTCCAATTATGCAGATGAGATGAGTGAATACAATTATGCAGCCAGAAATGAATATGACATGATCCAGCAACGAATATGAAGGAGGTTTCTTCACATCATGATAAAGAGGCATCATTGATGTTAGAAATGCGGTGATATGGAAGCAGACAACGTTGATCTAACAGTCCCATCTGTGATAAATGGGGAGAGGGTCCATGGTGTCACACGATTCGCTACAACATAGTTCATCATGAAAAGGAGGCATTAACAAGAGAAGATGTGAAAAAGGTGCATCTCTATTTACATTGGTGAAAATTATATCCGTGTGGTTAACTCCAGGCTACCATTGTATTCCTGAGATTTCCTAGTTTTCCTAACACTTCTCTGGGAGGCAAGAGAGGAGATTGCAGAGCCTCTGGCTCTGATCTTCAGGTCCTCGTTGGTTACGGGTGTGGTTCCGGAGGACTGGAGGATGGTGAATGTGGTCCCATTGTTTAAGAAGGGGAAGAGAGACCTTCCTGGGAATTATAGGCCAGTGAGTCTTACTTCTGTGGTGGGCAAGGTATTGGAGAGAATTATTAGGGATAGGATTTATAGGTATTTAGAGAGAAATGAATTGATTGGGGATAGTCAGCATGGTTTCGTGAAGGGTAGGTCATGCCTTACTAACCTCATTGAGTTTTGAGAAAGTGACCAAAGAGGTGGATGGGGGTAAGGCGGTTGATGTAGTATATATGGACTTTAGTAAGGCGTTTGATAAGGTGGCCCATGGAAGACTTCTACAGAAAATGCAGATGTGTGGAATAGGGGGTGATTTAGCTAATTGGATTAGGAATTGGCTGGCAGATAGAAGACAGAGGGTGGTGGTTGATGGGAGATATTCATCGTGGAGTTCGGTGAAGAGTGGTGTGCCTCAGGGGTCTGTTTTGGGGCCCCTGCTGTTGTAATTTTTATAAATGATCTGGATGAGGGTATTGAGGGATGGATCAGTAAATTTGCAGATGATACTAAAGTTGGTGGTGTGGTAGATAGTGAAGAGGGGTGTTTTAGTTTACAGAGTGACTTGGACAAGTGCAGAGCTGGGCCGAGAGGTGGCAAATGGAGTTTAATGTGGAAAAGTGTGAGGTAATGCACTTTGGCAGGAACAATAAATGTGTAGAGTATAGGGCTAATGGTAGGGCTCTTAATAGTGTTGAGGAACAGGAGGATCTTGGTGTATGTGTCAATAGATCCCTGAAAGTAGGCAGTCAAGTGGATAAAGTTGTTAAGAAGGCTTATGGAGTCTTAGCTTTTATTGGTAGGGGGATTGAATTTATGAGCCGCAGCATCATGTTGCAGCTGTACAAAACTCTAGTGCGGCCGCACTTGGAGTATTGTGTGCAGTTCTGGTCGCCACATTATAAGAAAGATGTGGAGGCATTGGAGAGGGTAAAGAGGAGGTTTACCAGGATGTTGCCTGGTATGGAGGGCAGGTCTTATGAAGAGAGGCTGTGGGATTTAAGGTTGTTTTCGTTAGAAAGGAGGCGGCTAAGAGGGGACCTAATCGAAACATATAAGATGATTAGAGGTTTAGATAGGGTGGACAGTGATAGCCTTTTTTCCTAGGATGGAGAAAGCTAGCACGAGGGGACACAGCTTTAAATTAAGGGGTATGAGTTATAGGACGGATATAAGAGGTAGGTTCTTTACTCAAAGAGTGATTAGGGAGTGGAATGCCCTGCCTGCAGCTGTTGTAGATGCGCCAAGTTTGGTGGCGTTTAAGAGGTAGTTGATAAGTATATGGATGAGAAGGGAATGGTTTAGTTAGGAGGGGCATTGCTTTTTATTTTGGTCGGCACAACATCGAAGGCCGAAGGGCCTGTTCTGTACTGTATTGTTCTATGTTCTATGTTCTATGTTCTATTGATTTGATTTTGCTTTGATTTATATTGTCACATGTATTAGTTTACAGTGAAAAGTGTTGTTTCTTGTGCACTATACTGATAAAGCATGCCAAACATAGAGAAGGAAAGGAAAGAATGCAGAATGTAGTGTTGCAGTCATAGCTAGGGTGTAGAGAAAGATCAACTTAATGTGAGACAGATCCATTCACAAATCTGATGGCACCAGGGAAGAAGCTATTCTTGAGTCAGTTGGTACGTATCCTCAGACTTTTGTATCTTTTTCCCGATGGAAGAAAGTGGAAAAGAGTATGTGCAGGTGCATGGGGTCCTTAATTATGCTGGCTGCTTTTGCAAGGCAGCAGGAAGTGTCAATGGGTTTGAGGAAGTTTGAGCGATTGACTGGGCTTCGTTCACAATCCTTTGCAGTTTCTTGCGATCTACTACTGCTATGTCTGAGTGCATTCCTAACATCCACAGTGCAGTACAGGCTGCCTATTGACTGCTATTCCTATTGTCTGTGAATTTTGTGATAGACATCCTCTGGAGGGAACAGATTTAGAAGTCCCCTGTTTAGTTTGGTCTGCCTTCTGCGAAGCAAATGCATCCTCCAAGGTCTGTGGAACTGGAGATGATGAGAGCACGGAAGAGAGAACTGGGATCAAATGGACACTCCCAGAATCACCTGGATGGATGGCCATGCGGAGTTCAGCTACTGCTTCTCATCCTTATGGATGCCTGAAAGCTACTGGATAACTTCTTGAGAAGGGGCAGCTAAAATGAAATTGAGCAGATCCATTCACATATCATGCAGCTACTGATGGATGCCACAGAATAAGTGCACGGATGGTGCAAACCAAGACCTATGTCTTTGACCGAGGTCTCCATGGTGGCTGCTATCCTACCAGTGTTGATTCTGGTGCATTGTCATGTGATGCTATTACATCAGACTAAATGCACACTGATTTCTCCATCTTAGGTTGAAATCTGAGGTTGTCTGCAGCTTACAATTGTTTCCAACGTTCCCATGATTGTTGCTATAGCTTTTATTTAGGGCTTGTTCTGAAAGCTTGTCATCTGACTTGGACTCAGCACAATCCTAGTCTTTAGCAATCCTCTGGGCGCTGGCTACCTTGGATATCTCTGTCTTCATCTGCTATGGATGACTGCATGTTGTGCTCATCAAACTGTGACACTGAGGTTGCCCTAGAATGCGCTCCACTGATGTGTGTGCCTCTACATTGCTGGAAGGTGTGAATGAACCATGTGACGGGTCTTCCTCTGGTTCCTCATCTAAGGCTTTCTCTATGCTAAAAGGTGAATGCTTTGCTTCTTGATGCCTTTGAGTGCTTTCCAGAGGTGCCTGTGAAATACAGTAGAGATAATTAGTGCATAGCAGGCAACTAGAAGACACAACAAAGCATTCACAGTATCACTGAGAGATGAGCTGGTGCAGGATCTTCACTCAGGTGTGCACTGATGGGAAGAGAGAGAAAGTCACAATGAGTGTGCAGTAACCCTGATGGACAAATTAATCTCTCCCTTTCCAACCTTATTTCACTTCAGTCCCCTATGATCCGTTGGTCTCTGCTGTTAAAACCCAAGCTAGAAACTCCAATGTATTTTGTGAAGTTAGTTTAGATTCTAAATTCTACATTTGATTTTGGCATTGGTGAGCACAAATTGTTTCACTCTAGGTATGATTCAAGTGACCCACTAGGTAGCTTTTATCAAACAATGTTTATTTAAGAACACAGTAAGAATATAACAAAAATAATTAGCATAACTTCTCCCAATTGTAAGACTGAAACATGACAGTATTACTCTTAATAGCTAGTTACCTCTGCTGTTCTAATGTAAAGCAATATCTCACAGACATACACACTTCTTCAGCATTAGTTAGCACAAAAACAAATGTACTCACATAAAGCCTGATTTACAGCTTTTTAACACTTCTGGACAGCAGTTTTTAGAAAAGCATATATTGTTCAAACATCAAAAACTCGGAAAGGTAAACCCAGTCTATACAGCTTCCAAAACCAAGAATCTCCAACTCCAGAGAGATGTAAAAACACCGCTGTCTCTCTCTCAGTTTTGAGCAGCTTCTGAAAACTGAAATTAAAACTAGAATGCTCTATGAAAAATAGCTGTCCCCAATCATATCACCTGATCTGTCAATTATCCCAAATCAAGCTCCACTCTGCAATTCCAGAAAGACATTAAATCCACAGAACACTGCATTAATTCAGATTAAAATAACCATAATGCCAATTATACTGCTTCAGTAACAATAAAGAACACCAGCTACAGACAACACGCTACCGACAAAATCCCAAGGACTGCTAAAACATCCTGCAGAGAAACATGATTAAAATATGTTACTTAAAGGCACAATACTGTCACACCACTAGATTTGAACCTTGCTTCCCCCCGCCCCATGAGAGGTAAGCCAATCTAATTCATACAACTGTCAGTGTATCAGACATATATTGTTCCATATAATACTCAAATGTGATGCAAAATTAGTCAATGCAATAAATACTGTTGGAGCATCTTTCATTGAATAAATCAAACTTAATTTGACATCACTTTTCATCTTTCTGTAAAGACATTCTATGACCTACACTAAAATTCAGAATTGAAATTTCAAATCAGTGTTAAATATTGGTATGTTTTCCTGGCCCACTGTGCTGGTCAGGTAGCAAAGCAGGCTGAGAAATTTAAGCAGGAGGTCAAAAACAGGAATTGTGACCTGCATCCAGTTGGTCGCAAATTCCCCAGACCATTACTTAAGACATAATCAGCCTCTCACCAGGAAATGGCACAAGGCTGAATTAAATATTCATTAGCTTATTTATATCTCTTTAGCAAGCCAGGGACAGTATTGTCCAGACTCTCTTAGGTTTCCAACCTCATTGGTGGAGGTCCACACCAGTGGGGATCATGTATGGTCCCCAGCAATTGGTGGACTGGAGGCCATTTGGGCCCACTGATAGATTGTGGCAAGTGAGGGCAGTGCCTTTTGGGCAGTGCTAGCATGGCACCTGGTATAGTCATCCTGGTACACTGGCACTGCCTACTGTGAACTGGGCAGTACCAAGAGTCCGAGTCCCAAGGGGATAGGGTTTTATGGGGTCGGGACCAGGCTGGAGGTAGGTAGGAGGGGAGGGAAGGGGAAATGCAGCATCGGGTAGGTGGGGGGCTGATTGTGGGGTCAGCCATCGAAAGGCCGGAGCAGGCTATCAGAGGTCAGGGACGGCAATCGGAGGTCAGGGCTGACCATCAGAAGTTGGGATTGGTAGTCGGAGGCCAGAGCCGGCAGTCAGAGGCCAGGGCCTGCCATCAGGGGTGGCAATTTCCAGGGAGAGTGCATGTCAATCGATCTCCCAGTATATTTGCCCAATGGCCCCCTAAGTGTTTTGTTGCTGTCCTCTCAAATAGGATTAGGCCCCACCTTCCCCTTTCTGGCGTGAATTGCCTGATGGCCTCTGTCTTGCACAGAGTGCTATAAATTCAATTCACTAATCTCACTCAAAAAACATTGGGCATTTAGAATTTTTTGGGAAAAATCACATTGTGTTAGTATGAATAACCATACCGCCAGATTTCATTCATTCTTCATCTCATCTGATGCCTCAACAAGAAACTCTTTTCTTCCTTTACCGTATAAATCTTGCCATATTTTCTGTTTTCAGTTCTGACAGAATCATTCAGACTCAACACGTTGACTCTATTCTCTTTCCATACGTGCTGTCAGATCTGCAGAGACTTTCCAGCATTTTCTGTTCTTTCAAATTCCAGCATTCACAGTGATTTGTTTTTATCTTAGTGTTTTACTTGCTGCCACTTCTCTTCCAGGAATGCCTACCCTGAAGAAGTACTGCTTTTCTCTTCGATAGGATTTCTGTTTGTCTCTTTCATCCTATACACCTTCATTGCTTTCCATTTGCCTCCTGGTATATGACAACTTGTCTACCAAAACTTCCTTTTGCAACCATTTTCCTTCCTCAGCAACTGACTACATCTCTGACTTACCCCATGTGATGCCAACTGAAGTTCCATTCCTCATGTTTCGAATCTATCCAGGATTACAGGTATCTTCAGGACATACAACATTCTTTATCACATCATGAGATCCACACTTGATGTCATATACCGCCATGTGCATTTACTTGATATCTCTTTTCAGCAGCACTGACTCACCCTATCTCAAAGCTGTCCTTATGCCCAGTTTCATTCCATTCTTTATCTCATCAGCGCCTTAATAGGAAACCTTTTCTCTTCTTTTACAGTATAAATCTCGTCCTATTTTGTCTTTAGCATTGGTGAAGGGTCATCCAGACTCAAAGTTGGCTCTTTTCCCTCTCCACAAATGCTGTCAGACCTGCCGTGATTTTCAAACAATTTCATTTTTATTTCAGATTCCAGCATCCGCAATAATTTGCTCTTACGTACGTTTCACACTTTTTGTCAAGTTGGCTTTTGATTAGTGGTATCTTTACTCCGTCCTCTTTGCTATAATACCGTTATTTTCTTTCCCTTCAAAAGATATTATTTTTTAGAATTTTATTCCCATCGAGGTGAAAAATAGTGCCAGAAAATGGAAGCTTGATTTTGGGTAAAAAGTCCTCCACTTTCAGATACCATGTAGTAAAAGGGCATTGATGATCACAGGTTCTCATTGGTCCATAATTATGCTTGACAAAGTATTTCTGCAGTTTGGCATTGCCATCTGTAATATGGTTGACCAGGAAACTCTCCCTATCTTTACTGCCTGCCATCAGGTGTATTGGAAGGATTTACTACAGGCTGATAATCAACTTGTTTGACCACATCATGAATTCACGTTCTGGGGCAATCAAGTCCTAATGTGAGACTTGAACTGAGATCTTCTGGCCCAGAGATAGGGACAGAATCAAATTTGGTCTAAGTTATTGGTGTCTGTTAATGAATGCGTGGATGATCTGGAGTAAAGGTTTTAGGGCTTTGATACCCTGTGGCAGAATGTTGTAGTCCCCCGTGTACCACATTTCTCAAGGTTATCTTGTCTAATATTAAAGTTCACCACAGCTTTATTTCATGCCTCATGACTAAAGATATTCTGAATCTTTGAAACAGGAGCAGCTTCTAATGTTGGAATTGTTGTGTTTGTGGACAGAGCAGTACTATCAGTCAGTGGCACATTGGTATGCTGATGCACAATGGGGAAGGGGCTTTAAGAGAGTGAATAAGTTCATTGAATATCAAGACCAACATATCAGGTGATGTTCCCAAGCACCAATCTTATTGGTGTTCTACTTTAATATTTTAGAATTTGAAATTCAGTACTACGGAGATCAACTAATCCATTACATCTTGTGTCTGCTTTTACATTTGGAAACTCAGACTCAGTGCTTGGAAAATAAGTTAACCTATCAATTCTTACACTTCATTGGATGAAAGGGAAAGTGGCTGCATGGTTCTTAATTGGCTGAGGGTCAAAGAGTCGATAGCAACAGTGAGCCATGATTTTCCAGACTGGAAGGAAGTATTTACTGGTTCCCCTGGGGTTTATCATTGGCACCACTGCTCTTTCTGATATCTACTACTGACCTGGACTTGGCTATACAGGGCATCATTTCAACAAGTGTAGATGACATGGAGCTCAGTAATGTAGTAAACAGAGAGAATAATAAGACTCCAGCGAATATTGACCAACTGCTGATATGGTCAGACACATAACGAATGAAATTCAGTACAAGAAATTATGAAAAATTTTAAAGTTTATTTATTAGTCACAAGTAAGGCTTAGATTAACACTGCAAGGAAGTGACTGAGAAATTCCCCTAGTTGCCACTCTCTAGTGCCTATTTTGATCAATGAATCTAATCAGCATATCTTTTAGACTGTGGGAGGAAACCAGAGCATCCGAAAGAAACCCACGCAGACATGGGGAGAATATGCAAACTCCACACAGTGACCCAAGCCGGGAATCGAACCCAGGTCCTTGGCGCTGTGAGGCAGCAGTGCTAACCACTATGCCACCCATTGATTAAAGATGAGATGATTAAATTTAAGAATGAAAAGTGGCAATGTAAACTGGCAGTACATTTTAAAGGGGATACAAGAACAGGGAAGAGGGAAGTGATGGCCTAATGGTATTATCACTGGACTATTAGTCCAGAAACCCAGGTTTAAATCCCGCCACAGCAGACAGTAGGATTTGAATTCAATTTTAAAAATCTGAAACCACTGCCGATTATTGGAAAACCCATCTGGTTCACTAATGTCCTTTATGGAAGTCTTGGGTATTATCAACATATCTTTGGAAGCTGATCAGCTGAGATCATGTCACCAAGATTTGCACATCAAAAAGGAAGAGTTACAGACCAAGTTATAGATTGGTTTGAAGACAGTAAAAATTGGCATAACTGGAAATGGCCTAACTATATATAGATAAGTAGCAATGGAATCAAGTGAAAGAAGTACAACTGATTTGTACAATTGAATCATAGAACCCCTACTGTGCAGAAAGAGGCCATTTGGTCCATCAAGTCTGGACCAATCACAATCCTACCCACGCCCTACTCGCATATCCCTACATATTTTACCCACGAATCCCTCTAATCTACACATCTCAGGACACTAATGGGCAATTTTAGCATGGCCAATCAACCTAACCCACACATTTCTGGACTGTGGGAGGAAACCGGAGTACCCGGAGAAAACCCATGCAGACATGAGGAGAATATGCAAACTCCACACAGACAGTGACCCAATTGGAGAGAGGCCTTGGAGGAGGATGGTATAGTCAACTATGACAAAGACTACTGAGTGATCAAGGAAGGCAAAGAGTGATAATGCATTACAATTGCAATCACAAACCACATTTTTAAATTGGATTAAGACTGTTTCAGAGCTGCGATGCAAAACTGATTTGAAGGGATTCAAACAAATAGAGCTCAGGGCATCTCAAAATGGTTCATAGCCAATTAATTATTTCTGAAGTGTAGTTACTGTAAACAGATTGGGACTTCCGCCCCACAGTCTGAACAGAGGTGAAAGGACAGTGTCGAATTTACTGCAGCATCCAATACCCTGGTGTATATCTCTCCAATAACATTATTGAATTATCACAACTTTATGGAAGCAGTCCAAGTTTTGGATCAACAGTATCATTTGCTCTGTTTCTATTAATAAGTAGACTTGCAAACTTTGAGTTGCTTTTATTTTTGTGTAAAACTTACTTGTTTACATTTATATGGCACTTTTCCATATATTCAGAAAAAGGTTTCTGTCTGATTAATGATCTGAGCAACGTGACTGAGAGTCTGGTTTGTTTTCTCTATGTATACATGTTCTATGCATAACATATTTCCATCTAACACCAACTGTGAAATGTACAACACAGAAATCATTCCCATTGTGCTTGAGCTGAAAATTAATACAAGACATCTCTGTTGATTGACTATAAGAAAGTTAAAGTTTAGACCTAGAATTTAACAACACGAGTTAAATCGTATTTTAGACATGGCTGGAATTTTACTGCCTCGCCCGCCTTGATTCTGGGTGGACGAGACTCACAGAACGGCATTCTCTGTTGGCCTCACACAGTATCTTATGAGTCTTGGGCAGGCGAGACAGTAAAACTCTGGCACATGATTAATGTTGGTACTTTGCATAATATCTTTCCTTTGAATTTGTTGAAATATTAATAAGAAACATTCCTTATGATCCATTAAAATAATTTTGGAAAATTGTGAACAAAGCGTTTATCAAAGACTGTAAGATTTTGATGAAATCATGGTTTATTTATTAATCAGTTAATCCTGTCCTTCTTAGTTAAATATAAGATAATCAAACTTTACATGAAGATTCATGAGTCCAAAGCTGACTGAGACAAAAAATTGCACTTATTCAACTTTTAAATGTTCTCTATCAACAATGTGATTGATATAATCGTATTACAAATTTCTGAAATATTGCTTGGCAATCCACATAATGTAAGCTATTCTCTAATGATTTGATAAGCCAGCTCAATGCTCATAGATGAAAAGGAATTTTATTCCAGCTATAGCATTAATACAACTCTTTCACTATGAAGCAACAGAGCCTTTAACAAAGCAAATTGCCCCACGGCACTTCACAGTTGGAGGTCAGATCTAGTAGGAGTTAGAGCGAGGTTATGGTAAGTAGTCAAAGATTCTGTTGAAGGGATAAGTTTAGGACATTTTTTAAAGTGGCAGACATATAGAGAAGTGCAAAAATTGAAGAACGTACTTCAATAATGCAAAGAAAGAGGACTGAAGGTTCTACCATTGATGGAGGCAATGCATAATAAGCCAAATCTAGACAAGCAGAAAGTTATTAGGATCAAGTGATGGAAAATGATGATGCACTTGCATATAATGAAAGCTGCAAGAAGGTTGAGGAGGGTTAATGCATTGTAGTAGTAAGCACACAGAATATTGGTGACTTTGACCAGGGATAGTTTTGATGCTTTGAGTGGGATAGAATTGGGCTGAAGAAATTTGTACAAGGAACGGGAAAAGAAGTGGGCACAAATTTGAGTGACAATGATTATATTTGATTTATTATTGTCACATGTATTAGTGTAAAGTGCAAAGTATTGTTTCTTGTATACCATACAAAGCATAGAGTACATAGGGGAGAAGAAAAGGAGAGGGCGCAGAATGTAGTATTACAGTTATAGCTAGGATGTAGAGAAAGATCAACTTAATTTAAGTCCATTCAAAAGTCTGATGGCAGCAGGAAGAAGCTGTTCTTGAGTCGGTTGGTATATGATCTCAGACTTCTGCATCATTTTCCTGATGGAAGAATCATTTTTTTTTCCCCCACAGTGTAGAAGGGGACCATTCGGCTCTGTGAGTCTGCACCAACCACAATCCCATCCTGTCCCTATTTCCCTCACCCCACGTATTTACCCTTTAATCCCTATAATCAGGTTAGCATGGCCAACAACCTAACCCTGAGGGAGTAAACTAGAGGAACTAGGGGAAGCGCACACAGACATGGGAGACTGTGTGCAAACTTCATACAGACAGTGAGCCAAGGCCAGAATTGAATCCAGGTCTCTGGCACTGTGAGGCAGCAGTGCTAACCATGAAGGTGGAAGAGGGTATTTCTGGGGTGCATGGGGCCCTTGAATATGCTGGTTGCTTTTCTGAGGCAGCGAGAAATGTAGGTGGAGTAAATAGATGGCATGCTGCTTTGTGTGAGAGACTGAGATGTGTTCCCGAACCTTTGTAGCTTCTCGCAGTCTTGCTCAGAGGAGAAGTCATGAGAAGCTGTGATACATCCAGAGAGGATACTTTCTATGGTACATCTGTAAAAATTGCTGAGAGTCACAACTAACATGCCAAATTTCCTTAGCCTCCTGCGAAAGTGGAAGTTTGGTGGGCTTTCTTAAGTATAACATAGCAAGAAGAGATCTGGACAGGCTTTTGGAGATCTGGACATCTAGAAACTTGAAGCTCTCAACCATTTCCATTTCATCACCATCAATGTAGACAGGGGCATGTCCTCCACTACACTTCCTGAAGTCAATGACTAGCTCTTTCATTTTACTGGCATTGAGAGATTATTTTTGTCACACCGTTCCACCAGATTCTTTCTTTTCTGTACTCCAACAAGATTGTTTGAGATCTGACCCAAAAAGGTGGTGTCATCAGCAAACTTGAAAATTGAGTTGCAGTGGAATGTGGCCACAATCTTAAGTATATAAAGAGTATAGTAAGGGGCTGAGGATACAGCCTTGTGGAGCATCAGTGTTCAGGATAATTGTGGAGGAGGAGTTGTTGTCTATCCTTACTGATTGCAGCAGTCTGTGGGTTAGGAAGTCTAGGATCCAGTCATGGAGGAGGAAGTTGAGTTCTAAGCAGCCTCAGTTTAGAGATGAGTTTTGTGGGAATAATGGTATTGACTGCAGCTCAGCCTTCTTTGAACAGGGGTCTCACGTAAGTGTCTTTGTTATCAAGCTATTGCAGGATTGAATTTAGAAGCTGGGAGATGGCATTTGCTGTGAATCTGTTGTGGTGATAGACAAACTGTAATAGATTCAGGCATTCTGGGAGGCCAAATTAATCTATGCCATGACTAACCTTTCAAAGCACTTCAAAATGATGGATGTCAGAACCACCATGCAATGTTTGTTAAGGCACGCTATCTGATTTTTCTTTGATACAGGCATGGTTGTTGTCTTCTTGAAGCAGGTGGGGGAGTTTTATATTTTAAAATGGACACAAACCCTAATATGGCTGAGAATATACAACTATGCCACTGACAAGAATGGCTGCAGGATGTTTCCCTTAGGAATATGAGAATCCCTCCCTGTGTTTCCAATCAGGGTACTTCAAAAACAACATTTGGACAACTACTATCTCCAGTAAACACAAAGGAACATAAAGGCTATCACATCTAAAACACTCTGGGTGTAATTGTGTTCCTACAATGATGAGTGGATTCTGGGTTAAAATACACAAAAGCTAGCTGAGTTGCCCAGGATAAGCTGTGTCTGCACTGCCAGTCTGTATTTGTGTGTGCTGTGACGAAAAGCAGCTGGAAGCTTCCCCCACTGAAGGTGTGTGATGCAGTACCAGAAACAGGAAAAGGAAATAACCATCATTTGCGTGAATATCTACAACACTCTGACTGTGGAAATCAACCAGCCAGCAAAAAGAATGCAACAGGAAAAAAATAAAACGAAATATCTTTTGTCAAACCAAAGAACACCTGAATCAAAGAATCAATTATTTGTCAGCAGAAGTCGGGAATCATTCTTTTTCTGCATGGGATAGCTGATCTCTTATGGGCTGTATTAACAAAGAACAAAACAGCATGGGAAACAGGCCCTTCGGCCCAGCGAGCCCATGCCGCCACCCTGATGTTCCCACCTCTACCCGTGATCCCTGTCTATGTTTATAGATCTATGGATTAAAAACCAAATTTGAGACAATTTAGGGAGAATTTGTTGTGCCACTTAGCCTAAGAGCACATCTTTGGGATGTGGGAGGAAACCGGAGCACCTGGAGAAAACCCACGCAAGCACGGGGAGAATGTGCAAACTCCTACAGACACAGGCCCAAATCCATGTATCTGCACAGCACAGCGATAGTCACTGAGCTGTCATGTTGCTTCTGTTGCAGTTACAGAAAGCAGAATAGCCTAATTAGTTAATTTCAGCTGCTCTTCAGTAGAGCCTAAGGCTGGAAGAAACATATTTATACAATAAATTACAACAAATAGTAAGTGCAGTAAGGACTAGATTTTTAGAAAGAGATTTACCCTTGCAATTCTCTCACTCACCAAATCCCTAGCTTCACATTCAGTTCATACTGTACTTACACCGCAAGATAGTTGCTGGCAGAAGCTGATGGAATTAACCTCACTTCTAAACCTTCATAACTCCCAATGCTCAGAAGTTAAGACTCTTTCGGATTCATGGAAAGAAAGTGCCACATACATAGTTTTTCCAAGCTATAACAGTGTTGCTCATCACCAACTGCTAGTGAAGGACACTTAGGATATTCACCTTGGGCTGTCATACAGTATTGGATGATTCTTGGATTGGATTGAATACTCTGCAAAAAGGCAGCCCATTCTGTCCATTTTTTTCTAATACTCAAGATTCATTTTTAACCCAATAAATCTATGACAAATGTTAAAGAAAAAGTGCATAGGTATGGAAATGCATTTTTTAAAGTAAACTCTGACACATAAAGTGGTTATATCAATATTGGTTTATTTTAATTGAAATCAACCATATGTGTTACATCTATAGCAAATTGAGACCATTATTGATGCAATCTGCTCAGTTCCCTTAGACTTCTATAGCAGGTATACCCTCCTTGACCAGCCAAGCCCAATAATTTTTTTAGCATAGCAGGTTCTGAGAGTTGCTAATGAACTTGACAGCTATGTGTTCTGATGATTAATCATAAAATAAAGCATTATCTATTTTCAATCATTGGTCTTTCAATTTACCAGTGAAAAACAGTCTATAACATTATGTTCCTATGTTCAGTCAATATAAACATTATTTTTAAAAGATGTCTCCACCTAAAAATGGACAGTGGGAGGCAACAAGAAGAAAGTGCAGAAGAAAAGTTATGTTTTTTTAGTGAGGGAGGAAGACCATAAAAGATAAATTAGAAAGAATAAGGGGAAAATGGAGACAGTATTGCAGAAGTACACAATATATAGAAATATTAGCAAACAGAGCAATCTAGGGGTGTATGTCCACAGTTTCCAGAAGGAGGCAACTCAGATGGACAAAGTGGTCAAGAATACATATGGCATGCTAGTCTTTATTGTTGGGACACTGGGTATAGGAATTGGAAGGTCATTTTGCAGCTGTATAATACTTTAGTTAGGCCACATTTGGAGTTTTGTGTACAATTCTGGTCACCACACTATTGAAAACATATTGATCCATTGGAAAGAGTGCAAAAGCTTTTCATGAGGATGTTGTCTAGTTTGGAAGATATGGACTACGAAGGAAGGTTAAATAAAGTTAGGTTCTTTTGATTGGAGCATTGGAGGATGAAAGAGGACCTGATGGAGATTTACAAGATTATGCCAGACTTGGATACAGTGGATAGTCAGAGTCTTTTTCCAGGGCCCCAGGGTCAATTACTTTGGGGCATAGGTTGAGAGTGAGAGGGGAAAAGTTTAAAAGAGATATAAGGGGCAAGTTTTCCACGAAGAGGGTGGTGAATGCCTGGAATATGCTGCTGGAAGAGGTGGTGGAAGCAGATTCTATAACAACGTTCAAGAGGCATCTGGATAGATACATGAACAGGCAGAGAATAGAGGGAAATGAACCACGTAGAGACAAGAAAATATTAGATTAGAAACATATCTGTGTTGGCACAGACCTGTTGGGCCAAAGAGCCAGTTCCTGTGCTGTATTGTTCTTTGATTTTTATTGCAAGGCATAAAGGCCTGGAAACTCCTTCGACCCTACCACATTACTGTGATGAAAAGGGAGTGATTCTGACTTTTCCCATGGCCAGAAATGCCAAAACAAATCCAAAGGACGGCATAATTTACATAGCCAGTGTAAAAATGAATACACCAATGGCTGTCCCTACCTGAACTGATCCACTCTTCAAGAATAAAATGGAGTGTCTTAAAGCCAAAAGGTCTGAAGAAAGACATTTTTATAGTTACAATCAGTTCCACCCTTGAGTCAAAATGCAACTGATCCCCTCTGAGTTTGAATGCCTTACTTGAGTAAAGTTTTGGGACCTTCAGAAGATGACAAAAGCCTCAAGCACACCAAGACATAATTCCACTGAAACATTTCGAGGGCATAAATTTCCTTGGAAAGCCTCAGAACTCTCCTGCCACACATCCTTGATATGACAGCCAAAATTTCTGGAAAATGAGAGAGGCCCTCTGATTTCCATCTGAAATCAAAATTTAAAGACCCAATCTAAATGGAAGCTCATGTTGTGCCCTGGTCAAGAAATAAGAATTATAGCTAGTTCAGGGCTGAAGTATTATGGGGGCAATCTTACCATTGTGCCTTACTGGCCAATGAGTGGGGTGAGTGGAAAGATGGCACAATAGCTCAGAATCAGGTTCATGCCCGATTTCTCGCCTCTTGTGATCTCACCGGAACTAGCTATATGGCAAAGTCAGCCTTGCACACATTTCCAAACAAGAACAAAGGACAAAGAAAATTACAGCACAGGGACAGGCCCTTTGGCTCTCTAAGCCTTCATCAACCATGCTGCCCCCTCCTTCCAGGGACCATATTCTTCTATTCCCATGTTAATTATGTATTTGACAAGATGCCCCTTAAAAGTCACTATCATATCTACTTCCACTACCTCCCCTTGCAACGAGTTCCAGGCACCCACCACCTTCTGTGTAAAAAATCTGCTAGAGAGTCCAATAACATGCTCAAATAGATAAGAAAATATTACTCATTTTAGTGACCACACTTGGAAACCTTAGAAAAGTTACATCATAGAAAGAGGCCATTTAGTCCATTAGGTCTGCGCTGGTTGGAAAAAAAAGACTAGCCACCATTTTTTGAACTTAGATTATTTGAAAACCTGGACTTGGTAACATTTTTTTTGTTTATATCCAATTCAATCCAAACAAAGTTCAATTCAAAATCTCAGCAAGTGAGAGATTCCAGATCCAAGCTGACAAGACAGCTTGTGCTGTAGTGTTCTATGTTCTATGACAAGTTTCCCACTTCCTGTCTTGGCTTGATCTACATGATCCAAGCTGACTGGAGCAGACATTGCACCTCCTCCAAGTCACCTTAGCCAAAAGGTCTAGATGCCACTTTAAAAAATTACTTCAAATGAAGCCTCAGGGTAACCTCATGACTTCAGCTGAGCACATGATGCCAAAACTACACTTGATCTTAGCCAAAAGGCCAAGACTTGCTAACATAATATGTAAATCATATGTAAATCCTCTTCAATTCCTTCATAAAATCAAGCGCGACACTGAAGTGGTACAGCTCTGATTGCACTTTTCAACCAGACTTTCAAATATCCTAGTAATTATCCCACAATCAACATGAATGATCAAAAAATAAATCCACAGGTGAGAACTGGATCACGCTTGCTGATGTTGCTTAGTCAATTATGTGGCTAACATTCATCATCAAAACTCATATATAGATAAATAATCACATAAGTGAAGTATCTTGTTTCTTGGCCTTTTGCTAAGATCAAGTGCAGTATCAACATGCTGTGCTTGGTTGCAGTCATTAGGTTTCATTTTAGCTTCATATGAAGCAGTTTTTAAAAGCAGCATCTCGGCCTTTTGGCGAAGATGCAAATGAGATCAAACCTTGGAGGAGGAGCTATGCCTACTCCAATCAGCTTGGATCATATAGATCAAGCCCAAGACAGGAGGTGAGAGCCCTGTCTTGTCAGCTTGGACTGGGAATGTCTCAACTTGTTGAGACTTTGAAACGGTTGATTGAATTGGAATAAAAAACAGAAAAAAAGGTAGGACAGCACTGGCAAAACTGTCTCACAGAATGAATCATATCCTTTAGGAGAGCGAGGGGGGAGAGCAAGGGGAAAACATAGGGCTTGAATGTAAAGTAATCATTTCATAGTGTTTAGTATGGAATTAAATGAACCACGGGAATTCCCTAAATGATAAGCTGGCATGAAAGGAATCCCCTTTGCCCCAGATCTACCATCATCCACCTGAAACCAACTCAATTCTAAATAAAGATCAGAAAACTAAGTTAACAAGTCAAAAGCCAGGGAGGCAATGGATGCCACCTGCTCCAGAGGTCAAAGGAAAAAGGGAGGTTAGATGAAAAATAAACGAAAGTAAACTGAATCTAAAGAGGATAAACACAATTAGACAACAAATGAAAGAGGATATAGGAGTTTATACAAACCGTGAAACACAACTTTCAAAAGTAATACTTCCCTTTTCGAAGGAAAGCACCTGAAGAATGATCAATGAATCTTGGTAAAATTACTTCCTACTCATGAGTCTGACAAAGTTGAGAATGAGTCAGGAACAAGATAAAACCAATCATATTTCACAGGAAGGGACTGAATATTCTGATTATTGCAATGATAGTGTTTTTATTATTGTTGAGAAAGGCAAAGGAAACTTTCATGAACAGTTTGCGTGACGTCACAAGCTACTGATCTGCAACCAGCCCACACAAGCATGGCAACTGAGCTTAACTGACTAACTTACATTATGTGAATTGGTTTTATGTTCACATTAAACTCACCGGAAACAAAATTCCTCAAGCCAGTTTAAAAGATTGGGTTGAAATGCAGCATCTGAAACTGAAATTGCAGGGGCCCTGGCAGATATATTTAAAATATTGGGTGAGGTGCCGGATGATTGGAGGATAGCTCATGTTGTTTCGTTGTTTAAAAAAGGCTCAAAAAGTAATCTGGAAAATTATAGTTTGATGTCAGTAGTAGGTAAATTATTGAAAGGAAATAGGATCTACAAATACTTGGATGGACAGGGACTTATTAGGGAGAGTCAAATGGCTTTGTGAGTAGTAGGTCATGTTTAACCAATCTATTAAAGTTTTCGAGGAGGTTACCAGGAAAGTGAACAAAGGGAAGGCAGTGGTTGTTGTCTTTGACAAGGTCCTACATGGGAAATTAGTTAGGAAGATTCAGTCACTATGCATACATGGAGAGGTAGTAAATTGAATTAGACATTGGCTCAATGGAAGAAGCCAAGGAGTGATAGTGGAGGATTGCTTCTCTGAGTGGAGGCCTGTGACTAGTGGTGTGTGTAGTAGTGTGCATCAGGGATCAGTGCTGGGTTCATTGTTGTTTGTCATCTATATCAATGATGTGGATGATAATGTGGTAAATCAGATAAGCAAATTTGCTGATGATACAAAGACTGGAGGAGTGAGAAAGGTTTTCAAAGCTTGCAGGGGGATTTGGACCAGCTAGAAAAATGTGCTGAAATGTGGCAGATGGAGTTTAATGCAGACAAGTGAGAGGTATTGCACTTTGGAAGGATAAATGAAGGTAGAACATACAAGGTAAATGGTAGGGCACTGAAGAGTGTAGTAGAACAGAGGGATTTGGAAGTACAGATACATAATTCCCTAAAAGTGACATCACAGGTAGACAGGGTTGTAAAGAGTGCTTTTGGAACATTGGCCTTTATAAATTATTGAGTATAAGTTATTATACTCAATAAATTATTGAGTATAAGAGCTGGAATGTTATGGTAAGATTGTATAAGACATCGGTGAGGCCGAATTTAGAGTATTGTGTGCAGTTTTGGTCACCTAATTACAGGAAGGATATTAATAAGATTGAAAGAGTGCAGAGAAGGTTTACAAGGATGTTGCTAGGACTTGAGAAACTGAGTTACAGAGAAAGATTGAATAGGTTAGGACTTTATTCCCTGTAGTGTAGAAGAATGAGGGGAGATTTAATAGAGGAGTATAAAATTATGATGGGTATAGATAGTGAATGCAAGCAGGCTTTTTCCACTGATGCTAGGGGAGAAAGAAACTAGAGGTGCAGGGCGAAAAGCTTAAAGGGAATATAAAGGGGGGGAGTGTGGAATGAACTGTCAGATGAAATAGTAAATGCGGTCTTACTTTTAACATTTAAGAAAAACTTGGACAAGTACATGGATGAGAGGGGTGTGGAGGGATATGGTCCAAGTGCAGATCAGTGGGACTTGGCAGAAAAATGGTTTGGCACAGTTAAGGAGGTCCAAAAGGTCTGTTTCTGTGTTGTAGTGTTCTATGGTTCTATGTACTGTGAGACCTGTAGGTATTAAAAGACAGATTGAAATGTTGAAATCTTCCACTTATTTTCTGTTTTAAGTGTAATTTAAATGTTCTGATTATATTGAGTATGTAATAAAATTAAGGATTCTGAGGAGTAATCATTTGAAATGTATGTTATTTCTCCTAAATTATTTCTCAGTTCAAAGATTTTTCATTACTATGATGTTTCTCTTACCTTAATTGTACTCTGAAGTGTTTTCTTCTTTACTAAAGGAAAACTATCATCTTGTCATGCTGTCAGTATTATTCTTGAACAGTGTGGGTTGTATTCTACTAAATGGCAATTATTCAGATTGTAAAGATTATTTCAACTAATGATTTAGCTCAATGTACACAACTGCTGCAATAATAAATATGTACAGAAGTCACATCATAATTTTATTTGGGATTTTTCATCAACTATCACACCTTTTTAGAAATGAACTATTTCACTTGTTGAACTCATCCTGTTTAGTTTGCAAACTGTGAATTATCACATCTGAAAATAGTTTAATTCACACATAAAAAAAATTGCAGATTGTGAACTGAATGAAACTCAAAGCACAATGAGGAATTGGAACTACCCAAGGTCTATCTACACATGTGAGATCTTCTTGTTCCAAACAGAAAAATTTACACAAAAGCAGAAAAAGCTGGAAAATCTCAGCAGGTCTGACAGCATCTGTGAGAGAGAGATGCTGTTAGACCTGCTGAGATTTTCTAGCATTTTCTGCATTTGTTTCAGATTCCAAAATCTGCAGTACTTTGCTTTTATAAAAGTTGCTCAGATCTTTCCATTTAAATGTTTCGCTAACATAATTATAAATTCATTAGGTGGGATTTCATTTGTACCCAGTATCACACCCAAAGGTGATGCAAACAAAACGGGCTGTAATTTCTGTGGTAGACTTGGAGGAAAGTGTGCCAGGAAAAGAAGGAAGTGCTGTGACAGCACAGGTTTCTGAACTGTGGGAGAATGGCTATCTAGTTCATGGAAGAGGGAAATCAATTAGCATGATGAAGTCCCCAATTAAGAGAGATTTGGAGGATTCCACTACTATCATCTCAATGGAATAGCCTTTCCATAGCTGATTTGGGGACCCAATAGAGCTAGAGGCTCCATGCCCCAAAAAGCGGGCTGCAGAAAAAGATTGCACTAGCAGCCCAAACAATGTAGCCTTCCCATCTCTCTGATAATAGCTTCACCCCTCATAATTTTTAATACAGCTAAATAAATACCTTTGAGAATGTTGCCGTTTTGAAGCACTCTCGTGGTGACCTGTCTTAGCAGCCTCCACCTCTCCAGCTGGGGTCATGCAAAGCACAAGAGCTGTTAGCCCTCTGGACAGATAGGACATCACTATTGGGAAAACTGTACTACAAGGCTATGTTTCCACCAAACGTGGACTTAAGACCCCACTTGATTCTCAACTTGGAGTCCCAAAGACTGCAATGAAAACTAGCTCAGCATGGGAAGCCTGAGGTCAGAGGAAAATTGGGTCTTGAGTCTGCTCTAACTAATGAGTGATCTGCCAGTGCCAAATGAAGTCTCCTGTCTGCTACTTTGAAATTGTGGTTGCCTTATTTGCCAGAAACAGCCCTCAAGTAACAGTTGAATTTTTAAACAATGGGCATAGGTTTGACCATAGCTGTGGTGCCAGGAATAGCACTTTTCTACAACAAAACAGAAAATGCTGGAAAACCTCAGCAGGTCTGACAGCATTTGTGGGGAGAAAATACAGCCAACATTTTGAGTCTAGATGACCTTGCATCACAGCAATTGTTGGTCCCACAGGAATACTATTATAAATTTAAAAACTTTTTTTATATTAATGGCATTATATTAATGAAGAGTCAAAGTCACAAGCTTATTTCAGCAAGAGGGCTTAAAAAGATATGTTAGGCTCCTCATTTACATTTTTAAGGGATTTGAAGTAAGGCAGGGTTACCCTCTTGTGAAGCAACTGCAGGCAGCGAGCAGCTGAGGGAAAGAGATTGCCAGTCAGTGGGCGGGTTGAAATAGGGACTGTAGCTAGCTGGAAGAGAAGAGATAGGAATGAAATCTTATCTAGAGGGGATAAGGACCAAAACCTTGTCTCGAAGAATACTGCCAAAACCCTTTGCTTTCAGAAGGCTAGTCTTTAAAACTGTGGCAGTGGTGGTGGTATATGAGTGCTTGAAAACAGGGCAAGTGTAAGGGTGTGGAAGAGAAACTTTAAACTAAGAAGTCAATGGTTTTAATGCCTGTTTAATATTTTGGGAACTCTCAAGTGATGTTAGATCCAAAAGAAGCAACATTCAATTTGTTAAGTTTCAATGAGATATTCTCCCAAAACAGTTGGAAGATACTGATTACCTCCTCCATAAATCAGTTGTATAATTTCCCAGCATCCATCCCAATAGTTTTCTTTGAGTTGAAACAGAATGCTTCCTCTCCTTGTGTTGGATGGTTTTGAAAATTTCCTGACTTTTCCCGAAATAAACCTGAGCTTGAATTTTCAAAGTTTCCCTTCAGGCAAGTTTAATATTGAAAATGTTCCTCATCTACAATGAATTGATTAAGTTTTACCTACAGTTAGACATTTGTAATTCTCTTGTTTAACTGCAAAAGGATAGGTTCTTTGAGAATGGATTTATTTTTCTTGCCTGCAGTGATAGATGGGAAATGAGAAAATGGCAAAAGAATGATTTGAAGATAAGGCTGGGAGTAGAATAAAAACTTATTATTCAGTTCCATAGATCTTTGGTGTACCTTTCATACACGTTGAATCAAAGCAAAATTTTATAAAGCCCTTGAAGAACATGAACAGTATTGGCAACTGAAAAAATATGTAGGTCAGGATATCTACTGCGCTGTTCGAGCAGCGCAGCAGGCCGAAAGACATCAATAGGATGCTTCTAGCAGGATTCATGGCTGGCATCCAGCTGTTAGTGAGTCTTTGAGGCCCTTTTTTCCCCCATAATCAGCCCTTGTAGACGATTACCATATGATTAGCGGGCCTGCGATGGCAGTGCTGGGAGAGTTTCCCACCAATAAGGTTTACAGCTGCTTTCCACCAACAGGGAACAGGTGTACTCATCCCACTGGTGGGGACACAGGCCATTGATTCCCTTGGGAAGTTAGCTCAGGGAGGTGTCTCCTGGGCAGAACCAGCCTTGCACTGCCATCCTGGCAGCCTGAAACTGCCCACTGGGGAGGGAGACGATGGTCAGGTATAGAATCCGGAAGCCACCAACTGGAAGGCTGGTGATAGGGTGGCAAGTGTGTACGCATTAATCTCCCCACGGACAGATTGGCACATGTGCAGGGCTGCTCAGCACTATACTTCTGGCCTCTTGGGCAGGATGAGGCCCCACCTCCTACTTTCCGGCGTGAATCTTTCTGAAGCACTGTGTGATGCAGAATGCAGGGAGATTCATTCAACTAAGTACTCCCAAAAAATACAGGCGAGACATTTTCCCATTGGGCATTTAGGTTTTTTTGCAGAGAATCCTGGCCATATTCTTTTATAGTATGCGGGCATCACTTGTAAGCCAGCATGTGTTGCCTATCCCTGATTGCCCTTAATTTGAATGGTTTGTTGGCCATTTCAGAGAGCTGTGAGTCTGGAGTCACGTTCGGCAGATTTCCTTCCCTAAATATAGGACATCAGTGAATCAAAAAGGTTTTTATGACAATACACAAGTTTCATAAAAACAAAATACTGTGGTTGCTGAAAATCTAAAATTAAAACAGATAATGCTGCAAAAACTTAGCAGCTCTGGCAGCATCTGTGGAGAAAGTAACTTTATGAGTCAGTATGACTCTTCTTCAGACCTGTTTCTCTACAAAGATGCTGCCGGACCTGCTGACTTTTTCCAGCATATTCTGGCAACAATTTCATAGTTACTATTATTGAGATCAGCTTTTCATTTTAGATTTATTAACTAAATTTAAATTCCACCCACTTCCATGATGGAATTTAAAACAATGTCGCAACAGCATTAGCCTGGGTCTTGGGATGACTAGTCTAGTGACAGTAACATTACATCACCATCCCCCTGTATACAGATAGAACGAAAGAAAATGTCTGCACAGTTCAGAGCCACAATTAGACATTTGTGAACCATGCGACAGAGGGGGAAATAATAAAGGAATGTGATGAGAGTGGTGGAGAATTAGGGAGTATAAAATTGAGCTGTAAGTTATGAGGAGATTAATAGGAGAGGGAGGAAAGGAGAAGTTAGGGAGGAGAGATTGTGGAGATAGAAAAGGTTAACATTATAGAGTGCAAAAGAAGGGGTATGACTAACAGGTGGGTCAGGTTTCAGGAAGGGAATGTTTTTCTGATCCAGTCGCACTCAGGCCTTGATCTCATCTCGCTTCCAAATCTGAACATCACACCCCAAGCCAAGCATCTCAACTCAATACCACTCCACAAGAACTCAAGATTTCCCTCCCAGGCCCATACCCCTTATTAATACTCTCAGCATCATCATGCTCTTTAAGGTGCATCCAGATCCAACAACTATCAATTCTCTCTCCCATAACCTCATGCTACCCAGTGCAATCATACTTTAATCCTAGATTGCAAGTCAAAACTCCTTCAGTACAGCCAAACTTCACTTCTAATTCTTCTCAATTTTCATATGTTAATACTGTTACAAACTGAATGATATCACTTTCCATAGTGCTAACTGACTGTGGAAAACAGGCTCAACGCTCCCAAGTCTCCAAGATGACCTTATCCAGTTACTACTCTGGACCTTTCTGCATGCTTCTGTTTCTTTGTGGACCTGAAAATAACCAAGTTCCTAGATATGATCTGCAAATTGCTTTTAGGTTTTTTGAGATGGTAAACACTTTAAAGGACATAATGCTCGATCCTATAACCTAAAATGTGGCTACAGTGCTTTTCTCAGTGGTAGGAGTTGGCTGCCCAGCAACAATTTTACTGGCACAGAGCCAGGAACAATTTTTAAAATTTAAATCATTTTGTGTCTGTATGCAGTAATTGCTGACATGCAATGAGCAATCTGCAACATAAATACAGTTTGTCTTCAAACAACTAAAATAGCTTTTGAACTTGATGTTGGGAAATCAATTTCAGATATTTACTAGGGTGATTAATGAAGATTTAGAGCCTTCATTCTAAAGTCCACCCCTCTCCCTTCCAAAAAAACATACAACCAGTACACAGCCACTGATAAGTATCAAATGCCAGGACCACCAATAATTCTACACGTGAAATGCAAGACCCTCTGCTGCCTCAGAGCGCTAGGGAGGCAGCAAGGCTTGGGTCACTGTCTGTGCGGAATCTGCATGTTCTTCCCCTGTCTGCGTGGATTTCTTCTGGGCGCTCTGGTTTCCTCCCACAGTCTGAAAGACATGCTGGTTAGCTGCATTGGCCATGCTAAATTCTCCCTCAGTATACCCAAACAGGCACTGGAGTTGGTGACTAGGGGATTTTCACAGTAACTACATTGCAGTGTTAACGTAAGTCTGCTTGTGACACTAATAAATAACTTTAAAAAACAATCATCAGACTCTTGCACCATCCTCCTCACCACATGAACCACACCACTCATCCCCCACAACTGTCATAAAACACACTTCTCTCAATCATTAGAAAACTAGTGTGCCCTTCTCCAAATCCAGCAGAGCCTAACCCTCACCATAAAGATCTAATCACTTTCAGGCCACAAACCACAACCTGTACTCCAAGGTTCCATAATACTCACTGTTTATACCTTTGTTCTCTCCCAGTATTATATCCACTCCCCGTTCTTAAAATTTCCATCATCTACGTTTTATTTTCTCAACATATCTTCACAAATCCATCAGTTCTAACCAGGACTTCCATGTTTCCAACACTCCATTACCAGTATTCCCACATCCAGAATATCAATCACAACAGTCAACCTTACTACACACAGATCTGTCCACTCCCCTGTTTCCCCTTCCTTCCACTAGACCACCCACTGTGAGCAGATCATGGAATATTCTCCCAGCACTACCAATGATATCATCTCCCACTTCAGTATTGTCACATGATTCCAACAAACAGCTTCCCCAATGCCTTCCAATACATCCTATATTTTAAAAAAGTGAATCATAAAATTGAAAGTGGCACACAGCTAAATAAAAGAACAAAGCCACCAATTTATAATTGCCATGAAAATAAAGACGCAATTGCAAAACAAATGTAAAAATGCATTGAAACACTCATACTTAATAAAACCTCACTTTGCTTATTCAACCAATAATCAATTGTTCTGATAATATTATCCATTACACGGTATAAGATATGTCTGCCAACTTAATTTGTACAATAGGAATACTTGATTAATATTTTTAAAATAAAATTTATAGCATATAACCTGCAAGTTGTCATAATGGCTACAATAAAAATTCCCATAACAGTAGAAGACGTGAAAGCTGTTTAAGATTGTGATCACAACTCTTATTAGGTCCAAAGTAAAGAAACGTCATTATCAATGTTTGACCACTAACTGGAACAATTTAAGAATTGCTCCTCCTTTTAATTTCTCTAATCATTCAATAGATTAAAAATCCTATTAGTCTGTCTTTTTCTATGATTTAATCATTACAAATATTTCAAGGTTATTGAATATGTAGCTCCCACAAGTGCCAGGTGTGGGTAAATCACTGAGGGTGATTTTTCTCAGTCTGCTCCTGTTCTGAAAACACGTTAGGCCTACAGATGACCAGCTTTGCAACAGTTTCCTGTCAATAATTTTCAGACTCATTAACTGCCATGCCTAACAGCTAAAGAAGTGTGATTAAGCTTCTGGGTATCACAATTAGTTTGCTCAATGAAGAAAAGTTTTGACACTCTAATGTGTGTATTTGCTCTGAGCTTGGCATCAAGGAAATTGAGATGTTTAGTTGATGGTCTGGTGAGATGGTGGCAAATTGGGAATATTGTTGCTACACTAGCAAACTTGAAGCTGATGTTAATACCATGAAAGATATCTTCAAATTCCTGCCAGCTATAGAAATTTCAATTCATGATTAAAATTTGTGACTATCAAGCTAGTCTCATTAATGACCATTACAACTATTATCCAGTGTTATGGAAACCTATCTGGTTCACTTCCCTTCAGGGAAAAAAATCTGCCATCTTTACCTGGTCTACCCCATTTGTCTGGATGGTCTGCATCTGGGCAGAACTGGAACCAATGTCCTTGGGGAAGTGTTGGCTAGTGCTGCTGAGAAAGGTTCAAACTAATGTGGCAGGGGAATGGGAACCAATGCAGGAAGTCAGAAGGAAGTAAAGTGGGGACAGAAGCAAAAGGCAATAAGGGGAAAAGTGGAAGGCAGAAAAGCCAAAGACAAAAATCAAAAAGGGTCATAATACAGAGTAGAGAGACTATGAAGAACTCACCAAATGAGTCCAGTAAGTCTAAGGGAAATAAAATACTGGGACGGTGTACAAAACATACCAGGACAGATGGTCTGAAGTGTGTTTGCTTTAATGCAAGCAGTATCGCAGGTAAGGCAGAAGAACTTGAAGGTTGGAGTACTATGACGTTGTGGCAATTACGGAGACTTGGATGAAAGAAAGGCAGGATTGGCAGTTTAGAATTCCAGGATTTAGAGATTTCAGGTGAGATAGAGAGGGTGACAAAAGAGGTGGAGTTGTTGCTTTACTGATTTGGGACAATGTCACAGCTATACAGAGGGAGGATATCTTAGTGGGATCATCTCAGTGAGGCCATATGGGTAGAACTCAGGAACAGGAATTGTGCAATCACAATTGGGGTTATACTACGACCTCCCAACAGCTGTGTGAAACGAACGAACTGATATATCAGCAGATTATGGGAAGATGTAATAACAACAGGATTGTTGTGATGGAGAATTTTAACTTCCCCAACATAGACTGGGTTTCCTTTAGTGCCAGGGGCTTGGATGTGGCAGAGTTCGTTCAGTGTGTCCATGAGTGCTTCTTGAGGCAATATGTAGATAGCCTCTTCCTGAATTAGACTATCTTCAGTCTGGTTCTAGGACACGAGTCTGGACAGATGATTGATGAGTCAGTGGAGTCCATTTTGGGAACAGTGATCAGAATTCTATAAGTTTCAAAACACTTGTGGAAAAGAAGTAATCTCAGAGTGAAAGTGCTAAACTGGGCGAAGGCTAACTAACAATATTAGGCGGGATTTAGGGAATGTAAACTGGGGGCGACTGTTTGAGAATAAATCCATATCTGATGTGTGGGAGTCTTTTAAAAGTCAGTTGTAACAATTCAGGACTTGTATGTCCCAGTAAAAATGAAGGATAAAGATGGCAAGATTCGGGAACTTTGGATGACAAGAGAGATTGTGAGCTTTGTGAAAAAGGAGGCATACATAAATTTCAGGAAATTGAAAAAGGATAAGGCTCTTGAGGAATACAATGAGAGCAGGAAAGAGCTTAAACAGGGCTTAGGAGGCCTAAAAGGGGTCATGCAATGTCGTTGGGAGGCAGGACTAAGAAGAATCCCAAGGCTTTTTATGCATACATAAGGAGGAATAGGGTAGCTAAGGAAAGGGTGGATTCATTCAAATACAGTGGAGGGAATTTGTGTGTGGAGCCAAATGAAGTGGATGAGATCCTTAATGAGTTTAGTTTATTTGGGTTGCCCTAAAAGAAAGATCCTTAATGAGTACTTTGCATCAGTATTCACAAAAGAGAAAAATGTGGCAGATGAGGTGTTTAGAAAGGAGGATGTTGATATCCTCTGGCATGTTGAAATAAAAAGGGAGGAGGTATTGAGGGTTTGAAAAATATTAAGGTGGACAAATCCCCAGGGCCAGATAGGATCTATCCCAAATACTGAGAGGGGCGAGGGAAGAAATCGATGAGACCTTGGTCAAGATCTCTGTATCCTCTTTAGCCATAAGCAAAGTGCCAGAGGATTGGAGAGTAGCTAACATTGTTCTTCTGTTTAAGAAAGACACAAGAGAGAATCTGGGAAATGACTGACCTGTGAACCTTATATCAGTGGTAGGGAAATCATTAGAAAAGATTCTTAGGAAAAGAATGTATTCACATCTGGAAGAAGATAGGCTTATTAGTGTTAGGCAACATGGTTTTGTGAAGGGAAGGTTGTGTCTCACTCACAAAGTCGAGTTCTCTGAGAAAGTGACAAAAAAAATTGACAAGGCAGGGCAGTGGATGTTGTATACGTGGACTTTAGTAACATCATCAATAAGATCCCTCATGGCAGGCTGATACAGAAGGTACAGTCATATGGGACCCAAGGTGAGCTGGTAAATGGATACATAATTGGCTTGGGTACAGAAAGCAGAGGGTAACAATGGAAGTGTACTTGTCTAACTGGAGGTTTGGATGTTGCCTGGTTTGTAAGAAATGGACTATCAAGAAAAGTTGAACAAACTTGGATTGTTTTCATTGGAACATCGAAGGATGAGGGGGAACCCGATAGAGGTTTACAAGATTATGGCAGGCTTGGATAGAGTGGATAGTCAGAATCCTTTTTCCCAAGGTCGAAGGGTCAATTACTCAGGGGCATTGGTTGAAAGTGAGAGGAGTAAAAGTTTAAGAGATGTAAGGTGCAAACAACCTGGAACATGCTGTCGAGAAAGTGGTGGAAGTAGATTCTATAACAACATTCAAGAGGTATCTGGATAGACACATGAATTGGCATGGAATAAGGGGATATGAACCATAGAGGTAAGAAAATATTAGAGAGGGATCGGAGTAGGCACAGACTTTGTGGGCCAAAGGACCTGTTCCTGTGCTGTATTGTTCATTATTCTGTATGTGACTCCAGTCCCACAACAATGTGGTTGACTCTTAATAGCCTTCTGAGAAGATCTAACAAGGCTTTCAGTTTAAGGGCAGTCAAGGTTGGGTAACAAATGTTGGCTGTGCCAGACATGCCCACATTTCATGAAAGAGTTAAGCTTTTCTTAAAATTACATTGTTGTGACAAGACATATAAAAAATAATAATTTTTAACTTACCATTAACAATACACAACGTTGCAGGATTATTTGTTAATGTATTTTGACCAGTTATTACTATGCCTTGAATTGGTTCCTTTTGCTAGTCCTCGAAGTTAACTGAACTTCAAATTAACACCTTGTATGTTCCTTCGTGCAAGCTCCCAAAAGCTGGCCATCTCTTCCTAAAGGGGACATGGTGCAGTTCTACAATTCTGTCCCTTATCATATTCCTCTCCACAAATGTAAGTACACAGGTAGGCTGAGGTTAGTCATTTTGATATTCTTCATTGTCAACAATCAAATTCTGAGAATGTCAATTGTTTTCTTTTCTTGCTCTTCTTATTGGGGCTCTGTTCAGGAAGTTTTCCTTTTCCGACTGCTTACCACTTGGACTGCATCAGGATTTAGTTACGCTGGACCTGTATACTGAAACTGTTCATATTTGAAACATTTGCTTCTTTTCAGAAATTTTAAAAAGCATTTGCAACAGGAGAACTGGTGATAGGGTGAGTTATATATAATCCTTCACCTGTATATCTTGGTCCAGTCTAACCTAATAAAAGTTTCCTCTATCCTATCTGGCTTTGTACTTGCAGCACAAAACTATCTAATTTGGCATGAGTGAGTACTCCTACTTAGAATCATTTCAGTAGATACCAAGGGAAAGAATTCAAATAATGTGGGAAAAGTATTAAACTCTATTTTTATAAAATATGTTCATATATTGGGATGGACAATAAAAAATAATTTTGTTGTGAAATTTGTGAGAATGTGAAAATTTGTATTGTCATTTACATTGTCCAGAAGAAAGGTGTTTTTACTGTCACAGCATAAATCTATAAGGCCAATCTGCATTGATCAATAAAGTGTCAAATGAAGTAATGTTAACTACAATGGATGATGCATTGTAACGCCCCACTTAAACGGAGAAATAACTACATACTGAAAGAATAACATCTTTTAGACTATGCTCATGTTTAGATTATACATTCATGGGGTTCGATCATACTCACAAACTGTGAGACAGTAACATCTAACTCCTTGACTACACCCCCATAATAGTTTTGCAATCTTGAAAAATATGCTTAACTGCTTGGTATTCTCTGTATGGAAAACATACTATTGTATAGTGTTGTATGATCCTGTTTCCTGTCATGTCCTGCTAGCTGTGGCTTATTCACTTACAAACATGTTATAGTCAATCTTGTGAAACACTCCTAATTGTTTTTTGGCTGCAGGAGAAATGTATTTAAACTACTTCTGACAGAAGACTAGTTTGCAATACAGCAAGTTGAATAACTAACTTAAAGCCATAAAATTAGGTGAGATTAATGAACTTGCAATGATTTCAACCAAAGTCTCTCAATTTAATGATTGCACATTTAATTTCTAAATTCATAGCTGTGATGATAGACTACATCTTGTTGCGAATGCCATTTGAATCATATAGCAGTGAGGCTTTACCAAAGATATTCAGGTTAGGTTGATTGGTCATGCCAAATTGTCCCTTAGTGTCAAAAGATTAGCAAGATAAATAGGTGGGGTTATAGGGTTAGGGCCTGGTGGGATTGTTGTGGTTGCAAGCTTAATGGCTTCCTGCTGAACTGTAGGGGTTCTATGATTCTAAAATAGTGAATGCAAACTGGTTAGCCCTATTGCCTCACAATGCCAAAGAACCAGGTTCGATTCTTGTCTTGGATCTGTGTACTATCTACACATTCTTTGTGTCTTTCCTCCCAAGGTCCAAAGAATGTACTGGTTAAGTGCATTGGCTATGCTAAATTTTTCCTCCGTGTACCCAAACAGGTGCGCAACTGTGGCGACATAATTTTCACCGTAACTTCATTGCAGTGTTAATGTAAGCCTACTTGTGACACTAAATAAATAAACTGTTATAACAAAGTTAGAAACATAAATAACAGGAAGGAAAACCGAAAATGAAATTTCTCTTCCAGACCTAAAGATCTTATTTCTGAATTTCGGAAACTATTCGGATCTCTGAATTAAATTTTCATAACCCTCCCTTGTTTAACTAGGTATTGGAACACTGCTACTGAGGGGTAGATGAGGGAAAGAGAATGTGAAGAAACTTGAATGTAGCCGTGCTGTGAATTACAATTGCTTGACCAGTCACTTTGGGAAAAGAGGGCTCTAATTAAGAAGTTGTGGGGAACTGTGATCTGTGCTCCGTGGCCGAGATGTCACTAGGCCTGTGAGAGGCCCGCTGCTCGCGTCGTCCACTCGCGTGTCCTAGGCGCTTCGAGTTCAGGAACAAAACCAGGACACAGCGTGGTCTGAGTGGAACTGCTGGGCCAAGTGAGGTGGGGTTTTTTTTGAGGCTAAGGATCCTCCATTTTGTGTTGTAGCAATCTCCCTGCAGCGTTATAATTACACGGCGATGATTATATTTTTTTGAAAACATTCTGATGGTTTAAAGCCGATCGATCGCTTCGCCCCCTTAGATAGTTTACAACATCGGTGTCCTTCCGCCTGCAACACAAAGTCCCACATAGTGCGGCGACGGCTACGCGAACATTCTCACTTTGCAGCTTTGTTTACTGGGGGCTAAAGGGCTAATAATCAAAGAAATCTATCGCTCGGAGATTAACTTCCATTAACCTGGGCTCCCAACAAACGCTTCACTCTGTTCACACTGCTACCTGACAATTTGGATCAACGTACTCTTCAGATAGGGGTGTAATTATCACATATATAGAAATATAATAGATATTCAAAACATAGAAAGGACCACTACTGCTAATGACATAATATTATTATTAATACTGATGAATTCCGTAAAGAGAATGCATCAGTAACGTAGCAATCACACGTTGACTTTTGTTTCTTATCGTTGCCTCCCTCCGCAAAGAAGGTGGCACTGTCGCCTCAGCACCAGCGCAAGGATATCGCTCCTCTGTTCAAACCTGAAGGCTTGAAGAAGTAGTCTCGGGCATCCGCCTGAGGATTGACAGCGGAACAAGCCAATCAGAGATCGGAGGTGTTCGGGCACCCTTTCCGCCTCCCTCTCCCGGACCAATCGGCAGGGAGAGGGAGGGGGGCTCGCCATGGCAGTGAGCGGGCTGGAATGAAGGCGGCGGGCGATTTGTGCCGCGGTGGTTTGTGGGGCTTGTAGTCTGTGACGAGGTGGATGGCGCGGGGAGTGCAGAAGTGAGGGACTACAGGTCCCGTGAGCGTCCGCGCACAAGCGGCGAGAGGGACATGCGCAGTGGGTCGGGTACGGTGGCTATATAAAGGATGCCTCGGTGGGGTGAGCCACAGTTGAGAGGAGGTTGTGGTGGGAGTTGGGGTGGTAAGGAAAGGTGGCGAGTAATTGTGGTCAATTGAAACTCTAGTTGAAGAGGGGAAAGGGAACGAAAATAAGTTTGACCCGGGGTGTGAGGATGAGTGAGCCGCAGATATCCGCGGCGGAGAGGAGCTCGGACGGGTTGCAGCCGCCGCCACCGAGGTCTTCCCCTCAGCAGGCTGGCGACTTGGCAGCAGCTCCCCCAGTGGTGGGAGGCTGCGTAGCAGCAACAGCGGCGGGAGGCGGGGACAAGAGGCGGCGGCACCGGCGGCGGCCGTCCAAGAAGAAGCGTCGCTGGCGGCCGTACTTCAAGCTGACCTGGGAGGAGAAGAAGGCGCTGGAGGAGCGGGAGAGCGTGCGGGCGGCCAAGACCCGCGCCGAGATGTTCGCCAAGGGTTTCACGGTGGCTCCTTACAACACCACCCAGTTCCTGATGGAGGAGCACAACCAGGAGGAGCCCGACCTCAACACCGGCCCGGGGGCCGCGGCGGCCGGAGGAGGGGCAGCGGCCGGAGGAGGCGGCGGCGGCGGCCTCTGCCCTCCCCGGCGGGCCGCTCGTCCCACCGACACCAGCGATGACGAGGAGGAGCTGCTGCTGCTGGACGAGGAGGAGCAGCAGGACAGCGGCAGCGACGGCATGGGCGGCCACGGCGGCGGCGAGTTCCTGCAGCGGGACTTCTCTGAGACCTACGAGCGTTACCACGCCGAGAGCCTGCACGACATGAGCAAACAGGAGCTGATCCGCGAGTACCTGGAGCTGGAGAAGTGCCTGTCCCGCCTGGAGGATGAGAACAACTGCCTGCGGGGCCGTCTGCTGCTTCCCAGGAGTGAGGAGGTGGCCGAGGACAAGTTGAAGGAGCTGGAGAGAGAGATGGAGAGGCTGAGAGCCCAAAACCTCCAACTGCTGAAAGAGAATGAATTGTACAAAGCAGGTCCCAGACTGTCAGACAGTGCTGATTGAGCTGTCAAGAGTGTATATATTATATATAATGTGTACAAACCTGTAAATATTCTTAATCTGTATAGATTCTCTTTTTTGCAACTTGTTATATATTTGAAATCCCTCTTTGATTTAAGTTGGCCATGCACTTTCTCCACTACTTGGATTTTTTAAATCTCTGCCTTTGCAGGGATATCCGAGTAAATTTTGACTTGTGTTTTATACAAGTGATTTTTTTCCCCCTACCCAGGCCATCCTGCTCTTTCTGCACATTCTTGAACTCAATCGAAGCCACGGGCAAGAGTTCTCTATGTACAGTATTTTTAAGAATTGGGTCTCCAGACAGTGTTTTAGGTTGAGGATGCCATTGCCTTATTTTTAAACGAGTTGCCCATCAATTTGCTTACCAACTTGGTGCTGAATGAACTGATGTCCATTCTGTAATATCCTGGAGAGTATAATTCTTGCCATTATAAATGATGGCTTTTTAATGTTTTCTTCCCCCTCTTGCTATTTACACACAAGGCTGTCAGTTTTTTCAGGTTACTAGTTCTCCTCCTTTTCCCCCCCCCCCCAAAAAAAAATCTGAATCAACTGTTTGAATTGATGGTTTTGAATCATGTTTTCTAGAATTCTACTGTGCCATTTGGTCAGAGCATCAACTCAGCCAGTTGGCTGAATCAAATTCCAATGTTAATTGTATGCTTACCCTCATAACTTCAAACCACTTGGCTTTTTAATAGAATTGTGCAGATGCCTCTTGTGTATCTACTGTTCTGCATCTTAATACACTTTCTAGGATGGAAGCTGGCAAGTGAATTGACTGTCTTTTGTTTAAAATGCTTTAATTTAAGAACAATGGTAATTTTTATTAAAGACATGATTTTGTAAATAAAATTGGAGGCTTAAGATTTTTGAGGTTAAATTCTGGATGTGCCTTTTTCAGTGGAACTATATATAACTTAAAGAATAAAATTAGGTCTTTGAAGTAAAACAATCTTGTACCTTTCTATGAAAGTGGAGAATAAACATGGCTTTCCTGGTGAAGTAATACTTTATTATAATTTAGAATTCAGAGTCACCTGAGATCCTCAAAAGAGAATTGCTCATGGCAACTAAAATTTTAAATTGGAGGAACTTGAATGATCCTATTTCAGAATTGATATTGGTATAGAATCGGATAAAGCCTTGGGAAAATTTAGATTAATAGGAAAAAGTTTCATCAGTCTAATTTAGTTGGGCAGAAGTGCTGTGATGCAGCAATGATCTTGAATATATGCACACCATCCAAAGTCAACCTATTAAGATGTGTCTCCCTGAATGGTCCTATTTGACTGGTCTTGTTGCTAGCAAGGCAGTTACTCAAGTCTGAACCACTTTAAACCAGTTGTATTTACACTGCTGCTATGGCTGAGGGGAAAAAGTGCTGAGCTCAAACTTACAGAAGCAAAAATCTAGTATGTTGTGTGGAATTTAACTTTTAACACTTTTTGATATTTGTGATAAATGTAGAAGGTAGTAAAGTTATCTTCTAATAAATAAACTTGTTAGAAAAAGTGGCTATTGAGCAAATTATAGAAGTGTTTATTATTTATAAAGGAAACCAGGCATTGTGTATCAAAGATATAGCTGCTAATATTTTAATTGTGGCCAAAATATAAAAATTACATAAAATGGAGGTCAATGTAATTTTGAATAGGTTCTTTGACAGTAAAGATATGCTATTGGCACTATGAATAATTTCAATCCTACCTTTAACAAATAAAGTAATTGAATCTTAGCCAGGTTGCAGGTTAGTGATGAGTGTCTTAATGTATGAGGCAGGTACTGATTAAGTGTTTTTTGGTTAGTATCTAATTGAATAACCTGATATTGTGGGCTATTCAATTGAGTAATTGAACTATATTTTCACATCCCTAATGTGAATAATTGTGCTGATACTTTCGTTCTGTTATTCCCTCTAAGCAGTTAAAATAAAAGTTTATTCATTTGTCACAAGTTATATTTAACACTGCAATGAAGTTACTGTGAAACTCCCCTAGTCACCATAGTCCAGCGCCTGTTCAGCTAGCCAGCATGTCTTTCAGAATGTGAGAAGGAACCAGAGCACCTAGACAAAACCTATGCAGACATGGGGAGAATGTGCAAACTCAACAGAGGCAGTGACCCAAGCTGGGATTCGAACTTGTGTCCCTGGTGTTGGGAAGCAGCAGTTTGGTAATGAGGTGCTGACATTTGGGGACCAGACATTTCAATATTGCCTTTGGTTGCTAAAGGTTTGATTTGATTAATTGCTAGTTATGAGGAATACAGTGAAGAGCTATGCAGAGGAATAAAATGGCTGGGAGTAGGAGTCAAATGTCAAGTATTCAGTGTTTCAAAGCTGATTGCACAAAAGATGGAAGGCACTTGTATAGGTTTTCCGTCTTTCACTTCACTACCACCCACCTCCTCTCCGCACTGCAGTTTCTCTAATGCTAACTTTCCCTTTATTGATTATCATAACTGAAAATTCAAGTTGTGAGAATAAAGGATAGAAGGGAGCAGATAGTTCCTATTTATTACAATCCTTAGATATGTTTTTCATACACCAGATTAATTTAGTTATTGAAAGTGAATTGTGGAAACCTTCCCACAAGGTTGCAGTGATAGGCCAAGAGACAGACAAATGATCAGTGAAATATAAAGTCTTTCTGGGGGTATGTTTCCTTATATAAGCCAGCTTTCAGCACGCAATTGGATAGAAATCTTAGTTTTAAGATGTGCAATCATCAGAAAACTTCTTTGTAAAATAAACAGTAATTTTAAATGCTTCCTGGTCCCTCTTGTGATCTTAAGGAATTTGGGGAGGAAGTTTCAGAGATTAAGGTCTGAAGGTAATAATGTTGATTCCTCAATCACAGAACAAAAAAGGTGTTTCTTCCCTTTTCTACAGATACCTCCAATGTGCACCTGTTGACTATGGTAGGATTTTTAAAAATACGGGCTTGAATACGATTCGTGCATCATAAGTGACGAACATAAATTTGGAACTATTATTATGGACTTTGTTAGGAAGAGGGCAATTGTTCACTTTCGAAAGGTGAAATAATCTTTGCAAAGTAAGAAGTCTCACAACAAGGTTAAAGTTCAACAGGTTCATTCAGAACCACGGGTTTTCGGATTGCTACTCCTTCATTGGGGTGAGGCAACCTGATGAAGGAGCAGCACTCCGAAAGCTCGTGATTCCAAATAAGCCTGTTGGACTTTAACTTGGTGTTAGACTTAATGTGCCCACCCCAGTTCAATGCCACACCTCCACATAATGGCTACAATCTCTGCAAAGGCAGTTCCAACTGAAGCTGTTTGGATCTGTTCAATTTCTTTGTATACATGGGACACATCTCTATAAATAGAAAACTTGATCTTTGTAGTACTTTGGATACATCTGGTGATATGTTAAAACTCCTTGACCATCAGGTAAGCAAAATACATTGTTTTTGTTTCTCGTTATGCAGAGAATGTTCATTATGACTTGGATCGCTTTGTTATGGCTAGGAAGTTATTCTGAGTAACTTTGCCACTTGATGTATAGAGGATGTTTCGCATGTTTGTAGACAGCTTAACATAAATGTTACAAGGTGTTTTGTAGCTGAGTGGACAAGTGCCAAGCAGATGGGAAGAATCAAAAGATTACAGAACCTGCCAAAATGATGCATTTTGTGATTTTGAAGACATATGGAGAAAGAGTGGTGAAGGAATGTAGGGAGGAAGTTCCCAAGATTAGGCTGGAGACAGTGGAAGGCTGTTCTTACAATGGAGTTGAAGAGGAGGAGTACAGGATGCCAGTTGGTCCAAGTTATACAAGCTATAATGTTAAGCTGGAGGCCATGCAAAAATGGCAAGGAAAAGGTTTGCAAACATACGACTTTTGAACAGGGGGGAGGAAGAGGGCAACAATTTGACATAAGCTGGAAGTTACTGTGTGGATATGAGGATAATGAATTATGTCTCTTACTAAAGACTTGTTCACTGTCAGAAAGAAATAGGAGGGAACTGCCGGGGGTGGGGGGGTGGAATTCAGAGGCAAGCCTCCAGGCTGGAGGAAATAATAGGGACTGAAGTTGCAAATTGTTTTTGAGTGAGGACAGAATTGAGTGAGGGTAATGGGGAGGGGAGAGAAGGCAGCTGACACCTGGTCAGGTTCTATGTGGTTGAGGTAATAAGATTTTGGCGGGGAGGTGGGTGTTAGTGGGAGGAAAGTGGAGAGAGGAGTTGGGATGGGGTGGGAGGAGGAGTTGGGGATTTGAGGGGGGAGGAGGCGAGAGGAGCCCAGGCTATAGTGGAGGCAGTTGTCATTTGTTATAAATTTAGAATAGTATAATTGATATGTTAATTGGCTTCAAACAGATCCCATTAATCTCTGCAGTGCAGAAGGAAGCTATTTGGTTCACTGAGCTTGCACCGACAATGATCTCAGCCGGGTCCCATCCCTGTAATCCCACATATTTAAATTGCTAATCCCCTGACACTAATTGACAATTTAGCATGGTCAATTAACCTAACCCGCAACAAAATCTTTGCATTGTGGGAGAAAACCCGAGCACCCGGAGAAAACCCGAGCACCCAGAGGAAACCCATGCAGACACGGGGAGAATGTGCAAACTCCACACAGACAGTGACCCAAGCCAGGAATTGAACCTGGGTCCTTGGCGCTGTGAGACAGAAGTGCTAACCACTGTGCCACTAGGTAAATCAAAAGATACAATCCTTCATCGCAGCTCTGATGAAAGGTCATCCAGACTCAAAACATTAGCTCTATTCTCTTTCCACAGATGCTGTCAGATCTGCTGAAATTTTCCAGCATTTTTCCCTATTTGTTTCAGATTCCAGCATCCACGGAGTATTTTGCTTAAATCAGAGATATGTTGTTTTCTAAAACTGTCAAATAGTACACGATGTTCAACCATATAAGCTGTTACATACAATGCAGCCACTGCTTTAAGATCACAAGGTCTAATTGCTCTAACTTCCTGAAATCATTTAGATTTAATTGTCCTTGAGGTCAATTAATTATTGGGGACGTTTTTCTGTCAGTTAGAAATGATTGGCGTTCTTTCTCTATTTTTAACATCTTACATTGTGACACAAATTTGCATGCATGAGTCTTTTTATATAAATACGCACTGGTCCACCAGTGTGTTCACGAGTACCGGTGTAGAATCCAATCTATAAAGACAATGTAAAATTCCACTGAGGAGGAATTAACTGTTTTTCTTTATGAAGGCATACATGTAGCTTGGGGTGTATCAGTGTGGAATTTGGTGTGGTAAGATGAAATACTGACCAGGGAAATTGTGCTGGGAAGAGAGAGTGGCTAGGTTCTATACAAAATCCACATTGGATGTAAAAGGATTTCAGATAATCTCAAACCTCTGGTTGTATTAGTTTTCAAAAAACTTCAGCCTGTGACTGGCTCAATATATATAATTGGAGATCATTGGGGTAGTTTTATCTCTTTACAGTGAGGGTTTTTAGTCAGTACATTGATTCAGGGGAATTTCACACTAACTTCATTGCAGTGTTAATGTAAGCCTTACTTGTGACTAATAAATAAACTTTAACTTTTTAATGGACATGTTTATGTTAGAAGATTAGATGTATCTTTTAATGAAGGGGTGTTAAGCAATTGGTTGCTACAATAGAGAACTCCAGAAAGTGAGATCAGAATGATTGAACTGATATATCAATGTTTATCCAAGTCAAATCATTGAATCCCTACTGTACAGAAGGAAGCCATTCAGCCCATTGAGTCTATGTCAACCCATCCTGACCTGGTCCTATTTCCATAATGCCACACATTTACCTGGCTAATCCAAAAGATAAAACATTGGAAAATGTCAGCAGGTCTGGCAGCATCTGTAAGGAGAGAAAAGAGCTGACGTTTTGAGTCCAGATGACCCTTTGTCAAAGCTGCTTTGACAAAGGGTCATCAGGACCCAAAATGTCAGCTCTTTTCTCTCCTTACAGATGCTGTCAGACCTGCTGAGATTTTCCAGCATTTTCTCTTTTGGTTTCAGATTTGATGGATGATATTCTTTTGGTTTCAGATTCCATAGTAATTTGTTTTTATATTGTGCTGTGGAAGCATGGCATCCTCAACTCTGAGGGATTGCATTAGAAGAAGGAAAAGACAGAGATAATGCAACAAAGCAAACTTTATTGAAAAGTCCTTCCAGGTGACATCGCCTCAAACAAAATCACCATTTGTGAAGAGTGTACCTCATTAATGGAAAATGTGCAGCAATTCTTCCTTTTTAAATTAGTTCACCTTCTCCATTCTTTCATTAGTGGGTTTTCCAGTATAATCATTCAGAATCATAGTTCATTGTTTCGTAAATTCTTAATTCTTTTTCATTTGCAGTCACTTTTTTAACTCTTCTTAAAATCCCAGATGATGTTACTGCTGGACAAACTAGATCCTCAGAGTGAAATCTGACTTTGTAGAGCGTAACATTTTCTTTTTATGAAACCACAGAGGAAAGTTATTGAGCAGATTCATAGAACTTTCTGATAAACTCAAAGCAGTTAGGCTCTATGAAGCCAGATTTCACTCTGGCAATCTGGTTTGTCCAGCAGTAACATCAGCTGGGATTTTAACAAGAGCTAAAAAAGTGACTGCAAATGAAAAAGAATTAAGAATTTACGAAACAATGAACTATGATTCTGAATGATTATACTGGAAAACCCACTAATGAAAGAATGGAGAAGATGAACTAATTTAAAAAGGAAGAATTACTGCACATTTTCCATTAATGAGGTACACTCTTCACAAAAGGTGATTTTATTTGAGATGGTGTTGTTTGGAAGGACTTTTCAATAAGGTTTGCTTTGTTGCATTATCTCTGTCTTTTCCTTCTAATGCAAAGGGTCAACTGGACCCTTTTCTCTCGTTTTAGATGCTGCCAGACCTGCTGAGATTTTCTAGTGTTTTCTGGTTTCAGATTCCAGGATCCACAGTAATTTGCTTTTACCTTGCAAATCCCCCTGACACTCGGGTCAAGTTAGCATAGCCAATTAACCTGTTTTCTTCCTGTTTCTTCCTCCCCTTGCATGAACAGCCAAATCAATTGTTCATATTTTTAAAAAAAAATTAAGATGTTTAATCCCTAATTATACTGATCAGTGAGTGGGAATCTCTCAGAATTGGTATTTCTTTTATTTTCATAATTTTCATAATGCAGACCGACATGAGGCGTCAAAGCCAGAAGTGAAACAATTGGATGAAGCCTAATCAACATTTAATCCATATAAAATAATTACATAAAGTAGAAACAAAATTAAATAGCTACCTCGAAGATCAGTGCCAAATTCCTCTCATTGGAATTGGTGATGCCCCAAAATTTCCCAAAATGTAGGGCTAACGAAAGTGATGCACGTCACCTGTTTTCCAAACCTTTATTACTAGCCCTCTAATTTATCCCCATTTCTCTTTGCTACCACATGTTCTATTCCATCTTGTATGCTGTTCTTCCAATACTACATGTAAGACACCAGCACAGACCATTTCTCCGAACAAACAAGTAATATGATTGGAAAGCCTTTCGAGGGCTAATATTTTGCCAGTTCTGTATTCTTTGAATGGATCCAATGTACAATTCAACTTGGAAAAATTAAGCAAACCCGTATGCTGTCACCTTTTCTGAATGTGCATGGATTTACCATTTGTAACTTCTGGCAGAGCAACCTTGGCCCTTTCCATCAAGTCCATAATGTATCCCTAGGTTGCAATAAATAACTTTCAGAATTCTCTCCAGCTGGTGGAAATCCAGCATTTGGTTTTCCATTGAAGCAATTATAGGAAATCTGAATTCTTGCACTTTTTCTATTTACAATTTTGCAACAAAATCGTTTATTTATTAGTGTCAGAAGCAATCTTACATTAACACTGCAATGAAGTTACTGTGAAAATCTTCTAGTTGTACTCTGGCACCTGTTTGGGTACACTGAGGGAGAATTTAGCATAGCCAATGTGCCTAAGCAACACGTCTTTAAGACTGTGAGAGGAAACCAGAGCATCCAGAGGAAATGCATACAGGCACAGGGAGAATGTGAAAACTCCACACAGACAGACACAAGCAGGGAAATGAACCAGGTCCCTGGCGCTGTGAGGCAGCACTGCCGCCTATAATTAAATGAGTTGTTAATCTTATCCATGCAATTGACTCAAATTCCCAGACTCTCTAGTATCAGATACAATATTATATCCCTTATGTAATACTTCTGAAAAAAACTAGGGTTAAACTAACCAACATTAACCATATTTCAGTCCCTCCCACTTTCCCCATGTTAACTCCACTATTTTCTGCACATGGATCTTGCTTGAATAGGACTTGCCTGAATGTAAGATGTTCCAACAGCTGTTAATGTTTGAGTGGTTATCTGAATATCCTTCAGAAAGAATACAATTTACCAACTCTGGATGAGGAAGGCATTTGTCTCAAAATACAAATCATCCTTAACTTTAAAGAGTTCGCTAAACCAAACTGATAAGGTTCCGATAGATGCCTATTTTGTTGGTGTAAGAGCTTTATCCAAACAAATTAAAATAACTGATGAATAATATTCTTTCTGGGGATAGACAATCAACAGCATTGCTCTCTGCAATGTGAAAATATTTGCCACTAACAAATAGGCTGTTTACCTGAAAGGGCGAGTGGTGTGAAGATAGAATATTGTCCTCTATACTGTCTTATCTCCAACCACCCTTAGTGGTCTGTCACATGCTGAACTTACAGTCATATAACTCAAAGATCTCATTTAAAGTTTAAAAGGTTAAGCCTCCCTTTTCCTGACAGATGTTTGATACAAGGCTTCCTACTGAAGGGCAAAAGTATAAAGAACTTTCACATTTAACATCTGGAACAGATGTAGCAATGCATTTAACAGAATTATTTTTCTGCCCAAAAATGAAATTTGCAATGGCTACGCTGTTATGCTTTTTGCGATTGTTATATTTCAGGTCGGAAACCTTAAAGTGTTTTATGGAGCCCATCTGGATCATAAGTTTTACACTTTTGAATTGGCTGTGATAAGCATGATATGTTTCACTTCAGACATGATTGAAACGATGCACTAGGGAGCTTTTATCAAACAAAGTTTATTTAAGGATATTATTAACATGAATAGTAAGAAGATTAGCAAGAACTTTTATTAATTGCTAGCAAACACAAAACAACCATGATAATATATAACCTGTAACAAATATATCTAAGCTATTTGAATCAAACAAAACTGTCCCATAGACAAAAAGAAACACTTTTCATTGGTTTTACACAACAAAGACTAATGCTTACATGGTACTGAAACTGAATCCTTTGGTTGGAGAATTGAAACTTCAACTTCTCAGCCTTTTAACTTCTAGCAGCCTCTGGATACATCCAAAATGGTTTGAAGTCAGAACAGCTTCCCAGAACACCAGGAAGGGACACTGGTCAAGCCAACAACACAGTTACTCTACCTTAGGATGAACGTCCTTGCTTTCATTGAACCAGCAGAATTTCCAATACCAGGGAGAGAGAAAAACACTTCTTTTCTGCTTGATGTCCCTTCTAAAACTAAAAACTGCAGCTAGCCAAAACAGAAAATGTAACCTTAAACTCACTACGGAAAAAAAACTGTCCAAAACATATAACCTTCTGCCCAACAATTATGGCCATAAAAGATCCCAGAGGAAAAATAAACAACCCCATTTAAATCATCGAAGGTTCAATAAAAAGACTTCTAATAGACGGCCCAGCAGCAATGAAACCAAAACAGCTTATAGCTGCAGAGAACATGATTCATAAAAAACACTTCATAAAGGTGAACTACTGTCACAGTAACAAATAGATCACTAATCCTGCCATAACATTTAGTAGCTGTTTGCCTCCCTTATGTAATACTTCTGATATCTATAAGTCGGATAAAGTGAATACAATCCTGAGCAGTTCAATTCATAGTGGTTAACATTGCTACCTCACAGTGCCAGGGACCCAGGTTTGATATCTAGCTTGGATTGCTGTCTCTGTAGAGTCTGCATGTTTTCTCTGTGTTTGAGTGTGTTTTCTTCAAGTGCTCTGGTTCCCTCCCACAGTCTGAAAAGACGTGCTTGTTAGGTGTATTAGTCATGCTAAATTCTCCCTCAGTGTACCCGAACAGTGTAATGACTAGGGGATTTTCACAGCAAGCCAATTGTAGTGTTAATGTAAGCCTACTTGTGATACTAATAAATAAACTTTAAACTTAAACGCATGTCAATACTGTTCTCATGAGTGTAGTAATCTCCCTTTTCAGTTCTTGAATCCTAATATTTTTGCATATTTCCTGAGGACAAGATTGCACGGCATATCTGGCATTATCTAATTTTCTGTGTACAGTAGTTTGTCATATGCCACTTCATGTCTCAGCTTTAACAAGTTTGGCCTGTCTACAATTCACAGTAGGACTCTGAATAAGCAACACAAAAGGATGAAGTTGCTTCCTGTCACTCTGGGTTGAAAGGGCAAATGATCCATTCCAATTTTTAAAAAAATCAGTGAATTCCTTCTGACGTTTTGAGGACTGCTTTGCATATTCCAAAACCCTTCCCTGAAGAGAAATCAAGACCCAACTCTATGCAGAAGTAAATAATAATCAAGCCACAAGGAATAATGTATACATTTGAATTTTTTTTTAAACTGAGTGTCTACAGCAGTGAGGGAGAGCTGTTTCACACCCAAAATGGGTGAATATGTGTATTCTGTTTGTTCTGATTGGTTTTCAATGATTGGTTATTCTCGATATTTAGTACCAATTTCTTAATTTGTGTGGTCCTGAGGAGGTAAACTCTTGTCTGTATGATAAAAATAATGGAACATAACAGAATGTTTTGATTTTTCAGGCTAATTACAGCCAGGATGTCATTGGTGTAAAGGCTCCATGTTGAAAGTAATATAAATGGAATACTGATTTTTGGTTGGGCTGAATGGGCTGTTTCTATTCTGTATAAATATATCTCATACTGAAATGTGTTTTTATCATTCATTATACTCAACATGACTATAATTTTTGATTTCCTAGAATCCTAGAATCCCTTCAGTGCAGGAGGAAGTCATTCGGCCCATTAAGTTTGCATCAATTCTACAACAGAGCATCCCACCCAGGCCCCATTCCCACCAATAACCCAAATCCACAAACCTTCTGACTGTAGAAGGAATCCAGAGGAATTCCAATCAGGTACAGGGAAAACGTGCACAGACAACAAATCATACAATCTCTTCAGTGCAGAAGGAGGCCATTTGGCCCATCAAGTCTGCACCAACTCTACAACAAAGCATCCCACCCAGGCCCATTCCCACCAGTACCCCAAACCCACACACCTTCAGACTGTAAGAGGAATGCAGAGGAATCCCGATCAGACATGGGGGAACATGCACAGACAGCAAATCATAGAATCCTACAGTGCAGAAAGAGGTCTTTCAGCTCATCGAGTCTGCACTGACCACAATTCTACCCAGGTCCTAACCCCATAACCCCATGTATTTACCCTAGCTTGTCTCCCTGACATAAAGGGGCAATTTAGCATGGTCAATCTGCCTGACCTGTACATCTTTCGGACTGTACATCTATAGGAAACTGGAGCACCCAGAGGAGACCCATGCAGACAAAGGGAAAATGTGCAAACTCCACATAGACAATGATCCAAACTGGGAATCAAACCAGGGTCTCTGGTGCTGTGAGGCAGCAGTGCTAACCACTGTGCCACCATGCCACCTTAAATTCTACAATGCCTTTAAGTAAAAAGATCATGCGCTGTGACAGTGAAGAGTGGAATTCAAACTCTTGGTGTTTAATGTCCGGGTTGTGTCATTGGCCATTATAGGGATTGAAATCATGACCTTGGTATTATTAGCATCATGCTGTAACCATCTGAGCTAGTTGGCCAGCAATTATTAAGTTATTATTTATTTCATGCTTTATTTCAATGAGCAAAATGTAGTTGCTGGCACCATTCGGATAAAAACCTCGAATTGGCCGTTTTTATTATAATAAATTCCTCCACATTGAGACCCGTTCCATGGATGTGCAGATTATGGGGCTATAGGAAGAGCTCTCCCTATTCAATGAATTTCCAGTTTGTTTTAATTTAGTGCTGAGTAGAAGCCAGGCACTTCTTCTTGGAAAGGAAGGGAGGAAAAATCCATCCGATGAGTCACTGGATAATTCTGGCACATCCACTGGAAAAATTGGGAGACACCCAATAGTTTGTCACCTGCTTGCCTTCCCGGCCAGAGATTGGAGGATGGAGTCAGCAGGCTTGAAGAAGAAGAAAAGATTGAAGTATGCCACATGATGAGATTGTTTTGTTCTTTCATCTGACCCATTGATCCAAAAAAATGGTCATAATGTGTTGTCTTAATTTGTTGCAAGGTATACAAACTGAATAACTGAAGAAGGCATTTGGTCGAACATATAGGCTGGGATTTTACAACCTCACTCGGGCAAGGTTCGTAAAATCCCGCCCAAGGCCAATGGAGAATTCTGTTCTGTGAGCCTCACTCATTATGATTCTGGGATGGCATGCCAGGAAAATTTCAGCCATAACCTCTGCCTTGTTGTGTTAATTCAACTGCACAGACCTCCCTTGAAGCTTTTCCCTGTCTAGTTGATGCTCTTAACTACAAAACTGAAAAATAAATATTTTTATTATGAGCTGTAAATGGTTAACATTAAGAGCACCTGATATGTAACAATGATGCAATGTCATATGACTAAAACAGATCTGGTGGGAAGCAGAAGTGTAGTTCATGTCGAGAGCCATGATGTGTCTGGATCAGTAAATAAACAAGAGCAGCCTTTACAAAGTAACAGTCTATGGTAGCATTCTTAGAGTAAGAGGCAAACCCTAAAGAAACCTCAACCAGAGCCCGAACCTGAGCTTTCATTTCACTGAAGGGACTTCATGCCAATCAGGATCCAACAATCTGCTCTGAAAACTTTGTTCACACTTTGACAGGATGTGACATATTGTACCACAACAGCTGAGACACTTTGCATCATTCTAAAGCAATCAAAGCTTTGTTAAGGAAAGTATCTACACTACATTTAAAAAATATATAGTCAACTTGCCTTATCTCCCAACATTATGTTGTCCTTAAAAAAAATTCCACGATCTGTATCAATAACTTGTCCAAAAATAATCAGTTCTACGTTGGGCCATATTGTTTCAATGTACCAAATTTTAAAATCCATTCTTTACTTTCTGTGGTATGTTGTTTACAGGCTAACGAGTGAAAACATTCCTTCCACCTACCTTCAGTAGCAAATGTAATAATAAATGAAGGAGAAAAAAGTCTTTTTTTAAGTTTATTTATTAATGTCACAAGTAGGTTTATATTAACAGTGCAATGAAGTTACTATGAAAATCCTCTTGTCACCACTCTCCGGCAACTATTCAGCTACACTGAGGGAGAATTTAGCATGGGCAATGCACCTAACCAGTACGTCTTTCTGATTGTGGGAGAAAACTGGAGCACGCAGAGGAAAACCATGCACACACTGGGAGAATACACAAACTCCACACAAACAGTGACTCAAGCCAGGAATCGAATTGGGGTCGCTTGCGCTGTGAGAAAGCAATGCTAGCCATTGTGCCAACCAGAGGTTAGATCTGATATGTTGGTTGGAGAATCGCTTAACCCTGCCTATTACTTGTGCTTATGCTGTTTGGCATGCAAATAGTGCTGTGTTATAATTCTGTATTGTAGCTTCATAAGATCACTTTTAGATATGCCTGGTATTGCTTCTGGCATGTCATCCTGCACTTTTCGTTGAATCAAGGTTGATCTCTCAGCTTGGTGGTAATGGCAGAGTAGGGGATATGTCAAGCCATGAGGTTATTGATTATGACTGAGTATGATTCTACTGCTGATGGCCCACAGCACATCACTGAATTGCTAGATTTGTTTGAAATCTATTCCATTTAGCACAGTGATAGTGCCACTTAACAATATGGAGGGTATCCTCAATGTGAAGACAGGACTTCATCTCCCTAGGATTGTGTGGTTGTCATCCATACCTATACTGTCATGGGCATATTCATCTATGGTTGCTGAGGATGGGGACAAGAGTGTGGTTCCCTCTTGTTGATTTCCCACTACCTGCCGCGGTCCCAGTCTGGCAATTATGCCCTTTGTGACTCGACAGCTTGACCTGTGATGGTAACTAACAAACTACTCTTGGTGGTGGACTTAAGTCCCCTACCTAAAGTACGTTCTGTGCCCTTATCATTCTCAGTCCTTCCTCCAAACAGTGCTCAACATGGAGGAGTACTGATTCAACATTTGAGAGGAAATGGTATGTTGTAATCAGCAGCAAGTTTTCTTGTCCATGTTTGGCATGATGCCATGAGACTTCATGGGATCCAGAGTTAGGACTACCAGAGCAACTCCCTCCTGACTGCATATCACTGTGCTGCCTCCTCTGCTGATGGAAAGCACCCTTCTTGACCTCTACATCTCTTAAGCACTTTACAGTCAATTAAATACTTCTGAAAGCGTAGTCATGCAAACTCTATTATTAGATTATTAGTTATGCTTCTGTAGCTCCATCAAGATGTAAAGTATGCAATTTAAAAATGCAAATGAGAGAAGGGCTTATCTGATGGTGTGAGAATTGGTGTGCAAATGTGTTTAACAGAGCAGGAGGGAGGGTATGGGCTGCCAGAGAGATCCTGCAAGCAGGAATTTCTCAAACTTGACTATGTCACAATGTCAACAACACCAGGGAGGTGTTGAGGATTTGACTCCATGGAGAAAAATTAATTTTCAGGGTGAGATAACTGCAGCATCTCTTGAACATTCTGTCTAGCAAAGGCAACATGACAGAAAACCCGCTCGATTAGTTGGGCTTGAGGAATATTGCCAGAGTATCTAAAATGTGTATTAAAAGTAAACTAATTTTAAAACCGAGTTCTTCAAAAAGTAGCCTTTAATACAAATAAAGATATGACATGGTGGCACTATGGTAAGTACTACTGCCTCACAGCACCAGGCAGCTGGGTTCAATTCTGGTTTGTGTGGAGTTTGCACATTCTTGTCATGTCTGCGTGGGTTTGTTCCGGGTGCTCCGGTTTCCTCCCACACTTCAAAGATGTACAAGATAAGTGGATTGGACATAGTAAATTGCCCCTTGATGTAGTTTATGGTGATTGGTAGGTTAAGTACATGCGGATAGAGCTTGGGTGGGACTGTTGTTGGAGAATTGGCGCAGGCTCGATAGGCCAAATGGCCTCCTTCTGAACTGTAGAGATTTTATGGGCCCTATTTTACCACTTTGATTTTAATGGATGGATTTGAAGCTGGGAGTGTTTCAGACCCGACTTTTAGATCCGTTTTCAGGCGCCTCCATACATACTGTGCCCAAAGAAATAGCAGCGATTCTGAATTCTGAGGGTGGGGTTTATCATGTCTGAAATACTGCAGCTCCAATTGGAGCCTTCAACTGTGAACGCGCAGTAAAAAAAATAGAAAAGCACCCCATGTCACATCGCTCCAGGGCTGGATAATGGCTCCCCTGGTCCTCACAGACATTGCTCCACCTCGACAACTTAATTCACCCCCCATCCCCTCACTACCCAGACTGATCGCAATCCCCTGCTTCTCTGCTGCAGTCCCCCCTTTCCCCCCATTGATCACACACAGAGTGACAGTGGAAGTCCCCTGCCCCTCCTTCTGCCTCCTCTCCCCCCAAGCACTCCCCCCACCAGAGAGCCATCTGACCCACCTCCCTTCTCCTTCCCACTGAGAGAGAGAGAGAGACATCTGACTCGCCTCCCTCCCTGCACCAGAGAGCCATCTGACTCTTCTCCCCAACCATCGATCTGAGTCAGGGAATCACCGGAAGCTCTGAACTTACCTCCTCAGAAGCTGGAGCACCCGAATCGGACCTTTGTCAAGCATGTCTGTTTTGTGCCGAATCTGATGGGTGAACATAATGGTAAAGGGAGAAGTGCCAGTAAATGTGGGCGTGTAGCCCATTAAGTCAATTTAAATGCATGCAAATACATTTAAATTGCCTTCGCACCCATTTTGAATGCGCTCCTGACTGTGGCCATTTTCGGCCATTAGTAAAGGGTGAACGGATGTAGTGGCGGGCGCAGATGGCGCTACTCGCCTCATGCCCGACTTTACCAAAAACAGACAAAATTTGATGGTAAAATTGAGTCCTAATATTCCAATGTCTGCAATCAAAAGGGTGAGGGCAGAATTTTCCATCCCATCTATCACAGGAATTGTAATGGGTGGGGATGGACCATGAAAAGGTCCATTGACCTCAGCTGGGAATTTCCAACCTTAGGGTGAGTGCAGCTGTAAAATCCCACTCCAGATTTGCAACCTAACGTTCATTGGCACTTCTGTCTTTTATCACAATTAAAATTCATTGTGTGTTGATTACTGTTAAAAAAAACCTCTAGCCCAGGAGATATAAATTGCAATCCAACATTTTATTGCTTGTAATCCATTCTTTGGGTGGGTCAACTTTATTCATTCTCAGTTGTTTTGTTAAACAACACAATGAGCTCTGCAATGTGACACAAAAAATGGAAATACCAAATGTTGGTAGGAAGTGTTTTCAAGGAAGGGAGGAACTAAAGGACAACTATGCATGAAGTGTGTTGGTGTTTACCACGGATGCATTGATTATACTTAGTCACGTGCTGTAAAGCTGTACATTGCAGTTTTCAAGTTCAGGTTTTATAGTTTCTTGAATGGTGCATCATCTTATTGTCAACAGCTGTGTGCTGTAATTGCAGGAAGTCATTTAACAGTATTTCGTCAGGAAAAATGTGTATGTCCAGCTTCTTATAACGATGTACTCTGCAAACATGGCTCCATTTTTTAGATTGTTGTCAGTTAATTTATAGGACTTTAGCATCCCTTGACTTCAGAGTTCCTGGTCATTATATAATGACCATTCTGGAATATACATCTCTAACTCTCTAATGAGGACAGTAGGATCATGCAAAGCTGTGAATACACTAAATGGTGAATAACTTGTCAGTGTTAATGTCCAGCAGCACATTTGAATGCTTGCTTGGAAAAATAACTATATGATTGTGAATGTAGTTCAGTTCATCATGCAAACCAGCCTGCCATCCACTGACATTGGGCAGCACAGTGGCACAGTAGTTAGCACTGCTATCTCACAGCACCAGGGACCTGGGTTCGATTTTGAGTTTGGGTCGCTGTCTGTGCGGAGTTTGCATATTCTCCCTGCGTCTGTGTGGATTTCTTCTGGGTGCTCTGGTTTCCTCCTAGAGTCCAAAGGTTTGTGTGTTAGGTAGATTAGCTATGCTAAATTGGGGGACTTGATAGATTAAATGCAAGGGGTTATGGGGATAGGGTCTGGAAGGGATTGTGGTCGGTGCAGACTCGATGGGCTGAATATCCTCTCTGCACTGTAGGATACTATGATTCTATGATTCTCTGACTCCCTCTACACTTCCTGCTGCCTTGGAAAATCAGCCAGCATAATCAAGAACCCCATGCATCCAGGAATTCTTTCTTCCACCTTCTTTTGTTGGGAAAAAGATATAGAAGTCTGAGGTCACATACCAACAGACTTAAGAACAGATTCTCCCCTGCTGCTGTTAGGCTTTTGAATGGACTTACCTTGTTGAATTGATTTTTCTCTACACCCTAGCTATGACTGTAACACTGCATTCTGCAACTTCTTTCCTTCTGTATGAACTGTATGCTTTGCCTGTACAGCGTGCAAGAAATAATACTTTTCACTGTTTCCCAGTAAATGTGACAATAATAAATCGAACCAAGTCCAAAGTGCAGCTACTCCATACATAGAATCCCTACAGTGCAAAAGCACTCCATTCAGGCCATCGAGTCTGCACTGACTCTCTGACAGAGCAGCTCACATAGGTTCATCCCCTGCCCTGTAACTCTCCGCATTTGTCCCACTAACCCTTCTCTAGCCTACATATCTTGAGACACTAAGAGACAATTTAGCATAGCCAATTCTGCTAACTTGCACATTTTTGGACTGTGGGACGAAACCAGTGCACTTGAAGGAAATCCACACAGACACAGGAAGAATGTGCAATCTCCAGTCAGTCACTCAAGGGTCCCTGGTGCTGTGAGGCAGCAGTGCTAATCATTGTGCCACCCATACAATTTAAATTTCTCAATTCTGGTTGGATGTTTTGCTGGAGATTTTATCTTGTGATGCATAAATGTCCTGTCTGTAATAAGTCTGTGGAGGCAGAAGTCCCTTCTCCAAAATTGCATTACTTACAAACTCTAACAGCAGTATAATAGTTAGCAGTGCCAATAGTTAGTAGTCTACCTCCACGGATGTCAGAGGAACTGACTCTCCAGTTAAGTACAAGGCAAAGACTTCCTGATTGACCCATCAATTGGATCCTTAATCAGAGATGTCATACTCTAATAGACCAACCTCAGTGGCCTGATTGAAATCATTACACTGTCCACTCAAACAGGCTTTATTACATTGAATAAACAAGTATGAAAGCTAAAATAAACTCACCTTTTTAAATATCGCTGCAATCTCTCTCACTGGGAATTAACCTTTTACTGTAGACTCCAGAACAATCTTGGAACACTGACAAGCCTATCACAGTGTTAAAACGTTACTATGCCTTCCTTTTATGAGGGATAAAGTGAGGGGAAGAAGATATATAAAGCACTTTCTCCTTGGCCACTACAAGTTTCGAAGCGTTTTACAGCCAGTGAAGTACTTTTGAAATATATTCACTGCTGCAATGTAGAAACAGAGTAGCAATTTGCATATTAAATTCAAACAGCATGAAGGTTTTTGTAAGGAATTAATTAAAGGCAAGTCTTTACGGTCATGGTGGACTCAATTACTTGGACTTGAACAGAAATAATACTTTTTGTTAGTTTCTGTTCAAAGCAGTCATTGGCCATTAACCTTACAGTTAAAACCACAAACTTATGAGTGGGGTAGTGGTGAAGGGGGAAGGGGACTACAATGAATACCAAATATTGCTCCTGTTCCAAATGGCAACGTGGGTTATACTGGCTCTACAGTGGGATAAATGGTCCATTTTAACCATATGGTGCACCCAATGTTAAAAAAATGGTGTGAAGAATTGCTTACTTATGAAATTGCAGAGAAAATTTAGATCATGAAAGCATTGATAAAATAGATGCTTGAAAATCTTCACTAGAAGGACAGAAGTTGGGTGTTGGAGTTGGGAATTGGTTTGTTTATTGACATTGAGGATTCAGACGTCAGATTTACATGGATGAACAGACAATTTTGCCTTGGCCATGCATAATATGCACCTAGCCTTTGCAATACTTCAGTCAAAGTTAGTCTTTATTGACAAAGTAGTGAACCAATTCAACACAAGCTGAAGGAGCGGTTTTCACCCAAATTTCATAAAATCATGTTGTACAATCATAGAATCCCTACAGTACAGAAGAAACCATTTGGCCCATCGGGTCTCCACTGTATCTCTGGCAGAATGTCTTATCCACGCCCTCTCCCATAAACCCACACATTTACAATGGTCAACCTACCTAACCTACACGTCCTTTGGATGCTAGGGGCAATTTAGGATGGCTCATCCATCTTATCTGCACATCACTGTGAGTAAACCAGAGCACCTGGAGGAAACCCACACAGACACAAGGAGAACACGCAAACTCCACTGTCACCCAAGGCCGGAATCAAACTCGGGTGCCTTGAGCTGTGAGGCAGCAGTGCTAACTACTGTACTCCTGTCCCCAGTAAAATGTGGTTAATCAGTCAAACACGACATGTGACATGCAGACAAGTTTCTTGGGATGGTAACATGATCTGACTGGCCCGTCATGTTTCACTCGAGACAAATCATTCACTCTGGCTGACTTGGGGACCGACATATGTGAAGAATTTCTCAGCTTCCCATCTGGCTAGACTTGGAAATTGGAGCCAGTCAGTTTAGTTTTGGCAGCAGACTTGTATATGAAATAAATCTTGGCTTTTTGATAATATCTTTCAAAAATGTAAGGAAGTGCTGAAAATGACTGAGAGCAAAATGTGGTCCTTATTTAAGCATTAGAAATAGGAATAATGTAAAAGAAACACCACTGAAATGCTACATTTCTATTAAATCTACATTATCAGTCAGAATATATCCAGAAAAGTTGGGTCCAATTCTCCCACTGTGACCCGCGACTTCTCTGGGTTGGGAAACCCACTTGTCGGCCATTTTGCAGGCTCCCCACGGGTTTTCATGACCTGCATGCATCTCCCAACTGGAAGAAAATGGTGCCACACCTGGTTCACCAGCAGGAAGTGAGGTAAGTCATTTGAATATGTTTTAAATAAAATTTGAATATGTTTGAAATGCAACTATCGGGTTCGGCATGGAACTTGCCAAACCCAATAGCATCTTCCACCCCATCAGGAGTACTTTATTCTGGTGGGTTTAGGGTAGCTCCCCACATTCTGGCAGGAGACACTGCTGAAGCGAAGGCAGCAGGAGGGGTGGTGCTCTCTGGGCATGGACACCCTGGGCAGTGCCAGCCTGTGCTCTGGCACTGCCCAAGGGGCAAAGTACTCATGCCCTGCAGCACCTACGCTCTGCCTACCAGGCATTGGGCAGTGCCAAAGGGGCTTATTGTGGGTGGAGCCTAGGGATGATTGGTAGGGGCAGGGGATCCCGCTGCCACTCTGCATTGGGACTGGTCTGGGCTGGAGGGAGGCCAGCGATCAGGTGGGCTAGTGGGGTGGGGTGTTTCTGACCCCAGAGGCAGTCAGTAGAGGGGGGAAGGTCTGTCAGGGTGAGAGGGGTGGAGGGATCACCACTGTTGGGGGTGTGGGCTGGCCATTGGGGCACTCCAGGGTGAGGTCAGAGCTGGCCTGGGAATTGTTGTGGGGGCCACAAACGGGCCCTGGAGAGGGGGTTGCTGAAGGGGCAGCACTGTGGGTGTCCCATGCTAGCCAGTGACTGAGCCCTAATTTGAACCCCCCTCTCTCCTCTTCCCGAGGTTTAATGATATTCACGACTGGGACCTCTGCAGTGCACAGAACGGGGAGATTCAGGTCTGAGGCTTCACTGAAAAAACATTGTGATCTAGAACAGCTTTCCCACCAATTCAGCACTTTCGGGAGAATCGCCCTATCAATGTTTTGGAACAGTAGAAATAAAAACATTTTGATGTGTTACCATGCATAACATACACTTGTGAAAAATTTTTAAGGGAAAAATGCATTATATTCAGAAAATTATAGTTGTAATGTTAAAATACAGAATACAAGTAAAGGTTGTGTTGGATATATAGACAGGCTTGTTGCTATTGAAATGAAAGGGGCATATTTTCAAGATAAATCTGGTCCATGATTACAACTGTGCCAAAACTAGTTATCAGAGTTGTCAACAAGAAGTTAGTGCCAAGCTCTTGGCAACTTCACTTTCTGAACAGATGTATATTCACCTTTTTTGACATCCGACGTTTTTGAAACTTTGCTGTCTTGATAGTCTGCTGATACAGGATGTCGTAGAGAACAACACGGTTTGATCTGTAAATAAAAGTCAAGTACAACAGGTGCTGTGATCTTGAGTTTAAAATCAAAGTGATGGAAATACTCAGCAGGTCAGCAGCAGATGTGGAGAGAGAGAGAGAAACCAAGTTAACGTTTGGAGTCGAATATGACTTCTTCAGATCACTGAAATTCCAAAGAAGTGTAATATTCAACTCGAAACATTGACACTCACATGTGCTGTCAGACCTGAGTATTTCCAGCATTTGCTCTTTTCAGTTACGTCTTTGTATGTTGCAAGAGTGAAATACACTCATGATTTGGATGGTATAAACAGGAAGAAGGAAGTTCAACTGTTCAGGACATGACCTGAACACAAGATTATTTCAGCCTCTAACATGATTTTCTATTTTTTAAAAGAAATCATACTTGTAGCTTTTCTTTTTACCCCTTGTTCCTCAACCTTTCTTTTGAGATTTGCATCTTTCATTATTGCTGGCAAGTTTTCTTTATAACCATTAACTGCCACCACTTGAATTGCCAAGTCTGATTATTTTTTCAGTTTTAGCTTCATGGAGCAGGAACATAAGAACTCAAGAAATAGGAAGTATTTTGAAGGCATCTTGAAAATAGATTGAAATAGTTTAATATGAAAGCAAAATATATTTTGACGCGAGGTGAAAGCGAAGAAAAATGCATGTTCCGTTTTGCTTCTTTGTACATTGAATTGTGTCCCAAGGATGTACAAAACTATTTCAGTAGAAATTCATTTTTCACTCAGTGTCATGTAAAGACTATCTTTTGATGATGCTAAATGACTTGCCAAGATGTAGATTGGGGTATTTCCATTTGACACCCAAACATGTAGGGCTCTATTTTACCATTTTGATTCTAAGTGCTGAGTGGGTTTGAAACTGGGAATGTTTCAGATCCGACTTTTAGACCCGTTCTCAGGTGTCCCCACATACACTCTGCCTGCAAAAATATCAGCGAGTTCGAATTGCATTGCAGAAGCCTGTAAGCAGGGCTTAATGTGCCCGAAATCCTGCAGCTCCTATTGGTGCTTCCAACTGTGCATGTGCAGGTAAAAAAAATTGAGTGCAGTTCCCCTGTCACATTATTCCTGGACCGGATAATGCCTATCCGTGGCCCCCACAGACATTTCCCCACCCCATAACATTACTGACCACCTTATCCCCCACCAGACCACCTTATCCCTCCATCAACCAGACCGATTGTGGGGCCGTTCCCTCTTCCCCCCATCGATCTCAGGCAGACTGATAGTGGACCGTTTTCTTCCCCCTGACTAATCACAAACAGAATGGCAATGGACCCCCTTTCTCCCTCACTGATCTCAGACAGCTTGGCAGCAGACCCCCCCACCCCCCCCCCCCCCCCTCACCTCTCCCCCCCCCACCCCTCTCAAGCAGAGGACCATCGGATGCTTGACACTTACCTCCTCATGAACTGGAGCGCCCGAATCAGGCTTTTGTAGAGCATGTCTGTTTTGCACCGATTCTGGATGGACAAACGTGCTGGTAAAGGGGGGGAGAACCGGTAAGATTGGGCGTGCAGTCCATTAAGTCAATCTAAATGCATGCAAATGCATTTAAATGGCTGTCACGTCTATTTCAGGCACAGTCCCAATCGCAGCCATTTTCCAGCCTCGGTAAAGGGGGAATCAGTGCGGGGGCGGGCGTGGATTGCGCTATTCACCTCACATTCGACTTTACCAAGTTTTCGTGCCCAAAAATGGGCAAAACTTGATGGTAGAATTAGGCTCATAAGTTACAGCATCTCCATAGGAACAGGATGTTCTCAGGATGTTGAAGGCCTATGTAATAATAAAATCAATGAAAGTAATGATGGAAGCTCCAAGAACAGTAAATTCATTGCACTTTACACATTTGCAGTATAAATTCAAGAGCATTTTAAACTACTGCAGCTTTATTTATACAATTATAGCCATTAACTTAATATATTAAAAACTGTATAAGTCGTGGTTACAAAACATAATGCTCTAAAATTGTCCTTTTTGAGGAAGTTTAAAAATCAACTCCTATTATTTTAATTTATCTGCAACTATACAAAGGCACAGAGTCTTTCAGATTTGAAACTCAACCAATCCAATTGACCAAAAGAAACAAATTCAGTTATTTTTAGTCATCCTTCTTTTTTTTCCTTAATTATTCATCACTAAATTTCAAACTAAGATTAGGTACGTGGACTTTAAAATTGCATATTTTAACTTCACACAACTAAATTTAACTCCATTTTCCATTTGTCTTTGGCTGACTTCATCTAATGTTTTGACTTGAGGTTCTCAGATTCTTAAGAAATCTGAGTAAACCATGCAATGACAAATCTGTTGTAATCACTTCCTTCCTGCTTATTCCAGCAGTACGTCTATTTAATGCATCTTTTCTCATGCTTTACTAGACTTTAGGTCTGACGTATGTAAACTGACTTTTATGTCACGTGATCTTTGCCTTTTTTGCATTGTGTCCCATTATTTTCTGGTTCTCCTTCAAATTCCAGGATATCCAAATGCATCGAGGATCATTCTCTCATTCCGACCCGCTAATTTTTTGGCGGGGCGGCCTGGGAGAATCTCACGTGTGCTGATTCACACATACCTTCCTGATGCCCGCGCATCTCCCAACGATGGATATCCAGCATGGTCAGGACTTCCCTGGAAACAGGCCCAAATAGCTGGTAAATCATTTAAATCTTATTTTAATATCATGTGAATGTGATTATCGGGCCCAGGACTGAATTCTCTGGGCCCAATAACATCTCCCACCCCACCAATACAATTTCACTTCAGTGGGGAATGGAACAGCTCCCACTTTTAGGGAATTAGTGGGAGATTCTGCTGGAGTGGAAGGGGGGGCAATTGGAGTGCCCCAGGGGATCGGGTGATAGGGATGGTGCTGCCTGAGCAAAGGCACCTGGCAATGCCAGTCAGTGCCCCCGGCACTGCCAAGAGGGCAAAGTGCCCAGGCCCAGGGGCACTTTGACGCTACCTGCTGGGCATGGGGTAGTGCCAAGGGGATGGGGCCTAGGAATAGAGCTTGGGTGTGGAGCTTAGGGACGATCAGTGGAGGTGGGGGAATCCTGCTACATTGGGATCAGTCAGGGCTGGAGGGAGGCCAGTGATCAGGGCGGGCTGAGGAGGAGTGGCCTGCTGGGATGGTCTGTCTCCTTTTGGGGGAGGGGTCTGACTCCCATGGAACAGGGCTTATCTGCAGGGAGTGCTGCAGGCAGAGGGTACCTGGAGATTGGGACACCCTGGGAAGGGGAGGTTGGGACTGGCCTGGGAATGGTTGTGGGGGCTATGATTGGGCCGTGGGGATGTCCGGGTTGGGAGGTCCTGTAGTGGCCAGCGATCGAGCTGACCAGCAAAGTGCAGGTTGATCACGACCACTGTGTATGCACCGAGTTCCAGAATTGTCAGACTCTGAAATGAATAGGCTCCACTCCCTGGATCTTTAATAACATTCACGATTGTGACTTCTGCAGTGCACAGAACATGGGAGATAGGAGTCTGACTGAAAAAAAATCATGATTTACACCTGTTTTGCCACAAATTCAACATATAAAACCTTTTTAGGAGAATCACCCCCTTGTTTCTATCCATTGGATCATTAGAATCACAGAAACCCTACAGTGCAGAAAGAGGCCATTTGGCCCATCCAGTCTGCACTGAGCACAATCCCACCCAGGCCATATCCCCACATCACTACAGATTCACCTGCTAATCCCTCTAACCTATGCATCTCAGGACAGTAAGGTGCAATTTTTTTTGTAGCACGACCAATCAACCTAACCTGCACATCTTTGGACTGTGGAGGAAGCCGGAGCACCCAGAGGAAACCCATGCAGGCATGAGGAGAATGTGCAAGTCCACAGTGACCCAAGCCAGAAATCGAACCCACGAACCTGCAGCTGTGAAGCAGCAGCACTAACCACTATGCCACTATGTTTCATATATTTTGGATTTTTCTGTGCATTTTCTTTCTTTCTGTAATGAAGGCCATTTCCACAAGGATGAATACATATGACTGAGAATGCTAACCGCTGAAGAACAGAACCTATAGTAACACCTGTTACCCCATCTCCCCCACACGTCGTCACCATATCTGATAGGTCGTTCAATAATTCTGGGGATTTTGCCTCCACGTTATAAAGTTAGATCAAGCACACTGAGTATCAGTAGTTAAACGGGTTCACATAATCAAACACGGAACAATTGAACTCTCCAACCCCTCCTGGAAGTCTGCTCCAAATGTGAATGTACAATATATCTAGCCAAATAGACAGACATTCAGATATCAAGTTTTGGACTTTTATATGAATGTAGCAAAATATGGGTGGCACGGTGGCGTAGTGGTTAGCACTCCTGCCTCACAATGCCAGAGACTCGAGTTCAATTCTGGCCTCAGGTGACTGTCCATGGAGTTTGCACATTTTCGCCGTGTCGGTGTAGGTTTTCTCCAGGCGCTCTGTTTCCTCACACAGTCCAAAGACATGCAGGTTGTGTGGATTGACCATAATAAATTGCCCCTTAGTGTCAGGAGGATTAAATATGTGGGATTATGGGGACTAGGGCTTGGATACGATTGATGTCGGTGTGAGCTCAATGGCCGAGTGGCCTCTTTTTGCAGTGTAGGAATTCTATGATTGTATATTGAGTACTTCTAAGTTGCATCCTAAACTAAAGAGTGCATTCCAATTTTCAAAACCCCGAGCCCAGACAACAATTACGTTGACCTGCCTGACTTAACCTTAACAATTAAAGTTTTTGACCTTAAGTGCATCGTAATCTGTTTTAACAGCAAAATAATTCATAGTATGTTATAACCTATAAAACATCACCTTGACAAACCAAAAGCAGCACCATGGGTAATGCACTGAAGTGACATGTTAACCTTTGTGTACGTTTTGCAACATTTTCTAAAAATATCTCTTTTATTGTTTGCCTCAAGCAAAACACCAGCAAGTTGTAACTTGAAAGTGTGACAAATCCCAAAGATAAAAGTACTTGCCTTTAAACTGGAGGCTGGAAACTACTGTTTCCAATAGGCCTTGGGGTGTTCCACACATGCACCTGCCATGGAATAGCCACATGGGTATGTTTGTGCTTTTTATTTGAATTTCGATCTCTGGGCATGAACTAGCTGAACAATGACTGCACATGTGCAATTGGTGCATATTTACATCCACCCTTCCCAATTCCCATAACATTGCGCATTTACCATGGCTAATCCACCTAACCAGCACATCAGGCAGCTATGACTCTCACCAACTTTTACTGATACACCACAGAAAGCATTCTTTCTGGTTGTATCACACTTGTGTATGGCTCTTGCTTTGCCCAAGACCATAAGGAACTACAAAAGGTCATGAATGTAGACCAATTGGTCAAACTAGTCCTGATCCATTGACTCTATCTACCCACTGCCTCTGCAAAGTAGCCAACATAATTAAGGACCCCACACACTTCGGACATTCTCTCTTCCACCTCCTTCCATGGGGAAGAAGATGCAAAAGAAGATAACTCAAGAACAGCTTCTTCCCTGCTGCTGTCAGACTTTAGAATGGACTTACCTTGCATTAAGTTGATCTTTCTTACACCCTAACTATGGCTGTAACACTGCATTCTGCATCCCCTTGTTCTCTATGGATGATGTGTTTTGTGTTAATACATGTGACAATAATAAATCAAATCAAATCAAATCAAATCTTTGGACTATAGGAGGAAACCGAAGATCTGGAGGTAACCCATGCAGACAGGGGAAGAATGTATAAACTCCACACAGACAGTGACCCAAGGCCAGAATTGAACCCAGCTCCCCGGTGCTGTGAGAAAGCAATAATAACTACTGTGCCTCCAGAACTTAGAAGACCCAAGGAGGCAGCCAAAGGCGGCGCCTTCTAGCTGCAAGCCTTTGGAGCAGTCGTGGTGTGCTTGGCACAGTCAACCTTTTGCAAATGTTCATAGAGAATGATGCTTGAGCGTACTTGAAGATCCATCAGAAGATATGTTTACAACTTTAGCACTAGATCCTTACAAAGATTTTTGAGTGGAAGCTTGAGAATGAATCCCAAAGCAAGTTCTTCCAAAAAGGAGATTGAAAATGCACTGAGAAAGACAGAGTTTCAGTGAGATTTATTGGCTCACAGTATTACAAGTGGCTGGAGGATTATTGAGAAGCCCACAGACTCTGCTTTGGTGGCATCTGTCACATGATTTTTGAGTGTAGTGTTCCAATCACAATTTGCCTATTGCTCTCCATGTACCCCATAATTACTGTGAATTTTAAAGCATAAAATAGTTATTATAAGTTGTGTCATCTTTACAAACTTGTGTGTATCTATAAAGATACAGCTGCAGTGAAGGAATTGCCTGATTTGACTCATTTAATGCTTGTAGGAAATCGTTCCACGTTTTCCATCTAATGTAATATAGCTCACTTTTATTGTTTAATAATTTTTTTATGTTTTTAAAAGTTCATCAGAAGACTTCTATGAATCTGTTTAGTAACTTTCCTCTGTTGTTTCATTAAAAGGAAATGTTAGGCTCTATGATGCCAGATTTCACTCTGGGAATCTGGTTTTCCAGCTGTATCGTCAGCTGGGATTTTAACAAGAGCTAAAAAAGTGACTACGAATGAAAGAGAATTAAGAATTTATGAAACAATGAACTATGATTCTGAATGATCGCACTGGAAAACCCGCCAATGAAAGAATGAAGAAGGTGAACTAATTTAAAAAGGGAGAATTGCTGCACATTGTCCACTAATGAGACTCTTTACAAAAGGTGATTTTATTTGATGTGGCGTCGCCTGGAAGGACTTTTCAATAAATTTGCTTTGTTGCATTAGTTCTATCTTTTCTTTCTTCTAATGCAGTGCCTTGGAATTGAGGATGTTATGCTTTCACAGCACTGTGGTACAATGGTTAGCATTGCTGCCTCGCAGCACCAGGGACTCGGTTCCATTCCTGGCTTGGGTCACCGTCTGTGTGGAGTTTGCATGCTCTCCCCGTGTCTGCATTTCCTCCTACAGTCTGAAAGGTATGCCGGTTAGGTGTAGTGGCCTAAATTCTCCCTCAGTATACCAAACAGGCACCGGAGTGTGGCAACGAAGGATTTTCTCAGTAACTTCATTACAGTGTTAATGTAAGCCTGCTTGTGATACTAATACACAAACTTTAAAACTTTAAACTTAATGAGTGACCTGTAGTCTCTGTCACCGGTGGGGCTGACAGTGATTGGAGCATGTGGGTGGGGTGCCCAGTTTGCCACATGCTCCTTATACTGTCGAAGCTTGGCTCCAGCTTGTTCTTGGTGGTGAAAGTCAACGTTCATCTCCTTCCTAAATGCATTTCTTCCATTTGGCCAGGGATTCCCAGATGCTTTGAAGGTGTCCATGAAGTGTTTTCTCTGCCCTCCAGGAACTTGCTTTCCATGTTGAAGCTCCAAGTAATTTGCTTCTTCATTGGATAGAAAGTCTGCCTTCTTTTGTTCAATCTCCAAACCTTTTAGTTTAACAGCTTGGTCTACCTTGGATGCTTTATCTATTTATTATTGGGTACGGCCAAAATATTAATTGCTGCACTTTAGGTTTTCTGTCATAATGGATTTTGAACACAATTAAAATACTGCAAATATGGTGATATCAATTTTATGTATTTTGAATACATAAAGGTGGCACAGTGGTCAGCACTGCTGTCTCACAGCGCCAGGGACTTGGGCTCAATTCCCAGCTTGGGTCACTGTCTGTGGAGAGTTTGCACATTCTCCCCATGTCTGCTGGTGCTCCTGTTTCCTCCCATACTCCAAAGATGTACGGGTTAGATTGACTGGCTATGCTAAATTAACCCTTAGTGTCAATGGGTTAGCAGGGTAAATAAGAGGGTCTAGGGATAGCGCCTAGGAGGGATTGTGATCAGTGGAGACTCAATGGGCCAAATGGCCTATCTCTGCACTGGACCAAAACTACTTTCAAAGAAAGTCCTGACAACACTATAGAACATAAGTTCTCAAATACTTCCCATTGCTGCCTTGGACTGCCATTGACGAACAAACTTGTCTAAGCTGCAAAAATACCTGCTTCTTCTTAAAAATGTGCATATTGCATTCAATGTGTTGTGAAAGAGATGAATTTTCTGAAGTCATAATTAATGCCTTAGAGATGGTTAAGGGTGATTAAGCATTAATATCACACTAACGAGCTTGCTTGAATATTCCGGTGCATGTGCTGCTGTGACATTCGTATTTGTTAAGGGAAAGTCAAACTCACGAAAATGAGCCAAAAAAGTAAAGGCTTTGCCAGAATCTTACTGTTCAGTATCTTGCTCCCCAATTAAAATGAGTGAGAAAGAAGGCAGGCATGGTGCTATTTAAGTGAGTATCTTGGGAATTGAGTTCAAAGCCAAACGCTGATGGGCTGGAAGTCCATCTTTACCGGCTGTGAGGACCCTGAATGAGATGGATTTGGGAAAACTTGACTCAAATCCTTCCCAATGCAATGCTGCCTGTAATTCAGTCCAACTTGGAATTGGATTTGTGCAGAATACAGGTATTAAGCAAATCATCCATTTTCGAGCAGAGAATAATGTTCTGAGTGACCTAAAAGGAAGAAAAAGTAACAAAGATAATGCATTTAAACTGCAGCTACTTACTGTGGTGAGAATTGTGCTTGTGTCACGTGACGGGGAGGGATTGTATGATATTTCAATGATATATGAAAATGCTTATTCTGTGCTTAGATTTTCTCTGATTAGAATGTTTTCCACAGATCATAATTTAGCTTTATTTGCAGTTCCACTGCACTGCTTTCAACTAAACAGAATGCAATTGTGTAGATTTTAAAATTCTGACTTGCTTTGCCCATTTCAGCCACTTGAAGTCCGTCTAACAATGAGGCTGAGTGATATTGTTCAGCATCACTGCTTCCCCTGTTGAAGCAGTTGCAAATTATATTCATGATCATATTCTGCAAATGTGGCTGAATAATTGTTTGAAATGTTAACTTGACTGTAATATCTCTTAAAATATTGAAAATATAATTCAGCAATAGACAACTGACTTCCTATCTGCCTCAAACTGATGCCCAGACACATTTCCCCATAATCAATAAGGCTCAGCACACACAGGTATCCTTTCCCCTAAAGACATGTTGATTCTTTCTTCTACATGGCAGATGGAGAATTATCCTCCATCCACCAGAGCAGGAACTACACAGATACATCTCTTCCAGCCTCTGACTAAACACCAAGCCCCTCTTCCCTACATCAGGTGCACAAACCATGCACCACACTGTTGGCATTATAATGCATAACCATCAAGAGATTTGTAAGTATTCCACATTTCATAGAGTCAGAGAATCCCTACACTGTGAAAGGAGAACATTCGGCCCATCGACCCTGCACTGACAGCTATCCCACACAGGCCTTATCCCCATAACCCATTGTATTTACCCTGCTAATCCCCCTGACACTAAGGGACAATTTAATATGGCCAATCAATCTGACCCACACATCTTTGGAGTGAGGGAGAAAACTAGACCACTCGGATGAAACCCACACAGACATGGAGAGAACACGCAAATTTTACACAGTCACCCGAGGTCAGAATTGAACCCGAGTCCCTGGCACTGTGAGGCAGCAGTATTAACCATTGTACCAACATGCCATCCCAGCACAGTTCATCACAATAAATGAACACATACCTACTTGCTTCTCCACTAAAAATTTGTTCCTTACCCTATATATTAATAAACCTCATTTGTAAAATTACAGAGGAGACAGTGGTACAGAGATGTTATTACTTGAATAGTAATCCAGAGACTCAGAACAAAGTCTGGGAAACAGGGTTCAAATCCTGAAAAGGCTGATGGTGAAATCTGAATTCAATAAAAATCTGGAATTAAAAGTCTAATGATGACCATGAAGTTAGTATGAATTGTTGTAAATACCTACCTAGTTCACTAATGTCCTTTATGGAACGAAATCTGCCCTCCTTACACAGTCTAGCCTATATAAAGTAAGAGAACCTTGGTGTACGAAAAAAGTTGATTTGCTGGTTAAAAGGAAAAAGGAGGCTTATGTCAGGATGAGGATTGAAGGCTCAGTTAGTGCAATGGATAGCTATAGATTAGCCAGGAGGGAGCTAAAGAGTGAATTGAGGAGAGCTAAGAGGGGACACGAGAAGACTTTGGCTGATAGGATTAAGGAGAATCCTAAAGCTTTCTTTAGATATGTTAAGAATAGAAGATTGGTTAGGGCAAGATTAGGGCCAGTCATAGACAGCAGTGGGAAGTTGTGCGTGGAGCCTGAGGAGATTGGAGAGGTACTGAATAAATATTTCTCTTCGGTATTCACGCAGGGTGATGTAAATGTAGTTATGGAGAACACTGAGGTACAGGGTTGCAAACTGGAAAGTATTGAAGTAGATAGGGAGGATGTGCTAGATATTCTCGAGGGTTTGAAGTTGGATAAGTCCCCTGGGCTGGACGGGATTTACCCTAGGATTCTCTGGGAGGCAAGAGAGGAGATTGCAGAGCCTCTGGCTCTGATCTTCAGGTCGTCGTTGGTTACGGGTGTGGTTCCGGAGGACTGGAGGATAGCGAATGTGGTCCCGTTGTTCAAGAAGGGAAGAGAGACCTTCCAGGGAATTATAGGCCAGTGAGTCTTACTTCTGTTGTGGGCAAAGTATTGGAGAGAATAATTAGGGATAGGATTTATAGTTATTTAGAGAGTAATGAATTGATTGGAGATAGTCAGCATGGTTTTGTGAAGGGTAGGTCGTGCCTTACTAACCTCATTGAGTTTTTTGAAAAAGTGACTAAGGAGGTGGATGGGGGTAAGGCGGTTGATGTGGTATATATGGACTTTAGTAAGGCGTTTGATAAGGTGGCCCATGGAAGACTTCTGCAGAAAATGCAGATGTATGGGATAGAGGGTGATTTAGCTAATTGGGTTAGGAATTGGCTAGCAGATAGAAGACAGAGGGTGGTGGTTGATGGGAGATATTCATCGTGGAGTTCGGTGACAAGTGGTGTACCTCAGGGGTCTGTTTTGGGGCCCCTGCTGTTTGTAATTTTTATAAATGATCTGGATGAGGGTATTGAAGGATGGATTAGTAAATTTGCAGATGACACTAAAGTCGGTGGAGTGGTAGATAGTGAAGAGGGGTGTTATAGTTTGCAGAGAGACTTGGACAAGTTGCAGAGCTGGGCCGAGAGGTGGCAAATGGAGTTTAATGTGGAAAAGTGTGAGGTAACGCACTATGGCAGAAATAATAAATGTGTGGAGTATAGGGGCAAATGGTAGGATTCTCAGTAGTCTATATGAACAGAGGGATCTTGGTGTGTATGTGCATAGATCCCTGAAAGTAGGCAGTCAAGTCGAGAAGGTTGTTAAGAAGGCATATGGAGTCTTAGCTTTTATTGGTAGGGGATTGAATTTCGGAGCCGCAACGTCATGTTGCAACTGTACAAAACTCTAGTGCGGCCGCACTTGGAGTATTGTGTGCAGTTCTGGTCCCCACATTATAAGAAAGATGTGGAGGCATTGGAGAGGGTACAGAGGAGGTTTACCAGGATGTTGCCTGGTATGGAGGGCAGGTCTTATGAAGAGAGGCTGAGGGATTTGAGGTTGTTTTCGTTAGAAAGGAGGCGGCTAAGAGGGGACCTTATCGAAACATATAAGATGATTAGAGGTTTAGATAGGGTGGACAGTGATAGCCTTTTTCCTAGGATGGAGAAAGCTAGCACGAGGGGACACAGCTTTAAATTAAGGGGTGATAGTTATAGGACGGATATCAGAGGTAGGTTCTTTACCCAAAGGGTGGTTCGGGAGTGGAATGCCCTTCCTGCAGCAGTTGTAGATGTGCCAAGTTTGGTGGCGTTTAAGAGGTTAGTTGGTAAGTACATGGAAGAGAAGGGAATGGTTTAGTTTGGAGGGGCATTGCTTTTTATATTGGTCGGCGCAACATCGAAGGCCGAAGGGCCTGTTCTGTGCTGTAATGTTCTATGTTCTATGTTCTATATGTGACTTAAGACTCTCAGCAATGTGCTTGACTCTTAAATATCTTCTGAAATGGAACATAGTTAAGGATGAGAATAAATGTTGGCCTTGTCTGCGACACTCCCATTCCGTATGATGAATAAAAAGAATTCATACTTGCTCAGTGGACCTAATTAATATACAAAAACAATAAAACAATGACAACTATGGAAGTCAAAAAATTCTTTCCTTTGACTCCAACAACAGACATGCATCAATTGGATAGGGAAATATGGCATGAAATTTACTGTGCACAATAAAGGGATCTTTTTTATTTAGTAGTATGAACAAAATGGTGAGGGAATATTGGCCTTTATCTCAAGAGAACTATTTTACAAAAGGAAGATCTGTGTATAGAACCTGGGTCACACCATAATCTGAACTACTGCATCTAGCCATGATCACCAAATCTTGAAGAAGACTTTGACCTTGCATTAACTGGAATATCAACAGGGTTTAGAGAGTTAAATTGTGTGGACAGGATGAACAAGCTTAGCTCGTATTTCCTTTAGTGTGGAAGATTGAAAATACTCAGATCGAGATGTTAGGTCTGATATAAAGAAACCAATTTATACAGGGTGTGAAAATAAGAGATCTTGGTTGAGATTCTCTGGCCTCCCTGTGGCGTGTTTCTCAGCAATGGGAGACAGTGCTGTTATATGGAACATGGAACAGTACAGCATAGTAACAAGTCCTTCAGCCCACGATGTTATGCCAAACATGACATCAAATTAAACTAATCGTTCTTCCTGCCCTTGGCCCATATTCCTCTATTCCTTATATATTTAGGCTCCTTAAATGCCCCTACAGTACTTGCCTGCACCATCACCCCTGGCAGCATGTCCCATACATCTACCACTCTTTGTGTAAAAATAACTTGCCCCTTACATCTCCTTTGAACTTTTTGCCTCTCATCTTAAAGTGCAAAGCCCTTAGAATCAGATCCCACCATTAGTCAGTGGCGGGATCTTCAGGTCCTGCACTTCAATTCCATGTGGCCAGGAAGCCTGCGACGAGAACATGCAGTCAGCACAAAATCCCTCTGGTGTGAAGAACTGGAAAATTTTGCCCATAATCTTAAAATGGCAACGGAGTCATTTCAGAGAGAATTCAGGAAAGGCTTTGTGTACAGAGTAGTGAAAATCTGGAACTTTCTATTCTCGCAGCCATGAATGTCAGGATGATTGAAGCTTTTGCAATAGAAATTGATATTTTTTGTCCTGTTGAGTAAATTGGGAGTTGAGGTAAGGATCAGCTATGATCTCACTGAATGGTGGAGCAGGTTCAAAGGCTGCTGACTCTACCCTGCCTCTATTGGCTGGACATGAAAATTGATACCTTTTCTATCACTCAATTAACAAAAGAATTAACAAGAGCATTCAAAGCCAAAGTTGCAGCTAAAAATGAGTGAATTGGGATTGGTGTAAATTTAGTTAATTGATCAATTTATCCAAGTTAATTTTTTTGTTAACAAAAAAAGAGGAAACTTCAAATTATTTCTAAATTAAATGAAATTACTGGTAACTTGATGACTTCTATTTTTTTAAAAAACAAAGTTGATATCTTTCCAAGTATCTATTACAATCAACTGGTGGCAGCATTTGCAAACACGTTCGAGTGCATTGTTCATGCTACATCATTGAACAAAATGGGTTCCTAAGATTATACTGTTATGATAGTTGATGTAGGATGTGGTGAATGAAACTGGCAATCCACCAAGATTTTCGTCATTTTTTTTTAATCATCAACGCCTTCCAACATACGCCTGATCGTAATATGTGGAATTAATATATACATTCTGCAGTGGTTAAAGTATAATAAAACTTATTCATCACAGTGTTGTATGAGATGAGTGGAGGCCTTCTGTTAAAGTAAATGAATTATTGGGGGCACAGTTCCCAGATTAGGCACAGGGTTAAGCAGCGATTCTTTGAAATAAGTGGAACAAGGCAATGAGGGAATGCTTTCAGGAGAAGGGCCTTGTGTTGAAATGGTCAGCAATGGAAAAGGGTCCAGAGGGACAATATTTTCTCACACAGAGTGTGGTGAGTGTCTAGAATGAACTGCCAGAGGTAGTAGTAGAGGCAGGTACAATTTTGTCTTTTAAAAAGCATTTAGATAGTTACATGGGTAGATGGTTTAGAGGGATATGGGCCAAATATGGGCAATTCTGGCTAGCTTAGTGGTTAAAAAAGAAGGCGCATAGACAAGTTGGGCTGAAGGACCTGTTTCCATGCTGTAAACCTCTATGATTCTATGTACCATCAGTAAGAAGTCTCACAACACCAGGTTAAAGTCCAACCAATTTATTTGATAGTTAACTCACAAGCTTTTGGGTTTTGCCTGTTTGTCAGGTGAATGGAGAGTTCTGGCCTCAGTCAGAGCATATAACAGCATACACAGTTTACAGATTACTGATTAGAATGCGAGTTCTTTACAACTAACCTGCTATTCAAGTCTTAAAGATACAGACAATGTGAGACATTGTTGCATGACAAAGGGGCAAAGCTCGAAAGCTTGTGAGTTTACTATCAAATAAATTGGTTGGACTTTAACCTGGTGTTGTGAGACTTCTTACTGTGTTTACCCCAGTCCAATGTTGCCATCTCCGCATCTATGTACATGACAGTTTAGTGCAAAGTAGCTGGAACACTGTGTTCTGATGGTAAATTTCTAAGCTAAGCTAAGCACCTTTCTGTGTCACAAAGGTGCTAAGTAAAGCCAAATCTGTATGGGAAAAGAAAGAGAAGGGATAGGGCAGTTATTACCCCAGCTCCTGAGACAGTGCTTGTTCCCCTAGCAGCAAGGTTGCTGACTGCGATTGAATACATTCCCATTGTCCCCCACAATCTTGTCATTTGTCAGCCATTCTTGTGACACACTCCTCTGACAAATGGAATGCAAGAAGACTTATTACCCAATTGGATAATGCTTTCTTGTTAGTCAAATAACCCATTTCGCCCCCTCCCCTACATTTTTTAAATTTTTATATCTGGTGAAGTGAAACATTCAAAGAACATAAAGAAGAATAGACTTTTCTAAAAGTTTATTTATTACTATCACAGGTAGGCTTACATTTACACTGCAATGAAGGTACTGTGAAAATTCTCTAGTTGCCACACTCTGGCACCTGTTCGGGTACACTGAGGGAGAATTTAGCATGGCCACTGCGTATAACATACACGTCTTTTGGACTGTGGGAGGAAATCAGAGCACTTGGAGGAAGTCCATGCAGATACGGGGAGAACGTACAGACAATGGCCCAAGCTGGGAATTAAACCTGAGTCCCCGGAGTACTGGCAACAGTTTGCCACCATGTGCATTTGTTAATGGACTCTAGGTAAATCCAGGAAGATCCTGGAGAGTTGACAATCCTACCTAGAAGGGTAGCATCAGGGGAAAGGTTCCTTCCACTTTGTCAGAGCGCATGTGAATGGAAAGGGAAGAAAATCTCTGCACATCTTTTCTACTATTCCCTAATAATCAGACAGTAGGCTGTAATTTTATACCTCATCATCACTATCACAATCACATGGCAGTGATACAGTCAGCAGCATTATAAAGTTAGATCTAGAAAGAGGGCTGATCACGTTTGACTTGAATACCCCAGCAATAATGTTGCACATGATTTGATGAAACAGCCAGATTGTGGGATTGGCAATTAATTCACTTTGGAGTGAATTTTGTCATTTACTAAAAGAAGGATTCTTTTAAAGTTAAAGTTAATTTCTTAGTGTCACAAGTAAGCTTACATTAACACTGCAATGAAATTACTGAGAAAATCCTCTATTGTCTGCTGAAATCAGGGAATTCTGACCAGCTAGAAGCACCAGGGAGCAAAAAACATTTGTTGGTAACTTGCAAAGTGTCATTAAATTTTATCATGCCAATAGATTTGTTTTAAAGATGAATGTGGGATTTTCGCAAAAATGATAAAGATGCTGCTCTTTCTGTGAGAGTTTGTCAAACGTATTTTCAATTCTGAAATGTTATATTGTACAAGATAAAGAAAATTCATGGAAATCCTCAATTTAATATTTTAACCAATTGTCCAATCTTCAAGTAATACCACAATTAACCTTGTTGCATTGAGCTGTTTTTGGTGTAGGTGATGCCAAGCACATTCTGAAAAAGAAGCAACATCATAGAACCTACAGTTCAGAAGGAGGCCATTTGAGTCTGCACTGATCACAATCTCATCCAGACCCTGTCCCCATGCATTTACACTAAGAGGCAATTTAGCTAGCTAATCCACATAATGCACACATCTTTGGACTGTGGAGCAAACCAACGCAGACACAGGGAGAATGTGCAAACTCCACACAGACAGTGACCCAAGCCAAGAATTGAACTGGTCCCTGGTGCTGTGAGGCAACAGTGTTAACCAATGTGTCACAATGCCACCCAGGCTAGGACATGAATGTTATTCCTTTTTAGTAATTACAAGTTGAGTTTCTGACAGAAATTTATGCCATCAACCAGGTTCCTTTTTTCAATCTTATCAATTCTTCTCTGTTTCAATGGTATTGACTGTTATGGGTCTCGGCCCTTTTACCAATAACCAATTTACCAATAACGTAAAATAACATCACCGCAATGTAACTAAAATTATCACTTTCTTGCTTCACAGTGCTTATAAACTGCACTCATTAATATAGTAAAAGGAACACTTCCTGGTTACAATGTCATTAGTAGTTACCAATACCAGCAAATTAAAACTGAAACGACAGCAGAGCAGTTTGTATTATTTGAACGCCAGCTGAGATCTGATTGTAGGACTGAGAGGCCTACACTTCTTCCTATATTCCTCTTATTTTTACTCAGTTTGTTGTGTAAATGGTATGAATGCTGATGCATCTTGTCTTGGGGGAAAAATAATCCCAGCTCCTTGTCTTTAAACAGTTAGCAATAGTTCCCACTCATTGATCATAAACCTCAATCTAACTGCTCTTTATCTGAACAGCTATGATCTTTATTGATTTGTTTTGTTACACTGCTGTTTCCCTGTGAACTGCTTCCAACAGACTCATTCTTTCGTACCACAGTAAGGTGCTGCCACTGGGCTGAACACTGTAACTTACAGCTCTGAATATTTCATGGTGCTTTGGCAAAAAGAGGGTTAAACTCCTCTGTTAAGCCCTGTTGTGCCTGTGCTTGCTTTCTGACTGGAGCTTGCAACACACCAATATATTGAGGGATTTGACTGGTTGTTTATGTTGTGGCGTAGCCAATAGCAAAGTTGAGTGTACGGCTTCCTCTTTTAGTTACCCATTACACAATTTTATTTTTAACCCTCCTTTTGCTGAAAGCTTCCCTCACCCCCACTTTGAAAAATCTGCCAAGTTCACATTAATAAAAAACACAGGTAAGAACAGACATAGAAAAAGCAGCAGTTAAAGGAAATAGAATCTCAGCTGCAGACACAGTAGGTAGATACTAAACGTACAAGGGGGTCACTGAACAGAAGGAAATTATAAAGTGGGAAGAAACAAATCCTCTTACTAAGTGAAAGCAATGATCTGTGTATATTAAACAAGCATTTTTATGCTTCAGATAATAAAACCACATTGGGGGACGATTCTTCCATCCCGCTGTGCTAATTCTTCAGTGAGGCAGACCAGGAGGATTGAATGTCAGCTGCTTCGTAGGATTCCCATGCGTGTTTGCGTTGTAATTGCTCTTCTCAGGCCCGGATAAACAGGCTGGGAGGCTGGGATAATACTTGAATAGTTTTTTAAATACAATTTCAAGGTAATTAACGAGTCCGGGACTGAATTCTCTGAGCCCGCTAGCATCTCCCATCCCATCAGGAGTATTTCACTCCAGTGGTGTTCAGAATAGCTTCCCATTTTCAGGGAGCTAGCGGGATGACCTTGCCAGAGTGAAGATGGACAATTGGGCCCCCCCAAGAGCTCGAGTGGTGGTGGGGGGGGGATGGTGCCCCCTGCTCATGTGCACCCTGGCAGTGCCAGCCTATGCCTTCACACTGCCCAAGAGGCAAAGTGCCTATGCCTTGGGGGCACCTTGGAACTGCACTGGGCATGGGGCAGTGCTAAGGAGGGGGCCAATTCGGGTGGGGCTGAGAGGGGGATTGATTGTTGGGGAGTGAGGGTGGTCCTGGGAATCAGTCAGGGCTGGAGGGAGGCCAGCAATTGGGTCAGCCTGAGGAAGGGAAGAGTGGTCAGCTGGGACTGTCTGCTACAGGGATGGTCTGTCTCCCAGGGGAAGGTGTCATTATTCTGGGGTGGGGGGGGGATGTTGGTGGTGTTTGGGCTGAAGATCGGGGTGCTCCATGATGGGAGGGGTGTTGGGGCTGGCCCGGGAATTGGCATAGGGAGCTGCAATTGGCCCACAGAAGAGCACTGTGAGGGTCCCAGGCTGGACAGCGATTGAGCTGACCAGCAAACTGCAGACACACGCGCAGAGGCCCAGAACATTCAGCCTCCTTAAATGAATAGGCACCGCCCCTGAGTTTTTAATGATATTCCCAATTGTGACCTTTGCATTGCACAGATCCTGGTATGAGTCACACTGAAAAAAAAGCAATACACCAGTTTTCCTGCAAATTCAACACTTTGAACTTTTTTGGGGAGAATTGCTGCCTTGTTTGAAAATTGCATTTAGTTATTAACTGTTTTAGGCTGTGCAGCCTGCAGAATTTCCAATGACCCAATGTAATGTCCAGCTACACAACAAGAACAGAAATCTCAGCAGGTTTGACAGCATCTGTAGAAAGAGAATAGAGCCAATGTTTCAAGTCTGGAAGACCCTTCATCAGAGCTGAAGACAAGGAAAATTGGACAACATATATACTGTGATGGTGAGGAGAGGGGGTGGGGTATAATTGATAGGAATGGCATAAACAATATGGGAATCCCAGATAAATTGGCTGGGAGTCAGCTGTAAAGGAACAGTTCATTATTGTAACAGGTCTCAATCGGGACAAATGGATGATGAAGCCTGCTTTATATATAGTACATGAGTTCCACCTGGTTAGTTAATTGCCAATCCCCAAGGAGCTCATATTAAATGAGTTCTACAGGGAAGTTAACAGTGATTCCCCATGCAAGTCATGGGGGTTATCACAGATAGAAAGACACACAGAATGTAAATGGTGATCATAAAGGCTGAGAATGGTGCTAAGAATGTCCATTAAATGAGCAGAATGTGTAAATGGTAGAACAAAAGTGCAGAGACTAGGAATGCGACAGGTGGCCCCAATGGGGTGGAGAGAGAGAGGTCAGTGAAACAAGATGGAAAGCAAGATTTTAGGAGCGGAAAAATAAAATAAGGATATAAAGTAATAAAAATGGATGAGTAAGAAGAAATGAAATAAAATAAACGGAGATGAAATGGAAGTGAAGGAGAGAATTTATGTCTGAAGTTGTTGAATTCGATGTTCAGTCCAGGAGGCTGGTAAGCATCTACTCTGAAGAAGTGGTGCTGTTGCTCCAGTTTACATTAGGCTTCATTGAAACATTGCAAAAGGCCAAGGACGGACATGTGGACAGGTAATGTCTAGCTGCCCACTACACTGAACCTAACGTCACAGAGAGGGGACTACTACACATAATTTAGATTTGATGGATGTACCTATGCTTGCGTAGAACATTTGCTATTTTGTACTCAATTTTTAACCTTGGTCTTTGCCCAGAGTTTCTTTGATCTCATACTGTTCTCACTATGAATTGTCCTTCTTTGTTTTATATTGTTGGATATTTGGTGGCATAACCAGTGAACTCCAGAAGGAATGACACAATGTAGTGATTAAAGGTGATTAGGACAGTAATGTGGCACAGTGGTTAGCAGTGTTGCTTCACAGTTCCAGGGAAACTTAGGTGACTCTTCTGTGTGGAGTTTATAATTTCCCCCTGTGCCTGCAAGGGTTTCCTCTGGGTGCTCTGGTTTCCTCCCACAGTCCAAAGATGTATAGTTTAGATGGATTCCAATGTTGACTTGTCAGCGTTTTACAAAGGCAAAACAGGATGCTGATAAGTCCCAGCACTAGTTGTGTCTTGATTTATGATATTTTTGCTGCTTATAAGCCATCCAAAACCTTCATAGTAACCCTTCCGCTCATAACAGACAGAAGAAAGTGGCAAAAATTGATTTGTAATTTGAAAGAAAGGCTTTTACTGTCTGTCTCACATTCAGAGATTTCTTGGCAGCCTAGTCGATAAATGAACTGTTCCATCTTTGTTGATGTGAGTTTCCCAACTTCAGTTTTTTTTATTTTAAAAATCAATAATGCAATAAAAACTGGAATGTTTAAGCTACTTCCATGCAAAGTGACAACCGCAAAAGTGGGGAGGTGTGGTGTGATTGCATCTTGAGCAATCTTATGCTCGAAACAATTTGTGTTCGTCTCTTCCGAATCCTTTATGCCATTTCAAGATTCACTTCACCCAAAACGGGCTCTGTTCATAAAATTGTCCATGGCTCCTCACAACCGTTATTCACCATCCCCAGGTCAAAATTTTACTTTTCACCAATTACACTAGTTTGGAAAAGGTTCTTCAAATTCCACTCACCTTCCTAGGCATTAGTTATTTTTAAATATATTTAAAAAACTAATTTACTAAGAAATCAAAGCAGTCAGCATAATGAAGAACCACACACATCCCAGACATTCTCTTTTCCACCTTCTTCTGTTGGGAAAAAGATACAAAAATCTGAGGTCACATACCAACTGACTCAAGAATAGCTTCTTCCCTGCTGCCGTCAGACTTTTGAATGGATCTTCCTTGCATTAAGTTGCATTAAGTCTTAGCCCTAGGCTAAGACTGTAACACTACATTCTGTACTCCCTTGTTTCCTTCTCTATGAACAGTATGCTTTGTCTGTATGGCACAAGAAACAATACTTTTCACTGCATGCTAATACATGTGAAAATAATAAATCAAATCAACTGCTGTATACCAATGAAAAAATTAAGTGATTTCACATAATTTCATTTAAGTCATTTTCAATGATTTTTAAATCATGTTATGTCTCAATATATTACAAAATTTCTGTCAATATTTTTAAAAATTGGACAAGTAAAGTATTAAAATGACCACTGGAAATCACGTGACTTGTGGCGTTTTAGCTTCAGACTGTTCCAAGTTTTCAGTGGATACTTAATCAGATATGGAACGTTCAAAGCTATCCAGAGAATTCACACATCTCTTTGTTCAATACAAAAGAACTTTAGAATTCCAGTCCCCCAACAAGGGCCACAGAGGAGGCAAATAATGAGGTAAATCAGGGTGACTTTACTTAAACCAATCAGATAGGCCCCTGGCTGGGAGGTGAGGGCAGAAACCAGACACAGCCATTTGTAATTGGTGGTAATTGTCCAAATAGGATTTACCACCCGAGATCACAACTGGGCTCCCAGGGTTTAGTGGCTAACATTGCTACATGGCACAGGCAGATCCACACGAGCAGGACGAAACCCTTAAGTAGTTATTAATTGGTTACTTACATATCTCAGTAGTCTGAAAAGTAGGCAGCTGGACACTTCAGCTACCACTGGTAAAATTCTAGCGACACAGGTTAGGCGACAGAAGTGACAGACAGACATAGGGAGGGGTTTTCCAACTACACTCACCCCAAAACCAGAAAATCCCATCTAAGGTCAACAGAACTTTGCCAGGTCCATTCCCACGGCTGCTACTTATTTACTGAAGACTCATGGCTGTCTGAAGTAAAAACCAACAGGTTGAAATCCAACAAGTTTATTTGGAATCACGAGCTTTTGGAGTGCTGCTCCTTCCTCAGGTGTGTCACTCACCTGATGAAGAAGCAGCATTCCAAAAGCTTGTGATTCCAAGTAAACTTGTTGGACTTTAACCATGTGTTATGAGACTTCTCACTGGGCCCACCCCTGTCCAACACCAGCATCACCACATCATGAAGCAAAAACATCAAAGGTCAAGTGATTTGCAATGGCCATTTTTATATTTTATTTATCTCTCCACCATCACACCCCCCCCCACCCCCGCCCGCCAACCTCCCAGAATCTTTGATGCTCAGTTTAGTTTCACATTCCCCAATTTCAAGAAAGGCTTTTAAAGAGAACAAGGATGCTGAACACCCAGTTTCATTGCACAGCCACTCAAGACTGGTATCCTTACTGTAGCCCTCTATCTGAGAAACGTGAGTGAATGTCTGGTAAATGTGGACTTCCTTCCTAATGTTACATCATATTGGGTGGCACAGTGGCACAGCAGTTAGCACTGCTGTTTCACAGCACCAGGGACCTGGTTCAATTCCCATCTTGGGTTACTGTCTGTGTAGAGTTTACACGTTCTCCCCATGGCTGTGTGTGTTTCTTCTGGTTGCTCCAGTTTCACCTCACAGTCCAAAAGACGTGCTGGTTAAACGCATTGGCCATGCTAAACTCTCCCTCAGTGTACCCAAACAGGTGCCAGAGTGTGGCAACTAGGGGATTTTCATAGTAACTTCATTGCAGTGTTAATGTAAGCCTACTTGTGACAAATAAATAAATAATCTTTAAAATGTATTACCGAACCAACATACTGAACTATTCAGCTGAACTGAAAACAAACAAAATGTAGTTTCTTCTATAAAAAAAAGCCCCGTTATTGAATTAGGTGATCCATACATTTATCTGTAGGAGTCTATATCAGCTAATGCATTATCTTTTTTTAAAATTTTTTACTGCTTGGCATCCTTAAAGTTACAAAGCAAATGCTCAGAATGGACCGGGCAAACACAAATCTGTTCCTTGCTTGCTTCAAGAACTACAGTCAAAATCCAATTCATGTTCCCTACAAGAGAGACAAACAAGATTCAAACTGGTCAGATAAGGCATCGCACCCCATCTTGGGTTTGATCTTAGCCAAAAGGCATTAACCTTTATTTAAGATTTAATTGATATTTCCTATCTTGTCTGATCTGCATCCGCAAAGATTGCGACACGGACCTATGGGCAACCCAGCCACCACTAAGGCAAAAGTGACGATTGTTGACGTCCAGCCTACAAAAATCTGCAGGTTTGATATGGTGTTTTTGAAGCGGCTCTCGCTTTATTTATCCACCGTTCTTATTCTGATGGTAGCTTCCTCTCCCTTTGCTGTTGAAATTCAGCCTTAAGATCTTATTGCTGCTGCCTCACAGTTTCCGCTGGCAACAGTGCTAAACCAATCGCTGCGATCTGAACGCAAAATGATCTGAGCTGTTTGTGTATGTAGGAATTGTAGTTCCCTGCCCAGTTTTTGAAGGGAATGTGAAGAGAACTACAATTCCCACAGTTCAATTTAGATATGATTGCTGAAGCAGCAGCATGTACGGCCAGCCACAGCATAACAAGAGTTAGAGATTATAAAAAATGGAGAATCAACCCATTTCACTGAAGGCTCATCTGGAGAGATGGAGAAAGAAGACAAATAAACAATTAGCATTTTAATTGAGGTCCTCAGGATACCTTAAACAGTGATACTGCATTGGTTTATAAATATCAGCCCATCTATAAGATTGAATATATTGGCTTAAACTCACTGCTAGCCATTTACTTTATTCTATTCTCATATATTTTAAATGTACATTTTATTATTTTTCTTTGATTTTTAATGGCTAATACAAGAGGTCACAAATTCAAGATAAGAAGGGCAATGTTGAATGCAAATATGCAGGGACCTGTTTTACACAGGGGGTGGCGGAATGCACTGCCAAGTAAGATGGTTGAGGCAGGCATGCTAGGATCATTTAAGATTTATCTAGACAGCCACATGGACAGACTGGGAATAGAGGGATACAAATGGTCCAGTTGGGACATATGATCAGTGCAGGCTTGGAAGGCCGAAAGGTCTGTTCCTGTGCTGTATTGTTCTTTGCTCAATGTAGTTCATTCTCAAATACCCTCTGAAATGGAGGGTAGTTAGGGACGAGTAACAAATGCTGGCCCAGCCAGCGACACCCACATCCCATTTTTATTGAAATTCAAATTTCACCATCTGTCGTGGTGGGATTCAAACCCGGGTCCCCGGAGCATGTGTCCCTGGATTGCTAGTCGGGTAATAATTTCACTGTGCCATTGCCTTCCCTAGCACCTCAATAGCTTTGCACAGCAGAGAACATGAGCAAGATTTTCCAATCGTCTAGCCATGTTTCCCATCGGCGGGAGGTGGCATGTTGTTTGCTAGCAGCACGATTCTCTGGTCCCGCCAGTGTCAATGGGAATTCTCACTGATGTTACCATAAACCAGCGGGAAACCCGGGGATGGACTGGAGAATGTTGCCAGTGTAAATGGCTGGAGAATTCCAGCCCACATTACAGAGACAATATGAATAAAGGCTATAATAACATAGGGGCAGCAAATGTATCACATTACATGTTGCGGTGTTAATTCAAATTCTAGGATAAAGCTTTGCGTCTGGAACTAGATTGCAAAAACAGAAATAAAGCTAAAAATAGCAAGTCGTTTGAAACCTGTTGGGCTGTAGTTTTAATTGAAAATTTCTGCAAGTTATGAGAGAAAAACCAAGAATTTCTGACATTATGCAAAGACATGCTTGTCGAGTAGTAGATCAGAATCTCCCTTGTGAAACTATTTGAGAGAAAATTGGGAGTTTTGCCATTTATCTTAATAATGTATTAAAAGGGCATTTCAGCTTGAGCTGTGTGCAAGGGTAGCACGGTGGTACAGTGCTGCCTCTCAGTGCCAGGGACCTGGATTTGATTCTCAGCTTGGGTCACTGTCCGTGTATCATTTGTGTAGGTTTCCTTTGGGTGCTCCAGTTTTCTTCCACACTCCAAAGATGTGTAGGTTAGTTTGATTGGCCATGCTAAATTACCTCTTAGTGTCAGGGGGACGAGCTAGGGTGAATATGTGGGGTTATGGAAATAGGACCTGGATGGGATTGTGGTCAGTGCAGACATGATGGGTTGAGTGGTCTCCTTCTGTTCTGCAGGATTCTATGGATCTATGTAGGCCAATCATTTCGGACTTTTAACTTTTGGAAAGCCTGCCATATGCTGCAAGTGCTGCATTAATTGTATGTCACTTTTTTAGGAGACTGAAATTATGTTTAATATATTGGTGACCAATCGTACAACTGGTATTGGATGAGTGCACAGTCATTTTTCTAGCCCCAGTACTTCACAGGTCTCACCATAAGTATAAATATATAATTCATGTATCAAAATGGCCATTCTTTTACCGTCATTACTGCTAGAACCAGAATAATAGAGTTTGTACCCAGATTTTTTTCAATAAGCTCAGAATAATTGATTTATTATGAAAACAAGCTTTTGTTGCAAATTGTTGCAAAACTGGTTAACATACAATTTAGGATCTGAAAGTATAACAATGTACCTTTTTAAAAATCCCTACGCATCTCCACACATGCAAAGCAATACAAAACAAAGGACAAAATAAATAAACTCTCTGCAGTGGTTAGCATAAGGGAGTAGTTTTAGAAGGATAAAGTACAAAAAGGTCTTGATGCTGTTGATCTGACAGAGCCAGCCACAATAGTTCTTTGGAGGTTTTTTCAGATGAACCTTCAGTGACACTGTTTTCGTTAATTCTTGCTTGTCACAGCTTCACCAGTTTTCAAATACAGACGAGTTTTAGGGAGTTATGAATATTCTAGTTGAAGGTAAACACTCATTCTAGACTGCAGGCAATATGGGGAGAGCGAGAAGAAATCTTTCTTCATAATTTGCTTTTACAACGTGCACACAGTTCAAAAAAACATGTTCAGAAAGAGCTTCTTTCAGCCAATTAGAAGGACCCCACAGCCTAGCAATATAGCTTTTTTTTACTTTAACTCAAGTAAACAAAATAACTCTTACCTTATCAAGTGTCATACTAGTTATCGAGCTGTCCATTAGGGTAGGAAATGTCCATGAGGGGGTGTCCCATTCTCTGTGTAAGTAAGTCCCGAGGTCCAGCCAGTGATGTCCATTTGGGAGGGTGGCTCAATTAAACTTTGAGACCAGGGTGCCCTCCAGTCTCAGGTTTCTGGCATTGCTGACTTGTTTAGACTCTATACTCCCAACTGGCTGTGTTACTTTTGTCAGGATTCTGAAATTACGCAGAGCGGTGTTAAATGAGGTGAGGAAAGGTGGTTGTGAAGCTGGTAGGTTTCACACAGCTTTTCTCACCTGATCCAACACTCTGCACAATTTAGGGAAGATTGTGCCCATGGATGCCTAACACCAAACTTTAATATCACAAATCTCACCATTGGTAACTTGGAAGGATATGATAGCACTGTCCCTGTGTCAGTCTTAAACAAACAGTATTGTTCAGTTATTACTCACTCTTCATTAAGAATAGACAATGAAGATAGAGTAACCTTGGAGAAGCGCAAATCAATGTTGGATGCTGCAGCAATTTGGGTATCAGATACCTCGAAGTATCCTTTATATCTATGTCCAATCATAGAACCAACAACAGTTTGGCTTTGAAAAAAACATTGCTTAAAGGCAAACACCTGCTCAGTTTGCTTTCTTACCTTATGTCTGGATCTTTGGCCAATATTGCAGTCTCATTCTCCAGCTTATATATTTTTCATTCATTCGTGAGACACAGGCATCTCTGATTGGCTAGCATCTATTGCTAATCCTAGTTGTCCAAAGGCAGTTGAGAGTAATCACATTGCTGTGGGTCTAGAGTTACATGTAGGCCAGACCAGGTAAGGATGGCAGATTTCCTTCCCTAAAGGACATTAGTGAACAAGGTGAGTTTTTCTGACAACTGACACTGGTTTCATAGTCATCTGTAGATTCATAATTCCAGATATTTTTATTGAACTCAAATTCCAAGCCAGCTGCCATGGTGGGATTCAAAAGTTAAACATTTATTTATTAGTCACAAGTAGGCTTACATTAACACCACTGTGAAGTTACTGAGAAAATTCCACACTCTGGAATTCAGTTCACTGTTCACTGTACACTGAGGGAGAATTTAGCATGGCCAATGCATCTAACCAGTATGTCTTTTGGACTATGGAAGGAAACAGAACATCCGGAGGAAATCCATGCAGACACAATGAGAACATGCAGACTCTGCACAGACAGTGACCCAAGCCACGAATCGAACCAAGGTCCCTGGTGCTGTGAGACAGTCATGATGTAGAGATGCCTGCATTGGACTGGGGTAAACACAGTAAGAGTCTGACAACACCAGTTTTAAATCCAACCGATCTATTTGATCGTAAACTTGCAAGCTTTCAGCTTTTTGGCCTTTGTCAGGCGAATGAGGTGTTCTGGTCTCAAATAGCACACATATCAGCACAGACAGTTTACAGATTACTGATTAGAATGCAAATCTTTACACCTAATCTGCTATTCAAGTCTTAAAGTGGCTAACAATGTGAGTGGAAGGAGCACTGAGCACAGGTTAGAGAGATGTGTATTGTCTCCAGACAGCACAGTAAGTGAGGTTTGTTGCTAACCCAAGCAAGTCATGGGGGTTAGAGATAGTGTGACATGAGGACGGTCTTAACAGGGATCTTGGCTTCATATCACACTATCTGTAACCCCCATGACTTGCCTGGGTTAGCAAAAAACCTCACCTACTGTGCTGTCTGGAGACAATACACATCTCTCTAACCTGTGCTCAGTGCTCCTTCCACTCACATTATTAGCTACTTTAAGACTTGAATACCAGGTTAGGTGTAAGGAATCGCATTCTAATCAGTAATCTGTAAACTGTCTGTGCTGATATGTGTGCTATTGGAGACCAGAACACCTCATTCGCCTGACGAAGGCCATAAAGCCGAAAGCTTGCGAGTTTACTATCAAATAAATTGGTTGGATTTAAAACTGATGTTGTCAGACTCTTGCTGTGAGACAGCACAGTGCTAACCACCGTGCCACCACTGCAGTTACCAAACTCATCGCATAAATGATTGAATCAGTAAAATATTCTTTCCATTATAGGTCACTAACACACTAATTGCTGTGTGATCAGGCACCTTTACTGCAGAGATCTGTAAGAAGGAAAATTTGATCCAAGAAAGAGAAAATGGAAGAAACATTGGCAGCTTGCCACACAATAAAAGTCTAAGAAATTATCTAATCAGCTGGAAGCATTTTTTTACAACCTTGCGCTACCGTTGGGGATTGATATTCTACATTTTAAAGGACTGAGGGAGGGGAATCCATTCTACCTATATGAGGACATTTATACCTTGGTTATGTGGAATGTATATGTCTTCGTTTGGCAGGAGTGGGGATGGGGTAAGGAGAAGAGAAAGATAAATAGCACAAGGTCATTCTAGGTAATCATAGTGTAATAAAAAATAATCTAAAGCATATCAAGCTGGTAGTATAAAACATGCAGCAAGAATGGTTGTGTGGTGTAATAGGTAGGGTCTGTGAATATGTGTGATATAAGATCCATATAGCGCAGAAGGAGGCCACTTGACCCAATAAGCTTGCATCAAAAACAATCCCACCCAAACCATATCCCCACGTATTTACCCCGCTCTGCACTAAGGACAATTTAGCATGGCCAATCAACCTGTCTTGCACATCTTTGGTCTGTGGGAAGAAACCAGAACACATAGAGGAAATCCATGCAGACACGGAAAGAACTTGCAAACCCCACTCCGACAGTGACCTGAGACTGGAATTGAACCCAGGTCTTTAGCATTGTAAGGCAACAGTGCTAACCATTGTGCCACTGTATGTGTGGCTACATTAACAGTGCTAGTAATATATGCTATGCATCAGGACTGGTAGTTTCAAGGGTTTGTTCTGGCCAGTAACATGTTGTAAAGTAAACCAGCAGCAGCACTGTGAGCCAAGATGTATGTGATGTGTAATAAAACTGCAGGAATGCAAGTGTCATTTTAGCCCAATGAGGATGAGCTGCATGTAGCTTCACGCTGAAACTATTCCTCTCATCTCAGTTTCCCGCTATTTAAGCAAGAGAATGGGGCCAGAATGAATAGCTTCAGTGTAAGGCTGGCTAGGGCCCAGCGTCTTCGTATTTCCCTAGCTTCTCCTATTATTGAGTTGGTCTGCTTAGTTATTTGCTGTTTGATTGGATCTTGTTTTTGAATAGCATTGTTATGTGGGGAAAAAAATCAATTATCACCTCTCTTTATGCTTCAGAAGATAAATCAGGTTCCGTGTGATTTAAGAGGCAGAGTGGTATGAAGGATATGTTATGCTATCTGCTAACCTCTATAACTCGTAAAACCTGACCAACTATTTCAAAAATACGATAACTGAGAAACAGCTAACAGCAACATACATTCATGCGTTGCCTTTCATACCAGTCACATAGTAATTCATCAACCTCTGCAACATGGCTTCTAGATGATTCAAGGCATAGCTGTCAATAGTGGGCAAAGGTATGTTGAAGCAGAGCAGAGGGAGGGGGCAATGAGATATGAACAAGGTACCTGATTCAGAGGAATGACCAATTTAGGGGATGGCAGAGTTACAGGAGGTTACAAATATAGGGAAGGATTTAACTGTGGGTGGCACGGTGGCACAATGGTTAGTATTGCTGCCTCATAACACTAGGGGCCCGGGTTCGATTCCTGGCTTGAGTCACTATCTGTGTGGAGTTTGCACACTCTCTGGATATCTGCGTGTGTTTCCTTAGGGCAATCTGGTTTCCTTCACAGTCCAAAGATGTGCGGGTTAGGTTGACTAGCCATGCTAATTGCCACTTGGTATTAGGTGATTAGCAGGGTAAATATATGACATAACGGGATTAGGGCCTGGGTGGAATTGTTGTCGGTGCATGCTTGATGGGCCAAATTGCCTCCTTCTGCACTGTAGGGATTCAATGATTTGATGAAGTGATTTAAATCTGAAGCATTGTTGGACCTGGAGCTGCAGACCAGCGCAGAGAGATCAGAAGCATTGGACGAAGTAGCTGGAAGGGAAGAGTTGCAACAGGAAGCATATCTGATTGGAGGCAGAAAGTTTGAATGTGTGAATAAGGAGTTATGTGGTGAGGGGTGGGTGGGTGGGGAACTTTCTTTTGATGGAGAGAAGGACAAACAGTAATATGATTTACATTTTATCATGACAATCATTAAAAAAATGCTTCACACACAAAGCGGGGCTGGCAGTGTGATTCAATGGATGTGTTTCAGCTAGAGTTGCAAGCAGTGTGATTTAGAAGATAAACTAGGAACCACCTTTGTTGTACAAAGAGAATGTAAGGGCCAAGAACGTGATATAAAGTGTGTTTGGGTTTGTAATGTGAAGTAAAAGATTTGTCACGGGCTGACAGTATGAAATAAAGGTTGAAACAGTCTGGCAACTTAATGTGAAGCATGCACCAGGTCGATACGGTTTTGGATTCTAAGGTGAACAGTATGTTGGAGCTAACAGTGTGATGCACAGAGTACATCACTGACAGCACTATGATGAAAGGGCTCCATCAAGTCCAGGTCTATGATATAGATGGCATTCAGAATCTGTAACTTAATCTAACAGGACAGCTGGAATGATTATGCCAGAGCCATATAGCAATACAGGGGATATGTATTCCTGAAGATGTGATGCAAAGAAAGTGTCAGGGGCACTTTGTTGACAAATTATCAAGGCTAGTTGAGTAATATAGCCAATTCATCACAGAGGCCAATATTGATGCAAAGGACACATCGGAATTAGTGATGTAATGTTAAGTGTCTGGCAGTACAGCAAAATGAATATGCCAGAGCTGACTCATTGACGTTCAGAATGCATCAGATCTGTTGAATGCAATGTAGATGGTTTATCAATGTATCTGTGTGATTATAGTTAGTTTGTCAGGTTAGCTTTTTTTTATTCATTGTGGGATATGAGCATCGCTGGCTGGGCCAGGATTTATTGCCAATCTCTATTTGCCCTTGAACTGAGTCGCTGGCTCAGCCATTTCAGAGTGTATTTGAGAGTCTACCACATTGCTGTCATTCTAGAGTCACATGTAGGCCAGACCAAGTAAGAATGGCAGATTTCCTTCCCCAAAATGAACTAGATTGGTTTTTCTGACAATTGAAATTGGTTTCATGGTCATCAGTAGATTCTGAATTCTAGCTACTTTTTATTGAATTCAAATTCCATCATCTGCCTTGGTGGGATTTGTACCTGGGTCTCCAGAATATTAGCTGAATTTCTGGATTAATAGTCTAGCAATGATACCACTAAGCCATCACCTCCCCAAACTGTGATCATTGAAGCTTTGTGAGGGTATCTTTGTAATTATCAATGGTTTGTCAGATTATCTGTATGATCATCGATAGTTTTTCAGTTGAACTGTGAATTATTGATGGTTTGCCAGATGTATGATAGTGATAAGACTTGGGGCCACCAATCTGGTGCTCATGAACTCAAATATGATGTAGACAATGGCCACAAATCTCTCATCCTGCTCTGCTAAAAAATTAACGCAGTAGGCAAGGAGGATCTCATGGTGGGCAATGTGCAGGATTCCTGCATGCATTCCAACCATAATAATGTCTCCCAGCACCGGATTTCTGGCTCTGTCTGTTCCATACTGGAAATTGGCAGGGAGATGCAGAAGTAATTTAAATATTATTTCAAATGCAATTTACATACGATTGTTGGGCCTGGAACTGAAATCTCAACGCCTGCTAGCTCCCAATCAATGACTAATTCACTGCTGCGGGGTTTACAGTAGCTCCCCATGTTTGGGGAGCTAGCATCCTGCTGAGGTGAAAGGGGGCAGTGGGGCTCTACAGAGAGTCAGGCACTGGGGGTGGGAGGGTGGGGGGGGAGGGGGTGACCCTGGGCATTGGCACCCTGGCAATGCCACCCTGTGCACCCTGGCACTGCCCAAGGGAAAAGTGCCAATGCCCAAGGGTACCTGCCCATCAGGCATGGGGCAGGAGGGGTGAAACATATGGGGGTGGGTGCTAGGCAGTGGGCCCTGTGAGCGTTGGTTAGTCCACAGCTGGAGTACTTTGTGTCAAGGGGGTGATCAGTGGGGGTGGGGGGGTATAGAACATAGAGCATAGAACATAGAACATTACAGCGCAGAACAGGCCCTTCGGCCTTTGATGTTGCGCCGACCAATTATGAAAAAAAAAGCAATGACCCTCCAAACTAAACAATTCCCTTCTCTTCCATAAATTTATCAACTAAACTCTTAAACGCCACCAAACTTGGCGCATCTACAACTGCCGCAGGCAGGGCATTCCACTCCCGAACCACCCTCTGGGTAAAGAACCTACCTCTGATATCCGTCCTATAACTATCACCCCTTAATTTAAAGCTGTGTCCCCTCGTGCTAGCTGTCTCCATCCTAGGAAAAAGGCTATCACTGTCCACCCTATCTAAACCTCTAATCATCTTATATGTTTTGATAAGGTCTCCTCTTAGCCGCCTCCTTTCTAATGTAAACAACCTCAAATCCCTCAGCCTCTCCTCATAAGACATGCCCTCCATACCAGGCAACATCCTGGTAAACGTCCTCTGTACCCTCTCCAATGCCTCCACATCTGTCTTATAATGTGGGGATCAGAACTGCACATAATACTCCAAGTGCGGCCGCACTAGAGTTTTGTACAGTTGCAACATGACGTTGCGGCTCCGAAATTCAATCCCCCTACCAATAAAAGCTAAGATTCCATATGCCTTCTTAACAACCTTATCGACTTGATTGCCAACTTTCAGGGATCTATGCACATATACACCAAGATCCCTCTGTTCATCAACACTATTAAAAATCCTACCATTAGCCCTATACTCTACACATTTGTTATTCCTGCCAAAGTGAATTACCTCACACTTTTACACATTAAACTCCATTTGCCACCTCTCGGCCCAGCTCTGCAACTTGTCCAAGTCTCTCTGCAAACTATAACACCCCTCTTCACGATCTACCACTCCTCCGACTTTGGTGTCATCCGCAAATTTACTAATCCATCCTTCAATACCCTCATCCAGATCATTTATAAAAATTACAAACAGCAGGGGCCCCAAAACAGACCCCTGAGGTACACCACTTGTCACCGAACTCCAAGATGAATATCTCCCATCAACCACCACCCCCTGTCTTCTATCTGCTAGCCAATTCCTAATCCAATTAGCTAAATCACCCTCTATCCCATACATCTGCATTTTCTGCAGAAGCCTTCCATGGGCCACCTTATCAAACGCCTTACTGAAGTCCATATATACCATATATATTGCTGCCACATATACCATATATTGCTACCAGTCTACAGCCAAGATGGTTGGGAGAAGGAGGAAGGCCAGTGATTGGGGCGGGGGGAGGACAGTGTCAGCCAGAGGGTGCGCAGAGGGGATCAGCCTGCTGATCGGGGTGGGGGGGAAGTTGGCACTGAAGGAGAGGGAAGTTACTGTTGTGTGGGGGAGTGGACTAGAGATCGGGGTGGGTCAGCAGTGGGGAGGTTGGGGAATGGTCAGGGGGCCAGCGTTTAGGCTGTGGAGGACAGTGTTTGGAGAGCAGACATTGTGAGGGGTCATGGGGCTGGCCAGCAATCAGGGCCACAGCACATGCATCAACGTTTGCACTGACAATTGGTGCATGCGCAGTGGGCATTCAGCATGCTGACTTCAGCCTTTCCAGCAAGATAAGCCCTACCCCCTTGTTTTTAATGACAGTCACACTGGTGCAGTGCACAGAATGTGGGAGATTCTTCTCTGAACTCTCACTGAAAAAAGAGTGAATTACTCCAGTTTTCACACAAATCTGAAACTTCAAATTGTTTTGGGAGAATTCTGGCCGATATGTTTCCAGTAATAAAGAATAGTTGTAGTGTAGTGTGAAATTGAAAATTCCATCAGTATTGCCTGATGCTTAGACAGGATATGTCGAATCAGCAGAGTGACTTCAAGTGTGAGAGTCAGCTATATGATACAAAGTCTGACTGAGCAGTGTGATAATATATTAGAACTTATAAAATAAGCTAGAGTGTTTCAGGACTGGAAAGGTTATGGCAATGCTAATTGTGAGGTAAAGGATATATAAGGTCTACCTTGCATGGTCTGGAGTGCAGGAGCAAGTGGATGTATTACAATGACACATTGGTTAACACTGCTGCCTCACAGCGCCAGGGATTTGGGTTCAATTCCGGCCATGGGTCTCTGTCAATATGGATTTTGCACTTTCTCCCCATGTCTGTGTGGGTTTCCTCCAGGTGCTCTGGTATTTTCCCACAGTCCAAAGATGTGAGGGTTAGGTTGATTGGCCATGGTAAGTTGACTGCAGTATCAAGGACATTAGCAGAGTAAATATGTGGCGTTATGGGAATAGGGATTGTAGTCGGTACAGACTCAATGGGCCAAATGGCCTCCTTCTGTACTGTAGGGATTTTATAAAATGGGGATTGAATAGGATAATTAAGAAGACATATGAAACACATGCTTCATCAGTCGCGAGTATAAATGCAGGAGGTAATGTTAAGGTTGTACAGAGCGTTGGTTAGGCCTCAGCTGGAGTACTTTGTACAGTTCTAGTCATCTCCCTACAGGAAGAGTGTGACGGGATGAGAGGGGGTACAGAGGAAGTTCACCAGGATGTTATAGAGTGGAGCATTTGAGCTGTGAGATAGATTTGGAATGAGGTGGAATAAGTAGAGAACAGCTATTCCCCTTGGCTGATGAATCAATTGAGTTTTAGAGTAAGGGACAGGAGATTCAGAAGGGATTTGAGAAAACACTTCTTCACACAGTGGATTGTGGGAATCTGGCATGCACTGCTGGGAAGGTAGTCAAGGATGGAAATCTTATAACCTTCAAAAAAAAATTTGGATGAACACTTGAAATATCATAATATTCAAAGATATAGGACGAGTGCGGGGAATAGGATTAGTGCGACTTTAATGCTAGGTATTGTCGGTGTAGACTCGATGGGCCGGAAGGCCTTTTCTGCGACTCTAGATCATTTCTTCTTCCCTAGTTCAGGGGATTGTAGCCAACTGTAGCACATTTATTAGGTCCTAACTTGGCATTGAGCCTGAGATCTTTTTAGCATGTGTGTCTACATTCCACAATATGCAGCACACTTATCTGAACCATCAAGGAAGCTCTCAGAGCTTTTTAGAAGGGGAACCTTGATATTATCAAGAAATGGTAACATAACTTCCACTGTTGTATAACATATTCCCAAATAGGTTCACGGAATCTCACTGCCTTGCTGACAACTTAATAGAAGCAACATTGTATATTTAGACTTAAGGCCAGACTGATGTAAGTGTGAAGTATTGATCCAACTCTGGAAATACATCAGAAACAACACAATCAAAATCGTATGAAAGTGTTAGATCTATGAAGCTCATCATGAAGGGGAAATACATGTGGTATCAATGAGCCTTTCTTGTTACGGAAGCAATATATAAACTAACAAATCAATTCTTTGATCACAATATAGGATTTATAAGAAAAAGGCATTTTGCCATATACTATTACCAACAACATAGCTTTCTCATCAGTGGGATGGATCTTGGAGTATGGGGAGAGGTCTCAGCATGTGGGTGGCATGGTGGCACAATGATCAGCATTCACAGCGCTGGGGACCCACGTTCAATTCCAGCCTTGGGTGACTGTGTGCAGTTTGCATATTCCCCCATGAGGTTTCCTGTATGGGTTCTTCCAGGTGGTCCAGTTTCTTCCCACAGTTCAAAAAAATGTGAAGGTTGGCTATGGTAAGTTGCCCCTTAGTGTCCCAAGATATGTAGGTTAGGGGCATTGATTGGATAAATAGGTGGATTACAGGGTATGCCTGCATATGAGTTAGTGCAGATTCAATGGGCCGAATGGCCTTCTTCTGCACTGTAGAGATTCTGTGGTTCTCAAAGTGAAACATTTAGAAGGGATCAGGGAGCAGTGAGAGAAGGATATCACAGTTACCAGAACAAATCTTTGGATGTAGGACGATTGGAGGAGGATTCTGCAATGTATGCACATTGCAGAGAGAAAGAAAGATCTCATGATCTGGGCAGCATGGTGACACAGTGGTTAGCACTGTTGCCTCACAGTGCCAGGGACCTCGATTCAATTCCTGGCTTGTGTCACTGTCTGTGCAGAGTCTACATGTTCTCCCAACGTCTGTGTGAGTTTCCTCTAAATACTTTGGTTTCCTCCCGCAGTCTGAAAGACATGCTGGTTATGTGCAATGGCCATAGTAAAGTACCCAAATAGGTGCCAGAGTGTGGCAAGTAGGGGCTTTTCACAATAACTTCATTGCAGTGTTAATGTAAACCTAATTGTGATGCTAATAAGTAAGCATAAAATATAACATCTATCCATATTATGGCAGCTTAGAATCAGGTATTTGTGAGTCAAAGGGGTCAGGAGAGGAAATAAGATTCTGGGTCCAACATGATTAAATAATTGGGTTTTGGAATATTGAGGAGTTAAATCCTAGCAGAATTGGGATAGGGAATTGATGGGGTATTGGGAGAAGCAGGATCTTATTTCATAGTGGAATAGGACACCCAGAATAATTCGAACTACTGGCTCCTTCTGAAACACGATCCTCAATCTCCCACCATAAATTTCAGCCTTTTAGCTCATTTCACAATACAGCCTTGACTATTGTTTTAAATGCTTATGATGTGATCTTCTTCAGCAATTGGACCAGTATTTGTTGCCCATTTCTAAAATGCCCTTGAGAAGGTGGTGGTGAGCCATCTCTTGAACCGTGCAGTCCATGTGGCGTAGGCACACTGACCTGTTAGAGGGTTGTTTGTAGGATTTGTGGAATGGGTGATACAATTCCGAGTCAGGGTGGTATGTGACTTGAAAGTGAATTCGCCTCTCCACTTGTGGCTGAGTTCCTATACCACATCCTTCAAGGCTGCTGCAATACATCTTGTAGATGGCACACGCTGCTGCCACTGGGTGCCGGTGGTGGGCAAATGCGGGCTGTTCAGTGCCCTCAGTCTCTTCACATCACTATTTCGTCATCAGCTGAATTCTGTATTCATGTTTTGGCCTTAAAGCATTCGAGTATAGATTTTCTACAACTTAAAATTAATGGATAAAAAAAACCACAGGCCGGGTACACAATTTTCTGATATGTATTTTCAGGATGTACATTCTAATATCTAAGTTAATGCCAAGGTTATGATATAAGGCAGGTCAAGAATGGCATGTGAAATGCTCATATAATATTATAAGCAGTAATTTCTAGTCTTTTTTTGACAGTTCACGTTATTGGATACAGTGACTGGATCAGATACATGACAGAATATACAAGAGAAATTTCAATGTAATCAATTTCAATGACTGTGTTAAGCATTTGTGAATAATATCAGAGGAGGATCATTCTCCTTTATTTCTTTATTTCCTTTAACAATAACAGCATAAGAACTAGAAGCAGGAGTAAGCCATCTGGCCCCTCGAGCCTGCACCGCCATTCAATAAGATCATGGCTGATCTTTTTGTGGACTCAGCTTCACTTACCCGCCTGTTCACCATAACTCTTAATTCCTTTAATGTTCAAAAATTTATCTATCCTTGCCTTAAAACATTCAATGAGGTAGCTTCAACTGCTTCACTAGGCAGGGAATTCCACAGATTTACAAACCTTTGTGTGAAGAAGTTCCTCCTCAACTCAGTCCTAAATCTGCTTCCCCTTATTTTCAGGCTATGCCCCCTAGTTTCACCCACCAGTGGAAACAACTTCCCTGCGTCTATCTTATCTATTCCCTTCATAATGTTATATGCTTCTATAAGATCTCCCCTCATTCTTCTGAATTCCAATGAGTATAGCCTCAGTCTACTCAGTCTCTCCTCATAAGCCAACCCTTTCAACTCTGGAATCAACTTAGTGAATCTCCTCTGCACCCCCCCTTAGTGCTTGTATATCCTTTCTCAAGTAAGGAGACCAAAACTGGACACTATACTTCAGGTGTGGCCTCACCAGCACCTTACACAGCTGTAATATTAACTTCATCCCTCTAGCAATGAAGGACAAAATTCCATTTGCCTTCTTACTTTAACAATAAAAGCATATTTGCTGCACCTGCAAATCAATTCCTTGAGATTCCTGCACAAGGACACCCAGGTCTATCTGCACAGCAATATACTGCAATTTTTTACCATTTATATAGCAGTCCATTTTGCTGTTATTCCTATCAAAATGGATGACCTCACATTTATCAACATTGTATGCCATCTGCCAGACCCTCGCCCACTCACTTAGATTATTTATATCCCTTTGCAGACTTCCAGCTTCCTCTGCACACTTTTCTCTTCCACCCATCTTAGTGTCATCTGCGAATTTTGACACACTACACTTGGTTCCCAATTCCAAACTTTCTATGTAAATCATAAACAATTGTGGTCCCAACACTGATCCCTGACACCACCAGTCACTGATTGCCAAACTGAAAAACAGCCATTTACCCCCAGTCTTTACTTTCTGTTAGTTAATTTTCTGTTAGTTAACTTTATGATCATGATTGAGCTTATAATCTACATTCTTTATGTTTAAAGCATTTCTTTGGTTTTAACATAACTGTGTGCTGTTTGATTCTGTGGTACTCATCCTGAAAGTGCCAACAAAAAAAAGTCTTCCCACTTTTAAGACACAATAACACATGTAGCGAGTAGACCCTATGGCCGAAATTTTCTGACCGTTCACACCAGTGGGATTTTCCCATCCCCTTTAAGTGAATGGAGATTTAGCTTGGTGTCAAATTCTCCAACTTCGCTACAGCAAGAACGTGGCCTGAATGGGAGATAAGATTTCACAGTTTTGTCTCTCAGCTTTTCTGAGTAACATGTTTAACAAATTTTTGTTTGTGTTTGGGTCCTGCCTTTTTTTATAATTTCCTATATGTACCAAAATATGAATTCAGAGATAATAGAAGCATAGAAACATAGAAGACAGGAACATGGGAAAGCCATTTAGCCCTTTAAACCAACTCCGTCATTCACTATGATCAAAAGTCTAATCCTGCTTTTTCCCCATAACCTTTGATCCATTCGCCCCAAGTGCTATATCCAGCTATCTTTTGAGTAATGGAAGGAATTTTACTGGCACTTCTGACCTGGAATTGGGACTTACAGAATGGCATTCTCCCTTGGCCTCGGGCAGGATCTTACAAGTCTCAGGTGGGTGAGGCAGTAAAATTCTGGCAACTGCCTCAAACCTGTTGTGGTATTCTCGCTTTGTGTACAAGAAAAATGTTTCCCTTTGTCATGTAGAACTACAGCTTTCTCTAACTTCAGTGTACCCTTAAGATCTTAGAATCATAGAATCTCTACAAAGCAGAACAAGGCCATTTGGCCCATGGAGACTGCATCGACACTCCAACAAGTGCATTTTACTCAGGTCAGATTTTGCATTGCTGCTTCACAGCACTAGGGACCTGGATTCGATTCCTGGCTGGGTCACTGTATATGTGGAGTCCATTCTCCCCATGTATGCGTGGGTTTCCTCTGGGTGCTCCAGTTTCCTCTCAAAACTGAAAGACATGCTGGTCCGGTGCATTGACCTGAACAGGCACCACAGTGTGGCGACTAGGGGAATTTCACAGTAACTTAATTGCAATGTTAATGTAAACCTATTTGTGACTAATAAATAAATAAACTTCTTTATAAATAACTTCATCCCTATATTCCCACACATTTACCCCACTAACCAACACACTTTGGGACACAAAGGGGCAATTTAGCATACCCAATCCACCTAACCTGCACATAGAACCATAGAATCTTAGAAAGTTTACAACACAGAAGGAGGCCGTTTGACCCATCTTGTCCAAAGCTTTGACAAAGGGTCATATGGACTTGAAACGTCATGTCTTTTCTTTCCTTAAATGTACACCAGACTTCCTGAGATTTTCCAGCATTTTCTCTTCTGGTTTCTTCATATTGTTGGACTGTGAGAAGAAACCCAAGAATCCGGAGGAAACCCATGCAGACAAGGGTAGAACAGAGAGATACAGGATCTTTAGATGCATCATCCGTATCCAGTGACATAGTTAGTCTTTGTTGCAATTTCCTACTCCAATCACTTCAGTCTAGTTCCTCCCTAGCTTACCACACTCGAAATACTGTGGTTAAAGTCCTGAGTATTCATAACTATGATCTTACTCTGATTGGCCTCCCTAATATTTTTGATACAGTTGACTGTCTCTATTACTTTTTCTTTATATACATTCCATGGGTGATGGCCTTTTGGTATTATCACTGGACTATAAGTCCAGAAATTCAGCTAATGTTCTAAAGACCTTGGTTCAAACCCCACCATGGCACGTAGTGGAGTTTGACTTCAATAAAAAAAAATCTGGAATTAAGAATCTACTGATGACTATGACACCATTGTTGATTGTCAGAAAAACCCATCTTGTTCACTAATATCCTTTCGGGAAGAAAATCTGAGATCCTTAGCTGGTCTGGCCAACTCTGACTGCAGAGCCACAGCAATGTGGTTGACTCTCACCTGTCCTCCAAAGGCAACTAGGGTTGGGCAATAAAAGCTGGCTAGCTAGCAACACCCACAAATGAAAAGTATCCTGTTCTCCTTTATCCTTCTTTGCATGTACATCTTTGGCTGCATGGTGACACTGCAGACTCAGAGCACCAGGGATTCAGGTCTGATTCTCGGCTTGGATTACTATCTGTGCGGAGTTTGCGCATTCTCCCTGTGTCTGCATGGATTTCCTCCCACAGTCTGAAAGGTGTTCTGGTTCGGTATTTCGGCCATGCTAAATTCTCCCTCAGTGTACCTAAACAGGTGACGGAATGTGGCGATAAGGGATTTTCACAGTAATTTCTTTGCAATGTTAATGTTAGCCAACTTACATAAGAACACAAGAAGATACAAAAAGGAGCAAGAGTAGGCCATCTAGCCCTTCAAGCCTGCCCGCCATTCAATAAGATCATGGTTAATCTAAAGTGATCTCCCCATAACCCTTAATTCCCATGTCTATCAGAAATCTACCTTTCCATGACTTAAATATATTCAGCGAGGTAGCCTCCACCACTTCAATGGGTAGAGAATTCCAGAGATTCACCACCCTTTGAGTGAAAAAGTTCCTCCTCAATTCTGATCTAAACTGCCTCCCCCCTTATTTTGAGGCTGTGCCCTCTAGTTCTGCTATCCTTTCTAAGCAGGAAGAGTCTCTCTACCTCTACTCTATCCAGCCCCTTCATTGTTATTATTATTGAAGCTATTGTGAATTGTCATAAAAACCCATCTGGTTCACTAACGTCCTTTAAGGAAGAAAATCTGCTGTCTTCACCTGGTCTGGCCTGTATGTGACTCCAGAGCCACAGCAATGTGGTTGACTCTCAAATACCCTCCAAGAGCAACCAAGGTTGGGCAATAAATGCTGGCCAGTTCTAGGCGGGCGGAACTTTGTCCCAGGGTTCTTAATTTTGGTGAAGGCCAGGTGATGCTGGATTAAATGTCTGATGAGCACATCCCATGTGGACACTCATGGCCCATAAATGAATGAGAAAAAAGATCTACTGCTGCACATATTTATGTTCTTATTTCCCTGGAGCTGTGAGGCAGCAATGCTGATCACTGTGCCATTGGTGCTTTATGTTCCTCAAGATTGCTTTGGCTATATCATACAAGAGTTGCAAAACACTTTTGTTAAATGATGAGTTTCTTCTTTACAAAATCAATTTGCATCCAAGATATCCAGTAAAACAGATCTTTTGGACTCGGATATTCCTTAATGCTGCATTTGGGTGGTAATAAACTCATTGGACCCCAGGGTAATTAACTGGCCATAAGTACATGTAGTAAGCTGCTCAACAAACTATTTGTGGTTTCTATCCATTAGATTCTGGATTTTTTCATTTTATGTGCAAAACAGCTATTGGGTAAATTCTCAATTTAGTTTAGTGTCATGGTCTTGAGACACACATAACAATTTAATAAAGAATGAAAAGGCAAGTCTTGTTCACCCCTCTCTATCTATTAACTAAATTCAAATATGGGAAATACATCTTTTTCATTTAAAGGTGATATTTGGTAGTTTAGAGCATCAGTTATCAGTTTACAGTTATCTTTTATCAGTCCAGTTCTTCATCCTTGAAATCTGTGAAGAAATATCTTTCTTTTACATACTTATGTTTCCTTAATAAAAGACCTTATGGTCGATTCAACTCTCAACACTATAATGATTAAGGCTTTTCTGAACTTTCCTTCCTTATTTCTTCTTTGCACCAACTGTGTCCCCAGTTCTTATTTCTCCTCTCTGCATTCGCATTGTGTTGAAATCAAGGTTCTATATGAGAGAGTGAACTGATCATTGCACTGTAGAGAGTCAAAGAAGGCCATTCGACTCATTGTCTGCACCCTTTCTCAGATGGAGTATTTTACCTAGGCACCTGTAACCCCACACATTTACCATGGCTAATCCACCTGACCTACACATCTTTGGACACTCGGGAAATTCAGCATGGCTAATCTGCCTATCCTACACATCTTTGGAATGTGGAAGGAAACCGGATCACTTGGAGGAAAATCACACAGACACTGGGAGAACGTGCAGACTCTGCTTAAACAGTCACCCATGGCTGGAATTGAACCTGCGTCCCTGGCACTGTGGAGCAGCTGTGCTAATCAGCGAGGCATTGCGCTGCCCTAACCCACTTATTTAAGACTTTATTGAGGGCTTTGTAACTTAAATAAGGATATGACCTTAAGCAATCCCTTAAAGGCAGTTTAGCTTTAAGAAATCATTGATCTTAATTAGCTTTAATCAGGAGCAACTCCTAATCTGTTTTAACAAAAATAACAGGCAGGGAGTTGGTTTAGTTTTGGAGAGGAAGGCTGAAAAGTGATATTAAAATAAAAGCAAAATACTGTAGATACTGGAAATTGTATAGACTTGAAATATTTGCCTTGTTTTTCTCTCCCCATAGAAGCTGAGTTTTTGCTGCATTTTCTGTTTTTAATCATGAAAATAGATACTTATTACTTGCGTGTTTGTTGATGTAGGTAAAGACATAACATAGTGATTTAAAACTCATTTGTTTTAAGATCCAGTCTGCATGTTGAATTGGGGTGATAATCAGCTACACTGTTAAAGTTAACAAGTTTATTTCTTAGTCACAAGTAAAGCTTACATTAACACTGCAATGAAGTTACTGTGAAATTCCCCTAGTTGCCATAGTCTAACACTTGTTGGGGGTTAATGCATTTAACCAGCACATTTTTCAAACTGTGGGAGGAAACCAGAGCACCCAATGCAGATAGGGGAAGAATATGCAAACTCCACACAGACAGTGATCCACAGCAGGAATTGAACCCGGGTACCTGGCACTGTGAAGCAGCGGTGCTAACCACTGTGCCACTATTGCTTGTTATCATGAGCCCCTTTTGTTTTCTCCTATAGATATTCAGACTTTCAAGTCCAACTGGGAGTCAGGATCTTCAGTCTTACGTTAACTTTTTTAACAACCTTGGTTCCCCATCTTGTGAACCCTGGTCCCAAAAGAAAAAAAGCTAGAAAATCTCAGCAAGTCTGGAAGCATTTGTAAGAAGAGAAAAGAGCTGATGTTTTGAGTCCAGATGACCCTATGGCAAAGCTGCCTTTTGGACCTTAGTTTCATGTTATATAGGATTTTTTTTAAATTTTATTTTTGATCAGACTCAGCAGTTGTAAAATCCTCCCATCTGTTATGGCTAAAATTGGAGCTGCTGTGACATTTGCTATGAGATGTTCAAGCATTTTGCAAAAGAGCAGTTTTTAGCATCACTGCATCATCAGAACTGATAGTGTTTTAACACGTGCCTGCTATCTTGTGCAGGAGGAAAGCCTACAGCTAAAAATAAATTATAACAAAAACCAACTGCAATGTTGTAGCCAGTTATTCATGTTGGATAAAAATTGGAACGTGTTTATTTAAAATATGTTAGAGCCTTTCAATTTGTGATTATGTATCCAGAATTCTGATTTTCTTTGATTCATATGTCATGTCCTCATGATGTGTATCTCCATTTTTGGAAGCAATAGACCTGTTTTTAAGTAAGCCAACTTGGGAACAGCAAAATCCCACAAACAAATGGGGTTCATGATCCATTCATGATGCTTTTTTTTTGAGGGAGAAATACCATGAGATCTCTGTGCTCTTCCTCAAACTTTCCAACTTTTACATTTTGTTTTACTCTTTCTTTGGATGTTGCCAGCATTTGTTGCCTATTCCAGATTTATCTTTTTACTTTTTATTGTCCTGTCTTTAGAAAATCATCTCTCAGCTCCTCTGTTTAGAGACTGAAATGGTAATTCAGACCTTTAAAGACTAGGGAGTAGCCTTGTGGCTCTTGTCTTCAATGTTTACATGTCTCCCTGTGTCTGTCTCTGTCCGTGTAACGTATTGATGTCCTGGAAGTGGGTTTAAATCTGAGGCAAACTGATACTAAAGAATTTATCCTATTATTTTGTTTAGAGTCATTGTTGATTTCCTAGCTCCTGAAAATCATAATCATTATCTTGTTAAAAAGGGAAAAACATACATTGGAAATTTTCTGGGGTGTTTTCCCCTTTGGCCGTGGTAATTTAGGCAAAAGATTGTGGAAAAGCCATTTGAACATGTTCCCAGTCAATCAAGGAAATCGCCGGCAATGCTACACTTCTGTAAACGACCAAGATATTGTAGCCTTGTACTGCTTTTGTGGCCATCCTTTATTGTATGTACAATGTTCTCAAAATGTTTTTCCCTCCCTTTAAAGTAGCAAAAATTCATTCATGTTCTCTTTTCTTGTGTATCCCAAATCTTAGTTCCACCATTGGCTGTGAAGACTGCCTTCAGCCTAGGGCCCAAATTCTGGAATTTCCTCCCCCTATCTCTTCTTTTTAAGATGCTACTTAATATCTATCTCTTTGACTAAGATTTAGTTGCCTGTTCCAATATCTTCTTGTATGACATTGATATCAAATTTTGTTTGAACAATGGTCTTGTGCACTGCCTCAGGATGCTTTACCAAGTTTAAAAAGTGCTATATAAATGTAGCTGTTTTGTATTGATGTTTTAAAAACTCAACACAACCTTTTGCATTCATTCTTTGCTAGGATTTCAACTGTCACTCCTTAGCACCTTAAGCGATTCCTCTCCCCACTCTCTACAAAACTCGAGCTGTCAAAAGTCAACTCCAGGATCATCTATCATCATTTGCCTAACTTTTCTCATTGTCCTGTTCTGTTTGCTTTTGGTAATGGGATGCCGACCTCCTTGTGAACCTGCTCCTGGGTCTGGTGAGACACGCCATGAGTAGATCCAGGCAGCGGGCGATAGAGGGTGGCCGTCCATCCTGACTGTCTGCCCCTCTACCGTGGCTATATTCACGGCCAGGATTCCCTGGAGAGGGAGCATGCAATGTCCGCGAGTGTAATAGACGTTCTTACGTGCCCACTGGGCACCGCAGGGGCTGCGGTGCGTTATGGACCCTGACAATCACATTTTGATTTGATGTGTCTTAAATTTCCTTTGTACTTTTGTTTTTGTTTGGCCTGTTCCTCTTCCTTTTGGGAAACTGCCTCTTTTATTTTGTCCTAATTTAATTTGAGTTTATCTATTTGGTTTGACCTAAAAGACACCTGTATCACAGTCCTTACTTTATCTATGTAGATTCTACACTTCTAGAGGAGGATGTTATGGTCTGTTCTGGAAATATGTAGATATGTTTTTTAACCAAATAAAACCTTTTCAGCATGAGTAGCAGATATTCTCCTCAGCCTGATGCAGATTATAAATATCTAATCCTTAAAATTGAACGTGGTCTGAGGCTAAAGATTGTTTTAGGTTGAACTTGGTGTTGATCAAGTTAATTATTATCTAGACCCTATCACATTGATAACCATGCTAATGGGGATTAACAAACACTAAAGAGACATTTTTTCAAATGTTCTAAAGATTTTATTACAGACTTTTGAAGTGAATTAGAATATCCAGTTGGAAACTTTCTGGTAGATGAACGAAACCTTTAGATAAGGCAGAGTTGTCTGGTTATCAATGCTTAGCATTATTGTCATGGTGGATTGCTTACAAATGCTCTGTGATATCCTTAATGGATTTTTTTTTTGTTATTGTAGTTGTTCCTTAGTTGATCTTTTACTGCTTTTTATAATTGCATCACTTAAGGCCAAGAGGTTTTGAGTTTGCAAAGACTTATTTGCCATCTATGCTTCTAGATTGTTATGCTATCACTGAAGGGGATATTTTGGATTGATGAAAATCTATTGATATCTCATATATTAATTGCTGATTGTTGTGTCACTCATTTGTGTGAGAACATGAGTAGGAATCTTGCATTAAAAATTCATCTGGCTCACTGAAGTTCATTACTATCTCTCCCAAACCAGAATCTAACTGCATTCTGAATGTCTATCTTGGTAGACAGTAGGAGAGGCCGATCAGAGGATTTTAACCTGGGTTATGATTCCTTACACTGAAATAAAGTGTAAGAAGAAGGCTAAGAATTGTGACAATCATGATAGCTGAAATGACCTTAAATAAAGTAGGATTTGAGAGGAGAAACAACTTGATTTGCATTGAGTTTTTCCTTTCTGCTTTTGATACAATTGACTAAACCAATTTCCTCCAACTCTGTCTCTTGTTATCTAGCTAGAATAGAATAACATCCTACAGTGTAAAAGGAGGCCATTTAGCCACTGAGCCTGCACCAACAACAATCCCAGCCAGGCCCTATCCCTGTAACCCCACAGATTTACCTGCTAATCTCCCGACACTAAGCAGCAATTTATTATGGTCAATCCACCCAACCTGCAAGTCTTTGGACTGTGGGAGGAAACCCACGCAGTCAAAGGGCAAATATGCAATTTCCACACAGTCACCTGAGGATGGAATTGAGCCTGGGTTCCTAGCACTGAGACAGCAGTGCTAACCATGCCACACTTGCTTGGTTACACTAATTGATAATAACCAGAACACCCATGGTTGCTTCTCCCTCCCATCCACACATTGTCACGTCTGGAGCACTTTTTTGTCATCACTCCTGTGGTACCATTGCCTCAGAGTCTGGGGTCAGCTTTAACGTTAGGCTAATGACGCCCAATTCTAATGCTCCACACTCAATACTTTACTCTTTCTGTGCTGAGGGACTGTATTCAGCAGTTTGTTTTGCACAAGCTGTAGCTTTCTGTGCTCAATGCCGTTGTCTTCAATTTCTGTCACAAACTCCCTGCTGCTCTCAGCCATACGCTCAGGCTGATACAAAACTGTTTGTAATACTGTTACTGAGACTTGCTGGGGTGTGTGTGATCACGTGATAATTATGGATGAGGATGGATCAATGACATATGCGCAATGACCATAACATTCTCAAATTGGTTCTTCATTGATTCCAGGGTTTTCACCTCCATTTCTCCATGGGAGAGCATTCTGCACATTAGTCATATTTTGCAGTTCCATGAACAGCCTTCTGTGACCTTAGAAGTGTGAGAAAACTAATTGTGTTATTTAAGTATCCTATAAATTCTAATCAGCACAACTGCATGATAAGTGAGACCACCATTCAAATATCAATTGCCCATTGAGGCATCTGGGCTGCTCCTTCTGGTCATTGCAATTGGATATACATGACTGTTGCTGTGGTATCAGAGCTCAGTTTAGACCATTGATATTTTGAGCAGCTGGAAATTCACTTCAATGCTGTAATTTTAATGATACCACTCCCTCTGGGATGCAAGATGTTTACTAGGTATATAAAAACCCATAGAATCATACAGTGCAGAAGGAGGCCATTCAGCCCATCATGCCTGCACTGACCACAATTACACCCAGACTCTAACCACATGCATTTACCCTAGTTAATGCCGCCTAACACTAAGGGGCAATTTAGCGTGGCCAATTCACCCAATCTGCACGTCTTTGGAATGTGGAAGGAAAGCAGAGCACCCAAAGGAAATCCACACAGATGGGGAGAGAATGTGCAAACTCCCCCGCAAACACTGACCCATGCTGGGATTCAAGCCCGCGACCCTGATGCTGTGAGTCAGCAGTGCTAACCACTGTGTCACTATGGTGACTCTGAAACCCATTTCTTCCTCTGGTTAATATGACTCTCTTCAGCTTTTACAGATGCGTAGAAAGCATTCTTTTTGGCTGTATCACAGCTTGGTTTGGCTCCTGCTCTGCTCAAGACCATAAAAAAAATACAAAATGTTGTGAATGTAGCCCAATCCATCACGAAAACCAGTCTCCCATCCATTGACTCTGTCTACACTTCCCGTGGACTTGGCAAAGTTGCTAGCATAATTAAGCACCCCAGACAGTCTCTCTTCCCCTTTTCTCCGTTAGGAAAAAATACAAGTCTGAGGTCACGTACCAACTACTCAAGAACAGCTTGTTCCCTGTTGCCATCAGGCTTTTGAGCTGACCTACCTTGCATTAAGTTGATCTTTTTCTGCACTGTAGCTATGACTGTAACACTACATTCTGCACTCTCTCATTTCCTTCTCTATGAATGGTATGCAAGAAACAATGCTTTTCACTGTGTTAATACATGTAACAATAATAAATCTAATCACAGTTGTCCCTTGTTGACCATTTCCCACTAATTCTCCAATTTTTCTAATACGTCACTGTTTGGCAGTGCATAATTCTAGGCTGAAATTCTGTGCTGCACTAGTGAAGGCTGCTCTCTTTTGGATGGGGTGTTTGGGGTAGCTCCATCTACCCTATTGTGTAAAAGATCCCATGGCCTATAACTAAAAGGGGAGTTCTCCTGGTGGTCCTTATTATCCCTCAATGAATATTTGCAAAACAGGTGATCTAGTAATTTACTTCATTGTTGTTTGTGGGAACTCGCTGTGTGTAAATTACCTGCTGTGTTTCCTACGTTAAAACAGTGACTTCAACTTTTAAAAAAACAATTAATTGGATGTAAAGTACCTTGGGAAGTTCTGAGCTTGTGAAATGTGTTGTTTCAATGGAAAGAACAGGAAATTGCCACCTATTGAGTAGCTCTTTTAAACAGCAAGCGCAGTTGCAATGATTGGCTTCCTTCTGTGCTGAATGATTATCCTAGTGTCTTAAAAGAAGCAACTAGTGAGACAGTTGGTGCAGTGGTTTTAATTTTCCAAAATTCACTAGATTCAGGGAAGGTTTCATTGAAAGCAAATGCAACTTCTCTTTAAAAAGGGAAGGAGACAGAAAGCAAGAAACTACAGGCCAGTTAGCTTAATAGAACATAGAAAAACTACAGCACAAACAGGCCTTTCGGCCCACAAATTGCATCAATGATATCCCTATCTACTAGGCTTGCCTATAACTCTCAATTCTATTAAATCCCATGTACTCTTCCAGAAGTCTCCTAAAAGACCATATCAAATTTGCCTCCACCACCACCAACGGCAGCCAATTCCACTCAAAGTGAAAAACTTACCCCTGATATCTCCAGTGTACCTACTAACCAGCATCTTAAACCTCGTAGCAACTATTCCAGCCCTGGGAAAAAAGCTTCTGAGAATCCACCAATTAATATCTTATTATTAATAATAATATTATTATTCAGAATCCAAATTAATATCTGTTCCAGCATCATAAATCCTGGTACAAAGAACATAGAACATCGCAGTACAAATAGGCCCTTCAGCCCTCAAGTTGTGCCAATCATACCCATACCTACTAGGCCATAAAACTATCTGTAACTCCCAATCCCATTTAATCCCACATACTCATCCAGAAGTCTTTTGAAAGATCCCAGCGAGTTCACCTCCATCACTACCGACGGCAACCAATTCCATTCACTCACCACCCTCTGAGTGAAAAACTTACCCCTAACATTTCCTCTGTACTTGCTGTCCAGCACCTTAAACCTACGTCCTCTCATAGCAACATTTCAGGTCTGGGAAATAGCCTCCGAGAATCCACCCTATCTATTCCTCTCAACATTTTATAAACCTCTATCAGGTCCCCTCTCAACCTTCATCTCTCCAGGGAGAAGAGACCTAGCTCCCTCAACATATCTTCATAGGGCATGCCTCCCAATCCAGGCAACATCCTTGTAAATCTCCTCTGCATCCTCTCTATAGTTTCCATATCCTTCCTACAGTGAGGTGACCAGAACTGTACACAGTACTCCAAGTGGGATCTGACAAGGGTTTTATAAAGTTGCAGCATTACCTCCTGACTCCTAAACTCAATCCCTCGATTAATGAAGGCCAGTACACCATATGCCTTCTTGACCACATCCTCCACTTGTGAGGCTGATTTAAGAGTCCTATGGACTTAGACCCCAAGATCCTTCTGCTCCTCAATACTGCTAAGACTCCTACTCTTGATAGTGTACTCTTCATCCCATTGTTCCTGCCAAAATGGACCACTACACATTTATCTGTATTGAAGTCCATCTGCCACTTTTCCACCCATTCTTGCATCCGATCTATGTCTTGCTGCAACTTTTGACATCCCTCCAGTCTATCCACAACATCACCAACCTTCATATTGTCGGCAAACTTACTAACACATCCTTCCACTTCCTCATCCAGGTCATTTATGAAAATAACAAACAGCAAGAGTCCTAGAACAGATCCCTGGGGCACTCCATTGGTGACCAATCTCCATGCAGAAAAAGACCCATCCACAAACACTCTCTCCCTTCTGCAGGCAAGCCAGTTCTGGATCCACAAGGCCAAAGCCCCTTGGATCCACTGCCCTCTCAACTTCTCAAGAAGTCTTGCATGGAGAACCTTATCAAATGCCTTGCTGAAATCCCTGTGAACCACATCCGCTGCTCTTCCTTCGTCAATGTGTTCAGTCATATTTTCAAAGAGCTCCTGTAGGCTTGCAAGGCACGACCTGCCCTTGACAAAATGTGTTGACTATTTCTGATCAAGCTAAACTTCTCTAAATGCTCATAAATCCTGTCCCTCAGGATCCTCTCCATCAACTTACCAATCACTGAAGTCAGACTCACCGGTCAGTAATTGCCCGGGCTATCCCTGTTCCCTTTCTTGAAAATAGGAACTACATCCACAATCCTGCAGTCCTCCAGAAACTCTACCATCTCCATTGACCACGCAAAGATCATCGCCAGGGGCTCTGCAATTACTTCCCCCACATCCCGCAGTAGCTTGGGGTACATCCCATCCAGTCCTGGCGACTTATCTATCTTGATGGAACTTTTAAATTCTAACATATCCTCTTTCCTAACATCCACACATTCAATCTTTTCATCTGCTGCAAACTTGCAGTATAATCTCCCAGATCACTTTCCACTGTGAATACTGAGGCAAAGTACTCATTAAGCACCTCTGCCATTTCTTCCGCTTCCACACAAACTTTTCCCCCTTCACCTTTTAAAGGTCCAATCCCTTCACTTCTCATCCTTTTACCCTTCACATATTTATAGAACGCATTGGGATTCTCCTTAATCTTACCTGCCAAGGCCTTCTCATGACCCCATCTGGCTCTCCTAATTTGCTTTTTAAGTTCCTTTCTACTTATACTCCTTATACTCCTCTGGATCCTTAACATCTCCCAGTTCTCTGAACCTTTGTACACCTTTCTTTTCTTCTTGACTAGATTCATCACAATCTTTGTGCTCCACAGTTCCCACGCCAGACAAACATTCCTTGAAAATCTACCACCTTCCTTCAGTACTTTTCCCCAAGAACACCTCCTTCCAGTTTACTTGTCTGATTTTCTGTCTAATGATTTCATATTTCCCCCATCCCAGAATAAACACCTTCCTATCCTGCCTGATCCTATCTCTTTCCAATGCTAACGTGAAGGAGGTAGAATTATGTTATCATCTCCGAGATGATTTCCCACCGAGAGATCCAACACCTGTCCTGGTTCATTAGCCAGCACCAGGTCAAGTACAGCCTCTCCTCTCATAGGCTTATCCGTGTGCTGTGTCAGGAAACCCTGGTAGTGAAGAAGGAGGCTATTTGGCCCATCATGATTGCATCAGCAACAATCCCTATCCCTGTAACCCTACATGTTTACCCTGCTCGTTCCTTGACACTAAGGGGCAATTTACCATGGCCAATCAATCTAACCCACATATCTTTGGATACAGGAGAAAACCAGAGCATGTGGAGGAAATCTATGCAGACACAGGGAGAACGTGCAAACTCTGCACAGACAGTCTCCCAAGTTCAGAACCAAACCTGGGATCCTGGTGCTGTGAGGCTGCAGTGCTAACCACTGTGCCACTATGCTGCCCACCAAAATTTTAGAAACTATTGTTAGACATTATATAGGACATTTAGATAAATTTAAGATAATCAGGCAGAATCAACATGGTTTTGTGAAAGAGAAATCATGCTTAACCAATCTACTGGGGCTTTTTTGAGGAATAACATGGACTTTGGATGAGAGGGAATCAGTGGATTTTCCATCCTTGGATTTCAAGAAGACATTTGATAAATTGACACATCAACAAAAAACAATTCATGGTGTAGAAAGTAACATACTGGCATGGATAGAAGATTGGCTAGCTAACAGGGAATGGAGTCTGCATAAATAGATCATTTTCTGGCTGGCAATAAGTAATGAGTGGTGTGCTATAATAATCAGTGCTGGGACCTCAACCTTTTACAATTTTTATGAAAATGATTTGGATGAGGGGGCAGAAGATATGGTGGTTGATGATACAAAGATAGGTAGGAAAATTGTCTGTAAAGAAGACAAATGGCAGCTAGAAAGATATAGATAGGCAAAGATCTGGCAAATGAAGTATAATGTATGCAAATGTGAAGTTGTAAATTTTGACAGGAATAATTAAAAAAAGCATAATACCTAATTGGTGAGAGATTATGCTAGAGGTGCTGAGGGATCTGGGTATCTTTGTGCATGAATCACAAAAGGTTAGTATGCAGGTATAGCAAGTAATTGGGAAAGCTAATAGAATGTTATCATAAATTGTGGGGTGAATTGAATACAAAAGTAAGGTGGTTATGCTTCAGTGAAACGGGGCACTGGGGAGACCATAGCCAGAGTACTGTACTAGATTCTTAGCAAGAGCGTGAAAGATTATTGAGGGTAGATCGAAATGTGGTGTTGCGGCTGTAATCTGAGTAGCCGTGGTCTTATAGAATGATGGTACAGACTCGAAGAGCCAAGTGGTCTACTCCTGCTTCTCCTTTGTATGTACATGTTATTCTTTTGAAGCCTTTTTGTTGGTTTAATTGGGGAGGTGCCACTGCTTTCTCAAGGGAACAGGAAGTACTCTTATAAAATTTATGAACCTCAGTCTGAACACAATTGTATTGTCGAATAATTTGTTCCATACTGATTTCAACTGTATCAGAAATGAATGGACAAGAAATAGCTTTTCTGCAGGTTACAACAAAAATATTAAGAATAAGCAAAAGTACAGCACAAGAACAGGCCCTTCAGCCTTCCAAGCCTGTGCTGATCATGATGCCCTAACTAAACAAAAAAAACTTTTTATCCTTAGTCTGTGTCTCTTTATTCTCTCGCTATTCACATACCCACCCAGATGCCTCTTCTCTGTTGCTACTGTGACTGCTTCCATCAGTTCCTCTGGCAGTGTGTTCCAGGAACTCACTACTCTGTGTGAAAAACCTTCTCCCATACTTCTCGCTTAAACATCCCCCTCTCATCTTGAACCTGTGCCCCTTGTAATTGATACTTCCAACCTGGAAAAGTGCCTTTGGCTATCCACCCTATCTATGCCTCTCACAATTATGTAGACTGTTATCAGGTCTCCCCTCAGCCCCTGCCTTTCCAATGAAAACAATCTTAGTTTATTCAATCTCTCCTCACAGCCAATACCCTCAAGACTAGGCAACTTCCTTTCTCCAAAGCTTCACTGTGACGACCAGAATTGCACGCAATATTCCAAATGCAGCCTAACCAAAGAACAGAGAAAATTACAGCACAAGAACAGGCCCAGTGACTCTCCAAGCCTGCACTGACCGACTGAACTATACTTCCAGAGACTATATCCCTGTTTATTTTTTTGTGTGTTCTCTGGAATATATATTAAGAACTTTTTTTTTCTGTGCAGTTATTGAGACCTTTTTAAAATCAGAAGACATCAATAAATATTTCCCAACGACAAACTAAGAATATCCCATCAGGAACAGTTTGTTTTATTTTCCATTCAGCTTGATTTGTCTTTTCCAAAAATGGATGCAAAATCTAACAACTGTGCATTGAAATTCCTTTTGTGAGATATTAACAATTCAAATGGTAACATGTTCATTTGAAATTCCTTTGCTGCCTTAAGGCAGCTTTTAACCTATTAAGCTTAAACAACCTTCTCTTCATGCAGATCAGACTGAAGCTGTTTTGTATTTTGAAGGTATGGATAAGGTTAGGCCGAATAAAATAGTCAGCGGTACTGATGAGGGAATTGGTGACTTACAGAAAAGAAACTGCAGAGCAGTGCATAATTCAGGAGGTTACACGCTACATCATTACTGTCATGATGTGATGATAATGTCTCTTTTATATAAGCCATGGCCACATGTTTATACACAATGCTACTACAGTGATAATTAAAAAAGTGATCAGTGCTGCCAAACTGGCTTTCACCAATGCACTTAAATTCATGTAAAAAATGGACCTCCAAGTTATTCACAATTGCTTCCAAATGATTCCCCTCACCCCCTCCACCACACGACCTGTCCTTCTGTTCACTTTTGGATTGGCGCTGCATTGCCCTCAAAATTCACGTCATTTGTGAAGATATGAACGACTGCCTTGAGATCCTCAAAATATCTCTTGTGTCTCCAGAACTTATGCTTAACAGAAAGTATGCTTAAACTGGACCATCTGATGGGCAACATGACAGCTCAGAGACTATCGCTGTTGCTGTGCTGACACATGGATTTGGGCCTGTGTCTGCGGGAGTTTGCGTGTTCTCCCCATGGTTGCGTGGGTTTCCTCCGGGTGCTCCGGTTTCCTCCCACATCCCAAAAATGTGCTCTTAGGCTGATTGGGTAACAAATTGTCCCTATATTGGTCCCTATATGGGAATCTTCAACAATAGGCATAGCCTAAAGACAAGGATAAGTCATTAGGACGTTAGGACGGCGGCGTGGGCTCGTTGGGCCGAAGGGCCTGTTTCCCGTGCTGTGTTGCTCTTTGTTCTTTGTTCTTTGTTAACACTTCCCTCTCATTGTAAGAGCATTGCCAAATAACTCCGAAGCTGCTTATGGTGGCAGGAGTTACCCTTAGATTATGATTTATTTTTCTGAAGTTCTTTTATTGCTTGCAACTGAAGATCCTTACTACTGATGAACACAGCTGACATTTGACCTGTTATGTGGAAGGGTTATGGGTGTGTTTCGTTCTATAAACACACAGGCATCAGATCCATGTGTCCTGCAGCCCTACTCCGCACCTTGCATACCGTCTCTCTAAAGTTGCAGCAGTTTAACATTTGTTCCATGCCTTCTGTGATCAAGTAATGAGATGTACACAAAGGTGTATATATTTATTCTGGCATTCCTAATGGCACTTAACTATTTGGCTCTTAGAATTTTGTCGTGTCACATGAGGACAACCTACTTCTCACATTAGTGCCAAACTCCGATTGTTCCAGCTGTTGCAGCGAAACCTTGTCAGCATGTCCGGAGTGCTGCTCCTAATGATTGTGAACTCTACTGCATGGCTTCCTCCCTGTGTCCTATTTTCACAATGCACAATATATCGGACATATGTAGGAGTGGAGTAGGGAAAAGGGGAAGGGAAAGACGGGAGGGGATGGCTGCCTTGCCTCGCCTCGCCTCATCTCACCAACTTTCTTCAAATGCAGTTCCTGCTAATCAAAATTTTGATATCACCCTGTCATTTGTATGTGAACAGATACTGAATGTAAACAGTTATTTTGGGATCCAATGGTTAGCACTGCTGCCTCACAGCGCCAGGGACCTGGGTTCAATTCCCAGCTTGGTTCACTGCCTGTGTACAATTTGCGCATTCTCCCTGTGTCTGCATGGGTTTCCTCCAGGTGCTTCAGTTTCCTCCCACTGTCCAAAGGTGCGCAGGTTAGGTGGATTGGCCATGACAAATTGTCTGTCAGTATCAGGGATTAGCAGGATAAATATATGGGGTTATAGGGATAACGGCTGGATGGGATCATTGTCAGTGCAGGCTTGATGGACCAAATGGCCTCCTTCTGCACTGTAAGGATTCTATGATTATTGTTGTCTCGATTCTTACTTCACATCTAATTCTGTCAATTTCACCTTCCTTTAGGTCCCAACCTTGTCTTTAAGTTAGATGTATATGCTTAATGCTTTCCATATGCCTTAAACAGATTATACCATTTCTTAAAACTGATTCTATCGACTTGTAGCTGTTCCTTTCTATTCTGGAAGACCTGGTGAATTTCTGAATGAATCTCACCTTCTGTCCATGGTGTAACTTACAAAAGGTGCAATACTGAAACCAAAAAAAAGCTCATTTTCATTTCTCTGGGAATGCTCTTAGTTACAAAGAATGTTATTTATGGTGGTATTTGCTGTAGGGCAGGTGCACCTAACAGCTACATGAATGTTTGCACTGTATACTGTTGTACCTTTTTGAATTTCTTTTGTCTAATCATATCATTCCTTTGCTGAGAAGCATTTCCACAATGTGCTCATGTTTAATGAGGTTATGGAATGTTGGAATTATATAACCCAAACCGCTTTCTACACAAATACCTAATTGAAAGCAGGGCCAAAAGACAAAAGCCCCATGGACAGTTAGTGTCTGAAATTTTGCCAAGTACTGGATATGATAATATATGAACTTGAGATGCATTCATAAACTAATGTTAAACTTGCCACAATCAGTGGAGATGATGAGTAATGCACTTGGTCCACCACCTGGTATAGTTGAGTCATCCTCCTTTTCCTCATCAGTTATTTTTCTTCTCTGTGTATACTTATTTAGGTTTCACTCAGCAAGATTGATTTTTTTGACCTAGTCTGCCTGCAGCTTAAAAGTGATGAGACCTCAAAAATGGTGCTCTCTGCCTTACCACTTGTTGGTCTCCTCTTGTTGCAATTTGGGTGCAAGGACAATCCACTGGAAGAAATCAAGAACTTGATGAATAACTTTTTAAATTATTTATCCATGGAGATGGGATTCGCTGGTTATTTATTTATTAGTGAGACAAGTAGACTTGCATCAACACTGCAATGAACTGTGAAAATCATCTCGTCGCCATACTCCAGATTGTTTGGGTACATTGAGGAAGAATTTAGCACAGCCAATCCATCTAACTGGTATGTCTTTTGGACTGTGGAAGGAAACTCATACAGACACATGGCAGAACATGCAGAATTTGCATAGAGTGTGACACAAGCTGGGAATTGAATCCAGGTCTCTGATGCTGTGAGGTTGCAGTGCTAACCACTGTGCCACCATGTTGCCCTATCAGCACTCATTGCCTTTGAGATGGCGATGATAAGCTGCCTTCTTGAACCGTTACAGTCCCATGTGTTGTAAGAACATCTGCAGTGATGTGGGGAAAGGGTTTCCTGGATTTTTGATGTAGTAACGGTGAACAAACGGTGATATAGTTCTAAGACAGGATTATGTGTGCCCTGGAGGGGCACTTGCAAATGGTCGTGTTCCCACACATCTGCTGCCCTTGATCATCTAGGTGGTTACAACCAGGAGTTTGGCAGATGTTGTGGCAGTGGACAATGTATATGGTCACACTGCTGACATTATGTATTGGTAGTGGAGAGAGGGAATGTTTAAAATGGTAGATGGGATGATTGTCATGGATGCTGTTGAGCTTCTTGTGTTGAAGAAGTGCTGCTCTCATCCTGGTAACTGGATGAACTTGTGTCTTTGTAGAAGATTGAATGCCGTGAGGAGTCAGCAGCTAAGTTGCTCTCTGCAGCACTCCCAGCCTCTGATCTGCTCTTCTCGCTGCAGTATTCCTATGGCTGGTACAGCTCAGTTCCTGGTCAGTGGTAATCCACAGGATGTTAAATTTAAATTAGAATCCTATTTGTATCATTCGGCTTGTAGTTGTCAACTTCTCTTGGCATATCTTTTTCGATGGGTAAAGGCAGCTCTGGGAAGAGAAGATTCCCTTTGAGCCAAATGATGAACTTTCCTTGTTGAATCCACCCAATAGGGTGTTATGGGCTCCCCCATGGTGTAATGCTCCCCCATTCCTGTAAGATACTCGTATCCATTGACCTCCTTGCTCTGATGAATCATCCAATGGTGCCAAACAGTTTCTCCAAACTCTTCTTGTCACTTACCTGCCTGCTGCTGTTTTCCATTGTGAAGAATACCTGGGCCTAAAGCTGAGGCCTAACAAAGCATTTTGTACTTGCCCTACATGAGGTTAAATTGATCTTCTGTTGGATGAATTCATCCTCTTCATCTAGCTGTTGCTCCCTGTTGCCTTCAGTCACTGTCTCCATCTTTGATTTTTCAGCTGTGAGTTTGTGAAATTTTAAGTCGAGCAATAAATCCTTAACTTTTGTAAACTGTCTACCAAATATTTCAAAAAATAGTACCTCCCACTGCTGGAATTTGGTGCTATTTTCTTTTACTTGTCACCTTTTGCTCTCAAATCATGCAATTAGCTTCTAGGAGTTTCTGACTTTGCTGCAAAAAAATAATGATATCAGTAAGAGTCATTGTGTACAAGACAAATTACTTTCTTTAAAAACTATTGCAAGTCTGCTGTTGACCCCAGACTGTCATAATCCAGTGGTTTTGGATGTGAACAATTTTGTAGCATTTCACTGCTGGCCTGTGGGGTTGTCACATGGAAATAGTTTCTATTCTGCTCTTTATCGCAATCTCAGAATAGTATCATCTACATTGGTGGCAAGTTTTATGCTTGCAGCCTGGGTCATTCCCAAATTATGGAAAATTTTGCAGTGAACTAAGGAACCAAACTGACACTTCGTTGAATGTGTTGCACACTTGGAATTCAAATTCAGCCAAGCAACAATGAAGGGCAGCCCAAGGCCCCAACGTGGTGGGCAGAATATGCACTCCCACCTCTAAACAGCACTGCACAATCTGCTTGATTTGGATTGGTATCCAGAGAACAGAAAGGTAGAAATAATTTATTTAAACATGGGTTCTTTTCAAATGAACCTCAGCCACCCATTTCACCTCACCCTCCTGCCCTCTCCCTCTCACTTGTGTGAGAGCTGCCGTTAACATTTTGGCTCCTAATTTCCTTAATCATGAGATTCCTCCAGGATTGTGTCACCTATGACATTTGGCTGTTAAGATTTTATCCTGCATCTTCCCGTGTGCCCAAAATAACAGGGACACCTGAATTTCTAGACCACAGAACCATTCCGAATTTAATTCAATATCAATAAGCTGTACTGGAGCCTTAGAGGGTAAAAATGGTCTGGCGTTGCATTGACTCTCAATGACAAATCTGCACGCTCATCAAAGGGATGTCCCCTCTGCCTTGCGGAAAGCAGCCAGCATAATCAAGCACCATACGCACCCTGGATATATTCTTCCATCTTTTTCTGTTGGTGAAGAAGGTACCAAAGTCTGAGGTCACATAGTGACTGACTCCACAACAGCTTCTACCCTGCTGCCATCAAACTCTTGAATGGACCTATCTTGTATTAAGTTGATCTTTCTCTACAACCCTAACTATAATTGTAACACATTCTGCACTCTCTCTCGTTTCCTTTCTCCCCTTTATACTCTGAACAGAATGTTTTATTGGTATTGCATGCAATAAGTAATTCTTTCTATCGTGTATTCCAATACATGTGACAACAATAATCAAATTATTCTGTTATTGATATTCTCTTATCTGCAGGTGGCTCACCCAAGTTTACTTGAGATGCTATGAACTACAGATAGGTTAAATTAACAAAAGCACAGCTAAAATTGTTGAAGCGTAAACACTGAAGCAAAATATAAATAGATTTTTTTTGTCCTCTGAAAATTAGCTGCACTTGCATTTTACATTGAACCTGGTGAGGGTGTATTGGAGCTAGTAATTTAACCAGAAAACTGATTTCAGATCTCTTGAAATTAAATCAAGTTCCAAAAAAAGCTGAAGTTAAAATTGTTAAATTAATCATCTTGGTGTTATATCCCAACGTCAAACCTCATTGGCTCAATTGATAACCTTGACCACATTTGTTACAGTAGATCCTTCAAAATCTGCATAGTATGTACCAAATGTCCTCAATATAGCTTGTTACAGAAACTTTTAACCGCAGACCAACATTTTGGCTTGTTATTCACTGGGACACAGCTGCAGTTGTTGATTTTTCTTAACCATTCCCTTACCACCCCTATCTACTTAGGCTGCAGTAAAACCTTCCCTGTCTTGTTCCTATCAGTTATGTTTCCTTGAGAAAAACATCTGTAGCTTTTAGTCTATCTAATGCACAAGTTTTTTTTATTATTCTATTTTATTTTTATTCATTTAGACATGTGTATCACTGACTGGCCAGTATTTATTGCCATTTCTAAAAGCCCTTGAGGGCATTTGAGAGTCAACCACATTGCTGTGGATCTGGAGTCACATGCAGGCCAGATTTCCTTCCCTGAAGGACATTAGTGAACAAGATGGGTTTTTCCAACAATCAGCAATGGTTTCATGGTCATCAGCAAATTCTGAATTCAAAATAGTTTTATTGAACTCAAATTCTACCTTTTGCCTTGGCAGGATTTGAACTCATGGCCCCAAAACATTTGCTGAGTTTCTGGATTAAACCTAACCCTCTAGTTTTAGACTTCCCTACCTTTGGAAAAAGATGTTGACTATCTAAGTGATCTATCCCTCTCATTACTTTATAAACATCTAAGATCACTCCTAACCCTCCCAAGCTTCAGGGAAAAAAGTCCCAGTCTATCCAGCCTTTCCTTCTAACTCAAACCATCAAGTCCTAGTAGCATCCTAGTAAATCTTTTCTTCACTCTTTCCAGTTTAATATCCTTTCTATAATAGGGTGACAATAACTGTAGACAGTATTCCAATTGCAGCATTACTGTTCCTGTACAATTTCAACAAGACATCCCAACTCTTGTATTCAATCATTTGGAGCAACCAGGCACCCAAATGTAATGCTGGGTTTAAGAATTCGACTTCATCCCGTGAAGGTGAGTTGACAATCATAAGTGAGTGTTCAGACACCTTGCCAAGTCTTATGGTCATTTTTTTTTAACTTGCCAATGGAAAGAATGAAAATTGGATGGGGTGGAGAGTAGATTAGATTTGCTATGGACAAGAGTGTATTCAACACTCCTTTCAGGCTGCTTGCAAAATGGTGCAAGTTTTGGAAACGTCTGTGTTTGCTTGTCATGCTATCAGTAGTGTTACGACAACCACAAAAGGCTACAGGGAGTTATCAATAGATCTTTTCATGGGGTATGAACTGTCTCAGTGAGTGAATGGAAGCTTACCCAATGGGCAGCAACCAGCAAATCTGTAACTTTACCTGGACCAGAGTGCAGTCCTGAGGTGAAGACTATCCAACTAAGCTGCAGGAGCAGCCTTTCCTTTAGTGCACAGTAAAGGATGTTCTTGATGGGAAATTAGCTGAATTTGGATGCTGTAAGTAACTTGACATGCAGATCACTGGTGTTTCAATGTTTTGCACCAAATCCTAGCTTTTTTTTTGTATCAACTGTCCTTTTATATTGGTCAGGCCCTCTCCATAATGTTACTAACTCTTCAGGCTTGCACTGGAGCTTCTAGAGTTTGAAGATTCACCTCCAGGAGACTGCTAGGATCTGATGAAGAAAAATCAAAATAACTTTTTTCTTAGTCCACCTAAATTTTATAAATAATGTAAAGCTCCTCAAACCAACAGGCAAAAATCATCCAGTTGGTTAAGAGTTACCAATGCATGAGCAGATTATGGGCAAAGGGCAATTTATATATACACACCTGAAATTTTGACAATTCAACTAACCAGAGTTGGCAACTCTATTCTGCACAGATAGGGAGTGAACAAAATATCAGGAATAGTACACTGTTACAAATACACGGAAGTTTCATTCTTGTCACAAAATCACTCTTTACAGATGCATGATAGCATAATGGTACTGTTACTATACTAGTGAACCAGAAGCTCAAACTAAAGCTCTAGAGACATGAGCTCACATCCCACTACAATTGCTGAGGAACTTTTAGTTCAATCCATTAAAAAATCTGGAATGAAATGCTGGTCTCACTAATTGTGTTCACAAATCTATCAGATGGTTCTAAAAACCTTTTCTTGTTTACTCATAATCCTAGAAAATCAGCCTTCATGTGACTCCAATGTGGTTGGCCTCTTAAACTGGCCGCTGAAATGTTGTAACAAATCACAACAAAAGGGGGAGAAAAGTATTTCGGATGTACTGCACCACATGGACTGCAGAAATTCAAGATTCAAGGATAGCTCATCACCAGTTCTTTGGGGTGGGCAATGCTAGCATTCGTATCCCAAGAACAAAAACAAAACACAGTGGAGGGGCTGTAAAGAAAAAGAGGAATTGAGCTCTTTCCAAGGATAAGCCTATAAGAAAAAATGAGAGAAGTTAAAGCTCTACAGAGAGGAGGAACATTAAGCATAATCTCACTGTGACTTTCACAATATAAAATGGTTGAACCAACAAATGGAACCCAGAATATTACAAGTGAATAGGAAGGGAGGATGAAAATGTACATAATTAGTGAAAAGCAAATCCAGGACAGAGACTGGACAAGGAAGAGCATTTTTTTTCCTGTAATAATTGCTTGGAATAACATTCTACGCAGAGATAGTAGAGGCAAAAAAAATTCAGAGCATTAAAAATACAACTGTGTAATAAAAGCAGAGTCACTCAGTTAATTGAATGAGCTTTTTGGACGTAGAATAGGTGGAAATTCTGACGTGTCCAGAGACAGCATTACCTGAGGAACCGGACAAAAAAAAGTAGTAACAATTTTGTTTGTGAAGGAATTAAAATTAACTAGGAACTTTCATAAAGATAATACAATCTATTGTGATAATAAGGAAGTGTTAATAAGAATCTCCAAAAACTGTAATCTGGCCTTTAGTCGATTAACTCCTAATTCCCTGGGTTCAAAGAGGTGGGCACCTCAAAAATACACTGACTTTAAAAGTTTGTTTACAGAAGTATTAATGACCAAAATTTGAAGTGCTTTGGGACATTTTCCTCCATTTAATTGACTTATATAAATATAAGTCACTGCTCTAATGACCTTTCAGGGAAAGCTATTCACTGGTTGACTCTATGGGAGTTTGTTCCAAGGCTCCATTGCCTTTCCATACCTGCCCAAGTGGATAATTTTCATGTGCAGATTTTGAGAGTTGTTGAGCTATTGAAGATCTTGAAGACATCACAATGGGGTTTGATCTTGCTGTAACTCACTTGAAGTCCAAATCCTCCTATTTCATTAGGAGTCACTGTTTAACAATGTTATGTAATAACTCAAGGTCATTTTTCCAGCTCCATGCCCACGTCCAAGGACACAGAGCAATTGGAACAGACCTTGGCCAAGCTCTGCTAACGCAGCACAAACTGGAGCTACATGTCCCAACTATAAAATTCTCAAGCAGGAAGAATTATTTTCCGCCTTTCAATTTTCCACTTTTCAGCAGAGGGGATGAGACTGAATTATCACTCCCATGATGGGTACTAGTGACTGGGGCTGTCAACCCTCACGGATTGTGCTGAACATTTCCGAGAGAAAAAAGACAGACTTGCTTTTATTTTGTGCTTTTTCACAATAACTGATGTCTAACAAATCTTTTGCAGTTGATCAAATAGTATTTTGAAGTGTGACCACTGTTGCAATGCAAGAAACACCACAAACAGCAACGTGATTAAGACCAATTAACCTATTTTTGTGATGTTGATGGAACAAATGTTGGCTGGGGCATCAGCGATAACTCCCTGGCTGCTCTTCATATTAGTCAACCAGAGCGAGCACATGCGGTATTTAATGCCTCAAATAGCAGTATCTCTAACAGAGCAGCATATCCTCAGTACTGCACTCTGTGACAGCTTTGTTTATTTGTGTTGAAGCTCTGAAGTTAAAGATTATTCTCCCCAGGTGCACTCCTGCAGGCAAAGGGCTGTTCACAGAAAGAATAGACATTTTCTTCTTCTGTGGAACTCACAATAAAAAGCAGGGCTGAAACATGTTCAGGAAGCAATGTTGTCACATTGTTATGGTGAACGTTGGGGATCATCAAAATATTTCTCCATGGGCTTTATGGAGCATGAAGTCCCCTACGGGGCAAGCCTCTGGGGAAGTAAGTTGTAGAGGCTTAAAGCCGGCTGCCTCAGCCGAGACCACTATTCTGTAGGTCCCTTGTCTTGGATTAGTGTGCTGTAAGCCATGGGTGTAACTTGTTTCCATTTTGTAACTAAAGGGTTATGGTAATGGAAGATGGGTCTTGACAAGATTATTACACACATAGGGTACTAACGACATGATGGAGTGGTTTCTAGAGTGTAAAGGATTGTGGGAAGTTCAGCTGACATCTCCAGCAACCAATGGGAATGTGGAAAAGGTAATAGCTTGATAGAGGTGGCCATTTGTAGATATCTTCCAGAATGCAATCCAAGTAGCATAGCCATGTTGATGTAATTCAGTGCAACTCATGTCAGTGTGTTTGTGAAAGTTTCTGACTCCTTTTTTTAAATTTCATTTGTGGGACTTGGGTGTCGCTGGTTGGCTGGTATTTATTGTCCTTGAAAAGGTGCGGGTGAGCTGCCTCCTTGAACAACTGAGTGTCTTGTTAGGGCAGTTGAGAGTCAACCCCACTGCTGTCGATCGTATGTAGGCTAGATCAAGTAAAGATGTCAGATTTCCTTCCCTAAAGGGCATTAATGAACCAGACGGGTATTTTTGACAAACAACATTTTCATAGTCATCAGTAGACTGTGGGAGTGGGGTGGGGATTTTTCCTGTCCTGCCCACCATGGGAAACGTGTTTGGGGGGGGGAGAGGGTGCGAGCCGTGCAAATGTCTGTTGACCTCAGGTGGTATTTTGGAGCAAGTGCAGTCAGAAAATTCTTAAATTGCAAATATTTTTCATTGAATTCATCTGCTGTGGTGGGATTTAAATGCGGGTCCCCAAATATGAGCTGGGTTTCTAGGTTAACAGTCTGTTGATAATACTGCTAGTCTATTGCGGTCACTAAGCTTTGTCAGGAAAACTCTTTGTATACCTAAGTACATCAAGAGCAGGTAATCCCTGTTGCACCAATCAGTGAAATTGTTAGTGCTTGAGATAAATATTCTGTCCTGCATGTTAATGAGATGGAAGTTCAGGATAAGTAATTTGTGAAAGGATTATTTCTTGGTCAATAAGGATTGGGGCAATTGAGTGGAGAAATTTTAAAAAAAATTAATGTTTAGTTTCTGTAATCTGCCTTTCCAGAAACATTCAGTAACTCTTTTGTTCTGTGGAGCTGTGTAGATTATATTTTATGGGCCTACTTCTCATTCATTATTAACAGACATTCACTAGCACTGAACGAGCCAATTTGTGGGCCTCCTGCTGATCATGGTTCTATTAAAACTAGTGGATGCCCCAACCTTTGATCCCCTGATTCCCTCATCAACAGCAGACCTAACAGAATGAAAATATGTTCTGAGGAAAAAGTAAAAAGCGCAAGCATGTCAATTTCTCTTAGATACCATTTTGGTTTTTTTTCCCTCCTCCAGAACAGACAGCTAATGTAATCAAGTGGCATGGTGTCACAGTGGTTAGTGTTAGGCACACTACCTCACGGTGCCAGGAACCTGGGTTTGATTCTCAGCTTGGGTCACTGTCTGTGTGGATCTGCACATTCTCTCCATGTCTACATGGATTTCCTTCAGGTGTTCCAGTTTCATCCCATAGTGTCAAAGACGTGCTGGTTAAGTGCATTGGCCATGCTAAATTCTCCCTCAGTGTACTCGAACAGGCACCAGAGTATGACGACAAGGGGATTTTCACAGTAACTTCATTGCTGTGTTAATGTAAGCTTACTTGCGACACTAACAATCTTTTGTGCTCAGGAGGTATTATTTCTTGGCCAATCCAGAGGTATTTGTACTACCCTGCTTCCCAAGCAGGTTCAAGTCTCTCTCCAGGCCTTGGCTGGCCTTTCACAATGTGGTTTGATAGGTTGATAATTTAATTCACCAAACAATCAACACTTTTTTCCACTTTAGGAATTAGTGGGTAATTGTTTTATTTATTTGTGGGATGCAGACGTCACTGGCCTGGCCCGTCCCTAATGCACCCTGAACTGAATGGCTTGTTAGCCATTTAAGAGTCCACCACATTACTGTGAATCTGGAGTCGCAAGTAGGCCAAACCAGTTCATAGCAGATTTCCTGCTTGAAAGAGAAAGCAGATGGGTTTTAACTTTGCTAATATTGATTGGAATAACTATAGCTCTAGCTCGTTAGAGGGGTCAGTTTTCGTACAAAGTGTGCAGGAAGGTTTTTTGACTCAGTATGTAGATAGGCCAACTAGAGATGAGGCTACATTGGATTTGGTGCTGGGCAATGAGCCAGACCAGGTGTTAGGCTTGGAAGTTAGTGAACATTTTGGTGATAGTGACCACAATTCGGTTACGTTCACTTAGTGATGGATAGGGATAGGCATGAAGCTGGGGGCAGTAGTTATAGCTGGGGGAAGGGTAATTATGAGGCCATCAGGAGAGAATTAGGGTTCATAGATTGGACTAGGGAACTACAGGGACTGGGAGCATCTGGAATGTGGTGCTTATTCAAGGAGCAGCTGCTGCGAGTCCTTGATAAGTATGTCCCTGTCAGGCAGGGAGGAAATGGTCGAGTAAGAGAGCCTTGGTGTACGAAAAAAGTTGATTTGCTGGTTAAGAAGAAAAAGGAGGCTTATGTCAGGATGAGGCTTGAAGGCTCAGTTAGTGCAATGGATAGCTATAGATTAGCCAGGAAGGAGCTAAAAAGTGAATTGAGGAGAGCTAAGAGGGGACACGAGAAGATGTTGGCTGATAGGATTAAGGAGAATCCTAAAGCTTTCTTTCGATATGTTAAGAATAGAAGATTGGTTAGGGCAAGATTAGGGCCAGTCATAGACAGCAGTGGGAAGTTGTGCGTGGAGCCTGAAGAGATTGGTGAGGCACTGAATAAATATTTCTCTTCGGTATTCACGCAGAGTGCTGGAAATGTAGCTGTGGAGAGCACTGAGGTACAGGGTTGCAAATTGGGGAGTATTGTAGTAGATAGGGAGGATGTGTTAGAAATTCTCGAGGGTTGAAGTTGGATAAGTCCCCTGGGCCGGACGGGATTTACCCTAGGATTCTCTGGGAGGCAAGAGAGGAGATTGCAGAGCCTCTGGCTCTGATCTTCAGGTCCTCGTTGGTTACGGGTGTGGTTCCGGAGGACTGGAGGATAGCGAATGTGGTCCCATTGTTTAAGAAGGGGAAGAGAGACCGTCCAGGGAATTATAGGCCAGTGAGTCTTACTTCTGTTGTGGGCAAGGTATTGGAGAGAATTATTAGGGATAGGATTTATAGTTATTTGAGAGAAATGAATTGATTGAGGATAGTCAGCATGGTTTCGTGAAGGGTAGGTCATGCCTTACTAACCTCATTGAGTTTTTTGAGAAAGTGACCAAAGAGGTGGATGGGGGTAAGGCGGTTGATGTAGTATATATGGAATTTAGTAAGGCGTTTGATAAGGTGGCCCATGGAAGACTTCTGCAGAAAATGCAGATGTATGGGATAGAGGGTGATTTAGCTAATTGGATTAGGAATTGGCTAGCAGATAGAAGACAGAGGGTGGTGGTTGATGGGAGTTATTCATCGTGGAGTTCGGTTACGAGTGGTGTACCTCAGGGATCTGTTTTGGGGCCCTGCTGTTTGTAATTTTTATAAATGATCTGGATGAGGGTATTGAGGGATGGGTCAGTAAATTTGCAGATGATACTAAAGTTGGTGGTGTGGTAGATAGTGAAGAGGGGTGTTTTAGTTTACAGAGTGACTTGGACAAGTTGCAGAGCTGGGACGAGAGGTGGCAAATGGAGTTTAATGTGGAAAAGTGTGAGGTAATGCACTTTGGCAGGAACAATAAATGTGTAGAGTATAGGGCTAATGGTAGGGCTCTTAATAGTGTTGAGGAACAGAAGGATCTTGGTGTATGTGTCAATAGATCCCTGAAAGTAGGCAGTCAAGTGGATAAAGTTGTTAAGAAGGCATATGGAGTCGTAGCTTTTATTGGTAGGGGGATTGAATTTAGGAGCCGCAGCATCATGTTGCAACTGTACAAAACTCTAGTGCGGCCGCACTTGGAGTATTGTGTGCAGTTCTGGTCCCCACATTATAAGAAAGATGTGGAGGCATTGGAGAGGGTACAGAGGAGGTTTACCAGGATGTTGCCTGGTATGGAGGGCAGGTCCTATGAAGAGAGGTTGAAGGATTTGAGGTTGTTTTCGTTAGAAAGGAGGCGGCTAAGAGGGGATCTTATTGAAGCATATAAGATGATTAGAGGTTTAGATAGGGTGGACAGTGATAGCCATTTTCCTAGGATGGAGAAAGCTAGCACGAGGGGACACAGCTTTAAATTAAGGGGTATGAGTTATAGGACGGATATCAGAGGTAGGTTCTTTACTCAAAGAGTGATTAGGGAGTGGAATGCCCTGCCTGCAGCTGTTGTAGATGCGCCAAGTTTGGTGGCGTTTAAGAGGTTAATTGATAAGTATATGGAAGAGAAGGGAATGGTTTAGTTTGGAGGGGCATTGCTTTTATTTTGGTCGGCACAACATCGAAGGCCGAAGGGCCTGTTCTGTGCTGTAATGTTCTATGTTCTATGTTCTATGTTCTAAAAATTGACCTTGGTTTTCATGGTCATCATATGACTTTTTAATTCCAGATTTATATTGAATTCAAATTTCTTCTTTTGTTGTGGTGCGATTTGGGTTACAGAACATTATCCTTGGTCTCTGGATTGCTAGTCCATTGACAATACCATATCTCTTCCCTTGCTGTGTGAAGATATAAAACAAATATGAATCTATCCCTGGCAGCGTCAAGGAATTAATAGAAAAGCCCTCTTCAATTCAGTAGTTTTGTTTTATAATCTGATCGTAGGCAATCCCTGTTACCTTTGGAAAGCAGCAGAGTAATACTACAACTTCTGGCCTTATCAGGCTTTGCTTATCTGGGTTCACGTATTGGTGATAACTACTTTTAAATATCAGAACTATAATGTCATCCAGTGCCTGGGGAACCCAGGAGAAGAAGGTATAACCTGAAAATTGGAGCTATGCTGTTCAAGGACAATGTCAGAAGACACTTATCTACTCCCAAAGAGGTGGGATATTTCTTTTCTTCCCTCTGGTGGGTTCCCGACAGCAGAGTGTGCAACCTATTGGGAAACGCTTGACAAAAAACGGGACAAAGATCCTGCTGCCGGCCAAAAGCTGGCCCCCTCTAATGCCGAAATACATGCCACCAGGGTGATAGAATTCCACTCCCCCTCCCTGCACCCCTTCTCCAAGGTATTTGAAATCTGGAATTCTACTCCTATCCCCCCAATCCCAACGTTTGAGGTGGGGTTAACTAAATACCTGAGATTTTTTTTGTTAAACAAATATTGCTGAACTAAGGCTGGTAGATTGATCAAGGATACAGATCAACTTTCTCTAATTGAACAGAACTCACTGGCAAACCTGACAGTCTCCTATGTTCCTGTTGGAGAACAATTTGTCTCAGCAATGATCCACTTCATAGCTGAATACTCTGATGAAACATACTACCTAATCTGGTGTGTGGGCACTGAGTTTAAATGGGGGAAAGTACCTGGTAGCCTTTTACTCCAGCTTACCTTCATGATAGAAAGAGTGGGCATCACAGTGGCACAGTGATTAGCACTGCAACCTCACAGTGCCAGGGTCCCAGGTTCAATTTTCATTTTGAGTCACTGCCTGTGTGGAGTTTGCATTTTCTCTCCATGTGGATTTCCTCCAGGAACTCTGGATTCTTCCCACAGTCATTATGTAGAGATGCTGGTGTTGGACTGGGGTAAACTCAGTAAGAAGCCTCACAACACCATGTTAAAATCCAGCAGGTTTATTTGGTTGCAAAACTCTCCCACTTACCTGACGAAGGGGCAGTGCTCCAAAAGCTAGTGGCTTTTTCTTCCAAATAAACTGTTGGACTTTAACCTGGTGTTGTGAGACTTCTGTGTTCTTCCCACAATCCAAAGTTGTGTGGGTTAGGTTAATTGGCAATGTTAAAATGCCCCTAGTGTCAGGGGGATTAGCAAGGTAAATATGAGAGGTTACAGGAGTAGATCCTTGGTGGGATTGTGATCTGTGCAGATTCGACGGGCTGAATGGCTCCCTTCTATTACATTCTATGATTTATATTCACTTCTCATGGCTACTGGACAATAAATGCTTTACAGCCAATGTACTTCTGAAGTATAATGACAGTTGTTATATGGGAAATATCAAAAATTGCCAAATTTCACATCAAAACCTCCTATAAACAATAATGTGACAATAACTGCGTAATCGATTTTCATGATGGTTGAGAAATAAATATTGGCCAGGATATCAGGAAAGCTCCCAAGGTTATCTTCAAAATAGTATCATGGGATCTTTTATATTCATCTCAGCTGGCAGATTGAACCCGAGTTTAACGATTCATTCAAAAAGTAGCACCTTAGTGTCAGCCATGATTTTTGTATTCAACCCAGCAGATGAAAGTACTACTAACTGAGCCATAGCTAAGACAAAATCAATGTGAAGTTGGAATGAATTCTTTGACAGTTTCCACACTAGAGTTGTAGCTTCAGAGGTCAGGGTCTGGCAGAGAAGGATGCAGGCGGGTCTAATCAAGGCCTGTGTCTTTGGGGGACCCTCACCCTTGGCTTGGACTTCAATGTTCCCCTCATGCTCAGGGGTAGTGTGAGTGAGTGTCGCATGGCTTCTGACTCAACTCGCAGCTGTTCCTACCAGCAGCAGCACCTACCCCATTCTGCGCAGATCACAAATGGGCCACATCCACAGCCCCACTGAACTCGGAAACCTGATTCAGTGAAGCTCCTGGACATGGCTTCATACTTGGCCACCATCTACTTGACAGGCATACCAGCCCTAGTACAATTCTGCTCCCAGGGCTCAGCCAGCCCTCTGTTTTTGCAAACTGAAACCAGGAGTCAATGCACCACTTGAATATCTCACTGTTAGTTCAAGATATTCTCATTTGTATGTGGGAATATTGTCTCTGGTGCTTGTGAGGGTATTGTTGTTTGGATGCACAGATCCAAAGAAGTGGATCTAGCATGAACAACTAAGTTGTGTGTGATTGCCAACAAAGTTATGGTTGTAAAGTGTATCAGACTGAAACCTGCACTCTCAATGGGCTTCATAAATAGAGATGTGGGCCCACCCACCCACCCACTACGGGAATCACAGCGGGTGAGCGGTGGATCATGGAAAGATCCATTGATCTCAGGCGGGATTTTCCGGTTTTGGGGTGAGCAAGGCCAGAAGATCCCGCCGGTAGAGTACAAAAGCAAAAACGTGAATTAAACAATTTCTCATCAGAAATAGTGAACATCTAGTCCTATCTCACTATCTGCAATGAACAGTCTAGCTCATCAGATCTTAAAATAAAAATCCAAATGTACACTTTCATCAAAATGCTTCAAAGCTTTTTTTTTGTTGAATAAAGCAGCCAGGTAATCCTGAAGGGAGAGAGGTTCACATTGTTGGATTCAGGCCTGCAGTAAAAACCCTTCCTGTTGTTGTCACACCCCAAGTAAGTAAGTGATTCACTTCCACTTTGTTTAAAATATTCTATGACACCCAAGCATGGTCCTGAACCCTTATTTATTTGTTTCCTATTATATATTCTCACTGCATTCTGCTTGCCACCAGCTACCTTCCTGTAACATGACCCTGCTGGAGCTGTTCAGGCTGCAGTTTATCAATGATTCTTAGTAATAATTCTATTCACTGACTATCATGCAATCCCTTTTATTTTGTCCTTCCGTTCGTAAAAGGTAGTTTCTTTTTCTAGAGGTTCAGGTGGAGTTTAGTCCAGAATGATTTGAATTAAGTGCAACTAGTAAACTAATGCAGTGCATTCACGTTCCTCCTGTTGTCTCATTTGCATAATCGTTTACGGCTTTCTCTTGGTTTTTGTGCAACCTAATGAGAGAAGTTGAGGTCTTAGGCTGAAAACCTATCACCTCGCCCATCCCAGAATCAAGGTGGGCAAGGTTCCCAGAATGGAAATCTCCTTTGGCCTCGGGTGGGATTTTATGATATTGCCCAAGCGAAGCTGTAAAACACCACCCTTAATGTTAGATGCCAAATAAACAGATGTCACCACAGTGGAACAATGAAAAAGTGACCACTTTCAAAATTGGTAGCATTTCCCAAATCTAAGGGAAAAGAGTCAAAAGAGATGGTAGGCAATGTATGTGGCCTGTAGGGAAACCCAACCTAGAAGAACAAAACAAGGCCCCTAATTCCACATTTCATGATGTTACAAAGTGGCTGTAATGTGTGTGATTGTTATATGACCCCTCTCACTTCAAATGACTTTAGAATAATACACCTGGAATTCATCTGAGACACAAGAGGGCATTAGCTGAAGCAATTCCATGGCAACTGGCCATGGTATACATCTGTTGGAGTTTGGTTACTGGGCAGATTATGGCACACAGGGCAATTCTGATCCTGCTTCCCAGGAAAACCAGAAATGCGTTTGTACAAAATACTTTAAGCTAATTCAGGTAAACGGCTGGGCTCAAGGTGAGTGGGCACAAAACCACCCACAACATCTCATTTATCAATCTTCTGCTGCCCTTCATTTTGAGAAATATATGGCCAGCACTTATTGCCCATCTCTAACTACCCTGAAAAGCTGTGGTGAGTTGCCCTCTTAGAGCGTATGGAGTCTCTGTGATGCATGAAAACCCTTCCGGCTTATTTCTTTGGGCAGTTTGGTACAATTGAATTGCTTGCTGTGCCATTTCGGAGTGCAGATGAGAGTCAACCACATGCTGTCATGTATAGGTCAGACTGGGTAAGGATGACAACTTTCCTCTAAAAAGCATTAGTAAATTGGATGAGTTTTAATGACAGTCCAGTATTGCATGATCACTTTTTACACAACTAGCATTTATTTCAGATTAATTACTTCACTGAACTAACCCTCTCCCAGTTGCCATGGTGAGTTTGAATTCCAAAGCATTATTCAAGGCCTCAGGGTTACTAGTCTAGTAACATTACTGGTATGCTACCACCCCTGGCTTGTTCTGTCTGTCTGCCCCCTGTGTCAAGAGCCCAAAAATGCATAACTTGTACAGGTTAGGTTGATTGATGGTGGTAATTTAGCCATTAGTGTTGGGGGAATTGGCAGGATAAATATGTGGGATTACAAAGATAGGGACTGGGTGAGATCATCGTTGGCCAAATGGCTGCCTCCTACATTGTAGGGAATTCTAAAACTCTTCTACTGTAGAACTTAAACACATAATCTGAATTGACATACAAATGTGTATTGAGGCAGCCTGTTGCAATGTTGAAGTTCCATCTATTGAATGAAACGTTTAACTTGTTTTCAGGTGGACAGTGGGAGAAGATTGTTGATTATCTGGCCAATTATTTTGGCAGCTGTGCTCTTCAAAAATGCATCATTGGCTGAAACTTGGGACGTTTTGAGCTAATGAAAGGCAGTGGAGGTACTAGCTTACAATTCACATGTCAGAACATGCATTTTTACACGGATGTTGTAGTCTGTATCTGTGAATGATGATGGTAGAGGCTCCTTCTCTCTTTCTGACACATGGCTGATCCGGAATCTCTCCCATTCTTATTGCCTTTGGGATGATTTGCAGGTTGATGATCAACCTGTTTGACTGCTTTATTAATATACTTTCCTTGGCTCTCAAGTCCTGGAGTGGGACTTCAGCCTGGAGCTTCTGGTCTTGAGACAGTGGCTGGAATTTTATTGCCTCACCTGTCCAGAATCAGGGCGGGCAAGGTTTGCAGAAGGAAAATCTCAGTTGTTCTGGGGTGGATTTTACGATCTTGCCTAAGTGAGATCACAAAATCCCACATAATGAATGATACCAACTACACCACAAAACCTCCTAAGGACAGGCAATATGTTAATGCAAATGCAAGTTTTTGCCCTCCCCTCCCCTCCCCCAGTAGTTTAAATTCCTTTGCTAAATCTAGTAATTTATCACTCACCTGATGAAGTTACAGTGCTCATGATATCAAATAAATCTGTTGGACTTTAATCTGGTGTGGTGAGACTTCCAACGCTGACATCTCCACATCATGTCTAATTATTTTTTTAGAAGCTAACTAAAACTGGTAATGTCAGACCCATTCCATTTGTGTAAAAGGATATAGTATGAGTTACACCTGAACAATTTAGGCATGACTGCTATTCCTAAACATTGGAAATTAGCAGGAACATAAATATCAATTCATCCCTCTGCATTACAATATGGCATTAAACTTTAGTTTATCATGTTACAGGCATAAGCCCTTTCTTCTGCTCCGCAACGTAAGGGTGCATCTGGTCACGTCAGGTACTGGAGCTGAAAACCCAGTTAGAATGCTTTATCTCAGCAATGTATTCCATCTAGTGGACTGACTGAGAACTGACAAACATAGTCTAAGTAAAATGAGCAACAACTTGCATTTGTAAAGCACCTGCAAAATTGTAAAAGAAACATCCCAAGGGACAAGTGACAAATGATAGAGAACGTCATAAAACTTGTTGTGATATATTGTTCGGGATCATATGATGCATTTTGATTGCACTTCCCTTTGGACGGCAGCTAGCAACGTTATGTTGGTCTCAATGTTCCTTTTAAATAACTTCTGCCGGACACTGGTCAGGCACCAGTTAGTTTTTCCCTTCTCTGCATAAGTTGGGTAAACCAAAGGTGCCATTAATGATTAATTGCTTGATCCATGCAAAGGCCAATGACATGGTAGCACAGTGGTTAGCATTGCTGCCTGACAGCACCAGGGACCTGGATTCAATTCCGCTCTTGGTTGACTGTGTGGAGTTTATATGTTCTCCCTGTATCTGTGTGGTTTTCCTCTGGGCTCTCTGGTTTCCTCCTATGATCCACAGAATGTGTAGGTTTGAAGGATCCACAGGGTAAATAAGTGGGGTTATGGGGATAGGGTGGGGAAGAGGGTCTGAGTAAGTTACTGTCAGAAAATCAGTGCAGACACGATAGGCTGAACAGCCTCCTTATGCACTGTAGGGATTCTGTGATTACGCAACTTTGAAATGGGATCAGGAGTGCAACTAATCGTTCCACCCCAAACCAGCACCTTTTGGCAATTCAACCTTTTTTAAGGTATGAAAATGCTGGAAAATCTCAACAGGCCTGACAGCATCTGTGGAGAGAGAATTGAACCAGCATTTCCAGTCTAGCAGTCATTTAGACTTAGAACATAGAACATTACAGCGCAGAACAGGCCCTTCGGCCTTTGATATTGCGCCGACCAATTAGGAAAAAGCAATGACCCTCTAACCTAAACCATTCCCTTTTCGTCCATAAACTTATCTACTAACCTCTTAAACGCCACCAAACTTGGCGCATCTACAACTGCAGCAGGCAGGGCATTCCATACCCTTACCACCCTCTGGGTAAAGAACCTACCTCTGACATCCGTCCTATAACTACCACCCCTTAATTTAAAGCTATGTCCCCTCGTGCTAGCTTTCTCCATCCTAGGAAAAAGGCTATCACTGTCCACCCTATCTAAACCTCTAATCATCTTATATGTTTCAATAAGGTCTCCTCTTAGCCGCCTTCTTTCTAACGAAAACAACCTCAAATCCCTCAGCCTCTCTTCATAAGACCTGCCCTCCATACCAGGCAACATCCTGGTAAACCTCCTCTGTACCCTCTCCAATGCCTCCACATCTTTCTTATAATGTGGGGACCAGAACTGCACACAATACTCCAAGTGCGGCCGCACTAGAGTTTTGTACAGTTGCAACATGACGTTGCGGCTCCGAAATTCAATCCCCCTACCAATAAAAGCTAAGACTCCATATGCCTTCTTAACAACCTTATCGACTTGATTGCCAACTTTCAGGGATCTGTGCACATATACACCAAGATCCCTCTGTTCATCAACACTATTAAGAGTCCTACCATTAGCCCTATACTCTACACATTTGTTATTGTCATTAAATGTACTTGATGTACATTTAATGACAAGTTTGGCAAGCTACCTCGTACATTGAAAGAAACTGGCATGTACTTTATACAAGCTCAAGTTTGACTATGTAATGTACATTTATAAATATTATGATGAAGTACATATTTGGGGAAAAAATAAGCAATTAGATGCAGACTGATTTATGCCATACAGAAGGATTTAACTGTGTTTTCCCCAAAAAGTTGTGGTCACATATCTCAAGCCATGCTCTTCAGCACCTTTTGAACAAGTTAATAACTCAGTTACTTTAAGTAAACAAAACTGCGGGAACAAGTTCCATATTGTTGTCAAACATGGCCTTGCTACCTCTACAATATTTACGACACTTCTGCCTTCTCCCTAAGAGTCTACTTCCTAACAACCACCATAGTAACCTGACACAACCCAACAAAAACATACACTATTGCAAAAACAGTTCAGAAACTTTTAATTCAAAAAAATTATTGAACTGCTCTTACGAGCCATTACGAATCAACACAAAAACTATGGCCTTAATGTCCATCTAGAAATGCCTCCTTCGATTCACTGCAAACTTGTATAAATTAATAGCTTTTAGATTTCCTCCCAAAATTCCCTTGTCTTGAAATCTAGCTCCACATAACACAGGAGCCTTCACAATACCATTGACCTTTCAACATTACCAAGTCCACCGAGACCTCTCTGCATAAACACACTATCCATACTTTAAACTCAAACTGCACAAAACAATTTTCTAAGCTCATTTAAGGAGGCCCATAAAAATACTTTTTTCTCCTCCTCCAATTGGTTGTCTATTTACCTCTTCCTATGTCAAAGTCAGACTCTGGCTGGGATACAACTCCTAAGTGTTGGTAACCTTCACTACTGTGCTAAACCTGCACAGCGAGTAATATGTAACTAAGACTGGCAGCTTTTTAACTAGTTTAACACTGGAAAGGGCAGAGACATAGATCCAGTGTGGGGACCACTGAATGTTCAGTAATAGTATTCATACATCAATATACAGGCTGGATGCTTCTGGATGGCAACAGATGTGTGTATAACCATACCCTGGAAATAGGGCAATGTTTTTGGGCCAGGAAGGGAGAACATTTAGTTGTGAAGGAGAAGATTATTGTTAGATTTAATAGCCATTGGAAAACATTCTGGGTTTCAATCTGGAAATTTTTGAGGACAATTGGTCAAAATTCTAGGTTGGGGGTATTGAAGAAGAATGCTTTTGCATGGTGTATTATTACATTGTGGAATGCTGAAAGGTCAGTGGCAGCAGATGCTTCCGCTCGCAAAAGGGAATTGGAAATATATTTTAAAAGCACATATGTAAACTTCTAATTTGAGTCTATAGGAAAAGAGTAAGGGAGTGGGACTAAATGGACGGCTCTTTTTAAAGGGTTGACACAGGCACAATGGGCCAAATGGTCTACTCTGTACAGTTCTGAATTATGGGCTGCAGGTGGTAAATTTGGTGGCAAACCCCACCATCATCTAATGGGTACAGCTGCTGAGCAAAATCCCCAACACATAAGAACAAAGAAAATTACAGCACAGGAACAGGCCCTTTGGTGCTCTAAACTTGCACCAACCATGCTGCCTGACAGAACTAAAACCCCCCTACCCTTCTCAGGACTTTATCTCTCAATTCTCATCCTATTCATATATTTGTTAAGATGCTCAAAGTCATTATCATATCTGCTTCTATTACCTCCCCCGGCAGCGAGCTCCAGATACACACCACCCTCTGTGGAAAGGAAAGATTTGCTTCGTACATCTTTAAATCTTGCCCCTTGCACCTTTAAACCTATGCTCCCTAGTAATTGACTCTTCCACTCTGGGAGGCAAAAAGCTTCTGACTATCCACTCTGTCCATTGTCTTATGTAGACTACAAGAAGTCTTCATAATCTTATAGACTTCTATCGTGTTACCCTTCAATCTCTATCATTCCAGTGAGAACAAACCAAGTTTTCCAACCTCTCCTCATGCCCTCTATATCAGGCAAATTCCTGGTAAGTCTTTTCTTACCTCTCCAAAGCCTCCATATACTTGGACTAGATATTCTTAAGTGATCAAAAACAAATAAGTCTGCATCGAAAATAACTGGAATTAATGTTGCGAATTAACAGTGAAAGGGCTATCGTTATAAAAAATTGTTTTGCAATGTATTTTTGTTTGTTCATAAATGCATTTGGCCACGTCAGCACTTTTCACTTGCAACTGTGACTAAGTTTGACGCTTGGCCCTCTGAGAAGGAAGGAAAATAAAAAGTTATACTGGTTTTCAGAATCACTAGGGGAAATTGACAAGTGACTTGCCATTGGTGGAAAGCAACAGTTTTTAATTCATTCACAGGATATGTGTGTTACTTGCTGGGCCAGCATTTATTACCTATCCCCGAGGGAATTTAAGACTCAATCACATTATTGTGCCTGGAGTCACATGTTGGCCAGACCAGGTAAGGATGACAGATTTCCTTTCCTAAAGAACATTAGTGAACTTGATGAGTTTTTCTGACAATTGAACACAATGGTTTTGTGGTCACCATCTACCTTGGTGGGATTCAAACCCTGGTCCCCATGGCATTACCCTGGGTTTCCGTATCACTAGTCGAATGACAATACTACTATGCTGCTTTCCCCCCACCCAAACACTGCTGGTGTGACCTCTTGCCATGCATTGTCACATATTTAAACTATTGGAAGGCCATCAGTTGCTCTGGAGGGGAGAAAAGTGTGGGGAGAGCATTGAAATCAAGCAACTTTTGCAGAATGTATATATGTAAGCTTCTAATTCAAATTAATTGTAATCAGCAAGAGTGAATGATGTGTGTTGAACACTGTCCACCTATTCTCCTCCTTTGCCATACAGAACACAACCACCTGCAGCCTAACACTAACAATATTCACTTTCTCTCTGTTTGTTTTTGAAATTAAAATAAAGCAGTATAATTTGCCAATGGCCCCACAGGAACATTTGGATAATTATTATTTGAGCCTAAGGGTTATAAATCCTTGTTTTACTACAGAATAATTCAAGAGGGTGACCATTTCTGTCTTGATTGTCTCCCTGATTTTCTCCCTTCCTAATGGATCTGACTCCTTTGCTGGGCTACAGTTCCACTGATCTCCCTCTGGTGTTATGTCCAAATAAGCATCATTAATGTGTGAGCTTTGACAGTGTGTTTGGCTGCAGGGCACATCACCAGCAAGCTTGAACCTGTCCTCACCTGATATCCCCAACAGGACTACAGCAACAGTAAATAGTAATTAGGAATGTGTTCATTTTCTCCCCTCCTCACAGTTACTATGGCAAACCGTAACATGTTGTTTTGTTCGTTTATTGGATATGGGTGCCGCTGGTTGGGCCAGACTTATTGCTCATCCTTAATTGCCCCTTGAATGGAGTGGCTTGCTCAGTTATATAGGAGGGCACTTAAAGGTCAACCACACTGCTGCGGATCTGAAATCACATAGGCTGGACAAGGATAGCAGATTACCCTTGCTAAAGGGCATTAATGAACCAGGGAGGTATTTGCTTCAATCATCATTAGACTTTTTAAAAAAATTCCAGCATGTATTGGATTCAAAGAAACCTGAGTACTCCTGGATTATTACTCCAATGAAAATACCACTAACACCACCACCTACCTAATTCTATAGTTAGCCTGTCTGAGACTAGATAACTTAGCACTGGCAATGTATAAAGCTCTGTCCTTATCGGTACTGCATGCTTATTGGATCAAATCATTGAACAATCTAGAAGCTTGATTTCTCCTTTTCACATCACATGAGCACTTTTTCCCCTGAACTATTTATAGACCAAGAACTGCAATCTCTACACACCATATAAAAGCACAAAAAGCATTATATGGTAACTTGAGTGAAATAGTTGAGCCTGTTTTTTGTTTTAGCATCTTCCAACACTAAATGTTGAATTTGCTTCACTATTTACTTATATACTCAATGATGGGATGTGTGTGTCACTGGCTGAGCCAACATTTATTGCCCTTGAACGGAGCAATTTGCTAGGCCACATCACTGTCTAGATAGAGTTTGCATGTTCTCCCTGTATCTGCATGGGTTTCCACCGGGTGCTCTGGTTTCCTTGCACAGTCCAAAAATTGGCAGGTTAGATGGACTGGTCGTAAATTGCTCATAAGTGTCCCAAGGTGTTTATGTCACAGGGATTAGTGGGTAAATATTTACAGGTATTTATACTGCTGTGGATCCAGAAACATATGTAAGCCAGACAAGGATGGCAGGTTACCTTTCCTAACGTGGATTTGTGCGATGGTCATCACAAGAGTTTTTTTTTGTGAATACAAATTTCTCTATCTGTTTTGGTGGGATTCGAATCCTGGTGCCCAGAACATTACCCCATGTCTTCATTAATTGAGGGATTGAGTTTAGGAATCGGGAGGTAATGCTGCAACTTTATAAGACCCTTATCAGACCCCCACTTGGAGTGCTGTGTGCAGTTCTGGTCGTCTCACTACAGGAAGGACATGGAAGCTATTAAGAGGGTGCAGAGGAGATTTACAAGGATGTTGCCTGGATTGGGAGGTGTGCCATATGAGGATAGGTTGAGGGAGCTAGGTTTCTTCTCCCTGGAGAGATGAAGATTGAAAGGCGACCTGATAGAGGTTTATAAAATGTTGAGAGGTATAGATAGGGTGGATTCTCAGAGGCTATTTCCCAGGGCTGAAATGGTCACTACAAGAGGACACAGGTATAAAGTGCTGGGGAACAGGTATAGAGGAAATGGCAGGAGTAAGTTTCTTACTCAGAGGTTGGTAAGTGAGTGGAATCGGCTGCTGTTGGTGGTGTTAGAGGCGAATTCGCTGAGGTATTTTAAGAGACTTCTGGATGAGTACATGGGATTTAATGGGATTGAGAGTTATACATAGGTCTGGTAGGTAGGGATGTGATCGGTGCAACTTGTGGGCCAAAGGACCTGTTTGTGCTGTAGTGTTCTATGTTCTATGTCTCTGGATTAATTGTCTTGTGAGAATACCATTCCATCGCTGCCTCCACTGCCTCTGAAATTCTACAATGAAGTGTTTTTAAAATTTATCTGAAACTAGATCACTCTGCAAAAATTTCCTCTGCTGTGACTCAGAGCTCTGTTTTTTTTCCACAACTTCAATCCAGCACTATCCTTCACAACCATTACAAATACATTGTAGCCATGCTTTGCCATCCTGATTTGTATAATCCTGTAAGAGGATATATGAGATCACTTTGTCTTTTTAACAAACCTGCAGTAGAAATATTGACTATCCAAATAGCAGGAAACCTACCAGAAAAAGCCTTGGAAAAACTGATGTTTTAAACTGATAAATGTAAGGCGATGCATTTTGGTAGATCGAATCGGGACAGAAGTATTCAGTTAATGGTTAGTGTGTTGGGAAGAATTATACAACAGGGTTAGGATAAGTGTTCATAGCTCCTTGAAAGTGGAGTCACAGGTGGACAGGTGGTGAAGAAGGCATTCGGTATATGTAGTTTCATTCTTCAGAACATTGAATACAGGATGTCTTATTTAAATTGATGTGAAGATACTGGCATTGGACTGGGGTAAGGACAATAAGAAGTCTCACACTAGATTAAATCTAAATAGATTTGGATTTGCTCCTTGAAGTGAGTGAAGAGTTGTGTTCACAAACAGGGCGTACATAGACATGGACTCAATTTACAAGATAATGGTTGGAATGTGAGACTTTGCAGATATGGACAATGCGAGTGGAGAGAGGATTAAGCACAAGTTAAAGTGATGTGTATTGTCTCCAGCCAGGACTATTAGTGTCAATAATCTCACTAACTGTCCTGGCTTGAGACAATTCATATCTCTTTAACCTGTACTTAACCCTCTCTCCACTCGCACTGTCTGTACCTGTAAAGATTTGATTTCCTGTGAAGACTTGCATTCCAACCATTATCTTGTAAATTGAATCTGTGTCTGTGTATGCTCTGTTTGTGAACACAACTCTTCACTCACTTGAAGAAGGAGCAACACTCCTTGTTAAAGCTTGTGCTACCAAATAAACCTGTTGGACTTTAACCTAGTGTTGCGAGACTTCTTATTGTTGAAGTTGTACAAGACATTGGTATGGCCATCTTGGAATTCTGTGTACAGTTCTCTCTATCATAGGATATTATTAAACTAGAAAGAGTGAAGAAAAAATTTACTAGGGTGCTATTGGGACTTGATGGTTTGAGTTATAAGGAGAGTTTAGATAGATTGGGATTTTTTCCCCTCAGCTTAGGGATGATCTTATCGAGATCTAATAAAATAACTAGGGACATAGATAAGGTAGATAGTCAACATCCTTTCCCTAAGGTAGGGAAGTCTGAAAAGAGGGCATAGGCTCAAGGGGAGAGATATGAAAGGGTCCAGAGGGACAATATTTTCACAAAGGATCTGGAATGAGCTACACGAGGCAGGAGTAGTCTTTTAAAAAGCGTTTAGCGAGTTACATGTGTAAGATGGGTATAGGGGAATATGGGCCAAACGCAGGCAATAGAAACTAACCTTGTAGTTATAAATTGGGTGGCATGGACAAGTTGGGCCGAAGGGCTGGTTTTCATGCTGTAAATCTCTGTGACTTTAATAGCAATGGCAATTTTCAATAGAAAAGTAGTCAAGAGTGTGGCTGTTGGATGGGAGAAAACAATAAATTTTACTTTCAAATTCTTTCTTTCACCTTCACACTCAGCAGGAAATACACTGAAGTAAAATTGATTGTTTCTTCCAATAAAGACTTTCCAAAGTAACTAGTGGGTAGTTTGTTGACAGCTATAGTTCCCTTTATATTCATGAATTATTCATTATTCATTTTGGTTTGCCACTGAAATATCCTCTGCCTTAATATAAATTGAATATCTATCATTATTCAAAAGTTTTTTTCGCTTGTTAGTTCCTTTCGTTTAAACTTTGTGCAGGATTATCACATTATTTTGGACAGTGAGTGAAGGAAAAATGTCATATCCAGAGTATACTATATTCTGATTTAATTTCTATAAATCAGCGTGGACTTACGAAATAATAATAAAACCACAGAACAATGCTTTAGAGGGAGAGTATTATTGAGTGGCCTATGATAAGCCAATAAATCATGAAGTCCCTACAGTGCAAAAGGAGGCCATTCAACCCATCCCACCCAGACTCCATACCCGCAATCCCATACAGTCACCCTGCTAGTCTCCCTGACACAAAGGGGCAATTTGGCTAATCAACCTGAGCATCTTTGGAGTGTGGCAGGAAAGCAGAGCACCCAGAGAAAACCCACAGAGAGAACGTGCAAACTCCACACAGACAGTCACTAGAGGCCGGAATTGAATCCAGGTCCCTGGCACAGTGAGGCAGCAGGCTAACCACTGTGCCGCCCTTGATTTGATTTATTATTGTCACATGTATTAGTATACAGTGAAAAATATTGTTTCTTGCACACTATACAGACAAAAACATACCATTCATAGAGAAGAAAACGCAAGAGTGCAGAATCTAGTATTACAGTCATAGCGAGGATATAGAGAAAGATCAACTTAATGCAAGGTTGGTCTAGTCAAAAGTCAGACAGCAGGAAAGAAGCTGTTCTTTTGTCACTTGGTACGTGACTTCAGACTTTGTATCTTTTTCACAAAGAAAGAAGGTAGAAGAGAGAACGTGTGGGGTCTTTAATTGTGCTGGCTGCTTTGCCGAGGCAGGAGGAAGAATAGACAGAGTCAATGGATGGGAGGCTGATTTGTGTGATTGATTGGGCTACATTCACAACCTTTTTCTGTTCCCTGCAGTCTTATGCTTTTGGCTTGCTACTTAAGCAGCAGCTTAACACTGCAGTGAAGTCACTGAAAGTCCTCTAGTTGCCACATTCCGGCACCTGTTTGGTTTCACTGAGGGAGAATTTGGCATGGCCAATGCAGCCTAACCAGTACATCTTTTAGACTGTAAGAGGAAACCCATGCAGACATGGGGAAAATGTGCAGACTCCATACAGACAGTGACCCAAGCTGGGAATTGAACGCAGGTCCCTTGCACTGAGACAGCAGTGCTAATCACTGTGCCAAATTCTCCTAATGGCTGTTAATGGCTGGTTGCTTCTCCCATTGCCTGGTGGCATAATTCAGATTTGGGTTTGTCTGCATTTCATGAATGTTGATAAGAACAGTGATCACAAAAATCTAGTCAAGCCTCCCAATCTTGCATCATGCCAGCAGGAAATTAGATTTAAAAATCCCTTTTTAAAATTAATAATGTGCACAAGGTAGACCTCAGTTTGCTCAAGACTTCAAGGTAAATGCAATGTACATCTAACTAGTTCAAATATGTACTGGTTAGGTTGATTGGCCATTCTAAATTGACCCTAGTGTCAGGGGATTAGCAGGGTAAAAGTATGGGGTTACAGGAATAGGGCCTGGATGGGATTGTGGTTAGTGCAGACTCGATGGGCTGAACGGTCTCTTTATGCACTGTATAGACTCTATGAAATGAAGCAAACTTCTGTGAAGAGAATTGTATTAATGCATTTCTGAGTGCATGTTAGAAGCATCAAAGACATATGGAAATCCACAGTAATTTGTTTGAAAAGGTCTGCATATGAAATGATGTTTTCATAGTTTTGTAAACCTTCAAAAGACTAAGGCGGGGGGAGGGATATTCCCATCCCTCCCTACTTGGGAATTGTAACAGGATTGGAGGGGTGATATGCAAAACTCTGTTGCCCTCAGATGGGATTTTCCAGTCTTGGGGTGAGCATGGCTGGAAAATCCCACCCTAAATAAATGATAGAGTAGATGATTTTTATCCAATGTGAAAACAACATAGTTACAGATCATCATTGTCAGAATGCTTTCAAAGACAACTTAATGGAGAACATTAGGAGCTGTATCACAGTGAAGATCCTCTGGAGAATTGGCTTCTGAGAAGATTGTCATTTTATCAGCCACAGTGGCACAAGCTTGCTGGATATCACAGCATTTCAAGGAGCTCTGACTGTCAGAATCCAGGAGCTCTGTGCAAGCAGAGGCTTGTTTGAAGAGTTCCACCTTAAATGGGGGCTTCCTTAAGTGATAATATAATGTCTGCAATATGTTCTCTGATTAATGACCAGTTTTGGCTCATGTCCAGTAAGTCAGCACTCTCTTGTGATAAAAAATAAAATGTTGATCAAAGAGAAAGGTATTCCCGACCGACTTTGGAAGGAGAATAAAAGTGTATAATGAGCGAAAGCTTTCTCGTGTAGGTTTCTTCAAGGGGAGGCCAAAGCAAGAAACACACAAGGGAAGAGCTTTAGAAATGTGTTGCTATCTGCAATGCTGAACTGTAAATAAAATCTGTTTCAAACACTAAACTCTGAACGTTCAGTGATTCTCTAGGGGTTAGCTATTGGCTCAGTAATAATACTCCTGCCTGTGACTCAGAATCCACTGCCTCTCCTTTCACCCCTGATTATGTCTGTTTTTAACCACTGGCACAGTGGTTAGCATTGCTGTCTCACAGCACTAGGGACTTGGGTTCAATTCTGGCCTTGGTTTGCTATCTGTGTGGAGTTTGCACATTCTCCCTCTGTCTTCATGGATTTCCTTCGAGTGCTCCACTTTCCTCCCACATTCCAAAGATGTGTGTGTTAGGTGGAGTGGTTATGCTAAATTGCCCCTTAGTGTCAGAGAGATGAACTGGGTAAATATTTGGGGTTATGGGGATAGAACCTTGATGGGACTGAATAGAACATAGAACATAGAACATAGAACAATACAGCACAGAACAGGCCCTTCGGCCTTCGATGTTGTGCCGACCAAAATAAAAAGCAATGCCCCTCCAAACTAAACCATTCCCTTCTCTTCCATATACTTATCAATTAACCTCTTAAACGCCACCAAACTTGGCGCATCTACAACAGCTGCAGGCAGGGCATTCCACTCCCTAATCACTCTTTGAGTAAAGAACCTACCTCTGATATCCGTCCTATAACTCATACCCCTTAATTTAAAGCTGTGTCCCCTCGTGCTAGCTTTCTCCATCCTAGGAAAAAGGCTATCACTGTCCACCCTATCTAAACCTCTAATCATCTTATATGCTTCAATAAGATCCCCTCTTAGCCGCCTCCTTTCTAACGAAAACAACCTCAAATCCTTCAACCTCTCTTCATAGGACCTGCCCTCCATACCAGGCAACATCCTGGTAAACCTCCTCTGTACCTCTCCAATGCCTCCACATCTTTCTTATAATGTGGGGACCAGAACTGCACACAATACTCCAAGTGCGGCCGCACTAGAGTTTTGTACAGTTGCAACATGATGCTGCGGCTCCTAAATTCAATCCCCCTACCAATAAAAGCTAAGACTCCATATGCCTTCTTAACAACTTTATCCACTTGACTGCCTACTTTCAGGGATCTATTGACACATACACCAAGATCCTTCTGTTCCTCAACACTATTAAGAGCCCTACCATTAGCCCTATACTCTACACATTTATTGTTCCTGCCAAAGTGCATTACCTCACACTTTTCCACATTAAACTCCATTTGCCACCTCTCGGCCCAGCTCTGCAACTTGTCCAAGTCACTCTGTAAACTAAAACACCCCTCTTCACTATCTACCACACCACCAACTTTAGTATCATCTGCAAATTTACTGATCCATCCCTCAATACCCTCATCCAGATCATTTATAAAAATTACAAACAGCAGGGGCCCCAAAACAGACCCCTGAGGCACACCACTCGTCACCGAACTCCACGATGAATATCTCCCATCAACCACCACCCTCTGTCTTCTATCTGCCAGCCAATTCCTAATCCAATTAGCTAAATCACCCTCTATTCCACACATCTGCATTTTCTGTAGAAGTCTTCCATGGGCCACCTTATCAAACGCCTTACTAAAGTCCATATATACTACATCAACCGCCTTACCCCCATCCACCTCTCTGGTCACTTTCTCAAAAAACTCAATGAGGTTAGTAAGGCATGACCTACCCTTCACGAAACCATGCTGACTATCCCCAATCAATTCATTTCTCTCTAAATAACTATAAATCCTATCCCTAATAATTCTCTCCAATACCTTGCCCACAACAGAAGTAAGACTCACTGGCCTATAATTCCCTGGAAGGTCTCTCTTCCCCTTCTTAAACAATGGGACCACATTCGCTATCCTCCAGTCCTCCGGAACCACACCCGTAACCAACGAGGACCTGAAGATCAGAGCCAGAGGCTCTGCAATCTCCTCTCTTGCCTCCCAGAGAATCCTAGGGTAAATCCCGTCCGGCCCAGGGGACTTATCCAACTTCAAACCCTCGAGAATTTCTAACACATCCTCCCTATCTACTACAATACTTCCCAATTTGCAACCCTGTACCTCAGTGTTCTCCATAGCTACATTTCCAGCACTCTGCGTGAATACCGAAGAGAAATATTTATTCAGTGCCTCACCAATCTCTTCAGGCTCCACGCACAACTTCCCACTGCTGTCTATGACTGGCCCTAATCTTGCCCTAACCAATCTTCTATTCTTAACATATCGAAAGAAAGCTTTAGGATTCTCCTTAATCCTATCAGCCAACATCTTCTCGTGTCCCCTCTTAGCTCTCCTCAATTCACTTTTTACCTCCTTCCTGGCTAATCTATAGCTATCCATTGCACTATCTGAGCCTTCAAGCCTCATCCTGACATAAGCCTCCTTTTTCTTCTTAACCAGCAAATCAACTTTTTTCGTACACCAAGGCTCTCTTACTCGACCATTTCCTCCCTGCCTGACAGGGACATACTTATCAAGGACTCGCAGCAGCTGCTCCTTGAATAAGCACCACATTCCAGATGTTCCCAGTCCCTGTAGTTTCCTAGTCCAATCTATGCACCCTAATTCTCTCCTGATGGCCTCATAATTACCCTTCCCCCAGCTATAACTACTGCCCCCAGCTTCATGCCTATCCCTGTCCATCACTAAGGTGAACGTAACCGAATTGTGGTCACTATCACCAAAATGTTCACTAACTTCCAAGCCTAACACCTGGTCTGGCTCATTGCCCAGAATGTTCCCCTTCTGCACTGTAGTGAATCTATGATTGAATGAACCAGTGTACGTGCAACTTATGGCCTGATTTTGGTGATTTGAGGTGGGTTGTTCAAGGCTGGAAATGGACCTGAATGGCCAACTTCATTTTGTTAAAGATTCCCATGCTTTGATCTATTTTTGCTTCTGTGTGGGGAGAGTTGGCAGGAGAGAATGATAGAGTTGCGCCTGCTGACTCACTAAGTGGCCTAAGAAATGGGAATCAATGACTTTCTCTACCTCCCCCCTCCCTCCCCACTTGCGCATGCTCTTGCACACTTTCTCACACACACATATATACACACCAGAAATTTGTCAGAGCAGGAAATGCTTTATTGAGGTGAAGGCCCAGTTAGTGGGCTAGTTAGATTCTCAGGGACTTTCTGGGGAATCATAGTGGACGGGACAGAACCATGCAAAGGTCCATTGAATGCAGGATTTGAATGGAAAAGCTCACCCAAGATCAATGGCCTTTTGGCACAGTCCTGCCCCACCTGCTACGTTTCCCAGGTTAGGAAAATTCCACCACAAACTTCAATTTAAACTTTCTCATTGAAGACAGCTAATCCCATGATAGCCTCTTTAAGCTGTCAATCAAACTGTGAATTTCAATCTCTCCAGTGAGAGAATTGTAGCTTTTGAAACTTAGCCTAGCATTCATAATGAGATGTTACTTTCTTTTCTAATCTACCCCTATAAACCAAAGCGATCCAGTGGAGGATTTCTTTTAAATCTGTGACAACAATAGCCTGTTTGTTAAAAGTTTGAAGATTTTACCCATCATTATCTATCATATCTACTCCATTAATTCAGGTTAAGGCCTTTCTCACAGCAAAATGGGGCATTTGTCAAATTTAAAGTTGAAGCAGTTTGCATTGTTGCTTCACAGCGCCAGAGACCCGGGTTCGATTCCTGGCTTGGGTCACTGAGTGCAGTCTGCACATTCTCTCCTTGGCTGCGTTGGTTTCCTCCGGATGCTTCGGTTTCCTCCTACAGTCTGAAAGATAGGCTGGTCAGATGCATTGGCCATGTTAAATTCTCCTTCAGTGTACCCAGACAGATGCCAGAATGTGGCGACTAGGGGATTTTCACAGTAACTTCATTGCAGTGTTAATGTAAGCCTATTTGTGACACACAAATAAAATTTCAAATGAGCCACCAGAGTTATGATCAATGCTTGTGCAAATCTTTTGCCACCCCCCGCCCCCATCACGCCCCTCAATCCCCAACCCCATCACCTTTTCCCTGTCAGTGAAACTGCTTTTAGTTGGAATTGAGGTGAAACTTTTTTGAATCCAAGTCCCATCTATCATTTGTTAATGTCTGTGGAGTTACTCAGTCACAGACTTAAAGGTTCCCCCCCCGCCCTCCCCCCCCCCAAGTTTAATTTTTCAGTCTATTCTGAGTTGGTCTATTTCAGAGAGGTAGGCTAGCTAAAAATTTACCTCAACATTCCTGAACTTGGGAAAAGGAAAATCAACCATTGTTTCCAGTCCTGAGTGCCATCCAATGAGCTATTGAAAGGAGCACATGCTGAGACTTGGCGTGAAGACAGGCCTGCAATGATAATCAAGAAGGAGTAACCTCATGCAGGCTTGCACTTAGGTGAAGTATAAGAGAGTGACGGTTCTTGAACCAGTAGATGTCAACAGCTTTAGAAGAGTAGAAGAAGGAGTGAAAAATTAAGCATGGACATCAGGACCAGAATTCTCCAGCTTTGTACGCCCCCCTACTGCTCTCATTGAGAATGGAGAATTTGGCGCTCAGCCAAATCTCCATTCACAGCAGCGGGACTGGAGAATCTCAGCCAAGATCAGAGGAATTCCAGCCCAGGTTTCCTCCCATAACAACAGTTGATCACACCTTGAAGATAATTAGCTGTAAATTTTTAGAAGAATTTTTGAGGATTGTTTGTATATTCTGAGAGACATTAAAGATTTGTGGTGACATCACGTTGATGGGGCAAAACACCTCCAAATATATTTTCAAAATTCAACACGACAGCGCAGTGACTATAGCTGTGCTGTGCAGATACATGGATTTGGGCCTGTGTCTGTGGGAGAATGCGCATTCTCCCCGTGCTTGCGTGGGTTTTCTCCGGGAGCTCTGGTTTCCTCCCACATCCCAAAGATGTGCTCTTAGGCTAATTGGCAAAACAAATTCTCCCTAAATTGTCTCAAATTTGGTTTTGAATCCATAGATCTATAAACATGGACAGGGATCGCGTGTAGAAGTGGGAACATCGATGTGGCGGCGCGGGCTCGTTGGGCCGAAGGGCCTGTTTCCCATGCTGTTTTGTTCTTTGTTAAAATAACATTATTATTAAGTATTCGTGAGGCAGCAAAGTGGTGTTCAAAATGCAAAAGTGGTCAATCTAAATTTAAAATAACAATATGCTTCGCTGTCAGATCTGCCAAAATAAAATCCTGAACGTCTCAATAAAGGCCTTGTAAATAAGGCTTCCTGCAGACTGTTTATACACACACAAAACATGTTCACATTATAGTAAAATATTTCCTTCAGAAGAAGTCAAAATCAAAAGGATTTTCATTCAGCTTAGTTCGGAGCTGATACTAATACCACCCCACCCCCAGCGCGCCATCCTCCATTAGACCGGCTGATCCAGAATAAAATTCCATGCATTGGAGATTGTTCCAGTTGGAGACAATCACTGAAGCTGTGAGAAACTCTGGCTATGGCAGGGTTAAGAAAACATCTGTTCCAATTGGTCAGAGAAGTCTGTGACAAGAATTCCGACAGACAATATAAGTACAGGCTGTCACTCTGTCCAGGCAGAGGACATGAGCTGTACTTAACCCTGTGCTCAATGTATTTCAAGATAGCTATCATAAAATAACTGCAATAGATTCTTGACAACAGCATTAAGAAGCCTAGCACACCAAGCAATTGCCATTCCTCACCTGAACTGTTACCAAATGAACCTTCAAAGAATAAAATGCAGGGTTTTCTAATTGCAGAAAATGCATATTTTTTTACAGGGAGTTAGAATTGATTTGTTCTCTTATTGGGGCAAACATCTCTATCTTTCAGTCCATTTGAACTTTCCCGTGCTCAGAGAATCTCCACAATGCAGAAAGAGGCCATTCAGTCCATTGAATCTACACCAACCACAATCCCACCCAGACCCTGTGCCAGGAAAGCCCATTCATGTGATGCAGCACTGGCTTTTATAAATATGTGGAGGGATATAGGGGTGGGATTCTCCGGCTGTGCGCCTCCCAAGACTGGAAATTCCCACCCGAGCTCCACGGAGCTATGGAGGCTCCACTGAATTTTCTATCTGGTCCGCTACAATTCCCATGGTTGGACAAGACACAAGAATTGCGGCCATGCAATGTGCACAATTGCTACAAGTTTAGTTGGGTTGATTGTAGCTGGGAATCTATCAGCTCAGTAAAGATTGCTGCTGGTTATTTTGTTGATGATTCAATTTAGTTTGGATACCATGTGCAACTGTACAATCAGTTCGCTGGGCTACAAGCTCTGGGATTTCCTTCATAAATCTTTCACTTTCTTTCCCTCCCTTCCCTCTTTGAAGACCATTCTTAAACCTGACCCAGTTACCCTAATATCTTATTATGAAGCTTGGTATAATTTTTTGTTTGATACTGGAGTGCCTTGAAATGTTTTACTACATTAAAGGCATGACATGAATGCAAGTTGTTGTTCCTGCAGTTAATATTGATCCTAAGAATGTCAAGTAGCAAGCCTACATAGGTTGATGTCTGTACTTAATTCCCAGGGACAGCAGGATTGAGAAGACCAGATTGAGATTGAGAAGACATCAGGATTGAGATGTACTGACATATTGACAATCTTCTGAATAACATTTACGTTCCTGAGTATATGAAAAGTGACTTGATTAGCTCCTCTGATTTGTCATTTTATTTGTTCCCACAGCACTGCAGCCTCTGGCCTACACTTAGCTATGTTTTAACACTTGATAATAGAATCCATATAGTGCAGAGGAGGCCATTCAGACCATCAAGCCTGCACAGACAACTATCCCAGCCAGGCCCTATCACTGTAACACCATGTGTTTCCTCTGACACTGACGTGCAATTTAGCATGTCAATCAACATAACCCACACCTCTTTGGAATTGGGAAGAAACTGGAACACTGAGGAGACCCATGAAGACATGGGGAGAATGTGAAAACTCCTTGCTGACAGTCACCCAAGACTAGAATTGAATCCAGGTCCCTGGCGCTGTGAGGCTGCAGTGCTAATCATTGTGTCGCCATTAGGATTCTGAACATTTTACTCAGGGACCCTACATGTATGTGGCAACCTGTATCTGGGAAGAACCTGTATGTAGGATGAAATTTGTATCTGCTTGGACCTTCTATGTAGGAGGGAACTTGTAACCTAGAAGAACCTATTTATTGAGGAAGGATGCAAATCTAAGGAAGGACTTATGTTTCCCTTTCCTTGAGGGGATCTTGTTCTTGGAGTAGGAGACTGGTATGTTGTTATGTCCCAATCAGCATCATGTGGAGCAGAATTTGCTGTCTTGGTAATGGAGGACAAGTTCCACAAACAATGTAAAGATACAGATCAGATCTGAATGTTAAATCATTTTCCTGGATACATCTGTCTATGTGGTGATGTGGCACATTGGTTGTGCCAATCTTTTTTGTCAAGGTGCTATCATCTTGGAATGATGTGAAATGCTGATGTATGTTTGTGTTTATTTTCTCTCTTAGTATGCATCCATCACCTAGCCTATCCTTTTCCTAAAGCTACTTCCTTGCCCCACCATCACTCCCAGGATATTTGCCTTCAGGTTCTCTTCTGCATTGTGTCCTTTCACTCCAAGTTCTTTCCGGTCATGCTACTACCAGAATGGGTGGTGGTTCTGGGATGCTTGGGCCGTTCTTTGTCTAGGTGCCGAGAAATGTCTGACAATCCAAGGAAGAGTTTGCTCTAGCTCCTCCTTGCTTCGCCTATTTCAAACGGATTGAGCAGAGGAAACAATTGGACCTCATCTTCTATTAAAGCAGTTATCCTCTTCAAGGGAAATTTTATTGAACTAATTTGCTCTATAATCCTACACAACACTGGGCGTGATTTGACAGCCTCGCTCGACCCAAGATCAGAAGATCCCAGCTGAGGTCAATGAGTATTTTTATTGTGTGTCCTTCACTTGCTCCAATTCCATGGCGGCTGAGGCGGTAGAATTCCGGCAACTGTCTTTTTCATGTTTTTTTTTGTCCCATACATTTAATGCTTTAGAAATGATGGTTGGACACAGGGTAGATGTTTTTGGAAATTTCTGTTCAATACTTTGGGAGTGTTGTCCACAGACTTGATCCACGTCTGTGGTATCACTGAAGGGGACATCCTACCAACTCCAACCACTCCTACTCTGCCCCACTGGAAATAACAGTGCTAAAACCATTAAACACAGAAAATAAGGGGAAGACCCTTGCTTTTTTCCAGCAATCTCACGAACAAATATTAAACTGCGTAGCAGCAATTAAATGTGTTTATATTAAATTATTCCAGTGGCAAATCAACCTTTTACTTCAATCCAGCTTCTCAACTTCTAGCAAAGTGTCACTAGTGGAAGACTGACACACTCTATCCCAATTCTGATAAGTTTTTGAAAGAGAATTTTTAATTGCTTCTTAAAAAATACTCCAGGAATTCACGCACAGGTTTTAAAGTCAGTATCAAATTGCTTTTTGACCTTTTGCTTCCTGTAGCATGGATCTCCCAAGGCTGCAAAGAAACATCAATGTAAAAATGGTGGACTTATTCTGAGGCCCATTGTTCAGCCTGTTCTCCATGGTGAACACATTTTGATAACAGTTTTGTTACTTTGCATCATGATGCATCACAGAGAAATGAGGTAAAATTGTTCGATGTAAGCTTCTGAACCTTGTTGTCAGGTTCAAATATGTGTCAAATGCCTCCACGCTTTAGACAAGACTCGAGTGTGATTTGGCCAGTTAATGGTCAGGATGTGATCTCACTGTCCAATTGAGATGGCAGTTGGGCTTATGAAGCTGAGCCTTAAGAGATTGTCTCCAGGTATGAGATAAACTGTCCCCCTCCATCTTAAGGGGCTTGGAGGCGGTCTGGAAAATCCCAGCAGTTGGCGTCCAACAATTGCTGTTTAATTAGCTTGTAGGCCAGCCAACACTTGCAGGCAGATAGTCCTGCTGCCTCCTTCCCCATACCGCCTCAGAGAGAATGGCCTGCATGTTGTCCATCCCCACCAATTCCCATGGCAATCAATGGCACCAGTACTCCCCATGAAGTAGTTAAAATCTCTCACCCTGTGCTTACTCTTTTGATGCCAGGGAAACCATGGTACAACTGTGCAGTTAGCATTTGTGTCATTTGCTTTCAAAAGAGCGATCCACCACCAGCCTGCCATTGTGAGAATTTCAGTGTGATTTTACCCTGGTGAGTGTCCGACATTTTGCCTCTCTCTAGATTCACTGCACCCACCCGCCTGCCACTAATCCATTTCAGGCAGGTTGAGGAAATACCACCTGAAGGTATTCAGAGCCAGGACTAAAATCCCTATTACTCAAGGTAATTTAAGCAGGTGAGCTTTCCTCTGGGTTTCATATTTAAAGAGTACATTGTTTCAACAGTGTGTTCTCAGTGAGAGGTCTTTATTGAACTGCCATAAGATGTCCGCCTCCAGAGAGACAGCCTCCTGGCATAACCATATGATGATAGAAAGCCGATTTTCATTTCAAACAAAAGATACAAACATCCCTCTTTTCCAAGTGAACAGAAGACACGTTTGTATGCACAATCCTATGTGACTGTGTTACTTAATGTTCTGATGCATTAACAATGGTTTGTCATGCATTGTACATGTATTGCACACAGCCCACCAACGCCTCTACTTTCTCAGAAGACTAAGAAAATTTGGCACGTTAGCTATGACTCTCACCAACTTTTACAGATGCCACCTTAGAAAGTATACTTTCTGGTTGTATCGCAGCTTGCTATATCTCCTGCTTTGCCCAAGACCGCAAGGAACTGCAAAAGGTCATGAATGTATCCCAGTCCATCGCGCAATCCAGCCTCCCATCTATTGACTCTGTCTACACTTCCTGCTGCCTCGGCCAAGCAGCCAACATAGGTAAGGACCCCAAGTACCTCGGACATTCTCTCTTCTATCTTCTTCCTTCAGGAAAAAGATACAGAAGTCTGAGGTCATGTACAACCGACTCAAGAACAGCTTCTTCCCTGCTGCTGTCAGACTTTTGAATGGACTTACATTGCATTCAGTTAATCTTTCTCTACTCACTAGCTATAGCTGTAAAACTACATTCTGCACCCTTTTAATTCCCTTCATTAACAAGGGAATTAAGGGTTACGGGGAGAAAGCGGGAAAATGGTACTGAATCACTGCAGATCAGCCGTGATCTTATTGAATGGCGGGGCAGGCTCGAGGGGCTGGTTGGCCTACTCCTGCTCCTATTTCTTATGTTTATGTTCTTATATTACCCCTTCATTTCTTTCTCTATGAATGATATGTTTTGTCTGTATAGCGTACAAGAAACAATACTTTTTGCTGTATGTTAATACGTGTGACAATACCAAATCAAATCAGGTCTTTAAAACATACAGGTCTTTTCTTGAATATATATCTGCATGACATTGGCTGTTTTTCTAGTTGATGTTCCTTGTCAGCAGAGTATTGTGCCTATGGCCTTTGGTCACTATTATTCCGTTGCGATTGTTGAGGGCATGTGAATCTCTGGGATTGATGAACAGAGTGATCTTGGTGTGTATGTGCATAGATCCCTGAAAGTAGGCAGTCAAGTGGATAAGGTTGTTAAGAAGGCATATGGAGTCTTAGCTTTTATTGGTAGGGGGATTGAATTTCGGAGCCGCAACGTCATGTTGCAACTGTACAAAACTCTAGTGCGGCCGCACTTGGAGTATTGTGTGCAGTTCTGGTCCCCACATTATAAGAAAGATGTGGAGGCATTGGAGAGGGTACAGAGGAGGTTTACCAGGATGTTGCCTGGTATGGAGGGCAGGTCTTATGAAGAGAGGCTGAGGGATTTGAGGTTGTTTTCGTTAGAAAGGAGGCGGCTAAGAGGGGACCTAATCGAAACATATAAGATGATTAGAGGTTTAGATAGGGTGGACAGTGATAGCCTTTTTCCTAGGATGGAGAAAGCTAGCACGAGGGGACACAGCTTTAAATTAAGGGGTGATAGTTATAGGACGGATATCAGAGGTAGGTTCTTTACCCAAAGGGTGGTTCGGGAGTGGAATGCCCTGCCTGCAGCAGTTGTAGATGCGCCAAGTTTGATGGCGTTTAAGAGGTTAGTTGATAAGTATATGGAAGAGAAGGGAATGGTTTAGTTTGGAGGGGCATTGCTTTTTATATTGGTCGGCGCAACATCGAAGGCCGAAGGGCCTGTTCTGTGCTGTAATGTTCTATGTTCTATGTTCTGTGATAGTTTTATACTCAGTATGTAGTCTTTCAGAGTTACAGCTTCTCTGTGTGCCTTTTCTGTCTACCATATTGCCTGATTGGTTGAGCTTTTTCAACACCTGTTTTAAGTTGACAACTGTGGAATTAAGGATCATAATTTTGTCCTGGTACCTTTGCGTTATCCCTGAAATTTGTTCGGTGATCTCACACAGTTTGATTCATTGCTTGCATTTTTAATGATAAGACTATAAGACACATAAGTAGAATTAGGCTACTCAATCCATCGAATCTGCTCCACCATTCAATCATGGCTTGATATTTTTCTCATGCCTTTTCCTCTTGACCCCTGATCCCCTTATTGATTAAGAACCTATCTGTCTCTGTCTTAAAGACACTCAATGACCTGGCCTCCACAATCTCCTGTGGCAATGAGTTCCATATATTCACCAGTTTCTGGCTAAGAAATTCTTCCTCATCTCTGTTTTTTTTAAAGATTTGTCCCGTTAGTCTAAGATTGTGCCCTATGATATTTACTCAGCTCCAATCTTGCATTTCAAATCTTGCAGTTCAGCTCTGCTGTGAATGTTTTCCTGATTCATTTATCTTCAGCTCGTGCATTTTATTGCACTGAAGTGGTCGGAAATTACCTTGTGGTTTATTTGAATATTGTCTCTCTCGCTCTGGGACCTTTTGCTGCCTTCCCTTCGGGGTCCTTTGTTGCTCATTCTCTGGCATGTTTAAGATTACAGCCCAAGCTTTAAACTCTCTTCAGCTAAAATTAGTGGCCATTGCATCACATCTAGCGGGAACTCCAGATCAGCCAACTCATAGCCCCAAAGACCCATGTTCGATTCCTGGCCAGGGTCACTGTCTCTGTGGAGTTCGCATTCTCCCCATGCTTGCACGGGTTTTCTCCGGGTGCTCCGGTTTCCTCCCACATCCCGAAGATGTGCTCTTAGGCTGATTGGCAAAACAAATTCTCCCTAATTGTCTCAAATTTGGTTTTTAATCCATAGATCTATAAACATGGACAGGGACAAGGATCGCGGGTAGAAGTGGAAACGTCGGGGTGGCGGTGCGGGCTCGTTGGGCCGAAGGGCTTGTTTCCCATGCTGTTTTGTCTTTTGTTCTTTGTCCTCTGCGTTGGTTTTCTCCAGATGCTCTCGTTTCCTCCCACAGTCCAAAGATGTGCAGGTTAAGTGGATTCGCTATGCTAAATTGCTCCTTAGTGTCAGGAATACTAGCTAAGATAAATGCGTGGGGTTATGGGATAGAGTCTGGTTGGGATTGTGGTCAGTGCAGACTCAATGGGCTGAGTGGCCTCTTTCTATATTGTAGGAATCTATGATTCCTTCTTGGCATTATATTGGCATTTAGACTGATATGTCCTGTCAGTAGTATGAGTGATCATATAGCTTCAATTTCACTTTCGAGGGTTGCATTTTTGTATTACACTTTTGTGCTGCTTCGTACAGATCTGCAAAGGTCACTCAGTTACACGATGCACCAAATTACCCTTTGACTTTTTGTTCATTTGACATTCCTTTTATGGTCATCATAGTAACAGTCAAAACTACTCTTCATTTATGGACGTGACAGAACCTGCCAGTTATATCATGTATACATCTCTATCAGACTCTTCTGCTGATATCTTTCCAATACCCGTGTGTATGGGCTTGTGTTAGCCAAAAACCTGTGAGTGAAATGATTCTGCTCCATATATAGTTAAAACTTGGGTTTCCCTAGACTGGGCAATTCTCCTTTTCCTTGTATGCTACCTTCTTGCAGTTTGTACCTTGCTCTTTCAACCTGGAATATCTCTCCTGATCTTTCTGCCACACATATGCTACAGCTGATATTTCACAACATCCACATTTCAACACATATATATCGCTTTCTTTAGTGCTAGTTTCTCATTTTTTCAATAGACTCTCACCAAGGGATCTTACAAAGCATAGACTAATCTATCTTTATTCAGGTCACCTTTTAGTTATCCAAGCTGTGTTACTTGCAGTCACGTACAGACTTATGTTTTATGTCTCTCCTTCAGCTTGCATATAAAGGAGTGTGGCTATGCTTATTAGTTTTGTCTTGTTAATTTGCAATCTCATTATTTTTCCATTGCAAGTGGAAAAGCTGCCATTTCTACCACATCTCGACTTTCATTTCTACTGGAGATTTTGCCATGATCACTCACCCAGTTTTTACTTTCAGCTTGCAATATGTGTTCACTTTTTTTGTCCTTTTCAGCAGTTGTTTTTGCAGATTTAAACATTATTGTGTTCCTTTCTGAGCTGTGTCTTTGCAATTTTTCCAGCATTCAAACATCTGTTTTATCTCCACTTCCTGACACCAGGCCTCATGTTTAAAGACTCCAGAGCCTCATTACTGTTTTCTCCGTGAGCAGCGGCCTTTATTGAACAGCCTTAACTTGTCTGCCACCAGCAAGGCAGCCTTATGGCATAGACATATGACTACTGAAAGCCAGACATGACATCAGACTGATTACATTTAGGATGTAACAAATAAAATCTAAATGCCTAGACAAATTACATAGCAGGAGAAGCATGTTGGTTGAGCCTACATTGAGGAATCACATTTCAGAGCAAAGTAAGTGAAGAATTATGGTGTCTTTTGCATGGTCAGTTGTACCGAGGACTAGAGTTTAAGCTTGTACCGAAAATCTCCAATGGCACTTCAAAAGTAATCCAGTGGCTGTGAAGTATTTTTTAGGCATAACTTGAGAACGTAATAGCAATGTGTATAGTTTGTATGTAGGTCATTTCAGATTGAGCAATCACATCTTTGGATACTTTAGTATGCAGTGGACAAACAGTCAAGCTTCACTTGCATGTGGCATTGCTTAACCTGATGTCCAGTCCTACCTAATGTCCAATACTCAGCAAGTGACCGTGATAGTATCTGAGAGTGGATTATGGGAGACACAGATGTGGCTCAGTCTAGTTTACTCATAAGAACGTAAGAGCTAGGAGCAGGAGTAGGCCATCTGGCCCCTCAATCCTGCTTCAATAACATCATGACTGACCTGTTTGTGAACTAGCTCCACTTGCCCACCTGCTCATCATAATCCTTAATTCCTTTTACTGTTCAAAAATTTACCTATCCTTGCCTTAAAAACATTCAATGAGGTAGCCTCAACTGCTTCACTGGGCAGGAAATTCCACAGATTCACAATCCTTTGAGTAAAGAAGTTCCTCTTCAACTCCGTCCTAAATCTGGTCCCCTTACTTTGAGGCCGTGCTCTCTAGTTCTCGTTTCACTTCTGGTGGAAACAACTTCCTACTACTATCTTATCTATTCCCTTCATAATCTTGTATGTTTCTATAAAACATCTCCAGACTCCCTGGCCTAAGGCTTGCCTTTGTGACTGGATCTTAGATTTCCTAACCTACAGATTGGAATGAGTAAGGATAGGCAACAACATCTCCATGAATATCTCCAACCAGGTGCCCAACAAGACCGTGTCCTCAGCCCCTTTCCTTCTTACACAGGTCTGACTGTGTGGCCAAATTCCCCTCCAACTCGATTTTCAAGCTTGCTGATCATGCCTGAGTGGGAACTCAAACAATGATGATATGGAGTACGGGGATGAGATGGAGAATCTGGTGAACTGGTGTGATGAGAGAGAAATTGTCAATGTCAGTAAAATGAAAGAGGCAGTCATCGACTTCAGGAAGCGTAATGGAAGACATGCCCCTGACCACATCAGTGAGGATGAAGTGGAAATTGTTGAGAACTTTAAGTTTCTAAGTGCCAAGATTACCAACAACTTGCCCTGGTCGCTCCATGCTGATACTAAGAAAGCCCATCAAAGTCTCTACTTTTTCAGGAGACTAAGCAAATTTAGTATATCTAGTGGTTAGCATTGTCGTCTCACAGTGCCAGGGACCCGGGTTCAATTCCCGACTTGGGCCATGTCTGTGTGGAGTTTGCACATTCTGCCCGTGTCTGCATGGGTTTCCTCTGGTACTCAGGTTTTCTTACATAGTCCAAAGATGTGTAGGTTAGGTTGATTGATCATGCTAAATTACCCTTAGCGTCTGGGCGTTAGTGAGGTAAATAAGTAGAGTTAAAGGGATAAGGGATTGTGGTCATTGCAGACTTGATAGGCCAAATGGCCTCCTTCTGCACTGTAGGCATTCTATGATTCTATGACTACAATTCTCTCCAACTTGTACAGATGTATCATAGAAAAGCATCCTTTCTGGGTGTATCACAGTTTAGTATGGCTCCTGCTTTGCCCAAGATGGCAAGAAATTATAAACGGCTGTCAACAAAGAACAGTCTATTATGGAAATCAGCCTTCCATCCATTGACTCTCTGTCCACACTTCCTGTTGCCTTAGAAAAGCAGCCAGGATAATCAAGAACACTACACACCTGGATGTACTCTCTTCTACCTTCTTCTGTCGGGAAAAAGATACAAAGATCTTGGGTCATGTACCAACCGACTCAAGAACAGCTTCTTCTCTGCTGCTATAAAATTTTTAAATGGATCTATCTCGCATGAAGTTGTTCTTTCTCCACAGTTGGGCTATGACTGTAACACTACGTTCTGCACCCTCTCCTTTTCTTCTTATGAACAGTATGCTTTGTCTGCATTGTGTGCAAGAAACAATACTTTTCACTGTGACAATAATACATCAAGCAAGTGACCATAAAAATAAGCTCTGCCCCTTTTGCTAATCCTATGCAAGAAAATCTGAATCTAAATCCAAAATGTTGACTCCCTCTGGCTGTTTTTCGTAGAATCCCTATAATGCAGAAAAAGTCAATGTGGCCCATCGAGCTTGCACTGTGAACAATCCCATCTAGGCCCTATTCCCCGTAACCCCATGTATTTATCCTGCTAACATCCTTTTTAAGGGGCATTTTAGTATAGTATATCCACCTAACCTGCACATCTCTGGAGTGTACGAGGCAACTGGAATATCCAGAGGAAACCAAGACAGACACGGGTGAGGTGGGGGGGGTGCTGCAAAATACAAACTCCACACAAACAGTGACCCAAGCTGGGAATTGAACCCAGGTTCCTGGTATTGCAAGGCAGCGGTGCTAACCACTGTTCTGCTGTGTTGGACTCATTGCTCAATCTCATCTGCCTTCCTTATGTCGGTGACTCATTTCACAAAGAGAACCACTTTGCCAAATGGATTGACCAATACTGTCCAAGGCTGCAGAATCTTTTCCCTTTTATCTATCAGATTAGTTTTCACAGCATCAAAACAACAAAGCAATTTGGATCAGTTTTGATTTCAGCTGAAACTTTGGGAACTGAATTTTCTGTGAGCCAATATGAACAGAAATAATCTGTCAATCTACTCTGAGAAATGTTGCACCTTTTTGTAAGCAGATTCTTGACCTTGTCAGTGGACATTGTATCAGACCCTCTGATGTGTAATGCAGGCAGCAATGTGTAGCATGAACTGACACAATTTGTTTTCATCTTCACGACTGCTGAAATCAATTTAGTTTGAGTTGGAGAGGCAGGATTTTATTTTTTAACCTGTGCGCCTTGCTGCAAACGCAACGTATATCACTCACCATAACTAAATACTTTGCTGGGGCACTTCAGAGGGGGGACAAAGCACAATATAGTGGATGCTGGAATCTGAAACGATAACAAAATGCTGGCAATCCTCAGCAGAACAGCTGGCATTTGTGTACGATGTGGAGATGCTGGTGTAGGACTTGGGTGGGCACAGTAAGAAGTCTCTCAACACCAGGTTAAAGTCCGACAGGTTTATTTGGGATCGCAAGCTTTTGGTGCATTGCTCCTCATCAGGTGAGTGGAGATTAACGTTTGTGCAGAGAGAGTGTTAACTGGGTGAATTTTTCCATCCCACCCTCTGCGGGAATTGGAGCAGGCGAAGGTTGGACCATGGAAAGGACCATTGACGTTGGGTGGGATTTTCTGGTTTCGGAGCGAGTGAGGCCAGAAAATCCCAGCCAATATTTCAGGTCAGTGACCTTTTAGCAGAATGATGCTGAAGCCCACTGTCAGAGCACAAACGTATTGCATTGGTTTGACCGCTGTGGAGATGTCAATGGTGACTTCCTAAAACAGACATCAAAGCCCCTGAGACATGATAAGGAGTCTAAGGCCAGCTTCAGATGCTAAGCAGAAATTGCACTGAACGCAGCCACTACATCCTGGGTTATCAGGACTGTATTCAGCCTCAGAAGGACAAAGTTTAGAGAATGGGAGCATATCATAACAGCTACTAGGGAAGCAAGTACATCATTTCATGATGCAATTGTGAAGGTCACACATTCACGTCCGTTAATGGATTTGGAGGTCTTTGCAATTAGTGAAAGCAGGGGGATCGTATAAAGGAGCTTGCAAGGTCAAATGGGTATAGGATAAGAATGACACACAAAACGGTAGTAAGAAATCTGAAATATTCCTCAGAAGACTGTGGACACCAGATGAATTGAAATTTTCAAGATTTGAAATTGATAGATCTGTACGTGTGTGTACTGTCATGTCACCTGACTGTACAATGGGCAGCATGATAGCACAGTGGTTAACATTTCTATCTCTCAGCGCCAGGGACCTGGGTTCAATTCCAGCCTTGGGTGACTGTGCGGGGTTTGCATGTTCGTAGAATTGTAGAAGGAGGCCATTCAGCCCAGCGATGACAATCCCAACCAGGCCCTATCTCCGTAACCCCACATATTTACCCTGCTAATCTCCCTAATTCTAAAGGAGCAATTTAGCATGGCCAATCAACCTAATCCAAACATTTTTGGACAGTGGGAGGAAACCAGGGCACCCAAAGGAAATCCACACTAATGTGGAGAGAGAGTGCAAACTCTACACAGGTGAGGGGGATTAATTATGGTAAGTGTGTGTGATTATGGGGATAAAGTGAAGGAAAATGCCTGGGTTAGATACTCTGTTACAGGGTCGGTGTGGACTTCATGAACTGTATGGCCTCCTTCAGCATTGTAGGGATTCCAAGAAGGGACCTGGATTAAAACTTGGAAAAACTCAGCAGCTCTGTCAGCATTTGTGAAGTAAGTTAACCTCTTATTTTATCAGAGCTCATCAAGGAGTTGAGGTACAAATATTTATTATCTACTGAATTGATGAAGTACATTTCAGTGAAGGGTTGGTGGATTGCAGAATGCTTCTGAATAGCCCAATTTTTCCATTAGATTCCCAACATGTCTTTGTTCTCTGTGAATGGGAATGTTACAGAGATAGAAGATAGAACAGTTGATTAGAGTCCTGAAACACAGCATATTAGACATGCAGTGGTAGAGAACATTCTTGTGATTTATCACATTTAACTTATCAAATCTCTCGGCAGCTTACTCCAGTCGCTAGCATGGCCTCTTGGATTTAATCACAAAGTCCTGAGGTTGCACACTGAATGTTAACAGTCCAGACTCTTGTAACACTTGGTAATAGAATGTTGACCTCAGCCACAAACTGCAGGTAGGGAGCTTTGCGTGAAGTATGGTAGCCACATACTGAGCAGGGTACAAAATCCACCCAAATTAACTACATACTCACCCTATTTTTATCTTGGGTAAAATCCACATAAGCAGACGCCAAACTTAAATACAATGAAATAATATCCATAGCTTTATAATATTGCACAGTCACTTTCACACACACACATCAATTAGATTCAAATGAGATTTCACTGAACCTATTTGGTAAAACATGTTTGGCGTTATGCAATAGTAAAATTTAAATGGAGAAATGTCTGAAACTGAATGGAATAAACAGAGCCAATTTACAGAAACTTGTATAACTAACATTCAAAGCAAAAACCACAGGTTCTTAGATTTCTACTTGGCACATTAAGCTGCTTTTACATTGAGAATGGTCCACACCAGATTGATTGGTTGCCGGTGAAGAAATCCCACAATGAAACTGGTGCTAAACCTGTCATAATGCCAAGGTTGTTAATCAAAAAAGGTTTCCTGGTTTGATCAGGTCATGTCTTAATTTGTCTTCAGCCTGCTGTTGAGTTTGTGATTCCCATTGGTTGAGAGCCTGGGATATCTTACAAATCGTTCTGTAAATGCAACTTGCTAATAAACAGCTAATGCCATCAGAAATCACTTACCATATAAAAGCATCTATTTTTAAAGACTAATTTAGCTAATCTGACCTAAAACAGCCTGGTATCAGATCTTGTATTATTACAAGTGCGAGAGAGCTGAAGTGAAACCCAGAAATACTGGAGATACTCAGCAGATCAGGCTTTTGGCTAAGATCAGTTCCAAGATGGATGCAATGCCTTATTTTGTCAGCTTGGGTTTTGATTGCCTCTCTTGTGAGGACCATGAGCGAGTTCAATTTGAATTTGGTTTTTAGAGCAAGCAAGGAATGGATTTGCATTTGCCTGTTCCACTCTGAGCATTTGCTTTATAACTTTAAGAATAGAATTCCTTTTTTAAACAAAAGACATCTGTGCAGGTGTTGGGGATCATGCCATCCAGTAGGAGAGATGGCAAGAGACCTACACTGCCGTGGGGCGGCATGCCAAACCATGAGCCAATCAGGGAGTGCCACAGCTGGTGGTGGGCCTTCACACTGGAATTAAGACTGTGGGTGTGGAGTTGCTTCCTACTGGGACCTGCCAATCTCTGGCTGGCAGCTCCTGTGCTCAGCAGTGCCACCGGGGCGGTTGTGGCCGCTGTTGGAAGGACAGGCACTAGAGTCCCAGGGTTGCAGGGAATCATGGGCCATGGATTCCTGATGACGGGGTGGGGAGTGGGTGGGGGGAGGTCAGGGAGAGAGAGGTGGAGAGAGGTCGTTGATGTATCGTTGAAAATGGTCCCAGGGCATGTTAAACAGGCAGATGGGAACAGGGCTCTAGGAACTTTCAAACCTCGATTTAATTATGTACAGGTGAGCACCTGGCTCCTTCCAGAACCATCTTTCTCTAAGTTCCAGTCATGCGATCTAACATCACTGATTTACTATTAGCAAAATAATTGTTAACTCTTTATACAGCATCTCTTCCCAAATTTTTACCACTACCCATTAAACACTTAAACATTATCCTACATCCACTCCTCCCTGTCACCCCTATTCCCCATTGAGTCTCTTATGGCAGTGGCATTAACCACAGACTGTGTTCTTGGCTCTCTGGGAGGGCATGCAGAAAGTATGGTCCTATACTCTTTAGTTAAATCAGTAGGTTTCTGGTGTGTAGCAGATATTTGAGTGATGGATGGCTTCTTTCTTTGCTTTATGGAACCCATTTTTGACACTATGCTCCTTCCCAAAGCAATAAGACTCTATTAGTGTCTCCTGATGAATCTTCCCATTCAAGAAGTTCTTTATCTGGCAAAAGTATCTGTTGTTTAAATGCATTCAATGTATATGTAGTAGTAATAATTTATTTATTAGTCACAAGAAGGGTTACATTCACACTGCAATAAAATTACTGTAAAAGTCCCACACTAGTCGCCATACTCCGCCACATGTTTGGTACACTGAGGGAAAATTTAGTATGGCCACTGCGCATAACCAGAACATCTTTTCACTAGGAAACTTGAGCACCCGATTCAGTAACGTCCTTTAAGGAAGGAAATCTGCCGTCCTTGCCTTGTCTGGCCTACATGTGACTCCTGAGCCACGTCTGTGATTGACTTCCAACTGTCCGCAGGCGACTAGCGATGGGCAATAAATGCTGGCCAGCCAGCCCCACCCATGTCCCACGAACGAATAAAAAAAGGGATGTGTGTAAGACCTGGAATAGCATTTTGACGTGCTCACTGTTGGTTCAAACACCATCAAAAGTTTTATGTAGTAAATTAATTGGTGTTACAGGATATTTGGACTTGCAATTATAAACAACAAGAACTTAGGTGGCGATAGGCTAGTAAGAGAGTCTGTTGCAAGGCTATCTGATGATGGTACATGTTTTAATATTACAGTAAGAAGTCTCAACGCCAGGTTAAAGTCCAACAGGATTATTTGGAATCACGAGCTTTCGGAGTGCTGCTCCTTCATCAGGTGAGTGATTAGTATTACATATAAAAAGCTGAGCTCAAGAATTCACGCTGAGTACTCAGTTCCTGCCCTGAAAGTCAGAGTTTGAACCTTCAAATATCTATAATTTGAATCCTTTCATTTTGTGACAAATATGGCCATCTGGGGGCAGGGTGAGCTGGAAACACAAGTTTATTAGCTCATAATCCACACCAATCTATAATCCAACAAAGCACAGGGAAGAACAGTATTTGATACTTGAAGATTCAACTAAAGAGAGAGCACAAATGACACATTTTGAGTTTTTGTTCTCCTGTGTTCTCTATATTGTTGATGCTGAAAAACTTGCCCAAGGTAGGAAATTTAGTTGTTAACTGGATAATGATTTGAATGAACTTGTGTCATTCCATCAAGGGAAATGGGAACAGCACAAGAGTATGGTATTGAGATAGAGGATCAGTCATGATAGTACTGAATGGGACAGCAGATTCAAAGGGCTGAAAAGCTTACTTTAGCTCCAATTTTTTTTATGTTTCAGTAGGTTTCTATTTCAACACTGATCCAGCACGTTTACTTTTTCATTCTTAAAGGTTAATCCTTTGAAAAAAGTTTTATGTTAAAATGCAGTTTGTTTGAAAAAATATAGATGTGTAATTCTCCCCCGATCAAGGAACGTAATAATGCTAGTGTTGTGAGTGAAATATCTTTTCTCTTGTTATGGACTCATATTCCTGGACCGGAACCTCATTATTGACAATCTCTGAGGGGCCAAATTTGCAAATAAATATTTAACCTTTGGTGTGTGGGGCAGTACTTCCCAAATCTTTCCATGATGTGACTGCAGTTTAACTTCTCAGACTTTATTTAAGCCCTTGATTAAAATTAGTGGGGATTTAGTGGGAGATATTTGTGGTGGTTGGTTTACCAACCAAGAGGTGGGATAGGGGTTGGTCTTTACAGCATTCTTGAGCATGGGAGGGATGAGTTGTTGCTGGGTGGGGAAGGTGGAATTTTGACTGGTTTGAGGGGATGGGCACTGGAGCTGGTGGGGGTTAAGTGTTGTTCAGCTAGGATGGGAATGGAATATCTAATTCCAAGGATCGAGTTAAGATTAAGTTGGTTAGGTTTATATTCATTGCAGTTCAGAAGGATGAGAGGGAGTCTCAGAGATATGTATAAAATTCTAACAGCGTAGATACAGAAAAAAACATTCCCAGTGGCAGGAGAGTTCAGAACTAGGGGTCATAGTTTGAGGATAAACCTTCCAGAACTGAGTGGGGAGAAATTTTTTCACCCAGAGAGTTGGGACTGTGTGGAATTCACTATCTCAGAATGTAGTTGAGGCCAAAATGTTGTCTGATTGCAAAAAGAAATTAGATATAGCTCTTGGGGCTAAAGGGATTAAGGGATATTGTGAGAAAGAGGGGATCTGGATATTGAATTCAATGATCAGCCACGATCAAAATGAATGACAGAGCAGGTTCAAAGGCCTACTCCTGCTTCCAGTTTTTATTATATTTGTTGACTGAGTGAGATTAAAATAAAAAAAGGGAAGAACCACCTTTTTAGCCTGCTGTGGTCATAGTAGTATTCAGGCAGTAGAGAACACACAATTAAACCGTGCCCAACAACAGAAAGAAAACATTTAAAGAGATCTTGCAGCTGTGACAACTCAGTCTGAGCTCCATGACTGCCACTACTCCCTGGAAGCTCACAATCCCAAAATCTCATCCTGCACCCCCACTGAGGGTCACGGCCTATAGTTTTGGAACTGTGGGTTTAGGAAAGTGTAACTATTTATCGCCTGGCATGGCTAGATTTCACAAAGTTCTTGATGTTCTCTGCTAAAACTTATTCCTGAATAAACTTAAGAAGTTAGATAATTTGCATTACTTTCCTCCATGGCCAACCAATCATTAAATCTTTCCAACCTGTCCCGCCCACCCTCAACTCCAATACATGTGAGGAGCTCATGTACTTGTCTGTTTCTAAGATTGAGATGTCTCATGCATTCTTTCTTCTCCTGCCCAAGTTGAGCCTCCAAAAAATTCCTTCTTGCCCTAATCTTGAATCTGTGCCTTTCTTTTATCTCCCCTCATGTCCTCTCTTTCATCTGGTCCATAAGACACATCTCATGCTCTCTTAATGCCATCCTAACCTGGTGACCGGCTCTAACTGCTGACAGACTACTTTGCCCTCTTGGTCTCAGAGCTGGCACACATTCTTCCTTCTCTGGTCCATACTGGAATCATTAACGCTCTCCTCATCACACACGTTTGATCCCTGTGTCCTTGAAAACCATCATCTTCAACCATCTTTTCTTTCTTCAAAGTTTTTGAATGTGCTGTCCCTTCTCAGAATTGTGTCCATCAGAAATGTAAATCCAGCAAGCAAAAGCATAAGTAATCTTTTCAGTACAAGACCAGACACCCACATAACAACAATGCCCGACATGCCATAAAGTCTATAGATCCCAAATCAGCCTCAGCAGCCCATCTTTAGACTCATGGACATACATCCATGCTACAAGGCATGACCAATAAGAATATGAAGCAATCTTTTAAAGACAAGAAAAATAAAAAAAGATACACTAATTAAAAAATGTAAACAAAGCACATAGAATCCAAAAGTGGCAAAGTTATGTTAAATTTGCACCTTATTCCAGCAAGGCTTGCTGCAGAGCTGTGCATAATTCTGGTTTCCATGTTATAAATGGACAGAAAAAGTTTAAGATTAACACTGAACATTGTGGGTTTTATTTTTAGCAAAAAGAGATGACTTAGATGTGACTTGATAGTGATCTTTAAAATCATAGAAGAAGTCTCACAACACCAGGTTAAAGTCCAACAGGTTTATTTGGAATCATGAGCTTTCAGAGTGCTGCTCCTTCCTCAGACGAAAGCTTGTGACTCCAAATAAACCTATTGGATTTTAACCAGGTGTTGTGAGACTTTTTACGTGCCTAGCCCAGTCCAACACCCGGATCTCCATATCATGGAGATTATAGGGCGTATAATCTACATTATTATTTCAGAATTTATTTTTGCTATTAGACAATGTTTTGACCTCAACTACATTCTGCACTAATTAATCCCAAACATTCACCATTCTCTGGATGAAGAAATTTCTCCTCCCCTCAATTCAAAAATATTTACCTTTTGTCCTCAAATGATGACTCCTAGTTCTGAATTCCCCTACCATTGGGAACATTTTTTCTGAATCTACTTTTAGAATTTTACATGTTTTTATGAGATCTCCTGTCACTCTTCTGAACTCCTGTCAATATAAACCTAACCAACTTAATCTCTCCTCGTATGGCACACCTGCCATTCCAGGAATCAAAAATTCCACTCCATCCTGGCTGAACAACACTTAATCCACACCCACTCCACAGTGTATGTGGAGGGAAAACAATGGGTCACAAATTAGTTGCAAATAAATCCTGAAGAAAAATAAAGAGAAATTTCTATATGGCAATAATGTTAAATTTGGCACCAAAAGAAGTGGTTAAGAGAAATAAATTTGATGCATTGAAAAGGAAGTTAGATGAGCAAATGTGAGAAAATGGAGTAGAATGAAAGGTTGAGGAAGAATAGGCAGAGAGATTAGCACAGGCAAGATGGACAGAATGACCTAAGTCTGTGCTATACATTATATGTTTCAAAAAAAAAGAAATATTAGATTAATAAAGGAGACAATGAGGTTAAAAAAAAAGTAGTGACAAAAATATACAATTTTAAATGTTAAAAGTTCCCAACTAATGAGATTGAACACTTAATTGTTCTCTCCATGAGCCACAGACATTAATTGACAGTGCCTTAATTATCATGTTGTTAGAAGATTGCTTCATATTTTTATTGGCCATGCATCGCTAGCACAGATTGCCTTCCATGAGTCTAAACATGGCTGCTAAGGCTGATATGGGATCTGCAGGACTTACGACATTTCATGCAATTGTTGTTATGTGAGGTGTCTGGTCTTGTACTGAAAAGATTGCTTATGCTTTTGGTTGCTGGATTTACATTTGAGGTGAGCTGAATGGATGATTAATTTGCAAGTTCAGCAAGTTCTTAAAAATAATGTTTGAGGCCAAAGGGGAGATACAGTGTGCAAATAATTGCAAAACCTTCCGGCTTTGGGAGATACAAGGTACTTTACACTTTACTAATTTACTTTTTAACCAGGTACTCTATTTATCTTCCTCCTGCCATTGAAATAGTGGCAGACAAATTCATAGAACAAGCATACCTTGGGGAATTGATTCCCTATTTTCTTCTAATTCTTTCCCCTCTAACACATGCAGTAGAATTCCCAGCTGACATCCAGAACATCACCCAAAGGTCTTGAAATGGATGCCTGGATCAAGGGCATTGTTGCGCTTTCCAAACACAAGGGCATCACTGTCAAACCTAATCCTGTCTATTCCTACACTTCAGTAGGCACTGAATAGCAGTTCCAAACCGGAACCATAGTCACTTCTCTCTCTCTCTCTCTCTTTACTTTCCAGCTAAACTTAGCTGCTGCACTGCCACCTAGCAGATGTTAGGTAACTTAGTGCATGCAAAGATCAAATCCTTCACTATTCTATGTATCTCCATTCCTGAATAGAGACTGAACAAGTGAGGTTTGGTGGAGCACCTAGTAACACTCAGTTAAAAGCCTGATTTGATCCCAAAAACTTGCAATGTTTCAGTGCTCCGACTTTTTAGACAGTAAATGCAGAGCACAAGCAATTGTGTGAAGTGGATCCAAGACCTCTGTAGCCATCTTGAGTGAGCACGTTCTTCCTGCAACCCATGCAGTGAGGTTATAGTAATGGAGGAGGCCTATAGTTCTTCACTTTCCTACCTGACATTCGGGAGTATGACAGAGAGATTTGAAGAGATGCAAAATGGATTACCAGTTTCTCACCAGTTTGTATTATTTGATTTTAAAAAAACTTTTTAACATTTGTCCACATTAGGAATGAGTTCAAAAACAGGTTTGAAGGTATCACGTGAATAAAGCTGTACTTTTTAAAAATCCAAAAATCAAATTAGGACACTACCATATTAATATATGATGCCATGATGATTTATGTATACATCGGGTGCCACAATGTCACAATGGTTACCTCTGCCTCACAGTGCCAGATACCTAGGTTTGATTCCTGGCTTGGATCGCTGTCTGTGTGGAGTTTGCAGTTTCTCCCCATGTTTGTGTGGGTTTTCCACGGGTGCTCCAGTTTCTTCCCACAGTCCAAAGATGTGCAGGTTACATTGATTAGCCATGCTAAATTACCCCTTAGTGTCAGGGGATTAGCAGGATAAACGTGTGGAGATATAGGAATAGGACCTGGGTGGGATTGTGGTCAGTACAGACTTGATGAGCAGAAAGGGCTCCTTCTGCATTGTAGGGATTCTATGAAGATGTTACTATTGAGTTATTGTGATATAAATTCTAGTTCCATGGCCTTGCGGACCTGACTGTTTGTTTGATTTGGCCAACATGAAACTATTCAGTTGCTTAAGTGGGTACTCTTGTAATCCGTTGTGAAGGAGTTTAGATCTCATTTGCCCTCTAGTGATAAGTACAGCAAACAGCAATGTTTTCCATACTCTCAAACTGTGCCAACATCAACTTGTGTTTATATGGCACCTTTCAATGTAATGACATGTACCAAAGTGCTTCACTCAGAAACCAAACTGACTCCGAGACAAGAGGGAGATATGAAGATGATGGACATAAGCTTGGCTGAAGAAGTAGGTTAAATGTGGTGGAGGCAGATTTAATCCAGGCATTCAAAGAGAATTAGCTGAAGAGCGAAAATTTCTGAGGCTACAGGGAAAAGACTGTAAAGTGGGTCTAGCTGAGCTGTTCTTAGTCGCAATGAACTGGACAGGCTCTAAGGCCTCCTGTGCTGAAACTGTTCTTATGATTCTCTGAGCTTCTGAAATGAAGAGAGGTGGAGAGAGAGGTTTAGGGCAGTAACTCACCTTGGGGCCTAGACAGCTCAAAGCACAGCCAGTGTTGGAGTTATTAATATTGTGGATGTGCAAAAAGCCAAGATTTCAAGACTGCAAACACCATCTGTCTTCAGCACGCAGAAATAAAACTGGTTCTTTTATTCTGTGCAAAAAGTGCTAGTGCAAGTCTCATTTAGAATTTGTTCAGTTATAGGCTACAAGTTTGCCAAAATTTAATGTCTTCCCCTGATGATTTTGGTGGTGGAATTCAATTGGGCAGGACAATGGTGAATGGGACCCTGCTGCCTTCCTGCCCCAATACCAATCAAGGCCCTTAAATGGGTGATCAATGTCCACTTACAGGTCTCATCCCATCCCTGCTGGTATTTACCCAATGGCAGGCAGGGAACTTGCTTTGCTGAAAGCTTGAAAAGTAAGTCCTGTTGTGTTCCTTATGGAATACTTTGGTTGCTGGGGAGAGAGTTTCATTCAGAGTCTGGCGGAGGAACCTGGCATTGGGAAGAAGGAAGCCTGTTGAGATATGTTGAGTGCCCTGTCGCCACTCCTCATCCCCCTTGACCCTAACCCTGCAACCCCTATCTCATCATTACTCACTTTTGGCTGGGACCAGTGCAAACGTGGGCCTCAGATGAGTGTAATACTGGCAGCAGCCACCAGCTTCCTGATGGCACTGCTGAGTAATGAAGAGCTGCCATCCTTTGGCTGGCAGTTCTAGGCGGGCAGGACTTCCACCACTACCACCATCTCTACCCCACCCCTCAACCCCTCCCTCTCCCCAGGGTCCTTGATTTGGTGAATGCCTGCCACATTAAACTGGGGCAGTAGTGGGCCATCCCGAAATGATTCAGTACCACCCTTTGTCTTGTACTAGCAGCCTGGGTCCCTCCTTTTCATATAACAATGTATTTGTCCAGAGTCATTAATAACTGGGAGGTTATGAAGAAAATTCACTTTAAAGCTACTATTGCTTCTGATAGTTAACAGATTAATAAAGTTGTCACCAAAATGCAAAACTCTTTTCTTTCAGTTCCATTTGTCCTTCATTTGAATCCTTGAGGCCAATTCTATTAGTATTGTATAAAGAGATTTCATACACCACCGCCTTGCCACCATCCAATACATCAGATATTATTTCAATTTCCACATCAAAAATTGTATGTCTTTAATGGTACTCTTGATCTAGAATCATAGAATCTCACAGTGCAGAAGGAGGCCATTCAGTCCATCGACCACAGTCCCACGCAGGCCCTACCCCCATGCATTTACCCCAGCTAGTCCCTCTGACACTAAGGGACAATTTAGCATGGTCAGCCCACCTAACTCTTTGGCATGTGGGAGGAAACTGGGGCACCCGGAGGAAACCCACACAGATGTGGGGAAAATATGCAAACTCCAAACAGACAGTGACCCAAATTGGGAATTGAACCTGGTTCCCTGGTACTGAGATAGCAATGCTAATCGCTGCGTCACTGTGCCACCACTATAAATCAGTAAAGGACAGATAGATCTTAGCATGTGAAACTGCATTATCTATTTTCTTACTTAATCACTTCCTCCTTCCAAAGTCATATAGACTGGCCCACTTTTGTTCTTTTTTCCACCCTCGCACTCCATCTTTTCCTTCACTCAGTATTGAACTTTTTCCAATTCTTCCAGAAGATATATCCACTTGAAACTTTTATCCTTCTCTTCACAAATGCTGCCTGATCTGCTCAGTGTTTACAGCATTTTCCTTTAGAACATTAGAACATTACAGCGCAGAACAGGCCCTTCGGCCCTCAATGAACACAGTGCATGTAGCTATTCCTGAGCTCTGAAGTTTCATTGTGTTCAGTTTTTGACCACCTATTCCACCTCTGTGATATTGCTGACTTAGCACAACTGCTGCTGAAATCCTCGTACAAGCCTTTGTTACCAGTAGACCTGTCTAATCCCACGCATTCCTGGCTGACTTCCTACGTTCAACCCTCTAAACTTGACGTCATTCAATGTTCCACTGCCCACTGCACTAGGCTTTTTTCAACCATCGTCCCTGTCTTCACTGATTTATCTTGGCCCTTTGTGAAGCAAACACCTCAACTTTAAAAATTTTCATCCTTGTTTCTAAATCCCTCCCTTGCCTAATTTCCACCAGCCCCACAATCTCCCTGGTATTTCTGTTTTCCAACAATTCTAGCAATCTTGCTTTTAATTTCTCCACCATTAGTGGCCATCCATTTGTCTGCCAAGTCTCCTTATTTCAACAATATCCTCCCTACACCTCTCCTCCTCTCTATCGCATCTTCCTCCTTCAAACACTTGTTAAAACTTTGCCGTTTAACCAAATCTTTTGTCACCTGCCCTTATAATTCCTTAGATGGCTCAATGTCAAATTTTGATTGATAACACACTTGTGAAGTACCTTAGGATGTTTTAATCCATTAAAGAATTAATATATATAAATACAAGTTATTCAAAGAAGAATCTACATAAATCCAAACTGGTCTATCAATTTTAAACTGCTTTACCTTCTAGAAGAGCGATCTGTGTGTCCGCAGTTATAATATGCCTCTTGCACCTATGAACCTCCATTTTTCTACTTTAAATATTCTGGCACAGTGGTTAGCATTGCTGCCTCACAGGGACCCACCCTCTGGTGACTGTTTGTTTGTGTGGAGTTTGCATGTTCTCCCCATATCTGTGTGGGTTTTGTCCAAATGCTCCAGTTTCCTCCCACACTCCAAAGACAAAGATCAAAGAAAATTATAGCACAGGAATAGGCACTTCGGCCCTCCAAGTCTGCACCAACCTAACTAAAACCCCCTCTCCTTTGGGGGACAATATCCCTCTATTCCCATCCTATTCATATTTGTCAAGTTGCCCCTTAAAAGTCACTATCGTGTCTGCTTTCACTATTTCCCCTAAATAGCAAGTTCCAAGCATCCACCACCCTCTGTGTAAAAAAAAAAAGACTGCCTCGTATATCTCCTTTAAACCTTGTCCTTCACATCTTAAACCTCTGCCCACTAGTAATTGACTCTTCCATCCGGCAAAAACTTCTGAAAATCCACTCTTTCCATGCCTCTCATAATCTTGTAGACTTCTAACAGGTCGTTCCTTCAACTTCCATTGTTCCAGTGAGAACAAACCAAGGTTCTCCAACCTCTCCTCGTAGCTGATGCCCTCCATACCAGACAATGTCCTGGTAAATTCTTTCTGGACCCTTTCAAGTCTCGACATCTTTCTGGTAGTGTGGCAACTAGAATTTAATACTATACATTCCAAGTGCAATCTAACTAAAGTTCTACAAAGCTGCAACATGACTCCAATTTTTAAACTCAATACCCCGACTGATGAAGGCAAGCATGCCATATGCCTTCTTGACTACCTTCTCCACTTGCGTTGCCGCTTTCAGTGACTCGTGTACCTGTACACCCAGATCCCTTTGCCTATCAATACTCTTAGGAGTTCTGCCATTTACTGTATATTCCCTATATGCATTATCTCATATTGTCTGGATTAAACTCCATCTGCCATCTTTTCAACTGATCGGTATCCCCTGATGGTCCTCATTGCTATCCACAAATCCACCAGCCTTTGTGTTGTCTGCAAACTTACTAATCAAGCCAGTTACATTTTCCTCCAAACCATTCATATATATTATATGATTCACGTAACGTGCGGGTTAGGTGTATTGGCTATGCTAAATTGCCCCTTTGTGTCAAGAGGGCTAGCAGGGTAAATATGTGGGGTTACGGGATAGGGTAGGATTGCTGTCGCTGCAGGTTCAATGGACCAAATGGCCTCCTTCTGCACTGTAGGGATTCTTTGATCCTCCCCATCATACAAATAATCTAATTGGCAGCGTCATCTTTCTGTACTAGTATTGTGGGACTCTCTAATCCCAAATATTCAATACAAAGCATGCAATTAATCCTTGATAACACTGATGAGTAAAATAGGAATAGTTGGTTCCCACGATTAGTGAGAATTTGCCTCACTTTTTTTGACCTTTATCTAAGCCATGAGAAATCTTCCGATTCACGCTTACAAACAATTATCTCCCCTTCCTATAAGCCATTTCTAAGCTGGCATTAGCAATTGTTTTAACTAAAAAAAAACACATTTGAATGAAGGGACTGAAGGTATCATTGCTAAATTTCATGGTGACATAAAGATAAATAGGAAAGTAAGTTATAGCGAGGACATGAGAAGCCTACAAGAAGATAGACGGGATGGCTCTCTGATCTCACCACGCCTGGCACAGATCACGGTGATCTCAGAAAATAACATGCAGACCTAAAAATAGGTTTTGCGCCCTGCGCCAAACAGCTTGCAATTCTCCCGGTCTATTTTTAGAGGCAGAAACTGGATCACACCCAAAAAGGGTGCCAGGACAATTAGTGTATTTAAATATTCATAGCCTGTTCAACCCCCAGGCAACATTATCGTGTGACCTTCCGGTGCCACACGATAATGGCAAGAGTCACTAATGACCTAGCAAAGATCTAGCAAATTAAATATAATGTGGGAAAATGGGAGGTTGTCCATTTTGGAAGGAAAAATAAAGGTAGCATTTTATCTTCACAGTCAGAGCTTGCGGAGCTCTTAAGGTACAAAAGGCAAAATGGTTGGAATGGAGATGCAGCAAGTAATTAGCAAAGTAAATGGAATGTTCTAATTTATTCTAAGGGGAATTGAATATGAGAGTAGGAATTTATGCTTCAGTTGATGAGATTGCATGTGGAATACTGTGTACAGTATTGGTTTCCATATTCAAGGAAAGATATAAGTGCATTAGAAGCAATTCAGAGAAGGTTCATAGAATCATAAAGGCTTGGAAACAGCCCTTTGGCCCAACTTGTCCATGCTGCCCTTTTTTTAAACTCTATGCTAGTCTCAATTGCCTCCATCTAGCCCATATCCCTCTATATCCATTTTACCCATGTAACTGTCTAAACTCTTTTAAAAAGACAAAATTATATCTGCCTCTACTACCATGTCTGGCAGCTTGTTCCACAGACTGACCACTGTCTGTGGAAAAAATTGCTCCCTGGACCCTTTCGTATCTCTCCCCTCTCACATTTAAACCTACGCCTTCTAGTTTTAGACTCCCCTACCTTTGGGAAAAGATATTGATTGTCTAGCTGATCTGTGCCCCTCATTATGTTATAGACCTCTATAAGATCACCCGAAGCTTTCTGCCCTCCAGAAAAAATAGTCCCAGTCTATCCAGCTTCTTATAACTCAAACCATCAAGTCCTGGTAGCATCCAAGTAAATCTCTTCTGCACTCTTTCTACTTTAATAGTATCCTTTCTATAATAGGAGATTAATACCTGCAATGGATGGATAGTCTTATGAGCAAAGGCTTGTGTCTGCTGAAAGTTAGAAGAGTAAGAGATGATCTGATTAAAATATATATGTTCCTGGGTGGATTTGACAAGATGGAAATGGAAGGGATACTTCCTCTTGTGGAAGGGATGCTTCCTTTGTTCTCTATGGGCAGCACGTTAGCACAGTGGTTAGCACTGCTGCCTCATAGCGCCTGGGACCCAGGTTTGATTCCCAGCTTAGGTCACTGTCTGTGTAGAGTTTATACTTTCTCCCTGTGTCTGCATGGGTTTCCTCTAGATGCTCTGGTTTCCTCTCGCAGTCCAAAGATGTGAGGGTTAGGTTGATTGGCCATGCTAAATTGACCATAGTGTCAGCGGAATTAGCAGGATAAATATGCTGGGTTATGGGATAGGGTGGGATTGTTGTTGGTGCATGCTCGATGGGCTGAATGTGCCTCCTCTTGAATTGTAGGGATTCTATGGGAGAATCTAGAACTCAGGGTCACTGTTCCAAAATAAGGAGTCACTCCATTAGGGCAGATGAGAAAAAAAAATTCTCTGAGGGTTGTGAGACTTTAGAATTCTCTTTCTCAAAATGTGGTTGAAGTAGAGTCCTTAAAATATCTTCAAGCCAAAGATAAATAAATTCTTGATAACCTTTTACCCCTTGCATATTGGGTATAGACAGGAATACACAGTTATGGTTAAAATCAGATCAGTCATGATCTTACTGAAAGTAAAGTATGCTTGAGGGGCTGACCACTCTATTCCTACCCCTAACTTGCATGTTTGTATGTAACCATGAATTATTCTTATGGAGACATCCACATGTCTAATACTTGAACGTTTCTCTGTTCCTAACTGAATGTTTTCAAAACACCACACGCCACCAAGATATGGACATGAGAAGTAGGAGCAGAAATAGGCCATTCAACCCTTCAAGCCTTTCTACCATTCAATAAAATCATGGCTGATTTGTCTGTGTTTTGAATTCCACATTCCCATCTACCCTTGATAATCTTTAATTCCCTTACCCAACAAGAAACTCTGCACCTTGGAATTCTGTCGCCATTTCTCATAAAAGTAATACTTTTTTATTCTTCCTGCCAAAGTGAACAACCTCACTTCAATGCACATTATACTCCATCTGTCAGATTTTTGCTACTCACTCAACCTATGTATAACTTCCTTATGTCCGCTTCACAACATACTTTCCTACATTTCTTTGTGACATAAGGAGAGAATGAGGGGAGATTTTATAGAAACATATAAGATTATGAAGGGAATAGTTAAGATAGAAGCAGGGAAAGTATTTCCACTGGCAGGTGAAACTATAACTAGGGGACCTGGCCTCAAAATAAGGGGGAGCAGGATAAGAACCAAATTGAGAAGGAACATCCGCACCTAAAGTGTTGGGAATTTTTGCCTTAACCATATTCAATACCACCCATCACCCGCCCACCCCACTGCCTTCTGAGGCAGAGAATTTCAAAGCCACACAATCCTCTGAGAGAAAAAAAGTTCTCCTCATCTCTGTCCAAAAACGATGACCCTTAAGTGCCCTCTGAGTTTGGGTGACACAGTGGCAATAGTTGGCACTGCTGCTTCACAGTGCCAGGGATCTGGATTCGATCCCCGGTTTGGGTTTCTGATAGACAAGAGAATTGAGGGTTAAGGGAAAAGCAAGAAAGTGGAACTGATCCACTTCAAATCAGCCATGATCTTGTTGAATGGCAGGGCAGGCTTGAAGGGCTAGATGGCTACTCCTGCTCCTATTTCTTATGGGTCACTGTCTATGCGAATATCTCTCCTTTTCACCTTCCTCATTTACATCTATTGCTGGAATGTCATTTGTATTTCTATAGTGAAGACCGAAGCAAAATATTTGCATATTTCATCCACTATTCCCTTATTATCTACTATTAATTCCCTATTATCAATCTTCAGAGGACTAACACTCACTTTACTTATACTTCACCTTTTTAAATACTTGTCAAAACTCTTGTTATTATTTTTTATATTTTTAGCATTCTTCCTCTCAAAGAACAAAGGACAAAACAGCACGGGAAACAGGCCCTTCGGCCCAACAAGCCCGCGCCGCCACCCCGATGTTTCCAACTCTTCCGGCAATCCCTGTCCATGTTTATAGATCTATGGATTAAAAACTAAATTTGAGACAATTTAGGGAGAATTTGTTTTGCCAATTAGCCTAAGAGCACACCTTTGGGATGTGGGAGGAAACTGGAGCGCCCGGAGAAAACCCACGCAAGCACGGGGAGAATGCGCAAACTCCCAAAGACACAGGCCCAAATCCATGTACCTGCACAGCACAGTGATAGGCACTGAGCTGTCGTGTTGTCCATCAAATGGTCCAGGTCAAGCGTACACTAACAATGTGAAGCATTAGGATACTCTCGAAAAAGATCCAAGAGCAGTTCTCTCATGACCCATCGCGTGTATGCCCCTCATTAGACAACAAGGTGGACCAAAGCACCTGTAGGATAAAAACAAGTACATCAATATCATCATCTATTTACACACTTCCCAGGGACTCCAAAGGCTCATGATCCCTAGTTTAAATCAGTTTTCTATACCCCTCCATTCCCATTCTGTTCATGTGCCCATCTAAGTATTTCTTAAATAACTCCAGAGTACCTGCCTCCACCACTTTACTTGGCAGCGCATTCCATACCCCCACCACCCTCTGTGTGAAAAAACTCCCTCTAGCATCCATCTAGCTCTCGTACTCTAATTTCTTTCTCCTGATGAACTTTTTTGTCATTCTCTGTCACTCTTTATATTCTGACTAATTATCTGACCTACCACATAGTCTGTGCATTATATGCTTGCTTTTAAATTTGATGCTTTCCTTAACTACTTTAATTAACCATGGATGGTGTCCTCCTTTTAATGAATGTTCATTATTGTAGGAATAAACTTAGGAGTATTGTGAAATATCCCCTTAAATGCCTGCCACTGCTTCTCTGTTGTCCTATTTCTAGCCTGCACAGGTATCATAGTGTAGCGACTAGGAGATTTTCACATTAACTTCATTGCAGTGTTAATGTAGACCTACTTGTGACACTAATAATTAAACTTAAACTTAGTTGACTTCAGCTATCTCTGCTTTTGTGCCACACAGTTGCCCTTATTTAAATTTAAAATAAGTCTTAGACCCCCTCTTCCCCTTTCAAACTGGATGTAAAATTTAATCATAGTATCCTCACTGCTTCCTCCTGAGTCCTTTATTCTGAGGTCATTAATTAATCCTGTCATATTATGCAATACCAAGTCTAATATAATAGCTGCATTCCTCTACTTTGCACTCCTTTTAATCACTCCATCGTTGGCTGCAACAATAATTGCCTAGGCCCTAATCTCTGACTTATCTTCCCTACACCTCTCCACCACTGCCTTGCCTTACTCCTTTTCCAAAACACTTTTTAAAGCCTACCTTTTTAACTAAGCTTTTGGTCATCAGGCATCGTATCTTTTTTAACTGGCTCAGTGTCAGTTTTTAATAATGTTCCTTTGAGAAGCGCCTTGTGCCATTTTATTATATTAAAAGTGCTAAGCTGTAGTTGGACAACCATCTACCTTCCTCTAAACCTTAACATTCCACATATTTCAAGTAACAGGAAACAATGAATGGGAATGTTTTTAGCTGATCCCTGTTTTCTAATAAAGCTTAAGTTTATTTATTAGTGTCATAAGTAAGCTTACATTAACACTGCAGTGAAGTTACTGTGAAAATCCCCTAGTCGCCACACTCCTGCGCCAGTTCAGGTACACTGAGGGAGGATTTAGCATGGCCAAACTCCACACAGACAATATGTAAGCTGGGAATCGAACCTGGGTCTCTGGCCTTGAGGCCAGTGTAATCACTATGCCACTGCCCTGCCCATAATAAAATTACTTTCACTGCTCTTTAATAGGTGCAATGTATTTTTATGCTATATTTCAAGCCGGTTTCTATTAAGATACAATAAAACCCCATCACATTCCCTAGACTGAACATAGGTATGCAAATGGTTGGAGTAAAATACATTCAGTCATTTGCTTGCAGGATAACTTGACTGGAACTTGATCTATGTTATTAAGTGAAAGGCTTTGACATTTTTACTATGCATTCGGACCAGTAAAGCGATATGCGTTGTATGGTGCACAATTAGATTCCAGGCATGAGCTAGGCTCGACCTGATTTCCTACCATACACCCCATTAAATTGTTTATTCTTTGTTGATTATGAACATCGTTTAATAGTGGCCACCACATGATTAGGATTGAGAAGGAATCACTTAGCTGAAATGCTGACTTGTACTGAGATACTAAATCCTGAGCTTAGGTTCATACAGATCTGCCAACTATGAAGATTTTAACAATGCTATAAATTCTCCATCCAGCCTAGTGCAGAATACAGTTTGGGATCTTAGTGCAGTGCAGCAGAGCAGAATATTAATATGGAAAGATGTTCTTGAGTAGTAAGATTCAGATCCACGCGGATGAATGAATCTCTGCATTTTCCAAGGCGCACTCTCCTGAGAGGAACATTTTTTTTCTTGTGCTCAAGCAGGTGATTACAGCAACACTGGCTGAGGTTTAAAGGTCATTTATCAATCCTTAACAGGCAATCCTTTGTAAATGCGAAATGTTGGCAGATAAATATGTTGTATGTTTGGGGATGGGGCGGGGGGATACATGATTGGCATTTGACTTCAATCCATGAGGGATATAGCTCAGTGGTCCAGTATTTGACTGCAGATCAAGAGGTCCCTGGTGCCCTCTACTATTTACAGGCAGCACGGTGGCACAGTGGTTAGCATTGCTGCCTCACAGTGAGAGGGACCCAAGTTGAATTCCGACCTTGGGTGACTGCGTGGAGTTTGCACATTCTCTCCATGTCTGGGTGAGTTTTCTTTGGGTGCTCCAGTTTCTTTCCACAGTCCAAAGATGTAAGGTTAGGTGGATTGGTTATGATAAATTAACCCTTATTGTGGGATATTACTACCTCGCTCGAGGTAGTAATATCCCAACTGAGGCCAACGTAAAATTTTGGTCTTAATGTCAGGGGGATTAGTAGGGTAAATACAAGGGGTTATGTAGATGGGCCTGGGTGGGATTGGTGTAGGTGGAACCTGAATGAGTTGAATAGCCAAGTCGGTCTGCCTTGTTGACCAACAAGGGGCATACACGTAGTGGGTCGTGCGAGGGCTGCTCTTGGATGTTTCGAGAGTAGCCTAGTGCTTCATGTCGGAGTTTACGCTTAAACTGGACCAGCTGATGGGCAACATGACAGCTCAGTGACTATCACTGTTTACTGTGCAGATACATGGATTTGGGCCAGTGTCTACCGGAGTTTACGCACTCTCCCCGTGCTTGCGTGGGTTTTCTCCGGGTGGTCTGGTTTCCTCCCACATCCCAAAGGTGTGCTCTTAGGCGGATTGGTGTAACAAATTGTCCCTAAATTGTCTCCCCTCAATCTGGTTTCCAACGTGGATTTCCATAAACATAGACAAGGATCATGGGTGGAAGAGGGAACTCACACAGTTAAAATGGGGGCACGGGCTCATTGGGCTGAAGGGCCTGTTTCCCTTGCTTTGTTCTTTTGCATTGCAGTGATTCTATGGTCAGCTTGACAAAATAATTCTACCAATTCATAAACACCCAAAAACATGCACAAAGTAAGTTACAGATTGCATAGTGCATTATCCAATGAAAACGCCATAAATCATCAAGGACAAAGATGTAGTGACTGAGACGAATAGGCAGGAACCTCTCTACAACACATTGGCAACATTTATTTATCAATGGGATCTTGCATGTATTCACCAACAATTATGTGTTTCATGTAGGAATATATGAAATTTGAGATGTTTCACTGGAATTGAATCGATAGCACACATAGGACTGAATATACCAATTGGGTACTTGCTGTCCTGTTCCTGTCTATAATAAGTCATGCTCCAAGGAGGGAGTAGGCAGACTTAAGATGCAAATATATATAAAAAGAAAGCATAATTGTGCAGTTGTACATTGACAAAGGCAAAATGGGGACATGCCAACTAAGTGCACCTGGCTGGATTCCACCGTCATACTGAACAGAACGGACTACTGTGAAGAAGTGTACCGACAACTAAACAATGAGAAACACTACAGACAGTTACCAGCAGATCCGACCAAAGAACACACTCGTCAACTCAACACTCTGATCAAAACCTTTGATCCGGACCTTCAGAACACCCTCCGGGCTCTCATTCCACGTACTCCCCGCATTGGAGATCTCTACTGCCTCCCAAAGATACACAAGGCAAACATACCCGGCCGTCCCATCGTATCGGGCAATGGGACCCTGTGTGAGAACCTCTCCGGCTATATCGAGGGCATCCTGAAACCCATCGTACAAAGAACCCCCAGCTTTTGTCTTGACACTACGGACTTCCTACAGAAACTCAGCACACATGGAGCAGTAGAACCAGGGACACTCCTTGTCACAATGGATGTCTCGGCGCTCTACACCAACATCCCCCACAACGATGGTATTGCTGCAACTGCCTCAGTACTCAATGCCAACAACTGCCAGTTTCCGGATGCAATTTTACAACTCATCCGCTTCATCTTGGACCACAATGTCTTCACCTTCAACAATCAGCTTTTCATCCAGACACACGGAACAGCCATGGGGACCAAATTCGCACCTCAGTATGCCAACATCTTCATGCACAGGTTCGAACAAGACTTCTTCACCACACGAGATCTCCAACCAAGGTTATATACTAGATACATTGATGACATCTTTTTCCTTTGGACTCATGGTGAACAATCATTGAAACAACTGTATGATGATATCAACAAGTTCCATCCCACCATCAGACTCACCATGGACTATTCTCCAGAATCAGTTGCATTCTTGGACACACGCATCTCCATCAAGGACGGTCACCTCAGCACCTCACTGTACTGCAAACCGACAGACAACCTCACAATGCTCCACTTCTCCAGCTTCCACCCTAGACACGTTAAAGAAGCCATTCCCTATGGACAAGCCCTCCGTATACACAGAATTTGCTCAGATGAGGAGGATCGTGACAGACACCTCCAGACACTGAAGGATGCCCTCGTGAGAACAGGATATGGCGCTCGACTCATCCATCGACAGTTCTGACGTGTCACAACGATAAACCGCACTGACCTCCTCAGAAGACAAACACGGGACACGGTGGACAGAGTACCCTTTGTTGTCCAGTACTTCCCCGAAGTGGAGAAGCTACGACATCTTCTCCGGAGTCTTCAACATATCATTGATGACGATGAACATCTCGCTAGGGCCATCCCCACCCTCCCACTTCTTGCTTTCAGACAACCGCACAACCTCAAACAGATCATTGTTCGCAGCAAACTACCCAACCTTCAGGAGAACAGTGACCACAATACCACACAACCCTGCCACAGCAACCTCTGCAAGACATGCGGATCATAGACATGGACGATATCATCAAACGTGAGGATACCATTCACCAGGTGCACGGTACATACTCTTGCAACTCGGCCAACGTTGTCTACCTAATACGTTGCAAGAAAGGATGTCCCGAAGCATGGTATATTGGGGAGACCATGCAGACACTACGACAGCGGATGAATGAGCATCGCTCAACAATCACCAGGCAAAACAGTTCCCTTCCTGTGGGCGAACACTTCAGCAGTCATGGGCATTCGGCCTCCGACCTGCGGGTAAATGTTCTTCAAGGGGGCTTTCGTGATACACGACAGCGCAGAGTCGCTGAGCAGAGACTGATAGCCAAGCTCCGCACACATGAGGACGGTCTTAACAGGGATCTTGGCTTCATGACACACTATCTGTAACCCCCGTAACTTGCCTGGGTTAGCAAAAAACCTCACTTACTGTGCTGTCTGGAGAAAATACACAATTCTGTAACCAATGCTCAGGATTCCCTTCACACACATTGTTAGCCACTTTAACACTTGAATAGCAGGTTAGATGTAAGGATTCGCATTCTAATCAGCAATCTCTGACTGTCTGTGCTGATGTGTGCTATTGCAGACCAGAACACTGCATTTGCCTGAGGAAGACACAGAGTGTTGAAAGCTCGCAATTTTACTATCAAATAAATCGGTTGGATTAAAAATTGGTGTTGCTAAATTCTTACTGAGTTCTTACCACCCCAATCCAACGCCGGCATCTTTACATCATGGATTCATAATGGCCAGGATTTTTAGCATGATGGGGTTTCCCATCTTCCCACCTGATGCAACAATGTCCAATGCATCACCGCCGGTACTGACAGCCTTTGAGCCATTTAATGCTCCAAAGGCTGGTAATGAACTGGAGGAGGGAGTTCAGTCCCTCTGTTGGCTATGTGGTTTGGCCAGTAGCTCTCAGGTTTCAACAGCATCAGAAGCTGCAGTGGACAGGACTGGTACTGCAAGCAGTGATGTGGAGATGCTGGCGTTGGACTGGGGTAAACGTAGCAATAAGTCTCACAACACCAGACTAAAGTCCTCTGAGATGGAAAGTTGGAGGTCCGTGCTCCACTATGGGATCTAAGAATAAAATCTAAATTAATGGGTGGAGATCTCTCATTGCATCTGCAGCTGGTTTGGTGCAGACCGGTTCCATCTTCATGCTAAGCTGGTCTTCATAGACAGAACTATGCTGCTGTATCAATGGGCCTTTCTGCATCACATCTTGGATCAGTATTGCTCCTGGAGTTGGGGAATGCGGTGTCACTTCCATCCCCTTTTAATACAATCTCTGCAACAAAGGTCTGAATTTCTATTGGGTATGGAGTGCAAGGTAAGGCAGGGGGGCTGCTGGTTGTGATGCTCTGATGAAGACAAAGAGGTAATGTGGATAAAGGGCTGTGCAAGATGGCACAGAGGTTAGCACTGATGCCTCACAGCATCAGGTATCTGGGTTTAATTCCGGCCCTGGATCACTGTTGAGAATTTGCAAGTTCTCCCTGTATCTGCGTGTATTTCCTCCTAACGTCACAAAGATGTGTGGGTTAGGTGGATTGGCTGTGTTAAATTGCCCCTTAATACCCAAAGATGTGTAAATTAGGTGGATTCGCCACCTAATTTACACATGGAGTTACAGGGAAAGGGCAGAGGGGAGAGCCTGGATGGGATGCTGTTTCGGAGAGTTGGTGCACACTCGATGGGCTGGATGACCTGTACAGTAGTGATTTAATGGTTCTAAGGTCTATTTGTATCTAATGCCACAAGTTTAATAGAACCATTATATATTTTTCCAAACTGTTTTTGTTTGTTTTAAAAATGCCCCTCGTGTTAACTTGTAGTTCATTTCTTACTGCCATCTCTCAGCCACGGATGGCTCTCAGCTGTGTTGTTGAGAGAAAAAGCCACATCTGACAGATTCCTGTCTGGCTGAAGGATGGAGTATTGCATAACTAGTGTGAGGCTACAATTTTCCCAGACAGGAGAGGCAAGTTTGAATGACAGTGAAGGCTGAGATTTTCAAACTTGTGACCCTCTGTTTTGAAAGGTGAAGTGGAAAGAATTATTTGAATGGTTTTGTTTAGAGTTGATCCAAAAGGAGGCAGTATTTTTGCAGGGTTGGATTTGACTCTCTAACAGCTTGCACTGAGAATCATTGCGTCAGATTGGAACTCTCGTCCTGTTTTGAGTTCAGAAAGTATATAATAGAGACTGTGAATGAGAATTTATAGCTTGCTGGTACAGCATCAACTTTTTAAGTTTGATTTTCTGGAACCTAGTATACATGAGCTGACTGGGCTTGACAATGCTACCAATACGCCTTTTGTCTCTTACAATTCTTCATCTGCAGGTCCAGACTTGTGAACAGACTTGCCTCAGGCTAGTGAAATATAGATAGGTATCCATGTGCATGTAAAAGGATCCACTTGTTGTAATTGCAATCACAAATGACCTTGTTGGTTCAAGCGTTAATTGGTTCCACATTTTGTTCATATTCTCTTGAATCAGTTGAAATAGATGCACATTACATCTAGGGACAAAGTTTGTTTTATTTGTGTCGCAAGTAGGTTTACATTAACATTGCAATGAAGTAACTGTGAATATCACCTAGTCATCACACTCTGGCATTTGTCAGGTACACCGAGGGAGAATTTAGAATGGCCAGTCCACCTAACCAGCATGTCTTTTGGATTGTGTGAGTAAACCAAAGCACCCGGAGGAAATCCACACAGACCCTGGAAGAACATGTACACTCTGGATAGTCACCCAAGAAGGGATCGAACCTGAGTCTGTGGCGCTGAGAGACTCACCATTGTTCCACTATGCCATCCTGAAGCTAAACGGCCCGTTATTTGCAGGTAACAGAACAATTTAAACTTGAGCAAAATGTCTATTGCTTTACCATGAAGTTTGTTAAATGTCTTTGGATCAATTTTTCATACTACGAAGACATCCTTTTATCATTTTCTCACTGCTATATTGTTTTGAAAACACATTCAATAAGTTTTGTAATATAATTGTTTTTGTTCGTTGTTTAATATTATTTTGTAATAAAATTGATTTGTGATCTTCATCCCAAATTAAGTGATCTGTTTATAATGAGACAGAGATTGAGGGGGAATTCTCCCAAAAAAATTCTAAATGTTGAATTCATGTAAGAACAGGATTAAATCCTGCTGGGTTTTTTTGTCAGTGGGATTTTCAGAATGAATCTCCCACACTGTGTTCACTGCAGAGAACCTTAGCATAAATTATGCTAAACATCTGTGGGCAGAGCCCATTCCCATTGGAGAGGCCGAAAGCGTAGCACTGAGCAGGCCACTGTACATGCACTGACCTGTCAGTGCCAATCTGGCTAGTCAGCATTTATTGCCATATCTGCCAGCCTCCCGATTGCTGGCCAGCCTTGCAACCCCTGCATCGCTAGCTGTCTGATCCCATCCCTCCCACCTTAAGCAGCCCAATCGTTGGCCCCACAGACATGCTCAGTTGCTGGCCTCCTACCTCTATCACACTCAGCCCAATTGCAGAGTGGCAGTGGGATGCCCCCCTCCCCCTCCCCATGCAACCGCCACCGATGGATCCCCAGAGGGGTGAAAAATGGCTGAATGCTAAGCCTCACTATTCCAAATACTCTACTTTTCAGTTCATAGAAAACGAGAAGCAGTATTAGACACAAATGCATCCGTGTGAATTGCAACAACTGTCAAAAAATGTCTGAAGTTACCATTGGAAATAAATTCTCCCAATCAATCATTTAAATAGTGATTAAATATACTTAATCTGCAATCAACAGGATCCCAACTAAAGTCTGTTCCTTTCTTAAGGAACAATTGATTCCAATGAATATTGTAAATGGGATCATTTGATAGTCATTCATAGGACATGGGAGACACTAGCTAGCCAGCATTTGTTACTCTTGGAGGGCAGTTGAGAGTCAACCACATTGCTGTGGCTCTGGAGTCACATGTAGGCCAGACCAGTTAAGGATAGCAGATTTCCTTCCCTAAAGGACATGAGTGAACCAGATGAATTTTTCCAACAATCAACAATGGTTTCGTGGTCATCCGCAGATTTATAATCCAGATGTTTTTTATTGAAGTCAAATTCCACCAGCTGCCATGATGAGATTCAAACGTGGGTCCCCAGAATGATACCTGAGTTTCTAGAGTAATAATCTAGTGATAAACCACTAGGCCATTGCTTCCCTCATATGAATTTTCTAACTGTAGACAGTTGTACCTGTAATGTTAGACTAAGTAATATTCTCTGTTAATCATTATTTTCATCCAGTTAAGGTTGGTAAAAGAGCCATTGATTAGAAATAAGGGCAAAGTTTCAATTTGGTGCACTTGGGAAAAGTCATGTTTACACTTAGTATTCCACAACCAAAGACATTAGCCCTCTGTATTCAGTGAATGAATACATTGGCACTGTTCTGGCTTTCAACTGGGAATCTAAGCAAAATGATAAGTGCCTAAAACTTAAGGATCTGTCTGGAGGGATACAATGTAGAAATAATAACTTGGATAAGGAATAAAATGACAAGTCAAAAATGTTAAAATAGAAGAATGTGAATGGAGGGAAGGCAAAAAAGAAAAACTGCAATTAAAATGGTTGACAGTCCATAGAATCCCTACAATCCAGATGGAGACCATTTGGGCCATCAAGGCCCAGGGCGGCACAGTGGCTGAGTGGTTAGCACAGCTGCTTCGCAGTGCCAGGGACCTGGCTTGAGTCACAATTTGTGTGGAGTTTGCACATTCTCCTTGTGTCTGCGTGGGTTTCTTCAGGCACTGCAGTTTCCTTCCACTATCCAAAGCTGTGCAGATTATGTGGACTGGCCACGTTAAATTGACCCTTAGTGTCAAGGGGACTAGCAGGGCAAATGCATGGGATTATGGGAATAGGGCCTGGGTGGGGGATTGTGGTCAGTGCAGACTCAATGGGATAAATGGCCTTTTCCTGTACTGTAGGACTCTAAGTCTGCAACTACTCTGTCGCAGAGTATTTTTGTTACCCTTGATTGTAATGAATATTTTTGGAATTAATATAAATAATAAAAGCTATTCCTGCCATTTAAGAAGGTTTATTGAAGTAATACCAATACTAATTTAAGATTATTTAACTCCAGCTATAAATACTTGGCCTAAGAAAATGGCTATTTTCTGGGATTTAATGGCAACTTAAGGGTTTAATACAAATTGCTAGGTTTAAAGCTTACCTTGGAAAAATGGCCATCCATAAAAATTAAATTGAACATTTGATGACTATTTTAGCATGTATTCTTATTGGGTTACACAACTGGTTAAAATCTCCTAACTAAATGTTCCCTTAGATGAGGCACATTAGAACTACCTGTTTGCTTTGGGTATGGCCATTACACCCATCTTCAGTGGCAGAGTTGATGTTTTCATGGATCATCATAGAATCTCGACAGTGCAGAAAGAGGTCGTTTGGCCCATCTAGTCTGCACCAATTCTCTGACAGAGTATCTTATCCCCGTAACCCCACATTTTTGCCCCATTTAAGCCACCCTTTGGACACGAAGAAGCAATTTAGCATGACCAATCCGCCTAAGCTGCACATCTTTGGACTGTGGGAGGAAATTGGAACAGCTGGAGGAAACTCGCACAGACACGAGGAGAATGTGCAAACTCCACACAGTCAGTGACGTAAAGCTGGAATTGAACCCAGGTCCCTGCTGCTGTAGGCAGCAATACTAATTACTGTGCCAAACCCTTTTTAATTGCTGCCACTTGAACGTAATATCGTGATTCTGAATTGATTTCGGGTGTGACTGGAAATTACAGCCATTTCTGGTTCTGCCCACTGAGCCTGCGTGTTGCATGTGAATTTCTACCCTGGGAGATGGGGGCAAATTGATGTTTTGCTTTGGAATGCTGTTGTTTTAGGACTTTATTGATTGTCTTGGCTGGTGTGGTGGGATTTGTCACAGCTGTCAAAATGTGAGCAGAGTTTTCTGTGCAGGTTGTTGGAGGTGCATGGGCACGAAGCCCTGTTCCGTGAAATAGAACGTCTGAATGAAAAGATTCCTTCTTTCAGCTTTGTAATTGCCGAAGATCAACTAGGAAGAGCTGTGTAATTGTAATAATGTTGAGTTAACACAGTGTGGCAGAAGTATGCACCCTACTGAATGACTACTTTGTTTATAAAGTGGTAGAGATTTCTCACCTGATTTGTTTTGATGGCTTTTTTTAACCTTGCACATTAAGTTTCGTGGGCAAAAACCCAAACTTCAAATCAGCAAGCCAACTAAAGTTAACGGGTAAAAGACGCTAAATCTTCAGTGGCTTTGCAAGCTTTTCCAGCAGTGGGATTTGAATAAAATTGTTAATGTCATCCCTAATCTCCAGCATAATCCATTCATTGACACATCTAAGATACTTGATAATAAAAGTGTCTAAACTTTGATAGCTTGATGAACTGTTCCTGAGGCTTAAACAACAAAAGATTTTGTTTCTTTTCTAATTAAACAAGTCAACTTCAATCACTGAATTATTACTTGAGCACAGAAGAGATGTGGAAAAGCACCAAAGGAACCAGATGTCCTCTTATGTTAGGCAAAGTGCATTGCTATCAAATACAGTGGGATCCTTCATACGGACAAACACATCAGAATCTGGTGTACAGCCAAATGTAACAAACAATTGCAATAGTCCCCCACGAGAGCTAAGAATAAAACACTTTTTTTTCCAAATCATTAAAATGTAAAAGAAGATACTTTGGTGTGTGTCCCTATCTGAAGATGAATGAACTGAAAGCTCTGTCTTTGGGGAAATATTTCAATTGTTCTTCACTTGAGTGCTTTAAAGGTGAATTAAGGTCACAGTTGACTAGTCTGAAACATTAAATACTTTCTCACATGTGAATGCAATATTGAGATAGGAATTAGAGTTTGGGGACATGGGAGCAAACAAAATTATGTTACTGTACATACCTTTGAATCAGTAAAACAGCAACATATATACAGCCCAGTGACTGAAGTGGCCACTCCCTAGCATGCTGGGGTGGAACACCCAGGTTTCTTCCCTATAACAACCACAAACTGTGACTCTGGGAGATTAAGAATTACTTTGGCAAAATCAATGAGCTTGTTAAACATAATTAAATGTTAGTTCTGCCCCAAATAAAATTGCTTGCTCCAGGAGGCTGAGATTGACACTTAATTCTGCTTTCTGCCAACCTCCTTCGATAGTAAGTATGGTTTCAAGCAATTGATTGTAGCTTTCATTACTAAACGACTTTAAATTCCAACTACATGGAAAGAACAATGAATGTGTCTGGTCATTATTTTAACTGTTCTGCATGGTTGTATATCATTACAGAAAAAATGACAATTCCCTGCCAGATCTTAACCTCTGGAGCGACTCTCCAAATTTTTCTGCTCCCCTTTTAAAAAGAACTTACTTCTTTTGACCAAGCTTTTGGTCACTTCTCCTTAAATGGCTCATTGTCAGATATTGGGCCGGATTGTCTGACCTCTGTTACAGCCAGAATTCTCTGAGCCTACGGCAGTGAAGAGAGATTCGGCTGAGTGCCAAATTCTCCATCCTCGCTGGAAGTGTTGGCAGAGTGTGAACGGCTGGAGAATTCCGGCTATTGTCTTGAGACATTTTCCCGGGTTAAATGTGCTATATAATTGCAAGTTTTGTAACTTACACCTGTCGGTGCAGTGGTTAGCACTGCTGCCTCACAGCATCAGAGGTCTGGGTTCAATTCCTGGTTTGGGTCACTGTCTGTGCAGAGTCTGCATGTTCTCCCCGTGTCTGTATGGGTTTCCTCCGGGTGATCCAGTTTCCTTCCACAGTCCGAAAGACTTACTGGTTAGGTGTTTTGGCCATGCTAAATCCTCCCTCAGTGTATCCAAACAGGCGACTAGGGAATTTTCACAGTTACTTCATTGCAGTGTTAAGGCTAGGCTATATTTATGATAGTAATAAATGAAACTTTAAACTTCATTTTTGATTGATGGGGTGTTAATATTGAGGGGAAAAAAATCTACTTTTATATTTCAGCTTCCTTTCTTAGGGTCACACTTGCAGAGTCAGTATTTGCAGAAAATATCGTGCACGTAAATTTCTAAAATATCCACTCTGTTTAATTCTAAAAATTATAAAATAAATCCAAATCCACAAAGAAGGCATGAGCTCCTATTCCATGGTTTTGGCAAAGCAAAGGATGCAGACCACGTCCACACTGATGTGTGTTCTGAGAGTGCCCAGGCTCGATCATAATATTTTGACACTATTTTCAGTGTCTTCATTGTATTGCTGTACAACTGGCTCTTCATGCTCACCTCACACTGGGATATTATATTCAGACTGAAGATCATACTACAGCAATTCCAAGACCAACATCCATCTCCTGCAGCTTCTCATCCACCCAAAAGCTGGTGAGGCAGCTTTTGACAATTTGTCTCAAATTGCGAAGCACAAATTGCACTTTTCTCAACCTCAAACTTGAGGTGAACTTTGTTTTTTTTTAAAGAAAAATATTTGGCAGGGGAGGGATACGTGGAACTTATAACTTGAATTTCAGGCCAGCAGGGTTTATGTGTGTGTATATGTGAGGTGGTTTTGTGTGTGTGTGTGTGTGTGTGTGTGTGTGTGTGTGGGGTGTGTGTGGGGGGGGGGGGGGGGGGGGGGGTAAGGAATTGATGAGATGGGATTCCTTCTGGGTTCCAGCCTATCCCAACCTTGCACTGATTTTACATTGGAGCGAACAAGACCTTGGATGGGACATCCGTCCTTGCCTCAATTGAGGCCCTTAACTGGCCAATTACTGACCGCTTAAGGAATCTTCATACCCTGCCTGAATTTTGAGAGATTGGCGGAAGATTTTACGCATGTAAATAGGGACACTAAGAAAGAATGGGCTCAGACCTTGGGCAGGAAAGGGGCACTTCCATTCGAAGCTTCCTTCCCCCACCCCAGTCCTTCCCTGCTCTGTGATCCCTGGCTGTCTGGTCCCTGGACTTAGGCTCAGACATCTTTCTGAAGTTCCCCTTCTTTAAGTTCATTCATGGGACATGGTTGTCACTGGCTTTTATTGCCCATTCCTAGTTGACTGAGGGCAGTTGAGAGTCCACTTTGCTGTGGCTTTTGAGTCACATGTAGGCCAGACCAGATAAAGATGGCAGACTTCCTTTTCTAAAGGGCATTAGTGAATCAGGTGGGTTCTTCCAACAATGATTCTTAATTCCAGATTTTAAAATTGAATTCAAATTCCACTATCTACCATGGCAGGATTTGAACCCATGTCCCCCAAACATGAGCTGAATTTCTGGATTAATAGTCCAGCGATGATACCACTAGGCCATCACCTCCCCTGCAGCTCTTGTCATGACAGGAACTTGAAAGCTGCTGGCCAATCAGATTGATTGGCAGCTCTCCAGGGCGGAGCTTCCTCTGAGGACGGATGGAAGGCCCGCTTTCAGCCCATTGATGTCAATTTGAGCATGAAATGGCTGTGTTCTCTGCATCTACTTAGACAGTGGGAAAAATTCAGGCCATTGTTATTCAAGGTGAGATTTGAGTACATTTACTGGAGGTATTTTTTTCTTTCACACCTAACACTTTTTAATATTTGTTCCATTTTTGTTTGTGGCTGCTTTTAAGGAAAGGTGTGACCTGAGTAAGATTAGAAAGAGTAGTTTCTCTGTGATACAGAATAAAGATCTGTTGATGCTTTTCACTGTTGTTGAGCATCTGATTTCAAGCATTCCACTTTTTCTCCTGCGTACAATACCATGTTGAATTGTGCTTGTCCAGTGAGTCCATGTGAAACTTAACCCATTATCTATTTGTAGTATCCCCAATTTTCACACTCCCATTGCCAGCTGTGACTTCAGCTGTCTGCTCTCTGAAGCTCTATATTGCCCTCCTAAACCTCTCAGCCTCTCTTTTTAAAATGCTCATTTATAATGTATTTGTCCTAGTTTTTAAATTATCTGTCTGGTCACTTCTTGGATCAGAGTCACACAGCAATACAGCACAGAAACAGGCCCTTTGGCCTAACTAGTCCATGCGGACCACAGTGTCTTCCCAGATGCCCATCCATGTTTGGCCCATACCCCTCTAATGCTTTCCCATTCATGTACTTACCCAAATGTCTTTTAAATATTGTAATTGTATCCACCTCTACCAGCTCTTCTGGCAGCTCATTCCATACACGGACCACCCACTGCATGAAAAAGTTGCCCCTTGGGTCCCTTTTAAAATTTTCCCCCTCAGCTTTTCAATTCCCATTTCCTGGGAAGAAGGCTATGGCCGGAATTTTATAGGCCCACCCACCACGGGAATTGGAGCAAGCAAGATGGAACATGTCCATTGACATCGTGTAGAATGTTACGGTTTTGGGATGAGTGAAGCCATAAAATCCCCGTGTGCACGTTCATCCTATCTCTGCTCCTAACGATTTTATATACCTCAATAAGTTGGCCCTTCTTTCTACTACATTGCAAGTTTGGTTTTAGACACTGGTAATGCTCCTGTGTCATTTTACTATTTCAAATGACTGTTTAATAAGCTTTATGGTAGATTTATGTTTTGCACAAAAGTCCATTTGGTCCAATTAGTTGTTATTAATATTTATGCTCTAGATGACCCTAGCCTTGCTGTTTCTCACTTTTCACATATTTAACTAGCTTTCCTTTATAAATGTGTCTGCTATTTGTTTCAACTAATCCTTATGATAGTTAGCCAGTTCCACAGTCTGACTACACTGGGTAAAATAGTGATACTGAAATAATTGTTGAATAAGAATCAAGTCTTAAGAGAACTCTGCCAGTAGCGGTGGCACAGAAATTAGCACTGCTGTCTGATAGCACCAGGTATCCAGGTTCAAACCCAGCCTGGGGTCACTGTCTGTGTGGAGTCAACACATTCTCTCCATGTCTGCACAGATTTCTTCCAGGTGCTCCAATTTCCTCACACATGCAAAGTAGTTAGATGGATTAGACACGTGTAAGGTTAGAGGGACTGGGGCCTGATATTCTGTCAGAGAGTTGGTGCAAACTCCATCTAACCCTGTTGGGTGGATTGGCCAAACTAAATTGCTCCTGCTCTGTCCAAGACCCTAAAAAAATACATAAGATTCTGAATGTAGCCCAATCCATTACGCAAACCAACCTCCCATCCATTGACTCTGTCTATACTTCCTGCTGCTTTGGTAAAGCAGCCAGCATAATTAAGGACCCGGCCCATCCTGCGTATGCTGTCTTCCACCTTCAGGTCCTTGGCACTGTGAGGCAGCACTGTGCCATTGTTGATATAAAATCACTTGGATAACATTCAAGGAAGAAAAACTCACAAGAATACATTGTGATTCCGCAACACATTTTCACACATGGTGATAAATTTAAAGAAAATGAAACCTACCATGTCCAAAGCAAATGTCTACCTTATGATTGTTAAAAAAAAATTGACTCCAAAGCTGTCACATGTTGGTTGCAGCCAGTCTAGTTTGTTGCTCAGGAGGTTAATTGTAGTGAGTTCAGGCCTGATCCAGGGGGAAGTTGTTTTGATTTTGAACATGTAGGCTCAACAAAATAATAAAGCTTCAGGCATCACTAAAATGGCATAAATATTGTAGTATTCTCACATTCACTGGCCGCCTTCTGCATTATAGAGACTAATTCAACCCATCAAGCCTGCACTGATTACAATCTGACCCAGGCCCTATATTATTTCATCTGTATCTATTTTCATCCAATTAGTTTTCAGCAAAACACGTGTAATTTTCTTTCAATTGGTTAAAAACAAGACTGAAGAGTTGAGCCTCTAACTTTTCAACCTTTTTTTGGTTTTAACCATTGGGCTTCCACAATTTTATTTATCACCATTGCGCTGCTTCCAGTCTTGGTATATTTATAACCCCTACAAGTAAACCACTTGGTTTAGTGCATTTGCAAACGTAAGCAGCACAATCGAATAGTCCAGGAGGAATTGAGGGAGTCAATATACCTTTTAATTCATGAAGCACTTTATACATTGTAAAGGACTACGGCCTAACAGAACTCTCATTTCCCCTCCGGTCCCAGTCCTTATTTTTCCATTATGAACGATTAGGCTAGTGTGTCACCAGAAGCAATACAAACATCTTGCATTGCATCCACTTTGAGAAATCATCTGGAAAAATGACCGAGTGCTTTCCAGTGTTGACATCCTAAGTTCCATTTCAATATTTTTAAACGTAGCCAGGATTGCATCATCATTGATGCAGCAGCTTGCCATTTTGGATGAGTTATAGAATTGTAGACGGTTCTATTCAGCCCATCACCATGACTTGCTGGCCCTCTGAAAGGTGCAATTCATCACTCAATTACCTCAATTCATCACTCAAACTACCTAAAGTTTGGTAAGTTTTCTTCTCCTTTCTGAAAGGAACTGTTGTTGAATTTCTCCTCTTGAACTCAGGTCATTGTGCATTCAAATCACTGTCCCATTCAGTCATCCCATGGCAATGATCAAACTTCGGATCTTTCTACTCTCTAGAACCCAGCTTGAAAGCTATGTGGATTGCATTGCTGTCAATGTAAGCCCTTCATTCACAGACATTATGTTTCTACATTCAATAAAGTAATTGTGCACAGCAACCACACACACAATGGCATTATCCAATTTTGTTGAAATTTAAAGTTTATTTATTCGTCACAAGGCTTACATTAACACTGCAATGAAGTTACTGTGAAAAATCCTCTTGTCGCCACACTGGGTACAATGAGAAAGAATTGCGCATGGCCAATGCATCTAACCAGCATGTCTTTCAGATTGTGGGAGGAAACTGGAGCATCCAGAGGAAACCCATACAGATATAGGAAGAATGTACAAACTCCATCCACACAGTGACCCAAGCCAGGAATCAAAACCAGGTATCTGGTGTTGTGAGGCAGCAGTGTTAACCACTGTGCCACCAGCTTCAGGTTGCTATTCCAGAATTTTTAATATTAATTAATGTATCCACAATCAGTTTATGGACATTGCCAACATGATTTGCACTTCAGCTTGGACTCTTAAAAAAAGTCAAAATGAAGTTGCGTTGAAATACTGATGCAAAAGGAAGAAAGAAGCTGCAAGTGTCCTTACACCTCAGATGGAAGGCTTGGTGGAGTGAAGCACTGCAGAACACTGAATTTGCCTGACGAAGATGAAAGTCAAAAGCTGGCAGATTTACTATCAAATAAATTGGTTGGATTTAAAATTGGTGTTGCCAGATTCTTACTGAGTAATACTCCTCCCCCCCGCCTTCATCACAGGACTGAAATGCTGCTCCCACGTGCTCAGAACGTGTCCCAAGGACATTTGCTCTCCTCAGAATGACATGCTGGCCTGTGGGAAGGGTGCAGGTGAGTAGGGGTTATTAGCAGTCTATTTGTTTGACTGTCATACAACACAGGTGTGCCTACCTTCTCTATAAATCTTACATCCTTGGTGTTTCCTTCATCTGAACCACTGTTTATTCGTTGAACTGGGCTGACACTTTTTTTCGCGTGTTGACATTTCATAGAATCCCTTCAATACAGGAGGAGGCCATTCAACCCATCAAGTCAGTACTGACTACAATCCCACCCAGACCTTAGTCCCATAACTGCACATTTACCCTGCTCATCCCCCGCCACTAGGTTAAATTATCATGATCAATGTGGAAAACCTGTATGTCCTTCAGACTGTGGGAGGAAACCGGAGCACCCAGAGGAAACCCAGGCAAACACGGGGAGAACATGCAAACTCTGCACAGACAGTGACCGGAACTGAACCCAGGTCTCTGGCAGTGAGATACAGCAGTGCTAACCACTGTGCCACCCATTATTTTCTTTGAAAAGAAAGTATTAACAATCCCAGCTGCGTACGTTTACACTACACACAACCATCGAGAGTCTCACACTTGTCACTTATGTTTGTCGCTGTGTGCAGGATTCATTTCCAGGGTTTGATAAAAAAGCCTCCTTTCTGCCACTCTATTAGCCGCAGGTTCTGGCACAGCAGTAACACAAACCTACCTCTCACTCTTCAGGTTACCAGGTGGCATTCAAAGATTAATAAACATAGTGCTGTGTTAATGATAACACATCATGCCTTAACCACGATTGTTCAAAACCAAAACCCAAAGATTTAGCAATCAAAACATTGGAAATCCTTTTCAGTTACAACGATTCACTTCTTGTCACGTTTCAAATACAAAAAAGGTTGCATTTATTTGGCACCGATTGTGTGTTGCAAAGTGCATTATATTCAATGTAGTACTTTTCAATTATGATCACAGCTTTATTAGATGGAACTAATCTCACTGTTGGACACCTATGATAGTTTGCAGTCATACTACGTCTTCCTACCATTTCGGTTTTTAATTCAGGATTAACCTCCTTTTAGTTCAAAACAAAGGGTTCCCTTTGTTCATTCGTGACTGCGGACCTCAAAATGTCCTGGCCTATCGCTGAAATAAGGATGAGCAAGTGCTTCATAGGTGGACGTCCTTCGATCTGGGCTGAAGTGGAGGCATTTCTGAAAACAGAAGAGAATGAATGCAATTCCTTTGTTGTTCCTTCAACTGATTCCCTTTATTTTATAAACTGAATTCCACTCCTATGAGTGCTTCAGATACAACTTTAGTGCTTATTCATTAATATCACAAGCTTACATTTACATTGCAATGAAATTACTGTGTAAATCTCTTGGTCCCTATACTCCAGCGCCTGTTCAGGTACACTGAGGGAGGATTTAGCACGGCCAATGCACCTAACCACCACATCTTTCGGACTATGGGAGGAAACCAGAGCACCTGGAAGAAACCCACTCAGACAAGGGAAGAGTGTGCAAACTCTGCACATACAGTCATCTAAGCCAGGAATTGAATGAGTCCCCAGTGTTGTGAGGCAGAAGTACTAACACTGTGCCACCCTGTCAGAATCCAGAGTATCAGTAGACCTGACACTATATAAAAAGTATATATTCCCTGATTAAGCAGGCAATCATTACTTCATCAGGGAACTCATACTCCAAAAGGTCAACCTCCAGGAGGCTGGTAGAAGTTATTACAATAATAACAAAACAGTTGTGAATCAGAACACCTTATTGCCTGCTTTTGCTATATGGTTATCCACCTATTAGACTTAACATTTTGGACTTGGAAATTTACGTCAGTCTGTTCCTGTAGCCTGCCTTAGAAATTCACTCTATTCTGACCTGCCCATTTCCAATCTCCAAAATCCTGACGTACGGAACTAATTCCACCCTCCCATATCTTCCACAAGTCTCCATTTTGCACGCGGAAATCTAGCCCGAGGAGGAAATGGTTCCAGCCCAGATGGCTCAACACCACAGCTGTGCATCTTAATTAAATCCTACATACTTATAAATAAATATGCGATGGCATATTTACATTTACCCTATCTACTTCCACGTCTACATCATAAGACTTTATTGATTAATTATTTTGGAGCATCTCTTTGGCAAATAAAGATTGTTATGTTGTGTTTGTCTCCGGACAGGTTAAGCTGTGTCTGTGGGAGGCAGTAGACTGGATTCTTCTGCCTGTGCTTCCAGGCTCAAGCCATGTTCCTGCGTTCAGATTTATTTTAAACCTGTGGTTGTTTCATCAAATGGTGCTTTTTAAAGAGAAAGCCACTTTTGGGTGTTACTGTCTGGCCAGTATTTATTGGCCATCCCTAGTTGCCCGAGGGCAGTTGAGAGTCAACCGTATTGCTGTGGCTCTGGAGTCACATGTAGGCCAGACCAGGTAAGGATGGAGATTTTCTTCCCTAAATGACATTAGTGAACTAGATGGGTTTTTTTCTGACAACGGTTTCATAGTCATCAATTGATTCTTAATCCTAGATTTTTTTATTGAATTCAAATTTCAACATCTGCCTCGGCGCGATTCAAAACTGGGTCCCCAGAACATTAGCTGAGTTTCTGGGTGAAGTGATGGGAACTCGTGATGTGATGTACTCCCATTATTTGCCCACCCATTTTTGGGATCTGAAATCCATAGCATTCCTTCAGTGCAGAAGGAGGCCATTCAGCCCTTTAAGTATGTACCTACTCTGAAAGATCACCCTACCTAGGCCCACTGCCACTCCCTAACAACGCAGTCCCACATATTTACTCTACTAGTGCCTTCAATCTACACATCTTTGCAGAATAAGGGACAATTTAGCATGGCCAATCTGCCTAACTTACACATCTTTGGACTATGGGAGGAAACCGGGACACCCGGAGGAAACCCTACACAGACACGGGGAGAACATTCAAACTCCACACAGACAGTGAACCAAGCTGTGAATTGAACCCGGGTCCCTGGAGCTGTGAGGCAGCTGTGCTAACCCACTGTGCTGCCCTAAAACGCAGAAAGTGCCAAGTTTTATGGTCAATGGCAAGGCGATGAATGATGGTGGATGTGCTAAACACCTGACATCACTTGCGGTGGAACATTCTAGAACTGCGGAGTTGGTGGGATGATTCCCCTTCCGATTTATTTTGGCATTCCAGTCCATTGGGAGGTTGAACCTGTCCTAATTGAACCCATTGTGTCTTGAAGAAATTTCTTATTGTAATTACTTTTTCTGGTGATTTACAACTTTACTGCAGTTCAGTTACGGAGAAACGACAGGAAGGCTGGAATGTTGCAGTGCAATTTTTTTCACCTCTGTTGGAGAACCCGGTCAGTTATACAGTTCAGTAATGCCCTCCAGTGGCTCAGCTGGAGACTGCAGCATTAAGTCACCCTTGTTTAAATAAAACCTGGGAGACTCAACCATTTTGATACTGACGCTGGGACCAGTATTGCCTCAATGCTGCTCTTCTCCAGCGCGAGTTGGCTCAGTGTGAGATCCAGATTGCTTCTGACATCAAGAAGATTTTTAAAGGGTGAGGAGAGGACTTTTGGAAAAAAGGTCAAGGGCAAAAGGAGGTGAATAAAGAACCTGGCACAGTGGTTAGCACTGCTGCCTCACAGCACCAGAGACCAGCATTTGATTTCCTGCTTAGGTCACTGTCTGCGGAATCTGTCTATGTAGGTTTCGTCCAAGTATCTGAGATTACGTACCAACCAACTCAAGAACAGCTTCTCCCCTGCTGCTGTCAGACTTTTGAGTGAACCTACCTTGCGTTAAGTTGATCTTTCTCTACACTCTAGCTATGACTATAACACTACATTCTGCATTCTCTCGTTTCCTTCTCTATGAACAGTATGCTTTATGTCGCGCACAAAAAACACTACTTTTCACTGTAGGTTAATACATGTGACAATAATAAATCAAATCAAAGGAGCTCTGGTTTTCTCCCACAGTTCAAAAGACAATGCCGGCTAGATGCGCTGGCCATACTAAATCTTTTCTCAGTATATCTGAACAGGCACCAAAATGTGGTGACTAACTTCACTGCAGCGTTAATGTAAATCTACTTATGACACCAATAAATAAATTTTAGATGGAAAATGAAAGTATGTGGATGGGGAAGTAATTGTGGAATTTGTAGGCTGGAGAGAGGACGGGATAAAGGTGCTCAGAGCTTTAAAGCAAATGCAAGGTGCTGAGTGATGGAGAAATGGGTGTTTTAACGGTATTTAATGGTGAGGGCACTCAACAACCAGCCTCCTCACACCCATATCAGCATTAGAATTGATATTGACACACACACAAACACACGTACATCCCAAAGAGAGCACCTGGCAAAGGAATACTGACTCCTCAGGAAAGAAAGGTTTGCGGGGCGATTCTCCCAAGAAAAATCTGTTTTGAATGTGCGTGAAAACTGGAGTAACTAGGATAAATCACCTTAAAAATCAGTGAATGGCGCCTGTTTCCATTGGAGAGACCAGCCCACAGCGCTGAGCAGGCCACTGCGCATGCACTGGTCTGTCTGCGCTGAGGTCGGTGGATGTGCTGTAGCCTGTTGGCCACCTGATCCCGGCCCCACGATCCCTGCAACGCAAGCTGCGCGAAACCCCCCCCCACTTCTCCCCCCACCACGGCCAAATGCTGATCAATTCCTTCAAGCATGTCTTGGCCCAGACTCAACTCCTCCCCCTCGCCGCAATCTCCCACCTCCTCCATTTACCCCCCCCGACACTCCAAACCCACCCCCCGCCCCAGCAGACCGTCCCCCATCCTGGTGGGCAGCCCTGATCGCTGGCCTACCTCCCACCATCACCAACTGCTCCCCCTTTGGCACTGGCCCCAACCCTTTGGCACTGGCCAATGCCTGGTGGGCTGTGCTAATATGCCCCTTCAGCATTGGCACTTTGCCCCTTGGGCAGTGCTGTGGGGCTCAGGCTGGTGCCAATTCCCTGTGGGATCCCCCCCATGACCTGACCCTCGGGGGGATCCTGATTGCTGCCCCCTTCTCTCCATTGGGATCGGAGAGCTACTGCAAACCCTGGTGGAATGAAATACACCTGCGGGAAAGGAGAGGAGGCTAGTGGGACTGGAGACTTCAGTCCCAGGCCTGCTAATTATATTTAAAATCTATTTAAATAAGCCCTGCAGAGGTAATACAGCTCCGCAGTGAAAATCCGGGGATGGGAGACATGCTTGGGGCTGGATGCCCATTGCGGACTGTGCTAATCAGGCCCGCTTCAATCTCCCAGCTAGCTGTGCTAAAAATATCAGGGCAGAAGTATGGGAGAATCGCCCCTCGGAATTTGGACTCAAATTTATTTTTGCAGGAGACTATCTGCTTGTGCCACATCTCTGCACTCTCAGGGTTATTATAGGGTTTGATGTGGGGGAGTCACTGTGAGGAGTGGCAGGTCCATGTGAAGCGGGGGGGCTGGACACTCGGAAGGGGATACAGGAACAAATAAACTTACATTAAGACTGCAATGAAGTTACTGTGAAATTCCCCTAGTCGCCACACTCCAGCACCTGTTCGGGTCAATCCACCTGATCAGCACGTCTTTCAGATTGTGGGAGAAAACCGGAGCACCCAGAGGAAACCCACGCAGACACAGGGAGAACGTGCAGACTCCACACACAAACAATGACCCAAGGCTGAAATCGAGCCCAACAGCAGTGCTAACCATGCTCTTGTGCTGGGGAACGTTCAAATTGCAGTGACCTTGTTAATACTGTCTCTAGGAGTAACAGTGCTGCAATATGGATATTGGGCGGCCTATATACAGTACATTTTAATGTGTGTGAATGCCTTAGTGGGGAAAGAGTGTGAGAGAAACAAGGACTGAGTAACACCGCAGTGGCACACACTCCTCCTCTCCCCTCTTCTGAGAAAGCAGGCCGCCATGTAGCTGTCACTCTCCATGTTGATGTGCAGATGTTAGTCACTGCACGGCTAATCAATAAGGATTGCGTGGGATTTCCACTCCTTACTGGAATAAATCCCACCCTACTCAAGGTGCCGGCCAATCTGACTGGTCAGCAGCTCCTCCAGCCCCAGCAGCTAGAGATCTCGATTCCTGGAACTAGTAAGACCCGACCAGCCTTGGGCTTGGCGAGTTCGGATAGGTTAGGGAGAGGAACAGTCACTGAAGGAGGGCAGGGGTAGGATTGGGGTTCAACCTAAGGAGCGGATCGGGGACTCCGGCGCAGCTGGCGATGTCGAAGGTTTTATGGGGTGGATAGAGTATTGCCAGGGTTAATGGGCCTGATTGCAAGCATAATTGACCCTTAATTTTTAATGTAAATAAATATGGCAGGCAGACAGATTTCATTCCATCCCACTGTATTAACAGGGTGAGCCCAGTGATGAATGGGAAGGGCACCCAGCCCATTTAATGCCCCATTCCCTGCAAGAAACATGATAGCCAAGGGCATATAAACTTAAACCCAAACTGTATGTGTGCTTGTGGGGGAAGGGGGAGGGAAAATAGAGAGAAATCCCATTTACACACACACACACACAAAAAAAAGAATGACATCTAATTATTTGTTTAAACTTTGGCTGCTGTCACACATTCTGTCCTCCATAAACCTAAATTCATCTAAAACTCTGCCACCTGTGTCTTTAACTTGCAGCTAGCTGGGAAAAAGATACGAAAGTCTTCGAGAATCCTTTCTGGTTGTGTAACAGCTCGATATGGCTCCTGCTCTGGCCAAATCCTCAAGCAGCTATAAAGGGTTGTGAACATAGACCAGTTAACCAGCCTCCCATCCAAATTGACTCTGCCTAAACTTCCCGCTGCATCAGAAAAGCAGCCAGCATGATTAAGAACCCTACGGAACCCAGACATTCTCTTTTCCACTTCTTTCTGTGGGGAAAAAGATTTTAAAAAATGAGGCCAGTCCAACCAACTCAAGAACAGCTTCTTCCCTGCTTCCATCAGAGTTTTGAAATAGATCTATCTTATATTAAATTGACCTTTCTTCACGCCCCTAGTTATGACTGTAACACTATATTTAACACTCTCTCCTTTCCCTCTCCCCTATGTACTCTATGAACGATATGCTTTGTTTGTATAGCGCGCAAGAAACTGAATACTCATACATGTGACAATAGTAAATTAAATTAAATCCCGTTCCCCAATCACCCCCCCCCATCCTCCCCTCCCTGGTGCCCACTGATCTAAACCAGCTTCTGATCAGGCAAGGATATCAAATTCTCATCCTTGTTTTTAAATCTCTCCACAGCACTCAGTCTTCCCTCTCTCCGTCACTCACTTCCAGCCTCACATTGCTCTGAGACTTACACTTGTCAAATTGGGGCTAGTTAACCCTTTCGCCATCGGTGACCATGGCAACTGGTTGCCTAGAATCCGAGCTCTGGAATTTTCTCCCCATACAGACGCGTCTCAAACCTCTCCTGTTCCCTCTTTAAGACCCTCCTTCAAATCGAGCTCATTAACCAAAATGTTTGTCGTCTGACCTAACAGCTCGAGTGGCTGGGTGCCAGACACAGTTTTACAATAAAGCGCTTTTGGACATGTTATTTGCATTTAAAGGCACTAGATAAATAGAAGCTGTAACGAAACACAGGATTCAGGCAGGAGAACTCACAAGTAGAAGGTCTTTTCCCAGTGAATCAATCTGAGGCAGTAAATCTTCGATGGGCTTCAGGGGGCTGGCCGTGAAGGAGCTGTAGGGCAGAGGAGCATCAGTGGGCCATTCCTCTTCATCAGGGAGCCCGAGCACGCTGAAAAGATAAGGCCAAGGTTAACCCAAGTACCAGTCACTCATTAAACACTGAATGCCTTTTAATGATGTGTTTAGTGAGTGGCCACTTTTAGTGCTCCATCAATCATCACACAGAATGCACCCATTTCAAAAGGCCTCTCTCACACATTCACTACCCTGCTCTCCGCTGCCTGGACTGACTCGGCTGGAAGGCCAGGCTAATACACAACCCTGCAGTGACCTTTACTCCATTCATTACGAATGGCTTGATTTAAATTATAGCTTTTTATAATTAATTAATGTGAGCAGCAGCAGAACCTGTGCTGGGATTTAGATCCATTTACTGTGGGCCTCTCAGAAATTCTGGTGGTTTCGGTGGTGGCTCGGAGATGGGACATGACATATTAAGTGATAATCATTGAATCATACAAACCCTATAGTGGAGAGTGAGGCCATTGGGCCCATCGAGCCTGTACTGACAGCAATCTCACCTAGGCCCAATCCCCGTAATCCCACGTATTTACCCTGGCCAATCAATCTAACCTGCACATCTTTGGCCTGAGAGAGGAAACCAGAGCACCTGGAGCAAACCCATGCAGACACAGGAAGAATGTCAAACTCCACACAGACAGTGATTCAAGGCCGGAACTGAACCCGGGTTTTAGCACCGTGAGGCAATAATGCTAACTACTGCTGCCACCAAGCTGCCCAGAAGATCGAAGAAGGCCAGGTTGATGCTGCTCCCTGCACTTTTCCTGCATTTACTGCAACTGAATATTATGCCCATTATGGGCATTCACACCCTTTATTCTTTCTGTTGGCAGCTATGAGTAATCCTGTCCCCTGGTTTCTATGGCAATGACTCATCTTTCATTCCCTACCCCACAGTATAAATATCTCCCACTTCCTATGCCTTTTAGCTTTGACAAAGGATCATCTGGACTTGAAACGTCAGTTCTTTTCTCTTCTTACAGATGCTGCCAGATCAGCTGAGATTTTCCAGCATTTTCTCTTTGGTTTCAGATTCCAGCATCTGCAGTAATTTGCTTTTATTTATTACGTCCATTATGTCTTGTGATGGGCAGAAGCTGCACCGAGACACAGGGAGGAGCTCTTCAGCCACTGGGATGAAGTGTTGAGGAGGATTTTCAATGACCTTTCCCACATTTCTACAGTTGGAACCATCTCCTTTCTTGAAGGTGGTCACAATTAAGACATCTCTGAGATCTCCTGGCATACTTTCTCTTCCTTCCCGACAAGGGTGATGAGGTTTTGGATTCTTATCAAGAGTGCACCTCTACCTCACTGTAGTATTTCAGCTGGAGGACTTGTTGTTTTTCAGCAGTTAGATGGCTTTTTCAACCTTTCATCACTATAATGCCAAATGAGGTCACTGGGCCCATCAATACCAATCTCCATCCAGTCTCTATCCCCATAACCCCACATATTTACCCTCCTAATCTCCCTGACATCAAGGGGAAATTTATCCTGGTCAATCCAACTAACCTACATATCTTTGGGCTGTGGGAGGAAATCGGAGAAAGCCCACGCAGAAAACGCGTAGGCTCCACATAGATAGTCACCCAAGGCCGGAATTGGATCTGTGTCCCTAGCGCTGTGAGGTAGCAATGCCAACCACCGTGCCATCCATAATATGAGGAAAAGACATTTATCTTGTTTCCTTCTACTTCTGCATCAATCGCAAAATTAGTACAATAAAATAACTCACTTCTACGAAGCAGTGGTTAAACATTCACTTGACATCTAATGATATCAATGGCAGAAAGGGGGCAGCTGTTCTCCGTAGTTGAAGGATCAGTTACGAGGGGACACAAGTTAGAAGTGAGCGGTGGGATGTTTAGGGGCGATTTGAGTAAAAACTTTTTTACTCAGAGGGTGGGGATGGACTGGAATGCACTGCCTGGGAGGGTGATGGAGACGGGCTGTCTCTTGTCCATTAAAAAGTACCTGGATAAGTATTTGGCATGCTATAAGGCTATGGGCCAAGTATGATTAAGCGGGTAGGTCAGGGCATTTCATGCGTCGGTGCAAACTCAATGGGCCAAAAGACCGCTTCTGTACTATAGTGTTCTGTGATTTTAACATTTAACAGTGTCCAATGCTAGCCAACATTTTCAATATTCATTCATGGGGTGTGAGTATCACTGGAAATTTCAGCACTTAATTCTCCTTCTCTGGTTGCTTTTGAGAAGGTGATAGTGAGCTGCCTTCTTGAACTGCAGCAGTCCATGTAGATACACCCATAATGCTGTTAACTTGGAAATTCTAGGATTTTGATCCAGCAACACTGAAGCCAATGATGATAATAGTTTCCAGGCGGGATAATGTTTGGTTTGGAGGACAACCTGCATCTGTTATTTCTTTCTTATTTATTCAAGGGAGATAGGCTTCAGCATCTCGGCCATTGCCCATGCCTAACTGTCCTTGAGAAGATGGTGCTGAATTGCTGTTTTGGATTGCTGCAGCCCATGTGTTTGTAGGTACATCCACAGTGCTGTTAGGGAGGGAGTTCCAAGAATTTAACCCAGTGACAATGAAAGAATGGCGATATATTTCCAGATCAGGAAGGTGAGTAGCTTGAAGGGCAACATCCAGGTGGTAGTGTTCCCATGTATCTGCTGCCCTTGTCCTTCTAGATGGTAAAGGCTGTGGGCTTAGAAGCTGCTGCTTAAGGAGCAGGTGGGTTCCTGCAGTGCATCCCATGGATAGTACACACTGCTACCTTTGTTCATCAGTGGTTAAGGAAGTGAATCTTTGTGGATGGAGTGCCAATCAAGTTGGCTGTTTTATCCGGAATGGTGTCAAACTTCTTCAGTGTTGTTGGTGTTGCACTCATTCAGGCAAATGAAGAGTATTCCATCCAACTCCTGACTGGATATTGGACAGGATCTGAAGAGTGAGAAGGTGAGTTACTCACCGCAGAATTTCCAGCCTCTGACCTTCTCTTGTAGCCACAGTATTTATATTTCTAGTTCAGTTTCTGATCAATTTTAATTCTACAGGACATTGATAATGGGGGGTAATGCCATTGAATATCAAGGAGCAATGATTAGATGTTGGAGATGGTCTTTGCCTGGCACCTGTGTGGCACGAATGTTACTTGCTACTTGTCATCATAAGCCTGGATATTGTCTAGGTCTTGAAACATTTGGACGTGAACTGCTTTAGCATCCGAGAAGTCATAAACGATGGTGAACATTTTGCAATCGTCAGCGAACATCCCCACTTTTGACCTTATGCTGGAAGGAAGGTCTTTGATGAAGCAGCTGAAGACGGTTGGGTCAAGGACACTACCCTGAGGAACTCCAACAGAGATGCTGGAGTCCCTCAGACTCATTAAACAAGCAGGCTGTTTAGTCTTGGACGAGGTTGAGCTTCTCCAGCAAGTGCAGGGCATTCTATTGTACCCCTGGTGGCACAGTGGTTAGCTGCTGCCTCACAACACCAGGGACCCGGGTTTGATTCCCTGCTTGGGTCATTGTCTGTGTGGAATTTGCACATTCTCCCCATGTTTGAGTGGGTTTCCTCTGGGTGCTCCGGTTTCCTCCCATGGTCCAAATATGCACAGGTTAGGTTGATTTGCCCTAGTTTCAAGGGGATTAGCAAACTAAACACGCGGGTTATGAGGACAGAGTGGGATTGTTGTCGGTGCAAGCTCGATAAACTGAATGGCCTCCTTCTGTATTAGATAATCATAAAATCCCTACAGTGCAGAAAGAGGCCATTTGTCCCATCAAGCCTGCACCAACAACAATCCCACTCAGCCCCTAATTCCGTAAACCCCATGTATTTACCCTGCTAACTCCCCTAAATTACACATCTTGGGACACTAGGGGCAATTTAGCATGGCCATTTCTGGACTTTGTTCTGTAGGAATTCTATGATTCTATGAACTGTGCTTTGTAGATAGCAGACAGAATTTGGAGAGTCAGGAGCTGAGTTACTTGACACAGAATTGCCAGATGCTGTATTTGCATAATAAGTAGTTAAGTTTCTGGTATGGCAGCATATCGCAGGGAAAGGCTAAATCTCATTAAGAGAAACAGATAGTACTGCTGAGGTAACAAGGATAAACTGCGGGGTGTTGGAAATATATAAAAGATCTGTCGACATCTCTGTGAAGAGAAGTTAACATTTTGGGTTCAGAAGCTTCATCTGGCCACAGAATAAAATGCATTGTCCAATGAGATAAAAAGCACAGAAAGGCCATTTAGCTCATCAAGCTAAATTGATTCTTTGGAAGAGTACTTCTATTTAGTCCCCATAATCATGTAGATTACTTATGAGGGTTACTGCCAGTTAACTCCAAGCCTCGCTATCAAAATTTAATAACTGCTGAAATGGTAAAACGCTACCAAGTATTTTTTTGTCAGCAGACATTAGTGTGGATGTGGAGAGGATGTTTCCACAAGTAGGAAAAATTAGAACCAGAGGGCACAACCTCCGGCTAAAGGAACGATCGTTTAAAACAGAGATGATGGGGAATTTCTTCAACTAGAAAGTGATCAATTTGTGGAACTCTGTCGCAGAAGACTCTGGAGCCCAGATCATTGAATGTCTTTAAGACAGATAGGTTCTTGATTAAAAGGGGATCAGGGGTTATGGGGAAAAGGCAGGAGAATGGGAATGAGAAAAGTATCAGTCATGATTGAAAGGCGGAGCAGACTCGATGAGTCGAGTGGCCTAATTCTGCCCCTATGTCTTATGGTCTTATTACTTTGAAACCCTGGGTTTGAATGCAGTGGGCCATTCATAATCTGGGTATGGGACACGATACTTACTCAAATATTTTTTGAAGTTGATTAATATCTGAAATTCCACAAAGAAAGGGTCTAAAAATTAAAAAAAAACAAGATGGTTAAATAATACTTGATTCTTTCACTGTTAAAGGTGCAAACATTTGCTAATTCAACTTTAGCCCCTGGAGATTTTAAACCGCATCTTTCTTTGATGGAGCTTTCACTGCTCCTTGTCATTCGGCGCACTCCAAGTAATGTGATTTCTTCCAGCTATGCTTAATCTTTCACCCCTTTCGCTCTCCCGATAGTTAATCTTTTTCAGGTATTGGGCGCTTTGCTTGAGAGGGATATGATTATAGATTTGATTGCTGTTCAGTGCTGCTGTGTTAGCCTCCTGTTAGGAGCAGGGCGTTACATAATCTCCGAGGCAGTGGTCAGAAGCTTGTTTACATTCAAACAGAAACCTTGGCTAGTTTTAATCCAGTTTTTAAATCAACCTGCCCGTGAACTGGAACTGAGATGAGACGAGTTTGACAGTAGGTCACAATGTATTGTTCAAGAGCAAATTTCACAGAATCCTTCCCTAAAAAAAACTCTCCCCATTTTGACCTCGGGTACACTTTCGCCTTTGCAGAACATATGGCAGTGAATAAGGTGACATGGGGATTGCAGCACAGAATGGGGTTACGATGTGGCACCAATCTGGTTACATGATGGAGGATCCGGTGGGATTTTCAAGCTCCCCGCAGCATGTTTTCCAGTGGCACAAGGGGCTTGCCACTAGCCGCAGGTGGGCACTTTCCAGTCCCGTCAATGAATACGGTGGCTTGTTCATCCAGCCATAGGGGTAACCTGCCATGGGGTAATGGGGAGCGGGAGGGGTTGTCACCTTTGGTGAGACCGGAAGATCCCACCGATGGGAAGAGCTGGAAAATCTTGCACTGTGGGATAGGGTAAATGAGGTTACAGTATGGCAGAAAACAGAATTAAATGACTTTGTTATGTGACAACAAAAAAATGGGGATACAATGCAGTAGCTATGTAGTGTTACTATGAGAATAGATATAGCAGAGAACAATGTCTCATAAGAATATGGTATGGTCAACAACAAGAAACCTGGACGGCACGGACAATTTGGGCCGAAGGGCCTGTTCCTGTGCTGTATATCTTTGTAACTCTACAACAAGATTGTATCAGGTTAGATTAAGTAAAACTAAACAGAATTGCAAACTGAGAAACGTATTGTTAAAGAAAATGGAGTTAAGTAGAGACTTAGGATATCGTAAAGACTGGTGTCGCTGTATAACAGCAAATAGATTAGGTATGACAGAGTGAGATTAAAATGTGTTACATACGACAGCAGTTGGGATTATACTGTATGACAGAGGGTGGGGTACATATGGTGGAAAATGAGGTTATAATGGGTTACAATAGGGTAGAAAACAACACTGCCCTTGGATTGGATCTGCCCCAGCATAAAGGAAGAATTCAGGAATTACAGAATTATTACATCACAGTTGGAAGCACATTGAGTCTGCACCATTTCTACGTCAAGCATCTTGACTTAGTGCCATTCCCCTGCTTGTTGTTTGTATTCAAGCAATCATCTAATAGTCTCATGAATGCTTCGATTAAACCTGCCCCCGCCACACTTCCAGGCAATGCATTTCCAACCACTAGCTGTGTGAAAATTGTTTTTCTCACATCACATTTGCTTCTTCTGCAAATCACTTTAAATCTGTGCCCTCTCATTCTTTCACGAGCAGAGACACTTTCTCCCTCTCAACTCTGTCCAGTCCCGACATAGAACAGAACAGAATCCTTACAGTACACAATGAGAGCATTCAGCCCATCGAGTCTGCATCTTCCCAGGTCTTATTCCCACAACTCCACGTATTTATCCTGCTAACTCCCTGACACTAATGGTCAATTTAGCATAGCCAAACAACCAACCTTTGGATTGCAGGAGGAAACCAGAGAACCCGGAAGAAATCTACACAGACTCGGGGAGAATGTGCAAACTCTACCCTAGCTATGACTGTAACACTACATTCTGCACTCTTGTTTCCTTCTCTATGAATGGTATGCATTGTCTGTACACACACACACACACAAGAAACAATACTTGTCACTGCATGTTAATACATGCAATAATAAATCCAATCAGTGACCTGAGGCCAGAATTGAACCTGGGACTCTGGTGCTGTAGGTAGCAGAGCTAACCACATGATTATGAATATTTCTATTAAATTTAATTTATAACAATAAACTGCTATTGCTAAGTAGATCGGAATCAAGAACACACCAGGCTTATTTTAAAAACAACAAAATATCAAAGGGAATCCTCACGGGCATGAAACTCGGAATAAATCACTGTATATATCATCAATCAGCTGCTTGGTATCTTACCGGAGTTGAATCATTTCAGCAAATATACAGCCAGCACTCCAGATGTCAACAGCTGCTGTATATCTTGAATACAAAAGGACTTCCGGTGCTCGGTACCAGAGAGTAACGACCTAAATAAGAGACAGATTTGTTCAAAAGATCCACCTTGCAAATAGGTTCTCCCAACTACGATATAAACACTGGCAATGAAGAAAATGGGGATAGGTGAAGGGGGAAGGCAGATCATGATGATCAGGGTGGCACAGTGGTTAGCACCAGGTTCAATCCCGGCTTTGGGTCACTGTCTGTGTGGAGTTTGCACATTCTCCCCATGTCTGCGTGGGTTTCCTCCAGGCAGTCCGGTTTTCTCCCACAGTCCAAAGATATGTGAGCAAGGTGCATAGACCATGATAAATTGCCCGTTAGTGTCCCAAGATGTGTAAGTTAGGGAGTCTAACGGGATAAGTACTTGGACAGAGATAAGGCCTGGGTAAGGTGCTGATTCGATGGCCGAAAGGCTTCCTTCTGCAGTGTACAGATTTTATGACGTGCATGTCAAAAATATATTTTTATTCTTACATTAAAACAATGGGGTGGGCTGCTTGGCAAAGGAGGCTCCATCAAAATAAAACGGAAGGGAATAAAAGGCAAACTTAATCAGTATGAATAAATGCCTGATCATCCACGTAATTTTTGAGTTGGGGATGGGGATGGGGTGGGTGGGGGTAAGTAACTTCAAGAAAACACAAATGAGGGATAAAATCTTAGATGGTGGTTTAAAAAAAGGAAGAAAATTGACAACTTTATTGGCTTTTTCACTGAACCTTTACAAACTAAGGAAATATATTTACGGTCATTTTTAGCTTTCTTGTCATTCTGAAGACTATAATCTCTTTTCAGTGCATCCCTAAAGACCTCCCTGAATCTCTGAATTCATCACGGAGCAGATTCCTGCTGGAAATCAGCTTCTCATGACCCCATTATATAATCAAGGATATTGTGCAATAAACATACAGCAGCACGTACCAGGAAGTAATGTTTCTCAAATTGAATGCATAACTCTGATTTATTCTGATGCAATGACAAGTACTGGGTGCAGCATTCAAACATAGCGACACACTTGTCATTATCATGCAAATTCCTTGGGTTACTGCACATTCTTCCCATGTCTGTCTGGGTTTCCTTTGGGTGCTCTGGTATCCTCCCATTGTCCAAAGAAGTGCGGGTTAGTTTGATTGGCCATCCTAAATTGACCATAGTGTCCAAAGATGTATAGGTTAGGGGGTTTAGACATGGTAAATGTGTGGGATTACGGGGATAGGGTGCGAGTGAGATGCTCTTCTGCAGTCAGTGCAGACTGGCCTCCTTCTGCACTGTAGGGATTCTATGATTCCGTTTTACCCTGTCAGGATCTACCTTTTAGCCAATTATCTACAATATATTGAACTTGTGATGTATGCTATCCATCTGCCCCCTCAAAAGAGGATGAAGTGCAGCTCTATAAGAATTCTCCATGATCCTTGCCAGTGTGACCTTTCTTGAAGGATGGGTCCAGAGTTCCCTCTTTCCAAACCAAACATCGCTCTGACTTGAAACTTGATCAGTCACTTGCACCTTTCAACTTAATGGCTGCAAAGTCTCTCCGTAGTTCACACCTGAATGCATTTCATCCAGCCCAGTTTGTCCATTTTATCGATTTTTTAATTTTATTTGTGGGACATGGGCATCACTGGCCACTTAATGCCCAGCCCTAGCTGAATGCCTTACTAGGTCATTTCAGACGCAGTTCAGAGTCAATTACACTGCTGTAGCTCTGGAGTCACATATAGGCCAAGCCAGATAAGAAAGGCAGATTTCCTTCCCTGAAGGGCATTAGTAAACCAGATGGGTTTTTCCCAACAATGGTTTCAAGGTCATCAGTAGATTCTCAGTTCCAGACATTTTTTTTTACTGAATTCAAATTCCACCAACTGCCGTGATGGGATTTGAATCCAGTTTCCCAGAACATTAACTGTATTTCTGGATTAACATTCTAGCAATAATACTACTAAGCCATTGCCTCCCCTTTGAAGATTGCTGTCAGTCTTGAATCTCATAAAGGTCCTGCTTACATGAACTCCTTTTTACCTGGGAGGCTACCATTGTGACAGGACAGAAAAAGGAACAATACCCTTGAAGAACTCACCACGGGGGTCAGTGCCATGTTGAAGCTGTACACTCGAGCTAGGCCGAAGTCTGCTAGCTTCACCTGGCCGCTGTTGGAAACCAGGATATTTTGTGGCTTCAAGTCTCGATGTACCACACGGTTTGAATGGAGAAAATCCAAGCCTTTGAACAGTTGTAGCATTATGTCCTAAGTGGACAATGACAAAACCATTAATGACAGAAGTGAAAGAGGTTACTAGAAAGAAAGTTACATCCAGTTTCACTGTTCGTACTGGAGAGAACATGTTTGGCAGGACCACCACATGCACTCCGGCTACACCAAGCATTCTGGGAAAGCCAGTCATTCGGAAGATATCTGGGGCCCTCTGCCTTTTGCTCCACTGGAACCATTCTAAATTTTAAGAGCTTTCCGGCTTCTCTGTCAGTAACTTGCCTAAAGTCGTTCATCAACTTATGTGACAGCAGATCTCGCAATGTCCGGAAGGAGCCAGACGCTGAAACATCAAGGGGCTCCTTCTTTATTTCCAGAGTGTGGACCAAGACTTTGAATCACCTCACAGTAAGTCACAGTGCTGTCCGATGGTGCTCCCTGTGAAGTGAGTCAGGTATAGCTCTTCAAACATATCCCCTGACAGACACATCAATCAAGGCCTGCCTCCCGAACAGGCTGCCGGCGATCGGACTGCGGTCAAAAATGTGCTAGTTAAGTGAACTGGCCATACTGAATTCTCCTTTGGTTTACCCTTCCACAGTAACTTTATTACATTGCTAATGTAAGCCTACTGGGGACACTAATTAATAAATAAATAAAGAATAGATATATTGTCTATAAAGTAATTTTTGCTTGTCAACAAAAGACCTATCCTCATACCAAACCCATAAACCATCCGAATAAACAGAAATGTCCCTACACCATCTTGCTCTGCCAACTAGTGCCCCCATAACAATCCGATACATATTACCCAATTCCACACCATGACACCACAACATTAAACACCCACAAAGAATAAGAAGTCACCTCACGCCACCATATCTGGGAGCCCCCTCATCCCATCCACCTTAACAGGCACATACAGGAGACAATAGCACCAGGATAGGGGAGGACAACAAACCATCCTTCAACCAACAACCTACCCACAAACATTCCTATCAGGAAACCCTAGGACGTTTTTCCCACTGCCTGACCTCTTACCCCTTCACACACCCAGTAGCCATCCAGTACCCTCTCAGTAGCCCACCCACTAATAAAACCTTTTCCCCTCCCAAACTCTTCCTCAAAAAAAAAGGATCTAACTGAATAACAGACACAAAACCTCCCCAGCCAAGAAACCCCCAAAAAACAACTCTCCAACAGGCACATCACTTGAACATCCATCCCAGCCCCCAGGAACAGTCCCCTCCTCCTCACACATACCACCTCAATAACTACCTCCCCCCCAATCACCTAAAATATGACAAAAACAAACCATCACCCTGTTTCCCTTTGTCCTCTCCCTCCACCATTCCTTCTCTTCTGCCACAGTGCAGTACCCTCCACACACCACCTCACACAAGAAAAAACATGAATAACAATGTATAAGGAAAAGAACCAGGAGACAAGAAGGCAAAGCCACAAGACAAAGGTAAGGCATCACAGGGAGCAACAAGTGTTGGACATGAGTTGAAAGATAATGGCAAAGCACTAAGAAAAGGGGACATTTCCTCTCTGGGTCTGATCCCAAAACTCTATCTGCTTCACTCTATTTTTTTCATGCAATATTAAATCATATACTTTAATCTCCCTTATTATACGACTGGTAAACAAAGGGACAGAGACTGGTGATACATGATCTGCAACAGCTGACATTTCAGCAGAAAGGAAAGATTGATTGTTAGTGTCTGATTCCCATTCCAATCGCCATGAAGGTTCCAATGATGCCTCCACTCTGCATCTTTCCAACACCGCCTAGCGGCTCTCTACTCCTCAGCCCCAGCCTGGGGCATGGGAAACTGCTGAAAGTTGCACCAGCCCTCATGCCAACTGCAAGGTCCATCATCAAGCCCATTTTAACTGTCGAAGCAGTTGGGCTGTGACTGCCCATGTAATTCTACTGTGACTGGCATTATGAATATGCTTTCCCAATCTCAGTGTCTCAGGCCTGATGTCTTACCCTTACGTCTTACTCTTTGGGCCTTCTATCTCTGATTCTCACTCTTGATCCCTGCAGCAGCACCAGATGATAGTGGTTTCAAATCTCTGCTGGCCAGCTGATCTGCACTTACCTCGGTCAGCTGCCAGTGTTCGGTATGCCTGAGAATGTCGACACTATGAGCCCTTCGCTCTCCCAGTCTCTCCCTCTTGCACCCCTGCCCCATCCCTCCCTGAACAAATGTCTTCAAGCGAAAAGCACATATCTGGGAGATGAATACAAATCCACTTGTGGAGGTCTGTCTGGTTGCAGAGTCTGCAGGGACTTGCGTTTAATGTGTTGCATTTTTGCACTAAGTTCAAACAAATTCCACTATCTTTCAAGTCATATAGATTGTTTCTCCCTAGTCACAAAGTACGGAAGACAGAACCCTGGTGCCAATATGTCCAACTGAAATATGTGCTAGCGCATATTTCAATCAGGATGTGAGCAAAATTCCACATTTATTTGCGACTGACTCATTCAGGAACATCTAAGCCGGATTTCGCTGGCCATTCACGCTCCGCTGCTGCAGCAAGCGAGGACAGAGAATGTGGAGTTCAGCCAAGTCTCTGTTCACTGCACAGGACTGGAGAATCCTGTATTAACAGCCAGAAAATTCCAGCCTTGATCTCCTCCAAATATGGGTCTGTTAAAAATCTGGGAATGCGTTGAAGATTTTCTCCTGGAGCAACAATCAACACTTACAGTCATTTCTCACCGTCTTCCACTACATGGGGTGTCAGGGTGACACAGTGGTTAGCATTGCTGCCTCACAGCACGAAGGAACCGGGTTCGATTCTGGCCTCGGGTGACTGTCTGTGTGGAGTTATCCACATTCTTCTCGTGTCTGTATGGGTTTCCTCCAGGTTTTCCAGTTCCCTCTCAGATGTATGGATTAGGTTGACTGGCCATGCTAAATATCCCCCTAGTATCAAGAGGATTTGCAGAGTAATTAAGTGGGGTTACAGGGATAGGGCCTGGGTGGGATTATTGTTGGTGCAGGCTTGATGGGCCGAATGGCCTTCTTTTGCACTATAGGGATTCTATGATACAGAAGGTCAAGGACAAAACAGTTCCAAAATGTGTTACACACGGCCTACCTTAACTTGATTATGAGGAAGGCCTGGCTTGTGAACTTTGGTCAGAAATGAAGATAAGTCCTGGTCAATGAGTTCAAACACAAGTGTCAGCTTCATTATTTGATCTGTCTGAGATCCAAGGTCGACGTTAAATAACCTAAATGACAGGAAGAAAAGTCTTCACTGCAATAATGCTCAACTTTTGTCAAATTTTGTTTGATAACATTCCCATGAAGTGAGAGGCCTTACTGTATTTAAGACACAATGAATACAAGTGATTAAGATGACATATTGTAAGTTTTTGGACTTTTTGAGAATCTGCTAGATTACTGTGGAGAAAACAGACTAAAGTTAGTGAAATTCTGAAAATTACTGATCCAAATTGAACAGCATTGCCAAATCATGATCTAAAGTTCAGTTTTGCAGAAATACAGGCCAATTTACCGAACATGTTTGATGCTATTGTTTCTGCTTCACATGAGCCTCCTCCCACTCTAATTCATTGGACTCTGTCAGCAGACACTTCTATCCATTTCTCAGTCCTGTGTTTATCTAACTAGTTTAACATTCTGTTCAATGTTGAACTGAACCCCGTGATCTTTAGATGAGTTGCTAAAAACCAGTCATGCAGAGTGAAACATAATGGTCACTGCTGAAGCGCACAGTAACCAAATTAATGAGAAGGAAACATTCAAGCTTTATACAACCGATTGATATGTGTTGACCTTTTGATTTGATTTATTATTGTCACATGTACTAGCATGCAGTGAAACATATTATTTCTTGCGTGCCACACAAAGCATACCGTTCCTAGAGAAGGAAAGAACAGTCATAGATAGGGTGTAGAGAAAGATCAATTTAATACGAAGTAGGTCCATCCAAAAGTCGATAGCAGCAAGAAGTTGTTGTTCTGGAGTCGGTTGATAGACGTATAGAATTATAGGATCATTATAGTGCAGAAGGAGGCTAACTGGCCCATTGAGACTGTACCAACCACAATCCCACCCAGACTCTATTCCTGTTACCCCACACATTTACACCATCGGTCCCCTCCTGCTACCTTTTTCCAGATGGAAAAAGGTGGAAGACAGTATGTCTTCGCGATGTGTGGAATCCTTGATTACGCTGACTGCTTTTCCAAGGAACTGAAGTGTAGATGGAATAAATGGATGGATGGTTTGCATAATGGACTGGGCTTCATTCATGACCTTTTATAGTTTTTGTAGGTTTGGTCAGAACTGTGATACAACCAGAAAGAATGCTTTCTGTGGTGCACCTGTTGGCGAGAGTCTTGGCTGACACACCAAATTTCCACAGTCTTCTGAGGAAGTAGAGGCTTCACTGGGCTTTCTTAACTATAGTATCGGGATGGGTGGACCAGGACAGGTTATGATGATCTAGATATGTAAAAACTTGAAGCTCTCAATCATTTCTATTTCATTCCCATTGAATGTTCTCTTCTACGCTCCTGAAGTCGAAGACAACCTCCTTCGTTTTGTTAACATTGAGGTTCAGATTATTGTTACCACATTAGTTCACCAGATTCTCTATCTCATTCCTGTATTCTGTCTCATCGTTGTTTGAGATCCAACCCACTACCGTGATGTCATCAGCAAACCTGAAAAGTGAGTTGGAGGGGCATTTGGCCACACAGTCAAAAGTGTATAACTTCAATAGTTAAACACAGAGTGAGAGTAAGTGAGAGATAGGAGTTGAGATTTAAAATGTTAGTGTTTTTCCAGCAGCACAAATAGGTTTCTATAACTTCAGGCAAAAACCTCTCCTTTTGCTCTGAAAAAAACCCCAATAACAAACTGGATTTTCAAATCAGGAACTTTTTACATGTACATAATATTGATATGCAAATCAGGGACATACAGTAAACTTTTCCAGTCTCACCAAAGTCTCTGGGCTTTAGAACAGTTCATCACATTTTCAATCTCAACCTCACCACGACAGGGATGTAAAGTTCTACCCATATCTTCTACTAAGATGTTTTTTCTTTTGAAAATGTTTACTCTTTCATGAATCCATTATTTGAAAGATCAGCAATATGACACTCATCAGCACAATGGTTAGCACAGTTGCCTCACAGCTCTAGGGAGCCAGGCTCGACTCCAGCCTCGGGTGATTGTCTGTGTGGAGCTTGCACGTTCTCTCCTGTGTCTGCATAGGTTTCTTCCAGGTGCTCTGGTTTCCTCCCACAGTCCAAAGATGTGCAGGTTGAGTGGATTAGCCATGTTAAGTTGCCCCTTAGTGTCCAATGATGGATTAGCCATGGAAAACGTGTGGGATAATGGGGATACGGTAGGGCAAAGGGAATCGTGAGACTCTTTTTCAGAGATTCGGTGTAGATTTAATGGGCCGAATGGCCTCCTCTGCATTATAGAGATTCTTCTAATAAAGATGCACTTGCCTTTGTTAAACTACTTGCAAGATGCCTTCTTCTTCCCCAGATGATCATAGGCTGCTCTCCCTTTTGAGAGAGAGAGCTGATGGTTGGTGATTTAACCTGATGATGACCACACCTCAGGAAAAGGGCAAGGTTAAGAAGGCAGGGAGTCTCCATGAATAAGCATATGGGAATTGAACCCACGCTATTGGCACTGTTCTGCATCACAAACCAGCTGTCCAACCAACTAAGCTAAACTGATCCAGGCTGCTTGCTAAAAGTATATGGTTGACTGCAAGCTTGCTTATCCAATCTTATTGATCAGAAAGGATCAAAGGGTAAACACTTGTGGGGAGCGAGTACATACAGGAGGAAAATCAGAACGGTTTCAATGCATGAGTAACTTTACCTGATGACATTTGGATGGTCAAAGGCCTCTAACTGTTTTAACCAGGCCACCTCCCGAATGACTATGAAAGGGATACCTTCCTGCGTTCTGGGAATCTCAATTCTTTTCAGTGCCACAAACTTCCCATTATTTTCCAGGTCTCTCGCTTTGTACACTTTCCCATAAGCTCCTTCACCAATCTCGGCCATCAGTTCATATCTCACCGAATGACTGTTTTCCATTCTTACCGGTAATCAATTCCAAGACTGAACAGCACCACCTGGAGAAAATAAACATTGTTAGTGGCAAGATCCAGATAGGCAAGTGCTTCTTGCAAGTCAAACTCTGAAAATGGTTTAAGTATCATTGAATTGTTTGTCAAGTGTCATTAATTATACTTTATATAAAAATTGTCTCAAGAAACTGTGGTGGGATTTTACGGCTTCACTCGACCTAAGTCTGGAAAATCCTGCCCGAGGTCAATGGATATTTCCACTGTCCGCCCCACGCCCACTCCGATTTCATGGTGGGCAGTGCAGTAGAAATGATCACTTTGGGAATCTGTATTAGAATAGAATAGGATCCCTATAGTGCAGAAGGAGGCCAATCGGCCCATTGAGTCTGCACCAACCCTGACAGAGAATCTCATTCAGGCCCAATATCCCCATATATTTACCCTGCTAGTGCCCCTAACCTGCACATCTTGGGACACCAACGTCCAATTTTACTGTAAAAAATCCCCTAGTCGCCACACTCCAGCACTTGTTCGCATACAATGAGGAAGAATTTAGCACGGCCACTGCACCTAACCAGCACGTCTTTTGCACTGAGAGAGGAAATTGGAGCATCTGGCAGCAGCCCAAACATGGGGAGAACATGCAAACTCCACACAGTGACCCAAGCTGGGAATCGAACCCAGTCATCAGCTTCGAGAAACATAGATGGGGGACATGTCCCTGTCTACATCAACAGTGAGGAAGTGGAAATGTTCAAGAGCTTCACGTTTTTAAGTACAGATCACCAATAATCTGTCCTGGTCCCTCTATGCTGACGCTATTTTTAAGAAAGCCCACCAACTTTCTCAGGAGGCTAAGGAAATTCAGCATGTCCACTCTAATTCCCACCAATTTTTTAAAGATGCACGATAGAAAGCATCATTTCTGGTTTTATCACAGATTAGTATGGCTCCTAATCTGCAAAAAACTACAAAGGCTTGTGAATGTAATCCAATCCGTCACACAAACCAGCCTCCCATCTACTGACTCTGTTTTCACTTCCCACTGCCTCCGAAAAACAAACCACATAATCAAGGACTCCATGCCCCCCGAACATACTCTCTTCCAACTTCTTCTGATGGGAAAAAGATATAAAAGTCTAAGAGCACATAGTAACCGACTCAAAAACATCTTTCCTGCTGCCATCAGACTTCTGAATGGACCTACCTTATATTAAGCTGATGTTTCTTTGCACCCTAACTATGACTGTAATACTATATTCTGCACCCTTGCTTTTCTTTCTCCCCATGTACTCTATGAAGTGTGTTTTGTCTATATAGCGTGCAAAAAAAAAAAACCATGCTTTTCAGTAAATCCCAATATGTGACAATAATAAATCAAATCTAAGGCAGTTCACCATGTTGTACCCATACCTTGCTGCTATGCTATTTGCCCATTGCCAAAAACCACGCCGTGTTTTTATGAAATTAAGACATCAATCACTCATAAAAGATTGGGTAAACACATCTATAGGTTCATCTATTTAACTAGGTACATAAGAAATATACATGAATATTTGAACAACAGCAGAGCTGTGTGCGCTGTGTTCTACTCACAGATCACAATGAAACTGAGACTGGGTCGCATGACGTGCACTTCACTTCTACTGATGGAATGCTGCTATCCCTTAAAGACATTTCAGAAATACTAGTTGAAATCATTAGCGGTTGATGACGGTGGGGGCAGACTTTGTGGTGAGGGGGTGTCAGTGAAGCAGTGCAGATTTGCTTCCCCCCTTTGTTCTTCATCTTATTGAGGTGCAACAGTGGCAAACCTACCTTATCCCCTCGGAAAAGACTGGAGGTTAAATGGCAATCTTTCCGCAAACATCAGAAAGGCCACGTGCAAAAATCATTTCCAGTTTTAATAGCAATGGATCTGGTTAAATTGATTAAACGGAGCTCTAACAAAGGATCATCCCGACTCAAAATGTTGGCTCTATTCTCTCTCCACAGATGCTGTCAGATCTGCTGAGTTTTACCAGCAATTTTTGTTTTGGATTCCAGCATCCGCAGTATTTTGCCTTCAAGTGATTAAACTTATCTGTTTAAACTTAGTTCATGGTATTATCGAGCAAACCTGGCCAGTTACCTGTTACCAGTGGCATCAGTGTCAATGAGATGGATAAAGGAACATCAGACAGAATGAAGTGGGCAGAGATCAGGTGTGATGGATTCTCACTCCCACACTGCACAAAACCGGGTGAGGTATATGTTTATCTCGGCTTGGAGTTGAAATCCAGGTCTCACAGTGGCAGAATTCTTGGCCAACCCTTTCTGTCATCCAAAATTAATGATTTGCCGAATGATAGTAGTGGCCATGTAACGTGAGCAAGACCTACATGCAAAATAAGTGAAGATTCCATTTATTTTAACTGATGGTTCATGATATAAAACTGCAGGACCTTGTAACAGTGCTATTGATGGAGGAGATGATGAACTGGGATGGTTGATAAAACCACAGCACCATAAGAGCAGAAGTAGGAGCAGAAGTTGCTCATTCAGTACATTGTATACACCCCATCATTCAATGAGATCATGACTGATCTGATATGATAATCTTCAACTCCACTTTCCTGCCTTATCCCCACATCCCTTAGTTTCCTCACTGATTAAAAATCTACCTCACCTTGAGCATCCTTAGCGACCCAGTCTCTGCGGTAGAGAATTCCAAAAATTTGCTACACTCAGAGAAGAAATTCCTCCCACTCTCCATCTTAAATGGCTGCCCCTTACTCTGACTAAGACACATCTATGAATGGGTTCACACATCCTGACAAATATTGACTACATTTCCAATGCCATCGTTGAACTTCCATGACGTTACATGCTTAAAAGCCATCAATAATGACCTCAGTCTGATTGTAGGTTTGGCTATAGGTCTGCTTCCAGCATGTGGGCCAACTCTGACAACTGTTGCAATGGATTAAAGTCTCCACAGGTATGGGGCCTCAGGCAAGTGGAAGTATTGGTTTTTCAGAATGTTCTAGTGCATGGTACTGCTCGACAAGTTGTTGGTTTCTTAAGAGACAAATGTTCCTTGCCACTTTCTTGTCTTCTTCAAAGTTTGACCAGAATTCCCCTTGTGAAAGGTCTCTGCGGCATAATGACAGTAGTGGAAAAAAAGAACTACAGCAATAGCTACATACACTTTGAGGACAACCAGCGGGGTTAAACTTCAACAAAGGTTTGAAAAAGTTAGTTTCAGGCGAGTCTCCTCAGACCTTATTTCCATTGGGAATACCTAGCAACCCTCAGTACCCTATATTAATCCTGATTCAAAGTGCAGGCAAGACAAATAAATTCAGAACAACAGATCCCCAAACAAGAATGCTCAGTCAAACGCTTGAGGTTACCCAACTCCTGAAGGCGGCGAGTATACAGAAATGTCACAATCTTAATATCCAAAGAACCAAAACCATAGAATCCCTACAGTGCGGGAGGAAATCATTTGGCCCATCGAGTTTGCACCAACTCTCCAAAAGAGCATCTTATCCAGTACTCCCCACCGCCCTCCCCCCAATCCATCCCTGTAACCCCATGCATTTACCAGTTAATCGACCTAACCTACACTTCTTTGGACATTAAGAAGCAAATTAGCATTTCCAATTCACCTAACCTGCATATCTTTGGACTCTGGGAGGAAACCAGAGCACCTGGAGGAAACCCATGCAGACACGGGGAGAACGTGCACGTGCCACACAGTCACCCAAGGCCAGAATCGAACCCTAATCCCTGGCATTGTGAGGTAGCAATGCTAACCTCTGTGCTGCCTTTCTCCTCTCTTCAATCTTACTCCTGCTCAGATAGCGGCAAGGCGTGATCTGTGCACATCCCCAGTGACTCCCAACTCTGGCTCAGATAGATTGGTTTTTGAGAATTCCTAGATTACATTTTGGGAAGATTGATGAAAGAGACAGGAAACTTGCTTCTGTGGTCGGGGAGTGGGAGATGAATGAAGAGATAATTAAATAAATCTAACAGTGGAATGTGACTATCTATCCTTCAGTGAAGTTTAAGTTGTTCAAATGTAAAAGAATTCTGATTGGGCAAGTACCATCAATGGATATAGGGGGGCAGCAACATACTTAAAAGTCCTCTCCTCAAATACTGATGTAGAACCAGAACAGTTTCCCTGCTGTCCAGTGTTGCTAAGGTGTGTTGGCTGCTTCAATCACCAGCTGATGGAAGATGGCAGCTACACCCAGAACCACCCCTTTGCTACTTCTACTGTGTGGTCCAGTAGCTAGATCAGGTGAAAAGGAAGATCCTATTCATGGAGCGCACCAGGACTTGACTGTTTGAGAGGAAATTGTGCAGGTAATTAAACTATGACAATGGGCAGTATGTAAAAGGCAAAGTTGGGGCTGCCCGAACTCTGAAGAATGATTAACACTGGATAGGCTTCAGAATAGTTAATTTATTAATGTCACAAGTTGGCTTACATTAGCACCGCAATGAAGTTACTGTGAATATCCTCCAGTCACCATACTCTGGCACCTGTTCAATATACTGAGGAAGAATTTATCACGGCAAATGCATCTAATTGAAGTGTGGGAAGTAATTGCAGCATTCGGAGGAAATCCAAGCCAACACAGGGAGAACATACAATCTCTGCACAGTGACCCAAGCAAGGAATTGAAAACCCAGGTCCCTGGTGTTATGAGGCAGCAGTGCTAATCCACTGTGCCACCTTAGTTGGAGTTGACATTAAAACTCTGAGGTATTAAATAAACAACTGGATGCCATGATGAAGGGAGAAAAAGGAAAAAAAAACACAAATCCTTTCTGAGAAATAACAGAGGCTTCCTTATCTCTACCTATCTTACAAACTGCTTGTATCCTTTTCTTGTTCCCACTATACAGTGCAGCTTTTATTATAGAATCATAGAATCTTACAGCGCAGAAGGAAGCCATTTGGCCCATCGATTCTGCACTGACCACAATCCCACCCAGGCACTTTTCCCATAGCCGAATGCATTTACCCTAGCTAATTCCTCCTGACACCAAGGGATAATTTAGCATGACCAATCCAACTAACCCACACATCTTTGGAATGTGGGAGGAAACTGGAGCACCCAAAGGAAACACACACAAGGGGAGAATATTCCAACTCCACACTGACAGCGACCGAAGCGGGAATTGAACCCGGGTCCATGGCGCTGTGAGGCAGCAGTGCTAACCACAATACTACCATGCCACCCTTAGTAATAACATGTAAATACAAAACTAATAACAGAAGTTTGCATACCATTATAAAATTCACAGCCCTAAAGTAGTAGTTTATTTAAAGATAGGCTGCAAAAAAAGTCTCTTCTAATGTAAAATAGAGCAACGGCAGTCTTTGTTACATTTATCTAAGGGATTATTCCGTTTGCAGTCGATTAGAATTATAGACGTGGCAGTGAGTCTAATGCATGATCTTGCATTTGCAAAATGCAATGAGGAGGATCACGAGAAAAATCAAAACGCAATCATCTTGATCTCTCCCAAAGAAAAACAAAATTTAGTAATGTGGTCTTCAACATTCTTGCTGTTGCTGCTCTATATGGGCGTTTACTGAATCTGCAAATATTAACCTCTCCCAATCCAAAATACATCCCATTCCCTCTCAACCTCCCCAATTGTCACTCATTGCTCTATGTTGCAATGATATCACTATTATCCCAAATCACAAATCAATACCCTTAAAACAGTATTGCACGAAAGCATTGTTCAGTCTAACACTGAAGCTGAAATTTGTAAAGACTGACTAATTTCCAAAATGTTTGCAGGGGTTTACCTGTAAGTGAGTGATCGCGCACATAAAGTGGTTTAATATTCTCGCATTAATCATGAAAGAATCGGGCAGTGGCCAAAGCCTTTCGGCAGCCTGACAGCAACGCAGCAAAAAGCTACTTAAATATCTCTCGCATATTTAAATATTGCATCTCCAAATTGTAAATGCAATGCATCAAGAACGAAACGTAACTTGCAAAATGCAATCTGCAGCATTACCCCCTCCCCTCCCAGGTAAAACATTCCCAACTCAAACCAACCCCTGAAAATGTCTTTTTGAAGAATCCCAAGTCGCGATTACTTTGTCCTCGATCCAGAACTATTTTCAGTGAACACATAATAAGTTAGCCTCCTCACGACTCCTCCCACTCCTTGCACGTGTCGTTCAAAAAATATATTTTGTTTTTTTAAAGTAAATTATGCATGGAGCAATGTACTTTTTTGGGAGTAAAAATATATTGGAGGAGCTTCTAGGCGAGCCATACAAATATTTTATTAATACAGATTTATTTAAATTTGTGACTTAAATTTAATCACATTGCTCCTTCCCATTTGCAATTCTGCAACTTCAATCTAAAGGAATACCGCACATTAAAAATAAATTTGCCCAGTCCTCAGAAGTGAAACTGATCTCAAGAAGCTAATGATCAAAGGCATTGTGCTGCATTGGAACAGGATTGCCATGTGTCCCACGCATTACTTCACTCAGTGCGACCCTGCATCAAACTGCAACTGTTTACAAACACCAGCGTGTAGTCAACTGCTAAGGTCATGACATGCATCAAGGCAGTGAATGCAAAATGACAAGCATTTTAAGAGAAATTAGGGTCAATGATCAAACGCTTGGTCAAGGAAGTGGCAGTTTTAAGAAATGTTTCAATGGGGACAATAACAATCAGAGTGGTGAAGGCCAATCTATCTAACCACGCATCTTTGGACTGTGGGAGGAAACTGGAGCATCACATTCAAGGGGAGAACGTGCAAACTCTATGCAGACAGTCAGGCAAGGCTGGAATTGAACCTAGGTTCCTGTGAGGCAGCAATGCTAACCATTTTGTTACCATGCTGCCCCAGTTTAGGATCTTAGCAGCTGAAGGCACAGCAACCAATGCTGAAGTGGTTAAAACTAGAGATGTTCAAGAGATTAGACGCATGAATATCTCAGTATTAAGAGCCTGGAGGAGATTACAGAGATGGAGAGGTGAAGTGGGCAAAACCATGGAAAGATTTGAAACCAAGGATAAGAACGTTTAAGTGTTGCTTAACCAGAAGATAAGCACAAGGGTAATGGATATATGGAATTTGTTGTGAGTTAAGACATTGGCAGCAGAATTTTAGGTATACTTTCAAGTTTAGGAGTGAGAGAAGGACCAGGTCTGGATTACACAAAGTAACAAAGGTATGGAAAATGGTTTCAGCAGTTGAGGCCAGGGCAGAGGCCAATGGTGGAAATCTGTCTTCCAGATGATGGGGCCATAGGTGGTCAGAAATTATTCTTGGGGACAAAAATGATAGCAAAATTCAAACATACATCAGTATAAAGCTATTCCACAATCGCAATTTAGACTACCAAAGCAAAACTGTTGCAAATGGATCTTGAACTGGTAGCTGGCAGTATGAAACAAAATCCCTTGGCAATGCTGTTCATTATATGTAAACAGCAGTTTTGCAACACGTTGACTTGTGAAAATGGAGCCTGACTAAAGATCCAGATCCCAATTTGAGAATAGATTGCAGTGGAGCAAACAGCATTCTACTCAATTTTTTGAGTGCGCCAAGCCTTAATAATTAATTTGCTCTGTACCAGAGTAGCATAAAACTACCCTGCACCAAACTGGAACTTGTAGAGTAAAAAAACCCCTGAAAACAGCATAAAATAGCTTGTCATTTTTGGAAACTAACTGGTCACATGTCCTTATCCAAATAATTTACCACGTCTTTATCTGCAATCAAGCTTATTACTTGAAGTTAATTAATGTTTCCAGGTTTTTTTTCACTCTACATGTTTATTTGGTACTGCTATTTACATATAATTAAACAGCAGCGTAGAGGGATTTTGTTTCACGCTGCCAGCTACCAGTTCGGACAACAGTTTTCCTCCGGTAGTCTAAATTGAGGAAGTGTGGAAGTGAATTCCTAAAGCAAGTTCAAATAACATTACCACAGTTTGTTATTTACTATTCAACATTTCGACAATGAGGAAAATTAAAGGGCAGTTTGTTAGGAGTGACATATTTTTGCATCGTTTACAATTTGATCCTTAGGAACCCTGTTGCACTTTGCAAGGTTGCAAAGAAGATCACATTTTGGATTTCCTCTTCAATCCAGGGCAGTTTTCTGAATAAAAAAAAATTACACTTAAAACTTTTTTTTGCTCGTTGTTTCCACTGACCAGGTCACTTTCTGCATTTCCTGTTTTGGTTTCAATTTTCTGTTGCATGACCCACCCTCCTCAACTTCGCATCTGGAAGGATTGTTTGGTCCAGTCATATTGCAACTGTCCACTTAGCATACCATCGTGAAAAAGATATCACAGATAATTCTCCAGGATTAATTTTCTGATTAACACATTATGAATCACATTATTAACAAACATAAGATTGCAAATTTGATTTGAATGCTGAGAGCATAGTGCTGGCAATATATTGGATTACATTGTGTACACATTGTTAATAGAACCAGATTTCTGCTGTAAATGTTTAGAATATGTACGGCAGTGAAAAACCATTTTTATATATTAGCTCTTGATGGCTAGGTAACATTATGGGCCTGCCAACCAGAGTGTCTACCACGTGTCTCTACTGAATTTGGATCTCAATGTAGTCACAAAACCATTGAGATTAAAACTTCTGCAGCTCACTGTTAAGTTTGCTTGGCTTTCGCTTTCTTGAGATTATTTCGAAGGTTCCTCACGTCCATGAACAGGTTGCGTTGAAGAACTGCTGACCCACAAACAAGGCCCCCGAAGATGGCTCCCGTAAACCCACAGGAAAAAATGTCCTGACCTGAAATGATATGGAGAGAGGCAGAGGAAGGGATTACACAATGGTATAAACATGAATAGCCTTTTCACACTTCTATATTTACACTCGCTTTCACTTCTGTTTTGTCAATACGTGCAAACAATCTTTGGTATTTAATGAAAGTTTTGCGTTGGGGTAATATGATGGAGCAGTAGGTCAAGCTTTTTAGTCCAAGAATCAGCATTTGTAAAGTTCATTTGCTCACATCTGCTGAAGCATTTGGCACTTGGGTTTTTTTTTAACATTCACAGGCTGTGGGCCATATTAGTATCTATTGCCCTTAAGTGAGTGGTTTACTAGGTCAGGTCACCAGGTAGTTAAATGTTAAGGGCATATTGCTGCCAGTCTGAAGTCATGTGAAGGCCTTTGGGGTAAGACTAGCTAATTTCCTTCCCTAAAGGGCACAAGTACCAGTGTTTTTTGTTTCACAGCCATCAGAGATATGGGCTGGAATGTTCTGGCTGTTCATGCCTGCCCACCGCTGCAAGTGATAATGAAGAATTTGGAGCTCAGCCAAGTCTTCCTTCACTGCAGCAGCACTGGAGAGTTCCATCAGCATGAACAGCTGGAAAATTCCACCTATGTTATTCTAAATTCCATGTTTTGTTTAAATTGAACAACTGCGATATACAGTTTCCCGTGATTCCAACTAATTGAAGCTTCAGACTGGATTTAAGAATTGTCTCTTAAAGTTGATTTATAGTATGAATTCATGGCCTTTTTACATGGACAAGGATTCCTAACTTAAAACAACATATTGCAATTCAAAACAGTTCACTTTAACATGATTTCATCTGCATTAAGCATGTGTTAGACTTCACCTCATTTGCACACTGATGTAATCGATAAGGCTTACATTATCAAATTGTACTATGCATAAGCTTAGTGATTAAAAAAAAGTTATATTTATTATTGGAATGTCGTTAAGAAAGTCCTTAAGCAAGAAAGCCATAGTACTGTAATGTAGTTTTAAGGAAGAATATGAGTGCTGGAATTTAAATCCAAAGTTTTGCGGGTTAGGTTAGGTGGATTGGCCATGTTAAATTGCCCCTTAGTGTCAGGAGGATTAACAGGATGAATGCATGGGGATAGGGGCTGAGTGGGATTGAGCCTGCACTGACAACAATGAGCTGAATGGCCTTGTTCTGCACTGTAGGGATTCTATGAGTTTACCGACACACCTGCCCCAGAATCAGGGCGGGTAAGGCTTGCAGAACACATTCTCCATTGGCCTTAGGCGGGATCTTACGAGCTTGGGTGGGCAAGGTGGTAAAATTCCAGAAGTGGGTTTATAGGTAGGACACATTCGGGCTCCTGTGAATCTAGCATGAACAGTAAACAGAAGCTGCAACACTGATTAGAAGAAGAATGATCTAAAGATGGGTCTCTGATGAAAAGGACTGAAACTAAGGTTAGATTGTTGTGGCAAGTCAGGAACACTTTTCGCATTGGTCAAAAATTTTAAATATTGGGTACAAACTAAAGTTAGATAGTTGTGGGGAAGCATGAGCACTTTTCCCATTGGACAAGAATTGCAACTATGTAGTTAGAAACTGCTGATTGTGTTGATACTGTTGCACATATTTGGGCTGGTTGTTGCAAAGTATGCCTGCAAAGAGAATATAATAGGGAAACATCATTAGGGTTTCAGCACTTGCCAGGAGATGGTATTTGTTTCATGACACTTGCTGGAGAGCATTTGTCAGAAGATGGGGTTAGTGGTAGAGCACTTGCTCAGAAGTTAACACCTGTGATAAGCGATCGTCTCTTTTGCTAATAAGGGTTACCACTCAACAAGAATTTTTTTACAATGGGTAAGTATAGAATCCAAATCTCCATGTGCTTGGCCATTTATCTAGAACTGGCACTGTCAATCCCAATCCTTGATTGATTTGCAAATGGTACGGTTTCTGAAATTAGGTCTTGAGATAAATGGGCATTGCTTAGCTAAAATGGGGCGGGGGGGTGGAATGAATGCATTAATTATTTGTACCCAAAATATCCCACAGCATAATTTCAAAGCCTTAGAGATTTACCTAACATATTCAATTTAATAACTCAAACTGAATGATAAATTGGGGAAAATTTCAAATCCTGCTAAAATTATATCAAACAAGTTCAACCAATTTCTGTTCATATTTCCATGAAATTATAACTCTTTAGTTTACTATCTTCCTTGTATAGCTATTGACTGCATCAAACACTTTTAAACTGCCATAATTTTATGATCAGTTGAAATTACTAAATAGTATTAGCATTACCCTCACTTTTATGATTGATGTTATGTTCATTCGTCAAAGACCATTGTTCACTATAATCACCACTTATTTCCATCCTCCTCACTCCTGTCAGAAGTCCTCCTTTTCCACTTTAGACCAATTGACTCCAACCACTGGCTCCTCCAGTAATCAACCCTCAATTGTTGCCAGGTATGGAGCGTCTTAGCTATGAGGTGAGATTGAGTCAACTAGGGTTTTTCTCCCTGGAAAGATGGAGGTTGAAGGGCTACCTAATAGAACTTTATAAAATTATGAAGGGCATAGATAGGGTAAACAGTTGGAAGCTTTCCAACTGGTCGGAAATGACAAACACAAGGGGTCACAAGTTCAAGGTAAGGGTGAGGCGAGATTCAATACAGATATGCGGGGGACGTATTTTACACAGAGGCTGATGGGGACCTGGGATGCACTACCAAGCAAAGTGGTTGAGGCAGAGATGCTAGGATCATTTTAGACTTATCTAGATAGCCACATGAACAGACTGAGAATAGAGGGATCCAAACAGATGGTCTAGTTAGGAACACATGGTTGGTACAAGCTTGGAGGGCCAAAGGGCCTGTTCCTGTGCTATATTGTTCTTTGCTCATTGTCAAGTGTCTCAGGTGAATTATTTGACAGTTGACAATTTAATGCAAGGGCAAGCAAAATTTTCAACTGGAAAAGAAAATTTCTGGTCTCTGTTTTGACTTCTAAATCATTCTAATTGCTTGACTTAGGATAACGTACCTGTTAAGTAAAGGTTCTTGATTGGTGTTTTCGCTCTAAAGGAAGCAATAGCCTCTGGTGTAAAACGGGACACATCATGACTGACACCATACATTTCCCCACGTGAAGCACCGATGTAGTGCTGATTTGTAAGGGGAGATCCTACCCTGATGAACTCCACCTGAAGAGCATTCAGACATAAGTTAGCCAAGCGAAACTGTAAACAGAATTGATTTTTTTTTCATGATTCACAAGTAATTGTACACTTGCAAGAAGCACTCAAACCAAGGAAATCTCTGACTGCAATGTGACCTCCAATCCACAATAATGGCCTCATGTTGGCACAGTGGGTAGCTCTGCTATCTCTCAGCTGCCAGGTACCCAATTCAATTCTGGCCTGCACGTTCTCCCCTTGTCTATGTGGGTTTCCTCTGGGTGCTCTAGTTTCCTTCCACAGTCGAAAGACGTACAGGTTAGGTGGGTTGGCCATGCTAAGTTGCCCCTTAATGTCCAAAAATGTGCAGCTTAAGTGGATTGACCTTGCTAAATTGCCCCTTAGTGTCCAAGGATGTGCAGATTAGGTGGATTGGTCATGCTAAATTGCCGTTTAGTCATTCTCAGATGTGCAGATTAGGTGGATATGGGGCGGTGGGGAGAGGTGGAGGGGTACATCAGGTAGAGTACGGCAGTGCTTTAGGATGTTCGATGCAAACCTAATAGGCTGAATGACCTCTTTCTGCACTATACAGTTTCTGTGGATACAATGTAGCTTTTCAATCTCGCAGCATAATAATCAACAAGACTTGACTCAAGATGTTTGAAAGACAGACATACCCTATCTTTGAGTTGTGGAAAATACTCCATGGCTTGGTCAGTCAAACTTTTGGCAATACCCATTTTAAAATTTTCATAGTCCTCTCCTCTCTTTTTCACACGTTCATCCTTCCATTCTTCAAACCACTCAAAGCGAGCGAATGTCACAATTACCATAGTCGATTTCCCTAAATGGGGAGAATTTAAATAGCCATTCTTTCAAATATAAATTTCACAGTCGTAAAACTAATGGATTCTTTTGAACTCAATGCCATGGTGATGAACTTGTTTATGCTATGTTCTTGAACATTTTATTTTTTTTTATTCTAATTCAATCCAATTCAGAATCTCAACAAGTTGAGACATTCCTGATCCAAGCTGACAAGACAGGGCTCTCACCTCCTGTCTTGGGCTTGATCTATATGATCCAAGCTGATTGGATAGGCATAGCTCCTCCTCTAAGGCTTGATCTCATTTGCATCTTAGCTAAAAGGCCGGGATGCTGCTTTTAAAAATTGCTTCAAATGAAGCTAAAATGTAACCTAATGACTTCAACCAAGTACAACTTATCAAAATTACACTTGATCTTAGCCAAAAGGCCGAGAAGCAAGACAGCAGTGTTGGTGCCTTGGGTCCAAAGTCTTTCACAGGTTTGGAGAAGTTACCACTCTTTGATTTTTCAAAGTTGTGTTCATGCTAATTCACTGCTAGAATGTAAAATTTAGCATTTATTTTAAAATAGAAAGGAATATGGCTATAAATTTCTCCAGATTATCCCTTCAATTTCCCATAAAATTATTAGCTTTATCCGGGATAAATTTCCATTTTGTTATTTGCTCTCTGGATACCTCATTCCAGTGGTTATTCTTCTTCTGTAAGCTTCAATATGGCAGTTAATTGTGGTGGCTGCACAACTGAGTCTACCTTGTTCTGTACACATTCTCCAACATGGGCTCATAGAGAAAAATAGAAATTAGGAGCTGGAGTAAGACATTCAGTCTTTTCAGCCTGTTCTGCCACATCTCAATATGACCATGGAAGGTGGTGGCCTAGTGGTATTATTGCAAGACTTTTAATACAGAAATTCTGGGGACCCAGATTCAAATCCCGCCATGGCAGATGGTGGAATTTGGATTTAATTTTTAAAAATCTGGAATTAAGAAGTTGCTGATGATCATTGATTGTTGGAAAAACACATCTGGTTCACTTATGTCTCTTAAGGAAGGAAATCTGCCATTCTTACCTGGTCTGGCCTACATACAACTCCAAAGAGACAATTAACTGCCATATTGAGGTGGAAAAAAAGGCTACAATGAAAAATTAGCTTGAAATTTTAGATACATTCTGATGCTGTTTACCTGCATATCTGTCATCCCAAGATGGATCCTTAGCTGATGGAAAGGAGACCAACATCATGGGACATCCTTCAGTGACATCCTCTTTGCTGAGTGTTAAGTATTTATTGCATCTTAAATAATTGCAAAACAGTGTTAGAAGCAAAGCAACTAAAATGTGTACAATAAAACTCAAGAGGAGAAGAACTTGCAGAACCTCGTAATTTTAGATATAAGAGCAAGATTTTTGTTATTTCCTTCTTTCCATTTGTCGAATTATCAAGATGTTTTAAAGCTTATTATTACTTGAGTGCAGCTTCTGGATTCCATAGTACCATGGAATCCCTACAGTGCAGAAGGAGACCATTCTGCCCATCAAGTCTATCCCAACTCTCCAAAAGAACATCTTATTCAGGCCCATCCCCAAAACCCCGTGCCTTTATCATGATTAATCCACCTAAACTACTGTAGAAGTAAAATTGCAGCACCTGGAAGAAACCCACGCAGACGCAGGAAAAGGTGCAAACTCCACACAAACAATTACCCGAGGCAGAATCGAAGAACTGGTGCTGTGAAGCAGCACAGCTAACCACTGTGCCACCATGTCACCTTGGATTCCTCCAATGGGTTTTTCATAGGGTAGAAGGAAGGACAAAGTTTAGGGATCTACGATCGAGAGTAACCCATTCAGCCATCAATTAGATGATGGTTGACCTACACATCAATTCCATTTACTTTGATTTATATCCCTTGACACCATCACACAAGAAAAATCTAATCAGCCTCAGTCTGGAGAGTTTCAGTTCATTCTGTTTATATAGCTTTAAATGTAGGGGGTAGAATTCCATAATCCGGAAGTTGAAGATCTAAACTGCACTTGGAAATTTTCCACGAGCTTTTAAATGCCTGATTTCCCACTGCATACCTCTAAGGAAAGCCACCTCCGTATGTTGCCCTTTGCTTCTGGTTTACAGGTTACGGTACACTCCACTGTGTAACACAGGGCACAACAAGGTAATAGACAGAGATTTAAGAGTTGATTAATAAGAGACATTTCTTCACTGAAAGAGTGGTGAGCCTGTGGAATTCATTAACATAGGAAGTAATTGATACCAGAGCATTGAATTTATTCAAGAGGCTGCTGGATATAGCACCCAGCGCAATCCAACCCAGGTCCTGTCCCCCTGACACCAAGGGGCAATTTAACATCAGCTCGCATATCTTTGAACTACGGGAGAAAACCGGAGCGCCGGAGGAAACCCCCGCAGACATGACAAGAATGTGCAAACTCCACACGTAGAGTGACTCAAGCCAGGACTCCAACCCACGTCCCCGGCAGCAGTGCTAACTGATGTACCATTGTGCCATCAATATACAAACACTTCTCCTGCAGCTGAGATTTTCCATATGCCGGCCACATGATGGAGGTGACCGCCATTAGCCAGCAGTGGGATCTTTCAGTTCTGCCAAATACAATGGCGTCTTCCATGGCTCATCGGTTGCACCGCTGGCAACCTGCTGGTTAATGGCAGGCCACCTCCACCGCAGACAATCCCAAGCCCTGAATCTTGAAATTGGAGAGTTAGGTGTTCCTTGCACTGAGGGCAGACCAATTCCACTTCCACATTCAGAATGACAATAAACAAGATGCTACGAATTGAAAAGAAAATTTCAGTCAAACCTGCCAAGCACGTGTGGTGAAATGGAAATAAATTTGGAGAATTTTTTTTATAATCATTCATTCAAGGATGCAGCCATCAACTGGCAGGGCTAACATTAATTGCCTGAGCTTAAGTTGCTACAAGCTATGTGGTGTAGGTAGACTGACAACATTGCTATGTAGGCAATTTTGGGAGTTTGACCTAGCAACAGTGAAAGAAAGAGAACACATTTCCAAGTTAGAATAGTGTTTAACTTGGAGGAAAGTTGCATATGGTGGTGTTTCCAGTTGCATGTTGTCCTGGTTCTTCTACATGGAAAACCCTGTTGGCTTGGAAAGTGGAGAAACAAATAAGTAGAAATTATAAATGAAAGCTTTAATAGAGTCTGTGTGGAGTTTGTGCGTTCTCCCAGTGTCTGCATGGGTTTCCACCGGATGCTCTTTTTTCCTCTCTCACTCCAAAGATATACAATTAGGTCGCGTGATCGTGCTAAATCGTCCCTCAGTGTCAGAGGGATTACCAGGGTAAATATAGCTATAGGGCCTGGGTGGGATTGTCAGTGCAGGCTTTTCCTGCACTGTAGGGATTCTATCAGAGGAAAGAACAAAGAAAAATGTATCTACAACAACTAAGATACACCTGACAGCAGAAGACTATAATGCTTTGGAATCCTACACGCATTTTATTTTACAAAGTTAAATGCAACCAAATAAATGTGGATTCACGTGCATTGGCCATTATGTTGCCAAATTTAAAGCACTGCTTTGACTTACATCTCATCAAGGTCATTCTCCCGAAAAAACCAATAATTTGTTGCTTTCAATCCCAACTCTTCCTTGGAACTATCAAGACCGATAAATATGCTGAATCCTCCCACTCCATGCTGCACCATGTTCAGCTGAGACTGGATCACTGCAAGATCAACAGGAAAATCATTAACTATCATAATCCATTCAGGATTGAAGAAGGGATTTGCATGCTCTTGAACATTAGCATCATAGAATTTCTAGGCTTCTAGAAGCTCAATAATAACATTTCTAGGATTTTCAGACCTCAGATTAATCTTATGCATTCTGGTGACTGGTTGAAGAATCCAATTGGTCACACATTGGCCACAAACTGACATCAACACACCAGTTTCCCATAATATGGTAGATGAGTTTTTAAAATAAATTATTAACGGACATGTTAACAACCCAATTGACCCAGTACATCTTTGCTCCTGACACAATGCAATTGCTATGGGCCAGAAGCAAGAGTGGGGATTTTTTTTAAAAGGTGAAACGGAGAGGCTACATTATTTGTGGGATGTCCTGTGCACATCAGAATCCCTACAGTGCGGAAGAAAACATGAGTAAAGTGTATATGAAACTCTCCCTGAAGTAATGAAGAATGGAAGCTGGTTACCCAGTTGTCACCATGTGGCCTTAGAAGCTTTTCACTATGAAAGAGCATCCCTTCTCCGTAAATGTTCCTTCCTTCCTCTCCATCAATCACTGCATAACCCAAAAGGAAATGGACAAGCAATCTGGGCCATTGTCGGGCCAGCTACAATTTTCCTCCCGTGTTGACAGGGCCCTATTAATCATACTTGTAATAAAATGCCTAAACATTAAAATTAGGGAAGTGTTGCAGAGGCTTCTGGAATGCCTTCCTTTTCTCCTGTGAGACTCCAACAGCATCTTCCATTCTTCCTGCTCTGCCTACAGTCTCTTTGGCCATGTCATCCTGCTGCTGATATTAGGATGCAGCTACAACAATGGTTAGATAACTAATTCAACTAATTTCATTCCCTCAAATTCCAGTTGCTGCCTGTTAAGTGCTGTTTAAGCATTTCAGTTCGGAATTGTATGTTTCTTCCGATAAAAAACTGAATCGGAAACAGGTTTCAAACTGAAAATGGTAAACATAAGTTACCATCAGTATCATTCACTTCAATCAGTTTGCTTTATTCAAAATAAAGATGAATTTTCTACCAAATTGCTTTTCTTTTTACATGTTCCTTCAGCTAGCGAAGATAGCTGGGTTTTGCTGATTGTGTAATCCCATTGATACACAAGGGGGAAAATTTTCCATCCACGGGAATCGAAGCAAGTAATGGGCGGATCATGGAAAGGTCCATTGACCTCAGGTGGAATTTTCCTGTTTCGGGGCAAGTGCAGCTAGAAAAATTGCACCCAAGAAATAGAAACAAGAATCGGTCTCCAGGCGCATCATGGCCTGGTGGGATTTTGAGTTTGCAAATTGGGACAGCTGCTTTCCAAGCATACACAAAGTCCGGCTAGGAGACAACAGGCTGCAAAGCTGACATCAACACATCAGTTTTCCATAATATGATAGGTGAGTTTTAAAATAAGTTATTAATGAGTTTGTTAACAACCCAGTGTATCTTTGCCCTTGACACAATGCAATTGATGTGGGCCAGAAGCAAGTGTGGGGATCTTTTTTACCAGGTGAGGTGAAGGGATGGGAGAGTGGGGTACATTGTTTATGGGGTGCCCTGTGCACATCGGGCCACTGACCTCCCAAAATGATATTCCCTTCTTGTGCCATCCTGTCTAGTCTATAAAGCCCCCCCACCACATTCCCAGGATTTCTAATCACTCTGTGCCCAGGAGTCTGGAATCCATTGTGCTCTTCCTCTTGTGCTTGCACTCCCAGCAGCACCCACTACTGAGTAGGACTACTTGCGGGGAAAGGGTTGTGTGGTGAGTACTGTTAGGAGAGGCTGGGTACTATTGCTACAGGGCAGTCTTTTTAAAGTCAAACTGTCCGTTACCAAACTATCTAATCCTCCCCCATCCACCCATCCCCTGTAAAGCCCAGCTTGATAAATTAGCCCCAGGTGGAGTGGCAGTTTGGCAACTTCACTCCCAAAGGGAAAACTTTACTTCTGTCTTGTATGCTGCTGAATAATCTAGCTGGAAGCACGTAGTAACTAAAATAATTGATGGGTGTACACATTGAGGTAAAGGCTTTCCAATTCGGTCTCTCCCATTATTGAACCTTTATAATGCACTTATTTTGAAACCTAGTCACTTGAATTGCATATTTCAAAAATAAGTACAAGATTAAAATAATCATACAATATTAACAATAACAACAATTTATACTTAAGTAACACCTTTAATGTAACCAAATATTCCAAGGCTCTTCAGAGGAGTTAAAAACAAAATTGAATAGAAGCAATGTGCAGAGGTACAGGGAAATGGCAGAAGACTGGTACCAACCATGACGCTCATTTGGGGAGCACAGACATGATGGGCCAAATGGCCTCCTTCTGCATCAATTCTGTGATTCTGTGAAGTCTGACTCCAAGGCACAAAAGTAGATATTAGATCAGTCAATGAAAAGCTTAGTCTAAGAGACAGATTTTTTAAGGAATGCCTTGAAAGGAGGAAAGCAAAGTAGGGAGGCTAAGTGTAGTGAGGGTATTCTAGAGCTTGGGGTCTAAGTAACTGAAGGCATGACGAATGGTTCAGCATTTAAACTTGGGGATGTACAAGAGGCCAGAATTAGTGGAGTGCAGATATTGCAAAGGGTTGTGTGATTGGAGGAGATTACAGAGATATGGAGGGCAGAGACAATAGAAGGATTTAACATAATGTATGAGAATTTTAAAATCAAGATGTTGCTAACATAGGTCAGCAAGCACAGAGATGATAAGCAAATGGGGCTTACTGTGACAACAGATAGGGCCAAAAATCAAGCAACAAATCAAATTTATCTTCTGATAGCTTACAGTGCGGTGGCACAGTGGTTAGCTTTGCTGTCTCATAGCGCAAGGGACCCGGGTTTCAATTCTAGCCTTGGATGACTGTATAGTGTCTACACTTTCTCTCTGTGTCTGACTGGGTTTTCTCCAGGTGCGCCAGTTTTCTCCCACAACCCAAAGATATGCAGGTTAGGTGGATTGGCTTTGCTAAATTGCCTCTTTAGTATTCAAAGATCGTTGAAATTATAGAAACCCATCAATGCAGAAGGAGGCCATTCAGTCCATCAAATCTGCACAGATCACAATCCCACCAAGGCCCTATCCGTCACCCCACATATTTATATCGTTAATCCCTCTAACCCATGCATCCCGGGACATTAAGAGGCAATTTAGCATGGCCAATCAACCTAACCTGCACATCTTTGGAGTGTGGGATGTGAGGTTACACAATGTATAGGTTAGAGGGACTGGTGAGATAAGTACATGGAGTTATGGGAAAAGGGTGGGATCTTCCGTTGAAGTGTCAGTGCATACTCAATGGGCCGAATGGTCTCCTTCTGCACTGTAGAGATTCTATGGTATGCCAGCTTACTAACTGCACATATATATTCCTCTTTCATTTAAACAGCTAACCCTGATCCATGAATGAAAGCAAAGGGAAAATATGTAACAGATCATACATGTACCGAAAAGGAGAACTTATCACTTAAATAAAGACTCAAACAATCGATTGTGACATAGCCAACCACAAGTTACATACTTTAAACTGTTTAATATGGTGGTGCTCTTTATATTCTGTTGAAATAAAGTTCCAACATTTACACACCTGGTTTACTTTGCAGCGCACAAGGTAACAATTTTTTGTAAGTATTAAATATTCCAGCGTCAGATATCACAACAGGAGCAAAGAGGTTTATTTCTTCCTCACCTTTCTTCACAGTCACACCTAGTGAAGAAGTGGAAAAACCCTAAGTAACAACATTTAAACACACTTTTACCGCCACCCAATGCTTCAATCACGGAAAACGCTCGAATCACGCTTACCACATGCCTGACCATCTTGATTTATTAATACTTGTTGGACAGGCGCCCGCGTAAGAACATCACCACCACTTTTTGTAATAATTGGAATTATGTGAAAGGCGATCTCACTAGCCCCACCCTTTGGGTACCATGCACCCTTCTGGTAGTGCTTGGTAACGAAGGCATGCATCATAAAACTGGCATCTTTAGGCAGGACTCCTGGAGAGAGAAAACAAGACATCAGTACAACTGGGAGATAATCAAGTGACTTATTAAATTCCAATTCTACACAAGATGGCTGTCACTAAACGTACGAACTATTGACTCAATTGCAAATCTATGTATTGCCACAGTTTTAAACCACCTGTTGGGGGCCATGTTCAGCAATTAGCAAAGGGACACTTTTAAACTATAAATGAAATCTGAACATCAATATGACACTAAGCACCGACGAATGAATAAATTCATAAGTCATGTTCAGTTACTAACAGCGAGAGTAGGATGTCAAAAGCGATCCGAGTTACATGAATGCAACTTCCGTAAATCTATCTTAATAAATTAATTATCTAGAGATGTGTCTATGCCAATTCAGTTTTTGGAAACTGAAGCAAGAGGAGGCTATTCAGCCCTTCAAGCTGCTCCATCATTCATTTTGATCATGGCTCTTCATCAAAAATCATTGTCCAGAACTTGCCTTCCCCCAGTTTCCCTTGATCACTTTAGCCCCAAGAGTTGTCTAATTTCTTCTTGAGATCACACAACGTTTTATCACATTAAATCAGAAATTAAACAAAATTTAGTTGCAGTTACAAAGCTAATGACTGAGTCTAACTCAGGTGAACTATAAATTCCAGTGAGTTCAGATTGAGCTTATGCTGCGTATATAGGGAATCAACCAACAGTGAAGCTTGAAGTGGCAGAAAGGAATTAATTTACTATGAAATGATCAAACTAAATTTTGTTGTTAGTCTATTCATAAATACTAAATTTGTGGAAGAGGATTCTAACAGTATGGACAGGATTACGTATTTATATTGTTAACATAGGGGAATAAGAGATAGAAGCAGGCGTAGGCCATTTGGTCCCTTGAGCCTGTTCTGACATCGAGTAAGATTATGACTGATCTCTTACCACACTAAAACTTCCAACACTATCACCACATCCATTAACTATGGACAATTTCTGTCAGGAATCCAAGCAGAGAGCAACAAATCCTGGTTATATGTACATGTTGAGCTGAGAATTAAACTACAAGTAGCTTTGAGATCTGGATTAGTCCAAATTTCTTAAAAGTTTTGCAATTGTAGTCCTTGAGTAACACAGCAGCTAGTCAGGGCCAGATTTTCAACTACTGAGGCAAGTGGGTTGAGTTGGGAGATTTCTAGTCGGGCTGACTGATTGTTGAGGGATTCCTCTGTATGGGTTTCTTCAGTCGACACAAAGACTTCATTTTAAGATATATCTGCCTACGTAACTAACTCTGCTAAGTTTAAAAAATTAACTTGACTACATTTTAAAACTCAGAAGGCATGATGGGTTAGCTGGAAGTTGACTGCATTTTAGAAGGGTGCAATGCAAGCAAAGCAGGATTTTCATCAGCCGGACAAAGTTGTTCATAAACAACATCTGCAAGGCCTGCGTCTTCAAGTTAGAGACAGCGGCTGGAATTTTACTGGCACGCCCACCTGAGGCTCGTAAGATCATGCCCAAGGCAAATGGAGAAATTGGGGTGGACGGGGGGGTAAAAATCAGGGCCAGCATGTGCAAAACCATTTCAATAACAAAGATAAAGAATGACATATATTGTAGTTTCAGATCTGTGTTATGTTTTAGGGTTCTTTTTCGATCAGTAAAGGACAGTCAGAAAAAGCCAGTTTCTAACTCTCTCTCTAGCTTTTTCCTTTCCTTTTCACTTTTCTAATGATTTAACTTCTAGTTCCGTTCAATAAAAGAAACTAATTTAAATGCTGTGCCATTGCCGTCTTCATCTATTCAAAGAAATGAATGGACCCAGCACTCACTCTGGTTTAAAAGGATCCCGTTAGACATGATTTTGTGCTCTAGGGTGTCAAGGACGGGGTGGGGCCAGAGCCTGGAAGCAAATACCTTACAGCCAAGAGGGTGAGTGAAGATGAGGGAACTGGTTAGAAGGTCCTCCTCAGCTCCCTGGCACTTTATTTCTGCTGTTATAGTCATTTATAAACCCTCAAGCCCTCACCCACTTCCCATGGCTAACCGCACCCCTAATGGTATCTTCATGCCAATTTGTTAACTCCACGCAATCCATATGTCCCCTTGTATCCCAATACCACCTCCATGCAAACCCATACCCTCCCACCCAAATCCCATACCCATGTCAACTCCACAACCACACACTCAATAACCACCTGGAGCAGAACTTGGGGGCCATATGAAGATATAAAAAATAAACATCTAATGATGTAACACAGTTCTTATTCATAAATGCTTGACAGGTGAAATAAAATCTCATTCAAGAAGTCTGTTCAAAACTTTTAAAGCCTCTCAAGTAGTTATTCTCTTACAAAAGTAAATTTCTAGTCATTAGTCACATAAAAAGCAGATACTTCAATAACTTATTTAAACTATCAATGAAACTGTTAGTTCAGAAGCCCGATTAAATAATTATAGCTTCTGAAACACAGCCAAGTAATCATAACCACACAATAATACTCCTTGCCTCTATCAAAAGTGCACAATCAGATAGGACTTTTTTAAACTAACTCCAGACCAAAGCCATCCAGCAGAAAGATTTTTTAAACTCCCACTGATAGCTTAAGCCTATTTGTTTTATGTTTAAAGAGTAGGGAATTTAAAAACTTCAGCTTGTGACATTTAAATCAACTTTTCTGCCCTTCAGAAGTATTTACGTCTATTTCATTAACTTGTGACTCCACACTCAGGCTTGAGGCCATTGCTGCAATCAAAATGGGTCTGTTTGAACTCAGCACTGAGTTCCAATGGCTCAGCTGAGTTTGGCTTCTCCACTCTGTGAATCTCGTCCTGCCGGCTATCCCCTTTGGCAAGAACTGGATTTGTTGCAAATGGGGTGGGACATCTGCATCAAACTCCTGGTGTGTCATTTTTGAAGGTCTGTAGATCTTTCCCAATCTCGTGAAAATCCAGGCCTAAATGTCAGTTTCCCATGGATATGTCAAGGGAAGCCTACTGTTAGAAAATACTTATTTCGTGGCAGCCCTCTCCTTGTTTTAAGAGAAGCCTTTGTTTTTGCCCCAACTTTCGCTGGGTTTCCAATGGCCAGTTCTTCAGAAGAAGCTAGTCTATTTATCCGCTAAATCCACTAATACTGTCAACTTTGTTTTTTTTTCCATAAACGGTAAACTTTCAAAAGTGGCCAGCAGCCCTTTTGTAAGTGCTGGAGCCAGCCTTATACTCCTCTCCCACCATGGTCCCAGCACTAAGAACACTGCATCATCACACAAGGTGAGCACAGGTTCATTCAATGTATTAAGAGCAATGATATCAGCGATGGGGGAATTAGAGATGCAGCATCGCCACATAGCCCTGAGTAAAGGTATACGTGTTGCATAGATGTCACGCAGATGAAGCACAGAGGCAGAGATATGATGCAGCAAGGACATGGAAGCTTTGGAAGGAGTGCAAAGAAGATGTTCCCTGGTCTTGAGGGCGTTGGCTATGAGGACAGGTTGAATAATCTAGCATTGTTTTCACTGGAAAGAGGGAAACCTGATAAAGATCTCCAAAATTATGAGGGTTACTGGATAGTCAGAGGCTTTTACCCAGGGTGGAAATGTCAATTATAAGCGAGCACAGGTTCAAGTTGAGACGGAGGAAATTGAAGGGAGATGTGCGGGGGAGATTTTTCACACAGAGAGTGGTGGGTTCTTGGAAACATGCTGCCAGAGGAGATGGTGGAAGCAGGCACATTAGCAACATTTAAGAAGCATCTGGATGGGTACACGAATATGGAGAGAATAGAAGGAACAGGGCAAGTAAAAACAGAAGGATTTTTTTTAAAGTTTAGTTAGGGCATTATGATTGGCATGGGCTTGGAGGCCTGAAGGGTCTGTTCCTGTGCTCTATATTTCTTTGTTCGGTAATCAGAAACTAAGATGCAGGCAAATCCAGATAATGGTGCATCAGGCCCAAGTCATAAGATACATGACCAAGACATCATCAGAAAAGGACTCATTAACCAAATTTCTGATTCAAATGATGTCCAGTCCAATTTTTAAACCTTGTGCACTGCAAATGAAAGGAATCAATGGGAACATTTTCAAAATAAACTATATGTGCAATTAATAGCCAAACAACATTAAATTTAAGGAAATAAATTGCACAGCAGCAGTTGTACTTGATTTATTCCCATCCCACCTCTGACACATTCCAATCCAAGGTGAATGCAGTGTCTGAGTCACAAACTACGTTTACACAATGAACAATAATTTATTGGAATTTTAATGAGCTCCGAGCACTCGTAAGGCACAGATAACCAAAGGGAAGAAGCTCTGCTTGTCGAAGATAAACTTCAACTCCCAAAAGAAAGACATTATTGAAAGTTGGCAATCCAATTGATTTCTCATTTGTTTGTTCATCAGGTACAGCAAGGTGATGACGCACAGTGTGAAAAAGCATCTTCAGGAGAAGATGAAGGGATAACCCATTTATCTCAGAGATACAGAAATCAACCCATTAAGCAACACTTCACAGTGAGGTGAAAAGATTTCTTTATGGTTAAGCAGCCCAGAATGGAAATCAAAACTTAGCAACTGAATTAACTATACTCCCATCAGTTACTTACACAGAACACCTTGCTGCCATTATGTAACTGGGTGTTGATCTTTGATGATGAATTTCTTGATTATCTGCTGATAAATTGTCCATTAGTATCAGGAGGGTTAGCAATAAATATATGGGTTTACAGGGATAGGGTCCGGGAGGGATTGTTGTCGGTGCAGTCTCGATGGGCCAAATGGCCTCCTGCTGATCCGTAGGGATTCAATGATTCTATGACATCGTTCAGGTTGAAACTGAGCATTAAATGTTTGCTTTTCCTATTGGATGCAGCTTTTTTAAAAAAACAACAGGATGTTTACAGCTGCACCACAGAAAGCATTCTTTCTGGTTGTATCGCAGCTCGGTATGGCTCCTGCTGTGACCAAATCTGCAAGAAACTACAACGGGTTGTGAATGTAGCCCAGTCCATCATGTAAACCGGCCTCCTATCCACAGACTCCATCTACATTTCCAGCTGCTTCAGGAAAGCCAGCATAATCAAGGACCCTGCACACGCCAGACATTCCCTCTTCCACCTTTTTCCATCAGAAAAAAAATACAGAAGCCTGAGGTCATATACTGACTGACTCAAGAACAACTTCTTCCCTGCTGCTATCAGACTTTTGAATGGACCTACCTTGCGATAAACTGAACTCTCTCTCTATACCCTAGCTATGCCTGTAACACTACATTCTACACCCTCTCCTTTCCTTCTCTCCTATGTACTCTATGAATGGTATGCTGTCTGTACATTGTGCAGGAAACAATACTTTTCACTGTATCAAAATACATGTGACAATAATAAATCAAAATCAAATCAAATAAAATCAACTCATTGCATCAACCTAAATCAGTCACAGAACACAGAAGAAGGCCATTCAGCCCATCACCTTCTGTGATGATCCTCTGAAATTGCTACATTAGAGCCATTACTTGGCTTTTTCTCCATGGCCCTGCATATTTTCCCTTTTTAAACCAAATCCAATTCCCTATTGAAATATGCTTCCACCGCCCTTTCACGCACAAAAGTCTAGCAGAAATTTCCACATCTCCTGAAAGAGAAATCTCAGCCACCTGTCCAATTCATGGTAATGGAAAATGTTTGCTTTCCAATGTGCTTTTTGCAATTATCTTTGAAAAGAAATCACTTGGTAATGCCAGCAAAATTCCAAGGAAAATTCAGGAAGTGAACAGAGTTCCTAATAGAGATGTAATTTAAATTTAGAAATACTGCAATATAAATATTCTAAATGTGATGGCACAGTGGGTTAGCACTGCTGCCTCACAGCGCCAGAGACCCGGGTTCAATTCCTGCTTTAGGTCATTGTCTATGTGGAGTCTGCACATTCTCCCTGTATCTGCGTGGGTTTCCTCCAAGTGCTCTGGTTTCCTTCCATAGTCCAAAAGATGTGCTGGTTAGATGCATTGGCCGTGCTAAATTCTCCCTCACTGTACCTGAACATGCACCAGAGTGTGGTAACTAGGAGATTTTCACAGTGACTTCATTGCAGTGTTAATGTAGGCCTACTTGTGACATTAATAAATAAATTAAACTTAATAGCCCTGATTTTACTGGCATGTCCGACTCAAAATCGGGGAGGGTGAGGCTCGCAGAACGGCATACTCCGTTGTCCATGGACACGATCTTACAAGCCTTGGAATGACTTGCCGAAAAAATTACAGCCAATGTGTGCAAAATACTCAACCCACCTATCCCTAGCTTTAGCAAGGAGCTCAACACAAAGCTAACAGTGATTCTATTTCAGCAGCTAATGTGTTTAAATTCTTGTGAAAGCATAATGCTGAAATTGTTAGTTAGTGCTATGTTTTACCAAGTATTCCACAAATTGCTGTAACTGTGATTATCAAAATCAAACCCACCAAGAAGTGCAAGCTGAAGTTAAATTTGCCACTTACTCCATTAGTGAGGAGCATTGTACACTGATATAACGGAAAGCACATTACCGTAATCCCCACAGAGGTAACACATGATGGCTCGAAGGTCTTTATTATTTGTCAGCTTGTTAACCACATCTGAAAGTGGGGTAGTTGCCTCTTTGAAGACTGAGGAGATCCAGTGGATGATTCCTGTCTTTATGAGGAATCTGGCCAGTGGAAGAGGGATCATTTTCATAATTACTAACAACTGCGCTCTTTTGGTGACCGTCTAGAGAAAAACAGACAATATGCATCAAGAAGTGAAGAAAGAAATAACGTCTTTGAATGCATTCATGCCTTTCAGTTCCCATCAGTCAGAATTCCGTGCATGAATCCCTCTCATCCAGCTGTAGCCTGATTATCGGCTTAGTAAGCTCTCCTTCAGGCAGTGTTAGAGATAGTGACCATGCTAACGTCCTCTGCCTGTGTAATGAAAAAGAGAGGAAGCCCATAATTACTCCCTTCTGCTCTCAGACCTTGTTATCATTTATTGTGGATTCCAGGAGGTGTCCTCTGTAAAACAACTATTTTCCATTTTAATGATACTGGGTGTCGCTGGTTTGCCAGCATTTATTGCCCATCCCTAGTTACCTAAAAGCACCTGAGAGTCAACCACATTGCTGTGGGTCTAGAATCACATGTCGGCCAGACCAGGTAAAAATGGATAGGTTTCCTTCCCTAAAGAACGTTATTGAACCAGGTGGGTTTTTCCAACAATTGTCAAAGATTTCATGGTCAGTAGATTCTTAATTCCAGATTTTTCTTTTAATTGAATTCAAATTCCACCATCTGCCATGGCAGGATTCCAATCAGGGTCCCCAGAACATTAGCTGAATCTCTGGATTAATAGTATAGTGATAATACCATGAGTCCATTAACAAAATTTCATTCATGCATAGAATATTGACTGATGGAGTTGGGAGACAAGAATGCATTCAAAGACTTTCGAAAGGAAAGGAAGGTTAGAGATGTGAATACTTAGATGTCAATTGTTTTTAAAAGGGAGGGCTGAAGTCAATACCAACTTGAGCATTTTGAATGAGTGTGCGATACCTACCCAAAGAAAAGGACCCGTTAACTAAGAAAAACATCAAACATATTGGAAACAATCAAATGAACCCCAGCAAAAACAATTGTTCAAGTCCAAGAAACCTGCTAACTGCATTCTTGAACAAATCAAAGAGACTGTGGATGTTGTTGAATTGCGGGGCTTTGTAACTCCCTTGGAACAATTCAAACATTCTGACAGATACTAACAACAGATATCAAGTTAGGATGGACTAAGACTTTTGATAGCAGATTTTAATCCTCAATGTAATGTAGCAGAATTGAAGATGGTAATACAGCGTTAAACAAAACTTGTTGATCTAAACAAAACAGAAATTATGTTTTACTTTTCTACCACAGGCTAAAATGAATGCACCATTTCTGAAGATGATACAATTAAAATAACAACTATTTCAATCTTCACACCTAACTGAGGTGGACCTATTAATGCTCACTGAGCTGGAGTGATGAATATCATTGAGAACACAGAGCTACACTTTGACAAACGCACTGGAGCTACAAGAACACTATTTTGAGGAGCAGCACAGCTGTTAGCATAGCTGCTTCACAGCAGTGACCTGGGTTCGATTCCCGGTTTGGGTCACAGTCTGTATGGAGTTTGCACATTCTCATGTCTTAGTGGGTTTGCTCCGGTTTCACAATCTGAAAGATGTGCTAATTAGGTACACTGACCTGAACAGGCATTGGAGTGTGGCAACTAGGAGAATTTCATAGTAACTTCATTGCAGTGTTAATGTAAAGCTTATCTGTGACTAATTAATGAACTTTAATTTTCACATAGACTGGCAGACTAATGGTAGCAATGCAGTGAGTGGTTAGGAATTGGAACGCACCCAACTTACATATCTTTGGACATGAAGGGGCAATTTAGCATGGCCAAGCCAATTAACCCGCACATCTTTGGACTGTGGGAGGAAATCATAGTACCAGACACGAGGAGAAGGTGCAAACTCCATACACAGGCAGTGATCCAAGGCCAGAATCAAAGCCGGGTTCCTAGCCCTGTGAGGCAACAATGCTAACCACTGCCCATGGGGTTAGATGTGCATGTTGTTGAATGTGGCAGAGCAGGGTGAGAAAGTAGCTAAAAAGGATGTGGGATCTAAACTTCATCAATAAATAGATACATTCAGAGCAACAGGTAATCATGAAGGCTAATGTAATGGTTATTTCAAGGGATTTGGAGTGTAAAAGTAGGGAAATCTTGCTGCAACTGTACAAGAGACTGGTGAGACCACATCTGGAATACTGTGAACAATTAAGGAAAGATATTTCATTGGAGGCAGTTCAGAAAAGGTTCACTAAGATGATCCCCTGTATGAAGAGATTATCTTATGAGGGAAGGATAAACAAGTTGGGATTCTACTCAGTGGAATTTAGAACCATAAATGATGATCTCATTGAAACATAGAGGATTCTTAAGAGGCTTGACAGGGTAAATACTCAGAGGATGTTTCCCCTCATGGAAATCTAGGGCCAGAGACCACAGTCTCAATAAAGAAGTGTCAATTTAAGATCGAGATGAACAGAGATTTCTTCTCTCAGAGTGTTGAAAGACTTTGGAACTCCCTGTCACTCAGAGCTGTGGGGAAGGAGGCCTTGTGTATATTTAAGGCTGATATAGATACATTTTTGATCAGAAAAGGAATCAATAGTTATGGGCAAAGGGCAAGAAAGTGGATATGAAGAATGTTGGATCAGTCGTGATCCTACTGAATGGTGGAGCAGGCTTGAGGGGCCGAACGGCCTACTCCTGTTCCTACTTCTTACTGTCTTAAAAGCAAGGAACGTGCGATGAAATAAGAACAGAAAACAATTCAATATTTCAGGTAGCATCTGTGGAGAGAAACAGAATTAGCATTTAAGGTCAATGACCATTTATTGAAGCTATGATTTAGTCTTTATTAAACACTGGTTTGGCCTCAACCCAGCAAATTGTGTCACTTTTCAGGCACTAAACTTTAAGAAGGACGTGAAGGCATTTGTGATGGTGCAGTAAAGATTTACATAAATGGTTCCAGGGGTGAAAGGATGAGATAACATGGGTAGATTGAAAAAGAAAGCTAGTGTTTATCTCCTCACAGAGAGAAACTATTCCCATTGGCAAAAAGATTGAGAACCAAAGGATACAGATTTAAAGCGAATGGCAAAATAACAGAAGGTAACACAAGATAAAACTTTTACTTTTACACAGTGTAGGGTTCAGATCAGGAATGCACTACTTGAAATGGTGGTGAGGGCAGACTAAATATTAATGCTTTCAAAAGCAAATTTATTAAATACCTAAGAAGGAAAAAGGTATTGCAGTGCTGGAAACTGCCAGGCAGTGGAACTAGCTAAATTACTGTTATAGAAGGTCACAGTGGACATGATAGACCAAAATGCATCCCTCTGTGATCATCTTATGATTCTACAATTCTAAATACTTTACACGTTTTTCAAAACTCACCTTTGCAAGCTCCAGAAACTTATCAATTGCTTCACTTTCCTCTGGGAACTGCTTCTTCAAATAAGCTCGATAATTTTGCTTCCCACCACAGAGTTGATATGTACGCCGGGTCTGATGGTCTCCCAGGATTACATTGTCAAAAACATCATCCATTTTTGTCCATTCCAGTTGGCCATCTGTAATCTGGTCCACCAATATCCGCAGAAAAGATTGTTCATGGAGCTCCCCGATGTAATGAATTCCTGAAATAGTGCGCAGTGGATACTTTAAGTGGTAAGTTCTCTAAAGAAAGAGAGTGATATTTGTGATCACATATAAAGATTCAAAAGCACACAATTGATTCATATATGCTTTTGCTTTCACAGCCAAGAGTTTGTTAACAGTGGGTTTGAGTTTAAGAACTGTGGGGTAATGCTATAATTATACAAGATCCTGGTGAGACTACATTTGGAATATTGTGTGCAGTTCTGGTCACCTCATTACAAGAAGATTGTGGAAGCATTGGAGGGAGTGCAGAGGAGATTTACTAGAATGCTGCTTGGTTTGGAGGGTAGGTCTTATGAGGAAAGGTTGAGGGAGTTGGAGCTTTTCTCTTTACAGCGGAGGAGGATGAGAGGTGACTTAATAGAGGTTTATAAGATGATGAGGGAGATAGACAGAAGGGACGTGCAGAGACCATTTCCTCGGGTGAATGTAGCTGTTACTAAGGGATATAATTATAAGGTTCATGGCGGGAGATATAGGAGGGATGTCCGAGGTAGATTCTTCACTCAGAGAGTGGTTGGGGTGTGGAATGCACTGCCTGCTGTGATAGTGGAATCAGACACTTTAGGAACTTTCAAGCAGTTTTTGGATAGGCACTGGAGCACACCAGAATCATAGGGAGTCGAATAGCTTGATCTTGGGTTTGAACATAGCTCGGCACAACATCGAGGGCCAAAGGGCCTGTACTATGCTTTATTGTTCTATGATCTAAGAGTGCAGGCAGCTCAGTTGTCAAGATATCTGTGTTCAACTAATTCTGAGATGTTGAGCATCCCCGATGTTAATCATTCTACCACTGGCAGTCAAACTTTTAGCTGCCTGGGTGCTAAGCTCTGGAATTCCCCTATAAAAGCCCTCTTTGAAGACACTGCTGATAGACTTCCTTGTTGACCAAACTGTCAGTTACCTACCCTATAACATCATGTGCCTTTGTGTCAAACTTTATCCGATAATGCTCTAATGAAATACTTTGAGGTGTTCAATTACATTAAAGGTGCTATGTAAACACAAGTTGTTGTTGCCAATCTTTTCAAGAGGTGTTCTGCAATTGGAAACTGATAAATGTGTGAGACCATTCCTGTGAAACTCCTCCAATTAACTTTATACACCAGCATGGCCAAATTTAGCATGGCCAATGCATCTAATCAGCATGTCTTTCAGATTGTGGTAGGAAACCCACGCAGACAGTCACTCATGGCCGGAAATGAACTCTGGGTCCCTGACACAGTAAAGCAGCAGTGTTAACCACTGTGTCACCCAATTTCCTTTAAGGCGATTCTTAAAACAAGCTTTGGGTCATCTGAAAACATAATGCCTTACATGGTTTAGTGTCATACTTTGTTTTATACTGCCTTGGTGAAGATCCTGAGATATTTCATTATGTTAAAGGCACTTTATAAATATAAGTTGTTTTTGCTAATTATCAGACCAGCATGCCCCTCTCAAACACTACAAAAATCGGGTCACTCACATTTGGTAGATATCACTGTAGATAATTGACTGCCATGTTTTGGCGTCTTAGTAATGGCTGATCTTCAAAGTAACTCATTGCTGCTTCTCTTTCCACATCTAGTGAAGCAGAAGGCACATATTCATTCTCATAGTGAAGCTTTTCCTGTCACCAGTGACTTATAACTTGAGAGATGCTATTCTGCATCAAACTCACCCGCTCTTACTGCCTGTAATCGGTATGTTGGAAGCATTTTGCACTCTGATACGAACCCTTTGGCCCATTAGGAACATACTGTTCTTAACCATCGTGTCCTGGGATGGGGCTCAAACCCGGAGCTTTTAGATCAAGTTCCCAAATGCTTCTGCTGGCAGCAAAGACAGAGAATTTGGCGCTCAGTCAAATTTCCATTCACTGCAGCAGGACTGGAGAATCCCAGCTGCAGGCAAAACCAGTGAAGCCAGAGGAAAGGAAACTACGCACTGTGCCACAAGACCTCCTAAAATAATTTATTGGTTGTAATCTATTTTGAGACTATTTGAAAATATCATAGGATTCTCTTTCAACTCTTTCCTTTACAATCAGGATTTAATCAGAAAACTAATTGACTTTCATGTTCCCCACAAAGGCAGCAAGAACAGAAAAGCATGATAACACAGAAATTAGCACTGCTGCCTCACGGCGCTAGGAACTGGGGTTCGACTCTCAGCTTGGGTCACTGTCTGTGTGGAGTTTGCACATTCTCCCCATATCTGCGTGGATTTCCTCCGGGTGCACTAGTTTCCTCACACACTCCAAAAATGTGTGGGTTAGGTGGACTGGCCATGCTAAATTGCCCCTTGGGGTCAGGGAGACCAGCTAGGAGAAATATACGGGGTTATGCAAACAGGGCCTGCTTGGGATAATGGTCACTGCATGCTTGATGGACCGAATGGCCTCCTTCTGCACTGTACAATTCTAATGATACTCTAGAACTGCTCCTATTGTTATTGGTTGAAGAATGTCCACGGCAGAGAAACACAGAATGAAAGAGAAAAGTACTAAATATATCTCACAAAACAAGCATACTGATTTCGTTACAACAAATTTCAACCCCAGGTTCTCTTACCAACATCAAATTCAAAACCATTTTTAATATATGTGTGGCAACATCCTCCAGCCTGGTTGTGCTGTTCCAGCACCAGAACGCGTTTACCGGCTTTTGCCAGCACTGCTGCTGCCGACAGCCCTCCAATTCCACTGCCAATCACAACGGCATCCAGGTTATCTGGCACCTTACTTGTGGTAAAACCTGAAAAATTATCACAAAGACTCATTAAAATCAACAAAAACCACAAAGAAAAGGGTTAGGAGTCTCAGGGTTAGGAGTCTCACATAAACAAATATCCACAGGTCAACACTAAGGCAGAGTCCGAGTAAAATTTTGAGCAGATACAACATCTGGGGGAGCCAATAGCCCAGTGGTGTAATTGCCAGGCTATTAATGCAGAAACTAAGTAAATGTTCTAGGAACCTGGGTTCCCACCGCGGCAGATGATGGAATTTAAATTCAATAAAAAAAATTTGGAATTAAAAATTTACTGAAGATTTTGAAACTATTATTGGAAGAACCCATCTGGGGGTCACTAATGTTTTTTAGGAAAAGAAATCTGCTATCGTTACCTGATCTGGCCCACATGTGACTCCAAAGCCACAGCAATGCGGTTGACTCTCAACTGCCTTCCTAGAGACAATAAATGCGGACCATCCAGTGACACCCATGTGCCACAAATGAATAAAAATGCTAATTTTCCAAAACGTATTTGCTGGATAAAGATGTCTGGGTTAGATTGATTGACCATGCTAAATTGGCCCGTGTGTCAGGAAAATTAGCAGGGTAAATGTGTGGGGTTACGGGGATAGGGCATGCTGGGATTGTGGTCGGTGTAGATTCAATGAGCTGAATGGCCTCCCTCTATACTGTAGATATCTATGATTCCATGGACACAGTGTGAGGTGGAAGATCCTTTGTAGAGGCTGCAGACCAGCACAGAGAAAAGAGAGAAGTATGGATTTCATGCCTCTATGCTCTCCTCTCCCTCATAACAATAAAAATATGTATACATCTCTTGAATTTAGCTGGCTTACACTTGGGAAGCAAAATAAACGTTGTACCCACACAATCACTTCTTGGTGCAAAAGGGAGGGGGGATCTTATCTATTTGAGAATAAGCAACTAATATCCTGTAGGAAAATAAATCTGCTGTCCTCACCTGGTCTGGCCAACATGTAGTAATGCAGTTGGCTCTTAAATTGCCTCTCAAAATAGTCTCGTAAGCTACACTATTCAATGGCATTTAAGGATGGGCAATAAATGCTGGCTGAGCTAGCAACACCATATCCCATAAATGAATAAAAAGACCTTTGTAATGGTGTTTTATAATCTGAAATTTCTGCTGTGCAAAGTACAAGATCGTTAGACACAGGAGCAAAAGCAGACCATTCGCCCCATCGATTGATCTGACATGATAATCTTCAACTCCACTTTCCTGCCTTATCCCCATAACCCTTAATTTTTTTTTACAGATTAAAAGTTTATTGTTGAATATGCCTCTACAACTCTCTGCTGCAAAGAATTCCACAGACTCATAACCCGCTTGAGTTGATTCGCAGCACCAGACAAAGGGACCGGAATTCTCCCACCTTGCCCAGGGCTAGGATTCTCCAGTCCCGCTGCGGTGAATGGAGATTCGGCTAAGCCCCAAATTCTCCATTCTCACTGGCAGTGGGGCGTGAATGGCTGGAGAATTACAGCCTCAGTAGACACCTGGCAAAGCTGAACCACAGATTTTTAAAAAAGTAACATAGACACTATGAAGTTCCCAGATTTGGAAGGGGGGCAGAAGGAGATTACTTTTACTAGCTACCTGCCAGTAATTAATGATATGGCTTGATGTAAACCTTAAATTATATGTCTCTCCACATCTCAATAAGCACTTAAACTCGGAAGTTCAGGATTGTGAACGTTAAATGCACAACTAGTGCTGCAGGAATATGGAACTTGAAACTTTTTTTTCTATGTGACACCTTTACGGAGAACTCTCTTCCTTGCTTCTTGGTCGGTCACCAGAGGTTCCGGCGGTCTCCTGCTGTCCCCGGCGAACGGGTTTGGACTGGGGGCTGAGTGGCGGAAGATCCGACGGTAAAGCCCCACTAAAAAATACAAACTCAGCAGCAACCCCGCGTACAACCACATCTTCTCCCCGCGTTTGGCTGCTCTCACTGGAGGCTAAAGTCTACTTCCTTATCCAATTAAAGGAATTCCAGTCAATTAAAGGGGAAGTAAAAAAAAGGAATAAATTGCAACGAAAAAACTAAACATGATGTTTTTTTCAAAAAAATATGTCAAACACTTGTCCACCCATACTGCATAGCACAGCTTTGCACTTGACACGATTTGGCAGAAGAATGTTTAGTGTTGGGCTGTGTCTGACTGTAATTTAGAGTCATGTGCTACACTAAGTTTTTTTTTGCACTGGGATTTGGGATCTAGCAGAGTAAGAAGTCTCACAACACTAGGTTAAAGTCCAACAAGTTTACTTGGTAGCACAAGCCACAAGCTTTTAGAACACTGCTCCTTCTCCCGCACCCACTCACCTGATGAAGAAGCAGCTCTCAAAAACTTGTGGCTTGTGTTACCAAATAAACCTGTTGGACTTTAACTTAGTGTTATAAGACTTTACCCCAGATCGAGCACTGCCCCTTCATCAGGGAGCAGGAGAAGGGGCAGCGCTCTGAAAGCTTGTAGCTTGTGCTATCAATAAATCTGTTGACCTTTAACCCAGTATTGTATGATTTACTGTGCTTACCCCAGTCCAATGCCGGCGTGTCCACATCACTTGCAATCTAAGCAGAGAATTGTTCATGCATTAACTGAATTGTATTTGTGGTAAAATTTGGGTTTTATTGGTCAGACTGTGGGAGATGTAGAATCCATAGGTGGTGGAGGAAAAAATTACCTTCATTCAGTCCACGGGTGGGATTTTATGGCCACACTCACCCTGAAACTGGAAAATCCCACCCAAGATCAATGGGTCTTTTCATGATCCGCTCCTCACCCTCTATGATTCCCGTGACAGGGAGATGGGAAAATTTGTCTCGACATGTACAAAACCAAGACAGTGGCACAGTGGATAGCACTGCTGCCTCACTGTGGTAGGGACCCAGGTTCAATCCCAGCCTTGGGTCACTGCCTGTGTGGAGTTTGCACATTCTCCCTGTGTCTGCATAGGTTTCCTCCAGGTGCTCTGGTTTCCTCCCACAGTCTGAAAGATGTGCTGGTTAGGTGCGTTGACCCAAACAGGTACCAGAATGTGGTAACTAGGGGAATTTCACATTACTTCATTGCAGTGTTAATGTAAGCCTTACTTACGACTAATAAATAAAGTTTAAGTAAAATAACAGCAATTTGCATTTGTATCTTTTTATTCATGGGACATGGGCATCAGTGAGTAGCCAACATTTATTGCCCATATCTAATTGTCCGAGGGTAGTTGAGAGTCAACCACATTGCTGTGGCTCTAGAGTGACATGCATACAGACCAGGTAAGGATGGCAGATTTCCTTTTGTAAAGGACATTAGTGAATCAGATGGATTTTTCCAACAATCAACAACGGCTTCATGGTTATCAGTAAATTCTTAATCATATAGCACTACGACGTAATGACATGTCCCTCGCCCTTTCATAGGAGTATTATAAAGTAATATTTGATCAGGAGCCATATAAGACATTAGGACATATACCAAAAGCTTGATCAAGTGGAATGCACAGTGGCACAGAGGTTGGCCTACTGCCTCACAGCACCAGGGATCAGGGTTCGAATCCAGCCTTGGATAATTGTGTGGAATTTGCATGTTTCACCTGTGTCTGTGTGGTTTTCTCCAGTGCTCTGGTTTCCTCCCACAGTACAAAGATGTGCGGTTGGGAGGATTGGCCATGTTAGATTGCCCCTAGGTGACCCAAGATGTGTAGGTTATTGGATTAGCAAGATAAATGAGTAAAGTTACAAGGATAGGGCAGGTGATGGGTCAGGATGGGATGCTCTATCAGAGATTTAGTGCAGACTTGATGGTCCAAATGGTCTCTTTCTGCACTGAATAGATTCTATGATTAAAAGGTAGGTTTTAAGGTGCGTTTTAAAAGAGGAATGTGAGGTGAAAATGCTGGAGCCTTTATGCAGATTTAATAAGTGGAGTCATTGGATAACTGATCGAGTGGCACTTTTTATAGAGGGCCTGTGCAAAGAACCTAACCAATCAGACTGAAGGATCCTTACTGACAAACAAACAGCAAATTTAAAAAAATCTAAATTTAATTTAAATCATTGTACAAGAAATGAAAAGGAACATAGGATTAAGAGGATGCATAAATAGGAAGAAAATTCAATTTTCATTTTTTAAATCTTCATCTGTCACAGTTTACCCTCTGATTTCAGTTTCTTTGCCATTTGGCCATTCACACATTTTATTCTCTCTATGGACTGTCATTAGCAGCCTTTTCCCGATTTCTGTGGCTATGACTCATCTTTCATTCCCTCGCCCTGCAGTATAAATATCTCCCACTTTCTATGCCTTTTAGCCTTGACAAAGAATCATCTGGACTCGAAACGTCAGCACTTTTCTCTCTTTACAGATGCTGCCAGACCTGCTGAGATTTTCCAGCATTTTCTCTTTTGGTTTCAGATTCCAGTATCCGCAGTAATTTGCTTTTATTAAATAAATGGTTTGATTTTGTGCTGTAGAATTCAATATGTTTATTCTATACTCGCAACCATTTCTCGCAGTTGAAACCGGATAGAAACATTTTAGTGCAGATGGGAAATTGGCCCATTCAGGTGGGGCATTCCATTGCCTTCAAATTTAATTTTCTTTTTTCCTTTTGCTACTTTATTTCAACATAAACCACTGCCATTATAATTCAAATTGAAAAGCTTTCATTAAAATACATGAGCTCTACACATTACCTTAATTCAGGTTTATAATATTATTCGCTAATTAATTCACAGGAAGCCATTTGGTGTGTAATATTGGAAACCACTTGCTCTTTCAAGTATTTAAAGGACTAATGAAGCATTGTTACAGCAGTATACTGAGTATACTGGTAAGAATTACACTCAAGTTAGCCAGTGAGATAGAAGTTTAAAGCCGGAATTCTTTTGCTGTTCAAGCCCCACCGCTGCTGCAGCAAGTAAGAAAGGAGAATTTGGCACTCAGCCAAATCTCTGTTTGCTGCAGCAGGACTGGAGAATCTCATTGGCATGAATCCCACCTTGAGGCCAGAATTTTATCCACCTCGATTCCAGGGGGCAGGCAAGACTTGGAGAACAGAATTCTTCGTTGGTCTCAGACCAACAAACCTCGGGCGGACGAGCCAGTAAAAGTCCCTCCTAAGTCTCACAAAGTCACTTCATGAAATACAAATTATCTGCAGGGTTTTAGCGGGGTTGACCCCGCTGCCATTTATTGACAGCATCCAATTCCCTCTAACTGCTTTCGTCCATCACTAACTCTATCATGTTGGTAACTACTCATGACGCTTTGCCATGTAGTAGCGGAAGAATGTTTGTACGAACAACAGATCTACACTCTCAAGTTAGATAATGGGATGATCATATTCATCAGAAAAATAATACCCAACCTCAATTTCTTCTGAAATTGTGCAGTATTAGTTGGCAGTTACTTTGCAATACGTTCTGTATTTTTGTTGAATACTCATTCAACTGCAACATTGATGTAATAATATTTTGGCAGTTGGCTAACTAATTAATTAGTTAACCACTATTTGCTAATATTTAATTACCACTGACAGGAAACAACTTTAATGAGAAGTAATAATGATTGAATCATACAGAGCAGGAAAGGCCCTTCAGCTCATTGACACATGAGAAACACCTGACCTACCACTTAATCCTATTTATCAGCACTTGACGCATAGCTTTGAATATTGTTGTGCCAAGTGCTCATCCAGGTACTTTTTAAAGGATGTTCATGGAATCAAAGAAACCTACAGTGCAGAAAGAGGCCATTTGGCCCATTAAGTCTGCACTGACAACAATCCTAAACAGGCCCTGTCCCCACAATTCCCTACATTTACCCCACTGATCCCTCTAACGTACACAATCCAGGATACTAAGGGGCAATTTAGCATGGCCAATGCATCTAACCCACATATCTTTGGATTGTGGGAAGAAATTGGAGAACCTAGAGGAAACCTCTGCAGATATGGGGAGAATGTACAAGCTCCAGACAGACAGTGATCGAAGCAGGGAATTGAACCCAGGTCCCTAGAGCTATGAGGTAGCAATACTGATCACTGTGTCACCATGTAGCCTATGCACTGTGAGGCAACTCGCCTCTACCACCTTCCCAGGCAGCGCATTCCAAATCGTTGCCACCTTCTGGGTAAAAAGATGGTCACATCCTCCCAAATGTCCTGTCCTTACCTTAAACCTTGTCCTCTGGTAACAGACCTTTCAACTAAGGAGATTAGTTGCTCCTTATCCAGTCTGTCCATGCCCCTCATAATCCTATACACCTCAGTCAGCCTTCATTCTTCTCTGCCGCAATGAAAACAACCCAAACCTATCCAATCTCTCGTCCTCTGTTATCCTCCAGTCCAGAACTCTCCACTCACCTGACAAAGGGGCAAACCCAGAAAGCTTGTGGGATTTCTATCAAATAAACTGGTTGGACTCTAACCTGATGCTGTGAGAATTCTTACTGTGTTTACTCCAGTCCAACACTGGCATCTCCACATCATCCTCTGGTAACATTCATAGATTGGCAGCCAAATAGTTAAAAGAGTAAATTTCTGGCCTGGCATTTTATCAAGCCATGTTGATCAGGACAGTTGCAAGTTTTGGATCTTGTCTATGCTGATCTCAGGTGTTGCACATGTGTTAATGGTTTTGGATTAGGAAAGAGTTCCACAAAAAATGAATCGTTATCCCAAGGCTACTGTTAGAAAACAAAGGTTGATAAAGATGAAGAGAGGGTCAGGCTCTGCTGATGCTTCCAATGGCAAGAGAATACATGAGAAAGGACTATATGGACAAGGTTACCACATAGCTTTGTAAAATTCTGCCAGAAAACATAAAGGCCGGAATTCTCCAGCCTTTCACGACAGCGAAATTCTCTGGTTCTGTTGGCAGTGCACTCACTTCCACAGGCTTCCAGCCAGCATGAGGTGATATCAATGGAAATTCCCATTGACAACAGTCAGATCAGAGAACCCCACTGGTGGCAAACAAGGCGCACCACCTATAAGCAGGAAACAAGTGGCTGGAAGGCCAGAGAATCTTGCCCAACATGTTTGTTCTGGTGCATGATTCTATCCTAATCAGCAAATGCTTTACACTGAATGTCATAATATGAATATTATGTTTGCTGCAATACAGGATTGGCCCAGTTAAAATTCTAAAAGTGTATTGATATAATTCCTGTTCTCAGTACAGAAAAACAATGTACATTTTTCATGATGACTAATTTAGAAATTTTAAAACATTGCTTTCCTGGAGGAGCACAGGAGACATGCAGCTTCTGATTTTGTCTGAAGTTTTAGTTTTCATCAATTGGATTTAATCTTCACGGCTAATTCTAACAGACTGCACAAGTATGTTACATATGAGATAACATGACCAAATGTGATGCCCTATGTTGTTTGAAGAGTGTGCCAATTGTACCATACCACTTGGACAAGTGCAATAAGACAATTATTTCAGTCCGTGTAACACATCCATTCTGTTCAGTTAACATTCTGAATACTTGGAATAATAAAGTTTAGTTTATTTTATTAGTGTCACAAGTAGGCTTACATTAACACTGCAATGAAGTTATTGTGAGAATTCCCTAGTCATCGCACTCCAGTACCTGTTTGGGTATATTAAAAGAGCATTTAGCACAACCAATGCGCCTAACCAGCACATCTTTCAGACTGTGAGAAAGTCGGAGCACACAAAGAAACCCACACAGAAATAGGGAGAATGAGTGGATTCTGCATAGGCACTGACCAAAGCCAGGAATCAAACCCAGGTCCCTGGTACTGTGAGGCAGCAGTGCTAACCTTGGTACCATCATGAGTAATGGTTTCATACAACAGAACCATAGAATCCCGACAGTGCAGAAAGAGGCCATTCAGTCCATCGACTCTGCACTGACCCTCTGAAAGAACATCCTGCCCAGTCCTTTCCCTTCACCCTAATCCACATTTGAGATGGCTATCCATCTAATTCAGGTGCAAATCAGCATGGCCAATCCACCTAACCTGCTCATCTCTGCACAAGGAATGATACAATCTTTTTCCTGGTGAACAAGGTCGATATTGTCCAGAATTCTCTGGCATTCACACCCCACTGCCATTGCCAGCAAGAACAGAGAAGTTGGCACTCAGCCAAATCTCCGTTCACTGCAGCGGGACTGGAGGATCCCAGTTGCAGCCAGAGTTCGAGAATCATGCCCGCAGGGTGGAATTCTCCCAAGACTCCACTGGCAGGTTCGATGGCAGATGTGGGGCAGAATATGGTGGGAGGCCAGAAATTGGTTTTACGTTGGTGTGAATTTCCCACTCGATCATCTGTTGGTGCCCACCATGAGAGGCTGGAAAATCTAATGGAGGCTGGCGTGAAACTAATTTGCATCCTGTTACTAGGATGCAAATTCAACCAGAGAATTCCACTACACACAGTTCTTCATGGTGCCATTTTGAAACATGTTTGGAACAATGAATGCACAGATACCAAAAGAGAAAATGCTGGAAAATCTCAGCAGGTCTGACAGCATATGTGTCAAAAGAGAAAGTGCTGGAAAATCTCAGCAGGTCTGACAGCATCTGTATACCAAGGTGTGCAAATGTTGGGACTCACCTGAACAATACCTGAGGCTGCCCCCATAGTTCAGAATGGAGGCGTCCGCATCCCTGGACACTGGAGTTTCACTGCAATGGGTGGGAGGGGGAACATCTGCAGGTGAACCTTCTAGATTCGGTGTTCTGGAGGGGGTTCATCTGCCAGCCTCTGAATGTTCCTGAAGATCCAACATCATTTTCAAGAGATCCACCTTTATCAATAATGGGCCAGTAATCATAGAATCCTACATGCATGATTGGGATTTGGTTTAATCTCATATGATTAAAGTTTCACTCTCTTCTTAATTATAAATCATTTATAGATTTACATTAGGCATAATGAACTGATTAAATGTGTTCATCCTCAGGATGCCTTTCTGATTTAACATGTTAGGGCACAACTCTGATGAATGTGTTAATTGGTTTCAGTGGAATTACAGGATGTGGGGTACAGAATGCAGGATTCATACCTACTGGCTTCCTTTAATTGCTCTGACGTCAAATAATTGTGAGATAGGGAAATGGCGCAACAATCTCAGGATAATGAGTTACATGCCTATGTAATAAACAGTTTGACCATCTGGAAGTTTTATAGAAACTCTTATTCACAACAACACTTTTCATGTCATAATGAATCAGCAAGGACTGTGTGCGACCGTCGGCCTTGACTTTTTGTTAACAATTTTTAGAGTGTCAAGATTAAAAGGATCGATTATTAAATTATATAGAAACTGAAACTAGAAACTGCCATTCATTTTGATCATAGCTGATCATCAAATTCAATATCCAGATCCTATCCCTGCCCCCCACATGCCTCCATCCACTTTCCTCCCACACTCCAAACATGTGCAGATTAGATGGATTGGCCATGCAAAATTGCCCGAGTGTCCCTAGATGTGTAGGTTAGGGGGATTAGTAGGATAAATAGTTGGGGTTATGGGGAAACAGCTCTGGGTGGGATAGCCTCTTAGCGTCAGAGAGATTATGTGGGTTAAAGAATAGGCCTAGATGGGATTGTTGTCAGTGCAGACTCAATGGGCCAAATGCCCTCATTCTGCACTGTAGGAATTCTATGGATTCTGTGGTCCCTTCAGCCCAAAGGATTTCTCCTTGAAATCATACAAAGTTTTTAGCCTCAATTTCATTCTGTAGTAGTGAATTCCACACATTCATCACTCTCTGCATGAAGAAATGTCTCCTCACTTCAATTCTAAAAGGTTTCCTCCTTATTCTCAAACTGTAATCCCTAGAATTGAATTCTGCCATTACCCCATGTATCATTAAGGGGAATAATGGAATAATACAATTTATACCTCTGTAGGGCTTCTGATTTGTGGCATTCCATGTGCCAAAGATTTGTTGAACACAATAAAGAGCTGAATTGCAAACCATAAATTTGATTGCCAAATTCTTGACAAGAGAGAGAAGCAGCCCTCCCCATACATCTGATCATTTGTTTAAGAGTAGCAAGATAGGAGCTTAAGAAAATATTGCTTACCTTAGCGTTGGATTATTTAGTCTTCATCTGCCGATTGTTTCCCTAAATTGTTATGAAGTTTTGTGAAGCAAATGTATAGGAACATGAAGACTGGGTTTAAAATATTTTTAAAGTTGCATTTTATTTTAGAAAGCTGTGATAAGTGCTAATATCTTGTCAGGAAAGGTGCGGTGGATTTGGAGAAAAAGTTCAAAGTAGACCGAGGCTGAGGGGTGACCTAATAGAAGTCTACAAAATAATGAGGGGCATAGATAGAGTGGACAGTCAGAAGTTTTTTACCAGCATGGAAAGGCCGACTACAAGAGGGCACAGGTTTAAGGTGAGAGGCGGTAAGTTTAAGGGAGATGTGCAGGGAAAGCTTTTCACTCAGAGTGTGGTGGCATTGCCAGTGGAAGTGGTAGAAGCTGGTGCATTAACAAGTTCAAGGTATGCCTTGAGAGGCATAGGAACTGGAGGCAAACAGAGGGATAGAAACCACATATTGGTGCTGGGCTTAGTGGACTGAAGGGCCTGTGCTATATTGTTCTTTCTTCTTTGTAGATATTACTTGAAAAAAAACTTGTAGGAGAAGAACCATCCAGAATTCAAGCTCATTTCTAATTCTCTGCCAAACTGTGTTTTACTAAATGTCCAGAAATGTTCTTTTTCTTGCCCAAACCCCTGCTGGGTGATGGAAGCAGCAATTTAGCAAGTAATTAACATGTAATTTGTGATCAGAATAAAATGAGAGCTCATTTGAATGAGGTGACCTGCTGATTGTTGCTGAGATTAGGGAAGGAGGAGGGGAGAGGAGGTTGATAAGAGGGATGAGTCCTCCCCATTCAGTAAAAGTTATTATTCATTCCTGTAATTAATCTGCCAAGTATGCTGAGATTTTTTAAAAATATAAATGCCTGCTTCCTGTTGCTTTTTCACTTTTATAATTTTTTTACTTCAAGATCACTATAATAGGTGTTATGAAGCAAATTGAATAAATTACAGCAGTTTGTTCTTAATTAGTTCACTGTACAAAATGATTTTTTTTCCTGCCTGGAGAGATGATGACACAATGGTTAGTACTCCTGCCTCACAGAGCCAGAGACCCAGATTCGATTCCGATCTTGGGTCACTATCTGTGCGGAGTTTGCACGTTCTCTCTGTGTCTGTGTGGGTTTCCTGAGGGTACTCTGGTTTCCTCCCACTGTCCAAAGATGTGCAAATTAGGTTGATTGGTCATGCTCAATTACACCTTGGTGTCATGAGGATTAGCAGGGTAAATGTGTGGGGTTATGGAGATAGGGCCTACGAGAGATTATTGTTAGTACAGGCTTGATGGGCCAAATGGCTTCCTTCTGTACCATAAGGATTCTATGAGGTTCACGTGATTGATACGTAGGATGGGAGTTATATAAGAAAGGTTTGTTAGGCTGAGACTGTATCTGTTGGAGTTTACAAGATTGGGAAGTGATTTTATTGAGAGAACTTGAAGGATCTTGAGAGAATTTGACACAGTGGAATCTGAAAAGATGTTCCCCTTATAGGAGAGACCAGCAATAGGAAACACCATTTAAAAGTAAGGGGTCTCCCATCTGCAAGTGGGAATCCCCATAGATTAGTAAGATTTTTAAGCTATTAGACATTAAGACACTGACAGAACTACTAGTATTCAGTCAAATTACATTTAAACCAAGCTTATAAGCTAACAAAAGAATAGTTTACACATGTGCTTATGATTTTAAAACACATATGCTGATATTTTGAATGTATTAATGTATTGTTTAAGATATATTGCTCATTTTAGCCAACGGCAATTTGTTGCAAAGCTTAATGGTAAAAAGGCACGAGGGTAAATCTTATCCCAGGAGAATATTTAGATCTTAGGGAGGTGCAAGATTTAGCAGTAAAGTTTTGGCAGATAAAACATCTAGGATACTTAATTATATTTCATGAATAGGGTTTATTTACTACACAGACAAGATGGATGTCCAGACATAGAGTCATGTGTTAATCGGATTTGGCAATGACCTTGCCAGGTGACTTGTCTGTGCATAATTAATGAGGTTCCAAGCGCAGAATTGTGGCACGGGATCCCACCATTCTGTCTAGTGGGAAAGGCAGTGCTGGAGCTGCCAACACCACACCTGATCTCAAAAACAGAGAATTCTGCCCCACTTGTTGTATGTGACAAGTGCTGCCTTGTTACTAAAGTCTGTTAGCAGCAGTTAGGCTAAACATTTGGTGTAGCGTAAACTCAACACAGGATATTGGCGTTGAATGTTTTAGAATATCTAGGTGGTGGGTATGTCATAAACTGTCCTGCACTGAATTTTCCAGCACATTGTCAATTAACTGAGGGAGGAATTCAGGCTGGGAAACAAAGTGCTGTAAATTTTCTTGACTGCACCTGTAAGGCCATGTACATTTTCACATATAAATGTCATTTCTCATCTTCTTCAGTTCTGAAGAAGTCATATTCGAGTCAGGGTATCAGCTTGGTTTCTCTCTGCAAATGTCACAGTCCCGCTTTTCAGTAACTGCAGAATTTTACTTTTACTGTGATGAGGCTAGTACTGGAGACTTGTCTTCACCTCAAAATAAAGCAAAGGACAGAGAACTGTACAGCAGAGGAACACACTATTCAGTCCTCCTGTGCTTATCATGATACCCTAACTAAACTAAAGAAACATTCTGTCCTTATTTGGTCCATACCCCATATTCCTTCCCTATTCCAGTATCCATCCAGATGTCTCTTAAATACTGCTGAAGTACCTACTTCCACCACCTCTGTCAGCGCATTCCAGTCATCCACCATCTCCCACTTCACCTGCACATCTCCCTTAAACTTTCCCCCTCTCACTTCTTGTAATTGACACTTCCACTCTAGGAAAAAGCCTCTGACTATCCACTCTGTCTATGCCTCTTATAATTTTGTAGACATCTATTAGGTCTTCCCTCAATCTCCGCCTTTCCAGTGACCAGAACTAGATGTAATATTCTATATGACTCTTCTAAGACATGAACTAAAGGTTCAGTGTAACTTCCTTCTTTAGGTACTCAATGCCTTCATTTCTGAAGTCCAACATCTCTCATAACATTTACTGTAACCATCTCAACATTCAAGTCCAACCAATCTCTAGACGGTAAACTAATGTAGTACCACCAGCTCCCTCTTGGTGGCACTGATCAACCATTGGACGATCTTCAGTTTCAGCCAAGTCTATTTTTTTTCTTGTTCAGATGTCAAGCACAGTGAATTTCCAGTGCTCATATACAAGCTACATCAGAAAGTTTAGAAGAATAAGAGGCCTTTTGGATTTTGTCCATGTGCTGTTAAGTAATTGAATGAATTAACTGGAGTATAAATCATCTCATCAGGAGCAGAATTGCACTACAGCATTAGTTTATGGCATGATAATTACAGCTGGAGAATGAAAGCCCAACTGCTACCACCCACTGTCCAGAGAAAAGGATTATACACTGAAGCCAAAACTCCACAATTTAATTCACTAGAGACAATAATAGAGCTTTTCAAAAATAGCAATACCTTTAAAGTATTTTCAGAGACAGCCAGCCTGGTTATCTCATCATCACCATCTTTTAATATGATCCTTTACAATAATCGAGGTTTCAGGTCACCTAAAGATGCACAAACATTTGCAGATGGAAAATCTTGATCCCTGCAAGTACATGTAGCCATGGAACCACTTGAGCTTTAGCAAATATTCTGTCTTGGAAGTTACATACCAGAAGCTTAGGATAACGTCAAAACAATTGGTCCTTTTTACAGGCAGCACAATGGCTAGCACGAGGGACCCAGGTTCAATTCCAGCCTTGGGTGACTGTCTCATGGAGATTGCATATTTTCCATGCTCTGGTTTCTTCCAAAGATGTCCAGGTTAGATTGATAAACCATGCTAAATTACCCCCTTAGTGTCAGAATGATTAGTAGGGTAAATGTGCAGTTATGGGGGTCAAGTCTGGGTGGAATTGTCATCAGTGCAGACTTGATGGGCTGAATGGCCTCCTCCTGCACTGTAGGGATTCTGGGGTAATTTTGTAGGAAATTGAAGGCAAAAGCGTAGTTTTCAAACCATTATGCCACAAAAGACTGGCACGCTGTGAAGACCACCCCAGTGTGTTGCAGAGAGATTTAAAATTCATATAATTAAAAACTAACAGTTTTCAGCTCTATGGTCAGCATCTTCAAAATCCAATGAATCGTGGGCCTCCTGCACATGCGTTCACCAGGAAAGAGCTGCACCGATTCTTCAGAGCATCTTATCAGAACCCTTCATGTAAGAGCCTGTTCTGCCATTCAATAAGATCATGGCTGATCTTTTTTGTGGACTCAAATCCTCAGATTCACAACCCTTTGGTAAAGAAGTTCCTCCTCAACTCAGTCCTAAATCTGCTTCCCCTTATTTTGAAGCTATGCACCTCAAGTTCTGGTTTCATCAACCTGCTTTTGTCTCATCTATTCTGTTCATAACCTTTCATGTTTCTATAAGAGCTGCCTTTTTTCGTTTAAATTTTTCTAGTCCCAGTCTATTCAGTTGCTCCTCATAAGCCCATCCTTTCAACTCCAGAATCAATCTAGTGAATGTCCTCTATAGCCCCTCCAGTGCCAGTATATCCTTTCTCAAACAAGGATACCAAAACATCCAAAGTATTCTAGGTGTGGCCTGACCAGCACCTTATACGGCTGAAATATAATCTCGATGTTTTTAAACTCCATCCCTCTATGGGATGGGCAAAATTCCATTTGCCTTCTTAATTACCTACTGCACCTGCAAACCAATGAGATTCCTGCACAAGGACATCCAGGGTCCTCTGCACTCTTATTTACCAAATAAGAGTCCATTTTGCTGTTATTCCTACCAAAATGGATGGCCTCACATTTACTAATATTGTATTCCATCTGCCAGATCCTTGCCCACTCACTTAAACTGTCTATTTCCCTTTGCACATTTCAGTGTCCTCTGCATACACTTTGCTTTGCCACTCATCTTAGTGTCATCTGTGAACTTGGACACATTTCATTTGGTTCTCAACTTCAAATCATTTGTGTAAATTGTAAACAATTGTGATCCCAACACTGATCCTTGAGGCATACCACTAGTCACTGATCACCAAATAGAAAAGCACTCATTTACCCCCTTTGTTAGTTAACCAATCCAGTATCCATGCTAATACATTACTCGTAACACCATGCACCTTTTATCTTATGCAGCAGCCTTTCGTGCAACACCTTGACAAATGCCTTTTGGAAATCCAGATACACCACATCCAGTGGTTCCCCCTCAAAAAGTTCTGCTAAAATTAGTTAAACATGACCTGCCTTTCATGAAGCCATGCTACATCTTCCCAAAAGGGACAATTCCTATGTAGATGTCTCATTTTTACCCAGCTAATCCCCCTAACCTACTTGGGACACTAAGGAACAATTTAGCATATGCCAATCCACCTAACCACATGCTTGGTTTAGATTTTTTTTATAGCGGTCAGACCCATGCACACAGCCAACAGGACTTGGAGTTGAAGACAAAGGTCCCAAGCAACTGCACAAAAACTGAAAACTCAAAAAAATGGTGCAAAGCCCGAGGAGAAGCCAGAGAGATATGGAGAGGTTAAAGACAGGCAGAGGTTAAAAAATGAAGCTCCCAGAGAGCAAAAAGATTGAGAAAATATGAGGTGTCTACTATATATAAAAAAATTTATAGTTTTTAAAGTTTATTAGTGTTACAAGTAGGCTTATATTAACACTGCAATGAAGTTATTGTGGAAAAACTCCTAGTCGCTACACTCTGGCGTTTGTTCAGGTGCACTGAGGGAGAATTTAGCATGGCCAATGCACTTAACCAGCATGTCTTTTGGACTGTGGGATAAACTAGATCACCTGGGGAAACCCACACAGACACAGGGAGAATGTGCAGACTCTGCACAGACAGTGACCCAAGCCGGAAATCAAACCGGATCTCTGGCGCAGTGATGCAGCAGTGCTAACCACTGTGCCACAATGCTGCCCCAGAGGAGTCCTGCGTCATATAAAAAGTTATGAACCACTGACCTAATGGAATATTCCACCAGCAGATCACGGAAGACAGCGAACATGTTCCATTATGGTCCACTAGTAGCACTCTACCACTCAAAGTTCGACACTAATACTGTGAATGGCTATTTTCACTCCCCATTCTGAAATTATCTGGTGTCAACAGCTCAAAGTTGAAAGTAACTATACCACAGAGAAACTGGAAAGAATTTCTTTATTTCAATTTAAACATCTTTTTAAATTATACAATGTTTGATCAATAGAAAAAAAATATCCAAATTACAATACCAGTGATTTTTAATAAAGTTACTGAAATTCTCATGAGTTTACTCCTATTTGGCATTAAGTTGTTTTACAAGTATCACAAACTACAATATACAAAAAAGGTACAAGCAAAACGGTCAGTCCAGATGAAGAATGCAACTTTGGCCAATTTTATTACGTGCAACAGCAGCAAATTAAAATCCTGTGAGCGATGGGAACTCCTGGAAGTACGCTTTCCATTACACATTGGCTGAAACATAACACCACACAAACAAGTGACATCTACAAAGCAGGATCATTGGGAGATTGGAAGTGTCTCCCGGATGTATGTTCCTGGGAATTAGTGCAGAAACTCTGCCATCGCTGAAGGATTCCTTTAGTTTGAGTTTTGGTTCCATTCTACGTAAGAGATGGCATCCAAATTGAAACCACAATCCTGTCACCTATTTACAAATATTCTGCCGACCGCAACTTAAATGAAGTGCCCTTCTTTTCCCTTTTACACACTTCCCCTGCCCCACTCCCAGGAAGACCTATGTCGGTGAGTTCGGAAGGGTTCCTTTTTAATATGCTTGAAGATCCATTCAAATTATTGGACAGATAAAGATCCTTGATGTATTCACATATCCCTCCCAAAACCATGTGAAAAACAGTTTCAAATGCAAAACTGCAATATTTTCCAGGTTTTTAAAAAATACAGTCATGGGATGCCAAAGATCTATTCCACATTTGAGACCGATGCACTGTGGACCACAAAATATCAATCTCTACCTATGGTTGGAAGTGGAAAATATAATCACATTTTTCACCTCTCTCTTCAGTTAATGTTTGAAATATCAATTGTGTTTTAATTTATTTTGAAATGCTAACTTTGGACTATGCTGAAATGTACATTTCATGCGCTTATCGTAACTGCTTTATGCAGTCTGTCCAATTTCTCTCACTTTGTCTCCCTCCCTGAAATAATTCCACAAAGCATTAACTCTTATCCTGTTGGCAAATAAGGAAAGCTCACATGTATTTATTGGCAGAATACTAGGCAACAGAATCAAATGAAGCAGAAATTGACATGGAGGGAAAGAAAAGGCAATGCTTAACTTCCATGCTAAAAGGAAAAATATAACCTTATTAAGCAGACACATGAGAGAAGCAACCTAGTTACGTATTGAAAGCTGGAGTACATTTCTGTTCAGTGAATTTGACTTGCATTTCTCACATTCATTCTCTATTTCAAAAATATATCATTTGCATAAGGGGAAAAATAGTCACATCTTCACTATTTATAGACTGTTCCTTTTTGGATCGAGAAACAGAAATTTTTACATGCGCCCGCTGAATGTTTCCATAGACATGTTTTAAAATTTAAGCTACACAATTAAATAAGACACAAAATATTGGATGGGGAGAATAACTGCTTTGAGAAAGGCTCTGAAGAAACTTGGCCTTCATCTGTTCAGCAAAAAGGGGATGCCAGTATTTGGAATTGGAATATAAAGTCCCCAAGGACAAACCAACATCTCTGTGCTTTACTTGTATTCAATCTTTGGAGTTATTTCCTATAAGCTGCACAGGAGCAGTTACTGAGTTTCACTATTCAATAATGCTTTGCCACAACGCCTACTATTGAACTGTCAAGTGCTACTGGTACTCATCATTTTGTAACCATCCTTCAAGAAAGGTCAGAAGAAGAAAGGGTGCACAAAACCCAAAATCCCACGAAACTACTATCCAGTGATACAGGGTGGAATTCTCCGACCGCGCTGTTCTAAAAGCCCTAAATTTCACAATCTGACTGCTAAAATTTCAGTGGAGGGCGGGATGGGAGAATTCTGGCCACAGTCTTGAGTCACCGTGGCTGCTATGTTGAACCAAACCTATCCATTTAAAGCCTGAAGAGGCACATTTTTTTAAAAAAGATTTGATTGGTAGACATCAGTCTCTCTAGATCAGTGAAGAGGCCACCTTAGCAGTAACTGTACACCGTGGTGCCAACACGTGTGCCCCACACTATACTTTGCTGTGAGGTCACTTAAACCTTCACTGGCTAAAATATCACAGCTAGTCAGTCCTCAAATACTTCCACAGTGCAGCTAGTTTATAGGAAGAACCATCACACATTACTAAAGGTTAGTAAGTAGAGGCTGACCAGCATACAAAAGAATGCAATGGTAAAGCAGCACCAAGAATGGGGCAAACTAAATTTTACCAGCACAGAGTTAATGGTTGGCATTTCTTCCAACGCAAGCCATAGAAATCCAAACCATTATCAGAAGTTTTCTGAATTTTAAACAAAATATCAGAAAGCTAAATAGGTTTATTTGCCAAACTTAATACCTTTTTGCTTGGGAAAAAAAATTACATTTTAAATTGCCAAACATAGAAAGTGTTCACTGAAGAGAAAAAAATATAGAAATAAAGAATGGAAAAAAAAATCAAGCAAGGACAGACTGTAAATTCAAATCCCCACCCCTCCCCCAAAACAACTAAATATACATCTTGGCGTGTAGGTCTCTCCCAGTGTATTTACAATTTACATCCATATACTCAATCATTAAAATGTGCAAATTTCTTAAAAGATTAATCTTTCTTTTGATGGAAACGAGTCCTCATGAGCTGACTGGGCAGCTGTAAAATTGGCATGCCACATCAGAGGGTGGACTGTTTCCTTCCGTCATTTGAAGTCCCAAATTAGTCATCTCCTATTTTCTACGAACCAGCCTTTTATTAAATCATAAAGGATCAGATTTTTTTCTTAAAATTCTCCTTTACTTTGCTAGGTTAAAAATGATTTTTTAAAAACAAGTCCCACCACATTCCAGCCCACCTAAAGACAGCAGCATAATGTAAAAGAGCTGGCAATTAAACATTCATTTAAAAAAAACACAGCAAGACAAAGTATACACTATGCTGTGCTAAAGAAGAAACACAAGTATTGTGGGTGGGCAAACGCCATCAGATTAAATACATTCAAACATCATTTTTCTGTCACAAAAAGGGATGTTGACATTTTTAAAAGATAAGTTGCAAAACATAAAATAAATCGCTCTTTTAATATTTTACTTTACAAGGAACCCTCCTTATATGAGGTGGCCTGATGCAGGTTGCTAACAAAAAGAGCAATTACTGCAACTATCTGCAGTATTGTACTCAACATTTGAATGCATCACTTGCCCAATGAAGGCACAACCTTTGTGGTTGGCATTATTGAGTGGAAATAAATGTACTGATCCACAGGTCAAAGACAAACAAAAAAGTGTAAAATGAAGAATCAACACCCCCAAAATCAGGAGACTCTTGGTACTGAGCATAGTAGATCGCTGCCCAGCTACCCATCCCCTGCTCCGATCACCATTCCCCATCATCCACAACCTGGTATCAAAATCATCAGTGACAAGCCACATCATTTTACTAAAAAAACCTGCGCTCTCCCCTCCTGGAGGCTTTACTTTTGGAATAATAAGCTGTCGGTCCTCGTAATGGTGGTGGGAGAAGAGACAAGGATGACAACCCCAGAGGCCAATGTTAGAAATCAGTCTCCCCATTTGATATTTTAGTGGTCAGGAGATAAGAATTCCATTCTTGGCTCTGGAGATGCACGGAACATTTGTATTTCATTAGCCGACTCACTGTAGAAATATTCCCCCAAGAATTTAGAGTAAAAATTTACAAAATTTAAATTCCTTTCCCTCCCAACTCCTTTTATGCTTACTATGCAACATGCACACAGGCACAAAGAATGCTAGGCTGTTTTCAATAGATCCTGAAGCATCCGCTCTATCCTCCAACTTCCAATCCTGCCCATTTTACAAGTATTCAGGCTTCTTTTCGTCGCTGACATAATACGGATTCTCTTGACCCTGGCAGAGATAGGTATAGCGGGACTGCTGCTTCCCTTTAAATGTCTTCAGGTCGTCATTCTTCTCCGGCTGGAATTCAAAAAAAACCCACACAGCCAGCATTAAGAAGAAGTTAATTAGGAGCAGAGTCAGAATTTGTACACGCACGTGGTGAACATCATGGTCGGAATTTGCTGGCTGCTCACACTCTGTTGCAGCTGCAAGCAAGGACGGAGAATTTGGCGCTCAGCCAGCTCTCTGTTCATTGCAGCGGGACCGGAGAATCCCACCAGCATGAACAGTTGGAAACTTGCAGTTCAAGTTTTTCAAATACATCTCAAAACCTTTTTGCCTTGAATGTGAATGCGTGGACTCTGGTGTAGGCAGTGTGACACTCACTACTTCAAGTTTAAAGACAGAACTTAACGGAGCATGTTTTAGTTGCAGAAAGAGGAAATAGGTCACTGGGGACAAGAGGTTGGGGTGGGTTCAGTACAGAACCTATTCTCATGTCTTCAATTCCTCTGCAAATGCATTGTCTGCGGCAACGAGCATTACCTCAGAGAAACACATGACTTACTAAAAGCTGCAGTAAAGGCTGGTTAAATGGTAGCGTTCTTATACATTTAGAGTATCCATGCCATTAAGCCCGTTCTGCCAGATCAGAACATCATGGCTGATCCGTATTTTGGTTTCATATACCTTAACACTCATAGGCCAGTATTTTCCAACTAGTCATGCCAGCAGAATCTTCTGCTCCTGCCCCACCCTCCGTGGCACGTTCCCTGGCAGTGCAGCCTGCAAGCAAAGCAAAAGGCCATCGACTTGCTGGGAAACGGAAGGGAGTTTCAGATTTCCACTACCCTTGGTGAAGCAGTGCTTTTCCACCTCACAAATGGTCAAGCTCTTGAAAAGTTATATGCCTCTGAACTCTGCAACATTTTCCCACTGTGCCAAGATTTAAATCTGTATTGAAATTAACACTATTGGGATGATATTGTGCCCCTGTTTTCTCTGGCAATGTCCAAATTGGATTTCGCACTAAAAGGTAAAAATGTGACATGATTGTCCCTACCTCCCAACAGTGACAATGATATTCCCAATGCTCAAGATCAGGAACATCATCTGTTGCATATTTATGTCTCATTATCAAACTTCCATACCTGGATCATTAGCCCCCACCCCGCTTGCAAGAAAATCCATTCAGATTGGCATGAGAACAGATCGACATGCATCATGACTGGTTTCTCACAATGTGCATCTAGCAAGCAGACCTCTCAGCAGGGCTCAGTTGAGTGCATCGTTTAGGGAGGGGGTCATGCCCTGGCAGGGAGGGTTCCATGAACTCTTGGGCACTGATATGATTTTTGAAAATGTTCTCTAAAATAGTAAGCTGCTAGCGAGGCGGGTACAACCCAAGCACAGCCCACCAGTTTGAAACTGTGGGACTTGCCTCTTGCTATTTCCTTCCCCTCTGTTCCCAAAGATAGTAAATAAAGCCACCGTTGGCCTCAGTGCTGCTTTTTCCTCCGATTACATGGACTACACAGTGGTGCAGAGTTAGCCCTGCTGTACCACAGCATCAGAAACCCAGGTTCAATTCCGGCCTCAGGTCACTATCTGTGTGGAGTTTGCATGTTCTTTCCATGCCTGCATGGGTTTCTCCGGGTGCTGTGGTTTCCACCCACAGTCTAAAGACAAGTTGCTTAGATGCATTGATTATGCTAAAATTCTCTTGAGGTGCCGGAGTGTGGTGACTAGGAGACTTTCACAGTAACTTCATTGCAGTGTTAATGTAAGCTTATGCGTGACAATTATTTTTCCTTTTTTCTTCCATTCACTATCACATTCTACTCAATATAGAGGAAACTCCATTCAATTCTGTAAACATTCCTTCCTGTTCCAGGAAACAGTCTGATGGCATGGATACTCTAAATACACAAGAACGCTACCATCTTTTACTGCAGTTTTACTGAATCAACGTTCTTCTTAAGTAAGCTCATTACCACAGACATTGCAACTGCAGAGGAGGCCCTGGGAATAGGTCCTGTACTGAACCCACCCTAACCTCCTGCCCCCAAATTATGCAGGCAAATTTTTTTGTGGCGCAAGCAGGAATTAAAAGAGGATGCAGTGACATTGCAGCATTGTCACTGGACTCATAATCCAGCAACCCAAACTCTGGTGCCTGCGTTCAAATCCCATCACAGCAAATGGAGAGGAAAAAAATCTGGAATTAAAACTCTAATGATGACCATGAAATTTGATTGTTGCAAAAACCCATTAGGTTCACTAACGTCCTTACCTGGTCTGGCCTACATGGCTCCAGAGCCACAGCAATGTGGTTGACTCTCAACTGCCCTAGCAAGCCACTCAGTTTAAGGGCAATTAGGGATGGGCAATAAATATTGGCCCAGCCAACAACACCCACATCCCTTGAACAAATTTTTAAAAAATGACCTAATTCTTACTCACACTAAAAAGGTAGTATTTGTAAAGATACCAGGAAAAGACAGACATTCTGTACAGTGTTGAACACAGCTGCTGAGTTTAAACCAGGCACAGTGAGATCATTCAATGCACGAAAGAGAAGCCCTGATCTCAACTGATGGTGAATAAATTTCCTATTATACAACAAGCTCTGACATGTGGTACCACTGCCTTACACACAAATTCATATTAAAGATTACAGGTTTGAAAGTGTTCTGACAACAAAGGTTTCAAACCAAAACTGTTTTTTTTAAAAAAAACTTGGCTCCTCAAGATATTTTCAACCCAAGGCCAAGTCAGTCACTAAATTTCACTACATAAGTGTACAGTAAATCTCCATTTCAAATGTCCTCTTTTAAAGTAGTTTCATTTTAAAGGGCTTTTGTTTTACATCTGGGTTCCATTTGAGGTGCAGTATTTTCTCTTTTAAAAATGAGCGAGCAGTGTGATGAAATCATCATGTCCTCAATGTGGCCTGGGATAAAACACCATTTTGTTCTTTCTCTGCATTTGAATTCTTTTGCTGCATTTTCAGGTCCCCCCACCCCCTGAATATTTTTATTTGTACCCTATATTGGTAGCTGTGTTATTTTTGAAAGAATTCTCCATTGTAAATATTAATTTTTCACATTTCTTTGCTGCTTTCCGTACAGTCAGACCTGAGGAACTGTAGTGGACTTCTGTTTTTAATAAGCGTTCTTTGCTATTCAATGGTACAACTCTGTACTGTGCAGAATCTGTGTTTGAGGAATCTAGTGAAAACTTGGTGGTTTAAAAAGGATTCCGCTTAGGACGATGCCTACAGACAAGCCAGCAATGTTTAAGTCCTGAACTGGATCGTATGGTATACCAGATTTTAAAAGCTTAAGAGATGAAAAATTAAGCTTTGATTTTGGGCAGGATTTTCCAACTTTTTGCGCCAGTGCTATCTTCCGGTTCCACCAAAGGTGAACCCTTGTGGTGGGTTCCTTGACGGCAAGTGGACAAGCCATGCAGAATGCCTTCAACACTGGCAGGACCAAACGATCCCACCAGCAGCTCATGGTCAGCTGCCTCCAGCACTGCAGGCCTGGGAAAGTCCACCCTTTGACACAAATACTTGAAAATTAGCAGACCGATAGAAAAAATGGTTTTCATTGTGGTAGTATTAAAGAAAAGGCCACAAGACTATTGCTGGAGCACTTATCTTGGCACTGTTGCTGGAGGGCCTTGCAAAGGCCTACTGATAGTATTCCTCCAGTGTTTTGCAATGCCTGCTGCTAATGATCCTCTTTCTCAGAATTACTAGCCCCACCAAGGAACTCCCTTATTTACCAACTGCCTCTAGATAGCCATCTGGGAGAGAGATAAACAATTTGAAACATTTAAACGAGACATGGGTAGGCCTTCTGGCTCCAACAGTCTGGAGAGATGGGACATCCATTGTTCAAGTTCTCTCACTACCAATTCTGATACAGCAAGATAAACACAAGCTAACATTTATCTGTAATTAGCTCAGGCTTGTTTGATTTGCATTTGGGTTGTTTATCAGTACCTTTATCAGATGTCTGCAAAGCATATCGGAATGTGGGTATCACTGTTGCCTAGTAAACTATGACCGTAGTCTTGGTTCTGAGATCCTGGTCCTCAAATATTCTTCTTAATGACCGAACTAGATGGGTTTTTACCACAATCGATAATGGTTTCATGGTTATCAGTAGTTTCTTAATTCCAGATATTTTTATTTAATTCAAATTCCACCACCTGTCGTGGCAAGACTTGAACCCAGGTCCCCAGAACTTCAGCTGAATTCCTGGACTGAAGATGCACTGACAATGCATAGTGCCCTATCTACTACCCTATGACAGTATGGATTTTGGGAACAGCCGAGGGGAACTGAAGGAAGAAATAGTTCTTCATTGTGGGGGCATTCAAGAAAAGGCAGAAATTAGACTGTTTCTGGGATACTTTTCTTGCCACTGGAGGTGGAGGGCCTTGCAGAGGCCCACTGATATTTCTCCAGTGCTTTGCAATGCCTGGATGGATGGAAGGAATTGCATTTTACTCAGGAGCTGTATTTTCTGAAGTTCACAAAGCAATTCAGGAACAAGAAGTGACAACTAGATTGGCTGGAATTTTGACTCTTCATATCTGGCGGGATCTTCTTGTTCCCCCCGATGACACATCTCTCACCATGTGTACAATCAATGGAAAAATCTGAGAAACAAGTCGTGGGGAGACCAGAAAATCCCCATGACTATTGGAGATTTTCCAATAATCCCCAATTATTGGGGGATTAACAATCTTCAAGGTTCATCGTCCATGGCCAGGATTTCCTCATCAGGAGGGAAAGGTGGCGTGTAAACCGTTGACTCCATTGATGGGATTTTCCTGATGAGTTTTTTTAGAACCCAGTTTTTAAAATCCCTGGAGGTGGCTCCCACGATGTCACACTGGTGGAGCGTGTTCTGAATGAACTCACTCCACCACAATGTCAGTCTTTCCAGAGACCTAGGTGCCATTTTTCTCAAACAATAAATGATTCTTCCTCTCCTGTTGCTGAAATCTCCTGTTTATAGATCTTCCCTGAAGCCTCCCCTGGCACTGGCCAGGCCAGTTTTAAACCCTATTAACATGACGGGGAAACCTATCGAGGGGGATGATACAATATGGAAGCTTGCTAATACGTGGTGATGGAATTCCTATCCTTTCTGGGTGGCAATTATATGACAGATGTCAATGCAAAATTCCATTGCGAACTGTCATTGGATTATAGAATCCCTACAGTGCAGAAGCCATTTGGCCCATATAGCCTGCACCAACAACAATTCCACCCAGGCCCTATCCCCCTAACCCCATATATCTACCCTGCTAGTTCCCTGACACTGAGGGTCAATTTATCATGGCCAATCAACTTAACGTGCACATCTTTGGAGATTAACTGCACCCCCTTCCCCCCACTGCCTTTCTGCCCTCTGAACATGGGAGGATCCCGGCCTATACAATGTCGCAATAATCAAATACCATAGCTCATTGGTTTTATGGGCAAGGTTTAGTTTTAGGAATTAAACTGTTGAATGCAAGATAATCAACTTTAATAAACTTTAAACTGGAAATATTTTTCCTATCTTGTACATTTTCAACTGGAAATCAGGATAGATAGTGGTGCAGATCACTTGAATTATAGAAACGACAATAAACGCTGCAACCAAATCCTCATCAATAGCTAACATCTTGAAAAGCAAATGACTTGCATTTGTAAGCTGCTCCTTTCTCAAGATGAGCCACTGAAATAATTTTGACTCAGTATAATGTTAGAAGTTCAGCAGCCCATTTGTGAAGAGCAAGGTTCCACAAACAATATAATAAAGACAAAATAATCTGTATTGATGTTTATTAAGGAATAAATATTTGCCAGGATATCTGGAAAAACTCTTTGCGCTTCGAAATTAGTACAATGGGATCTTCCACATTCACCTGAGAGACGCGACAGAGCTTCGTTTAAAATCTCATCCAATAGAGGCTACCACAGTGAAGAGCCCACTAAGGTGTTTTGTGCTCAAACCTTTGGAATGAGACATAAACCCACAACTTTGACATTGAGGTGAGAATGCTACCATGGCTAAAAATTTGTTAACTGGATAGTTAGAAGCCAAAAGCCAGTGATGCTCTTACTATGATCTGTTATTAAAAAATAGATACATGTGGGAGAAGCTAGATGGACCAGTCAGTATTTTCCTGTATGTTTGACTTGAATTTTTATCTCTGTTAAGACTACAAATAGTCTTTTATCCTGAATGGGTGGCACAATGGTTAGCACTGCTGCCTCACAGCGCCAGAGACCTGGGTTCGATTCCCAGCTTGGGTCACTGCCTGTGCAGAATCTGCACATTCTCCCCGTGTCTGTGTAGGTTTCTTCCAGTTGCTCCGATTTCCTCCCACAGTCTGAAAGATGTGCTGGTTAGGTGCATTGATCCAAACAGGCGCCACAGTGTGGCGACTAGGGGAATTTCACAGCAACTTCATTGCAGTGTTAATGTAAGCCTTATTTGTGACTAATAAATAAACTAAGTTAAGGCAGCATGGTGGCAAGTTTGCACTGCAACTTTACAGCACCAGAGACCCTGGTTTGATTTTGGCCTTGGGTGACTATTTATGTGGAGTTTTGACATTTGTCCAGTATCTGCTTAGGTTTTCTCTGGATGCTCCAGTTTCCTTCCACAGTCCAAAGATATGCAGATTAGACAAATTAGCCATGCTAAATTGCTCTTTAGAGTCCCAAGATATGTAGCTTGAGTGCATTAGTCATGGTAAATGCCAGCAATGGGCCAGGTGAAAGGGCCTGGGTGGGTTATTCTGTCAGAGTCAGTGCAGACCCAATGGGGACCAAATGGTTTCTTCAATGAATTTATGAACTTACAGGGGCAGGGAATGAGAGCCAAGATATTTACCACAATAACAATCTTCTTGAACGGAAGTAGGACCAGTGAATAGTAGACAACATTTTCAGTCAGATAACTACCCACTTCAGGGCCTTCCACACAGTAAATACTATTCAGAATCATGGCGGCAGCTTTGCAGGTCTGTTTAAGTGCATGTCTCATGCTTGCCAAGGATATGGGCATGCACCAAACCAAATGATCTTTCATCTTTTTGCACTGGCTATTTGCCAGCCAAATTGTCACAGTATAAAACACACACAGTTTGAAAGTTCTGTTAGAAAGAGGAACACCAAGTTCTGATTATATACGAGCTCTACAATATCATGAATCAACTTTGTTCTACAAAAGACACATGGATTCAAACTAGTAAGTTTATAACATTAGGAAAGTTACACTGCATAAAATATTATTTATGCATGGAATGGACTTCCAGTTGTAGCATTGCTGAGAAAAAAGATTTATAAAGCAATTGATGTGGCCAGAGAGTGGAGGAAAAGCTAGGATCTTTCTAAATGGATGAATTTACATGGGTTAAATAGCCTTCCTTATTTATGATGAGACTAATGAAACATTCCTATACTGAAATCACTATTCCAGTTCCAAAGTACAAGAATTTGTGAAAAACCAGGCAGCAACTTTTATGGTTAGGTGGATCAGCCATGGTGAATGCACAGAGTTACAGGGATAGTGCAGAGGGATGGAGATGTGGGATGCTCTTTCCCAGAATCGGTGTAGACTCAATGGGCTGAATGGCCTCATTCTGCACTCTATGGAGTAAATGTAAAAATCAGAATATTAAATCAAGAACAACTTCAGAAACCATTTTATTTTTGTGTCAGACTAACCTAGCCTGTTTGGCCACTGAGCTTTATAAAATTTCTAACTGAACCAAAGGAATCAAAAAGTTGTTTCCCTAAAGTGTGAAACTGTCACCTTGGGAGTACACATGTGCTTTTGAGAAGAACGTAGGCATCATTGGAGGCACCTTACAGATTATAGAATGTCTGGGGGAAATGGAAAGATCAGAGGGACAAGATGAAGGATACGTTTCTCTGGCTGCACTCCCAAGACCAGAAAGCCCTCACCGCCCCCGCCAATGTCAACGGACCTTTGCCTGGTCTGTGCCGTCTGCTACAATTCCCATGGTGGGTGAAAGCACTCACCGTTCTCCCACCATCCCGGTGGATATCATTTAAACTGCTGGTGCTCCCATTCTCCTGCATTTCGAGTTGATTGCCATCCCAATGCATGGTGGCACGAGGAATCTTTGGCATCTCGGATTTGGGCCACATTACATAATCATGGGAGCCGGATGAGGAACTACACGAACCACTCTTGGATCTGGAAACAAGAAACACTTTTGCTTTAGTTATAGCTCACGTCTAAACGGACAGTATAATTTACAATGTGATTACATGTTGCAATTAAATATGTATAGATCCCATACTATTCAAAATGCCATTTTAAATTTGTTGGAACTACATTTATCCATTGATGTGAACAAGTGCGTGTACTTACACATTTTTGCTTCCTGCATCCCTTCAATAATATGTCAATTCTACTTGTGTAACTGACAGTAAATGGCTGCATCATGCTCATTCCTCTTTCTCATTAGAGTTAGCTCAAACCAGATTGAGTACATCACTTCAAAGTATCAGCTGATGGCTACTGAAAGGTCAAGTGTTTGTTTTGAGGTATGACTGACCAAAATATCATGCTTACATTAGCACAGTGAGGATAGCAGCTGTATAGCAACAATTATGTCATTTTCTAAAACCACACTTTGACTGCAGTCAAAAGGATAAACAGCAACACAATGTCCCCACTGCATGACTGAAGAATACAATAACTAGCTGTGAAGGCTTATTCCTTCAGAATTTAATAGTCTGTCAGTCATTCAATAAGATCATAGTTAATCCTTAACCTGAACTCCTTCTTGCCCAATCTCCATATCCCACAATTGCCTTAGCGTCCAACAATGGTACACAATACTGAGTATTTTGGCTAACAAGCGCTGGGGGGAGGGGGGAGATTTCTCAACGTGGAGTATTAGTATACATGAGGAAATTTATCATGCAACATAGATTTGTATTTAAAGACGTCTTTTTGAATCGCAAATCCAAAGAAGTGATTCTACCAAAAATATTGTAATTACTGAACAAGTGCATGGGCGAGTTTAAAAATGCAACTGTCCTCCACTCTGTGCATTACAATGCACAATCTATTTTCTGCCAGTAGCAGGGAGGGACGTGGCCCAAAATCTCTGAAAAGCTCTCAGCTCAGTGGAGAGTGCAATCGCGCACGCACAGATCAGATTAGAAAGATCTGTCAGTAATTCCACCCGCTCCCACCCCCCGCAACTTCCAAAAATTTTAATTTGTTAATCTGACATAGGGAGAATAATTAGTGCCCAACAGTTGTCACTCCTGAAGGAGTCTTCAGAAACTGCCCACTGAGATGCTTCACTGACTCCAGTGACTGAGCTTCACTTCTGTTTTGTAACTTTGGCTAAAGTAGAAGCTGTTGCTTACCAACTGTGGTTGAACACAACAGGAGGCATCAACGTCAGATACTCTTCCCTTTCACTGCTGATCACTGTAGAAGGAGGAGTGTGTGAGGGCTTTGTGATCCATTGGATGGAAGTTGGTAGGTGAGACAGAGCATGTTTAATGGATGGTCTGCTTGATCTCTTCAGTAGTGAAAGCTTATTCCTTTAGACTGTAACAACCTGGTTGACAAATCACTAAAGCACCAAGAGGAGAAACCTAAGAGTATGTAGGTATCTACTTCCACTAGCATTCCATATTATGAACCTTCCACTTTAGAAGAGTAGTCAATTTTTGCCTTAGAAACATCATTTTTTCCCCGAATTATAATGTTTATTAGCATCATTAGACAGAAAGGTGTGTCATGTTCTTACCTGAGACATGTTGTGATCAAGGCCAACAACAGGAGGAGAAGGATACCACCCAATACACAGGAAACGACCACAACTGCCAGTAAATATGCTGGGGAAATAGAAGCCACATCAATATTATAGTTGGATACACTGAAAGTGTCACACATCCATCATTTAGCATCAAATTTTAAAAAGAATGGGAAAACATTACAGTACAAAAGGTAAATTATACCTAACTCACAGAGTAAAAGGTGAGTTATTGCTCCTTTAACTCACTTAAATGCAGAATTATAATTAAAGATGACTATTTGAACCAAAGAACCCACTGCACAGGAAGTCATTTTGTCCATAGAATCTACACCAATTCTCTGAAAAGTGCAGCCAGCCAAATCCTTCCCCTCAGGTTTATCCCTATTTATTTACCATGACTAACCCACCTAACCTGCACATCATGGCACTGTGGGAGGAAACCTGCTCAGACACAGGGAGAAAGTATAAACACCACCCAGTGCCAGAGGCCAGAATTGAACCTGGGTCCCTGGCGCTGTGAGACAGCAGCGTTAACCACTGTGCCATACTATGAAATGAAGTATTGGGCCGACTTCTCTCATCCTGAACAGAATCCTTCATTCTCTGATCTCTCCGCCATACCAATACTCTAATTTATGTTAAGTCCACTTATGTGAGGCACATATTCCTCCCCCCCATAATCCTAGAGGTTGGTGTTCTAATAGCATTCTGCATTTAGTTCCTAATTAATACCCGATTCCTGTAGCCAAACACAAAGTCAATAGCTCAGTTGGCTGGATGGTTGGTTAGTGATGCAGAGTGACATCAACAGCATGGGTTCAATTCTCGTACCAGCTAAGGTTATTCATGGAAGCTCCCGCCTTCTCAACCTTGCCCAAGGTGTAGTGATCCTCAGGTTAAACTGCTACCCTTTAGCTCTGGGGGAGGGGTGGGGAGCAGCCTACGCCCATTGGAGACTATGGCACTTTATCTTTAACGCTGCTAGCATGGTCCTTATAAATTAAGAACAGTGCTCCTGGGAACATCTGCAGTAGTTTTCTTGTGCAAAAATAGCGATATGGTCAAATCTACACAGCACATTTCAGAGTTTAACATTTCTCCCTTCCTAATTATCCTACTAATTCTCGTAAGTGGAGAAAACAGTCATGGCTGTGAACCTCAGCCAGCTTCTCAGACGTAGCCAAGATGATTCAGTCAGAGAAAGGCCAAATGACACACATTGGGCAGAATTTTTCAGTCCTTCCTGCTGTCAGGATATTCTGGTCCTGCCGACTGCCAGCGGACCTGAAGATCCACAGGGTCTGCAGAAAATCTCTCCCATTATCTCGGCACCCACCATAATTTAGTGTTGCCTAAGCAATTAAATGGAAACCACATCAGTCTTCCATGCTCCAGAGGATCGCACAACAGGGTGGCACAGTGGTTAGCACTGCTGCCTCTCAGCGCCCGGGATCCGAGTTCAATTCTCGGCTTGGGTCACTGTGTGGAGTCTGCACATTCTCCCTATGCTCTGGTTTCCTCCCACAGTCTAAAGATGTGCAGGTTAGGTGGATTGGTCATGATAAATTGACCTTTAGTGTTAGTGGACTCTCAGGATAGATACAGGAATAGCAGCTGGGTGGGATTGTGGTTGGTGGACTCAATGGATTGAATGGCCACCTTCTCACTGTAGGATTCTAATGAAAACAAAACTTTCTGGTTTTGCCAATGTACCTCACTATCTCAAACTCTGTGCCCATCAATTGGCCATTGAAAGTTCCTCTTTAGTGCTTACCTCCAACACCTCTCTCTCTCTCTCCTCCTGCCTCCTCTCTCCAGGAGCTTTAGGTTCTTCCCTGATCTTGGGCCTTGGGTAGGCGCTGGTACTTGTAACATGATGGACCGCTAACCTCCGATCGGCCAGCAGCTCTTGACAAGTAGGGCTTTTGCCCCTGGGAACCTGAATTGATGCAAGTTGGCCATTGGAGCACTTTATCCCATCAGATCTACTTATTGAATCTCTTTTACTGAATCCCACCCAACATTTCACTTGCTGGGGTGAAACTTAACATGGCTTCACTGGGACTTAGCCATAAATGAGATGGTGCACTATGATTCCCTGAGCAGGAAACTTTCTGTCCATTCCTTGGAATCTAAACTGCTTGATTGTGATTTCTATCTGGACAATAGGGTTTGGTCCATTTACACAACTTTAACAATGCATAGATCGAGATATTGCTGTTGCCCTATGGACTAACAATAAAACCATAGACTTGGGGAGAGGGGTGTTAAATGTCAGATAATCTCTTTTCAAAACGGATGGTCTTCAGGATGCTGGTGCCCTCTGCAACAAAAAGGAAACACTGAAGCCTCCAATCCTTTGAGTTTGGGTGATACAAGATGCTTGTGGAGAAAGGAGAAAGAAAGAAGAATGGAAAAGGAAAGGTGGAAATGGACACCAGCAACAATGGGGGCATGTAGGGATTGGGAGGAGGAAGGTGGAAAATGCTATCTAGATTTCAGGAAGGTTACTTGTTTGAAGGATATCCAGCATCATGTTGGCTATCAGGATTCCAGGCATAGCATGTCTGTCTGTGCTGCATCTGTGAGGGGATTGATAGTGCACATGCCAGAATTAACAGTCTGTCAGTACATTGTTTGGTTTTGTGTTGCTCAGTTTGACTGGGTGACCACCCTCCCCCGTCATAAGGAGAAGCGTACTAGGTCAGGACCAACTGGCAATGTAAATCCAAACTTCGCATGCTTGTCTGGACAAAAAAAAGCTAAAAATGTAACGTTAAGATGCTAAGAGTTTTGAGACTTAACCATATTATCCTTTAGTATTAGAAAAGTACTTGTACCCATTAACTCTACTGGAAATAGCTATAGCACCATTATGTGAAACCAGAGAGAGTATGGCGAGTACTGAAACCATGCCTTCTGGTCCCACTGAAATCAATGGTGTTTAATCGGCCATGCCACCAGGAAACCAAAAGGGGAGGGGTGGGGGTAGGGGCAGGGGCGTGGTGTGGTTGCCATTGGCAGACCAGAAGATTGAGGTCCTATTAGTAGAAAGGACCAGAAAATTCAATCCATAGTCTGCAACCCTCAAAAGACAAACATCAGCGTGATCCTTGATCATTGCACCAAATAGCTCTCACTTCCATTACTGGCACACAGAGAGTTTGAATGTAATTTGCAAACGTGACATTTTGTGAAGAATGTAAATGATGGGTACTTACAATTATCACAGTTAAATCCTCCGTAACCAAATGGACATCTAGAAATAACAAGGAGTTAAATATTTTAGTTGTCTCACACACATTGAAAAGATTGAAAATTAACTGCTGACCCCTCAAAAAAAAATCACATTACTGCCTTCACAGGCTCACTATACCCAGATAAAGATCTCTGGTGTTTGTGTCCCAGATATTTCTGCTGGTTAAGTTAGGAATGACATGGAATTCTACTAGTCAGTAATAATTCAGCCTTAAATTACTAACATAGGATGTTTGCATTAGATAGCATGTGTAATTATAAAGAAACTACAGGGTTTTTTTAAAAAATTTCAATATGGTAAAAATGTCAAATTATTCACAAAACCAAATCTGTATAGTAGACCAAGTCCTTCTAGATTCAATTACATTCAATCCTAGACTAAAAGTTTCCCATTTCAGATTTATTACATTCAGAAATTAATCATCTTTGGCAGTACATCTCCATATTAATCAAATATCATGGCCAAAGTAACCACTCATTGTTTTTTTTCTAAAGGAAAAAGCATATGCTACAGGACAAAAGGCAGGTCATATAAAACCGTGATGCATAGAATATTTTTATAGAATCAGAGAATCCCTGCTATGCAGGAGGTGATTCAGCCCATTGAGCCTGCGCTTACTGCAATCCCACTCAGATCCTATTCCTGCAACCTACATATTTATCCTGCTAATCCCCCAACACTACGATCAGTTTAGCTTGGCCAATCAATCTAACCCACACATCTCTGGGCTGTGGGAGAAAACTGACGCAAACACAGGGAGGATCTTCAAATTCTACATAGACAGTGACCCAAGGCTAGAATTGAACTCAGGTCCCTGACACAGAGGCAGCAGTGCTAACCATTGTGCCAACACTCTTCTCGCAGAAGGTGGTGAATCTCTGGAATTTTCTGCCCCAATGGAGGCTGCATCATTAGAAGCATTTAAAGTGATGGTGAATAAATATTTGATAGATTGAGGAATAGGGCTATGAAGAAACGGCACAGAAAAAGAAGTTGAGGCTGGCAAAGATCTGCTATAATCATCTTGAATAGCAGGGGCAGGCTTGAAGGGCCTGATGGTATACTCCTGCTTCTTGTGTTCTTATGAGTCTAGATTCATAGCCATACTTTCCTCCACGTGGAATGGGATTTTCCACTCCCACCCTACCCCCATTTTCCACGGCGTGTTTTCTGCAGTGGAGGCAGCTTGCCATTGGGTGGTGGCAGCGTTACCCAGTTCTGCTGCTATCAACAGGGTTATCCTGTTATTTGCACCCTCTGCCATCAGGGAACTGGTAGTGGGGGCTAACCATCATTGGAATCGGAAAATCCACCAGTGGGATGGACACCAAGAAATGACAAGGAGATAAATGTTTCCATTATTTTGAACACATCTTGTAGATGCATTTGCAAAATCTGATTTCAATCCAATTCATTTCTTCAAAGGAATTAAATAGATACACTTCACTCGTTTTCAGATACACAACATCTGAAACACTGCACGTGACTTCATTAACAATAGCATCATTAGCCCTTTACTGGAGTCTACAGCTTGCTAGTACACTAGCTGAAAAGTGCTTGGATTTAGTTGAGTGAAATATGGGATGGTGACCCCACATTCTGTGTCTACACCGAGTCCGGTATATTTAGAGACCAGCTTCTGACCCAAGAATGGGAAAACAGCGAAGACAGCTTACCAAAAGCAATCTTAAAAATGTAACATAAAAAAATGCTTTCACATCACAAATGTTTCCTGTCCACAAAACTACCAGAAATATCATCCATTCAGAATCCTACAGTGCAGAAGGTGGCCATTCGGCCCATCGATTGGACACTGACCACAATTCACACAGACTCTACCCCCATAACCCCATACATTTACCCCACCTAATTCCCCCTGACACCAAGGGACAATTTAGCATGGCCAATTCACCTAACCTACATATCTTTGGATTGTGGGAAGAAACTGGAGAACACTTGGAGAAAACCCACGCAGACACGGGGAGAATGAATTAAATCACCTCATTCTCGTGATGTGTATGGGATCTTGCATGCCTCAATTTTGTGGCAGAGTGACATCATGACTAAAGCAAGAGTATTTTACAGTATGCAATAGCGTTTCATTAGATAACAGAAAGCAAATGCCATAGAAATAAAGATGCAACTGACTCAAGAGGTCCAATGAAGTGCTTTGTAATTAAGTAACTTACTTCACGCAAGTTCCATTTTCAAGCTTAAATCCACTTAGACAAGCTGTTTTAAATAAGAAAAGTAAATAAATTGATTGTGCCACACTAATATTTCTACATTTCAACTGATGCCCAGTTTAAACAAGTACAACAGCAGCATTAAGTCTATAAACACACCAGTGTAAATGTTGTGTACTTTTCCAAACCACCATAATAAAAACAACAATCCAAAAGGACTGGCTCAAAGGGTACATTCATGTCAATATTGAAGAAAAGTGTGTGCTTAGATCACAACTTGTGCAGTTTTCCTGCCCTACACAGATGAGAGAAATGTCAACCAAGTCAAAATAAACTCGAGGAAACAGAGGCTAGACGGAATTGTACCAATGGTGTCCAGGATTCCTGGAGATCAGGCATCACAGTTCTCCATTTATTTAAAAGCTGTCAAAAGTTAGAATGACGGAGGTGTCAATACTAGCAAACCGACAAACACGAAATTGCCTTAACTACCTCAAAATTCCACAGCTGCCGTGGTGATCGGCAAAGATTCCAAAAACTGGGGCGTTTTTTGTTAACATGGCATTTTACGGGGTGAGATTAAGATGGAACAGCTTGATAGAAAGGGACCATTTCCAATAACTGAAGGGTCGTGAATGACAGACATTAGGTTAAATGTGCGTGATTTGGAACAAAAGTAAACAATTTAGTTTTGCAGAATGCTTTCAACAAGATCTCACACAGTAGATTACTATGTAAAGTTAAAGCACATGGGATTGCAGGTTGCGTTTTGGATAGAAAGTTGGTTAGCAGCCAGGAAGGAAAGTGATGGGATAAATGGATCTTTTTCCAATTGGAAGGCAATGAATCGTGGGATCAGTTAGGATTGTATTCACTGATGTTTAGAAGTGCGAGAGGGGGGTCTCAACAAAATTTATAAAATTCTAACGGGAATAAACAAGTTAGACTCAAAGAATATTCCTAATGGTGGGGAGAATCCAGAACTAGAGGACATAGTTTGAGGATAACGGGTAAGCCTTTTAGAACTGGGTTGAGGAGAAATTGCTTCACCCAGAGGGTGGTGAATGTGTGGAATTCATCATCATAGAATGTAGTTGAGGCCAGAATATTGCGAGATAATCGAGACTAAATTAGATACAATTTTTTGGGGCTAAAGCTCAAGGGGTATTAGAGGGGTGGGGCGGGTGAAGGAAGATGGGATCAGGATATTGCATTCAGCAAATCAGCCATGACCATAATGAATGGCAGGGCAGGCTTGAAGGGCTGAATGGCCCACTCCTGCTTCTATTTTCTATCTTTTTATGTAAAAACACTTCCTTACTGAGAAAATTGAAAATGTGAAATCATTTTCAGGCCTGGTAGCTGTAGCAGAAACCAATTCAACATGTAAGATTAGAATAAGCAAATGAAGGAAAGTGTTACCAGCGTGTTAATTGTAATTAAGACTATTTGCTTGTTTTGGAGGATAAACGTATTCATTGGGCCACACTGCCCATTGCCTGTTCGAATACAGACATTGATATTTTTGAAAGATGGGCTTTTTTAAACTCTTAATAGCTTAAGTGAAAGAGTATGCAGATGCATCTAATGGCAAGATGCAGATTAGGTTGCCACTGACAGATGTCAGGTTATCACTGTTGAACAATATTAATTAACAGACCACCCGAGTTCTGTGTTACATCACCAAAAAGTGAACAGCATTGCAATGATGGGTTTGAAGTAACAAATCTTGCAGCAGAATGAAAGCCATGAAATTCACGGGAATATGGCGATCAAATCATTCAGCTCACACAATGGGGAAATGAGAGAATTTTTCACAAGGTTATGAGTGAGTTACTTCCAGCTCTTAATCAGGACCCCACTGGAGTCATTACTTACCAAGACCGAGAACGAATCCTAGAATGGCTCTTCCCTGCACAGGCTGGGAGAATTTGCAAATATTTTCACCAATAACTTTAATAACATGTGATATCACATGACACACAGAACAGCAAGTTTGAACAAGAATTCCTAATTGACAAGTTAGACCTCAAAAACGGTTGACAGACCAGATTACACAAAGTGCAATAAACCATCAGGAAGAGACGAGGATAGTTTAAAATTTAGGCTGCATACTCATTATTTATGAGTTTTTATAATGAGTTAGTCTCAGCCCTCTACCTCTCTGGCCTTCTTCAACTCTAGAGTCCTTGGAAATCTTTACCCTCTCCACTGGTACAGGTTGAGAGGCGATAGATTTAAAACTGAGATGAGGAGGAACTACTTCTCGCACAAGGCTGTGAATTGGTCAAACTCACTACACCTCAACATAGTGGCGTCTGAATCATTGGTATGCTCTTGATTGAAAAAACAGGTTAAAAAGGGATTTGGGAAAAGGTGGGGGAGGTGGATTTGAGAGCAGGAAGAGATCAGCCATGATCTGATTAAAATGGCGGAGCAGGCTCGAAGGGCTGAATTGCCTTTCTGCTCCTAATTCCTCTGTTCCTCTATTGGCACAGAGATTTTAAATCGCTCCATCATTGTCGGCTGAACTTCTGGGAGATTCCAGAGCTTGAAGCATCGGGTATTGTCCCTAAATCTTACATGCCCTCGATCCTCCATTAAGATATTTCTTAAAATCTCTTTGACCAAGCTTTTGGCCATTTATTCTAGAATCCTTGTATGGCTCAAGTGTCAAATTATGTTACCCAATGCGTCTGTGAAACATCTTGGATGGCTTTATGCTATAGGCACCAGATGAGTGCAAGTTACTGTAAACATACTCCAAAAGCACACTGACTGTACAGACGTCACTTACCTTTGCAGCTACGGTCAGACGGAAGAAATTTGAAGTAGCCAGGCAGACAGTTGCAGGTAGCAATGCCATTGTTGGCTTTACATCGAGTGGTGCTGATGTCACAAGGATTTTGACTGCATATGCTTTCAGCTATTTCATGTGAAGACAAGGATGGGGAAGGGGGAACAGGAAGAAAGAGAAAGTGGAGGAAAAAGAAAAATCAGTTAAGACATGTTTGACTCCATTTTTGTTTCATTTTTCAGGTATACCCTTAATATGTTTTAGGGCAGTAGTTAGCAACCTGCCTCACAGCACCAGGGACTCAGGGCTCGATTCCTGGCTTGGGTCACTGTCAGTGTGGAGTTTGCACGTTCTTCCTGTGTCTGTGTGGGTTTTCTCCGGTTTCCTCCACAGTCCATAATGTATGCTGATTAGATGCATTATCCATGCTAAATTCTCCCTCAGTGTTCCCAAAAGGCGCTGGAGCATGGCAACTAGGGGATTTTCACAGTAACTTCATTGCAGTGTTAATGTAACCCTATTTATGACACTAATAAATAAACTGTAAGCTTATTTGGTGGTTGTGGAGCCTAAGCCACATTTCCTCAGGAAAAACCAAAAACTTCAGGAGAATATGGCCCACAAAAGAATCATAGAATCCCTCAAGTGCAGAAGGAGGCCATTTGGCCCATCGAGTCTGCACCAACTCTTTTTGGCTCAGAACCATACCCAAAGCTCTTTCCCTCATTGTACCCCTTAGCCCATCCACATGACCCACACATCTTTGGAGTGTGACAGAGAACTGGAGCATATGGAGGAAACCCATGCAGACACAGGAAGAAAGTGCAAACTCCACACTTAGCGATGAGACCGGGATTGAATCCAGGTCCCTTGGTCTGAGAGTCAGCAGTGTTAACCTCTGTGCCACCCTAAAACATACTAAAGAGACATCTAGACTTGAACCTGAGGCCTCTTGATCTAGAGTCAAATACTCTCCCACTGACTTATACCACCAGAGCAGACATTAGATTGACCGATCCCACTGGAGTATATCCACACAATGCTTCCTCATTTTATTTCTGACCCATTTGTAAATTGTGGTGACCATAACATTTCATTGCCAAGAGCAGAATTCCCCCAACTGTACACAGAAATTCATTTTAAAAAAAGGCAGTTCCATCTCAAAAGCAGCACGATGGTTAAGTCAGACTGCCAACAGGACTCCTTCAAAACTTGGCCTGTTCACATCACAGAATTGAAGTGGAAAACATTAGCATGGAAGTTTCACAATTGCTTTGGTGCCAACACCGGTTCACTGGTTTTGTGTTGAGGCTCCACTGCAGCATGCAGTAGACTATCTTTGGTTTGGATGACCTTTCGAGAATTATTTGATTAAAGCTGAGATCATTTGATGGCCTCAACCACATCCCGAACCCCAGCAGAACTGTATCCAGCATGAGAAATAAATCTAAAACACATGTTACAATCTTCAGAACAGAAAGATCTTAAAGCTGTTATTTTCACTCCCCTCCCCAGAAGATAGAAAGGAGATGCCAGGATCTATTTATATGGCTGAAATTCTGACACTTTTCTGGATGTCATTTCTATTCTTGCAATTTCGTGCTTCTCCCTCATTATAATGTGATTTCTAACACATACCTCACCTTAACATCGTCATCGCAATGGCCTCTACAGTCTTCCACTGACCTTTATCTATTTCCCAGATTTCTGATGCAGACATGATAGAACTTTACAAGTTTGTGTTGTTGTCGAATCTGGTGAAATGGTGCAATGACAATAATCCCTCCCTCAAATGTCAGTAAATGAAGGAGATAGATATCAACTTCAGGAAGTTAAGTGGAGGACACACTCCTCCCACACAATGGTGTGGAAGTGGAAATGGTTGAGAGCTTCAAGTTTCTAGGTGACCAGATCACCAACAACTTGTTCTAGTCCCTCCTTCGCACTAATGCTGTAGTTAAGAAAGCCCAACAATGCATCTACTTTCGCAGGAGACTAAGGAAATTCGACTCGTCCCTTGCAACTGTCACCAATTTTTTTTTTGCTGCACCATAAAAAACATTCTTTCTGGATCTATCACAATTTGGTCCGGACTCTGCTCTGACCAAGGCCACAAGCAACTACAAAGGGTTGTTAACGTAGCGTAGTCCATCACACAAAGCAACTTCCCATCTGTTGATTCTGTCTAAACTGCCTGCTGCCTCAGGAAAGTAGCCAGCATAATCAAGGATGCCACACACCCTGCATTTGCTCTTTTCTATCTTCTTCCAATCAGGAAAAAGATACAAGTCTGAAAACATGTATCAACTGACTCAAGAATAGCGTTTCCTCTGTCACCCCAGACTTTTGAAAGGGCCTACCATATACGAAGTTGGTATTTCTTTATATCCTAGCTATGACTGTAACACTATTTTGCACCCTGTCCTTCCCTTCTTTCCTATGTGCTCCATGAACAGTATGTTTTGTTTGTATAGCATGGAAGAAACAATACTTTTCAGTATATCCCAATAATAAATCAAAACATGTAATGCACTGATTATTAACCACACTTGATTGAAGGTCAAACCTTTCACAAAGGCTGTGCACAGCAAATATCTGATCTTAAAATCTTGGTTTACTAACAATGGGGCAATGGCTTCTGAGTTTGTGGAATATACTTAGGCTTCCAAGTAATGACACGCAAATAAATACTTTAAATTTGCTGAACTTGACAATTACGAATAATAGTACTGGTGAGGTAATTACCAGCAAAATGATGGTTGGGCTAGATTTCGGAGCTGCAAACTTAACCACGTGAAATACAATACTCACACAATACTCTCAGGAATTCCAGGGCAGTATCCCTGCTCTCACTGTAATTTAACACCGCCAAACAGTAGTCTAATCTGCTCTTATCCTTCTTTCTGCACCTGTCGATCTTTGTTTCTAGCACTCTTTGTTTCAGGAGTCTCCTTCTGTACATCTCAAACTATTCGTCATTCCCTTTGTCTCTCAACATTGTGCTAATCAGTTTGTCTTTCAACTCCCATTGAGAAAAAGGTTTAATGAATTTCACCACATTCCAAAGCTCTTACTACAGATTGTACTCTTCCATTGATACTTCAGCTTTTTATATATCTTATACGATTGAAATGCTAACCACTCCAAACACTCAAAAGGAATGCTATTTCAATAAGTGCCACAAACTATGGTTAGAAAATTCATCCATGTGCTACCTTTATTCCACTCACAATACTCTGTCCCTTCACTTGCTGTTCAAGTAAATTCCTCACAGTTAAATAGTAAGGGCCAATATCATTGTGAGCACAGTTCAACGATGCACCAGTTTTAAATGCCTTATGTGCACTCTCATTGGTCCCAAATTGTGTAATGTTATGCAACTCAACCATTTCAAGCCTGTAAATATTTTTGTTTCATTGAAAGGTGCTATATGAATGCAACCTGTTTTGTAAACAATCATCGCAGACAGTTGTCTCATTTCCACTCAATAAAATTCAAACATTTCCAAACAAATGGAATAAACAATAAATTGTAGCTATACTCTGCACTCTATCCTGTTCATATATACTCTACGACTGCCATTATACCACCCAAGTATTGTTTCTTCTGCAGGGTACACATGGATTAGTGCTGCTGCCTCACAGTACCAGAGATGCGGGTTAGATTCTTGGCTTGGGTGATCAACTACATGGAGTCTGCAGCTCTCTGTGTTTGCGCGAGTTTCAACCAGAAAAATTGGAGTTCTCCCACGCTCTAAAACACATACTGGTTAGGAGCATTGGCCATGCTAAATTCTGCCTCAGTGTATCCAACAGACACCATGGTGTGGCGACTAAGGGATTTTCCCAGTAATTTCATTGCAGTCTTAATGTAAGGTGACTTGTGATACTAATAAATAAACTTTATGCATCCCAATACATAACCATAATAAATCAAATCAGCTGGTTGACATCCCATTATCCACATTTTAGAAAATTGTACTTGTACAATAAGCACCAAAAACCATCCTTCTACCCATTGGACTTTAAGATTTCCTGCTGCCTCAGCACAGTAGCCAGCATAATTAAGGACCCCGTACATCCTCTCTTTCACCTTTTTCCTTTGGCAAAAAGATATAAAAGTCTGAAGTCATCTACGAACTGACTCAAGAACAGCTTCCTTACTGCTGCCATCAGATTTTTGAATGGACCACCTTACATTAAGTTGATCTTTCTCTACACCCTAGCTACAAGTGTAACATGACATTCTGCACTCTCGTTTCCTTCTCCATGACAGTACGTTTTATCTGTATTGTGCACAAGAAACAAAACTTTTCACTGCATGTTAATACATGTGACAATAATACATCAAATCAACTTACCCATCACCTCCATGCTCACAGACGTATCATCTGCTCTACTCCCAAAATAGGTCAATTTTAAATTTCTCACCCTCCTTTTTCAAATCCCTTCATGGCCTTGCCTTCTGTGACATTGTCCTTCTCTAATCCCTCCGATTCTGGCCTCTTGTGCATAGCCAATTTGAACTGCTCCATCATTGACAGCTGTGCTTTCAGCTGCCAAAACAACAAACTCAAATTTCTTCGAGAACATCCCACCTCTTTGGAACACTCCTTAAAGCCTAACCTCTGACCAAGCTTTTAATCACCTTTCCTATCATTGCTACGATGCTGATAACCCTCCCGTGAAGCATCTTGCCACATTTTTCTACACTAACGTTAGCATGTAAATAAGGCTGCTGTTGCATTGCAAATGCGGTTGTCTTTATAAATATTCCAAAATGTTTGACCATTTAATATTCATTTTCTTCCACAGTGCAGTTCCAAAATTACACAGAATAAAACAGCTGCAACAAAGTTATTCCAGCAACTGACGTTCCAAGCTTTCAAAGAGTCGTTTGCTCACATGGACTGAATTTGTGAGCACAGTCCATGATAAAATGCTGGTTAAAAGTTGGTGCACAGACATGAGAAAACAAAGAAAAAAAACAAAGTCAATTTAAGTAATAAAAATAAATTCATAGTATACATAATGCAGAAAGTGGCCATTCAGTCCACCGAACCTACACTGACAACAATCCCACCCAGACCCTACCCCTGCAACCCCCACATATCTATTTTGCTAGTCCCCTTGACTCTAAGGGGCAATTCAGCATGGCCAATTAACCTTACCTGCACATCTTTGAAGTGTGGGAGGAAACCAGAGCACCCAGAGGAAACCCAGAGGAAACCCAGAGACGCGGGGAAAACATGCACCGTTTGAAGTGTGGCAGGAAACCAGAGCACCCGGAGGAAACTCATGCAGACGTGGAGAGAATGGCAAACTTCACGCAGACTGTCAGTTGACATTGGAATTGAATCTGGGGCCCTAGCATTCTCTGAGACAGCAGTGCTAACCATTGTGTCAGCACACCACCCATTAAATACATTTTATTCAAAGCAAAATAGGCAACTATAGACCTGAGCATGGTCCCAGGAACCAATTTTGCAAACATTATTGGGGAGCTAACAACTTCAATGTAACCCTGCAGCATAAACAATGGCATTGAATATGGCAAAGACAATTTAAAATCTTGGGAGCAAGGAAGTGAAATGGTGCACACAGCTTTTTTCTTTCTTTTCCAATCTTTGGAAAGTATGCACGCAGAGAGACAAGTGGGAAAAAAAAAACAAATCTGATTTGTGTTGCAAAACACAAAATTTGGTCACAAAAAAATGCCTAAATTCATTGCTCATAAGCAGGTACTTATCGGCGGTTCTGAAGGCAACTCTTATAGAGTAGCTTTCTTTCAAATGTCTAGGCAATTCCAAAAGTAAAGCATATTGTTGGTTAAATACACCAACTCCACAGCATTACAGAACGTTCAACTTACCAATGAAAGAGTCTCCACGTTTAACAACAACACAGGATGAACAATTTTCAATGCCAGCTTTGATCATTGCGCTGACAGACTCCTCAGTTACATTGGAGGAAGGTGCAAAAATGTTGTCGACAATGGCATTAACACTCCCTTTACTGAAAAGGGAAAGTACAGCAAATGAGTAAAAGCAAATAATAGACAGTCAACTTCATTACTTGCCAGTGGGCAACAGGTTTAAGATAATACTAATCATCCAGCTTCCTCATTTATATTAATAAATTAGAATACAACTGTTGTGGAATTAAATACTTAAATGAAAGTCTGAAGGTCAAAAAGCATCAGACCACCAAGGTAATTACACATCAAAAGCTTCTTCCATTTACTTATAAGATCAGAGGTGGGAGTGAAATGGTAGTTGACCTTCACTTACCCAGTGGCCTGCAGACAACACGCCAAAGGAGGATTACCCTGACTTCATTAAATATTTAAATTCATCATGGAGATCTCAGAATCAAAAGGTTTGGCTTTGAAGCCGATAGTTAATTGATGTAAATTTCTGTTTGGAACACCCCACTTATGTCATGTTGTCATGGAGATAAGTTTACAGCAAATTGCCCTTTTGTGTAGAATTTACCTGTGTGTTTTGCTCAGAGGGCTAAGTTTAGAGAGACCACAAGATTTGAGACTTGTTGCTGAAAGCAAAATAATTAATCAAGACCTATGGAATGGTGTGGACCAGGAGGATAGTGCTAGCAGTAATTGGATGGGGAGGGGTGGTGTTCTAATTCTTTGTTCAATTCTTTTTGCCAAGGAAATTCAGGTTTGAGCTGAAACATCCCAGATCTTGTGAGGTAGCTGTGGAAAAGATTAGGGCTGGTCACATGGAAGTGGATTATCTTCAAGAACCCGAAAGGTGACCAAAGACTTTCTGGGGAAGTCCTATTAAGAAAGGGAAGGTTCAGTTGAGGATTTTAGTCCAGAGTTGGCAGTTATATTTTGTGCTGCGTTCCAATGTAAAAGATTAAGGAATCATCAAAGAAAGTGTTTAAGTCTTGTAGTTGCATTCTTTTTACATATTCTCCCATGCGTTCGGATTCTGCTTTAATGACACAGCAAGAAGTCTCACAACACCAGGTTTCTCAGGTAAGTGAGGGTTCAGCTGAGGAAGGAGTAGTGGTCTGAAAGCTTGTGATTCCAAACAAAGCTGTTGGACTTTAACTTGGGGTTGTGAGTACTTACTGAGCCCACCCTAGTCCAATGCTAGCAACTCCACTTAACATTGTCTTTTTGGGCATATACAGCGTTACCACGGGTTCCTCTAGTACCAGCCCATGCTAACAATTCCATTGACTGACACAAGAAATGTGTTCCCAATTGGGATGAATCTAACCTCTTACTCCTTGCGTACTTCCAAGATAACAGATTTTCTGTATTTTTATCTGCAGTGCATGCAAGAATATCCCTACTGAACGTGCTCATCCCACAGGTAAATCCCCCTTTGAAATGGAGCAATCGAATGCACAATTTTTCTTCAATGTGCTAATTTGAAACCCAGTCATTGATTCTTTATTGTCTTATGATAATTGTCCTTTAAAAAGCATACCTTCACTGGTCAATATGCTTATAGCTCCACATGGTGGAAGATTGGCCTTATAAGGAACATCATAAATAGGGCCCAAGCCATTTGCTCACCATGCAAGCTTGATGCACGAAATAGGGCACGTCAGAACTATCCGGCAGAATAATGGCTACCTCAGTCAGATCATTGCTCAATACATATTGTCTATCCTCATGAATGGGCCCAAGGTGACCTGAAAAGTGCCCAGTCTGCCTCAGATTACCCTGCCCAGGGTAAAGTATCTCAAAGGTTTGAGCAACAGATGAAGCCTGTATCTACTTAGGGAGAGCACAGTGGCATACTGGTTAGCACAGGGATCCATGTTCAGTTCTGGTTTTGGGTCATCATTTGCATGGAGTTTGCATATTCTTCCCCTATCTGCGTGGGTTTCCTCTGGATGTTCCTGCTTCCTCCCACAGTCTGAAGATGTGTAGATTAGATTGATTGGCTATGCTGAATTGACCCCAGTGTCAGGATAAATGTGAGGGGGTTGGCGCAGATTCAACAGGCTGAATGGCCTCCACCAGCATTGCAGGGATTCTTGGATTCAAACAGTTTCTTGCCACAAGTGTGGAGTTTTCCAGTAATAGGATGCTATCCTCAAACCAAAAAGATGGTCAGGACACTACAGGAATGAAGTACAAGAATTCCAATAACTGTGATTAAAGAATTTGATTAAGCTGGAAGCGGAATTGACTTCATTAACAAACGTGTGGTGCCAGTGACTAGCAGATTGTATCAAACAGCACATCCCGTCTGTGGTTTGCAAAGGCAGAGAATACAGACTATACTCAACCAAATTGCATTTGCAAAATTCAGATGGAACTAATTCTGTGATTGCACAGCACTTGCTGAACAATCCTAAGTGTGCTGAGAATTACACATCAGTTTAGATTATCTGTTTGGGTTGAAGAAAGTGACTTTTATTCCAGATGCAGAGACCTATACCCTGCAGGATAAAGGAGTATCTCCAAATGATACACCTTTTTTTAAAAGAGTGAAAAAAAAAAATGCACGGGGGTATAATGGTCGTGGCACCAATTAGAATTATGTGGTAACTAATCAGCATCTCTTTTCTCATGCAGTATAAAGTGATGGCTCCTTTGAAATTTGGTATTCTTGCGTCCGTCCTGGTAAGTGCAAGATGCAAAGCCTCAATAGTATACCTTATTTTCAGCAATAGCCAAGTTCTTTACTACCGAGCAACTATTAATTCATTAAGTAATGGGGATTTCAAATGTCTCTTTAATGTTAACAGTCTCTATGGAGATCATAACAATGGCTTCAGTTTATTAATGATGAAGTTAACTCCACTTCGAACTGAACCAAGTATTTCAAAATTTTTATAGTTAGAATTTCAGAATATAATTTATACATGAAACCCTTCTGGAAAGCATCAACTTTCATAATCTGAATGCAAGTGCAAGATTTGCTCTAAAGTCACCAAGAGTCAGTAACGGTGATGCTTGGAAACTATGTTGGAGGCAAAGGAGGAAAAAGGTAGGGAAAGAGAGCCGGATTTACCACTTAAATACAACTTTCCCCCTCCAATCCTACTCCTTGGAAAATATAGGCCAATTCCCCTACCTTGGAGATCTGTCAACGAAGGCAAACAGAGGTGACAAAATGCATCATCACTTCCAATGTGTCTTAGACTGACTAAACAGGAGTGGATTTGAGGATTTTCCACCAAGTGGGCATCTGTGATTTCCCCCACACTCCTTCCTAAATGCTTTGGAATCTTGAAACACCATCAGTGGACTTCTCAAAGCATTGAAGTATCACAAATGGGGCCTTCACAAATTCCTCCCAATCGGGTGGCAAGAAAGGTGATTCAAGAGCAGGTTCCTCTCTCAAGTCAACATGCCTGGCATCAAAGCTCGAATCACTCAAAACCAGCCCCACTGGGTGGGTCATGTGATTCACTATGCACAAGAGCAGATCCCTGAAGATCTACCCTGAACCTTCTTCAGAGAGGCTCCCAAAAAGACAGTGGAAACACTGTGGAGATGTCCTCAAAGTACCTCTAACGAGGTCAAGCATCTGCACTGACTCATAAAAGTCCCTGACTTTGTGACTGATCAAAATGGCAAAGATACCGTTTTGTTCAGGAGCAGGTAGAGGCAAAGCTGATGTGACAGAGAGCACACATACCTCCAAACAGCCCATTTATCCAACCCTTCAACCACCACCTGCTTCACATGTAGCAGGGTCTGTAGATTGTACACCAGACATTTGGGAACCCATTGAACTGGAGTGGTAGCAAATCATCCTCAATCCTGAGGGATTGCTCCAGGGGAGAAGCACCGAAAACCTTCATTGTTCAACTAAGTTTTCTCTGTTTTATTTTTAAAAGAAATTAAGTGTAACCTGAGGAATACTATTTGTTACATTCCTGAGGGCAACAGTAGTTTGCCTTAAATATGAAACAGAGGACAAATACTTGAAGTGAATAACCTGAACAATGGGCGAGGGGAAGAAAGTCAAAGTGGTCATAAACACACAAGGAATTGGCATTAGTTTATGCAACACACAAATTTAAAGGTCTTAACTCCCAGCTTTCACAGTGTATGAGTACTGCAGGGTGTAGAACATTTGGCAACATGCCAGTTCTGGTAAGGAAAATGTGTGCAGCTGTCCAGAGAAACAGGCTGTTTTCTTTAGAGTTCACACCATCATGTAGAGGGGCAGGGCCTAAACATGCAAAGCCCAACTCCATGGCAATTGAAATGAACTAAATAACCCCATGCCATGATCACCTCCCCTCCCTCTTCCATGATCAGAACTGGCATCTGTCTTCCCCTAAAATGATCAATACATGGCGAGGGAGGTGTTTAATTGTGTAAGAATACATTTAATTCAGGTTCATGATGGCAAGGGATAGTTTGGGGTTTTGCTGTATCTTGAGCTTCCACCACCATTCCTTCCAGATGACGAGTGTGGCCTCAACATCCTGCTCACTGGCACAGCTTTTGTTGGAACATTGTTTGCTTATGTGCAGCTTCTATCAATTTGATTGGATGTTGAGTTTCTTTATTACACTGATGGTGCTCTACAAGAGTCACTTTGCAAATTCCAATTTGGTAATCTTGGGGTAACCCACACTTGTTGCTCCATCTAAATAGGCTTATGTGCATTTTCAAGTTGAAAACAGGTTATAGCAGATGTTCGGAAGGAGCCAGCACCTTGAAGTTCTATATTAAAAGTGGATACTTACGAAAGTTTCCGAACAATTGATTTGTAGTAGGAAACATCGCCTTTGAAAAAACTTTTCATCTAATTACGATGGGGAGAAAACAAGAAGAAATTTAAAGTATGTCAGCATTTCCATCTGTGACTGCATAAGTAGCATTTTCACACTCTAAAAAAATTAGTTTTCGCAATAATTGTTCAGAAGAGGTTCTGAATTTACAATGCTACATCTTGCTAAATTACTACATTTAATGGCAGTAGCAGAGAGTGAGAGAAAAAAATGCATACCCTACAGGAATGTGAGAAATATTACTGTTGTGGTCAAACTAAAATTTTGCAGGAAAGTGTTTAATTATGTACTGAACATACTATTATTAAAAAAAGTCATGGCAACTTACATTTCTTAGCTTTTTGTAAACAGAAAACAGCACCTCAGACAATATCGGTATGCATCGCTGCAACAATTCTGTCCCCACTCTCCCCACAAAACCACCAATTGTTTCACATGTCCATTATACACTATTGGTTAATGCATCATTGACAAATCCAGCAGGATGTTCCCCTTTCTGGAGTTTACTAAACAAGGAGAGGCAAGCAGCAGCAGCATTAAACACAATGCCAGATGCAATTTACTTGCTTTCAAGGTTCTCTATCTAGGCAGTAATTTTGGGCAAATGTCCACGTTTTCAGTCATGACAAGTCGCCCTGCAACCCGCGCTGGAGGACCATGACTGAAAATTTAGGTTCTTCCACAACCGTAGAAGGAGATTTGTGACTGGTGACTAAAAGTTGACGTTCCACCTCACCAGGGAATCAATTCTCCATAATCAAACTTCCACTGGACAAATAACCCTGGAATTGCAGTGCTGTATACAGGCAATGAATGGGACTGACTGGGAAATATTGTTGAAAGGAACGACAGTGAACAGGCAGCTGCAGGCATTCCAAGGAACAAGTGGGTTAATTCCAGAAGTTGTTTATTTTTATTTGGTGCAACAGTAGAAAGGGAACTGTGGCCAAACTATAACTTACAAAAGGAAATTAGAGGCAGTATTAGATTCAAAGAAGAAGCATACAAATTGGCAAGAAAAGCAACAGAGCTGAGGATTGGGAACAGTTTAAAATTCAGCAAAGGTGGACCAAGGAATTATGAAGGGGAAAACAGAGTGTGAAAGTAAAGCGGCAGAGGATATAAAGAGAAAAAGATTGACAAAAGCAAACGTAAGCTCCTCAAAGTCAGAAATGGGGGAACTCACAACACGGGACAAACAAATAGTTGAGGAATTAAATTCATCTTTTGCTTCTATCTTCAGAAAGGAAGACATGAATAATGTGCCAGAAGTTCTGCAAGAAACAAGTTTTAAAGAGGAGCTGAAGGAAATTAGTATTAGTAGAGAAATAGTTTTGGGGAAATTAATGGGATTGAAGGTGGACAAATCTCCAGAGCCTGATAATCTTCATCCTAACGTACTTAAGGAAGTAGCCCTGGAAATAGCTAGGCCATGTAGATCCACTGATGGCCATTTTACAAAATTCTTTGGACTCAGGAATGGTTCCTACAGATTGGAGGATAGCCAACTGTTATGAAGGGGAGTTATCATAAGAGGAGATAGAGAGAAAACAAGGAACTAAAAACCAGTTAGACTAATGTTAGCAGTAAGGAAGTTGCTGGGGTCCATTATCAAGGATTTTATAACATCGTTTGGAAAACAGTGGCATGAGCAGACAAAGTTAGCATAAATTTATGAAAAGGAAAGCATGCTTGACATATCTACTAGAATTCTTTCAGCATGTAACTCAGTGTTGACCAGGGAGAACTGATGGACGTGGTTTATTTATACTTTCAGAAAGCTTTTGACAAGGTCTTACATAGCAAATTACTATGTAAAGTTAAAGTGCACAGGATTGCTGGAATGTCTACAATGGGTAGAAAGCAAAGGGGTCTTTTTCCGATTGCAGGCAGTGACTAGTGGGGTACCACAGGTTTGTGTGCTAGGACCCTAATTGTTCACGTTATATGTCAATGATTTGGATGAAGGAGTCAAATGTTTTATTTTCAAATTTGCAGATGATACAAAGTTGGATGGGAGGGCGAGTTGTGAGGATGACACAGTTGCTTCAGTTTGACTTGAATAGGGCGAAAGAGCAGATATAATATAACATGTATATCCACTTCAGTAGCAAAAACAGGAAGACAGATTATTATTTGAATGGATGTAAATTGAGAGAGATGGATCCTTGGCAAGATCTTGGTGTCCTCATACATCAGTCTCCAAAGTAAGCATGCAGGTACAGCAGGCATTAAATTAAAAAATGGCAAATGGTATGTTGGCCTTCATAGTGAGGACATGAGTATTAGAATAGTGACGGTTTACTCTAACTGTACCAGCAGACCTGAAGTATTGTGTGCAGTTTATGTCCTTATCTGATGTTCTTGCTAAAGAGGGAGTATAGCAAAGGTTTACCATGCTGATTCCCAAGATGGCAGGTCTATCCATATGAGGTGAGACTAAGTCAGTTAGGATTACATTTACTGGAGTTTAGAAGAGTGAGAGGGGATCTCATAGAAACTTATAAATTTTTAACAGAAGCAATTTAAAAAGCATGTTCCCAATGGTGAGGGCATCCAGAAAAGGATGGTTCATCCAGAAAAGGTTCAAAGCTAAGGGTTAAACCTTTTACAGCTGACGGGAGGAGAAATTTCTTCACCCGGAGTGCAGAATCTGAGGAGTTTAGTGCCACAGAAATTAGTTGAGGTCAAATTGTTGTGCAATTTCAAGAAGAAATTAGATATAGATGGGGCTAAAGGGATCAAGAGATATGGGGAGGCAGACGGGATCAGAGTATTTAATATAATCAGTCACAATCATATAAATGGCAAAGCAGACGCAAAAGGGGCTGAGTGGCCAATCTTTTTTCTTGTTTTTATGTACAAAAATAGAGTTAAACATGCTGGATAGTCAACTAACCTCTTTCTCTATTTTTGTTGCTATGTCATAAAATGCCCTCGAGTTTACTTCTTTCATGTCATCCGTAAAAGTAACCTCCTTTAAGTGCAAGGTTCCAGGGAAGGTTCTCACTAGAAAAAGACGACACAGAAGTAAAACATTTGACAATAACCATCTGGCCTGGACAGTGAGTATAAGTATTTAATTGCACCAATAAAACTATAAAAAGTCACAGGCAGATTGCCTTCCTGAATTGAATCCTTGGGGAAAGAGAGATTATAGGCTGTGAATTCCTGTTATTGTCATTTTTACTTTGCCAGCCAACATGATCCACATGTAGAGTGGAGTCGGAAAATGTTATACAAATAGATAGATAGTTAATGGAATCCTTATCTGCAACAGAAAATAATTTATCAGTGAAAATGACTGCACATGGAAGGGAAAATATCAAAGGCCCTTCAGAGAATGATGAAAATGAGGTTTTTGTGGAAATCAGCAGTGTAATAACTTTAATGAGGCCCACGAGCTGGAACTGTCAGGGTGCGAGCTCCCTGATTGAGGTAGTTAATGCCACCCAATCCGGGAGCCCTGCAGAGGTACGTAACATGGAGTGTCCAGGTTACTAGCACTCATACTAGGTGTATACTCAGAACTACCTGAGTATTACTAACTATTGTAAATAAATCTGGATTTGGTGAAGGAACACCAATCTCTGAGTTACTGCAAGGAGACAGTGCGTTGCAAGTATCTATGCAGCACTAATGAGCATCTACATAGCAACTTCCATCTCATGTTACTCCGAAGAATGTTCCAGCCAATTAATTAATTCTGAAATGTAGTCAAACATCAGCCAATCTATTTTGATGACATTAATTAAGACTGGCAATGAGAACAGGGAGAGGCAACCTCTATTCAGGTGGGATAAAATGATCAAAATTTAAAGACAGCATCTTTGCAACTGTCTATCAGTAGATAGTGCATGAAAGCGTTAACATTTGTGCACTCAGGTTTGCACTGAACTCTCAAAAGGTCTGATTCACAAAACGGCGAGTGTTCTACAATTGAGTCAAATGCACACTGAAGAAATTAAAAGGTAACTTTCAGTATTAATGACAATCCAGAATATCTCCAAAATTGGTCTGATGATCTTAAACGTACAAGAAAAAAAATCAGATTACAAAGTGTATTAAAATAAAACAGATCTTTGCAGACCCATTTTCACTTGGCAACAGTGACTTTTTTCTTGGTCAGAGAGGGGAAGGCAGAGGATTCCATTTTAGTGATTCTGTTCTCCCCCTCGTAGCATTAGTTAACTTCTGTTAGTGCAGGAAGAAGATATAATGGACACACACAAATCCATGGACCAGCCAGAGCACAAAGTACTTGAAAGGATGTAAGCTATAAGTTGATGGCAGTCAGTGGCCAAACTGTTCTTTTTATTTAGAATCAGCAATTTAATATCCACCATACAGAGAATTACAGAAAAATTCAAGTTGTAGCTTCCAGTAGCATGCAGCTAACACGCTTGGATGATTAGCTCTACCCCATTTTGACCCCTTTATTTTTATTTCATTTTTTAACTGTTTTCTATCTTTTACTTCTTTATTTTTCTCCCCTCCCCCACCCCCCACACTCTTTCCCCTCATTTTATCCCTCACCCCTGTTTCACAATTTTATCTCTCTCACATCCTGCCTCCCTCCATATCTTTTCTTCATCGGTCACGCCTTACCCTCTGATTTCAGTTTGTCTGCCACTCACACCTTGTGTTCTCTCTATGGACTGCCATAAGTAGCCTCTCTTGTTTTCATGGCTATGACTCATCTTTTATTCCATCACCCTACAGCATAAATAGCTCCCACTTTCTATGCTTTTTGGCTTTGACAAAGGGACATCTGGACTCAAAACGCCAGCCCTTTTCTCTCCTTACAGATGCTGCAAGACCTGCTGAGATTTTCCAGTACGTTCTCTTTTAGTTTCACATTCCATTATCCGCAGTAATGTGTGTTTTTATGCCTGGATATCTAGTTAGTTTCTAAAAAAGTACATCCAGGCTACAAACAGGACAGTAACAAAACATGGTAAATACTACACAATACTCAAAACAAGTAACACCACAATATAAATACATCATGATCTACTGAAATCTTAAGCTCCTTTTATATTAGTCGCTACTGGGGTCATTAAGTAATAACAAATCTTGCCAAGTTTCCTCTCGGCTGGAGTTGGCACACTGACTTAGGTCTCATGCACCATGAAAATAGCTTATATGCATCAAGAGTTTGTTTTTGATATTATCACAAAACACTGATAATTCCTCTTTACCTGTGACACAGCTAGCCTCCTCTTCAAAGAGCCCCGGGGGACATTGACACTTGTATGACACAAAAAGATTCACACATTTACTGCTTGGAGGACAGTTTGCGTTTAAGCAATGATCTGGAAGTCAAAATAAACATCAACACGTTGTCACTTGCAGAATAAATCCAGAATGAAACAGTCATGTCTGCATAATGTTTCTGAACACACAATCAAAAACTTTGGATTAGAAAGAATAATTTCTTGCTATCATTTGTTACAGGACTTATCAAATGTAATTATGGGGCTGTTTGTAATCCTCAGTGGATTTTAACAATAGGACCTTAATTTACTCAAGCCCTGATCAATGCATTGTCAACTGCAGTTTACAACGACTGATCACAAAATGGATTACAAGGGCCGCAAGGAATCTCTGTCTCATGCTTCAGCAATCACTTAAATAACTGCTCTTTTGTGGTCTTTGTTCAGATATTTGATTAAAAAATCTACACCACCAATGTAAAATGAAGGCACAGTCTGATAACAACTACGCCAACTGGGCAGCACAGTGACACAGTGGTTAGCACTGTTGCCTCACAGTGCCAGCGACACGGGTTCAATTCCTGGCTTGGGTCACTGTCTCTGTGGAGTCTGCATGGGTTTACTCTAGGTCCTCTGGTTTTCTCCCACAGTCTAAAAGACATGCGACGTGCTGGTTAGGTGCGTTGGCTATGCTAAATTCTCCCTCATTGTACCATACAGGTGCCGGAGTGTGGCGACTAGGGGATTTTCACAGATAAACTTAAAAAACAACAACTCCAGCTCAAGCTCTTCACTGTTGATCATGGAGCAGACATTCTGGTTCCCTATGTTCAACCACCCGTTTCAACTTTCGCATTCTGAATGAACTGAACTGAACCGAACCCTCAATCGAATTGAACCCAAGTTGTTATCCATGACCTGGGTCAACTCTTCAACATAACACAAGGACATGGCTCCTTTGTGTATTACTTTGTAAGGTTTTACATGGCCAATTTAGCATTGCTGCCTCACACCACCAGGAACCCAGGTTCAATTCCAGCCTTGGTGACCGTGTCTATAGTTTGCAAGCTCTCCCCATGTCTGTGTGGGTTTCCTCCAGGTGCTCCGGTTTCCTCCTACACTCTGAAGATGTACAGCTTTGGTTGACTGGCTGTGTTAAATTGCCCCCCCCTAGCATCATGGGAATTAGGCAGGGCAAATACATCAAGTTAGAGCAAAAGGGTTTGGATGGGATTGTTGTCAGTATAGACTTGATGGGCTGAATGGTCTCTTTCTGCCTCAGGGATTCTACAATTCTAACTTCTTCATAGCACAAGGTACAACTGGGAATCTCCGATCATACACAAAATGCAGGTCAGTCGGCTAATTAATTGCATGGGAGATTAACTGCAAAAGTAGAAGCTTTCTAAGATCACAAGATATCTATTTTAAATGCATTTATCTAGAGATTCCAATCCTGGTCGTATTTCAATTGTTTCTTCAATGTCTCCAGCATATTTGTCTCCACTAGTTTAGCAGTTAATTCCCACATGCTGTCATTCTGTTTGAAGAATTTACTGATAGGACTACTCACATTAAATCCTACGGTGTGGAAGGAGGCTATTCGGCCCATTGAGTCTGCACTGACCACAATCCCACCCAGCCATCGTCCCCATAAACCTATCCATTTACCCTAGCTACAGCACTGAGACTAAGGAGCAGTTGAGCATAGCCAATCCACCTTATCCGCACATCTTTGGATTGTGGGAGGAAACTGGAGCATCCAGAGGAAACCCACCTGGACACGGGGAGAACGTGTGCAAATTCCAGATAGACAATGACCCAAGCCTGGAGTCGAAGTCGGCTCCCTGGTGCTGTGAGGTGCCCCAATCAAGTGGTGAAAGGAACAAATTTGTGACGTAAAATTAAATAGCTTTATTGAACAAAATGGAAAATGGAGGTATTCAGATCTGTAACTAAATCAGATGTTTATTTATACAACAAACTATTTCACAAAAGTAGCCACAAGCATTAAATGGAAATTTCCACTCTCCATTTGGTCCCAAACAAGATTAGTTCATAAAAAATGCCAGCAATGTCTCCTTCATTGGCCTCTGATTTTCTTAATTTTTGCAAGGTCAAGCTATGATTTACAACTGAACATTAATTTTTAACCACTTTTCTCTCAAGATAGCGTCCACTAGTAACCTCTTCCCATCAAGCTTGCTTTCCCTAGATTGAAGTTTAAACCAGGACACTGGGATTGTTCTTATTCCAATTGATGTTCAGGTTTTATCTGGCAAGAAGTTGATGATTGCTCGCATGTGTTAGCAGTAAAGTTTCCACTACAACTCAAAAATATTTACTGTACACCAAGTAAAAGATGAAGGTCATTATGACCGACAAGGTTCAAGATCAACTCAGAATAAACGTTAACTTGGAGCATCAACATGCCCTAGCTAGAGCAAGTCACTTTGACAACCAGCTGTGTCTATAAAAAGAATTTTAGTCCATGTTAGAGGTGGCATGGTAGCACTGCTACCTTACAGCACTAGGGACCCTGGTTCAATTCCCGGTTTGGGTCACTGTCTTGTCTGGAGTTTGCACATTCTCCCTGCTGTGTGGGTTTCGTCTGGGTGCTCTGAATTCCTCACAGTTCGAAAGACATCCTGGTTAGATGCATTGGCCATGCTAAATTCCCCCTTAGGGTACCCGAACCAGCACTGGAGCGTGGCAACTAGGGGATTTTCATCATAACTTCATTGCATTATTGATGTAAGCTGACTTGTGACACTAATAAATAAACATTTTACCTGTATTCATCTGGCAGGCACTTGAGCCCTGAACACTACTGTTCATACCTCTTATAAAATGTGAGATTCATGTCATCCAAAGAGCCAGTTATTGCTGATACTGAAGTATAGTGAAATGCCAACCCCAAATTAGCTTTTGCAACAAAAGGCAGCAAAGCAGTTTATTAGACTGAGAAAAATTTTTGCACTTTACCTGCAGGTGTTGCCGAGGTCTTTGGATACTGTGCTGTGGTCCAAGTAGAACTGGAAACTTCTGTACTCTGCGTCATCACCTGACTTGTAGTGTTCATTGGCATTGTAGCAGTCACTGGCAAAGTATCATTTACAGTGGTTTCAATGGTTTCAGATGTGCTGGTTGATGTAATGTTTAGTGTAACCACAGCCGATGTTTCAACTGTGGGAACTACTGTTGACACAGTAACATTCATATGTCCAGTCGTGGCTGATAGGCTGGTCGATGCATTATGAAGTGTTGGAGAAATGCTTGTGAGATCCAGTGTTGAGGTTTGAGTGAAATTAGATGTGGTGTTTGTTGGCATCTCTGTTGTGACCATTGTTTGAGTAGTTGTGGCCTCTGGTATCATATCGGTCTTGCTCATGGGGGAACTGGCGGTGGCAAAGGTCTCATTTGACAGAGTAGTTTGTATTTCAGTAGTACTTGTAATGTTCTCAGCTGAAGAGGTTGTAACATTGGGCGTTGAAATACCTGGGAGGTTTGTGTTGGATATGGTAACAGCGGAAGACACCGAAGCTCCCTCAGTGCCAGAAGTCGATGTTGAGGTAGTGCTTTCATTTTGTTTTGAAGTGGATGATAGTTCAGTTGGCTGAAGTCCTGTTACCACAGTGGGATTTGAAGATGACAGGGACGTGACCTTCATCAGTTCTGTGGTATTTGCTGTCCCTGAAAGAAATAACTCATATCATTGGAAAATATTTTACAGTTTAAAGCCCTGTAGAAAAATAGTCACTTTGGAGGTAAAAGGAAAGAAGGCTTGATCAGTGGCCATTTCATAAAATCATACCATCCTACGGCGCAGAAAGAGACCATTCACCCACCAAACTTACACTGGCAACTATCCTACTCAAGCCTGATCCCCAAAACTCCATATATAACCCCACTGCTGCTTCACAGTGCCAGGGACCAGGGTTCAATTCTGGCCTCACAACACTGTTTGCACATATTCATTGTGTCTGCATGGGTTTCTTCCAGATGTTCCGGTTTCCTCCCACAGTTCAAAGTTGTGTGGACTATGCTAAATTGTCCTTCATCGTTGGGGGACTAGCAGGGTAAATACACAAGATTACAAGGATAGGGCCTCGGTGGGATTCTGGTTGGTGCAGACTTGATGGGCTGAAAGGCCTTCTTCTGCACTGTGGTGATTCTATGCATTTACCCTGCTCATCTTCCTGATACTATGGGATAATTTAGCATGGCCAATCACCCAAACTGCCCATCTTTGGGCCATAGGAGGAAACTGGAGCACCTGGAAGAAACCTATGCAGACACAGGGAGAATGTCTGTGCAAACTCCACACAGTCACCCGAGGCCAGAATCAAACCAGGGTCCCTGGCATTGGTGCTAATCACTGTGCCACTGTGGTTTCAAATCACTTCCTACAGCCAATGATGTACTTTTTCAAGTGAATATAGATACAAGGAAAAGTTTGATTCAGTGAGAGTTGTGGGTGACTATTAAGTCATCATTGCCTGATAGATATGTGATATGGTTGCTACTGTAATGGTCTGAAGTAAATCTGTAAACAAAGTTTGGGAATCAAGTGTTAGTCTGTGTGAAGATAATAATTTGATGTTTTTTTGTGATTACGTTTGTCCAGATTTTGCTGCTACAGCAACAGCAAAACTGTCAGCAATCAACATCATTACATCACAAAAACAACATTTACATTTAAACACAGGTATTGCTACTAGTGATTTCTTCTACAAAATGAACTGATAAGGACATCTTTTTAAGATTAAAAATCCCTGACAATGTTATGTTGTATTAATGGGATGCTAACTGGGTTTTCTTTTAAAATCACAGTACGTCATAATAATGATGAACACCTCTTTCGCCCTGAGAATACTACTTTAATTTGACAGTGGCTCAGCAGTTAGCACTGCTGCCCTGCAGCTCCAGGGACCTGGGTTCAGTTCTGGCCTTAGCTGACTGTGTGTGGAGTGTGCACATCCACCCCATGTCTGCATCTGTTTCATCTGGATGCTCCAGTTTCCTTCCACAATCCAAAGACATGGATAGAAGCAAAATACTGCAGATGCTGGAATCTGAAACAAAAACAGAAAATGCCAGAAACTCTCAGCAAGTCTTACAACATCTAAGGGGAGAGAACAGAGCCAATGTTGAGTCTAAATGACCCTTTGTCAGAGCTGTGGATGTGGATTGGCCCTTGGTACCAAGGGCACTGTATGGGGTTACAGGGATAGAACAGGGGAGAAGCCTAGGTAAATACCCTGTCAGAAAATTAGATAGGCCAAATGGCCTCTTCTGCACATTAGAGATTCGATGATACCCAATAATAAAAATTAGATAAGTTAATATTCAAAAATGGTTATGATATTTCAGCTCATGTTCCATTTTTAGTTTTTCTCCATAACATTGTGCACACTTCTCAATGTATGTATTTTACTTCCCAATTTGTTATGAGAACTCTTCGTAGTAATTAACTCTTAAATCTGTTTGATGAATGCCGCAAGAACCTCCTTGATTAGGTACTAGCTTCAAATATCAGAAAAGGTGAAATCCAGAGGTAATTAGAGGTTTTGAAGGGGAAGTCATAAATAGTACATGTACAGTTAGTTATTCTTTCTTCATAAAGTTTATACCCAGTTTGTTACTGCAATCTTTGTATTTGTTTTTCTCAGACCTCTCCTCAAAACACTTTTCTACCGTTGGGTGTTTACAAACATTATTTGCTCCAATATCATGTGTTGGATCTCTATTTCTTGAGCAGGTCATTGGCACTGCCCATGAATCCCAATCCCATCCATGCCCTGTCTCCCAGTTACCTTTGACACAGAAATTCAGTGAGATTAGCCCAAAGGCCAGGAGTTACATTAGACCACTTTGCATCAATCATAATAGCAAAAACCAAATTGATTCATATTTAATGGTTTAAACAGCATAGAGGGATTGCCAAAATCAAAGTCTTTTTATATCTGATGTTTCCCACTGCATAAATCTATGTTAAATCTTCTGTCCAAAGTACTTAGTTGCATAGACTTGGATATCTTGAAAAATGCGCCAACAGTAATTATAAATATCTATTTCTTTAATGTGCTGTTGCCTCACAAGCCTGAGCTCATTATCTGTTGGACTGGATTTCCACATCTGCTTTAGCAGTGAAATGGTTCGATTCTGTCATAAATTGTCTCCTGAGAGATTCTGGCCATAGTATATCACTTTTTTCCTGCAGCTTAAGACAGTTAACTAGCTCCATTAGTGCCTGCTTCCATTTGTCCAACTCCGTGGGATTGCATTTGCTTTGTTCCAAGTTTACCATCAAATCCCACCTGCAGCATTTCTAACATTGGCTCTTCCTTCCCCCTCATTATTTTCAGGGGCCTGCAGGGATTTATCCTTGGCTTCCTACTCTTCACTCAAGCGCTCGACAGTGTCCATTTAGGGACACGGGGACAGTTGCTACATGTGCAAAGATGACTTCCAATACCATACTTTCTCTATCACCTCTTTGTCACTATTCAATGAAACAGAATTTCTTCCAGTTAAACATTGGCAAGATTGAAGCTATAGTCTTGAACCTTTGCCACAAACACCAATTTTCCCTCCCTGCCTAGTGATCATCTTGAATCAAACCAATGTGTTTACTGCTTATTGAAACCCACACTGGGGTTTCCAAAGCCATATCCTCGCCATATTTTATGAGCTGACCAGATGATACAGGTTGACATGGTAGATCTAGGTAATACAGCTTCATGGGAATAAATAATTCCAAGGGGGAAAAAAAATTGGGAAATCTGCAGCATTGAAGATCTAGTACAAACATTCCCAACTTTCTGTTGTAGATGCACCAAGTTTGGTGGCGTTTAAGAGGTTAATTGATAAGTATATGGAAGAGAAGGGAATGGTTTAGTTTGGAGGGGCATTGCTTTTTATTTTGGTCGGCACAACATCGAAGGCCGAAGGGCCTGTTCTGTGCTGTAATGTTCTATGTTCTAACTTGTGCCTTGAACAATAAGCAGTCTTGAAGCACATCTTCCTACAAGTTCTGCTAACCTTCAAAAGGCCAATTTCATTGGATAATCCTCCAATAGAATAAAATCAGAATTTAAGTTTTCATTTAGCTGGCTGTAGATGTTAAATAGAGTGGGGAAAAATGGCACACAGGATGAAAAAATTACTCAAAGTATTTGCTGATTTTATGGTTACTCGCACATTTCCAAATGGCCATGATGTGCAGTTGCTGGCATGGGACTGGGATGGGCACAGTAAGAAATCTCTCAACACCAGGTTGAAGTCCAACAAGTTTATTTGGGATAACAAGCTTTCAGAGCACTGCTCCTTCATCAGGCGAATCGTTTGATGAAGGAGCTGTGCTCCGAAAGTTTGTGATTTCAAATAGACCTGTAGGACTTTAATAGTCTCAAAGCACTAGGTTATTTATGAATGGAACCGAGGTCGGATAGCTTTGGTTTCTATTAGTTATATTTGTGCCTTGTTGGAGTGCAACATCTTAAAAGTGCAGCAAAAAACTTTGACCAGAGGCCACAATAACTGTTTAGATATAAAAGTGTGCGAATTAGGAGCAGGAATAGGCCATTTCTGCCAGATTAGATTTTAAAATTAGTAAGGTAGGCGATTGACATTTCAGATTAGTCAAGATCTCATTGAATCGTAGACCAGATGTGATGGGCTGAACAGCCTACTTCTGCTCCTATATCTTATATCCTCTACCACCAATAACCTTTGGCTCCCTTGTTATTGACATTTAACTACTTGCAGGACTGTATCAAAAAAGTGGAAGATTAACAAACAGTAAATTAAGTTCACTTCAGAAGGCAAAGTCACATTTGCATTTCTATATTTGTTGACACCCTTGTTATTTACAATTCCCTCTGCATGCAGATTATATTAAAAGGCTGAAAATTATAAACAACAGTAAATTAAAGTCACTTCAAAAAGCAAAGTCATATTTGTGTTTCAGTGCGAGATGAATCATAAACAGCTCTTGAAAGCAAGCCCCTGCTTTTATAATATAGATTGCAAATCACTGTTGAGGCTATCACATTACAGGATTCCAATAGAAACCTGCTGATTATAACTAGTATGCAAGAAACTCAGACTGATACAAGGGTGAGAATTATACAATTTTCAGAAGTATTATTTTCACAGATACAGCAAAGGAGTGAGGTTCATGATCAGAGATGTATAGCAAACATTTTAAAAATATTGAGTAGTGTTTTGCCTGAAGAGAGAATACATTTTCAAAAAGCAAGGATCTACAAGCCCGTACTTTAGCGTTCAACACGAAGAGGCATAATCTCTTTATGCGGAATAACTATGCAGGTTATGCAACTTAATTCTATACAATTCATATTGTAGGAATTTGCTTACATTCTACATGGCTGTTCCACTTAAACAGCCTGAAAACCCAACTCAGAATGTCAGGATTTGCCAAATAGATTCATTACAATTTCGTTGCCAGAGTTTGGAATCTCACCAAATGAAAAAAAACAGGCAAATCCCAAATTGCTGAAGTTTCAGGAATGTGCCATTGTTTCAACATCTGGGTGCATTTTTGGATTAAAGGTTGGTCATTGTCTGTAATTATGGGGATTATCTAAAGTCTCCATAAATTCTTTCTCCAGTCTTTAAACAGAGGGATGGATGATGGTCATGTGTTGGAAACCTGATTTGAACTATTAGTTTATTTGTGTCAAAAGTAGGCTTACATTAATACTGTAATTAAGTTACTGTGAAAATCTCCCAGTTGCCACCCTCCGGCATCTGTCCGGGTACACCGGAAGAAAATTTAGCATGGACAATGCAGCTATCCAGTGCATCTTCCAAACTGTCGGAGGAAACCAGAGCATTCAGAGCGAACCCACGCAAAAACAGAGAGAATGCATAGACAGTGATTCAAGCTGGGAATTGAACCTGGGTCCCTGGTGCTGTGAGGAACCAGTGCTAGCCACTGTGCCACCGTATTGCCCATAAAGTGGAAAGCATTGCTCAAGTAATGGAATAGTTAAGAATTCATATAGTTGAAAGTCTTCTATCCAACTCAGTGGACAAAAGATTGTTAAGCTAAAGGTGAAGCTGAATCTTTATAAATATCCATATCTCCTTTCCCTAGCCTTGCCCTTTTTTGCCCAAATTTAAAGAGATTTTTTTAACTACTAAATTGCTTGGTTCACCCAGACTCAGTTTCTCCTTTGTATCCAGAATGGCATTCCCTACACATTCCAAATTTTGAACATTCAAGGTCTAAAATTCAAAAATCGAATGATCGGGTAGATACAAATTAAAACAAATGATCCCAGCATCATCTTCAACTGGAATTTTACTGGCACCCCCTACCACCCCCCTTTCATACTTGCAACATCATACTGGACAGGCTTGGAAACAAAGTTTCTGGGTCTAGACTACTTGTTCAAATTCCAAATAAAACCACGCTCAAAACATACTGCAAACACCATAACACTTGGCAAGAGGATTTGTCTCAGTGGTTTCTGCTTTGTAAATTTGCATTCCCCGTCATTGAAATACTATGTTCAGACTATACGCTATGAAAGCGTTTTTTTTGAGGGGGGACAGGGAGCATAGGAGAGAAAGAGCTTTGAGCACAATACTTCTGTGCAGTGATTGTCTCATTCATAAAGTGTAAACAGTTAATGATCATATTTTGCAAAAAGGAGACGACAAAAGCAAAGAAACCACGCAACAGTAGATACATTTGTTGTAATGGGTTCAACTGATGCAAACAAGCAGTTTCAGGAGTGCTGACTAAGTGGAATTTTGTGCTCCAAACAATTGAAACAATGGCAGTGTGTCAATAAACCCATTGGCTTTTAAAGAGGCCTTTGCTGACATGTATTATCTTTCTACTTTGGGGAGTCCAACATAGCTTCCAGCCAAGGCATAAACTTTGATTACACTTAACAGACACATTTATAAATGGTGATACTTCCATAACTCAAAAGTCAGGAGTGGTTAGGAATGCAATTCTGTGCCAAGAGAGAGTGCTACACCGTCAGAGATGCCTAATTTCCAGATGAGATCAGTTAAACCAAGGTCCTTCCCTCTCATGAGGACATGAGAGATCCCATTGCCCCACTTTGAAGAGCAAGGAGTTATGTCTGGTGCCCAGGTCAATATTTATCCTTCAATCTAGACCACAAACACAGATTATCAGGTCATTGCTGTTTGTGGGAGTTTGTTGTGCATGAATTGCTGCCACATTTCCTACATTACAATAACAGTGACTCCATTTCAGAAGTAGTTAATTGGTTGTAAAATGCTTTGGGATGTGCTAAAGATATGAGAACACAAGTCTTTTTGTCTTATTTAAGATATTTATTTGGTCACAAGTAGGCTTACATTAACACTGCAATGAAGCTACCACAAAAATCTGAGTCACCATACTCTGGCAGCTGTTTGGGCATTGAGGGAGAATTTTAGCATGGCCAGTGCAGCTAACTGGAACGCCAGGGGGAAACCCACGCAGACATGGAGAAGGTACAGGCTTTGCACAGTGACCCTGGCCAAGAACTGCATCTAGGTCCCTGGTGCTGCGAGGCGACAGTACTAACCACTGTGCTACATAAAGAGTTGTGTGTGTTATTTAAGTGACTAGCAATTCGAGATGAATAAAAGATTAATTTTTCCTCTGGGTTTAACTGAATTAAGCAATAGAGAACTTTTAATGCTTTATTAGGTTTTGTTCCAGAATGCAATGGTGGTGTTAGAAAATTATTTGGAAAACTCCATTAATATAGCTTTCTTTAATAAAGTAACTGAACTTCCAACAGCTAGAGGATAGATATGCATTTAGCACTTAGCCTTGCAATGGCGACACCAAATTGGCTTTGCTCAAGAAAAAGATTTGATTGTTTTGCATAATCAAGTCCAGGCATGTAAAATTAGCTGCAGTTCATCCTCACAAATCACTTCAGCAAATGTTAAAGTGCAACTTTTAATTGTTATGTTTTCTCTCTGATCCAATCCGAATGAGGTAACCTGCACTTTTCTATCCTTCTCTTTTATGCTGTGACAATAATTTGGTTTTATCCTGGTCAAGGCAGGTACAGAGCAGGAGGCCATTTGGCCCATCAAGTCTGCACCAATTCTCCAGCAGAGCAGCGCAACAAGGCCCAGCCCTCACCCTATCCCCATCCCCACACTACAGATTCACAAGCTGCAATTCAGACTTTAGCCCTTACTAAGTAAAATATAACAGAGCATCTTAATCCACATAACTCTCTCTGAAATCCGAGAAAGATCATGAAAGGGTTTGATAAGGTAGGTATAGGTGATGTTTACATCAGGTTTGAAGAAGTGTGTGTTTGTCTGTGTATGGTGCAGAGAAGACAACTAAAACTAGGGCCCATAAATATAAGATTACCACTAATTACCCAGCAAGGAATTCAGGAGATATCGGAGATGTTTCATTCATGATACGTCACTGGGAATGATCCATGTTTGCTTCCCATCCCCAACCTGTCTTTAAGGTGATGGTGATTAAGCAGCCTTCTTGAACCAATGTCGTCCATGTGTATGTAAGTACACTCATATCACTATTAGAAAGGCCATGGTAGGCTTATATCCCAGTGACATATAGCTCCAAGTCAGGGTGGCATGCTGTTTGGAGAACTTCCATTTGGTCATGTCCCCAGGCACCTGCTGTCCTTATCCTTTAAGGTGGTAATGGGTTTGGATAATACTTGTCAAAAAGGAGGCTTGTAGAACTGACTACCACAAGAAGTTGTTAAGTCTAACAGTGTAGATAAATTTTGAGGAGAAGCTGGTTTAGAAGTGAGGGAGTTTGGTGATGTAGGGGGAGGTGTTTGTATGAAGCATAAAAACAGATATGGACCATTTGCCTAGAATTGACTGTTTCTCTGCTGTACATTCTATGCAATTCTAGGATTAACAGGAGTAAAGAAAAACTCTCAGCTCCACATTAAAAACCAGTTAGAAAATCTACTTCACAAAAAAAAATTAAAAAAGCCATATTTGTTGCCAACCAACCATTGATAGCTATGTCAAAGTGAACATGAAGATCTTTGTTTATCCATAGCCTATTCCTTACCTTCCTGCAATGGTAGGTAATACTTAACTTTTAACCCTTCCCAATTTTGCAAGTCAGTTAATCAGCTCAGAATGTGGCATTCTCTTTCACGTTTTAGAAGCAGTAGCAGAGCCAAGTTTCACATTCACTGACAAAGCATTCAGATAATGATGCATACTCAAGAGCCACAGGATCAGCAAGTGATGGTAAAAGATCCATTATAAAGTCCACCTTTTTCACTCGGATAACTTTATTGAAAGAAAAATCTGTTTCGCAAAACTAAGAACATCTGGTTCTTAACCACACAGATGGATGGTTTCGAACAAGTGCTTCAGCACAAATTCCTCACATTCCACAATGTCACACCTGCAAGTGCATAGGCTGTTGCTTACGGTAAACATTGCAAAGTCAACACATATCCCTCGAGTTACCTCCAACCTCATGGTTGGATTCAACATTACTGGGCTACTTAAAGAATTAAATACAGTTGCAGCCCAGCCTGATGGCATTTTTTCTTCATATCAAGAACATCTCGAGGATTATCAAAGACACTTGAAGCACTCATTTATATTACAGGTCATCGAGCAGGGCTCAGACCTATCTGGTCTCAATCCATCAGAGACTGCACTGATCCTTAAATTCTGACTCCTAGATAAAGTGGAAAATCACTTGCAGAACTCAAGAGATTGGACATACTTGACAATTGTGTGTGTAGTTGCCCCTGACAACCTGGACCTTCCTGTACATTAGTGAAGGAGAAACAAGGGGAAATTTTACAAGCAGAAAATTCCAATATTCAAGGTTTAGAAAACTAAATGTGAAATTGCAGGAAATGCAAATAAGAATCTTCTGCCTACTCCCTACATCAGCGGCTAAAAGAGACAAGATCAGCATTTACTTTGCAACAATGATTTTATCAGCAGACATTCCTGAAAAGTTAGTTTAAATGTCGCAATTATTATTTTTTCGCATGATACAGAATTCTCATACTCAAGGGCCATTTCTGTGTTCTGCCTTTATATTATAGTGGAAATTGCAATTATGTCTTTAGCACAGAAGGTCTATATTTAGCATGACATTTTGCCTCCCTGAAACTAAGAGGCTAAGATAAATGAAATGAGCACAATGATCACAATGTGTGCTTGTAATCAGCTCAAGAAAACAAACACACACATACGCAAAAACCAACCCTTCAGAACCATCCAGGGATTATCCAGCATTCTTGAAATATTTTACCACAACAGCATACTAGCTAGATGAATTCAATCTCCTCCCCCTCCAAGGTAGAAATGTTTCCTGGCACCAGGAGCCTTCCTCACTCCTTTTTTAATCTTTATGAGTTCATTGACAGACACCATGCAGCAAGACCCATGTTGCAACATATAACGCAAGATAATGGCTCGAATCATCCAGTGTCCAGGGCATCACAATTTGAACTAAGTCCAGATTGTGTGTCAGGTCCTTGCAGAAAGGATGGCCTTTTTCTGTGCCGTAGACTCTCCACGACCTGGCACTCATGCCCAGTTAGTTCCCAAGAAGTTTAAAACGTCCAATGGGTTGCTGCTCTGGACCCTCCTCCATCAAATGTCTCCAATACAGAGTGCAGACTCAGTTAGGTATGCAGGTCTCACCTGGACACACACTCACAGGAAATGTCATGTCTGTTAATATCCAGGAATTAGTTGATGGAACTGAACTGAGCTTCCCTCATCAACCCTCATGACCTACCCTCTCCCAACACCACTGCATGGCCAGACTACTGACAGATCCATCTCCCACTCATTAAAAAGACCGAGACCTTTACAAATATGGCAATTACTGCATGTCCTTTCCTTCCTTTTACTCTCCTGCATTTGCTGGACATCCCGAGATGCTTCAGCATTGCCACTGGTTAGAGGATTGGAGCCAAGTGCCCCACGGCAAGCCTGCAATTACATGGTTGCCATGTTCAGCATAACTGATACACATTAAATTTTTAAGGCTTAGTGTCACAGGTAGGTTTACTTTAACACTGCAATGAAGTTGATGTATAAATCTCCTAGTCGTCACACTCCAGCGCCTGTTTGGATACAAGAAGGGTGAATTTAGCACAGCCAGTCAGCATGCCTTTTGGACTGCAGGAGGAGTGTTCAGAGGAAACCCACGCAAATATGGGGAGAAGCTACAGACTCTGCACAGACCGTGACCCAAGCTGGGAAGCAAACCCAAGTCACTGATGCTGTGAGGCAGCAGTGCTAACCACCGTGCTCCCCAGTTCAGCACCTCAATTGGAACAATCAATTCAAGCCCACATGTCTGTCCATTCACACCAGTCAAGTGGCTGTCTGTAAATGAAATGGAGCACTTACTGTGTGCGCGTTCACACAAACAATAGCTGTGACCTGGAGTGCTACAACAAAGCCCTTTCTCTCTTCAACAGCAAAGCTTCAGGAGCTGAAATACTTGTTTATCCCAGACTCAAGTGCAACTCTTTTTTTGAACCTTAAAATTAATAGAATTTGTGGAGTTCTGAATTTTAAAATTGCTAAGCATTGCACTTTAAAACATGAATCAAAGCATCATATTTCCAGCCACTGGAATTCAATCTTCTTCACTTGTCCAGCTATAGCAGGATTTGATTGACCAGTTTAATTCACGTAGCTTTGCAGAATTTTAATGAGGAACACTGCAGAACGTGGAATTTTACAGCCTCGCTCTTCCTGAACCTGTAAAATCCCACACCAGGTCAATGGACTTTTGTGATCTGCCCCTTGCCTAGTTTGATTCCCGTGTCAGGCGGAACGCTAAGATTTCGGCCACAGAATCTAACGTGTTCCACTTTAGACAGAGAGGAGTGATTGGCTGTCCAATAAGTAAAATTGAAAAACTACCTGCCACAAGGGACCATTACATCCAAGATCTTAATTGTTGTTCTACAATCAAAACGACAAGCAAACATCAAAGCAACGCTGCAATGACTGAATTCTTAATGACTGCAGAGAAATGTAAATGTAGGCCAATAATGGACTGGGAAGATCCCTGTCTCATTTTACTGTGCTGATATAGACCAGTATGTCCTCGGTCATTTGTGTAAATGTGGAGAGAGCAATAGATTTCTCCATAGTCATGTGCTACCTTGGATCACACTTGACAAAAATTGAAGAAAAACAGGAAGAAATAACATAAAATAAAGTACTTAGGGCTGATTGTTCATTACAAAATAAAAATGCCACCAAAAGCTTGTACGTGGGATTAGAAGTACTTGCATTTATATTGTGCTGATCATCTCAGTGTTTCAATGCCAATGAAGTTGTTTTCTGAAGTGTAGGGCAAGATTTTCCAATACCCCTCCCCATCCCTCTGGTGTATTTTCCAGTGCTGAGGTGGCTGGCCATTGCCAGGATCTTCCAGTCCCGCCAATATCTAGAGGGTCTTGCATATGAGACACACTTTTCGCCACCAGGGAATGAGAGGTGGTGTTGCCATCAGTGGACAGGAAGGTTATTCTGGCAGGAAGGACGTGGAAAATTTTGGTCACCGTCACTGTTGAAACATAGGAACGTGCTGGCCAATCTGCACACAGCAAACTCTCAAACAGATAATCTATTTTTGTGATGTTGAGGGATGAGGTGCGGGGAGGAGGAGGAGGATAAATACTGGTTTCAACACTGACAAGAATTCCCCTGCTTTGTTTTGAAATATGCCCATGCGGGTAGATATATTTTATCATCTCATCTGAAGGTTGGGTACCTCATCAGTACAGTACTCCTAATTGTAAATTATAAAAACAAAACACCCATATAACAGATGAATTCTCATAGGGCCTATGACGCTATGCCACAATACCAAACAACTTTTCATACTGACAGAATTAGTGTTCCAGATCATTGTATTGCTTGATTACAGCAATTAAAAGTTAAATACAGGCATCCTGCTGTGCGTGGAAAGTGTTGATAACTCATGCAATTATGCATAAGAGGAACAAAACAACCAAGCTGGTTAATTCGGTTGGGTCAGGGGTGAGGTACGTGGGTGTGCAGTTGGGTTTGCACATTTACAGTATCTCATGAGCTGAACAGACACAAACAACACTAAATTGTCCAAAGGCGAGTGTTCCCACCATTCAAATCATGCCCCACTAGTGTTCAATTATATCAGGATGAGCTAAAAGAAATGGAGATGGGTGCTGTCATCTTGCTGCTGTTCACACCAATGGGATTTTACAGTCCCTCAATGGTTCACCCCTTGCCACAGGTTTAATGCTGGCATAGGGTGCATTCAACAGGAAACTGTGGGATCGTAAGATTCCAGTGAGCGGGCGCACCTCCTTCAGATGCCACCACACAGTGCAGACAGGTAGAAAGTACCCTTTAGTGGCTGGAAACACCATTCCCACTGCAACCCCTCACCCCCACCTCCACCGCCCCAGCCTCAGCAAGCTATTGGCTACTGTCAGATGTCAATGGCTGCCTTCTGTACTGTAGGGGCTGCATTCGGCCCAACCACAATTCCTATTCCCATAGCTCCACGCAGTTACCCTGTTGATCCCTTGACACTAAGGGACAATTTGGCATGGTCAATCAACCTAATTTGCACATCTTTTAACTGTGGGAGGAAACTGGAGCACTTGGAGAAAACCCATACAGATGTGGGGAGAATGTGCAAACTCCACACAGACAGACAGTCATCCGAAGCCAAAATTGAACCTAGGACCTTTGCACAGTGAGGCAGCAATGCTAACCACTGTGTTGCTCCCATAGCTCAACTGCCCTGCCATTGTGGAGCTGTAGTGGGGCTAGTAAGCCATGCAAGTCTTCCAGCCAACTTTGGCAGACTGGAAGATCCTGCCGGCAGGAAAGACTGGAAAATTCAGTTGCGAAAGGATTGCCTGTACTCTCAAATGTACTGAATGGAGACATCAGGCAAAGTCAGCATTGCTGTTCTTCACTGGAGACATCAGAAAGCTTTGGAATTTGGGGTTTCAAGCAGTCAACTTCTTACAAGAAGCTCAAAATAGCAGTTGCAAGAATGAATCAATTTAGGTTTCTCACACACAGTTTAAAAAGAATTCATAGAATCCTACAGTGCAGGAGGCACTGCATCAAGTCTGCATCGGCCACAATCTCACCCAGACTCTATCCCCAAAATCTTTTGCATTTAGTGAAATATGCAAATCCACACACACTGGCCCAAGCCGGCAACTGAACCAGGTTCGTGGTGCTGTGAGGCAGCAGTGCTAACCACTGTGCTGTCCTAGTCCAAGTATGTGACAGCTACAACGAGAGGACAAGAAAACCAAAAATGCAGGTTCTGTAAAAATCAGATTATCAATAACTAAAGCTCAAAAAGCTGGGAAAAATCCAAGAAGTGACACTAATAATTGCAATCTTGTGCCCATCCTTCGTGCACTGACCAAACTTATACTTACCATTGAAGCACGTATGGGGCTGTTGTGGGGTTGTCACCCCTCTAGGGTTGCCTCATTCTCCAGAAATTAAAGATAAGTCTCCTGAATACTGCTGCTGCAAGCACTATAGGAAATAATTATATTTTGATCCTCAAAATATTGGGTACGAAAACAATTGCTCAACTAGGAAAGATAGAGAGACAGGAAAATGAGTTGATGAAGCCTTGGGAAGATGGAGTTGGCAACTAAATAGTAGAGGAATGGATTAATCTTAAATGGGATCATGATGACATTAATAATGTAGCTGCAAAATCTATAGTCAGATGACCAAGGGGCTAGGGGCAGAAAAGTCTGTGCCCTGTTTACCACACTTTTACTCAAGTTTTTTCTTAATAGCTCTGAACAAAAGTTTGAAGTTAAACCATATCTCAGGTCTATCAAGTGGAAATAAAACTAAGCTTTGTTAGATCAAGAAAGCATGGCATTAGTAAAAGCTCGCTAATGCTTGGCAACAATGTCAAAAGGTATCAAAACATATATCCCTTACTAGAGTTGGCAATCCCAACTTCTGGAGTTGCTAGAAGGGGTGTATTGATCTTAATGGAGTAAGTCAGGTTCATTTGATGCTGAAGTCATCTCTTTGACCCTCACAAGGGATGAGCACACCTTTTTAAAAAGGTGTGCCGTCATTATGTGGTAGGGATGAAACCATGATTAGGCAAGGGATGAGGCTAGTCCATCGCAATGGGGAGTGTGATGATGTCTGCAATGGTGGTTTGCCCAGGCTAGACTAAAGGGTCCAGGGTAGCCAGTGGGATTAAACAGACTTTCTGGTGCAATTTTTCAAAGCCATTTTGGCCTTTTGGCTAAAAGAAGAGTTAGGTCAAGTCCAGAAAGGGGTGCAATACCTCATCCTGTCAGCTTGGATCTTGTTTGATTGAGCCCAAGATGGAATGTGGTATTGTGTCAGCTTGTATCTGGTTTGTCCCTCATGAGGGAATCACGATTGGACTTGATTTGAATTGGCTTTTTTTTTTAGAAGTACCGAAAGATACAAAAAAAAAAGCAAGAGATATGGTTGGCAAAAATTAGTCATTTCCAATGGCCCCAACTCTCAAAGTCTGAAACTCCACAGCGAAAGATTAAAGAATAATTTCCAATGCTTAATGAACTGACAAACATATACTTACTATGTTAAGCAAAACAAAGTATTAATCTTAGGAAAGGTAGCAATTTAGGCTCCCTCTATCCCCAGGACCCAAAAAAAACTCCACAGAAATGCTTTGAGTTGCTTTTCTGGCACGTGCAGGAATTGTACTAAAAATAGAATCAACTCACTGCGAAAAGAATCAAAGAGAAATAGTCACCTAAACTGAAATTTAAACCCTGCAATAATCGAATTCAACAAACAGGAAGCGCTTGTCGCAGCCACTTCTCTCGTTTCAACAAAGCAATCAGACACAAGGCCAGATTTTAAAAGTATTCCCAAAGGTAAAAGTCAAAGCCAAATGCGCTGGTATCTGTCCAAATTACAAACTGCGTTTCGAAGTGACTTCCAGGATTTTACCCATCTCTACAATAGGAGGCGAAGGACAACTGATACACTCCAGGGTTCCCTATGTGCACTATTGGTAACTCGCAGCACAGGTCACCAGGTTAAAAGGGAATTAATTAAAGCTGACTAATCGGTTTGGATGATTATTTACAATGCATTTTTTTTTTAAACTGCTGAATAACACTGAATGGGGATATTTATCCAGCTGGATTGGAGCACAGGTTATCAGCAGAAAAATGCCACCGTTATTGTGTTCACCTCTGTGGAACACAAAAGTACACCAAGTATTGCAGCCATCTTGGAGCCAACACAAGATTTTCAGTGGCTAAACCTTTGCAGCAAATTAGTACCATTATAAAACTAATTAGGATGGTGCCAGAGCAAGGCGACTTCTTGCAAGCTATGCCCAGCATACCTTCTAATTCTAACTTTTACTTTTGTTCTATGCTTTAGACGTTATCCTAACTCTTTTCTATGACTATAACACTACATTCTGCATTCTCTTGTTTCCTTCTTTATGAATGATATGCTTTGTGTGTACAGCACGCAAGAAACAATACTTTTCACTGTAAGCCAATGCATGTGACAATAATAAAATCAAATCAAAGCTCATAATGCTTAGAGATTAAAGCCGTAAAACTGATATCAAAACATTTCTAATTACACTGCCATTCATTTGGCTTCAAGTTCTTCGTAACGTTCGCTGAACTGATTTGAGTTGGAGCTTGAAGAATCAAGAAAATTGTCAAAGTGCAGAAGATAGCCATTTGGCCCATCATGGTCTGGCCAGTTCACTTCAGTAACAATGCAGATAGTTCCACTCACTGTTTCCCTGCAAATTTCATCTCTAGACAATTATTTGATTCCCTTTTGAAAACCATTAGCTGAAACTACAGACAGTGTATTCCAGGTCTCAACAACACCACGTAATAAAGCTTTTGTTCCGTCAACTTTGGGTTTTTGTTTTTGCCATTCATCTGAAATTGATTCCCTCTGGTTCTTGAAGCTTCCACCAAGTCAGAACAATTCTATACCTTCCAGATCCATTGTGATTTTGAACACCTTCAACAAATGTCATTTCAATTTCACTACTCCAGTTTCTTCAATCTCTCAACGTCATTCCCTCATCCCTGAAGCCATTTTCCAAATCTTTCAGCATGTTCTCTAATGCTTTTGTATTATTTCTTAAAAGGTTTGATGCTCAAAATATTCCAGTTGAGGCTTGATCAATATTTTGTAAAAGATCCATCATAATCGAATGAAGATATAAAGCAAGGAAGTTAAGTCCAGTATTCAGTTAACCACTTTTGCAGCCTGCCCCATTGAAGGCAATCTAATTGCCTTCAACAATATCTGAAGCTCCCTCTGCTCCTACGCACTTTTAGAATTGTATCTTTTAATTTATATTGCCACTTGTTTTTCCCGTTGCCAAAACATATGTTTTATATCAATCAGTAATCCCTGGACCACTGAGCAACCTACCAGATACTTGCCTCCAGTTTGAGAAATACTGCAAAGACATGCAGGTTAGTTGGATTGGCCATAATAGTTTGCCCCTTCATGTCCCAAGATATGGAGATTAGGGGGATTAGTGGGGCAAATACTTGGCGTATACAGGCTTTGGGCATGGTGGGATGCTCTGTTGGAGAGTTGGTGCAGATTCAAAGGACCAAATGGCCTCCTTTTGCACTGTAGGGATTGTATGAACTATTCACTACCAACTATTCATTCAATTTCATACTCATGAAGCAAATATCTTTTCATCTACGGGGTTCAATTTGACAACAAGCCTGTCACATGGCACTTTCAGATTAACACTTTTTGAAAGTTCACGTAAACTGCAAGAGTGGAATTACTCTCAAAAAACTCAAGTTAATTAAACATGATTTGTTGTTAGCAAACCTCTGAGCTTTCCTCAATTAAATCTGCATTTGTCCCAAAGATTTTCTTGTCCTCAAGAATGGGCCTCAATTCTCCAACCCCACTGCAGTGAATGGAGTTTTGGCTGAGTGCTCTCTTCTTGATTGGAAAATCTCAGCCATGTTTTCCTGCCACTGAAGTTGAACTGACTGACCAGTAGTTACGACGATTACCCTTGCAACGTTTTGAGCAAAAGGCACTAACATTTGCGGAAAATGCTGAAACATTCAGACACGGACCATTCACACTGTTGCCCTCTCCACGAGTCTGCCGACCTGCTAACATTTTCACATTTCCACCTCCTCAGCATTTTGCTTTTGTGCTAACAGGAGCAATTCGCCACTCTGGTATCAATGCGATATCCAAGGAAGATTGGAAAATTATGGCCGGTGCCGTTGCAATTTCTGCCTTGGCTTCCCTTGGTATGCTCAGACTGATCTCATCCAGCGCGGTGACTCAAAAAGTACAATTTTTCTCTTTAGGTAACACGCCAAAAGAAGGCATTGACAACCATAAGCCTCTATTTTAATCTTGCTTCAGAAGGGGTGGGTCATCTTTGTACCAACATTCACCCAATTTGCAAGGGTCCTTGAAAAAAAATCATTCTTTGTCCACACCACCCACCAATCATTATGACTTTAGCAGCACTTATTTTCTTGGTAAAGGCAAAGTACTCATTTAATATTTCTATCTCTATGCTTAAATTCCCCCTCATCCCCCAGCTCAGTCTCAATGGAAGCCAGATTCCCTCTATGTTAGCTGCCAATCTCTTTTCATACTCTCTATTTAACTCAACTTTCTATATTTAGTCTACTCAGTTGCATTTTCAAGCTGACATCTGTCATATGCAACATTTTTTTGCTTACCATCTCTTTTCTGACCCAGAGAGTTCTGGCTTTTTAATAAGTTCTTTTACGGGATGTGGGTGTCGCTGACAAGGCCAGCATTTGTTGCCCACGTGTAATTGAACTTGAACTGAATGGCTTGCTAGGCTATTTCAAATTGCAGAGTCAACCACATTGTTGTGTGGAAGAACACAAAGACCAATTTCCTTTCCTAAAAGGAGATTAGTGAACAAGATATGTATTTATGACAATAGCTTCATGGTCATCATTAAACTTCCAATTCTAGATTTTTAATTGAATTAAATTCCAATATCTGCCATAATGGGATTTGAACCTGAGTCCTCAGTGCATTATCCTGGGTTCCTGAATTACTAGTCCAGTGACACTGCCATAGGGCCACCGTAACGCCTGACTTACATTTCCCTCTTGTGAAAAATGTACCTCAACCATCATTGAACCATTTCCTCTTTGAAGCCAGCCTATTACAGTTATGCCTGACTTAATTCTGATTTACTTAAAATAATCAGGTCTTCTTTGAAAATCAGTCTTCCCCAGTCACTTATTTTATACTGGATTACCTCTTGACCTTTCCCATTTAAATCATTATTTTCTACTAATACTTTATCCATCTCATTCCCTGGGACCAAGTCCAGTAGTGATTCCTTATTGGGCCAGAACAAACTCAGACTGAAAATTCCCCAGAATATATTTCAGAAATTCTCCTTCTTTGCACCATTACGCTAATTATCCTAATTTAGACAGGAATAATAAATTTTCAATTATAACTATTTTGCATCCCTCTAAATTCTTTGCAAGCTTGTTCCTCTATATCTTCTTTAAAAACTACCAGTGGCCTACAGTATACATAGATAAAAGGTACCATTATTATTTCTCAACTGCAACAATAGATTGTGCCCTTGACACCCAAGATATGCTCTTTCTCCTTAATTAAGGCTGGCAGCCCCATCTCTTTTCCTTCCTTCTCTACCAATCCTGAACACCTTTTTATTTAGAACGAAGTCCTGTCGTTTTCTGAAGCAGAAAATGCTGGAAAAATTGCAGGTCTGACAGTGACTATTGTGGGAGAATGGAATCAACACAGTCAGGATGACCTTTCGTCAAAAGCTGAGACTCGAAGCATTGGCTCTGTTCTCTCCCCACAAATGCCGTCAGACCTGCTGAGATTTTCCAGCATTTTCTTTTTCTGCTTCAGATTCCAGCATCTGCAGTATTTTGCCTGCTGTTTTCCAAGCTAGATCTGCATTATCGCAAGAACATATTCCCCAAGTCAATTTGTGCCTGCAGCTTGTCAGCCTTTAACAGTCACATACAATCTAAACCTAATTTAGAAATTATGCATTTCCTCTTATTTTATATTTTACTTATTCATGGGATGTGAGCATCACTGGCTGGGCCATCATTTATCACCCTGAAGGCAGTAATGATGATGAGCTGCATGTGATGCAGATTTTCTACAACTAAGTGGCTTGCTAGGTAGATCTGGTAAGTATGGTACATGAGTCAACAAAGGTGAGTTTTTACAATTGACACAGCTTCATCATTAGAATTTTATTTTGGGTTTTTATTCAATTCAAACCCCAGCATCTACCACGGTGAGATTTGAACCCAGCTCCCCAAAGCATTACCCTAGGTCTCTAGATTACCAGTCCTGTAACAATACTGAATGCTGCAGTGATGAGCACTGCTACCTCACAGCGCCAGGGACCTGGAATCGATTCTGGCTTGGATACTGAGTGAGTTTGAACATTCTCCCCATGTCTGCAAGGGTTTCCTCCAGGTGTTCCGGTTTCCTTCCAAAATTCAAAGATGTGAGAGTTAGGTGAATTGGCCATGCTATATTCTCCCTTAGCATCAGGGAAATTAGCTAGGGTAAATGCGTTGGGTTACGGTGATAGGGCCTGGTGCAGACTCAATGGGCTGACTGGCCTCCTTCTGCACTGTAGGATTCAATATCACTTTGGTACCACCTCCACTTTCCAATGCAACCTGTTTTCCTGATCCTTTCTGCAGAGATACAGTGCAAACACAGGAAAAAACAATAAATGGGCTTCAGAAAGAAGTATTTTTATTTTTGAGGGGATGTCCATTTGGTGTTGCATAGAAACAGATTAAATTGAAATGCAGCATAACGACATTACCAGGTATCTAAGCAGGAGGCAAAAAGAAATCTTGTAAGATTTTTCCTTTAAGCAGCCGGATCCCTCTAAAATATTTAGAAATCCCTGAAGACCATTGCTCAGTATGTCAACAGAAAGTCTCAGGCACTATTCTGTACAAATTTCACATGATAGTTCATACCCAGTCAACTACGCAACTGAATTGAAACTGTACAAGGTTCAATAGCTTTTAAACTAAAACAGAAAAAATATTTCCACATTGAAAGAACTTAGCCATCAGGCTATCCCTGAGATTGGAGTCAATTTTTGAAATGTAGTCTTTGTAATGTAGGAAAGACAACAGCCAACCAATATGCAGTATGGTCCCACAAACATTAGTATGATGCTGTTTGAAGAGGAATTTCCCTCAGTGCCCTTGGATCTCTTTTTTACATCCAAGAACTACAAAGGCCTCCACTTAATATCTCATCTGAAAGAGGACACCATTTTAAAAGTAAAAATATTTTTACTCCATTCTTAGTTACAAAGCCAATGCTCAGAATAGACCACACACACATACAAGATCCAAGCTGAGAAGATAAGACATCGCACCTCATCTTGGGTTTGGGATGGGCTGCATCTTAACTGGAAAGGCCCTAGCATGCTAGCTGAGAGATCTGACCCTGCACTTTGGATTTAAACTAATAAGGAAGGGGAGGTGGGATCCACAGCAGTAGGTTAGAAAGTACAGAGAATGTGGAGAATTCAGTGAATGGCTCCAGTCAGGCTGTCAAATAAAATACAGGCAGAATATACAAAACATGACAGGATTGATGGTCTGAGGTGTGTTTGCTTTAACACAAGGAGTAAGACAGGTAAGGCGGATGACCTTAAGGCTTGGATTACTACATTGAATTATGATTGTGTGTCAATTACAGAGACTTGGATGAAAGAAAGGCAGGACTGGCAGTTTGGCATTCCAGGATTTAGATGCTTCAGGCAAGCTAGAGAGGGTGACAAGAGATGGGAGTGTTGTTTTACTGATTGGGGAGAATGTCACAGCTATACTGAGGGAGGATAACTTGGTGGGATCATACAGCGTGTAGAACTCACTGTATGGAATGGTGCAATCACACTATTGGGGTTGTACTACAGACCTCCCAACAGCCAGCATGAAGTGGAGGAATTGATATGTCAGCAGAAGACGTAAAAACAGGGTTGTTGTGATGTTGATTTTAACTTCCCCAAATAGACAGATTCCTTTAGGGCCAGGGGTTTGGATAGAGCAGAGTTTGTTCAGTGTGTCCATGAGCTCTTCTTGAGGCAAAATGTAGATAGTTGGGAAGGGGCTACTGTAGACATGCTCTGGGAAATGAGCCTGAATAGGCAATTGATGTCTCAGTGGGGGACCATTTTGGGAACAGTAATCACAATCCTCTAAGTTTCAAGAGCCTTGTAGAAAAAGAGGATGGAAGGAAAGGACAAAACTCCTGTGTAATATGACAGTATTAGATTAGAGCTAGGGAATGTAGACTAGGGGTGGCTGTTTGAGTGTAAATCCATAACTGAAATCTGGGAATCTTTTAAAAGTCAGTTGTTAACAATTCAGGACAAGTATGTTCCTGTAAAAATGAAGCGTAAAGATGGCAAGATTGAGAATCCTGGATGACACAAAAGATTGTGGGCTTAGTGAAAAAGCTGGCAGCGTATATAAACTTCAGGAAATTTAAAACAGATAAGGTTCTTGAGGAATACAAAGGTAGCAAGAAAGAGTTTAAGTAGGGAATTAAGACTAAAAAAGAACCATGAAATGTCCTTGGCAGGCAGGATTAAGGAGAATCCCAAGGCTTTTTGTGCATATAAAAGAAGGAAGAGGATAATTAAGGAAAAAAGTAAATCCACTCAAGGACAATAGAGGGAATTTGCGTGCAGAGCCAGAGTATTGAGTGTTAATGAGTACTTTGCATCAGTATTCTCAAAAGGAAAAGAGTGTAATGGATAGTGAGTGTAGAAAAGAAGGATGTTGACATTCTAGGACAAGTTGAGATAAAAAGAGGAGGTAATGGCGATTTTGAAAAACATTAAGGTGGACTAGTCCCCAGGGCTAGTTGGGGTTTATCCCAGAATACTGAGAGGCAAGGGAAGAAGTTGCCCAAAGGGTGGTGAATGCCTAGAATGCACTGCTGGAGATGACCGAAAAAGCAGATTTTGTAACAACATTAAAGAGGTACCTGGATAGATACACGAATAGGCAGAAATAGGAAGACGTGGACCACATAAAAGCAAGAAAATATTCGAGAGGCATGTGTGTCAGCACAGACTTGGTCAGCTAGAGGGCCTGTTTCTGTGCTGTACTGTTCTTAGCCAACAGGCTGAGGAGCAAAAAAGAGAACAGAGGAAACCTCAACTGTACAGCATCAGATTACGTCAGCCTATACAGGTGTTGGGAGCTCTCGAGCAGGATGTGACTCACATCCTGTTAACTCCAAGGTGGAAGGACAAACCAAGCTCAAGATTAATGGCCAAATGACTACTACACAACCGCTATCTTGACTTTCAAAATGGGGGCATTATCTGAGGGTGCATTGTCAGCTGTATAATACAAGAATGAGACATCAGTGATAGCAAGTACAATACGAGGTAATGATTCATTATACAAGGCTATGGACACAAGATTAAAATATGTTTTGTCAGATATTGTTCGATACCAATACAGCGAGCAAAGTTAGAAAGAGAACCCACTCAATAAGGGTGGGTTCCTTATTGAAATGAGGTCTAACTTCAGGTGCAGACACACAAATGCTTCAGAAATTAGTTTTTGTGTTCATCATGAACTGTGGGAACTCAGTTGTTACTTTCCAGCCACATGAAGAATGTTTTGTGCAAGGTCCCACACTAGAAAGTACACGAATCACCAGGTTACAAAGCAAGGGCTGTATCCTTTTAACCCACAGCAATGAAGGACCAGAGATTCAAGGGGAAAGAAACTTAACTAGGGACAAATAGGAGTACAGCTCAACTCACATCCATAAAGATAGGCTTCCCTCTGTTATTATCTCAGTCAAGCAGAAGTCTTTGCTCATCTCACCAAAAATAGCATTCAGGTACAAGAGATACAGGGTGGGATTATACAACCTCGCTTGGAAATGGCACGCAAGATTCCACCCGAGAGAATTGGAGAATTCTGTTCTGCAAGTCTCATCCATCTGGCGGTAAAATTTTGGCCATTGTTTACTTATTAATGTTACAAGTAGGCTTACATTAACACTGTAATGAAGTTACCCCTCGTGGCCACACTCCAGTGCCTGTTTGGATACAGTGAGGATTGGGATCAGCAAGGTAAAGCCTCACATATTGCAAAACAAAAAAATTGTAGTAATGCCCTTAGGCTGTCAGAAGATGAAATCACAGGTCACTTCACAGAAGCACAAATAAATTTTCATGTAGTTTCTAAACTGAACTATTCTTTCTTCAGACCTGCAGAGTCATTACAAAACATTTTTGTTTCCAGGGTAACCTGTACACAAATCTACCACACCACTTTATGTCCAGAATGTTTGACGCCATTCTCTCTTCCCACTGGTATCGAGTAAATCAGGTATCCATTTAGAAAAATTTGGATGCCTGCCAAAACCATTTTTTTTTGTAAGCAAGTGACAAAACAGTCACATTTCCCAGCTCACTACAAGTGCTTTAACTACATACAATGGTTCCATACGCAAGTTAGACCATGATTTTCATGGCCATGTATTACGAGCTTGTTCGCAAGATTCTAAAGCATGTCCCCTGCTGCAACTGCTTAAGACCATTTTAACGCACAGTTAAGCCAAGCCATTTTAATGCACAGAATGATTGTTTAAAAAATTGCCAAGCCTTAAAAGATCTTAACCTTTACGTTGGAAATTTACTTAATTACTAAGACTTTAGAGTCTTCCTGCAGTTTATAACCCAGTTAGCCACAGCAATAAATATTCATGATAGCGTGATGTAGCTCTCAGTCATGTTTGAGCTCTATACCATTTTTTCATACACACCCCATTCTCAAAGTCAGGGGGCATTTTGTGGTGGTTGGAGGGGGCAGTGTTGATTGCACTGAATTCACTTTGGAAATCTGAGCAACAGCTTAAGTGCAACTTTAGTCACAATATTGCCCTAATAAAATTAATTTAGGCAACTATATTTAACTAAATGCATGATTTCTGGGAAGGCATTTTTAAGGTAGCTTTTTTTTAAAGAAAAGAGTTTTCTCAAAGCAAAAAGGACATGAGCAATTTCAAACAAGCTCTTTGCACTTGACATCCAGCCAATATCAAGTGCTTTCAACACAAGAGAGAAAACGCTGGAAAGTCTCAGCAGGTCTGGCAGCATCTGTAAGGAGAGAAAAGAGTTGACGTTTCGAGTCCAGATGAACCTTGTTCTGAGTCCAGATGACATCAGCTCTTTTCTCTCCTTACAGATGCTGTTAGAACTGCTGAGATTTTCCAGCGTTTCTCTTTTGGCCAAAGACGTGCTGGTTAGGTGCACTGGCTGTACTAAAATTCTCCCTCAGTGTACCTGAACAGGCGCTGAAGAGTGGAGACTTGGGAATTTTCACAGTAACTTAATGGCAGCATGAATATAAGCCTACTTACGACAAACAAACTTTTTTTTAAAAAGCAAGCCTGAAGGGGGAAAAAAAAAGCAAGTAGCTTCAGAGGTTGGTTGCCTAAAGCTTAAACAAACTAGAATGAATATAATTACCGTAAAGCTGACAATGGATTATCTTTTCTCCCAAGCGGAATTAAAAACAAAGACTATATCACCTGACACATAGCAGGTGAGAGCATTTTATAGGACAAGTTTCGATCAAACAATTGCTTCCTATAAGGCAATAACGCCATTAAATCTCAGTACTCAAATCTCATTGAGCTGGCAACACTTTTGAAGTTATCCCCTTCCAATTCCCTTTCTGTTCCATCAGACTATCTGAGTCAGTTTGTCCAGTTCCCTTCTCATGTCATGAAAAAATACATCGTGTCTATGCCAGCTATCAACACCTAGCTATTCAAATCCCATTTTCCAGCACTTGATTATATATGCTATGGTATTTCAAACGTTCATTTAAATGCTTCTCAAATGTTGTAAGGGTTCCCACCACTAGTTCAGACAGCGAGTTTTAATTCCCATCACTTTCTGGAGGTGAAAATGATTTTCCACAAAACCCCTCCAAATCTCCCGCACATTACCTTAAACTTGTGCCCCTTGGTGATTGATCCTCAGCTAAGGGGAAAGTTTCTTCCTCTCTATCCTATCTATGTGACTTTAATGTCAAAATCTGCTGTCTCATCTGTTGTTCATTCCGTGGATTTCGAAGCTCCACTTAAGTGACTAGCAATGTGGGATTTTTAAAGTAAAAATGAGTTTGAAACGATTTGGGTTAGTTGCCATTCTTCGATGCACTTTGTTTCTTGTTTCATGGATACTGTAGACAATCAACATTCCTTTCACATGCACAGTGATAGCATTGTTACATTCCAGAACATCTCAGGTCTGACAGCATCTGTGGGGACAGAAGAGAGCCAATGTTTCACGTTGAGATGATCTTTGTCAGAATTGATGAAACGTCATCTAAACGCAAAACTTTGGCTCTATTGTTTCCCCACAGATGCTGTCAGACCTGCTGAGATTTTCCAGCATTTCCTATTTCAGGTTTCAGCATCTGCAGTATTTTGCCTTTATTATACTGTTGCATTCGAGGACTTGCCTCAGGAGTGCACACAACTCTTTCACTATCCAGATTTGACATTTGTCAATAGTGGTAATGTAGTTGCTTAATCAGGTGGCCACACATTATCTGCAGCGACAACATTTTCCAGGGATTGGGATTGGCACTAAGCAGGGTGTGAAATCTGAGGTTTCCAAGCATTATTTGGATGAGATCTGAGGAATGATTTCTTTTAAAGAAACAGGGTGGGATTTGCACAGGCAGAAGGGAGGCAGCAAACCATTTGGAGCTCTTGCGAAGGACCAGAAATTTGAATTCCTAATGTCATCAGGCCACCTACCAGAACCTTGTCCAAACCCAGCTGGAAATAGTAACTGGCTGATATTGGGATTTTAGGTGACAGGGAATTGCAATTGGAAACTGAACTTATGGTTTCCAATCTTCCTTTCAAGTGGCTGGCTGACTGTTCAGGAGGGCCTACAGTCTTCTGGCCCCAACTCCACCTATTGCAGGGTTGGGTCTGGCATTAGACTATAAAGAATTTTTGCATTATTTTGAACAGGGCTTAGACTTGAACATAAGAACCATATGTTAGAATGGATGAGCAGCCATCCATTTAATTTAACAACTGAGCACTGATTAAGTTATTGGAGCCCAATTGGCATAATTAAAAGGTCTCTACTGGACTTCAGATGGGCATCCCTCTTACCTAGCAGAGGAACAAATTATCAGAGCCTATGGAGAAAGTAGCAGGGAGATCAATATATTTTTATTTATTAGTGGCACAAGTAGGCTTACATTAACACTGCAATGAAGTCATTGAAAATAACCTAGTCGCAACACTCTAGCGCCTTTTCGGGTACACTGAGGGAGAATTTAGTATGGCCAATGCACCTAACCTGCATGTCTTTTGCACTGTTGGAGGGAACTGAAGCATCCAGAGGAAACCCACAGATACAGGGAGAATGTGCAAACTCCATATGGATAGTGATCCAAGCCATGAATCAAACCTGGGTTGCTGGCACTCAGGCAACAATGCTACCCATTGTGCCATCCTGAAATGTGCGCCCTGGGCAGTTTCAGCTTCCTACTGGTCGGACCAGATTACAACTCTCGGGATTTTAAATATAGGACTTCCCTTTTCTGAAGCGCAGGAAGGAACAGGTATCAACAAACAAATGCTCACCGACTCAGTGACCTCATTATGGATCAACATCATGTGACTTTAACTTCAATGCACATGACCTTGAGCCTGAAAGTACTGTAGGGCTCGGCTCAACAATCCAAAGGCTGAAACTTTCAAGATGTCAAATGACGTTTATTTAACAGGTCATGCAGCATCTTGGAGAAAAACAGAATTAATGTCCAGGCTTTGTTAACTTTTTAGATGAAACGCAGCCCTGGAATGTTAATTCTGTTTTCCTCCACAGTGCTGCCTGACCTGCTAAATAATTCCAGCATTTTCTATTTTTGTTTCAGATTTCCAGCATCCACAATTTTTATGATGTGCTGTTTATTTAGATTCATCTTTGAGGACGAAGTGACTCAGGACAGAATTTTTGATTTTCTCCTCAGTTCTCCTACGTATCATGAACTGGTATCCTTCCTTTCCGGTATGAATTAGAAGTGTCTGTCATTTGAATACACAAGGGAGGAAGGTAAATGTGCAGGCAGCACTTTAGTTCCTAAGTGCACAATTTACGCAATGTGCTACATAAGCATTTAAACAACAAAAAAAAAGACAATGAATTGGTTCTTGAGTGTCTGCTTTCATAAATAAATGACCTAATCTTTGCAGAGCTTTCCCAGTACAGGAGCTGCCGATACACAGTTTGTTTTCTCAAATTCAAGCCTCAAAAAAGTTAGCTATTCCTGCTTTGTACCCTCAAGGCTTACCCATTTACATTGGGCCAACCATATAGTGGAAATGTTGAAAGATAATGCTGGCAAGGTTTGAAAGTAAACATACAGGAAGTCACAATCATTTTTTAATCCAACAGTGAATGGTAATGACATCCTTCAGTTAATTCAGTTGTTATTGTGGCAGATTGGGTTCCAGAACGGAACGTTCCCCCTCCCTCCCATCCCATGTTAAGTATTACTACATTGACTGTGAATGGATAATAATGTAGTTTCATTAACCGTCTTCCACCTAATGGTTGCACAGGCCATGATACACACAATGTTTAACTTTATCGGTTTTTATCTTTCCTTTGTGGCTTCCCATTTGGGCTTTCAAAGCCCATGTACACTTTGCACTTAAGTACAGTGCAAGAGAAACAATTAACTATGATTACAGCGAAACCATGGACAATGGTTAGCATTGCTGCCTCACAGTGCCAGGGACCTGGGTGTCTCCCCGTGTCTACGTGTGCTTCCTTCTGCAGATCAAAGGTGTGTGCAGGTTAGCTGGATTTGCCATGCTAAATTGCCCTTTAGCGTCTCAAGGTTTATAGATTGGGAGTATTAGCAGGTTACACACATAGGATACAGGGATAGGGTCAGGATGAGATGCTCTGTCGGGGAGTCATTACAGATTCAAAAGGGGCAAATGGCTTGCTCCTGCCTGCAGGGATTCTCTGATTCATCCAAAGTTGTGCTTGCTTGGGTTTCAGCTCCTCAGACTAAACTCGACTTTTCAACTTGACTGCATTTCCATGCTCCCTCCGAAATTTTCTCCACTCACACAATGTTTCGCTGACGCCTTCAGCTTTCTGGACAAGGGGCTGGAGTGGAACAATGTTACTTTGATAGATGGCCACATTAAAGCCATAGATTGGATTTATTCAGATCTTTCATGATCCATACCGCTCAGAATTACTCCACAACAATGTCCACAGTTTGCAGAGGTTAAGAGAAGAAACTGTGCCAATGGAAAGAGAACTACAAATCCCTCCTAAGGATTAGAAATTCTACCTAGTGTGAACCCAGCATATAGCAATGTAAACATGCAAGACTGCCAAGTACTGTTTATGTAAATAGTTAAAAGTTAATAGCTCAAGTTGATTATGCACCAAGGTCACCACCCAAATGGGAAGCCACAAAGGAAAGATAAAAAGCGATAAAGTTAAATATTCAAGGACTTAAGAGTCAAGGTGTTTATATTAAATAAATTCCAGAGATGGTACCTACTTTAACTTCTAGTTTATGCATTTTTAGAGTTTGCAATTTAGTAATTGAACAGTTTCCTCATCACCATAGTTGGAAAATGCTGGCTGCAAGCCTATGTTATACAAGAAACATGAATCAAACTGTATAATGATGATTACTGTTCATTTTCTCATTGGACTATTTGTCATTTTATATTCTTTTCTTCAGATGTGGCCTTGGAAACAAGGCATTCTAACCCACACGAACACAAAGAAACAAGTATATTTTCTAGTGATTTTAGGGCATCCTTAGTCTTTGAAGGATACTACATTTTTATGTAGTATTTTTCAAAGATTAAGAATGCCCTAAAGTGCTATATAGCCAATAAAGTGCTTTTAAAGTTGGTCATTGATGTAACAGTATGGCAGCCAACTTACACATTAAAAACCCAGGCATGAGAAAATAAGTACAATATCTGTTTTTTTTTGTTAGAAAGCAGCGATATTGGTCAAGAGGTTGACGTTAACAGCCAGAGAATTCTTGAAAGACCAGTTACCTTGAAACCAAAACAACTCAGCAAATAATTATTGATTATGTTACACCAACCACTTTGTAATTTTTCAAAAGAAATAATTTTCTTCAGAACTAGCACAACAGTGAATGAGCAGGCATGAAAATAGTCAACTATCCACCTGTTACGCACCTATCCTCACCTGGGGCCAAAACAAGATCTATGATTAAACACAGCTCCTCTGTCAGTATTGGATCATACCCAATTCACAAAATAAAACAATAATTTTGTAACATTTTGCTTAACTATCGCTGCTGTGAAAAACTTTGGGACATTTTACCAATGTCAAATACTTTAAAGTGCAGGTGGTTGTTGTAGTTTTTAATTGATTTTCAAAAGGTGGCAGATTTTTAACAGAACACGCTCATAATGACAGTGGGCATTTTTCCATGAGAATATCTGAAGTGCTTCCAGTTACTGTAGTCAGCATTGAATGTGTCATGGCAACATCAGTAATCTTTATAAAGTATTGCACCTTGAAATCTGTTCTTCAACTTTCATGTTTTCTCCATACAGTATAACTTTGAATCACTTATCTTGTGTGGATTCTATGTTTAAAAAGGTCCCAAGAACATGAACGTTCCGTGGACATTCCTGACAAGATGCAACAATCTGAATTCATTGAGGTGAAAGCATTAGTATGATGGAGTTTAATGTGAATAAGAGTGAGGTTATGCCTTTTGGCAAAAAAAGGCAGCAAATTATTATCTAAAAAGGGAAAGCAGATTTAAAATGTGACTGGCCAGAGGGATCTGGGTGCCTGTGTTCATGAAGCGCAGAAAGTTGGTATGCAGGTGCAGCATGTAATAAAAAAAAAGGTAAATGGGAAAGTTAGCATTTATTGCAAAGGAATTAGCATATCAAAGTAGAGAAGTGTTGTTGCAATTGCATAGAGTGTTGATGAAACCACATCTAGAGTACTGCGTCCAATTTTGGTCCCCTTATTTGAAGAAGGATGTTGTGGCATTGGAGGTAGTTCGGAAGAGACTCACTGGATTGACTCCAGGGATGAAAAAGTTAGCATATGAGGAAAGATTAAACAATTTGGGCTTGTACTCACTGGAGTTTGGAAGGATGAGAGGGGATCTGATGGATGTATGTAAAATTTTAAAAAAGGAATCAATAAAGTAAATGGCAACCAAATGTTTCCTCTGATTGGGCAATCCAGAATGAGAGGTCACAGGTATAGGTTGAGAGACAGTAGGTTTAAAATTGAGATGAGGAGGAGCTACTTCTCGCAGAGGGCGGTGAATTTGTGGAACTCACTGTCCCATAGCTTGGAGGACACTTATCACTGAATGGTTTCAAGTAAATAGATACATTTCTAATTAAAAAAAGGATACGAGGGACAGATGGATTTGAGACCACGGAGAGATCAGCCGTGATCTGACTGGATGCCACGGCAGGCCGAATTTGCCTACTCCTAATTCCCATCTTCCTGTGTTCGAAACACCAACTGTGCTTTGTTCAGCTTTTTTTTTGAGAACAAAAGATGTAAATCTTCTGGTCCTGCCTGCTGTAGGAATCAGTGCAGGCAGAACAGGTAATTTGACGGACAACTAAAAGGTCCATTGACCTCAGGCAGGAACATCTAGTCCCAGGACGGATGGGACCAGAAAACCCTGCACAAAGAATCTGTAAAAATTTAAGCCATTACGATTTCTCAGCTCAGAATGATCTCAGTTCTTTGAAAACTTGAAATTAATTTAAGCTTGGAAGAATCACAAGGAAAAAAGGGAGGTTCAATACGATGCTCAGACCCAATCAATTAAACTCAGGAAGGAAAGAAATAAGCAGCATAATTCACATCCTCAGACCATTTAAAAAGCACCTCACAACCAATGCGTGACCTTTAGAAATGCAGTCCTATTGACAAAAAAGGCAGTCAATTTTAGGCTAGAATAGAATCCGTACACTGCAGAAGGAGGCCATTCAGCCCATCAAGTCTGCACTGACAACAATCTCATCCAGCCTCTATCCTTGTGACCCCACAAATCTACCTTGCCAATTCTTATGACACTAACAGGTCAATTTAGCACGGCTAATTCACTGAGCCGAAACATCTTCAGACTGTGGAGAAACCAGAGCACCTGGAGGAAACCCACACAGACACAGGGAGAACATACAAATTCCACACAGAGCTACCCGAGGTCGGAATTGAACCCAGATCTCTGGTGCTGTCAGGCAGCAGTGTTTACCAATGTGCCACCATGCTGACCCTTTGGGAAGGGAAAAGAAACGAAATGGGGGCACGTACTGATCCTCCCATTTGAGATGCATCTCAAATGACTAAAGTATGAATAAACTCGGGTACATTCAAAAATTAATTAGTGCACTACACAATAAATCTAGATAAAAAAAGCTCTAAACAAAATACTGTTCCCCTCTTCCTCTGAATTACCAAATATCCCATAAACAACATTGAAACCCTGTTGTAAATTGACATTGTTTTGGCTAAAACCAGTTTGAACAATGTAATCACTATTCTGCACATGTGCACAGATGAGAGGGAAAAAATCTCTGGATCCACCAGTTTAGCCACTTTATTCAGTGTGTTGCTGAGGCACAAATCCTTGGCTCAATAACCAGCTCGTGCTGAGTTAGCCGGTCTTGGTTGTTAGCAGTGCAGTTTCTAAAACATGCTTCATCTCCTCTCATCTACCAGTTGTCACCGTGGTATTCCATGAGGGGTTCCCAAAGAGTATGTCACATGCAATAGCAGCCCCAATGATACAACAGCATCAAACACAACTCCTTCCAAACTCAAAATACAAGCATGAAATATAAGTGCAAAGATTGTTGGCTGGCCACTACAGTAGATCTACTGTATCTACAGTAGTACTGTGATCTACTGTGTAAAATTTTGCACAGGGCCCCACCAATGAGTGAGGAAACATCCCTGTATAATTTCTGAACTTTACCGAGTTTGCCAATCTCAGCCAAAGATCATGTATAAAGAATGTCCATTTTTGAGATGTCTCACAGTACAAGATCCCAACACTTCCAGGAGAAGAGTGTACTGTGTAACTACTGAATGGAACATAGCCTATTGGCTCCCCCTTTGTCCATATCAGCATCGTAACATGTTTTGTTCCTTAACTCCTTGGCCCACTTGGAAATGTTTAGCCTGGTAACATCTAAAGTTACTGTAAAATTGCATCATATTTGCACTGTAGGCTTGAGCAACTAAGCAATTATTCAAATCAAGGACAAGGACAGCCTGTTACAACCTGAGGTGAGTCAAAAAGGTGTGTGTAGAAACATGAAGAACAAAAATAAACATCACTACAAAGGAGATCAGAACACAAGAAATGCATTTACACTTTTTAATTTAGTTTTTGCTAAATTGATTTTTTTTCCTCCTACAATGCTTCCAACCACACCCCACCCCAGCCCAAGTTTCCCAGTCAAGCTTCAGAAATTTCAAGGGAAAAAAATTAGACTTTTTTCCTCTAAAGGAAAGGCACAGGGCCTAGAGGAGATGGGCCAATTTCACAAATATGAAAGCAAGTTCTTTTGCATTTACAGCAGGCAAGCGTGTCACATCTGTAAAGTCTCTCAAGCACACAGCAGGCCTGCAAAATTTGACCACATCCTAAACATTAATGTTACATGAACTGATTATTCTCTTTCAGAAATAAAACCAGAAAATTCTGGAAGTACTCAGCAGCTCTGACAGTATCTATGGAGAGTGATAGGACTGGATTGGCCAGTCTGATCCAGTGCAAAGCCTGTTGCAAGTGAGAACAGAAAATTTAGCTTTGCAGCCTAAACTCCACTTCCAGCAGCATGGACAAATCCCAGCTATGACGGAGCACAGAAGATTTCAGCCATAAAGTTAACCTCTGACCAACTCATTACATTAATTCTGTATCATTCTCCTGAGATGCAGCCAGACCTACTGTATCTTTTCAGCATACTCCACTACTGAAATAAAGAATTGCATTTAAATAGCACCTTTCATAACCAGTGGACATCCCATAAGTATAATTATTGTTGTATTGTAGGAAGCATGACAGCCAATCTGTGCACAGCAAGCCCAAAAACTGCAACTTGACAAAGACCAAATGGTCTGTTTTTGTGATACAGATTGACTAATAAATATTAGCCTAATACCAGGGATAACAACTTGACACTATCCAGGATAAAGCAGCCCGCTTAATTTGCGCCACACTCAAAAACATCCACTCCTTCCACCATCAATGCTCAGTGGCAATGTTGTGTACTATTTACACTCCAGCAATTCCCCAAAGATCCTTATTAAACAGCACTTTCCAAACCCAAACCCACTTCCATCACGAAAGTCAAAGGCAGCAGATACCCGGGAAGACCACCACTTCCAAATTCCCCTCCAAGCTACTCACCATCCTAATGAGGAAATATATTGCCATGGCTTTGCTGTCACTGGTCAAAATCCTAGAATTCTCTGACCAATAGCACTGTGGGTCAACGCATAGCATGTGGTCTGCAGAGATTCAAGGCGGCAGCTCACCACCTTCTCAAGGGCAACTAGAGATGGGCAATAAACGCTGGTCAGCCAGTGATGCTTATGTCTCACAAATGAATAAAAGAAATAGTATTAGGACTCTCTTTCACTGATTCACCTGCACACTTGGAACATTTTTTACTTTGATTTCAGGTTTTATAGAACTGCTTCATTTATCCATTCTGCATATACATGAAGGAGAGCGAGAAACTTATTACAGGAAATAAGGCGTTCACTGAAGTTCAAAGTTTATAAATAGACTATATTCATGCATCCCAGATTAAGCATGTAACAGGGATCCTGACATTGTGGCAAATTGTTTCCTTCTACTCCAAATAGTTACTTGAAGTTGCAGTTGCCATTTTTTGTATGACCTTGGTGATACATACAATGCAAGGAAATTATTAAGCAAAAGCAAACTGTGCCACCTATTCTGCTGACTGCTAATGAACATCTTGGCTGGTGAGGTTGTGATCAGTTTGTCTCCTTCATGCTCCTTGGCAAAAGTCATTGCAGATGTTTACACCATTTGCCATTAGCAAATACCTTTGGCTTGCATTTAGTGAGCAAACTGTTATGCATGCAGAATAAAAACAAACAGTTTGAGGGATGCTATCATTGTTTTATTTATTAACGTAGACTTACATTAGCACTTGAAACGAAGTTACTGTGAAGATCCCCAAGTCGCCAGACTCCGGTGCCTGTTCGGGTACACCGAGGAAGAATTTAGCATGGCCAATACACCTAACCTATACATCTGCGGACTGTGGAAGGAAACTGAGGCATCTGGAGGAAACCCACACAGACTTGGGGAGAACATGCAAACTCCACGCAACCAATCATCCAGACCGAGAATGGAACTCAGGTGAGGCAGCAGTACTAACTATCGTACCACCCAACATTGACAGGTTTTGAGGGGAATCTCCAAGTTTCAAATAGTCCCATTTCTTTAAATTTCATTTGTTTAGTCAAAACAAGCTGAATGCTTCCCCAGTTAAGGGAGCAGCCACTGGTACAGTATTCATCTGAAGGATTCTGGGGATTACAATGCCTGTTAATGACTCAAACCACACAGAATGACTCACACGATGGCAAAGCAAATTTATCTAAATTAGTAACTGAGAAAACATGAGAAAGTCTCCCAGATTTCATTCCCAATCTTTGCTGATCTAGGCATAGGGGCAGATCTTTATCTATAACTTCTCACGTACATCTTAGCCAGCCTCCGAGTGGAAAGATCCAAGCGCAATCACAAAATCTGCTAACCAAGCATTAAGTAGAAAACTCTCATATCAAAACTTGTTTTTCCTGTTTAGATTATGAGAACAAACAGAAATCTGAGAAAACTGCTCAGTGCCAGAGACTTGCAAATCGCTGGGATGCATAAACAGCACTTGGGTCAGAGCTTAAACTGACATGTGCTCTGCATTGATTCCAATGTCATTCTGAATTATAGAGACCATGAAACTTGGCCTGGCTAAAAATCAGCTCTGCCAGTCTTGCCATTCTTCTACAGCAAGACTAAACAGGGGATGAAAAGAATGTTCTCGGGGCTCTACCTGCAGTTCAGTGACTTTATCCAAGGATAAATCGGGGGAATAGGAAAACCCAAGGCCCAATTGCCAGTTTGTACCAAGTTAGTGGTTCTGAAACTTGTTGGTAGAGGTGCCAAGACTGACCATCTCCCTTAACCTACTGACAATCAATAAGAAAAGTACCAAGAGGTTCCTGAATTTTAAGACCCAAATAACAAGCGGCAACCCTATTTCAACTGTGCAATATTCAGAGACTAGTTTAAAAATAACATGCCATCCAGAGCATGGTTTTAGCAAACCTGACAAATTGTATGTGGTCTACTGCTTGCAAGCTTGTGACAAATCAGCCCCCTGATATTATGGAAACAGCTTCTGTTAAGGAAATTGGCCAATATTCCCATTCCTCAATGGCCACAGCTTTGTAGAATGCCATTGGGAATAGGATTACATCCTCCCATTGTAATCTGATAGCTGGTTAACTGGAAACTTCAAAGCGCACACAATAATTAGGTACTGTTACTCCACCATCCCACTACCCCCAACCCATCTTCAGAAGGAAGGGAGCAGCAGGAAAACAGCCTGGGGCAATTTTAACATGCCCACATCAATCAATGGGAAGGCACGGCTGAAATGTTCAGTTAATCCTGGTGATTTGTTGGAAGAGCTCCCTACAACTAGTCCAATAAATTAACTTGGATGCTGCAGCCCAGTATCACTTTTCAGAGCACCCCAGAAAATTCTACAATGCAGAAGGAGGCTATTCAGCCCATCAAGTCTGCAGTGACCATCCAGGCCCTATCCCCATGATCCCATGCATTTACCCTAGCTAGTCCCCTAAACTAAGAGGTAATTTAGCATAGCCAATCCACCTAACCAGGAGGTGGACCTTAAATGCTATACCTGAGATGGGCAATAAATGATGTAGAGATGCCAGCGTTGGACTGGGGTAGTAAGAACTCTAAGAATCTAGCAACACCAATTTTAAATCCAACCGATTTATTTGATAGTAAGTCTGCAAGCTTTCGACTTTCGTCTTCATCAGGCAAATGGCAATAAATACCAGCTTTACCAATAACAGTGGAAGAATAAAAAAAGTTATAGAGGAACAAGAAACGTCAAAAATAGGAAAAGGCCGTTTGGCCTTTTGAACCTGCTCTGTCATTTAACATGATCAGGGCTGGTCTGCTTTCTCAATGCCGTATTCTCATACTCTCCAATATCTCAGCCCATCTTTAGAGTCTACAAATCTATCTCCTCTTAAATATATTCAGTGATTTGGCCTCCACAGCCTTCTGTGGTTAAGAATTCCACACATTCACCATACTGAGTGAAGTGGTTTCTCCTCATCTCAATCTTAAATGGCCTATCCCCTCTCCTGAGGCTGTGACTTTATGTTTTAGACCCACCAACCTGAAGAAACAACATCCTTACACCCAGTCTGTCCAGCCCTGCCGGAGTTTTATATGCTTCAATTAGATCCCCTCTCATTCTTCTGAATTCCAGTAAATACAAGATGAGGTTGCTTGTCAAGCAAGCATTGTGGATCACAGAAGCAACGGATGATAAAAGTGCAGCAACGTGTGTGGATATACCTTGTAAGTCAGGAGGCAGCACTGGAAACATTACAGTACAGAGTTCTGTAGCAGAGGATTCCCTGAACCAAATGATTTGCATTCAAATTGTACCCCAGAGACCAGGATACAAAATCTACCCCTGACATTTAGTGCAATACTGAGGGGGTGCTACACTGTCAAACAAAAGGTCAAACTGAGACCCCAACAATACATTTGAGGATGATTTCAAAAGATCATGTGGCATTATTTCAAAGAGGGACTGGAGTTCTCCCAGGTAATCTAACCAACATTACTAAAAACAATCTGTCCATGGTCACATTTTTTGTTTGGGAGACCTTGCTGTGCACAGCATTGACCGCCACATTCCTATAATTACAATAGTGATTACACGCACATCTCAAGGTCATGAAAAGCACGAGATGCAAACCTTTAATTTGCTTTGTCAAATGTTGCAAGACCTGTTATCAGGTTATATTCGGAACTACACCTGTCCAAGCTTAGCTCAAATCTGACCTTCATCCGCCAAGACCTTGAAGCACAACCAAGCAGCCGTCACATTGTGCAAACACAAATAAAGCAGGCACTGAGTGCAAGTCATTAAATTGGGACGGTGAGCCCAGGAGCTTAATTACTCTCAGTTCTGAAGTAGAAAGGCTGCTAAGCATGCATCCTTTAACTAAAATTAATTCCTGGGAGGAGATAGTTTCTTCCAATAATTGCTGCCAGCGAGTTCCTAACCTTCTGCTTAGTTAGTGGTTCCCCACTGAGATGTCCTGAAACCAAAGCTTCCTTCAATAGTTTATAATTCAGAAGTTGACCTCTCTACGAGATTTATATTTCGTGCCTTGAACAAATTGCTGTCTTTTAAAGAAAAAATGATAAACCCAAGATCCAACAGTAATTTTACGCGGATTTGAAAAGTCCTCTTTTCCAGGCCTTTTAATGCCATCACGTTAGCGAGTGTGTGATCCTGTTAACAGCAGCAATAAGTATAACTTATCCTCATTCTTGCACACTTTTCTATTAGGAGTCTAATCAATCAGAAAAAAAATGCACACATTCCAAATTGATCACTATCACTGTTCCCTTCAGATTCAAGCTAATTATCTATATATTAGAATAGCACTGACATTCTTGATAAGGAACAAAGGGAAGAGATAAAAGGTTTAAGTACACAGGAAACGTACTTCCAGAGCACTTCATCAAGTGAGTGCCAGTTCCTAATTCTCAAACATAGACAGATCAATAAAGACCTACACACTGACATGTTACACCTGACAGCAATACCTTTAAGCCCAACTATTCTATCACTGGCACAGCCAATGTTTGGCATATCAATGTGCATCAATTTACCTATTCTTACCCATCCCACTCTTTCAGAAACTAGAGAGCAATTTTTAAAACTACAAATGAGGATAACAATGAAAACGCAAGTTCAGTTTTCCCTACTTTACCATGGGACAGCAGTTCACATCCAGGGTCCTACAGAAGGTGTGTGGCAACCAGCTGAGGTGACAAGAATTTGTTCAGAATCAATGTCCAATGAAGTCCTTGCACACAAAGTTGCAATGGTGACACATAAACGAGAACAAATGAGATCCATTCCTGCTCAAACATCATACAGTCCAATTGTATGTACGACATGATCCCAAATGCAACAAAAAATTACATCCAAGAATGACAATCTCTCGATGATGCGAGCAATTAAAGAAATCTCCAGGGTCCCCATTGCAAGACCTTGATGTATCCCTTTTTCCTTTAGGGACTCAAATTCAATAGTTCTAAACACTTATATAATGGTAATTAAACATGAGTATGATTTGTAAAAGAGTTGTATTGTGTTAGAACAGCAGGGGGAAGTACCTTGAAAAAGAAAGGGGCATGTTGTAACATGCATGACATCACTAGAAGGGAAATGTGTCATGAATCCCAAATTTGTTTCAGCAGAACAATTCACAAATAGCTCTGATGCCTTCAACTTATTTTTAAACCTACTTATAACTCTTCTCATGTCTAGTATTAATAAATAAACCCACATAATTTTCCCAAATCCATTACGAGAGAATGGGTACTATATCTTATATAATTTATTTATTAGTATCATAAGTAGGCCTACATCGATATTGCAATGAAGTTACTGTGAAAATCTTTTGAGTCACCACATCCCGGCAGGTATGTTCAGGTACATGATGTGGAGTTGCCAGCATTGGACTGGGGTAAGCCCTCGCCTGAAAGAGCAGTGCTCTGAAAACTCATGCTACTAAATAAACTTGTTGGACTTTAATCTGGTGTTGTGAGACTTCGTTACTGTGTTACCCCAATCTATACTGGCAACTTCACATCATACATAGGGAACAACTTTAGACTCAAGGATGGTGAGTAGCCAGAGCCAGTGTTCTCTGCAACATCCTGTCAGGGTGGCACAGTGGTTGGCATTGCTGCCTCACGGCACTAGAGACCCAGGTTCAATTCTGCCTCAGATCTCTTTGTGTGGAGTTTGTATGTTCTCCCCACATCTACATGTGTTTTCTCCCACAGTCCAAAAGTGTGCAGATTAGCTTGACAAGGGCAATTTAGCATGACCATAGTGTCAGGTGGATAGCAGGATAAATACTTGGGGTTATAGCAATAGGACCTGGGTGGAATTGTTATTGGTACAGGAGTGATGGGCTGAATGACCTCCTCCTGAAGTTTAGGAATTCTATCTCTTAGTGCATTTTTCCAAAGATAATATCTGATGTGCAGTTGCTGGCTTACAATTTCTCCCCAGTGGACACTTTTGAACAATTCCAGCTAGCTTAAATTCTCTCCATTCATACAGTTTGCCATTCAAATATCTTGAATCAAAAATCTGAATTTTCTAAAAATAAAAAGTAGTGACAATTGACTGCTTCGATTTCTGAGCAGTTTATAAAAAATACTTACCTGGAAAGGGTTACCAGAGGCAGAACGCAGCTTCACTTCGTGTAAATGTAACACTTGACTGCTCAGCTAGCCTTTAAACATTGAAATCTAAACAGTGAGATATTCAAGCAAAGAGAATGACTGTTTTGACAGGGAAACCATTAACTGAGGATGATGAGTCGGTCTTTCCTCATGACAAGGGAGAGCTCCTGAAGTCAGTTCTTAGTGGGCCATTCTTTAAATTTTGCTATTCGGAATCACAAGCGAGTCTGCATTCATGGAAAATCTTTCTAACAAATCCCCGATTCAACAGAACAGACGAGAAGAATTGCACCCAACATCACTATCTGATTCTGAACAAAGGTGGAAAATGTGCAGCAATTTGCATAATATTAAGATTGTGAAGCGAATGCCGGCCTTGCCAGCAATAGCCACCTTCCATGAATGAATAAATAAATAAATAATGCAATAAGAGAGTATCACAGATTAAAATGGAACTAAGATTGATCTTTCCCATTTTGCTAAGTCTTAGCATGATCAACCCGAAGGACAGTGGTGATAAACAATATATGATTGATGAAGCCAAATGCTATAATTCACCATAACTAGAAACAGAGGAAGGACACCAATTAGTTCAGCATTATTTACAGGTTACCTTATGTTTAGATAACTTGGATGCATTGGGGTCTGCAGATAGTGGACTGGCACAGTAAGGTTAGACTGGACAAATGTTGGATGCATTTAAACATCAGCAATGAGCTGCATTATAAATCCAGAGTCATGACCCAACCCAATCAGACTCTGGGAAGCAATGTTGAAAGACTCCCTGCATTCTGGAACAGATAACTTCAGTGCAGCGGTAAACTGGGGCTAAAAGGACCATGCAATGAGTCACTTGCATAAACTTCAATAACAGAAAAACATGCATTCTGCCTCTCGGCTACCAAGTAGCCTACATTTAAGATCACAATTTACAAAATATCAAAATTTTTCCTTGAACTTTAGAATCATGGAATCCCTATAGTGCAGAAGAGGCCATTCAGCCCATTATGTCTCTGACAGAGTATTTTACCCAAGCCCTCTACCTATAATCCCACATTTATCATGGCTAATTTCATCTAACCTATACATTTTGGGACACTAAGGGGCAATTTAGCACGGCCAAGTTACCTAACCCGCACATCTTTGGAGTGAGAGGGGAAACCCATACAGACACAGGGAGAACATGCAAGTTCCACACAGACAGTCACCTGAGGGCTGAATTGAACCCAGATCCCTGAAGTTGCGAAGCAGCAGTGCTAATCACTGTGCCATCATGCCACCTTAATTATTTTGTACACAAGTGAGCATTCTGCATTTAAGCAGAGCATACGTCAACAGCTTACCACATATTGTTGTCACAGAGATGCATATTTTCCAACAGGACTCAGTTAATAACATTCAGCAGTAGCAGGGGCAGGTTTCATCCACTGCCTGTGGTCAAACCAGAGAATCCAGACACAGTTCTACTGAACCAAGGCTGCCCTAATCAAGAATGGGAATTTGTAATCTGGACAACAATATGCAGCCGTGCTCGACATTCGCCAGTGATTACAACATCGGACATCAAGAAAATGGGGTTAAGAAAAGGTACAAAGGTTTCAAAACACAACCACAACCTTCTTATCTAAAGAAAATGCCAATTCATCACCTTGCTCCTGACTCATTCCAAAACCTCTCCACTAATTGCTGCAAACAACCTCAGACCCAAATAAGCCAAATACCATTGTCAGCTTGCTCCACCGGGGAGGCCAAAACCAGCAATACCTTGGAGCAGTTAAGCACCCTACTCCCTTATGATCAATTAAATTTCCCATACAAATATAGTCTAGCTTTAAAATGAGAAGCTTTTGAAATATACAAACTGTATATCCGTAAAACTATCAACATGTTATAGAATGCACACCTGCAGTGCGCTAGAATGTTCCAATTGTTCTCTGATCCAATCTCAAAGAAAAGTGAGTCAAGTACAAGTCAACCATGACATTTGTACGTTATGCTGTAATTGCCATAGTTTCAAATCAATCTTGGCGTACTGTTAGTACCACTGGTAACCAACCAGCAGCAGTTAGCCAACAATGAATCATAGCAGCATTTCATTCCTCCCATTTAACAAATTCAAAATTGGGACCAAGTTTAATACTATTTCCATGTATGCATATTGGGGGATCTGCCATATAGATGTACCATTCATGAAACTGTTGGTACAATAATGTCCAAGATCAGCCACAATCATATTGAGTAGAACAGACTATACTAGCCATATTGTAGAATTCTTACAGTGCAGGAGGCGGCCATTCAGACCAGGGCCACACTGACAACAATCCCATCCAGACTTTATCCCTGTAACCCCATGTATTTACCCTACTGATCTCCTTGACACCAAGTGACAATTTAGCATCGCCAACCAACCTAAATGGCAATCTTTTGAACAGTGGGAGAAAACCAGAGCACCTGGAAGAAACCCGTACAGACATGGGGAGAATATGCTGACTCTACACAGGCAGCCACCCGAGGTCCCTACCACTGTGAGGCAGCAATGCTAATCACTGTGCCACGCCGTATGATCTACTCCTACTTCTATCTCTTGTCCTTGTGAATCAAACCAATTACACAAACGCACGTATCATATTCATGACACTGACAGCTACAGAACTGGAGAGAAAAAATACTTGCGCGCCTTAAAGGAACTTAATTATTCCCCATCAGAAAAGGCGCTACGAGCAAAACAAGACTGAAGCACTCCTGGACTGGAGATTGGTACCAAGCCAGCAATGACAACTGCTGGGCACAGCTTGTTAGCGTTTAATAGTTCAAGTTATTTTTACACAATTGTCCGCTCGAGTTAGGAGATCCGCAGCAAGGGAGCCCTGGATGAGCCAGGACCATCTAAATATTCAAGAAGTGCCCCTGGCCTGATCAACAAACCAGCTTATTGACAAAACAGAGAGTCTCAACATCAGGAGCAGCTTAACTCAGAGGCTGGTGGTTAATGAATTGATAAAATTGGGGGGGGGGGGGGGGGGGGGGGGGGGAAGGAAGGGAGGGAGGGAGGGAGGGCAGTCCAGGTTCCACCATGGCAATAACAACAAGAGAACAGAGAGAAAAAATGCTGAAAGCTAAAAGCAGTCATTTATTAGGCGTCACTCCCACTTTATTGCGCATTTTTTTCCGTCTGTGTTACAGTGTTGCTGAGATGATATTCATTTCAAAAAAAACCCAAAAATAATGTTAGCAGAGATTAAAACATGTTCGAACTGGAGTTTGGACAAACAAGAGGAGGAGGAGGACACATCTTTTTGAGTGCCCTGGGTTATTTGAGTCATTGCACAGTTGCTATGCGAACCGCGGCGAATCATTGTAAGAAGATTAAGTGAAACTTTACGCCTGACAGATTTCTGGTTTCAGAAACCCTGATTTCTCTGGAAGGAATGAAATAAGACTTTTAAATTTACCACCATCCCAAAATTTAAAAAAAAACTTTCTTAAATAAAAGTTTAGTTTTAACTCTTGCTTTTCTACATTGCTTCCCCCACCCCCGCTAAACATCCCCCACAATAAATCCCAGTTTTATGTGTCAGACAATTTAACATGACCTACCCGTGGCTGCAATGCCGCTGTTCTCAACTTGAATCGCAATGTAGCAGATAAGGCAAGTCAATGTGACGCCGGGTATCATCGACATCCTCGCTACAATTCAGAGAGAGAAGAAGCAGAGGATTAAAAATGTAGCAGGCTCCTTATCCAGCCCGATACTGCTGCTGTTCTCTGGTCTTCAGCGGGGTGTACAGACAGCTGAATGTTTCTGTCTGTCTCAGTGAGCCGCACTCTACGTGCGTGTGTCTGTATACTGAACAGGTGTTGAAGAAACTCCAGCGTTGGTCACTTTCAACAGATGTAGCGGTTTCGGCGCAACACAGACTCCACCCTCTCGCCGGCCTTAAAGGCGTACCGTCTGCAAATATCCTCAGCTCCTCGGAATGAAGGACTCCCTGTTTGACAGGAGAAATAATAGTTATAATTCGCCAGCGTTCATGGAATCCCTACGGTGCAGAAGGAGGCCCACCGAATCCGCACCAACCACAATCCCACCCAGGCCCTATCCCTCTAAGTCTACCCTAGCCAGTCCCCCCAACGCTGAGGGACAATTTTAGCAAGGCCAATCTGCACATCTTTGCACTGTGGGAGGAAATTGGAGCATGCAGAGGGCAGACACAGGGAGAATGCACAGACTCCACACAAATAGTGACCCAAGCTGGGAATTGAACCCAGGCCCCTGGCACTGTGAGACAGTAGTGCTAATCATTGTGCCACCATGTCGTCCCCTCTTCTCAATGCTTGATTTGATTTGAACGCGTTCACTGGCCAGCTCCTTGCGGCTCTCTGACATTTTCTGTTTTTGCTCAATCTGCATTTGTTTCTGTTTGTTTTTTATTCTCTGTAGCTCTTCTTGAGAAAGTGGTACGTCGGCGAGACCATGCAGACGCTACAACAACGGATGAAGGGACACCTGTGCAACTATTGCCAGGCAGGAGTGGTCTTTTCCAGTTGGGAGACATTTCAGCAGTCAAAGGTGTTCAGCTTCCAATCTTCACGTGAGCCTTCTCCAAAGTGACCTTCAAGACACATGACAATGCAGAAATGCTGAGCAGAAACTGATAGCCAAGATTTGAATGCATGAGGATGGCCCCAGCTGGGGTCTTGGGTTCATGTCTCACGAAATGTAATCCCCACCATACTGCCTGGGTTTGCAAAATCCAACTAACTGTCCTGGCTTGAAACAATTCACACCTCTTTAACCTGTGACTCCCTTTCTCCACACACACACTGTTTGTACCTGTAAAGATTTGATTACCTGTAAGACTCACATTCCAACCATTCTTCACATTCCAATTTGTAATTACCTTGCTATTTTGTCTTTGTCTATGTATGCTGTTTGTGAACCTAGCCCCACTTGTCTGATGAAGGAGCAGCACTCGGAAAACTCATGATTCCAAATAAACCTGTGAACTTTAACCTAGTATTGCAAGACTTCTTACTGTGCCCACCCCCGTCCAATGCCAGCATCCCCACATCATGATTTGTTATTAACATATGTATTAGTATACAGTGAAATGTATTGGCCAGAATACTACCATCTTGTCCGCCACAGAATCGATGCGGGTGAGGGTCCGACAACAGAAATCCCTGTTGGCTCAAGGAGGGAATTTCAAGTCTTGCCCAAGTGATCCTGTAAAATCCCACCCATTGTTTCTTGCGCGGTATACAGACAAAGCATAGCATTCATAGAGAAGAAAAGGAGAATGTGCAGGATGCAGTATTACAGTATCCCATCGCTTACCTTATCTGCAGACTTCGCATCTGCCTACACAAGAGGGGATTTAGGACCAGCAGCTAAGATGTGTCATCATATAGCATTTCTATAGTGCAGAAGGAGGCCATTTGGCCCATCAGGCCTGCACCAAGAGCGATCCCATCCAAGTCCCATCCCTGTATCCTCATGTATTTACCCTGCTAGTCTCCCCGATACTAAGGACAATGTAACATGGTCAATCCCCTCTAAGCTACACATCTTGGGACACTATGGGGCAATTTAGCATGGCCAATCCATCTAACTTGCTTATCTTTGGAGTGTGAGAGAAAACCAGAACACCCGGAGGAAACTCACGCAGACATGATGAGAATGTGCAAACTCTGCCAAGGCCACAATCTCTGGCACTGTGGGACAGCAGTGCTGTCCATAACTACTGTGCCACCATGCTATCCATAAAATTATAGAATCCCTATAGTGCAGAAAGCTGCCATTTGGCCCATCAAGTCTGCACCGACTCTCTCTGACAGAATAACTTATCTAGGAATTTTTCCCTTACCCTATCCCATTGGGTGAGCGAATGCAAATGAGTGATATAGAATGAGAGATACAGGATGAGAGAATTCTCCGACCTCGCCTATGGCTGGAATTTTCCAGTCCCGTTGCTGTGAATGGAGATTTGGCTGAGCACCAAATTCTCCGTTCTCGCTGGCAATGATGCAAGGCTGGACAATTCGAGTCATTGACTGAGAGATAATAAAACTATCTGCAAAGCACACAAATCATTCAGTGCAGGATTTACAGCATAAACTAACTGTGCTGTGAGAACCTTTGATTTAAAATGTTGCCTTTACTGCCATCATCTATTACTGTTAATGTAGGGGTTGCAATATGTACATACATTTATATTAAAATAATCTCCTGTTGCTTTGAACTACTACGCTGAGAATTTGGATGGCGTGTAAAATTCAGGCAGTTCAGTTTCAGCAACATCTTCATTTGCAATTGACAAGGCTGATGAGTGATCCCAGTTTAAGGTGGCAAATTCTTATTCTCTAATCACTGTCCTATTTCTGGCTGGAGAGTACATATCGGACAATCTAAGATGCAGCAAATAAGTCGTTCAAAATACCATCAAGTACTTTAGGAAATACACTGCCATAGAATTCCTACGATGCAAAAGGAGGCCATTCAGCCCATTGTATCTCCGAACAGCATCTTACCCAGGCCCTCCACCCCTTCCATATCTTCATAATCCTGCACATTTCCACAAAACCTACACATCTTTGGACACTAAGGAGCAATTTAGCATGGCCAATCCACCTAACCTGCACATCTTTTGAGTGTGGGAGGAAACCAGTGCACCCACAGGAAATCCACAGACATACAGGGAGAATGTGCAAACTCCACACAGTCACCCAAAGCTGGAATCTAACCCGAGTCCCTGATGCTGTGAGGCAGCAGTGCTAACCATTATGCAACCTTGCCGCTCACAAACTGACACACAGCAAACTCCCATAAACAGCATTGCAATGGCTGCTTATTTGGAGGATAAATATTGGGCATAGCACTCCCTTGCTTTTCTTCAGATAGTGCGCATTTGTATAAGAAGGTCGCAGTTTAGGGGATTAGGGTGTAGGAGAAAGAGATGTTGAGTTTAATGACTCATCCAAAAGGTGGAACTCCCTCAGAAATGCACTGAAGTGTCAGTGTACATTTTTTGCTCAAGCGCTGGAATGGAGTTCAAACTTACAACCTTCTGACACAAAGGTAAGAAAGCTAACCGTTGGGCCGTGGATGATACTGAATGAGGAAGAACTGATTCAGCTATGACATGTACAAAGTTGAAAAGAGAAAGTGTTTTTTTAATAGCCAGTAAATGGCTTGGGTGACATAGAGAACTACTAACATTGTGGAACCATATCATAACTTCTTCAATCAAAGGCTGTGGAATCACAGTCATATCTTCCTCAAGCAGAAGGTGTGAATCTTAATGTGGGGCAAGAGCAGGGAATATTTTTTGGCACTACTTAAACTCACTTACAACTGGTCTAAGGTGAAAGTATGTTTGAAATACACACAATATGGAATATTAATCTCCAAATCATAAAACAAAAAATGTCTTTAGAATTAAGTGAATTCCCCTCAAACATCTTATAATCTCTGAATTTTAAAAATTATTTCATATGTGGGTTTTGCTGACCATCACTAATTGCCCTTGAACTGATTAGCTTGCTTCAGAGTGCAATTAAGAGTTAACCATATTGCTATGGATCTGGAGTCATGTGTAGACCAGTCTATAGAATCCCTGCAGTGCAGAAGGTGGCCATTTGGCCCATCAAGTCTGCACTGATACTCCAACAGAGCATTCCACCCAGGCACTATCCCTACAACCCCACATATTTACCTTGCTTATGGCATTATCGCTAGACTATCAATCCAGAAACTTAGGTAATGCTTTGGGGACATGAGTTCAAATCCTGCCAAGGCAGATAGTAGGATTTGAGTCCAATAAAAATACTTTGAATTAAGAATTTGCTGATGACCATGAAACCATTGCTGATAGTTGGAAAAACCTATCTTGTTCACTAATGTCCTTCAGGGAACAAAATCTGCTGTCCCTTACTGGTTTGGCCTACATGTGACTCCAGAGCCACAGCAATGTGATTGACTCTCAACTGCCCTCTGGCAATTAGGTACAGGGAATAAATACTGACCAGTGATGCCCATGTCTCACGAATGAATAAAAAAATCTTATTTAATACTCATTCTGCATTTGTCAAAACCATGTATGTTCTGTGTAAAACTTTTGGTTTTTGCTGACTGAGTCCGTTGCTATCTTAATCCAGCATCACCATGCCATAAATGCCCCATTTCCCTGAGCAAAGTCTTATGGTTTGTGTCACACATAAGTGCCCGTGTTTGTGTGAATGAAAATAAGACCAAGGGAGGGAATGGCAGAGCAGAGTCGATATACAATGGATGAATGGAAAGTAAGCCGCAAAATTTTAGGACCAAAGTATTTAACAGATAAAATTGTCTTGAATGTTTGAGTGAATTTGTGCTAGTTACGCATAGTGCCAGCACTCTCACCTCTGAATCAAAGGTTTTTAGTTCAAGACTTGAGATAGATTGTGATTCTGGGCAATGCTGAGGAAGAGCTATATACTGCAAACAATTTCAGATACGAAGGGCAGGTCGGTAGATTGGTGGGGAATATTGTTTCAAATCACTACTTAAAAAGCATATTTTTGGCCTCCAATTGCTCCAGTCTCACCCTTGGCTTTTACATCAGGTGGGACGCACCTGTGCAAGTCTTATATCAGGTCTAGCCTGAAAGGCTTGAAGCTGAAACTCCAGAGTTAGGCTGGAATTTTACTGCCTCGCCCACCATGGGAATCGTTATGGGGAGGACGTGGAGTTGGGGGTGTGGTTGATGGCAGAACATGGAAAGGTAGATTGACTTTGGGCATGATTTTACAGTTTCGGGATGAGCAAGCTGGAAAATCTCACCTTTTACTACACCCACACAAAACTATGCAGGAAATTCTGCCTGATGGCCAAGGTTTGTCATAACTAGATCTGTTCTCTTTCCATAACCTTTACAGCAGACACCCACTGAATGTCCTACATGACTGCAGCACGTCTTTCTGAAGACCTTGAAGGATTGTAACCTTGCAGTGCGTTTCTGCACCTCTAACAGCCATGTATGCTCACTTAAGCAGAGCTGATGCTGTGATCAAACGATGCTGCAATATTAGCCAACCAGACTTGGCACAAGATGTATAAAATTCTTGCCTGTGAGTTGTGCCCTGCAGAGAAAGGCACCTCTGTCTATAGCACAGGAGCTTTACTTTGTTATCACTTCTTGTTTCTAGACAGTTATATAGCAGAAAGAGCGAGTGACATTAGCAGGATTTTATAGAAAATAGGAAACACAAAAAATAAATGCAAGAATAGGCCATCCAGCCCTTTGAGCCTGCACCAACATTCAATGTGATCATGGCTGATCACGCACTTCCAGTATCCCACTCCTGCTTTCTCTCCATATCCGTTGATCCTTTTGAACACAAGGACCAGGTGCAGCTCCTTCTTCACTATATCTAACGAACTGGCCACTTCACCCCATGGTCACTTTTCTCAAGGAAATCTTCACCATGAACCATTATGTACAGAAATCACTGGAAAAGGAGTTGGCCACTCCTCCGAGTGGTAGTACACAGCTTGTGAAATGGTTATCATTAAACGGGGTGGCAGCGCGGGCTCGTTGGGCCGAAGGGCCTGTTTCCCGTGCTGTTTTGTTCTTTGTTCTTTGAGTCTTGAGCAGACTATGAGCTCCAGTTCTGTATAATAGTGTGAGATTATATTACTAAATACTTTTGTTGAAGACTGCTAACTTATAATAATGGAGTGGCATGGTGGCACAGTGGTTAGCACTGCTGCCTCACAGTGCCAGGGACTGGGGTTCAATTGCGGCCTTGGGTCACTGGTTGTTTGGAGTTTGCACCTCCTCCCTGTTCCTTCAGGTGCTCTGGTTTCCTCCCACAGTCTAAAGATGTGCAGGTTAGATTGATTGGGCATGCTAAATTGACTCTAGTCGCAGGGGATTAGCAGGGTAAATATGCGGGGCTATGGGGATAAAGCCTGAATGGGACTGTGGTTGATACAGGCTTGATGGGCCAAATGGCCTCCTTCTGCATTCTATGAATAGAGCTATGCACATTTTGAATGACCTTTTGCGAATTTCAAACTCTTTTGTTCCAAAAAAGCAGATGCTTAAAAAATGTTTTGATCAGTACTTCTTTCAGCCTGTCTGCAGACATAACTGACCCTTGCTGAGACGGGGTCACTTTAACTTTTGGCTGTATAATAAATCACAGCTGGTATCCCTGGGTAGTGTCTTGAATAGAGAGGAAAATTGGCTGAGGTGTTTAATGATGTGCTATCGCCCACTTTATATCATGGCCAAAAGTGAAAATGTCTTCCTGGCATTGGGCACTCGCTGTGATCTGCTATCTGGTCCAAGTGCCTAGTCTTCACCTATAAACCATAGTCCTGAATGTTGAGAAGATAATCAATGACTGAAGACAAAGCAGCCTTACCAGCCCATCATTTTTATGATTTGTTTGCAGAACATGGGTGTCAGCCTGTATTATTCATCCCTAATTGCCCTCAAGAAAGTGATTCTTGACCTGTTACAATCCATGTGGTATACGTACATTGAGGTACTGTAGGTTCTATTTCTTCTCATCTGGTGTTAAAATGCATGCTGGGTTTTAGTGAACAGTGATTAAGGACAAAACTTCGAATTAATTTTTCCTCCTATTTTGGAGGCTAATTATAGAACCCCAACCAGACTTCAATCTCAAATGGAGGTTTCTAACTGGATAAAAAGCTTTTCACGATTACACAGGGCCACATTACCTACAACAGAGAGAAACGCTTGGTGTTTGCGTTGGTGTAATAGGATTCCTAAGCTTCCATGCTAAACTGGATAATGGCTTCACTCAGGTAAAGTTCCACATTGAAGCGATTGTCAAATCTTTAATTTTACATCGGTAAAGCAGCATGTCAGAACCTGCTGTTTATAAACTCATTGCAATGCACTGAAACAGCAGAAGATAAACAGACATGCAAAGATTTCTCAAATAGAAAGAGGATAATTTGATCTTTCTAAATTAGTGTTTCTTTTGAGTGGCTGTCAGACGTTTTATTGACAGAAAATGTCAACATTGTTACTAATACTTATTGACCAAGATTTCTGCTGGGGAGATGAGATGATTTAATTTTTTGATTTGATTTGATTTAGTATTGTCATTTGTACAAGTATTGTATTAATGTACAGCAAAAAGTATTGTGTCTTGCCATACAGATGAAGCATACCGTTCATAGAGGAGGAAAGGGGAAAGTGCAGAATGTAATTTAACAGTCATAGCAAGGATGCAGAGAACGATAATGCAAGACAGGTCTATTCAAAAGTCTGATGCAGCAGGGAAGAAGCTGTTCTTGAGGCAGTTGGTATGTGACCTCAGACTTTTGTATCTCTTTCCCGACGGAAGAAGGTGGAAGAGAGTACACGGATCCTTAATTATATTGGCTGCTTTTCTGAGGTAGTGGGAAGTGTAGACAGTGTCAACGCGTGGGATGGACAGGGCTTCGTTTATGATCCTTTGTAGTTTCTTGTGGTCTTGGATAGAACAGGAGTCTTAGCGAGATGATTGAAGATAAGGGTGAAAGGTTGAGATTATATTACTGAACTATTTTGTTGAAGACTTTTAACTTATAATAGTGGGCCAGCACGGTAGAGGAGGAGGATTGAGAAGAGCAAGGAAGTAGAAGAGGGGAGAAAGAGGAATCCTGACAAACCTAGTGCCCTTCTTCCAAAAGCACATTCACTTACTTACTGTAAGCAATGCCATTGAAGATCCACTTACAAAACAACTTCCAACTTTGCACAGAAAATATGGTAGGATGCCAACTATGAATACAAAACTTTTTGAATGTACATATTTTCTGTCTGCTATGCTTCTATGTTGGAACCACTTGATAAAGACTAATTTCTATGTTACATCTACCAAAAAAAGTGGTGCCTACCAGGGCAGCTCGGTGGCATAGTGGTTAGCACTGTTGCCTCTCAGAGCCTGGGACCTGGATTTGATTCCTGGCTTAGGTCACTGTTCTATGTGGAGTCTGCATGTTGTCCTTGTGTCTGCATGAGTTTCCTCTCACAGCCCAAAAGACGTACTGGTTAGGTGCATTGGCCATGCTAAATTCTTTCTCAGTGTACCCGAAAACATGCAGGAGTTTGGCGACGAGGCGATTTCCACAGCAACTTCATTGCAGTGTTAATGTAAGCCTACTTGTGACATGAAAAAGGATTTAAACTTAAAAAAGTATTCTGCCCCATTGTTTCATACACCTGATTGATTGACATACCCATTTTTAATTTTTAAAAATACATACAAGATATATATGTATATACATATATATATATAGAAGATAGAACATAGAACACTACAGCACAAACAGGCCCTTTGGCCCACAAGTTGTGCCTATCATATCTATACTTACCAGGCCATAGCACTATCTGTAACTCCCAATCCCATTAAGTCCCATGTACTCATCCAAAAGTCTCTTAAAAGACCCTAGCGAGCCACCACTGACGGCAACCGATTCCATTCACTCACCACCCTCTGAGTGAAAAACGTACCTCTAACATCTCCTCTGTACTTACCCCCCAGCACCTTAAACCTGTGTCCTCTCGTAGTGACCATTTCAGCCCTGGGAAATAGTGTCCGAGAATCCACCCTATCTATTCCTCTCAACATCTTATAAACCTCTATCAGGTTGCCTCTCAACCTTTGTTTCTCTAGGGAGAAGAGACCTAGCTCTCTCAACTTATCTTAATAAGGCATATATTTATACTTTAAGTATATATTTATACTTCTTGCAAAGGGTTGCTGAACTACCTCAGAACTATTTTAAGATACTGTCTATCTGCCTCCTTTGTCTACCAATTACCCACAATTTAAAACATACTATCGGAGTACTTGGAAAATACTTTGATTGAAAAGTTGCCGAACTCATGTTGGAAACATGTCTCTTGACCATTACACCCGAGACCTAACTTTTTTCTTGAAGACCAGAGTTTGAGTTCATTGCCCACCTTGAACTATGTTTCAATGTCTATTGCCTGTCATGTTCCAGTCCTTTATTGACCAAGTACATTTGAGGCCTTCATGCGCTGTTTGTGTGTGAGGCCTAGCCCAGTTTTATGGCTCTTGTAACTGCTACCTCAACCAACAATTCCCTGCAGCTAATTAACCTATATGGTCAGTTTAAATCTGTAATTCCTTGCTTATGTTCCATCTGCTGGCGACTTGTGGTTCCCTGAAGGCTAACAAATAGGGTGGCACGGTGACCCGATGGTTAGCATTGCTGTCTCACAACCCCAGCGACCTGAGTTCAATTCCAGCCTTGAGTAATTGTGTGGAGTTTGCATGTTCTTCCCATGTGTATGTGCATTTTTTCTGCATGTTCCAGTTTCCTTCCACAGTCCAAAGATGTGCGGGTTAGTTAATGGTAAATTGCCCCTTACTGTTGGAGATTAGCAGGATGAATATGTGAGGTTATGCAATAGAGCCTGACTGGGATCGTTGTTGGTGCAGGCTTAATGGGCTTAGTGGCCTCTTTTTGCACTGTAGTGATTCTATAATTATTGTGTCCTTTGACTCAGATAACTCAATATTCTTTACACTTTTTTTAATGACTTACCTTGTGGTTGAGAAAGTTTCGAAAAGAACTTCTCTTATTACCTCTTTAGTGGATAAATTCTAGAGAAGAATGTTTGATTTGATTTGATTTATTATTATTACATGTATTAGAATAAAGTATTGTTCCTTGTGAGCTATGCAGACAAAACATATCATTTATAGAGAACACAGGGGAGGAGGAAAGGAGGGAGCATAGAATATAGTGTTACAGCCACAGCTTGGGTGTGGAGGAAGCTTAATATATAGAGTAGGTTCATTCAAAAGTCTGATGGCAGCAGGAAAGAATGTCAAAAGTAGAAATGCTATCATGAGTGGCATCCCAGGGCTCCACCCAAGTTAAAGATAAAAAAAATTAAACAATGATGCAGTGCAAATACATCTTGCGCTGAAAACCGGCTTCAAGTTTGGAATGGACTCTAAAGCCAAAAATATGCTCAGAATGGATTGGGAGCTCATATCAAAACAAAATACTGTGAATGTCGGAAATTGGAAATGAGAATAAGGTGCTGGAAAAACTTAGCATGCCTGGCAGCAATTGCAGAGAGATAAACAGAGTTAACCCATCAAAGAACAGTCATATTCATCTGAAAATGTTAGGTGTTTCTCTCTCCTCTCAGGCCTGCTGAGATTTTCCAGCACTTTCAATTTTTATTCCCTCATTATTGCAATAAACTTCTCCCACCACAATTATAACAAATTGTAGTCACAATTTACAACGTCCCAAAGTGCTTCCATCACACTCCAGACTAGACTGGCATCCGTGATAGGAATCCTGGTACATCTTCCCACGTTCCAGCTTCCACTTCTACCAGGAAAACCCCACATTCTACCAAACCCTACGTCGCCCTTTTACAACATCTCCACAACCTAATAGCTAAGAGACGCATTCCATGCTGCTTTCTCTAAAGAAGCGTCTGAGCTCTCTAAATAAGATTTTCATCCACAGTTAATTTGATGATGGCAGCAGCCTAGGGATTTTGAGACTGACACAGCCCTGTGTGTTTTCGCTTCTCAGGATGAAACAATCATTTTTAAATGGCCCTTAAATTTTGAATTGCGAGCACAATGTCGCTTTCAATTCTAAATCCATTTACAAAACAGCGCAGTTGATTCATAAACAATGAGCAGATTTTTCCTCTCATCCATTGAGAGGAACATCTCACCACAGGTTTGCAAACCTATATTTTCATTTGCAATCCAGAACAAATTCTTTCCTGATACCAATTCAGCCTTGACTGGATGGCACTATGAGTATGAACAAAATGTTTTCAATCTCTACGGTGAAGCTTGAATCAGCTCCAGAGAGCCACAATAAAAATCCTCTGAGGAAAGCATACCCTGGATCAATTCCCAGGCACATTGGTAGTGAATATCAAACAGGAATTCAGCAGGTTGGAGCAGTGTGCACATAATCTAAATGAAAATCAGTCAGTTTCTGAACCACTTAATTTCTGAGGTTCAGACTGCCCAACTGATTCTGATACAGGAGAATTACCATATCCTTCACTTGTCCTTAAAACAATTTCTGTAAAAGTCTAGAGTCTTCGGTAAATGGTTTTGACCATTTCCTTTTGTTTTAGTTTATTTCTTTATTAGTCACAATTAGGCTTATGTTCCCACTGCAATGAAGTTACTATGAGAACCCCTTAGCTGCCACACTCCAGCACCTGTTCGGGTACACTGAGGGAGAATTTAGTATGGCCAATGCACCTAACCTGCACATCTGTAGACTATGAGAGGAGCACTTGGAGGAAACCCACGCAGACACAGGGAGAACATGCAAACCCCACACAGAGTGACCCAAGCTGGGAATTGAACTCTGTGAGGCAGCAGTGCTAACCACTGTGCCATTGTGCCACCCGGGTCATGTTTCTCATGGGTATATGGGGTACATCATAAAATTGCCTGTAGTTTGGCACATAGAAAGGATATTAGAATGATTGTTGAGGAAATGAGGGGTGGAGGGGTGAATTCACCAGTTTACATGTGATTGCTCTAAAGTTGGACACACAGTATATGGCAGTACAGTGGCACTGTGGTTAGCACCGCTGCCTCACAGCGTAGGACATGGGTTTAATTCTGGCTTTGGGCGATTGTGTGCTGTTTGTACATTTTTGTTGTGTTTTTGTGGGTTTCTTCTGGAGTGCTCCGGTTTCCTCACACAGTCCAAAGGTATGTGGGTTAGGTTGATTGTCATGCTAAATTGATCCTTAGTGCCAGGGCGATTAGCGGAATATATACATGGGGTTATGGGGATAGGGCCTGAAAGGGTTTGTTGTTGCTGCGAGCTCAATGGGCCAAATGGCTTTTGTCTACACTGTGGGGAATCTATCTATCTATCAAGAGGGATAATTTATGTGACTCATCAGAACAGGAGTTTGAAGCTAATGTTTGCTTGGTTTTTTTAATTAAAAAAATAATATCCATATAATCTCATTAGGCTGCCAATGATGAGCTGTAAGATAATAGTTTCCACATTCAAGTTGGAGTATTAAATTGGTCTCTTACCATTCAATGGTAAGGCATGTTGGCATGGCGACTTAAGACAGCATATGTTTCTGACAGGAATATAATGGAATCACAAAAGCTCATTCTTAGAATTTGTTATTAACTGGGAACCTCAAGCAAGTAATAAAATGGGGGAAAAAATAGGATTTTACTGTTCCTAAACCTGTTGATTTTTAAAAAATGAAATATCCCTTCTTCAGATATTCACTGTCAAGTGAGTCAGGTCTCTGGCTATAATTGTTCTTGCTGCAAACAGTCGCCATTGGAGATTGCATAAATTAATTCTTTTGTACCTTGTGATACAGTAATGTCACTATAAGACAGGAAAAATGTGGTTCTGAAGGCAGTGGCCATCAGCTTGAGAGTTTAAATCTACCTGGCTGAGGGGGGTCAGTGAGCAGGCCGGTTGTCATGGATACAAGTAGCATTTCCTGATGAGTGCTGGAGCTGCCATGTCCAATTTTCTTCGGTCTGGTAGTTTGCGATCACTCTTAAATTTATAACGTGGCTCCGAAAACGGTTACAATAAATAACATGCTTGATCTTGTTCTGCTTTATGTTGTAATTAGGTTGTAACATAGTCTCCATTATCCAATAAGTTTGGCTGGACGGCTGGTAAGTAACGCAAAGTGATGCCAACAGCGCAGGTTCAATTCCCATACTGGCCGAGGTTACTCATGAAGACCTCGCCTTCTCAACTTTGCCCCCTCATCTAAGGAGTGAGATTCCTCAGGTTAAAATCGCCACTAGTCAGCTCTCCTCCTCGAAGGGAAATGAAATAACTTCCACCGAGTCTGGTGTCCCTTCTTCAAATCCATATTTATTTACAATAATTAGTAACACTCAGGCAGGAAGTTCCCTGATTGCCAGTAACCCAGACACTCCATGTTATATACCGCTGCCGGGCTCCTAGATTGGACAGCATAAATCACCTCAATCAGGGAGTTCATATTTGAACAGATCCACCTAGTGAATCTTGTTAAAGTCATTATAGGAAGAGCAGCCTATCTTCATTTTGATCTGTGGTGACTTTACCGTTGCGTTTCACAGAATCAGAGAATCCATACAGTGCAGAAGCAGGCCATTCGGCCCTTCGAGTCTGCAACAACTCTCCAACAGAGCATCCCACGCAGGCCCTATCCACATAACCCTGTGTATTTACCCTGCCAATTCCCCGAATCTACAAATCTTGGGACACTAAGGAGCAATTGAGCATGGCAAATCCAGCTAACTTGCATACCTTTGGAGTCTGGGAGTAAACTAGAGCACCCAGAGGAAACCCATGCAGACATGAGGAAAATGTGCAAAGTCTATGCAGACAGTCACCCAAGGCCGAAATTGAATCTGGGTTCCTGGCATTGTGAGAGTGCTAACCACTGAACCGAACAGTGCTTAATTGTGTTTTGAAGCTCAAAACAACTCCTCTGCAGCCTCTGCTAAATGAATAACGTCTCACATCCACAATGACGGCATCACACTGATTCTCTGGAAACCATAAGCTGATATGATTTCAGGTCCATTTTCAATCCAATGTTCTTGACTTCTCTTTAATGCAAAATTTTCCTTCCCGTTTTCTCCTGAAGGTCGTGAATTTGACTGTGATGGAATGCACCATCTATTGTGTACATGGATTTCAGCTTGAATAAAATTGGGGAGAAACTGTTCTTTTCTCTGACCCTATCTCTATTCAGTTGAGATTATTTTGGCAGCATCTCTGAACTTGATCCTCTACACCTCAAGCAATTTCACCATCACCTCCAGGTCTTAACTCCCTCTGCTGGATACATGTAAAATTGTATAATTTCAACTTAAGAATGACATTGGTGATTCTCACTATCTCCCTTGGGTTCAATTCCAGCTTTGGGTGACTTGCTGTGTGAAGTTTACACATTGTCTTCATTCTGTGTGAGTTCTCTCTAGGTGCTCCAGTTTTCTCCCATAGTTCAAAGATCATAGAAACCCTACAGTGCAGAATAAGGCTATTCAGCCCATTGAGTACAACAATCTCACCTCGGCCCTTTCCCCATAACCGACATATTTACCCTGCTAATCCCTGCAACCTATGCCTCCCAAGATACTAAGGGCATGGCCAATGCACCTAACCTTCACATCTTTGGACTGTGGGAGGAAACCAGGACACTTTGAGGAAATCTACGCAGACATGGATAGAATGTGCAAACTCCATACAGAAAATGACCCAAGCTGGCAATCAAACCCAGATGCCTGGAGCAGTGAGGCAGCAGCGCCAACTGATGTGCCACTGTGTGCAGGTTAGATGGATTAGCCATGCTAAAATTGCCCCTTAATGTCAGGAGGATTAGCAGGATAAAAGGTTACGGGATAATGCCTGGGTGAAATTGTTGTCGGTGCAGTCTCATTGGGCCGAATAGCCTTATTCTGTACTGTAGACATTCTGTGAAGAAGGTGAGTGTATAAGCTTGAGCGATAGATGTCAGTGGGCAATTGAACCCCATAGTGCACTGTAACTGTATCAAATTCTGTCCAAGTTAACATGAAGCATCAATACTCAATTAGGGTGGCATGGTTAACACTGCTGCCTCACAGTGCCAGGGATCTGGGTTTGAATCTTAACTTGGGTCACTGTATGGAGTTTGCACATTCACATGGGTTTCCTCTGGGTGCTTTGGTTTTCTCCCACAGTCCACAGATGTGCAGGTTAGGTGGATTGGCCATAATAAATTGTATCTTAGTGTCAGGGGCATTAACAGGGTACATACATGGGGTTATGGAAGGGAGCATGGTTGGTGCAGAGTCAATGGGTCAAATTGACGCCTTCTGCACTGTGGAGATTCTACAATGTAGAAATGCTGGTGTTGGACTGGGGTAAACACAGTAAGAGATCTGACAACACCTGTTTTAAATCCAACAGATTTATTTATAAATAAGAGGTCAGACAACACCAGTTTTAAATCCAACCGATTTATTTATAAATAAATCAGTTGGATTTAAAACTGGTGTTGTCAGACCTCTTACGGGATCCTATGATTCAATGATACATATTGAATAGGAGAAGAATTCCAAGCCAGTTGTATCCAGCTTTAACCTGGTAACACAAAACCAGTTTGAGTGCTCAATTCACTTCCGATCCAGGATGTCTGGTGCCTCACTTGGTCATTGTCTCTGCCTTGGGGTCTGAAAGTATGGGTTCAAGTGTCAATTCCAAGATTTGTTGGCCACAGAAGGAACATTTGGGATGTGTTTCATAAATATTGGCAATCAGACTGCTAATCCTTCTCACACTTTCCCACTGTTCTCAAGGAAAGAAAGTGTGTGAAGAAGTGAAACAAACAGACTTTGCAGTCCCTGCATCATACAGAGAAAACTAAGCACAGCTCACATATCAAACTTTATACTTTCTTGGTTACATAGAACATAGAACATAGAACATTACAGCACAGAACAGGCCCTTCGGCCTTCGATGTTGTGCCGACCAAAATAGAAAGCAATGCCCCTCCAAACTAAACCATTCCCTTCTCTTCCATATACTTATCAATTAACCTCTTAAACGCCACCAAACTTGGCGCATCTACGACAGCTGCAGGCAGGGCATTCCATTCCCTAATCACTCTTTGAGTAAAGAACCTACCTCTGATATCCGTCCTATAACTCATACCCCTAATTTAAAGCTGTGTCCCCTCGTGCTAGCTTTCTCCATCCTAGGAAAAAGGCTATCACTGTCCACCCTATCTAAACCTCTAATCATCTTATATGCTTCAATAAGATCCCCTCTTAGCCGCCTCTTTTCTAACGAAAACAACCTCAAATCCTTCAACCTCTCTTCATAGGACTTGCCCTCCATACCAGGCAACATCCTGGTAAACCTCCTCTGTACCCTCTCCAATGCCTCCACATCTTTCTTATAATGGGGGGACCAGAACTGCACACAATACTCCAAGTGCGGCCGCACTAGAGTTTTGTACAGTTGCAACATGATGCTGCGGCTCCTAAATTCAATCCCCCTACCAATAAAAGCTAAGACTCCATATGCCTTCTTAACAACTTTATCCACTTGACTGCCTACTTTCAGGGATCTATTGACACATACACAAAGATCCTTCTGTTCCTCAACACTATTAAGAGCCCTACCATTAGCCCTATACTCTACACATTTATTGTTCCTGCCAAAATTGGTTTGACTTGGTCAGTATCCCTTTCTAGATTTGATTTATCTATTCAACCTTTATCAGAACCTCCAACTTGCACTTCCATCCATTACACAAAGTATTGCACAACAAAATGGAATTCATTTCACTTGATTCCAGAACACAATCTCAATTTATACTGTTGTTCTTTCCAAAGAAGGTAACCAAATGGCCCAGAGTCCAAAGATGTTCAGATTAGCGGGATGGGATGTGTTAAGTTGTCCCTTAGTGTCCCAAGATGTGAGGTTAGTGGATTGGCCATGGTAAATGTGTAGAGTTACTGGGATGAGACCTGGGTGGGACACTCTGTCCTCAATGGGCCGAAATGGTTTCCTTCTGCACTGTAAGGATTCTATGACTTTCTGGGCTGGGCATCTTGTCCATGAATTAGACATCTTCATTCAGCATTAAGTCAAAAATACTTCTTGTGCTGCAAATTGCTGAAAGTGGAAGGGCAATTAGTTGACTGATGGGACTAATACCAATTTTCCCTAAACTATGAGATAGAAGGATTGAGAAAGAAACAGAGGAATGATGGAGAAGGAGATATGCAAATTTGAATCATAGCAGGTACAGATTGGGAAACGGAGGGGAGGTAAGGTAGGGTGAGAGATGTACAGAAAGGGCAGGTAAGAAAAAATAATTCTTTTAATTTGAAAGATCACCAACAACTGACAGGAATGCAACTTCATTGTTTCAACTGATCTCCAGGATAAATGTAAAATATTGTAGCTAGCAGAAAGCTGAAATAAAAGCAGGAAATGTTTGGAATACTCAGCAGGTCAGGCAGTATCTATGGAAACAGAAACCACGTTAACTTTTCAGGTTGTGACTGTATTTTGTCTGAAGAGGAGTAATCGTGACCTGAAATGTTAACCTGGTTTCCCTCTCCCCAGATGCTGACTGACCTGCTGAGTGTTTTCAGCATTGCTTTGCTCCTGTTTCAATTGAACTGCCTGGGCCGGAGAGGCTGAATGACATTATGTGAACATAACTCACATTCTTAAAATGATCCTTCCAGTGTTAAATACCAGTCCTAATCTTCTGCAGCAAGCTTAATTGACAATGGATGCTGCGATTTTTAGGCTTATTTATTAGTGTCAAAGTCAAAAATCAAAAAGAGCCACAGTGCAGAGCACAGAGGCTGTGGAGAACTCAGTGAATGGGTCCAGTAAGGCTAAGAGGAATAAAACACAGGGAGAGTGCACAAAATATGACTGGACAAATGGTCTGAGAAAGTAGCTTACATTAGCATTAGCAATGAATTGTTATTGGGAAAGTCTCTGGGTGGGCGGCCATTTTTGTGAGGTTCACATCCAAGGACCTTTGAATCGTAGAATCCATACAGTGCAGAAGGAGGCCATTTGGCCCATTGCGTCTACACCAACTCTCCAACACAGCATCTTTGGTGATTTGTAATTGTAAGGCTCTCTCTTCCTCACCTCAGATTCCTGGGTCGTTTACTCACCAATAATGGTTCACACTTAAAACCTACCTTTAAGTTGGTAGCAAGATCTGGTCCATTCAATATTGAGGGACATATTCTCTGAATGCATCTTGTCATAGTTGGACCTCAAGTTTTCCAAATACTAACTCAGGCGAACCTCCCAGCCTTCAACACGTGCATGGAAAATTACTCCAATCTGCTCAGCCCTTGCTGGAATTCAGGTCCTCTTCCTAGTCTCATTCCTGTTCCTTTTGAAAAAAGCCCAAAATTTCTTCAGGTCTAACAAGTATGGCGATACCCCATTAGCTACGACATAACCTGCTTGTAAATGCCATGCATTTGGCCAACTTACTGGGAGTTGCACCACTTGTGGCCCCCCATTGACATTAGTCCACTATGATGAAATCTGTTCACTCCCAAAGATAATTCAGTTAATTGCAAATATTTAACTAAATTACTAATCGCGGAATGTTTAGAGTACCATATAACTCTGGAGAGTGAACAGACTTCTAGGTTGTTCCACTTGTCCTGTCCAAAGATTTATAGTTCGTAAAATTAAAAACAAAGACAAGTTTCTATTTCAGAATGGTCTCTTATCAAATGAACAAGGGAGTTGTTTAAATTCTGTCTGCAACTTACAAACAGACTGTTTCACTTGTCTGGCACCAGTTAACTATTACACAATGTAAAAATGGTAATCTTAAGCAAGGTTTAAGATTAGGATTTTTAAAAAAATGCTGTGTTAACTATTCTAAAACAGACCCCGGATGAATATTTGATTTGGGTGACATGGTATAGTGGAGGAGAAGGATGGTTAGTGAGACATGAATGGAAAGGAAAATAATGAGAAAACCACAAAAAGAGAGAGATTAAAGTAACCATCCACAAGGAATGGTTAGAATATGGAATTCTCTGCCATAAACTGCTGAATTGTATTAAATAGTTTCTTGGCAATATTAAAAGGTGTGAGAAGCAAACTGGATTTGCATTCATACAGCACTCTTTCAATCTCAGGATGTCTCACAGCTCCTTGCAGACAATTAAACCTCTTTGAATTTGTGTTGTGATGAAGGAAACACAACAGTCAATTTACATACAGCAAGGTCCCATAAATAGCAAGGTGATATGTTTTTTAAGTGACGTTGATTGAGGGATAAATATTTAGACTGCAACATTATTCTTTATAGAATGTTAAAAGCCCAACAGTGCGGAAGGTAGCCATTGGCTCCATCGAGCCTGCACTGACAATAATCTCACCCAGGTCCTATCCCGTAACCCCATGTATTTAACCTGCTAATCCCTTGACACTAAGGGACAATTTACCATGGCCAATTAACCTAACCTACACATCATTGGACTATGGAAGGAAACTGGAGCACTCAGAAGAAAACCATGCAGACATGGGGAGAATGTACAGATTCCACATAATCTCTGCTGACTCCCTTTCCTCTCAGCTCTGACAAAGGGTCATCCAGACATTGGCTCTACTCTGTCTCTAGAGATGCTGTCAGACCTGCTGAGATTTTCAGCAGAAATTTTTCTGTTTCTGTCTGGGTTTCCAGCATCTGCAGTATTTTGCATTTATCTGCACAGGCAGTGACCCGAGCCTGGAATTGAACCCAGGACCCTCACTGCTGTGAGGCAGCAGTGCTCACCTTCAAAGGAGAGTCATGGAATTTTTTTACATCCACCTAAAGTAACGAGCAGGGCCATGGTTTAATATCTAATCTGAAAGTCAGCACCTGTGACAGTGTGGCATTCCCTCAGTATTGCCCCAGAGCGTCAGCCAAGACTTTGGGGGAAATTTGCCCATCCTGCCTGCCATGCGAATCATAGTGAGCAGGAAGGTGACCATATAAATGTACGTTGACCTTGGGAGGGATTTTCTGGTTTTGGAGTGAGCATAGCTGGAAAATTCTGCCCTTTGCATTGAATCATCTTACTCAGAGAATATTGTCAATTGGTGCACCATTATTTAATTGGTGAGGTGAATTTTAACATTGCTAAGATTGAAGATTTTGGAAGGTGTGATATTACAACTAATTAGCATATTTGTTCTACAAATGATGTATGTTTAGGGGTCATAAAAGCACTCACATTAATCCAAATGATTTACTAGATTTTACAATACACGCCTGCATTGACTGTGAGACATTCCTATTGTGTGCTGATTAAACGCCAAGGTTATAGGTCAGGGTATTAACAAATGAGGTTTATTGCAGGGTCCAATTGAGTCAAATCCCTGCAGTGTTATTCACAATGTTTATTAGTAACCGCCTGTTGTTAGCCTGAAGAATAAACTCACAATTCACTTTAGGGATGTTCTCATGCGGTTATCTGCCTAAAGGCTATTTGAAGTTAATCCTCAAGTAATCTGCATTTATCTCGTATCTTTCACATGCTCAGGGCATTGTAAGAAGTATTACACTCAATTAGGTACTTTGGAAATGTTGTAATGTAGGAATCGCAACATCCAATTTGTTCGCAACAAGAGTGGAACAGGATAATGATCAGATAACCCACTCTAATGTCCTTGATGATGGATAAATATTGGCCAGGATATTGGCAATAACTTCCCAATGCTACTTTGAAATAGTGCCGTACAATCTTTTACATCAACTTGAAAGAATTTAATGTCCCATATGAAAGATGGCACCTTCAACAATACAGCACTCCCTCGATGCTGCACAAGAATGTCAGCATTGTTTTGTATTCAAAGGCTATGGAGTGGGACTTGAAGCTACAACTTCCCATCATGAGAGTCCTCCCATCTAAGCACTGGATGATATATTTCTCTATCATAGGCTGAGTCGTTTAATTATCTTTAATAATTGTAATTTTTTTAAGGCAATATTCAAAACAACAGTTGACCCTTTCTCTATTAAGTCTTGCAGCAGCGAGACTTAATATCTCCAAAATCAGGTTATTATTTCCTGGAACCATTTAACACTTTTGATTACCTGGTAGACTCAGGCAATTGCTTTGATATGCTAGGTCCCTTGACACAGCTTTGCATCTACTGAGAATTAAGGATCAAAGAAAGCAATGTGGTTAGATTTGATTTTGTTTCCAGTTATTTATTTGAACTCTGTCTTGATGTTTTCTGTTGGCAGTAATGATGGTTGATGATTTGCATGTTCTGGTTTGCAGATGATGAGACAGAAGTACTGATACCACACTCTGAGGCATTTCTTCACATATTTGAAATTAAACGTAACATACGGAATGAAACAAACTGATTTCGAACTGAAACAAGCTTGTAGTTAGGAATGAGACCAATTTCTTTCCCCCAAACTTGTAAAATTTTTTTCATAAGTTTAAATGTTAAAAACTTCTGTTTTTAAAGAGAAGGAATTGGAATGGCAACACGTTCTTCACAACCAGCTTATAACTGAAAGGACAGTGATAGCCTTTTTCCTAGGATGGAGAAAGCTAGCACGAGGGGACACAGCTTTAAATTAAGGGGTATGAGTTATAGGACGGATATCAGAGGCAGGGTCTTTACTCAAAGAGTGATTAGGGAGTGGAATGCCCTGCCTGCAGCTGTTGTAGATGCGCCAAGTTTGGTGGCGTTTAAGAGGTTAATTGATAAGTATATGGAAGAGAAGGGAATGGTTTAGGTTGGAGGGGCATTGCTTTTTATTTTGGTCGGCACAACATTGAAGGCCGAAGGGCCTGTTCTGTGCTGTATTGTTCTATGTTCTATGTTCTATGATGTGGAAAATGCTGGGTAAACTCAGCAGGTCTGGCAGCAACTGTGAATAGAGAAACAGAGTTAATCTCTGGAGTCCGTATGGCTCTTCAGAGCAAAAAATCTTTTCCATTTTGTGCTGGCTCAGGTGAGAGAAGTGATGGGCAGTTTGCCAATTATGCAGAGGAGGGCTAAGATAGTGAGGGCATGGGGGGGGAGGTCATGCAGGGGTGGATCATGTCGGGGGTCTTGGGGTAGGCAGGGAGATCATGTCAGCGAGGCCCATTGAGGAGGGCGTGGGGGTGATTCTTGATATCAAGGGGGTGAGGTAGGGGGTCTCGTAGCATACTGCGAGGTTGGGGAACTGTCTTGCAAAATGGCTCCCAAGCATTCTGAAGCTGGGCTCACTTGTGTGATTAGCCCCATAACCTCATGTACTGGCTCAGATCGCTCCAAAAACGTAACTAAGTGTGAGAGAATTATGGCACAGTGTGAGGTGAGGGACAGTTGAAAATCGTTGTTTTCTCAAAGAACAAAACAGCATGGGAAACTGGCCCTTCGGCCCAACGAGCCCGCACTGCCACCCCGATGTTCCCACCTCTACCCATGATCCCTGTCTATATTTATAGATCTATGGATTAAAAACCAAATTTGAGACAATTTAGGGAGAATTTGTTTTGCCAATTAGCCTAAGAGCACATCTTTGGGATGCGGGAGGAAACAGGAGCACCCGGAGAAAACCCACGCAAGCACGGGGAGAATGCGCAAACTCCCACAGATACAGGCCCAAATCCATGTATCTGCACAGCACAGCGATAGTCACTGAGCTGTCGTGTTGCAAATCAAATGGTCCAGGTCAAGCGTACACTAACGACGTGAAGCACTAGGGTACTCTCGAAAAAAAAATCCAAGAGCACTAGGGGGGAATTTTAGCATGACCAATCAATCAATCTAACCCACACATCTTTGGACCATAGGAGGAAACCGGAGCGCATGGAGGAAACCCAGGCAGACATGGGGAAAATGTGCAAACTCCATACTGACGATGACCCGAGCCGGGAAAACCCCAGTACCTGGAATTATGAGGCAGCAGTGCTAACCATTGTGCCACCGTGCAGCCCCTAAGTTTCAAGGTGTGTCACAAGTACTGTTATATTAATACTGCAATGAATTTGCTGTGAAAATCCCCTGCTTGCTACACCTCAGCACTTGTTTGGGTACACTGAGGGAGACTATATTTACATCCTCCCACCCTCACATTCAGGCATGCATACACAATGTGACCTAACCTCATCGCTCACTCAGCCCAATTCTGTTAGATTCATCATCTTAAGTACACACAATATAGATGCCGATATTCTGGAAATGACTGCTGATAAGTTCTCGCTGTTACTAGAAATTTTTGGAAGAATTCCATCCTCTGTGCTTCTCTCTCCACAGATGCTACCAAACCTGTTGAGTTTATCCCACATTTTTTGCATTTATTTCAGATTTCCAGCGTTTGCAGTATTTTGCTTTTATTGAGGTACCTTTTAATTGTAGTTAGCATTGAAACGTGGACAAAGCATTGGAACATTATTTCCAAACTGGACATGTGCCACGGCACAGTGGCACAGCGGTAAGCACTGCTGCCTCATAGCTCCAGGGACTTGGGTTCAATTCCCAGCTTGGGTTACTGTCTGTATGGAATTTGCACATTCTCCCATGTCTGTGTGGGTTTCCTTCAGTTTCCTTTCACAGTCCAAAGATATGCAGGTTAGGTGAATTGGCCATGCTAAATTGCCCCTTTGTGCCCCTAGAATGTATGTTAGGGGGATTATAAGATAAATAAGTAGGTTTACATGGATAAAACCAATGAAGTAGAAAAAAAAGAGACAATTCTGCAAATTAAGTGTTTACAATATGAAATAAAATTCACACAGTTTCCATCTCTATAAGTTTCCTAGTGTGAAAATTCACGTGAAATCATGTATAATGCTCTTTGACGGAGAAATGACCCGAAAAAGAATTCCTTTTAACAATCTTTTCCTTTCATTGAATGCAAAACACTTAAACTTTCACGGTCTGTAGTGATGGAATCTTCAACACGAGAGACCGTAGTTTGAGAAAAGGATGACCTTTTTCTGATCCTTGGGATAATGGATTACTCTTCAGGAAGCAGAACATGAGGTACTTTCAGGTGAAGCATAGCGTCAGCAAAATAAAGGACTCTTTCCATTTTCCTATCAGTGTATTTCAACCGCAACCTCCAATTGCACCAATGTGACCGATTAGTTTCCAGTGTTGTCCATCACTGAGGTCTCTGAGGGAGCTTGCAGAACGAGTATTAATTGAAGTGGATTCAAGGGCAATTTTGTGGTGTGGAGAATTGTTCATTAGGCACCACATTCAGACTGCCCAAGTATGAAATATATTAAGGAGTCTTAATAGTTCCTTGAGCCACCCATTTAATCACTCTGTCTGCATTTTTATGAAGATTGTAAAATGAATTTTAAGGCCAGAGCAGAGCACTGTCGCACGAGGCAAGTTCCATAACAAGAAGTATGCCTTATTCATCAAAGATAAGCCAACATTCTTTGCATTGCTTCTTAAGTGGCTATAATTTGTTGTGTTTAAAATGCACACATTAAGCAACACCTTGATAAAAAATACATTCTTGTTGTGCACTCTACGCATTAGTCTGCAATGCTTCAAGATTGCGATCAGACAAGTCTATTTGTATGTTTACATCATTCGACATATGAAGTTATAAAAATGCTTACATATTTCTGGATTCAAACGTTGCCAGTAATTATTAATTTTGATAATCTTAGAATAATTCATTTTTCTACAAATATCCCCCGTGAGTGGCCAGTTTCCAATGGGAAATTTTTTTACAATTTTCTGCTGGATAAATCTGATGTAGCTCTGTCTCACAAAACGTATTTCCACAATCTTGAGATTTCCCATTGTCATGTGAAGAGAAACAGTGTGAATTTTATTTCATATTGTGAACACTTAATTTGCAGAATTGTCTCTTATTTTTTTCCTACTTCATTGGTCTTATCTGCATAAACCTACTTATTTATCCTAATAATCGCCCAACCTACACATTTAGGGGCACAAAGGGGCAATTTAGCGCAGCCAATTCACCTAACTTGCATATCTTTGGACTGTAGGGGGAAACTGGAACACGTGGGGGAAAGCCACGCAGACATGAATGGGACGTGCAAACTCCACACTGGCAATTACCCAGAACTGAACTCAATCCCTAATGCTGTAAAGCAGCAGTGCTAAGTACTGTGCCGCGCTTGCCACTCTAATTCTTAGGAATTTTGCGTTCAAAACCCAAGTACATCAGTATCAACTAAATTCAATTAATAAATCGGGAATATAAAATCTGTCTCAGTAATGCACAGTAGGCCATTTAGCCTGTTGAATCTGCACTGATTCTCTGAAAAAGTACCTTACCCAGGTCCACCCCATGCCCTATCCCGTTAACCATACACATTTACACTATGACACTAATTTGAAAGAGGGGTTTAACTCTATAAGAGAAACATCGCTTGATTAGAACATATAGTGATAGGTTAGCAGTCAAAAAGTGTATCTTGCCATGTTCAAGTATTGTTCAATTGTTAAAAGTTAAGCTAATTCATTTGTTATAGTTAAAACTGTATTGTTAAATAAAATTTGTTTGTCAGTAGACTCACATCCGGCATGAAACATCTTATCCTTACATTAATGCCAAAATAGAAAATTGTTGGAAGTTTAGCCTGGCTTCACAATATACCTTGGGTTTCTGGTCTGGTACCCTAACACTCGATTGCACATTACTGACTGAATGAAATAAACATTGGAGAGCAACATTACATTTGCAGTTATTTTGGCCCCAAGGTCTGTGTCATTCACTTTCCATTGCTTTAAAGGTACAAGTTCACTTCTGTTCTAAAAGTCTTTCATCAACATTCCTTTACGATATTTAGGAGGATAGGAAACACAGATCAACGCAAAATCAGGCTGTTCTGTTGGCATTTAAATGTGTCATGACAACTGTTTACGCAGCAAACGTTTCACTAAACTTAGCAAACAGTAGAAATAATTGGCCTCTGAATAACTTATCCTAATATCTTCACTGAGATCTCAATAATTCTTATTGTACCTCTTCTTTACTTAAACATTTTTTGTACTGAATGTCCTTTGCTGCTTTTGTAGTATGTGTATTCTTTCTATCACAATTATTTAACCTCAGGGGTCAGATGCCTCTCCCAAAGGTTCTGAATCATCCATTCCATTGCATTTCACATTCAAGAGCTGGAGTACTAGTTTGTCCTGGTGAATTAGAGGACCCACATTCCCTACCCAGAGAGTAGATAACTTTAATTGTGGCAACACAATGAGGGAATAGCTCAGGCACCCTGCACAAAGTGACTGAAATGGCCATATCTTTGACTTCTTATCCTTAAATGTATGACATTTCCATCTAGAAACACAGGAACACCACTCCAAGCTTCTCACCAACTTGGAAATATACCCCTGCTCCTTCGCAGTCGCTGGGTCAACATCCTAGAATTCCCTCCCTAACAGCATTGTAGCTCCACCCACAAAAGGGGAGCTGCAGCATTTCAAGAAGACAGCTCATCACCACCTTCTCAAGGGCAACTGGAAATGAGCAATAAATGCTGGCCCATGTCCCCTATGAATAAGTAAAAAAAAGCTCACATATACCACCCAGAAATGATTTCCGATCCTCAGACAAGTTGTCAGTGATTGGTGTCTCTGTTGAATATTGAAGGAAGGGATCTGTCAAATGATCATCAGGTAAAACAGCTAAAGGCACTCCTCAGGCTAATACATTTTAAAACCCAGCTAAGGTTACTGTTGTATTTCCAATTCCCACAGAAGTCTGCCTAAACATTGCTTTCTGTCTTGGTATCTCTCGATATGTCTATCTTTTGCTAATCCCCTTTGCCTGCTCTATACAGATATTTCCCATCATCAGTAATTTTCAAAAGCACTCTTATTACTGACTATTTATATAGTCCAGGAGTCTTAGTCTCCCTCGTATCTGTTTTCTTTTAACATTCATTTCTTGCAGAGGCACTGATTGAATAAGGATACATTTCTCTGGTACTAGCACTTATTCCACTTGGCTATTCTTCATATCTGGGCAGTAATATGAAGGGTGTGGAAATGGGATGCTAGGAGGCAATCTTACCAAAAATGTTCTGAGTACCGAACAAGCGTGAAAATGGGAGAAAAATCACATCCATTTTTTGGTGGGTCCTCAAACATAATCTTATGCCATTTAGTGTAAAAAAAGAGGCAAAGTGTGATTCACACCAGTAAGGGGAGTAGACAGAACCTACTTCTGCGGGAAAGCCAGCTGCTAATAGCTAGAGGATGACATTGAATCTGTGCCTTGATTTCTTCACGTGAACACTATAACCTCCCCCTTCCCCTCTTGGACATCACTCCCCTACCTACTTGATGGCCTTCTGAGCTAATTGCTGGCACCTCTGGCTGATCACTGGTTTCCTTTGCTGATTGCCACTCTGATATCATCCCAGTCTGATGCCCACTACCTTGCCGACTGCTGCTCCATACCTCCCAATTACAAAGTGCACAGCCCCGCCACCCTACCTCCTGTTAGATTCTGCACCATTCAGGCCCCAAAAACTTATTTTCAGGCCCCGCCCTTGGGCATTGCCCAGTGGTGGTGGGCAGTGCCAGTCTGGCCTTGCCAAAGGGGCACTGTCCCCGCCCCTCCTTTATCCCTGTCAACACAGGACAGAGGGGCCTCAATACTTCTGGTCCCACCAATAAGGCCATCACATCAAGTTTCCATTGCTGGGGCCAATAGGTGATCCTTGACAGTGAGAACATCCACTGGCAACACTGTTAAGACAAATGAGCCCAGATGGTTGCGTCCCAGTCTCACTAATAATATTTAAATGAGTATTTAAATATGATAATCAGCCTCATGCCCTTCCCATGTGTGAGGCTGATCACACTGGCTTCACAGGGCCGTTAATATCACAAGAAGCAAGAAATTAGGCATGAAGCATTTATCTCATCTTTCTCACAATCTTATCTGCTTGCCATGCCAATTGACTGGCAGGATGAGCTGGTAAAATCACCTCCCTCCCCCCAAACCCCTCACACCTCTTCGTCTTTAGTGCGAGATGCCTGGAATATAAAATTGTAATGAACTTCTGTTGCAAATTTATAGGGCCTTGTGTGACCACACCCAGAGTCCATTGGATAGTCTATTAGGTTTCCTTACCTAAGGGAGGGTAGACTTTCCTCAGATGGGGTTCACTGGATCGATTTATGGAATGAGAAGGTTGCCCTATGAGGCAGGAATGAGTAAATTGGGTTTATTCATTCACTCAATGACAATTTTGATTTGACGACACACTGAGTCCCCAAAAGAAGGAACATTCTTTTCCCATTTGCTCTCTCAGTCTGTGGGAGTTTGCGCATTCTCCCCGTGCTTGCATAGGTTTTCTCCAGGCGCTCCGGTTTCCTCCCACATCCCAAAGATGTGCTCTTAGGCTAATTGGCAAAGCAAATTCTCCCTAAATTGTCTCAAATTTTAATCCATAGTTCTATAAACATGGACAGGGGTCGTGGGTAGAGGTGGGAACATCGGGGTGGCGGCGCGGGCTCGTTGGGCCGAAGGGCCTGTTTCCCGTGCTGTTTTGTTCTTTGTTCTTTGTTCTCAGCACATTTCAGAGTTTTTTAAAATCTCATTTAAATACCTTCTACTCCTGTGTAAGTCTCTCCTCATAATTATGGTTCTCCATCCTTGGCATCATCCTGATGATTTGCTGCTGCACCCACTCTCTAAAAAGAGAAAAAAAACACTTGCATTTATACAGCACTTTACACAACCACCAGATATCTTGGCACACCTTATAGCAATTAAGTACTTAGAGCCATAGAATCCCTACAGGGTAGGAAGAAGCCATTCAGCCCATCGAGTTTGCATCAACTGAAAGAGCAGCCCACACTGGTTGTCTCCTCTATCCTAACCTCCGTAAACTTGCATATTTACCACGGCTAATCCAACTAACATACACATCTTTGGACTGTGGAAGGAAACTGAAGCACCCGGAGGAAACCCAGACAGAAAGGGGAAGAACGTGCAGACTCAGCACAGACAGTCATGGTTGAACCTTGGCCCCTGGTATTGAGGTAGCAGTGCTAACCATGATGCCACCATGCCACCAGACTTCTGAAGTGTAATCACAGTTGTAGGAAATACAGCAGCCAATTTGCACTCAGCAAGTTTCCACATCAGTAAATGTGAAAATGACTAAGTAGCTTTTTTGTGATATTGAAGGGGAAAAAAAAAATTAGTCAGTACACCAGGAAGTAACATCATTTCTTCTATTCAAAATAGTACCATGGGATATTTTAAATCTACCTGAGCAGGCTAATGGGATCCTAGTTAAAGGCCCCATTTGAAAAATGGCACTTCCCGTAGTGCAACATTCCTTCGGTGCTGTACTAAAGTGTCAACCTTAATTTGTACTCAAGTCCTGAAGTGGGACTGCAATCCAGAGCCTTTGGATTCAGGAAATAGAAATGGTACCCACTGAGCAATGGCATATCCCTCCATTCCTTGTATGGTCATGTTCTTATCTAAAAGCTCCCTTAAATTCCCTTGTTGTATTTGCCTGCACCATCACCCCAACGGTGCATTCCAGATACTGACTACTCTATGTAAAAGATGCCTCTCACATCTCCTTTGAACTTCCCCCTTTTCATTTGCATGTACGTTGAATTCTTCGTCCAACACTCATGAGATAATTATTGAACATCTTTTGAAAGTCCATATGCACTATATCTATCACATGGCTTTTATACTGTTGGTCACCTCTTAATTTGTGAAAAAGAACTGGCTTTTAATAAATCCACACAAACTAATCTTGACTGCCTCATGCTTTTTTAAATGCTGACTTTTTTTTCCCTCAATTTATGACTCTAAGAGTTTGACCACGATTGACGTCAGTTTTACTAGTTACTCTCTTTATCCTTCTCTTTCTGTTTGAACAAAGTTCTTACATTGGCTACTCTCCAGTTGGAACTTGCATATTTGTGGAGTAAGAAATTGTGGATTGAAAAATTATACCGATGTCTCTGCTAACTCTTTGCAGACTGGAAAGCTTAACTATCAGGAACTATAGATCTTATAAAACCCAGATCTGCTCACTGTTTTGGACCACATTCTTTTTTTACAATTATTTTCAATACATCTTCTAGTTGTACTCACTTCATCATTTGTAAAAAAGAATGTAAGATATTTATTTGGTACTTTTATCTTCCACATTTGGAGAGGCGGGGGTGGGGGGATGGGGGGGGGAAGGTGGTTCTGTCCTGTATTTGTTGCGGGGGAGGATGATTGGCAATAGGAATGACATAATGGCATGATTGTCTCTGTCATCCTGCCAATGATGTAGCAGAAATTCCCAATCAACTTTGGGAAATCCATGACAATAAGTTTACATCTAATTATCAGTCCTCAATGCATGATAAGCCCTCCTCCCATTTTATAATCTATTCAAGTTGGCATGAAGGCACACTGACATACATTACAATAGTGCACCTGGCAAATGAAATTCACTGGGGTAATTCGGGTGGGTACATAAATTGAGGTTGGAGAAAGATTGCGAAGAGAAAGAAAATCATGCTCAGGCACTATCCCCCTTGCATTATACAGGCACTACCCACTGACTGCCCAGCCACTGTACCATCACTGCCCACTGACTATCCCAGCAATGTAGAGACACTGCCCACTGGCACTGTCCACTGACTGTCCCCAGCACTGTACAGACACTGCTTAATGACCGCCCCTGCCACTGTATAGACACTGCCCACTGACTGCCCCAGCACTGTACAGACACTGCCCACTGAGTGCCCCTGCCACTACATAGACACTGCCCACTGATTGCCCCGGCACTATACATAGAACATAGAACATTATAGTACAGTACAGGCCCTTCGGCCCTCGATGTTGCGCCGATCTGTGAAACCAATCTAACCTACACTATTCCAATATCATCCATATGTTTATCCAATGATCATTTAAATGCCCTTAATGTTGGCACTACTGTTGTAGGCAGGGCATTTCACGCCCTTTTACTACTCTCTGAGTAAAGAACCTACCTCTGTCATAAGTCCTATATCTATCACGCCTCAATTTAAAGCTATGCCCCTTCATGCTAGCCATCACCATCTGAGGAAAAAGCTTCTCACTATCCACTCTATCTAATCCTCTGATCATCTTATGTGTCTCTATTAAGTCATCTCTTAACATTCTCTCTAACAAAAACAGCCTCAACTCCTTCAGCCTTTCCTCATAGACCTTTCCACCATATTAGGCAACATCCCAGTAATTCTCCTCTGCATCCTTTCCAATGCTTCCATATCCTTCCTAGAATGCAGCGACCAGAACTGTACGCAATACTCCAAGTGCGACCGAACCAGAGTTTTGTGCAGCTGCAGCATGACCTCATGGCTCTGAAACCCCATTGCTCTACCAATAAATGCTAACACACTATACACTTTCTTAACAATCCTATCAACCTGGGTGCCAACTTTCAAGGATCTATGCACATGGACACAGAGATCTCTCTGCTCATTCACACTACCAAGTATCTTACCATTAGCCCAGTACTCTATATTCCTATTACTCCTTCCAAAGTGAATCACTTCACACTTTTCTGCATTAAACTCCATTTGCCACCTCTCAGCCCAGCTCTGCAGCTTATCTATGTCCACTTGTAATCTGCAACATCCTTCCGCACTGTCCACAACTCCACTGACTTTAATGTCATCTGCAAATTTACTAACCCTTTCTTCTACTCCCTCATCCAGGTCATTTATGAAAATGACAAACAGTAGTGACCCCAAAACAGATCCTTGCAGTACACCACTAGTAACTGAATTCCAGGATGAAAATTCCCCAACAATCACCATCCTCTGTCTTCTTACAGCTAGCCAATTGCTGATCCAAACCACTAAATCATCCTTAATCCCATGTCTCCATATCTTCTGCAATAGCTTACCGTGAGGAACTCTTATCAAATACTTTGCTGAACTCCACATACACCACATCAACTGCTTTACCCTCATCCACCTCTTTGGTCATCTTTGAGAAGTGAGGCACCACCAACCCTTTACAAAACCGTGTTGACCATCCCTAATCAAATTCAAATTATTCCTTTCTAATATGCACACTGCCCACTGACTGTCCCTGGCACTGTACAGGCACTGCCTACTAATTGTCCCTGGCACTGTACAGATACTGACCATGGACAGCCCTGGCACTGTAGAGACATTGCCTACTTGGCGCAGTGCCTGGACCAGTGCTGAAGTGGCGTTGACATTGCAGAGTTAATGGTTGCAAACGGGTGTGTTTTATAGGAGGGAATAGAGGTCTACAGGGAGGGTGGGCTCCATCAGAGCTTGCCTCGGCAGCGTTTCGTTATGGGAACCACACCTTCAAATTTTTTCAGCTCTCAACCAAACAATATGGTGAGGAAAGCCACCTTTGGGACTGACGGCTTCCACACTGTTTTTTCCACCCACTGCTCCGCTCTGCCAAGATATGGGAAAATTCCACCCTGAGGGTCTCTCCTTCATCTGCTGTAATGCTACTTAATATTTAGCACTTTTACTCTTTCCTATATCCTCTCCTCCAATCTCCTTCACCTCTCCGCTCCTCTTGATTATTTTTCATATCTTGCCTTCTTTTTAGATTTCAGTTTTGTTTTATTTGTTCAGTTTATCTAGAATTTGATTTAATAATTCTCATTAAACGGAAAATACCTCTGTCAAAGGGGAAGTCCCTAGTCCTGCACTGAACTGGGAACTTCACTTACTCGATCAAATCAATCCACAATTTTTACTGACTCAGGAAGAATAGAGCAATGACTTAACCTAACTTACAAATTTGGGAAATAAATGAACCAATCATTTTGGCTTAGTAACCAAAAAAAAAACCTGTTTGTATCTACATGGTGCTAACAGTTTATAAGCTGGTTGACAACTTAATCAGATTTTATTTGCATTTTATTTGTTAACTTTACAATGCAACGTATGTTGGAAATATCCAGCACTCTTTCTCAGTAAATATTGGCAGAAGTCATCACATTTGGGCACAAATTAGACAAGGCAAGGCCACCTTGGTGTAAAATGATAATGATTAATAACTTTAGTTGATAATTAAATTCAAACCAGTCAACCAAGGAACTCACAGAAAAACAGCTTCAGTGAGAGATCAATAAATCCTGATAAATACTAGGTGATGCATTTCAGGAGAAAGAATGTAGGGGGTAGGTATATGATAAAGGGTAGACCTATTAAGAGTATAGAAACGCAGAGGGACCTGGGGGTGCAGGTGAACAAGTCTCTGAAGGTGGCAGAGCAAGTGGAGAAGGTTGTGAAGAAAGTATATAGTATGTTAGCCTTTATAGGAAGGGGTATAGAGTACAAGAGCTGGCCTTTAATGTTGCAGTTGTATAAAACGTTGGTTAGACCTCATTTGGAATACTGCGTCCAGTTCTGGTCGCCTTACTACCGGAAGGACGTGGAGACTCTGGAGAGAGTGCAGAGGAGGTTTACCAGGATGCTGCCTGGTATGGAAGGTCTGAGTTACGAGGAGAGATTAGGCAAATTGGGGCTGTTTTCCTTAGAAAAACGTAGACTTAGAGGAGATCTAATAGAGGTGTACAAGATTATGAGGGGTATACATAGAGTAAACAGGGTTAAGCTTTTTCCTAGGATGGTCTCAAATAGCACGAGGGGTCACGGGCTTAGGATGAGGGGGGTAAGGTATAATTTGGATGCTAGAGGGAGCTTTTTCACACAGAGGGTGGTGGGGGTATGGAAGGTGCTACCAAGTAAAGTGGTGGAGGCAGGCACTCTGGAGTTATTTAAGAAATACTTAGATGGGCACATGAACCGAATGGGAATGGAGGGATATAGAAAATTGATTTAAAATGGGGATCATAAGCGTTGGGAGTCCCTGGAAAGTGTGTAAATAGTCGATGATATTGATGTATTTGTTTTTATCCTACAGGTACTTTGGTCCGCCTTGTTGTCTAACAAGGGGCATACACGCGATGGGTCGTGAGAGGGCTGCTCTTGGATATTTTTTTTGAGAGTATCCTAGTGCTTCATGTCGTTAGTGTATGCTTGACCCAGACCATTTGATGGGCAACATGACAGCTCAGTGACTATCGCTGTGCTGTGCAGATACATGGATTTGGGCCTGTGTCTGTGGGAGTTTGCATATTCTCCCCATGCTTACGTGGGTTTTCTCCGGTTGCTCCGGTTTCCTCCCACATCCTTAAGATGTGCTGTTAGGCTAATTGGCAGACCAAATTCTCCCTAAATTGTCTCAAATTTGGTTTCAATCCATAGATCTATAAAAATAGACAGGGATCACGAGTAGAGGTGGGAACATCGAGGTGGCGGCGCGGGCTCGTTGGGCCGAAGGGCGTGTTTCCCATGCTGTTTTGTTCTTTGTTCTTTGTTCTAATAAAGAGGCAAGAATGTCCAGTGCCTAAGGGATTGGTGGGGTGGCGGATAATATATAGAAATGATCAAATGTGTTGCTGAAGTTTAAAGATGGCAAGCCTATAGATGTTAATTTAGTTAGACTATTGTGATAAAGTTTATTTATTAGTGTCACATTACATCAACTCACAGCACCAGGAATCTGAGTTTAATTCCTGGCTTGGGTTACTGTCTGTGTTGTGTCTGCACATTCTCCCCGTGTCTGCGTGGGTTCCCTCCCGGTGCTTCGGTTCCTCCCACAGTCCAAAAGACAGAATTTGGTCATGCTAAATTCTCCCTCAGTGGGAATGTGGTGACTAGGGGATTTTAATAGTAACTTCATGCGGTGTTAACGTAAGCCTACTAATAATAAACAAAACATTCTCTTAATCACCACACCCTGGCAAGTGTTCAGGTCCACCAAGGGAGAATTTAGCATGGCGAATATAACTAACAAGCATGACTTTCAGACACTGGAGAAAACCGGAGCATCTGGAGAAAACCCAGGCAGACACAGGGAGAATGTACAAACCCCACACAGACAGTGACCCAAATCGGGAATCGAACCTGGGTCCCTGGCACTGTGAGGCTAACCACTGTGCTACCATTAGGATGAATGGGGATTAACGAGTCTTTGTTACAAAGGTCAAGGCCAGAATGCTACCACCATTCATGCTGGTGGGATTTTCTCATCCGGCTGCACTGAACAGATATGTGGCTGGGTGTCAAATTTTTGACCTCGCTGCAGCAGGAGCGAAGGATGAACGGCTGGTAAGATTGCGGCCCAAATCTCTTACTGTTTATATGTTTCCTGCAGTCTGGGCTAGTGAATCAAGCCAAGTTTCAGTTCTTACACTACTTCATTTTCCACCCAGAATTACACAACTCACACCTCATCAACATCAAGAAGCAGCTTTCACTTCCAGACTTAGCTCAAAAGTCTAAGGAGTGCATCTCTTTCATGTTCTCCTTAATTTTATGAAGTGTTTCTAACTTGTAAATCCACAGTACTTTCCCACAGAAAGCTCCTAAATGCATTCTAAATTCCACTTCAATATCTGTGTTCTAGCTGCCCGCAGCCAGCAGTCAGTACAGTGCGTGCCAATTAGTGGTCCCCCTGCTGAGGAGGACAGCTGTTTACGTGGGAACATTCCTCAGGCACCAGCTCAATCCTGAGATAATCAAATGGGGGAGGGAGGGTAAAGGTGCAGATCAAATGTTACCACTTCTCAGTCATATTCCCCAGCCAGTGCTGCAACAAAATCTTTTGCAATGTTCCCATTGGCGTGAAAATTACAATTTCCCACTGGATTCCCATTTGGAAGTTGGGTAATAGATGCAAGCCAGGAATTTATCAGACTTCCATCTCTAAAGACTTGCACAAATCAACTCCTTTGGGAGAAGATTGGGCAACACAGTGGCATCATGGTTAGAACTGCTGCCTCACAGCACCATGGACACAGGTTTGATTCGCGACTTGGGTCACTATCTGTGTAGAGTTTGCACATTCTCCCCATGTCCGTGTGGGTTTCCTCTAGGTGCTCTGTTTCTTCTCACAATCCAAAGATGTGCTGGTTAGGTGCATTGGTCATGCTAAATTGCCCCTTAGTGTCCGGGATGTGTAGGTTAGAGAGAGATTAACAGGGTAAATATGTGGGGTTTGTGGCGATAGGGCCTGAGTAGGATTGTTGCCGGTGCAGACTTGATGAGCTGAATGGTTTCTTTTGCACTGTCGTGATACTATGAACACAAGCAAAATTGCCTAATTTTTCAAGAGAGTTTATCCAGCCATATTTGTTGCGCATTAAGATAAAAGCCAAATACTGCAGATGCTGGAATAAGACCACAACACATAGGACAGAATTAAGCCACTCAGCCCATCAAATCTGTTCTGCCAGTCAATCATGGCTGATAATTTTCTCATCCCATTCTCCTGCCTTTTCTTCATAATCTCTGATCCCCTTATTAATCAAGAACCTATCTATCTCTGTCTAAAAGACACTCAATGACCTGGTCTCTACAGTCTTCTGTGGCAAAGAATTCCACAGATTCACCACTCCCTGGCTGAAGAAATTCCTCCTCATCTCTGTTTTAAAGGATCATCCCTTTAGCCTGAAGTTGTGCCCTCTGATTCTAGTTTTTACTAGTGGAAACATCTCTCCATGTCCACTTTATCCAGGCCTTGCAGTGTCCTGTAAGTTTCAATAAGATTTCCCCTCATCCTTCTAACTCCAACAAGTACAGACCCAAAGTCCTCAACTGTTCCTCACACAACAAGCTCTTCAATCCAGGAATCATTCTTGTGACCTCTGGACCCTTTTCAAAGCCAGTACATCCTTGCTTGCATACAGGGCCCAAACTGCTCACAATACTCCAAATGGAGTATGACCAGAGTCTTATAAGCCTCAGAAGTACATCTCTGCTGTTGTATTCTAGCCTTCTCAAGATGAATGCTAACATTGTATTTGCCTTCCTCATTGCCAACTGAACTTGCACATTAATTTTAAGAGAATCTTGAACAAGGACTCCCAAGTCCCTTTGTGCTTCTGATTTCTGAAGCATTTCCCCATTTAGAAAATAATGTTTCCATTCCACTCCTCCTTTCAAAGTACTTAACTGCACACTCTTCCACATTGTATTCTATCTGCAACTTCTATGCCCATTCTCCTAATCTGTCCAAGTCCTTCTGCAGCCCCCTCCGTACTACTTGCCCCTTTATATATCTTTGTATCATCTGTAAATTTAGTAACAATGCCTTCATTTCTTTCTACCAAATTGTTAATGTATATTGTGAAACATTGTGATCCCAGCACTGCCCCCAGAGGCACACCATTAGTCACCAGCTGCCATTCTGAAAAAGATCCCTTTATCCTCACTCTTTCATGCCAGGATCTTACTCTTAACACCATGAGCACTTAACTTATTTAACAGTCTCCTATGTGGCAGCTTGTCGAAGGCCTTCTAGAAATCTAAATAAATCACATCCACTGGTTCTCCTTTATCTAACTTCTTTGTTACCTCCTCAAAGAACTGTAACAGATTTGTCAGACATGACCTCCCCTTGATGAAGCCGTGCTGACTCAATATTATTTTATCATGCATTTCCAAGTACTCCATGATCTCATCCTTAATAATGGACTCTAAAATCTTGTCGATGACTGAAGTCAGGCAAACCAGCCTATAATTTCCTGTTTATCTAATGTAACAGCGGTGTTACATTAACTACTTTACAAACTCTGGGACCCTCTCTGCCTCGAGTGATTCTTGAAAGATCACCACCAACGCCTCTACAATTTCCTCACTTATCTCTTTTAGAACCCTGGGATGTAGTCCATCCAGTCCGGGTGATCTATGCACATTCAGACCTTTCAGTTTCTCTAGACCCTTCTCCTTAGTGATGGCCACTACACTCAACTGTCCCCCCCTAATTCTCTTGGAGCTCTGGTATCCCACTGGTGTCTTCCACTGTGGAGTCTGATGCGAAGAAACTATTCAGTTCCTCTGCCATTTCTTTGTTTCCCTATTACTATTTCTCCAGACTTCAAGCTTGCAATGCGCAAGAAACAAAAATAGAAAATGATGGAAAATCTCAGCAGATCTGACAGCATCTGTGGAGAGAGAGGTTCTATTCTGTCAGACCTGCTGAGATTTTCCAGCATTTTCTGTTTTTGTTTCTTGAGCATTGTAAGCTTGAAATCTGGAGTGGCAAAGGCATATGATGGGAGTAGAAAGGAGAAATGAAAGAATGAAGCATAGAAAATGAATAAAAAATATGAAATAGAACGAGACAGAAAGCAATGAGGAAGAAAAAGCAAGTGGAAAATGTAATCAGAGGAGGAAAAACCAGAAAGGAGAGCAAGGAGCAAAGTCAGATGGTGAGTGACCAATAATTTTGAAGTTATTCCATAACGCGACAAAGGCACAAAATCAGTTTTGTAATTTTTGGAATTTTATCTTGGAAAAACACGAGAAGCAGGAAAAGTAGAGGGAAAGGGTGTGATAAACAGGAAACACTCCCTCATGATATGGAAGGTCAACCTTCTCCAGAAAAGCAAGTCCAAATACTTGTGGGGTTTAAATAGATTTCTATCAGAAGCTGTGACATTTCTGCACCAAGAGAGCACTGTAATACAATATGGGGTACTTTTTATAGCATGCTTAAATATAAGTTTGCAAAATGTGATTTCCTGTGTTGGTTCCCCCACCCGTCCCCACTCTCATGTGTATCAGGAAAAGTCAGTTCCACCAATGCTTCTTAACTCAGCAACAAGGGAGAAAAAAACATACACTTTGCATCTATGTAGCACATGCCACAACCTCAGAACATACAAAAGCATTTCACAGTCAAAGCAGCATTTTGTTTTGAAGCATAGCCGTGGTTGTAATGCAGGAAAATGCAGCAATAAACTGCAAGAAATGGCATAAAGTATAGTCCTGTATCACCCACTTGACCCCAGTGAGGAAGCTTCTTGTGGATAGTCAATGGTCTTCCATGAAATTCAGCTGGATCCCTACAATATAGAAGAAAGCCATTTAGCCCATCGAACCTGCACCGGCAACAATCCTACCCAGGTCCTATCCCGTAACCTACCATATTTACCTTGCTAATCCCCCTGATACAGAATGGCAATTTACCCTGCCAATTCACAGTCTTTGGAGTGCGGGAGGAAACTGGAGCATCTGCAGGAAACCCATGTAGACATAAGAAGAATGTGCAAACTCCACAGGACCTGCCTGTATGGTTAATAATGAGTGTGAGCTACTGAGTGGTTCAAACTCGCTTGCATTTATTGTTGTCAGCTATGTAAACTATTAGATTCATAGAATCATAGAAACCCAAGGTACAGAACGAGGCCATTCAACCCATTGAGTCTGCACTGACCACAATCTCACCCAGGCCCTAGCCCCATATCCCTACATATTTACCCACTAATCCCTCTAACCTACGCATCTCAGGATTCTAAGAGGCAATTTTTAGTATGGCCAATCAACCTAACCCGCATATCTTTGGACTATGGGAGAAAACTGGAGCACCTGGAGGAAACTCATGCAGACACGATGACAATGTGCAAACTCCACGTAGACAGTGACCCAAGCTGGGAATCGAACTCAGATCCCTGGAGCTGTGAAACAGCAGTGCTAAGCACTGTGCTACCATACTGCCCAATTGCCAATTGGTGCGTATAATAGTTTTATCCTGGTGCTGACTTGACATCATTGTCAGTGACATGGTCTAGCATCTTAAAGTACAGTACAGAATATTTGCGGTTATGATATAGCTGAACAGGGAATAGAGGGCTTGGATTTAAAAGAGGTTTTTGTCTTTATTGTTTGAAAGAAACCAAAGGGGCAGCACAGTGGTGCAGTGGTTCGCACTACTGCCTCACAGCGCCAGTGATCCGGGTTCAATTCCTAGCTTGGGTCTCTGTCTGTGTGGAGTTTTCACGTTCCTCTGTGTCCGCATGGGTTTCCTCCAGGTGCTCTGGTTTCCTCCCACAGCCCAAAGACGTGCAGGTTAGGTTGATTGGCCGTGTTAAATTGCCCCTTAATATCAGGGCAACGAGCAGAGTAAATATGTGGGATTACAGGGATAGGGCCTGTTACAGGATAGTTGCCAGTTCAAGATTGATGGACCAAATGATCTCCTTCTGCACTATGATATTTGCCTCTCCGAAGTTCCTCTTATGTAACTCAAATTGATGTCAGGGGAATGGGAGACAGGTTGAGAATTATCAACACTTCTGGTAAAATTTCCCATGATAAATAGCTGCATCTGGAGTAAGCCCTGGCGAGGGAGGAAATTTGCACCCTTTTAGCCACCAATGTATTTCCCAGAGGCAGGATGAGGGTGGAGGGCTAAAACAGCAGGTAAGTTAATGGTCTATTCGAGCCTATTGCTCAAGGCCATTTTCTCATTAGCTTGCAGGTTCTGTCCTTAGTAACAAGGCCAACTGCCTGAAGGGGGCAGCAGACCAGGCCTTGAGGCCCTCCCAGCCTGCTTGGCTGCAGACTCCAATTGGCCCTCTAGCTTGGATAGCCCACTCGCTGTCCTTAATTGGATGATGACCATCCTGTGGTCATTAATTGGTCAATTTGGAGAATATCACTGACTATTTCATCCACTTGTGAGGTTTTGACCTTCATGTGACACAAATGCCAGAGTCTCGGCCTATAAAGTCAATGCCTCACGTCAGGAATACAATGGGTGGGATTTCCCTATCTGGGACTAGGACTCTAGAGGGGGTGAACATGGGACAATGCCATTTCATCCATCCCTGGTGTAATTAATTGGGCATCCATTTGGCCCCGTCTTCCATGCAGGACAGACTTGATGGCGCACATCCCGCTATCGTATCTGAGGTACTGTATTTAAAAGACTCCAGATGTCACTGATTCACCATTGAAGAGAGAAGGTGGATCTCCAGCAACACTCTGAAGCTGGAGGATGGATGGCCTGGAAGACACTGAGGTGGGAGGATCTATGTAACAGAGACCCCTCCCCCCACCGCACTGTTGTGGTGTTCCAAGGCCACTGCTGTCCTCCATCCTGAACACTGGAGGCAGCACTCTGGGCATTGCTCAGGTTGAATCCCAACTTTTGCACCGGCCTGTTTTCTCACTGTATCATGGGGAATTGGGTGTGTGGGAGAAAGATTCCAACTGGACATTCCCCTGCATTCCATTAACGTAATGCAAATCAGTTTCAGTTCAGTGGGATTCCCGATCTGCCACACAGGGCAGCATCAGAGGATCCTACTGTGATCTCACACTGGCACGAATCTGATTTTGAATCCTCTGCTGATTTCTCTCTCCTGCCCGCTATTGATTTTCCAAGTGGGAGCATGGGAAAATTTATCTCAAACCTACTCAACTGAGTATTCACAGCCACCAATGCCTCTACTCTCTCAGAAGACAAAGGAAATTTGGTATAACACCTACGATTCTCACCAATTTTTATAGATGCGCCGTAGAAAGATTCTTTCTGGTTGTATCACAGCTTGGTATGGGCTCATATTCTGCCCAAGACCGCAAGAAACTACAAAAAGTCATAAATGCAGCTCAATCCATCACGCAAACCAGCCTCCCATTCATTGACTCTGCCTACACTTACTGTTACCTTGGCAATGCAGCCAGCATAAATAAACATCCCACGCACCCCAAATATTCTCTCTTCCATCTTCTTCCGTTGGGAGAAAGATATAAAAGTCTGAGGTTGTGTATCAACTCACTCAAGTACTGCTTCTTCCCTGCTGCTGTCAGACTTTTGAATGGACTTAACTCTCATTAAGTTGATCTTTCTCCGCAATCTAGCTATGATTGTAACACTGCATTTTACACTCTCTCCTTTCCTTCTCTATCAATAGTATATTTTTGTTTGTATAGCACGCAAGAAGCAGTACATTTTACTCTATGTTAGTACATGTGACAATAATAAATTAAATCAAATCAAAGTTTGGAATGAAATGATGTGCAAAGCTGCCAGTGGTCTGACATCAGAAGAAGCACTGAATATACAAGTTTGAGAATGGAATTATAGATTACTACAGTGCAGAAAGAGGACATTTGGCTCATTGTTCCTTGCACCGATACCAATCCCACCCAGACCCTATCTCCGTAACCCCACATATTTACCCTGTCAAGTTTATTTATTAGTCACAAGTAGGCTTACATTAACACTGCAAAGAAGTTATTGTGAAAATCTCCTAGTTGCTACACTCCAGTGCCTGTTCGGGTACACTGAGGGAGAATTTAGCACGGCCAAAGCGCCTAACCAGCACATCTTTTGGACTGTAAGAGGAAACCGGAGCAAACCCATGCAGCCACGGGAGATCATACAGATTCCACACAGACAGTGACCAAAGTTTGGCATCAAACCCAGGTCCCTGGAGCTGTGAGGCAGCAGTGCTAATCACTGTGGCACTGTGCCACCTGATATATTATGGGTAGGCAGAATGGCAATCAAAAAAAAAACCAAATGGTGTGAGAAATGTTTCCCAACTACAGAAATGATTAATAAAACTCTCTATACTCTGAAACTCTTGAGTGATGATCAGCTGGTCCTGGTAGCATCTGCATCTGCTACCTTCAATGTGTTGTGAGGCAGGAAATTTGGAGCCAAAAGGTTGTGGGATCTTGTTGTAATTTATTTAAACATTAGGCATTCAGGACTCAGCAAGTGGATCACGGAACGGCCAGAAAGCACAAGGGAACTACCAGACTGTGAAACAATGTTATAGTGGAAAACTGGTAGACGGCTTCTGCCCCATTTTCCTGCCACAAACAAATGATTTTCCTGGATTGTGAGCCAGACATATGGAAAAACAGCAAGACAAATCCAACCTCCTCATTTTTATTTTCCCTTCATTCACTAACAGCTCTCCCTCTCTCAGTATACAGCAATAGCTCACATTGTGCGTGCAGTTTCCTCCCTTTCGGTCATCACTCAGTGAATTGCCCTCTTGAAAAGCACCACTTTGTTCCGAATACCTAATCTTCTCTACAAGTTGAAGGAGTAATGTTTTCACCATAGGTGAAAGGCAACAAGCTGCTCATGTGTAGCAAACCTGAGGGAAAAGAAAGCTGGTGAAGAATTTGTTTCATTCGCAGTACTGGTAAGAAGAGATTAGTGTACGCCTTTGGTCAGAAGATGCAATTTGCATAGGTTATTATAGATTCAAATATCACAGCTAATTACAGCATTACATTCCTCAGTGCCATATAATTAAGCTAAGTTTGCAATGGTACCTAAGGATAACAAATAGACACAGGTAGAAGGAGCAGATGAAAGCGAGTCATGCTCTACACAATTGTTACCACTTAGAGAGAAAGAAAGGTCATACTGATTCTGAATGTGCTATCATCAGATAGTAAGGAGATAGGTGAGTTGATTTAAAAGGCACATCTTTCAATGGTAACCGATTCAGAGATGTTGGGTGGGATCGTTCAGCCTTCCTCACTTTGATACTGGAAAATCCTGCCTGTGGTCACAGACCTTCCCTTGGTGTGTCCCTTGCCTGTTCCAATTCACCTTAGCTCCAAGAGCTATATCTCATTTCTTCTTGAAATCAGATGTATTAGCCTCAATTGCATTTGGTGGCAGTGAATTCCACACTCTGGATGAAGACATTTCTCCTCACCTCAGTTCTAAAAGGGGCCTTATCCTTAAACTATGACCCCCTAGTTCCGACTCCCCCACCACATTTTTTCTGAATCTACCCTGTCTGACCCTGTTAGAATTTCATGTTTCTAAGTGCAGAAGGAGGAGGCCCTTTGGCCCATCAAGCCTGCGCAAAATCTCTGACAAGAATCCCACCCAGGTGCCATCCCCACATATCTATCCCAGTAATCCCCCTAACGAATAGATTCTGGGATGCTGGGGGTCAGTTTAACACGGCCAACCCCACTAATCTATATAGGTTTGGAATGTAGGAGGAAACTGGAGCACCGGGAGTCCTGTTGGATCTTTGGGTACTTTTTCCTTTGAGAGATATTTTTGATAAAGTGAATATATCTGTGCATTACTCCTAAAAATTCATTTCTTCTTGGCATTGCTCCAGCGCTTCCTTATGATTGAGCATCTGGCATCTTATGCTGCATCTTTTCTTTAATCAACATAGCAGATTTCAATTTGCAGTTTCTATGAAATGAAATAAAGAGCAAAGGCTCGTGTTGTTAATGCGATATGCTGCTTGCTCTTGGCCTTTACTAAGCATCAATGTTGTGAAATCCGGTACATAAGTGTTAATAATTACTAATAAAGGATTTCAAATATTGTAGAAATCAGAAATATCATGAATTGTTTTGCATGTTATGAATTGAATGCTCACGCTTGCACGCCATGTGACAAATTCACAAGAAGGGTTCAGTTTAGAAGGTTAATAGAGATGATGTGCGGTGAAAATTACGAGGGAGATTTTGCAACCAGTCATTGATGCTGTGGCACAGACTCATTCCTCGTGAAATCAAACAGTTTGCTTCTCCCCTAATAAAATCCTCAGAAAAGCATAATTAAGGACCCCCACGCAGCTCAGACATTCTCTCTCTATCTTCTTCTGTCAGGAAAAAGATATAAAGTCTGAGATCACATACCAACCTGACTCAATAACAGCTTCTTCCCTGCAGCCACAAGACTTTTGAATGGACGTTCCTTCTATTAAGCTGATCTAAGCTAAGCCTGTAAAACTATATTTGCACCCTCTCCTTTCCTTTTTCCCTTTGTGCCCTATGAATGGTATACTTTGGCTGCATAGTGCCCAAGAAACAATACTTTTCACTGTATCCCAATACATAGGACAATAATAAATCAAATCAAAAAAATATGCAACTAGAGCTTGTGGCTTGAGTTCCTGCACATATTCCTAGTGGGGGCAGCATGGTGGCACATTGGTTTGCATTGCTATTTCACAGCACCAAGAACCTGGGTTCGATTCCCGGCTTGGGTCACTGTCTGTGGGAGTCTGCACATTTTCCCTGTGACTGCTTGGATTTCCTCTAGGTGCTCCAGTTTCCTCCCACAGGCTGAATGATGTGCTAGTTAGGTGCGTTGGCCAAGCTAAATGCTCTGTCAGTATACTCAAAATGTGGTATTGACGGAATGTGGTGACTAAAGTATTTTCACAGTAACTTCATTGCAGTGTTAATGTAAACCTAGTTGTGATGCTAATAAATACACTAAACTGAGGGTGAGGGAGAGGGAGGGGTGGAGTTGGTTACCTCAGTTGGCTGGATCATGATGCCAGTAGTGTGGGTTCAATTCCCACAACAGACGAGGTTATACATGGAGGCCCTGCCTTCTCTACCTTGCCCCTTGCCTGAGGTGTAGTGACCCTCGGATTAAATCACCACCAGTCAGCTCTCCCCCTCAAAGTGGACAGCATCCCATGGTCATCTGGCACTGTGGCAACTTTATCTATCCCGACTGAAGAGAAGACTTGTCCTTCCAATGCTGTTTACTTAGTGGGAGTGGTTAGATAAAAGGGAACATTTTGGCTGTGAACACGATTACATTGTGTTTGAATTCAAGGAGATTATGCGATAATATTTTGTGAATTGTCGGTCTGAAATAAAGAAGATATTTAAATAGCACGTTGAATTCGCACACTGTGTACCAGCCCCAAACTGTTCAACCTCCTACTGGCTTGATGATTTCTTTCCTGAGGGCATTCCTATGTTGCCTGGTTTTGGATTTGTGTTATATCAATTGTGTTGATATAGCACCATTTTCCCTCTGAGTGGAGTAGCTGGTTTGACTGACCATTCATTCATTTATAGAATGAGGAGTAGTGACCAGGACTTCTGCGTACATGAAGTGAGATTGACCGGATATCTCTACCAACAAGATATAAGAGTGAATTTTACTGTCCCGCCCATCATGGGAACTTGGGATGGGCAAGGGGCAGACCATGGCATGGTCTTTGACCTCAGGTGGGATTTTCCACTCCCTGGGTGAGCGAGCCTGGAAAATCCTGCCCATAATATCACCTTGAAAACAACATGAGGCCTGCTGTCTTCAGTCTGAGGGCAGGTGTGTGGCACTATAGAAAGCTAACTTCTTTTTTAAAAAATGGCTCTTGTTAACTTGCAGCCAGCTGATAAAAGAAGTAACAATTAAACCCACCTTCCAGTAATGCTGTCAAAGTGAGGCCAGAGTTTGTGTACATTTTGAACCATCTCTGAAGAAACTAATGGCACTGGCCTGTCAGTGTTTCTGTCTGTTCATTCCCTTTTCATACCCCATCTCATGGCGAGGACACTTCTGCAGTACCAGCAGCCCTGCCAGTATTTTGTCCAATCCAGCCATTCTTCATGTATGAGTATTGGCAATCTATTCAACTATGTGGGTCATCATAGTCAAGTCCCCCTACTGCTGAGTACACAGGAGCATTCTCCAGTTCAGATCACTAGATAACAATTAAGAGTGAGAATTCTGGCTCATTATCTTCTTAGATTGTGAAGGAGTAAAGCATTGTCATCCCAGTGCTCCTTGGCAAAGATCTGAATTTTGGCTCAGTGGCAGCATCACCACTCTGAATCAATAGGTTGTGAGCTTAAGCTCCACAAAAGACTGGAGCATGTCATCTTAACTGCCACATAGCCGCACCAGGAATGCCTACTTTGACCTCTGTAATATTTCCTGACTCCATCCCTCATTCAGCTCACATTATCCATATCTTTATTACTTCTGGCCTTGACTATTCCAACACTTTCCTGGCAGGTCTCCCATGTCACACACTCCATAAACTTGAGCTCATCCAAAACTTGGCTGACCTTATGCACACCAAGTTCCCCGGAGTTTATTGACCTACACTAGCCCACAATCCAACAACACCTGTAGAATTATAAAATCCCGACAGCGCCAGAGGCCATTTGGCTCTTTGAGTCAACATCGATTCCCTGAAGTGGATTCCACCCAAGCCTTTCCCCGTAATTGCATATATTTACCTGATAATCTATATATCTTGGGACACTGAGGGGCAATTTGGCATGGCCAATCTACCTAATCTGCACATCTTTGGAATCTGGAATGAAACTGGAACACCCAGAGGAAACCCCTGGGGAGAATGTGCAAACTCCACACAGTCACCCAAGACTGGAATTGAACCTGGGTACATGGTGCTGTGAGGAAGCAGTGTTGCAATGTGGATCTCTCTGTCGGAAGTTCCGGTCCATTGGCTGTCTCATTGTGTTTGCTGTTGGCCTCTAGGAGTTTGTTGAAGAATTCCCACAGCTTCATTCGTCTGATGAATTCCTCTGTGTCAGCTGCGGGACTGATGGGGTCTAATTTGGTGGTGGGACAGAAACTGAGCCTTTGGCCGAGAACTTTGATCTTATCTGGTTGACATATGTAGTCTGACAAGTTGACAATGGACTTCCCTGCAGTGGTAAGGTTTTCTACTGTGGCACCAGGGGAGGCTTAGTTGCTGTTGGTGGTGATGCCGAGTTTCTCAAATTTCCTGTTCTTATTGTGTGGCCAACAGGCAACAGCAAACACAATGAGACAGCCAAAGAACCTGAACAACCGACAGAGAGATCAGCGGTGCAGCAATCGAAGAGGAAAGAGTCGAATTGGATTCTTCCGGAAGGCTGCTGCCCTCGACTGGACATGTATGCTCAAATCATCAGGAGTGCATAAATGCCAGATTCATCAGCCACATTCACAAGACCGCCCTGAACATAACCCAAGCACAATGCAATGCTATCCGTGCTCTCAAGACCAATCGCAACATTGTCTGCTGGTTTGTTAACAAAGAAGGGGCCACTGTCATACAGAACAGTATGCATTACTGTAAAGAAGTGTGCCGACTGAATAACAAGGACAGACAGTTACCCACAGGTCCGACCAAAGAACATACCCGCCAACTCAAACTCATCAAGACCTTTGATCCTTACCTTCAGAGCATCCTCCATGCCCTCATCCCCATGTACTCCTCGCGCTGGAGATCTCTACTGCCTTCTGAAGATACACAAGACCACCACAGGGCAATGAACCCTGTACGAGAACCTCTCAAGCTATGTTGAGGCATCCTGAAATTCATTGTACAATGAACTCCCAGCTTTTGTCACAACACAGTGGACTTCCTTCAAAGACTAAGCACACATGGAGCAGTTGAACCAGGAGCACTCCTTGTAACAATGGATGTCCCTGCATTCTATACCAGCATCTCCTATGATGATAGCATTGCTGCAATGCCTCAGTAATCAATGCCGACAACTACCAATCTCCAGATACAATTTTACAACTCATCCTGGACCACAATGTCATCACCTTCAATAACCAGTTCTTCGTCCAGGCATGTGGAATATCCATGGGGACCAACTTCAATATGCCAATATCTTCATGCACAGGTTTGAACTAGACATCTTCACTGCACAGAAATTTCAACCAGTGCTGTATACTAGATACATTATGACAATTTCTTCCTTTGAATTCATGGTGAACAATCTATATGATGACATCAACAAGTTCCATCCTACTGTCAGACTCACCTTAGTCTACTCTTGGGAATCGGTTGCATTCTTGGTCACACGCATCTCCATCAAAGATGGTCACCTCAGTACTACACTATACCACAGGCCCATGGATAATCTCACGATGCTCCACTTCTCCAGCTTCCACCCTAAACATGTTAAAGATGCTATCCTATACGGACAAGCCCTCTGTACATTTAAGATCTGCTCAGATGAGAAAGATCGCAACAGACATCTCCAGACGCTGAAAGATGCCCTCTTAAGTACAGGATTTGGCACCCCACTCATCGGTTGACAGTTCTGGCGTGCCACAGTGAAAAACCGCACCAACCCCCTCAAAAGACAAACACGGGACACAGCAGACAGAATGCCCTTCATTGTCCAGTACTTCCCCAGAGCAGAGAAGCTAGGGCATCATCTCTGGAGTCTTCAACATATCATCTCACCAAGGCCATCCCCACATCCCCATTTCTTGCCTTCACAATCTCAAATAGACCATTTTCCACAGCAAACTATCCAACCTTCTGGAAAACAATGACTACGGCACCACACAATCCTGCCACAGCAACCTCTGCAAGATGTGCCGGATCATTGACAAGGATGCCATTATGAGATCTGGCACATCTTGCAGAGGTTGCTATGGCAGGGTTGTGTGGTGCCGTAGTGTGATATAAAGGAACTCTTATAATCTAAGTCTAGAGAGGACTGTTGTACTGGATAGAGATGCGTGTCGTTGCAAGAGACAGCTTACCTTTGACCTTATAGTATGCTTGATAAATTCAGCAGGTCTGGCAACATCTGTGAAGAGAGAAACAGAGTTAATCTTTTACGTCTGTTTTCTTGGGTCTGTGTGGAATCTGCACTTTCTCCTCATTTTTGCTTGGGTTTCCTTCAGGTCCTCCTGTTTCCTCCTACAGTCTGAAAGACATGCCTGTTAGGTGCATTGGCCATGCTAAATTCTCCCTCAGTGTACCCTCAGGGTGCCAGAGTGTGGCGACTAGGGGATTTTTACAGTAACCGCACTGCATTTTTAATGTAAGGCTACTTGTGACAATAATAATAAACTTAATAAACTTGGACTCAAAATAGTAATTCTGTGTCACTCTCCCAGAGGCTGCCAGACCTACTGAATTCATCCAGCATCTTTTGCTTTTATTTCAAACTTCCAGCATCTGGAGTATTTTGCTTTCATATAGGTGCTTAATTATGAGTAAGTAATAAACACGGTTAAGCAAAGAAAGAATCAGAACATCTTTGTGAGATCTATCAAACCACACACATCTCACAATTATTAATATAAGAGATAATTCTGTTTCCCACAGAGACAATGGGTGTATTTTCTGTGCATCCTCACAGAGATGGTCCATCATTGGCTGATCTTCTGGTCCTGCTGTTATTGACAGGATTTCCCATTGAATGCACACACTTACCGTTGGGAAAAATGTAGCAGAGTGCAGTGTCGATGGGAGTGGAAGATCATACAGGCACAAATGGGTGCAAGATTCCAATCATTGGATGAATTCTTCCAAACTCCATCGGTGAGTTCAATGACAGGTGTCCCAGAAACAGATTTCATGTTGGTGTGAATTATGAAATCTTCCATTGGTGTCCACCAAGGCAGCTTGAGAATCCTGTTGAAGATTGGTGCAAAACTGATTGGTATCGCACTAACGGAATGCAGCTGGAGGTTGACCAGAGTCACTCTCTGCCCCAAATGTCCAATTCTCCATTACACTATTGGGAGAACACTCCATTCAAGAACATGCCTGGAACAACATCAGTCAGAGTTCTCCCACCTCGCAGGCATTTGGAATTCTCCAGTCCCGCTGAGCGCTAAATTCTCCATTCTCACTAGCAATGGGTGTGAGACCAGGGAATTCAGGCCATGTTAATTTGGGTATCATCTGAAGAATGCTTGGGGCTGCCTCCAATGTTCATGATGGAGACTGACAGCAATCCTAGAACACCACAACAGTAGGTAGAGCGGGTTTGGGATGTGATGGTGGAGGAGGAAATCATCTTTCAGGTGGACCTTATAGCTTCTCCAAACAACTCCATCTTCCAGCCTCATAGGTCCACCTTAAAAATGGCATCCAAATATTATGGCAAGTCAACAAGCTTGTTCTGCCATGAAATCATAGAATCCTACAGTGTAGAAGGAGGCTATTTGGCCCATCGAGCCAGCACTAACAACAGTCCCACAAAGGCCCTATCCCTGTAACCACACATATTTACCCTCTAGACCCTCTGACACTAAGGGGCAATGGAGATGGTCAATCAATCTAAACTACACGTCTTTGGACTGCAGGAAGAAACTGGGACATCCAGAGGAAACCCACGCAGTCACAGGGAGAACGTTCAAACTCCACACAGACAGTGACCTGAGGCTAGAATTGAACCTGGGTCCCTTGTGCTGTGTGACAGCAGTGCTATTCACTGTGCCACCATGCCGCCCTACATGGCATTAAACTCCAATGCCTAATTAATGAGGTCAGAGTTAGAGTTTTGCAGCAAACAGGCTTTGGGAGCTATTAAAACCATTCCAAACCACAAACAAAATAATATAGAAAGCTCCAAATCAATTAGATTTCAAGGAGCTGACCTTATGTTTTATGTGAGTACATTCATAGTCCAGAGCACAAGGCATGAAGACAACGTGGACAACCTTCAAATCAATAGTTTACGGAGGCAATCGTGTGTTTGTATTTGGGGTTAAAAGCCTTGCTTGCTTGTTTTGAGGATAGGGGTTAATCAGATTGTCTTGCAGTCTCCCCATGTTAGAATGCAATTTGATTTCTCTCTATGTGGTGTAGCATTGTCAACCCTTAGTCTTTGCAGTTTAAACAGGGAAAGAGAAGCCAATTAAAATTATCACTGGGTCCTAGCTGACCCTACAGCAACTGTTTGGAAACCGTTGTAAAACTGTTAAGATAACCACGTAAGGGAGTAATACTTGCTTACTGCCTTGAAGAGTTTAAATAAGGAAAACTAAATTGATAAGCCAATTCAATTCACATTATATGGAGCTCTATTTTAACATGGGTTGTGTGGATCATTGTGTAAAAGGAATAAAAGAAATATATAAAAACTGCTTATCTGTAGTGAGTATTGAATTTGGAACAGCCTGACCTACTTAGTTGAAAATATGTAAATATATGTAACATATTTAAATCACCAACCAGCCGTGGCCAGTTCTGATTGTAAGCATGACTTTTTAATTGTCTGTCTAGGCACTTTGACATGCACAGTATTCTTACAAGACACTGGAGTTTCACGTTTCAAAGTTGAAGAACCTTATTGAAAAGCTTAGCACTAGCATTGCAAATTTCTGAAATTACCACTCAATTTTCAATTCTTGATTGGTAAGTGGCGCCCACCTTCTTGAATTCTAATCAACCTCTTATCAGATCAGGATGTTTTGACAAACGAATGATGTTATGCATGTATACTTCTCAATGGGAGTCTCACTTGCCTGGCCTTTTTATTGAGAAATCACAAACAGAAAGGTGGTAGGCAGGCAACTTTGGGCAGTAAACTTACCGCTTTGCGACTTGGACTCCCGTAGGGTCTGGCTCACCATCTACTGCCCATTCATAAACTGGCACTTCTTGGTCCTAGGGATAAAAAAAAGAGGAAAAAGGAGGCAAGAAGGAGAAAAAAAGACTGGTACTTGTATAGAAAATTTCACAACCTTAGGATGATAGAGCCATAAAGATATACAACACAGAAACAGGCCCTTCGGCCCAACTCGTCCTTGATGATCAGGTTTCCTAAACTGAACTAGATCCATTTGTCTGCCATTTGGCCCATATCCCTCTAATCCTTTCCCATCCATATACCTATCCAAATGTCTTTTAAATGTAACTACCCGCCTCTACTATATCCTCAGGCAGCTCGTTCCATATTCGCACCACCCTCTCTGTGAAAAAGTTATGCCTTGGATCCATTTTAAATCTCTCCCCTCTCACCTTAAATGTATGCCCTTCAGTTTTGGATCGCCCTACCCTGGGAAAAAGACATTGACTATTGACCTGATTCGGAGTGCAGCATATAAAACATACTTCTCACAGAAATGCATTTACAACATACTCCCTTCAGAGCTGATTGAGCACTTTTATCAGCATGGTCACCTTTGGAAAAATAGCAATCAATATGCACACAGCAAGATCCCACAAGCAGCAATGTGCTGATGGTGTGGAATGTGGGGGTAGCACACATGAGGATGGCCTCAACCAGGATTCTAGGTTCATGTTACACTATCTGTAACCTCCACGACTTGCCTGGACTTGCAAAATATCACTAACGGTCCTGGCTGGAGACAATACAAACTTCTTTAACCTATGCTTAACCCTCTCTCCACTCACATTGTCTGCACCTTTAAGATTTGATTACTTGTAAAGACTCATATTCCAACCATTATCTTGTAAATTGAGTTTGTGTCTGTATATGTCCTGTTTGTGAACACAATTCCTCACTCACCTGAGAAAGGAGCGAGACTGCAAAAGCTTGTGCTATCAAATAAACCTGTTGGACTTCAGCCTGGTGTTGTGAGACTTCTTACTATGTTTACCCCAGTCCAACACCGGCATCTCCACATCATGGGAGAGTATTAGCCAGGGCACTGTAGGGAGGATACCCTGCAATATTCCAAAATAGAGTTCTGGGAATGTATTAGATCCATCTGAAAGAAAAGACACAGCTCTCACTCAGAAAGAGAGAAAGAAACAACTGAAAGACAGAAGAAATTAAAGTAATGGAACAAAGAAAAATCTGAACAAATAAAACAAGATGGGAAAGATCAAAGGGAAAGAAAAGTTATATTTCCTTTTGCTTTATCATCTTCACTAATGTTGTTCTATTCTGTTGTTCTATTGCTCTTATTTTTGATACATTACTTGGAAACATTACGAATTACAGTTCCCTAGCCCTGTATGCCCCCAACATAATGTTATTATAATGTAAGCTGTTAAATGTGTAACTAGCTTACCAAGAAGCACTGCACTTGGATCAAAGATTTCCATAAATCACGTGAAAGCAAGTCACTTTGTGAGCCCTAGTGCCATGCACAGTCCAGAAAATCGTTCATCCAGTAATTCAACCCTCAGTAAATATTTAAAGATAGATTCTTTTAAAAAAGATTGAAAAATGTCAGTGAATCAGTGAATAATGGAATCATTGAAAAGATTTAGCAGAGAAGATGAGATATTTCAGGAAAGTAGTTAGCCAACACCAAAGTTTAGATAAAGTTTACAGTCGGAGGAAGGGGTCAGGAAAATGTGAGCATTTAATCAGCTGAGATACTGCACTGGGTAAGGATGAATAAGAGATGGTGCAAATTGCAATGCGGTGAGAAAGAAAGTACATCTTACAAGATAGCAAGTGGAACTTCAAAATGTGACTATTCTTAGAATCATCGAATAGAATCCCAAAAGTGCAGACGGCCATTTGATCCATTGAGTTTGCACCGATTCTTTAAGGTACTAAGTGTACCTTACCCTAGTCTCTCCCCCAGGCTAGATCTTTAAACCTCACCCTATCCCCACGAAACATGAAACTCCAGTGTCTTGTAGAATACTGTACTTGCTGAAGTGCCTAGACATAAAAAGTCATGCTTACAATCAGAACTGGCCATAGCTGGGTGGGGATCTAAAGATATTACATGTGCTAAGATATTTTTAACTAAGTAGATTAGACTGTTCCAAATCCAATACTCATTATAAATAAAACAGTCTTTATATATTTCCTTTATTGCTTCTACATGATAATCCACACATTTCCCATGGTGAATCCATCTAATCGGCAATTTAGTATGGCCAATCCATCTAACCAGCACACCTTTGGACTGTGGGAGGAAACCGGAGCACCCAGAGAAAACAAACACAGATGCAGGGAGAATATGTACACTCCACATACACACACACGCAAAATCACCCAAGGCTGGAATCAAACTCGGGTCCTTAGCGCAGCGAGATAAGTGTTAAACACTGTGCCACAATGTCACCCCAGTTCATAGGTTTAAATTAGGCAGGAAGGGGATTCTATTCTGTTAATTATCACTGACCTCACACACAAATAATTCTGGCAAATTTTACCCCTGAATCAAAAGTTTCCAATACTTGGATTAGTGCTATGATTGGATAAATAGGTCATTGTAAGCTGCATTGGAAATCTATAATTGAATCAGGAATTCTGTACAGCAGATGACTTGGTAGAGCTAGGGCCTATTGAAAATCTATTCTCGGTCAGGTGACTGTTTATCTGGAATTGCTCAGTGCTTATATTGCAAATCTCCATTGCTGTTCTTGCCAGAGAAAAGTCCTGTATTTTTTTTAAATCTCCTGACTCCCACTATAAAGTACAAAGTTGGTGGAGACATAACTAATTTTTGCCATTAGATATTGCTGGCCTATTCTGTATGCCCCACCTTAATACAGCAAGCTTCCAACACTAATTATAAGCATTTAGTAAATAATTAGTAGTTACGCTGCAAATGTTTTTTGCCACACGGATGTGTGACTTGAGTGCTGATGTTTATGAGGTGGGATTCAATGTGAGTTGATTAATAAATTGTTGCAATGTCGCAGGAATGCATTTTCCGTTTGGCACTTACACAGCATGAAACTATTATGCAGCAATCACGTTTTCCCAATGATTTTTTACATTAATTTTCCATTTATACACAGGACTGGATGCACCAGCAAAGAAAGCATGGAAACTTTGAATTATTTCCATTGCTTTTCATTTCAGGTTGGGAATCTTTTCAAAACCTCTTTTTTGAAACACTTGTAATTTTCCTGCTCATTTTCCACATTGTTTCTTGGTATTTGAATCATAGAATCCCAATAGTACAGAAGTAAGCCATTCGGCCCATTGAGCCTGTGCTGGCAACAATCCCATTCTATCGTCATAACCCCATATATTTACCCTGTAATCTCCCGGACACTAACAGGCAAGTTAACATGGCCAATCAACGTAACCTGCACATTTTTGGACTGTGGGAAGAAACTGGAGTACCCGGAGGAAACCCAGGGCAGACATTGGGAAAACATGCAAACTCTGCACAGCTAGTCACCCGAGGCTGGAATTGAACCTGGTCGCTGGAGCTGTGAGGCAGCATTGCTAACCACCACATGCTACCCTCTCGTTTGTTTCAATAATTGGGTGGCATGGTGGCACAGTTTACTCAATGAATTTTAATAATTAATTTGTTTACTAACTGAGGGCAGGATGGTGGTGCAATGGTTAACACAGTACCAGGGATCTAGGTTCAATTCCAGCCTTGGGTCACTGTCTGTGTGGAGTCTGCATATTCTCCCTGTGTCTTCATGGGTTTCCTTCAGGTGCTTCTGTTTCCTCCCACAGTCAAAAGATGAGTGGGTTAGGTTGATTGGCCATGCTAAAATTGCCCCTTTGCATCAGGGGGGCTAACAGGGTAAACACGTGGGGTTACAGGGATTGAGTCTGAGTGGGATTGTTATCAATGCAGGCTCAATAGGTCGAATGGTCTCCTTGTGCACTGTAGAGATTCTGTGATTCTAATTATTTTGTGGTTATTTGTTTGCTTCTATTTCTTGTACTCCTTGACATCTCCAATTCCCCTCTTGTTCTACTGCTTTCTTTTATTGCATCTCTCACCCAAGCCCTCTCTTGCCACTTCCTTTTCTTTTTCAAATTAATCTAAGAGTCTTTTCTGCCTGGATACTGAGAGAAACACCACAGAATTAAACGATTATGGAGATTTCTGGACAAAATGCACATCATCATTTTGGCTCTTTGCTGAGGAGTGCAGGGTTTTTGTATATAGTTTCCCAGCTTATTGGAAATTCAATAGGATCTGATCTGAGCTTTCCACATAGTTAAATCCAGTTTTCCACTGACAAATCTGTCAACATCGAAACAGTATTCAAGTAGTTTTGCTATCAAGGCCACTATCAAAAAAAATCAAGTTACTGACAAGGATCTCTTTCCACCAACCCCTCCCCCTACCCTTCTATCTGAATGCTTTGGTTGACTTTCCTCCTTTGTGAAGAGGACTGCTGATGATAGCAATGTGGAATGTAGACAGAGTTAGTCATAAAGTCTAGTCATAGAATCCCTACAGTGCAGAAGTTGGCCATTCAGTCCATTGAGCCTGCACCACCCCACCCAGGCCCTATCCCGTAACCTCACATATTTACCGTTATTCTCCCGACTCTACGGGGCAATTTAGTATGCCAATCAACCTAACCCACACATCTTTTGAGCATGGAAAGAAACTCACAAAGAGATGGGGAGAACGTACAACCTCTACATAGACTGTCACCTAAGGCTGGATTTGAACCTGGGTCCTTGGTGCGGTGAAGTAGCAGTGCTAACCATTGTGCCACCCCAATGCTGCAGATTGAATTAGGAACAATGTTAAATGATGCAATAATGAATCCAAAGCACTCAAACATTTTATCCCTGCCCAAATCTTTGAGTTTAATAACTCAACCATGACAATCTTTTATAAACAACAATGTTAATAACATTCACAATTGCACAGAAACAAAATGGACACAAAAGGCTCAAATTCCATGGATGGGTTCATGGATATGTTCATTGATCCACACAGTATTCAGCTAGTCAGACCACAATGTGCCCATGTTTGATGCCAGGAGCGTGCTGAACAATATCATTTTTGTCAAGATAAGTAGTTGGGTCTCTATAGTCGAGCCTGGTGAACTTGAAACTTGGGATGGGGGAAGAAATAAAACAAGAAGCGAGGGTTTGCACTTCTGATTATTTTCCACCAACCACTGCTTACCTTTGAGGCTATAATCAAATAGGGGTCAAAGCCTAACTGAATAGCTTGCCAACATTCACCACCCATGAATATTGATCAATTGATTCACTAGATTATTCCATGGGGCGACAGGGTTGTTCTTTTGCGAAGGCATGATGGCACAGTTGTTAACATTACTGCCTTACCATGCCAGAGTCCTGGGTTTCATTCCTGGCTTAGGTCAAAGTCTGTGTGGAGTTTGCACATCCTCCCTATGTCTGGGTGGGTTTCCTCTGGATGGTCTGGTTTCCTCCCACAATCCGAAAGATGTGTGGGTTAGATGCACTGGCCATGCTAAATTGTCCCTTAGTGTATCTGAAAAGACACTGGAGTGTGGCAACTCAGGGATTTTCACTGTAACTTCATTGCAATGTTTATGTGAGCCTCCTTGTGACACTAATAAATAAAACATTATTGTCCAGGAGAAGCTGTATCAATGGATCTAAAGTCATGGGGAGGTGGTGCCTGTAGAATGATGCTTTATTGGCACTTTGTACTATTGTGTACACATTTCAACAATTTGTGAAGTAATTGAGATATGCCACGACCTCCAAACTTTGCAAATTGCCCAACCATTCGTACTGCTGTACCATTAGTCTTGTCAAAATGGCTAAAAGCCTATTCTCGCCTCTCAGTTCTCCACTATCACTACTGGAGATTTGCTAGATTAAAGCTGCATCCAATTAGACTGAAAAATAATGGTTTAAGTGACCTAGTTATGATATGAATTATGGCCAGCACATGACTCTTAGTGTAGCATGTCAACAAAGGGCCAGTACAGCTTTGTGGCCTCACCCTAGCAGTCTGGAAATTGTTCTACCTGTACTATAACTTAAAACCCTTTGAATCTCTCATTTTTGACAGCTTATTCATGCCAACATTGCCATCCAGAGTACTAATGCAGAGGCAATTACTATTTGCACATTTACGGATGGTGAAAGCAGGATTATTATGGGTGATCTGGAGGATTTGCAGAGGATTTGTGTTACTTGAGGGCACAAGAGTGGAAAACTGAACCAATTGCTAAACGTAAAGATTGGACAGGGAATATACATATGTTATCAATGACAATGAAGGAGATGATGGCCCTTCATTTCTACAGTGCTGGTTTCTTCCATTGAAACATTTTGCAAGACAACCAAGAGCTTGTGAGGGCATAAGTTCAACTGATGCTAGGCTACAGAACTCCTAATAGGGTGTCAGCCCGGTGGCACAGTGATTAGTACTGCTGCCAGGTACCCAGTTCGATTCCACCTCAGGTGACTGTCTGTGCGAAGTATACATATTGTCCGTGACTGCATGGGTTTCCTTCCATGCTATCACAACCTTCCATGTAACAAGCCATCAGGTTTTGTTGGTGAGACCTATATGTTAGTTGGCTAATGTACTATGTCAGAACACTGTTGTATAGATACAAGGTTGTGAACAGCCTGGAATCCCACTGTGCACTGATCCATGTTAATACCTGTCTGGGTTTTCCTCCAGGGGCTCAGTGATCAACATCCTAAGATGTGCATGATAGGTGGATTGGCTAAACTAAATTGTCCCTCCATGTTCAAAGATGTGTAGATTAGGGTGATTTGCCATGTTAAGTGTGTAGTGTTACAAGGATAGGATAGGGTAGAGGGATTGGGTCTCGATTGATCTAATGGCCTCTTCTTCTGCACTGTAGGGATTCTATGAAACATCCTTACCTCTGTCAGAAGCTTCAGATTCAAGAACCAGTTCAGGATGCAATGGCAATGAAAGGTGCATGCATAACTTGGGCAAATAAGTTCATTATTAATCTCTGAAAGTTTCCAACATGCCTGGTAAAGGACAGGAGAGTTTTCTGTTCAGCCATACTGTAGAAGGCAACAGCAAACTGCTGCAGTACTTTGTCAAGCACAATCATAGAGCAATCCAATGGTCACCAACACCTTCTTAGGGCATGGTAACTGATGGAGAAGGAAAAGTCTGAGTCCTGATCTCACTACTGCCTTGCCTACGTCACGAAATGATTGAAATCCTGCACAGACAGCACATCTCCGAGTCTGTGCTGGTGCTACATCTGCACATAAAGCCCACTGTCTTGTTTTCAACTCAACAAAAGGAGCCAACTCCCAAACGGTGGAAGTGTGGTCTGAAATTTGACTGGAATCATTTGGGTAGCTCCTTTTCTTTGTCTTTTTTTGCTCAACATTTGGAAACAGTGACTCAGAAAATAATTTGTTCCCTCCAAGCAAATGATAAATTTGGGCAGATACAACTTCTCATGTAGAAACCATAAACTGACTAATCACTATTAACTTTTAATTTCTTTTTGTTCTTTTAATTGCATGGACTAAATAACAAGAGGCCTGTTCTGGGGACTATTTCCATATATCCTCTATTCCCATGAAAAATCTGGATGATCCGCTTGTACTAAATCACTTCACACTGCTCCTGGCCAATATTTCACATGCCGTTTTAACAACATTGATCGGAAAACATGCCACTAGTAATTTTATATATAGCTGTACTAAGTATTAAGTTCCTGAAATTGCTGTAATGGCCTTTTTGGTAGTGAATGCCATTAATTGCTTTTTGAGCACCCTGTTAACTTCACACTACATTGCAAACTGCAGCAATGCTTATCTGTTAACAGAGTAAGGTCAATGATGAATCAGGGATCTCATAGACTGGATGCCCAGTGGCTTTTCTCACAGATTTGGGCACTTTCAGAAGCTGAGAATGCATGTCATCAGGTAAATTGAGGTGTGACACTAGAAGACAGAAGAACTGCGATCTCTAAAATCATTATCAAAATGGATAATGATCATTATCCAAATTGGGAGGTGATGGCCTAATGGCATTATCCCTTGACTAGTAATCCAGAAACCCAGTTAATGTTCTCGGGACCCGGGTTCGAATCCTGCCATGGCAAATGATGGAATTTAAATTCAATAAAAAAAATCTGGAATTCAGAATCTACTGATGACCATGAAAACATTGTCAATTGTTGGAAAAAGTCATCTGGTTCACTAATGTCCTTTAGGGAAGAAAATCTGCTGTCTTTACCTGGCCTGGCCTACATGTGACTCTAGAGCCACAGCAATGTGGTTGACTCTCAACTGCCCTCCAAGGCAACTAGGGATGGGCAATAAATACTGGCTAGCCAGCAATACCCATGGCCTATGAATGAATTTTAAAAAAATCAACTCTTTAAAAAGTTAGTCAGTTTCTTTTTTTAGCTTCTGGAAGCTGCATGCTCCCATCAGCCTGATGGGATCGCACAGAATCTCTATTTGGGCATTGCTAACAACCAGCACATTTAATCAGTGATATCCCATTCTGGAATCATAGAATCCCTACAGTACAGAAAGAGGCCATTCAACCCATCGAGTCTGCATCAACAATCCCACCCAGGCCCTATCCCTGTAACCCCATGTATTTACCCTGCTTATCTACCTGACTTAAAGGGGCAATTAAGCATGCTCTATCAACCTAACCCATACATCTTTGGGCTGTGGGAGGAAACTGGAGCACCCAGAGGAAACCCGTACCGACACAGGGAGAACGTGTAAACTCCACACAGGCAGTAACCTGAGGCCGGAATTGGACCCCGGACCCTGGTGCTGTGAGGCAGCAGTGTTAACCATTGTGTTACCATGCTACCTCCTGGTGACAATATTGATGATTTCCTCAGAGGAGCCTCCAGAGGCATGTGGATTCCATCAATAGTCTCCTGCGTTCTGGAGAAGCTAGTAATCCTATGGATGTTAATGGGCCCATCCTTTTGCAGTTCAGAGACTTAGAACCAGAGAATTTTTACTGTGCAGAAGAGACCATTTGGCCCATTTGATCCACATTGACTCCCTGAAAGAGAGTGAACACACCTCCCACTCACTAGATGAAGCAGCAGCGCTCCGAAAGCTTGTAGCTTGTGCTACCAAATAAACCTGTTGGACTTTAACCTGATGCTGTGAGACTTCTTGCAGAGAGTATCTTACCCAGGCCCTCTATCCTTGCCCTATCCCTGTAACCCCACATATACACTATGGCTAATCCGTCCAAAGTACAAATCTTGATATATTGAGGGGTAATTTAGCATGGCCAATCTACCTAACCTGCACATCTTTAGACTGTGGGAGGATACCGTAATACCTGGAGGAAACCCACGCAGACACAGAGAGAACATGTAAATACCACACAGACGCAAAGATGGAATTGAGCCTGGTCTCGGGTGCTGTGAGGCAACAGCGCTATCCATTGTGCCAGTATGCCGCCTTTACTTTGCTGATGATGAATATTCACAGAAGTCCTTAAAGATCTTAACAACAAATGAGTTCACATCATAAATAGAAACAGATGAAAAAAATTATATACCTTCCATATTCAAAACAGAATGATATGCATTTGACAAATTCAGCTTAGCCCAAATCCAGACAAATATTAACATTACTATGATCAGTGCACAGAGGGATTCCAGGTTGTTCATGACCTTGTATGTATATAACATTATTCTGATATAGTACATCAGCCAACTAACATATAGACTTCACCAATAAAAACTGATGGCCTCTTACATGGAATGTGTGACAGTATGGGATTGGTGATCCTCATATCCCTTCACCCCAGCCACATCATGAGTCGAACTTGAGACCCCATGAACTTCCAGCATTCTCTATAGCCTTACCCTGGTATCAAGACTTAAACAAACAAGTGCAATCATCTGGAACCTGGCTTCTGTTGTTAACTGCTGGGGTTGGACTAAGTCATAAATTTCAAAAGCTTATTTCAATCAGCAACAGAAAAAACAGGTTAGGAAACAAAACTTTTCTGTACAGACTGTAAAGTGTTCTCTTTGATCATTGGCCTTTGGTGCATATTTTACCTTGATACTTTGTGATTAACCTCACCTGAAACATTTAGAGGGCATTTCATTAGATTATGTGTACTTTGTGTTTACTGGAGAGTGACTTCTACTCTGTAATAAGTTGTTCAACATGAACTTCAATCAATTCAAGAAGGTAATTGGTCTCCAATCTCTGTCCCCTAGCTACTGACTCTATTTTCCTGGCAACTGTTGATAATGAAAACAGTCTGTTTGCAGTCAATGTTATATTTGACGCCGAGATGAGATTCCAAGTATGAGTTCACGTTATCACTGAGACCAGCTATTTTCAAAACATCTCTGAGCTTTGCCTCTCAGCTCACCTGCTGCTGAAACCCTCATTCATACCTTTATTACCTCTTGATTTGACTATTCCATACAGTCCCAACTAGTCGTCCACATTGCACCCTCCACAATCTTCAGATATAAACTCTGCTACTTAACTTGCCTCAAGTCCTGCAACCTATCAATGCTGTGCTCCACCAAGTCCTGTTCACTTATCACTACTGTCCTCATTGACATATATCCGCAGTCAAGCAATACTGTAATTTTTAAATTCTCAATTCCCTCTATAGCCTTGGCCCTCCCGATCTCTAATCTCCTCTAGCCCCACAACTCTCTTAAGACTTTTTAAATTCATCCGAGAGTCATTTGTATCACTGTTGGCCAGCATTTATTACCCATCCCCAGCTACCCGAGGGCAGTCGACAGTCAACTACATTGCTGTGCTCTGGAGTCACACGTAGGCCAGACCAGGTAAGGACAGCAGATTTCCTTCCCTAAAGGATATTAGCGAAGCAGATGGGTTTTTCTGACAATTGACAATGGTTTCATGGTTGGTGGATTCTTAATTCCAGATACTTTTTACTGAATTCAAATTCCACCATCTACTGTGGTGGAATTCGAACCTGGGTCCCCAGACCATTAGCTGAGTTTCTGGATTAATAGTCTAGTGATAATACACTGGGCCATCACCACCTCTTAGATACCTGCATTCATCTAATTCTGACCCCTTGATCATCTGTAATTTTATCTGTTCCTCATTAGTGTCCATACTTTTCTCTAATGTGCTTCTTCCTGTTTAAATGCTACCTTTTTGATCATGTTTTGGTCATCTAACCTGACATCTCCTTATGTGACTCAGTGTCATATTTTGTTCCAAAATGTTTCATCAAAAATCTGGTTGATTTGGTTTATGATGTGGAGATGCCGGCATTGGGCTGGAGTAAACTCAGTAAACACATTTGGTTTAAGCATCTTGAACATTTGTTTTTTGCTTTCACTGATAGATTTACTGGCTGGAATGTTACATCTCTCCCACACAGGAATTGTAGCCGGTGAAGAATGGTCCATGGAAAGATTCGTTGACCTCAGATGGGGGATTTTATGGTTTTGGAATGTGTGAAGCCATAAAAGTCTGCCCATAAACTTGCATGTCACAGAATGTACATTGAAATAATGACAGATTGGAACAAAACAGAAGTAGAAAAAATGCGATGTACAAGAATCAACATTAATGCATACATTACGTGAAAATCTGCCAACACAGCAGAAAAACTGATTTATTATCATACTGTGCAGAGAGAATAAGTACTTCTTAAAAGGCTCATGTATATCATACCTGAGTATACAGCATAGATTACATAAAGATTATATATTAAATTTATAATACTCAACTTTTTTTCTATCTGGACTTTTTAGATTGGTCAATAAAGGGTGCATTTATTGGTGGATGACTTTCAGTCTCAGGCAAGGTTGTAACATACTGAGCTGCAATCTGATTTGGATGTAACTGACAACCAGTTCCAAGACTGGGGAATTGAAATTAGAAGGGGTAAACTGATCACTAATTTCAACAATCTGCAATCTGGGTGTTAAATCAGCAGGATTATGATCAATTCTTAATTATCTATTTTTCTCTCTCTCTATTTATATGATGCTTGTGAAGGCACATGGAACGTACAGAGGTCGAGACACACATATAGCTGTCAATGACTGGTTTTGTGGAGCAGGGTTGGCGAAAAACAAAAACAGCGAAAGACGAGAGGAGACCAACAACAAACTTCCCCAGGTTGGAGAAGTTATTTTCCAGAGAAATGGGAAGAATGGGATAGGGCGGCATGAGAATGATGGAATGGCACAAGTTGGAGGTGGATAGGAGGGGCATATGAGATTATGAAATCCATTAAGTTGGCAAAATGGCAGGGACAATTATTTGATACAAGTTATCACTCAAAAGCTATCCTTTGTGCTACATTTGAAGGTTGAATGAAAAAAGTTTTGAAAAAGCTAAGAGATGAACTAAAAGAACGTGTTAACATAGAACAGTGCAAAAAAAGGCCATTTGGACCATCAATTCTGCACCAACCGCAATCCCACCTCGGCCCTATCCCCATAACCCCATGCGTGTACCTTAGCTATGCCCTTTATCGAAATAAATTGTCTCGATGGGACAATTGATCAGGGCCAATCCACTTAACCAGTGCATCCTTGTGTGTGAAGAAATTGCAGCACTCAGAGGAAGCCCAAGCAGATACGGGGAGAACATGCAAACTCCAAACACAAAGTGACCCAAGCCAAGAATCAAACCGGGTCCCAGGCACTGCGAAGCAGCAGTGCTAACCACTGTGCCGCCCATTGATGCATTGCTGAAGATGATAACAGTCTATAACCTTCAGAGTTCCTACACTGTTTAACTCCAATAGGCTTTCCACCATGCAAACATGGGCCAGAATTCTCCAGTTGTTCATGCTGTGGAATCTTTTGGTCCCATCGATGGTACATCCCTGCCCATAGATTTCCCAGTGGCAAAGGTGCAGTCAATAAGTCCAGAGGATCCATCAGCATGCCTTATCATCACAGAATCAAGAAAGGAGCAGTTATGCTGTTGCATTGAAACTTGAATCTTAAACAAAGACTATGTCAAGATTGGTAGTTATGACATCATTTTTCTACAATACTAAATGCTGAAATTATAACAAGCAGATTTCAGACAACTAGATTGCTTATTACTCCTTGAATAACATTAAGACCATCAGATGTAAGCCTGTCTTTTCAACCTAGAGAAAAACAGTTCTAAGTGAGGCTTCCATGTTCGATGAAGATCAACATATCTAAGGGTAAAATTTGTTTCGATAACTAGGCCTGTTTTCACACGAGCAACTTTATGTGGCTCTTTGTACAGTGATATTTTGACTCTGTTAGATGAATAACTTGGAATTTCTAAATACCAAAACAAGTGGCGTTGCAATAAAGATAAGGCCACAAATGTTTCAACAGTCTCTGTCAGCAAGTATACTTAATGAGATAGCATACAATTTGACAACATTCTTGTCAAGAATAAATAGAAAAAGGATAAGTATTGACAGTGCCTTAATAACCACAGGATTCCCAAAGCTCTTCACATTTGTTTCATAGCTTTATGCACATTTTCCCTTTGCGCAGCATGTGGCACAGTGGTTAGCATAGTTGCCTCTCAGCACCAGGAACCCAGGTTCAATTCCGAGCTTGGGTTACTGTCTCTGTGGAGTTTGCACATTCTCTCCTGTGTTTTTCCTGCTGGTGCTCTAGTTTTCTCCCATAGTCTGAAAGATATTTTGGTTAGGTGGATTAGCCATGTCAAATTCAGTGTACCCAAACAGGTGCTGGAGTGTGGCAATTAGAGGATTTTCACATTAACTTTGTTGCAATTTTAATATACGCCTAATGAATAAACCTTTGGGAACAGTAAGGAAGTGTCAGAAGGATTAGTAGGCTGACGACCATCTGTTAAACACATCTCATTTGTTTGGAAGTCAATAAGTCAGAGGCATACAGTACAGAAGAGGCCCTTCGGCCCATTGAGTCTGCACTGACATGCAAGAGAAACCTGACCTGCCATCTGGTTCCATTTATGAGCACTTGCTCCATAGCCCTGAATGTTGTCATGCCAAGTTTTCACCCAGATATTTTTTAAAGGACGTGAGGCAACTCGCCTCTTACCACCCTTCCAGGCAGCGCATTCCATTCCATCATTACTCTCTGTGTAAAAAGGTTTTTCCTCACATCCCCAGTTGCCCCCCCAAACCCTCACCTTGAACCTAAGTTCCCTTTGTGACTGACTTTTCAACTAAGCGGAATAACTATTCCGTAGCCCCCTAATCTTGTACACCTCGATCAGCTTGCCCCTCAGTCTTCTCTGCTCCAGTGGAAAAAACCCAAGCCTATCCAACCTCTCCTCATAATTTAAATGTTTCACCAGGATACTGCCTGGGATGAATCTCCTTTGCATGGTCCCCCAGTGCTATCTCATCCTTCCTATAATTTGGTGACCAGGTTTGCACACACTGTTCTAACTATGATCTCTAAGCTCTATACAACTCCAACATGACTTCCCTGCATTTGTAATCTATGCTTCAAGTCTTGAAGTGGGATTCAAACTCAACTTCTGATTCAGAGAGAGGGGAGTTACTTACTCAGCAATTAATATGTAGTTACTGTTGTGATGTAGGAAACATAGCAATAGATTTGCACAGAGCAACTCCCACATCAATGCCAGATAACTTTTCCTTACAATGTTGATTGAGGGATTATTATTGGCCAGGACACATGGTTTAACAGCTCCCTGCTCCCCTTCAAACTAATGTTTTGAGAGCTTTCACATCCATTTGAAGGGGGAGAAGAAACCCTGGTTTAATATCTCATCTGAGAGATGGCTTTGATTTTGATTTGGTTTATTATTATCATGAGTATTAGCATACAGTGAAAAGTATCCTTTCCTATGAGCCAAACAGAAAGTCTATCGTACATAGAGAAGGAAACGAGACAGTGCAGAATGTAGTGTTACAGTCATAGCTAAAGTATAGAGAAAGATCAACTTAATGTAAGGTAGACTTATTCAAAGATCTAATGTAGCAGGGAAGAAGCTGTTCTTGAGACATGTCCTCAGACTTTTGTATCTTTGTCTGATGGAAGAAGGTGGAAGAGAGAATGTCCAAGCTAAGTGGGGCCCTTGATTATGCTGGCTGCTTTTCTGAGGCAGTGGGAAGTGTAGACAGCGTCAATGAATGGGAGAGCAGTTTGACCAATGGAATAGGCTTCGTTCATAACCCTTTGTAGTTCCTTGCAGTTTTGAACACAGCAGGAGCCATACCAAGCTATGATATAACCAGAAAGAATGCTTTCTATGGAATGTGCCTCCGACAGTGCATCTGTCCCTCAACACTGAACTGGAGCATCAGCCTTGATTTTTGTTCTGAAATGGGGTTTGAATCCACAACCTTCTCAATTAGAGGCGAGAATATTGCCAACGAAGCAGCAACTGACACTATGGCTGGAATATTACTGTCCTGCCCACCAGGGGAATCAGAATGGCGAGGGGCAGACCATGGAAAGATCCATTGGCCTCGGGTAGGATTTTACAGTTTTAATACAAGCAAAGCTGTAAAATCCCACCAAATACGTATTTATTAGCTCCTATACTGATGTTTTGTATTAGTACTACATAACGACACAACGCTCACATTCAGAATTGTCACTGAATAAGCATTCAAGAAAAAAGCATTCTTATCTTAAGGACAGACAAAAGTAGCTGAATGAATTTATTGCTCCAGTTCTATCATGAGATTCCGAACACATTCACAGAATATTTCAGCTACATTCTGTGATTTTCTTTTGAGGTCAGAATCACTTTGATGGAAGTAAGAGGCCAGAGTAAGCATCAAATGAGGTGCTCAGCCAATCAGACTCCCCACTCAGATCATGTACAATCTATCCTGATTCAGTGTAGTTCATTGCCAGCCAGCCATTGTTCATGCTGTGAATCATTCATCAAAAGGACACTGGCTCCAATGAACAAATGCTATCTGTGAATAAAGCTTTGCTTCACCAAGGCTGTGTTTGGATCTGCTCGCTAATACCACTGGAAACAAAAATAAATCTTATCTCTCACAGTGACAAAAACATAAATTATTTAAGAGTCTGTATTAATCACAGCAGTATTATTTAAACATAGGCTTAATATGCAAAGTTCTCTTTTATTCAGTATTATACATAGCTCTGATGTTACAGTGTAACCGTAGCACTGTACTTAATCAAAATATTGCTGACAAATGTTAGCAGGTTGTGAGAAATCATCTCATTTAATGGGTGGAGTAGTTTCAACAACGAGGCGGCAAAAAATGGTGAGGTGACGTTTTTAACTTGTTTTTTGGCAATCCACCAAAAAATTGTGCCTGCTTGACATAAGCTGAGAAAAGACAACATTTATCAAACTCGCCTTTGTATTTCTGAAAAGAATTCAAGCATGCATAGTCGTGGCTTCATCATCATTTTAAATAGTAATAATCAAACACAATGGCTGGTGCCAACACAATGCCTCCCACTTATTGTACCATATGGTGCTGTGTGTTTTCTAGTACTGTGTCTTGGTAATGCTGCAAAGCAGTTTGGGTATCTTCTTCAGCAGTACAAAGATTCCACCCCCCCGTCACCTTCCCCATCCCTGTCCCCTCAGACATTACGTCCATAGACCACAAGATGTAGGAACAGATGTAGGGGTTCATCAAGTCTACTCCACTAAGGACAGCACAGTGGCACAGTGATTAGCAATGTTGCCTCACAGCACCAGGGACCCAGGTTCCATTCACAGTTTAGGCCACTGTTTGAATGGAGTCTACACATTCTCACCGTGTCTGCGTGGATTTTCTCCAGGTCTCCGGTTTCCTCCTACTATCCAAGAGACATGTTGGTTAGGTGTATTGCCTGTGCTAAATTCTCCCTTAGTGTACCCAAACAGGTGCTGGAGTGTGGCAACTTGGGGATTTTCACAATAACTTCATTGCAGTGAATTTGAACTCGGGTCTCTAGCGCTGTGAGGCAGTGTTACTAACCACTGTGCCACCGTGCATCCTGACGAGAAGGAATGTGGGTCAATGTCAATTTTATTTTTTGTTGCATACTTGTATAGCAACTTGAAATATTCTTCCATATTAGAATTACATAAAGGTTCTTGAAAGTTGTCATTTTTGCTCACAGAAGATTTTTACTGTGAAACATTGTTGTGAACCTAACTGTGCGCCACAAAATACTGTACAGATTCTGGGAAACGCTTGACTAAAGCAGAACAAACAAAATGCTAATAGATTTGTTTTTTTTTAATAGGACAAATGATATGCAAACCATGTGCCAATTCTCCAGCACAATCCAACAGAATTTCTAGAACGTTTTCAGTGAATAGTAAACAACACATTTGCTGCAAATGTAGAAACAGTTACAGGGAAAACTGGCAAGTTACTGGATTTGGTTTCATTGAAGTAACTTTAAAATGGAATAAATTCAAAGCATAAAGAATATTCTGGCTCTAGCTACAACTCAGTTTGCTGCTTTCACCTTTGCTGGATAATCTTTAACGATGGACTGTTTCATCCTGCCAGGGATTAATATAAAACAAAGAGTCACAGGTGTTCTTTATATCAGCAATTTACTTCAAACTGATAAGGGATCTCTATTTGATTTTGACCTGTTTGTTACCAAAGGCCCAGAAAGGTCAAACCACTTTATTGTCAATGTCTCATTTTCAATATATTTAAGTCAGTATTCAGCTGTGTCAAAACGCTATACCATCAGTTTCAAACTACCCCAATAGGTTAACAACTTTTTGCTTGAAAGAGCATGAAAACAAAAATAAATTTTCAACATAAGAATTAGGAGGATTTGTAGGCCTTCTGGCCCCTTGAGCCTGCTCTACCGTTCAACAAGATCATGATTGATCTTTTTGTGGACTCAGCTCCACTTACCCACCTGTTTACCAAAACCTGTAGTTCTTTTACTGTTCAAAAATGTATCTATTCTATCCTAACAAATCTAGTCTTATCTAAAAGTGTTTACCAATGGCAGTAATCATTCTCTAAACTGATCCCAATCAGGTATTAAGTAATAAGACACATGTTGCGCCAATGATACAATCCTCCAATTCTGTCCAAGACTGCAAAAAAGTACAAAGGGTGATGAACAAAGCCTAGTTCATCATGCAAACTGGCCTCCCACCCATTGACTCTGTCTACACTTGCTACTGCCTCAGAAAAGCATCCAGCATAATCAAGGACTCCACGCACCCCAGACACACTCTCTTCCACCTTCTTCCATCAGGAAAAAGATACAAAAGTTTGATGTCATGTACCAATTGACTCAAGAACAGTTCTTCCGTGCTGCCATCAGACTTTTGAATGGAGTTGATCTTTCTCTACAGTCTTGTGGAAGTTAAGTTGTAATTACAGCTATGGCCGAATATCGAATTCACTTTGTTCTGCAAGATTAAGGATGCTCACTTCAAATAAAGCAATAAATATAGTGAAACTACAGTTAAAAACTATAGATGCTGGTATGGAAAAACTAAATTACAATAATTGTGGAAATTAAGTAATGACAAACAATTCTGTTAAAAAATGGAAAACGTTTATTAGCAAATAAGGCCTTTAGTGAGGCCAACACGTACATACTCCAGAAAAATGACTAATCTAAACCTTGTGTTAATTCCATAAACACTGCTTCCAACCTGGCCACTAGATGAAAATAACACAAATACAAAATCACAAAATTCTAAAAAGCAAGATACAGCAAACTGTAACTATTACATTTTTTGTTGAATCAATGGACACCCTGCAATGCTTTGAGCTGCATTGTGTTCTTGCTTATGCACATATAATTGCATCTTGGAAATCTGAATACTCTTAGAGGCTAGAGTTGGGTGTACCAAGGTCAACTATATTGCTAGTGTTGTTTTACCCAGCTATTCAACTCCTTAGCTGTGACTGTAACATCACATTTTGCACTCGCTCCTTTCCTTCTCTATGTACAGTATGGCATGCAAGAAACAATACTTTCACTCTATACTAATATGTGTAACAATAATAAATCAAATTTAAAAGTTCAAATACATTACTTGTAGAGTAATTCAGATAGTGTTAATCAAAACAGGTTGAACTCAGATTCTTCTCTCACTTAAGTTCACACCAAGTGCAAAGCAAACCCTATCCACCTGGTTCTTAGGCCTTTGTGAAACCTTATTTCGAATCTTCTGAATTGTAATAGAACGCTCATTCTCACTTTGTTTGTACTGATTAAAATTAAATGCCTTTCAGACTCTCATGAGTGGCATTTGGCACACCTAAACATTGCACATCCAGGTCACTGTTAAATTAGTACAATGACATGGGATCTTTGCAATCTTAATGAGTAACAATTCTTAAACTGGTAGTATAACAATCATTTTAAAACATTTTAAAAGGTGTGGTTCCACCCCATTATTCTTCAACAATGGTTAAAGGCAGATACCATTATTTGGCAAACATTATAGATACAAAGCTGGTTAGCAGACAGGATGTGGCGATGCCAGCACTGGATTGGGGTAAACACATTAAGAAGTTTCACAACACCAGGTTAAAGTCCAACAGGTTTATTTGATAGTAAACACCATAAGCTTTCACAACGCTGTTCCTTTGAAAGGTGAGTGGAGAGCTCTGATCAGAACTCTTCACTCAACTGACAAAGGAATAGCGTTCAAAAAGCTTGTAGTACTTATTATCAAATAAGGCTGTTGGACATTAACCTGTGTAGCAGGCAGGAAGCAGAGTTTGAATAAATGGGTCTTTTTCTGATTGGCAGGCAGTAACTAGTAGGGGACCGCATGGATTTGTGCAAGGACTACAACTGTTCACATTATATATTAATGATTTAGATCATGGAAGTAAATGCATTATCTCCAAATTTGCAGATGATACAAAGTTGGGTAAGCTGTGAAGAGGATTCAGAGATGCATCAGTGTGATTTGGATAAGCTGAGCAAGTGGGCATATGGATGACAGATGCAGTATGATATAGATACTGAGATTATCTGCTTTGTTAACAAGAATAGGAAGGCAGATTACTACTTGAATTGGTGTGAATTGAGAGATACTCAGCAATACCTCGGTGCCTTTGTGTGGTCAGTTGCTGAAAGTAAACATGCTGGTACAGCAGGTTGTAAAGAAAGCAAATAATATGTCAGCCTTCATAGCAAGAGGATTTGAGCATAGGAAGAGGGATGTTTTATTGCTATTGTACAGGATATTGCTGAGGTCACACCTGGAGTATTGTGTGCATTTAGTGGAGTATTTTGGTGTTCTTATCTGAGAAAGGATGTTTTTGCTGTAGAGAGAGTGCAATGAAGGTTTACCAGGCTGATTCCTGGGATGGCAGGACTTCATATGAAGAGAGATTGGTTCAGTTAGGCTTATATTCATAGTTTAGAAGAGTGAAAGAGGATCTCATAGAAACTTTAAAAAATTCTAATAGAACTGGACAGGATAGATTCAGAAAAAAATGTTCCCGAATGTGGGCATGTCCAGAGCTATGGGTCATAATTTGAGGATAAAGTGTAAAGGATTGAGGTGAGGAGAAATTTCTTCACCCAGAGAATGATGAATCTGTGGAATTCACCACCACAAAAAGTAGTTGAGGCCAAAAGATTGTGTAAAAGGAAGGAAGGAATTAGATGTTGCTATTGGGGCTAAAGGGTTCAAGCGAAAATGGGGTAGAGGGGAAGGTGAGATCAGGATATTGAATTTAGTAATTAGCCATGATCATAATGAATAGTGGAGCAGGCTCGAAGGGCTGAATTGCCTACTTTTGCTTCTATTTTCTATGTATGTTTCGGTGTAAGAGTTTTATTCTATTTCTATCTACTGCGTTAAAATCGCAGCTGTAGTAAGTAAGAGATGTAATAATCAAATTATTCATCAGCGATACAACAGAAAACACTGTTTGGTTGGGGCATATTCTTGTACCGTTCAAGTATGTCTTAGGGAAGATAGTGGCATAGGGATATTATCACTGGGCTAGTAATCCAAAGGCCCAGCTCAGTCCTGGGTTCAAATTGCACCAATTAATAAATCTGCAATTATAATGTTTGTGTCAGAAATGGTGAACATTAAATAATAGAATCTCTATAGTACAAAGAGAGACCATTTGGCCCATTGAGTCTGTACCAACCTTATTCCCACCCCAGCCCTATTCCCATAATCACTCATATTTATCCTGCTAATTTCTCTGACATTAGGGTTTATTTAGCATGGTCAATCAACTTAACCCATACATCCCTTGGATTGTGGGAGGAGACCGGAAGCAGCCAAGGGAAATTGAATATCTTCAATAGTTGTAAAAAACCATATAGTCCACTGATGCCCTTGGAGGGAAGGAAATCTGCCATCTTTATATGGTTTGGCCTACTTATGAGTCCAGGTGCACAGCAATGTGATTGGCTTAAAACTGTCCACTGAAAGGGTCCAGTAAGCCACTCAATTCAATGGTAATCAGGAATGGGGAGTAAATGCTGGCCTTGCCAAAATCAATGAAAGAGAAAAAGACCAGTTACACCTTGGAGTGATATAATAACATTCACACCAAAATTCTCCCAAAGAAGATTCAAGAGCAGAAGAAGAAAGAAAACCTTGACCGGAACTCTCACTACTGCTGCCAGTGAGGACAGAGGATTTGGCGCTCAGCCAAAAGTCCATTCAGTGCATCGGGATGGGAAAATCCTACCCCACGACTGTTTCCATTTAGAAAATGAAGGGCAGCAAATACTTGGGAACAAGTCCACCTGCTAGTTCCTCTCAAAGCCACTCACCATCCTGACTTGGAAATATATTGCTGTTCCTGGAATCCCCTCCCAAACGGTATATTGGATCAAGCCGCAGTGCGTGGACTGCAGCATTTCAAGGCAGCAGCTCACCACCGCCACCTCAAGGGTAATAGGGATAGACAATAAATGCTGGCCAGCCACTGACACCCATGTTTCATAAATGTATATAAAAAAAGTGAGGTTGGAGAATTCAGGTCCTAAAAAAAAGACTGAACCTAAAATAGAGAGGGCTTGTTTGGGTCTCACGCTGTCATATGACCATGGATTAATATAAAGTGCACAGTGCTACAGAGTTGTACAAATATTAAGCCAAAGGTCACTGAATAAAGATAAATGAATGTGATTTGTTAAATAAAGGAAATGCTTGTGAAATGATTCTGTTAACCAGCGAGGAGATAGGATCACAAAGTGGGTCAGTCAGTCTGCCGACTGTAACTCATTAGGGCATACTTACTGTGCTTCTCTTTTTTTGAGTCTTTGTAAGAATGTTTTAAATTTAGAAAAACATGAAAAGATTATCACAATATGCTTGGCTTCTTTGCTAAGTAACTGTGACATAGTCAGTTGGGAAACATTTAGCCAGCCCACACATAATGCAGGAATGGAATGTTTCCTGCATTGCTTCATTCATGACTATTGAAACAGGATGTCAATGATGTGGTGACTTAGCACATCACAGAATCTCTCATCATCCCATAGGCTTTTAGGTTCATAGCTCCAATTCCTCCCTTAATAAATTACTAAACTCAGCTATTTATCGAGAAGGTGATGGCCGAGTGGTATTATCAATAGGCTCTTGACACAGAAACTCAGCTAATGTTCTGGGGACCCGCGTTCAAATCTCAGCACTGCAGATACTGGAACATGACTTCAATAACAAAAGACAGATTAGAATCAAGGATTTACTAATGATTATGGAACTATTTGCCAGGATAAAAGCAAATTACTGCGGATGCTGGAATTTGAAACCAAAAGAGAAAATGTTAGAAAATCTCAGGAGCTCTGGCAGCATCTCTAAGGAGGGAAAAAAGAGTTTCGAGTCAAAGCTCAGCTGGACAAAGGATCATCTGAATTCTAACATCAGGTCTTTTCTTTCCACAGATCCTTCCAGACCTGCTGATATTTTTCAGCATTTTCTGTTTTGATATTGGAAAAACACATCTGGCTCATTAACATCCTTTAGTTAAGAAAATCTGCTGTCCTTACCTAGTGACTCCAGAGCCACAGCAACGTAGTTGACTTTCAACTGCCCTCGGGTAACTAGGGATGGGCAATAAATGCTGACTAGTCAGCGATGCCCATGTTCCATAAATGAATAAAACTTCCTACTGAAAGGAAAAAGGAAACGGAGGCCGGATTTTAGGAACAGGGGTGGACCATTTAGCACATTGGGCCTGCTCTCCCATTATGGCCTCAACTGTATTTTTCTACCTTTTTTGAAATTTGTTTGCGGGATGTAGATGTCATTGGCTAGACCAACATTTATTGTCCATCTGAAGTTGCCCTTGAGAAGGTGCTGAGTTGCCTTCTTGAACCACTGCAGTGCATGAGGTGTAGGTAAACCCACATTGCTGTTATGTACCTCCCCTAACCCTCGGATCCTCTGCTGATCAAAAATCTGTCCAACTCTGTCTCAGTAACTCAGCTTCCACAGCTTTCTGGGGAAGAAAATTCCACATATCAACCTCTGACAGAAAACATTCCTCTCACTTCTGTCTTAAAAAGGGAGACATTTTTAATCTGCTTCCCCCCATAAGGGGATACACCCTTCTTGCATCCATCCTATCAAGTGCCCCCATGATCTTTTATGTTTAAATAAGATCACCATTCATTCTTCCAAACTCCAATAAATATAGGTTCAAGTCCCACATCCTAGCAATCCTTCGTGTGAACTTTCTCTGGACTGCTTCTAATATAATTATATCTATCTTAAAATAAGGTGACTAAAACTCTACACAGTCTTCGAGCTGTGATCTTGCTGTTAAATTTTATTCTGCAAATCCCACTTGTACAGCTATCAAAATCACATCCAATATTTTCCAGATGCCTGGCATTCGCCTGACGAAGACATGAGAGTGTCAAAAGCTCGCAGATTTACTATCAAATAAATAGGTTGGATTTAAAATTGGTGTTGCTAAATTCTTACTGAGTTCTTACTACCCCAGTCCAACGCCGGCATCTCTACATCATGTCTATTCTCTCTGCACAGACTTTGTCAGACCAGCGGAGATTTTCCATCAGTTTCTGTTTCAGTTCTTGTGTTCATCTACCTTCTTCCAAGAGAAGAGAATTAAAAATTTCAAATCAAATCTTGAACACTGTTACATTATAAACCATGAAGCTGTTTCTATTAGCAAGTTGTAAAAGGTGACCTAGTCATTACCTCATTGTTATTTGTGTGCAAATTGGCTTTCATATTTACAGTGCAACAGTTCAGAAGTGCCTAATTAGCTAGAAAGTGCGTTGGGACATCCTTAGGTTCAGAAAAGTGCTTTTTAAGTCCAAGATCTTTCATTTCAATATGCAATATTGAATCCAATCAAATCGAATTCTCAGCTTCATTACAGTAGCAGATTAGATATGGTCAAGACTTAAAAAAAGGCAATCTTCTGGTACATTATAGACTCTAGACAATATTTGTTTCAAGTCCCACGACACTGTCCTTACGGTAATGATGTTTTTACATGTGTAATAGTCTTTATTGACTTTTGCTTACGGTAGGTCTTCCATTATTCAAAGAGCTCAAAGTCTTGAAATCCGATGCAGAATGCCTGAGATTGTAAAAGATTGGTTTTCAAATACACTGAAATGATAGACTCAGCCAGAAATAATTCATTAAACTGGGATGAATTGCTTTGATATTCCTGTTTGACACTGATCATTTTATGCTCCTTTAATCCTAACAGAATATTTGAAGGTAACTATTGCAATTATAAAACATGCTCAATTTATCAATGAATCTACTGTTAGATAAAAAATAATGCCCCCTGATAGACGTTTTCAGGGAGATTGTTTGTTGCGGGGTCAGAGGCTGGTGCAAGAGGAAGGACGTTTCAAGGAAAAAGCCGCTTTTATCAGAGGTAAAAGCAAAATACCTCAGATGCTGAAATCTGAAACAAAAACAGAAGATGCTGGAAAATCTCAGCAGGTCTGGCAGCCCAAACATTGGCTTTATTTTCACTTCATAGATGCTGTCAGACCTGCTGAGATTTTCCAGTATTTTCTGTTTTTGTGACTTGTTCTTATCTCCACCATTCTCTCCTGAAACTCTGCTGTTTGCACCTCACGTTCATATTGGTATTCCTCTCAGTACAGAGGGCGATTCTCTCAAAATAATTTGTTGAATTTGCTTGAAAACTGGAGTAAGTCACGTTGTTTATTTTCCATAATGAATCTCCCACGTTCTGTGCACTGCAGAGTGTACTAGTGTGAATTATTGCAAAAAGCTGTGGGTTAGGGTCTATCCCCACTGGAGAGGCCAGCAGCATAGTGCAGAGCAGGTTACTGCACCTGGATGGATCTGTTATAGCATGTGCAGTGATCCCATACTCCCTGCCTCCCAACTGGTTGACAACCCTGCGGTTCCTGCCTTCCCACCCCTCTACCTCGCGGCCTGCTCGTTGGTCTCCCGGACGCGTCTGGCATGGAGCTGATGGCACCCCAAAATCCAGCCTTCAGAGCCAGACACACAGTGTGAATTGGCCAGCATTTGAATCTTCCAGACTGCTGTGCTATATATAAAAAAAATCAGCAAAATGGGATGGGAGAATTGCTTCCGATGATCTGGATTGTGACAATGTCCACAGAACTATTACCTAAGATACTTCTTACCAATAAGGATTGCATAACCAATTCCTATTCCAGACCATAGTTTCATCAACCCTACCTACATGGATCGAAACATTAAAAACATCCAGGTGAATCACAAGAGGCTCAGCATTCCAAATCCATTTCAATCATTGAGCATTTCGATTATTCTTGGCTTTGTTACAAAACTGTAGCTTCCTGCGTAACTGAGTCAAACAAAGCAGAACAGTTTCAGGTTAAATTAGGGATGGGTACTAAATGCTAGCTTAGTCAATAACTTCAACATCCCACAAAAGGATGACAAATCTAGTGGTGCTAAATCCTCGTGGCTGCAGTAGTGATGATACAGCTGACCTCTGCATTAGGGATTGAGATATATAGTGTTCTTAAGGAACTTAATAGGATAAATGCTGAGCGGATGTTTCTCTTCGTGGGAGAGAGTCTAAGACCAGAGGGGAGAGCTCAGAATAGAGTGATGCTGATTCAAGGCTGAGATGATAGCCAAAGGGAGCAGGTCTCTGGGGGTGAGCCTGCTGGGAATGCTCAGGTGGGTAGGGGGAATAAGAGATTGGGCCTGGTAATTGGAGACTCCATAGTTAGGGGGACAGATAGGAGAGTAAATAGTAATAAACGGGACTCAGGGCTGGTGTGTTGCCTCCCAGGGGCCGGGGTCCAGGATGTCTCGGAGCGGGTTTTTAAGATGCTTAAGGGAGAGGGGAGTCAGCCCCAAGTCATAGTTCATGTAGGGACACATGATGTAGGTAGGACAAGGGAAGGAGATATTAAACAGAAATTTATGGAGTTGGGGTGGAAGCTTAGGGCCAAAACAGACAGAGTGGTTATCTCTGGACTCTTGCCTGTGCACGGGATAGTTTAGAGAAGAACAGAGAGAGGGAATGTTTGAACTCGTGGCTGCGGGGATGGTGCAGGAGGGAGGGGTTCAGGTTCTTGAACAATTGGGGCTCATTCTGGGGTAGGTGGGACCTCTACAAGAGAGATGGTCTACACCTGAACCAGAGGAGAACCAATATCTTGGGGGAAAAATTTGCAAAGGCTATGCAGGGGGCTTTAAACTGATTCAGAGAGGGGGTGGGATCCTGAGTAGTTTGGATGTTAAGAGGGACGAGAATAGGGGGGTCATAGATGAGAACTGTAAAGCACAGCAGCGTACGGGTGGAGTAGGGCATGGTTTGAAATGCGTATATTTTAATGCAAGAAGTATTCGCAATAAGGTGGAGGAACTTGCAGCTTGGACCAGTACCTGGAACTTCGGTGTTGTGGCCATTTCAGAGACATGGATAGAGCAGGGACAGGAATGGTTGTTGCAGGTTCCGTGGTTCAAATGCTTCAGTCGGAGTAGAGAAGGAGGTAGAAGGGGGGGAGGAGTGACATTATTAGTCAAAGACTGTATCACAGTGACAGAAAGGAAGTTTGATGAGGACTTGTCTGTTGAGGTAGTATGGGATGAGATTAGAAACAGGAGAGGAGAGGTCACCCTGTTGGGAGTCTTTTATAGACCTCCTAAAAGTTCTAGAGAGGTATAGGAAAGGATTGCAAAGTCAATCCTGGACAGGAGTGAAAGTAATAGGGTAATTGTTACGGGGGACTTTAACTTTACTAATATTGATTGGAATAGCTATAGCTCTAGCTCGTCAGAGGGGTCAGTTTTTATACAAAGTGTGCAGGAAGGTTTTTTGACTCAGTATGTTGATAGGCCAACTAGAGGTGAGGCTACATTGGATTTGGTGCTGGGCAATGAGCCAGACCAGGTGTTAGGCTTGGAAGTTGGTCAACATTTTGGTGATAGTGACCACAATTCGGTTACGTTCACCTTAGTGATGGATAGGGATAGGCATGAAGCTGGGGGCAGTAGTTATAGCTGGGGGAATGGTAATTATGAGGCCATAAGGAGGGAATTAGGGTGCATAGGTTGGACTAGGAAATTACAGGGACTGGGAACATCTGAAATGTGGAGCTTATTCAAGGAGCAGCTACTGCGAGTCCTTGATAAGTATGTCCCTGTCAGGCAAGGAGGAAATGGTCGACTAAGGGAACCATGGTGTACTAAAAAAGTTAATTCGCTGGTTAAAAGGAAAAAGGAGGCTTATGTCAGGATGAGGCTTGAAGGCTCAGTTAGTGCAATGGGTAGCTATAGATTAGCCAGGAGGGAGCTAAAGAGTGAATTGAGGAGAGCTAAGAGGGGACACGAGAAGACTTTGGCTGATAGGATTAAGGAGAATCCTAAAGCTGTCTTTAGATATGTTAAGAATAGAAGATTGGTTAGGACAAGATTAGGGCCAGTCATAGACAGCAGTGGGAAGTTGTGCGTGAAGCCTGAAGAGATTGGAGAGGCACTGAATAAATATTTCTCTTCGGTATTCACGCAGGGTGATGTAAATGTAGTTATGGAGAACACTGAGGTACAGGGTAGCAAACTGGAAAGTAGTGAAGTAGATAGGGAGGATGTGCTAGATATTCTCGAGGGTTTGAAGTTGGATAAGTCCCCTGGGCCGGACGGGATTTACCCTAGGATTCTCTGGGAGGCAAGAGAGGAGATTGCAGAGCCTCTCGCTCTGATCTTCAGGTCGTCGTTGGTTACGGGTGTGGTTCCGGAGGACTGGAGGACAGCGAATGTGGTCCCATTGTTCAAGAAGGGGAAGAGAGACCTTCCAGGGAATTATAGGCCAGTGAGTCTTACTTCTGTTGTGGGCAAAGTATTGGAGAGAATTATCAGGGATAGGATTTATAGTTATTTAGAGAGAAATGAATTGATTGGGGATAGTCAGCATGGTTTTGTGAAGGGTAGGTCGTGCCTTACTAACCTTATTGAGTTTTTGAAAAAGTGACCAAAGAGGTGGATGGGGGTAAGGCGGTTGATGTGGTATATATGGACTTTAGTAAGGCGTTTGATAAGGTGGCCCATGGAAGACTTCTGCAGAAAATGCCGATGTATGGGATAGAGGGTGATTTAGCTAATTGGGTTAGGAATTGGCTAGCAGATAGAAGACAGAGGGTGGTGGTTGATGGGAGATATTCATCTTGGAGTTCGGTGACAAGTGGTGTGCCTCAGGGGTCTGTTTTGGGGCCCCTGCTGTTTGTAATTTTCATAAATGATCTGGATGAGGGTATTGAAGGATGGATTAGTAAATTTGTGGATGACACCAAAGTCAGAGGAGTGGTAGATAGTGAGGAGGGGTGTTATAATTTGCAGAGAGACTTGGACAAGTGGCAGAGCTGGGCCGAGAGGTGGCAAATGGAGTTTAATGTGGAAAAGTGTGAGGTAATTCACTTGGGCAGGAATAACAAATGTGTAGAGTATAGGGCTAATGGTAGGACTCTTAATAGTGTTGATGAACAGAGGGATCTTGGTGTATATGTGCATAGATCCCTGAAACTTGGCAATCAAGTCGATAAGGTTGTTAAGAAGGCATATGGAGTTGTAGTTTTTATTGGTAGGGGGATTGAATTTCGGAGCCGCAACGTCATGTTGCAACTGTACAAAACTCTAGTGCGGCCGCACTTGGAGTATTGTGTACAGTTCTGGTCCCCGCATTATAAGAAGGATGTGGAGGCATTGGAGAAGGTACAGAGGAGGTTTACCAGGATGTTGCCTGGTATGGAGGGCAGGTCTTATGAAGAGAGGCTGAAGGATTTGAGGTTGTTTTCGTTAGAAAGGAGGAGGCTAAGAGGGGACCTAATCGAAACATATAAGATGATTAGAGGTTTAGATAGGGTGGACAGTGATAGCCTTTTTCCTAGGATGGAGAAAGCTAGCACGAGGGGACATAGCTTTAAATTAAGGGGTGGTAGTTATAGGACTGATGTCAGAGGTAGGTTCTTTACCCAGAGGGTGGTAAGGGTATGGAATGCCCTGCCTGCTGCAGTTGTAGATGCGCCAAGTTTGGTGGCGTTTGGTGGACGTTAGTGGATAAGTTTATGGATGAAAAGGGAATGGTTTAGGTTAGAGGGTCGTTGCTTTTTCCTAATTGGTCGGCGCAACACCGAAGGCTGAAGGGCCTGTTCTGCGCTGTAATGTTCTATGAGGAGGAATTTCTTCTCTTAGAGGGTTGAGTGTCTTCGGAACTCCTTGCCACAGAGAAATGTGAGGACAGAGTCCTTGTGTATATTCAAGGCTGAGATAAGTAAATTTTGGATCAGTAAGGAAATTAAGAGTTACTGGCAAAGGGCATGTGAGGAATGTTGGATCAACCATGATCCCACTGAAAAGCTGAGTGGGCTCGAGGGACTGAATGACCCACTCCTGTTCCTATTTTTTACGGTCTTATGGAAAACTGTTTTTGTCTCTGGTCACTATTCATGGCCCAAAGTTCATACAAGAACAAGCATTTAATTTTGCTGTTAAAAAAAAAGTCAGCACAATCCCAGATTGCTATGGGCTACTGATCCTGAGGGGGGATTTAACCTGATGGTCACCATATCTCAGACAAGGGGCAAAGCAGGGACTTCATGAATAAGCTCAGCTGGTACGGGAATTGAACTCACGCTGTTGGTGTTATGAACCAGCTGTCAAGCCAACTGAGCTAAGCGACTCACCGCTGTAGCAACATTCTTGGTGACCTAATGAAAGGTCATCGACTTGAAACTCTAACACTGACTCTCTTTCCACAGATGCTGCCCAACCAGCTGAGTGTCTTCAATCATTTTATACTTTTATTTCAGATATCCAATATCTGCAGTTTGTTCTTTTCTCCCCCCTTTTGCTTCTACTGTGATCAAATAACGTATTGTAAGGACCAACAGGAATAGGGAAATATCGGGGGCCATCAGAATCCGGGTAACAAGTAGACTTTGGAGAAAGAAAACGTGAGTAAAACTGAAGATGGGGCGGGGGAGTTGGACGCAAAGAAAAATCAAAATGGTTGTGACCCAATGATGCAACTACAGGTAACAGAAACAAATTTTACCTTGACGACATCTTAATGTTTCAAAACAAGCAGGTAGAAGGGACACAATGTGCCTGCACCCAACCACACTGTACATACAGAATACTGTGGGCTTTGTTCAGCTTCATGTCACTTCCAACTCAAACAGCCAAGTGAATTTCTAAATAGGACAGAAAAGTGAAAAATCAATATGTTGCAAAATCTCTGCAAAAAAGAACAAATGACAATAGCATACGTATAGCGCACATTTAAATACTAATGGAAGCTAAGTAACCTTGTCGCAGCTAACTCTTTGAAGTAATCAATTAAGTAGCATGGCAGCACAGTGATTAGTACTGCTGCTTCACAGCTCCAGAGTCCTGGGCTTGATTCCCGGCTCAGATCATTGCCCGTGTGGAGTTTGCACATCCTTCTCATGTCTGCGTGGATTTCGTCTGGGTGCACCTGTTTCATCCCACAATCCAAAGATGTGCGGGTTAGGTTGACTGGCCATACTAAAAGAAATTGCCTCTTAGTGTCCCGAGACATGTAGGTTAGAGGGATTAGTGGATAAAATATATAGCGATTGTGAGAGTAGGGCCTGGGTGAGATTGTGGTCATTGCAGATTTGATGGGCTGAATAGCTTCTTTCTGCACTGTAGGGTTTCTATGATTCTATTGTATGAAGATCACGCTGCCTGAATTGAAAGGCTACATGTTTTTATTCTAAGAGAAAAGACAATAGTGGTTTATATGATGTATTAATGTTTCTAAGTTAGAATCAAAGAAGCCCTACAGTATGGGGGGCCATTCAGCCTATTGAGCCTGCACCGACAATAATCCCACCTAGACCCTATCCCAATGACTCCACGTATATTTACCCTGGTAATCTCCCTGACACTAAGGGGCGATTTGGTATGGCCAGTACATGTAACCCACACATCTTCAGACTGTGGGGGGAAACTGAGCACCCGGAGGAAGCTCACACAGACACAGGGATAACGTGCAAATTCCTGAATTGAACCCAAGTTCCTGATGTTTTAAGGCAGCAGTGCTAACCACTATGTCAAAAATGGTTTATGGTTGAAATATACTTGTTTTTATGCTATGAATGGTATATTCCCATGTTGAAGTGTTGACTAGTGACATCTGCAAATGTGGTAACATGCATACCAACACACATACACAAACATAAAAGCGTGCGCACACACAAAAACGCAAGTGCACACACAAAAGCGCGTACAAACCAAAAACACAAAAGCACATACAAATGAACTGGCTTTCTGAGATTATCTTGGACAAGACAAGAAACTGCCTCTTCTTTTATGGATTGTTTTGTGGTGTCTCTGATTGAATGAATAACACAGCAGGTTGACGAGGCCTTAGTTTCAAAGCAGTATTCCCCCAAAATGCATTTCTATAGCATATTGCATGATATTGTGGTCTTTGGAGTAACAAGGGAGAGGCTATGACCTAGTGATATTATCGCTAGACTATTAATCTAGAAACTCAGCTAATGTTCTAGGGATCTGTGTTCAAATCCCATCACGGCAGATGGTGGAATTTGAATTTAATAAAAAAAAACTTGAATTAAGAATCTACTGATGACTATGAAACCACTGTTGACAGTCAGAAGAACACATCTGGTACACTACTGCCCTTTAGGGAAGGAAATCTGCTGTCCTTACTTGGTCTCGTCTACACGTGACTCTAGAGCCACAGCAATGAGGTTGATTCTCAATTGCCTCTGAACAAGGGCAACTAGGGATAGGTGATAAGTCATGGCCAGTCAGTGATGTCCATACCCCACAAGTGAATTTAAAAAGAAGTTTACACGTGGGGGTCAGTTTAGTTCAGTTGACAGGACAGCTGGTTTGTGATGTCAGCAGCATGGATTCAATTTCCACACCAGCTGAAGTTATTCATAAACGCTCTGCTTTCTCAAACTTGCCCCTCACCTGAAGTGTGGTGACCCTCAGGTTAAGTCGCCATCCATTGAGGGGAGAGCAGCTGACGGTCATCTGGGATGAGGTGGTTTTATTTGACTACAAAGGATGAATTTTTGAAATGCCATCACTGTTATAATGCAGAAAACACTGCAGCCAATTTGCAGACAGCAAATTCCCACAAACAACAATATGAAATTGACTACATAACGTATTTTAGTAAATTCGATTGAAGGGTAAATACACACCAAAGTTAAAACTCCTCTTCTTAGATGGAACACATGGGAACATATAAATCCATAAGTGAGGCCTCAGTTTAATGTGTCATCTTAAGGAAAGCTTCCTCCTTTTTCAGTTTCAACTCTCTGGAGTGGGAAGTGAACCAACAAACTCCTGATTCAAAGGCACAAGTGCTATCCACTGAATCACAGTTGACACACAACAGAATAACCACAATTTGACTCAGAGACAAACAGTGTAATCCAAGCTTACATCCTGTGAAAATTGTCCCAGTAAACTAGTTTCATTGGGCGTCAGGAAATAAAGCTGAATATTCTCTCCCATTCTACAGAGCTGTTTACTCAATCTATTGCCAACATTTTTAGCTCCATAGCAGCACCCAGTGGCTGAGGTTAACATTGAACAAAGCAAGTAAATAACTTCACAAAACCTAACAACAAACCTGAGATATCTACCATTTTAGTCCCATTCGGAAATGAATCTTTCAAATTTCAACTGAATTTAAAAAGAACAAGGAACAGATCATGACAACACAAACTTCTCACCCCACACTGATATACTTACCTGTTGACATGGCAGCCCTAACTGAGAGGGGTGGGTCTATCTCTTAACTTTTGATTTGATTTATTATTAAAGACTTTATAAAGTTCATAGTTTCTTTAAAATTAGTGTCACAAGCAAGCTTACATTAACACTGCAATGAAGTTACTGCGAAAATCCCCTAGTTGCCACACTGCGATGCCTGGTTTAGATACACTGAGGGAGAATTTAGCATGGCCAATGCACCTAACTAGCACGGTTTTTGGACTGTGGGAGGAAAACGGGCTACCTGGAGGAAACTTATGCAGACAAGGGGAGAACGTGCAGATTCAACACAGTAACCCAAACCCAGGTCCCTATTATTGTCACATATACTAAGATAGAGTGAAAAGAATTGCTTCTTGCATGCCATACAGGCGTAAGGTACCATTATAGAATGTAGTGTTGCTGTTACAGGTAGGGTGAAGAGAAAGATAAGCTTATTATATGATAGGACCATTCAGAAGTCTGATGGCAGCAGGGAAGAAGGGATCAATTGGTATGCTTTTTCAGATTTTTGTATCTTTTTCCCAATGAGAGGAAGTGGAAGATAGTATGTCTGGATTGCGTTGGGTCCTTGATAATGCTGGCTGCTTTCTCAAGGCAGCAGAAACTATAGTCGGAATCAATGGATGGGAGACTGGTTCGCATGGTGGACTAGGCTTTGTTTACAAACTTTGTAGTTTCTTGTGGTCTTGGAGGGGAAGTTATGAAGTACTTTAGAGTTATCATGGTTCTTTGACCAATGCAATAAGTGGATGGCAATGATGGGGAGAAAGATTTGCAAATACTGAACAGAAGAATTATGATTTTATATATTTTAAAACATTAAAAATAAAGAGTGGAAAAAGCAAACCTATGCCTCTTTCAGCAGAGATGTTGAAGAAGTGTAATGGGTGGTTATAATATCTTATTTTTACTAGTTTGAGGCTCTTCTAAGTTTGAATGCAGATCTTATTATCGATCACAGTTATGTGTGTCAGAGAAAGAGCCAACAGAGATATTGGCGATCTCATATCAAGATGAAGACAGATTGTTTATGGGGTGAGACAAGGTTCTTTAGATAAGTCTATCAGCTAGGACGAAGCAGTCTCATCTAGGGTGAAAAACAAATTATAAGTCATTAAGCCTATTTATTAATCTATATCTGCATCATCAATTGCATCAAGTGATTCTGTTTACACAATGCTCCAGCAGATCTTCGAACTTGGTTGAAAACTGGGATAAATACTTGAATCCTCACATGCAAATAGTTTAGGCTTTATCTTAGACACGGAGATTGACCTATGAAGCCTGTTGCTTGTGCCATTAATTTGTTAATTCCATAAAGGTTTGAGCCAGAGTTTACAGATCCCCACTCTACATTTTCTGAAGGAAATCACACGTGGTTTATATTTGTTTCAAGCATTTGTACCACCAGTAAACTACCTTGCAAATAAATCTGAATGGGGAGATAGAAGAATGCAGGAAGAAGCTTTTTTTTAAAGTTCCCTTCATAGCTGCCATCCCAAAAAATAAGGCAATGGCACAACTGATTAATCTCAACTGTGTATCCATAATTGGGCTCAAAAGTGGCCTCAGAATCATCTTTAAGTAGGTGGCATTATTTGACTGTTCAACCAAGTGTATTTGCAGAAGGGATGAAGCAGCAGCAAACACGTGAAATGTCATTTCTCACCTCAGATTCTCAATCAAATAGATTCAAGAAAGAGATGGATATGTTTTTGATGAAAAGCAGGATAAAGGGTTATGGAAAGCAGGCAGGAAAATGGAGTTGAGGCCAAGATAAGATCAGCCACGATTATGTTAAATGACGGAACAGGCTAGAATGGCTGAATTGTCCACTTCCACTCCTAATTCCCATATTAATAAAATTAATCTATACAAAGAATCCTCAGGTGACAGAAATGCCAAAGGTGGACAAATAATTTGTAAATGGCCTTTTTCCATCCCAAAAATTGTTTAATTTTTCCAAGTCTGTGAGAAACAGCTCCAACCAAATCTCTTCCCAGTTAAGGCAAGTGTGATGATGAGTTAATGTGGATACTTTAAGCTAAAGGTAAGCTCTCTCTCCGCTCATACATTGGCTACAGGATAAACTAACCAGAAGCAGCACCTGGAATGGTTAAGGAAGCTAAGCCACTAAAACAACAGACAAGCTTTGTATGTACAAGCTCCACGGGGACACAGTACAAATACTGATTTTCTTTTCCTCTCAACTGTTATAAGCTGATATCCTGTCAAGACAAAGGAAGAGAAATCTAAATACAATACTCATTGATAAGCCATGAAGCAAAGGAGAACTTATCCTACTTGTCAGTACAGCACGTACAAACTAGGCTTTTGAACAGTATTGCAATTACAATTTTTTCAGTTTACAGGTGTTGTCTGATTTGCTGGAAATGCTTAGCACAAATCATACAATGTCTTATTTGATACTTCATCTCAATTGAATGATAAATTTGATGGTTTCAAGAAGTTTTTCTTAATTGTTAATTGAGTAAAAATTGTATATTCTTTATATTAAGTCAGCATACGTTCTCTTTACTATGCAGAAAATGTGCAACATGTAATATCCGCAGTGGTGTGACAATTGTTAATAATATCACTATTAAAATTGTATTTATAATGGTTGATTGGTAGTACAAAACTTGTGCATCATTGAAAAGTGAGACATGCTATCAAAACTTTGTTAGGTGCTCATACAAGAAGTGCTCTGATAAGAGGAAAACAACAACTTGTACTGCACGAGAAGAGAATACTGGTAGAGGCATTGCCATGGAGAATGCACCGATTGATCATCAATGACAAGTAACTGCCAAGAATTGTTTAAACTTTAAATCAAGCAGATGATTGGGCAAAGAATTGCCCAGGAGGATGAATCAATAAATGGTTGTTAACCTATTTTGTTCAGCTGGACCAGACACAATGTGTGTACATTGTTTTCTGCCTGCAAAGAACAGGGCTTTCTATAGTAGTGTACATAGCTCCCAGTACATGCAAATGTGCCATACTGCGAGCCACACTAACAATCTCTAAATGGTTGTCAGCATAGTTGTTAACATGTACAGGATTATTTAGCAAATGTTGTTCAATCACAGAATCGCATCAAACGTTGAAAACTGTGTTGAGTTTTGCGACCAGGGGCTGGTTGGATATGACCTGTACCTTCCTGATTGTGAACAGCAACATGCTACTGATAAGACCCACCAACCTTTGGGAGGTCTGGCCTACATAACAAGTAGGAGCAGGTGTAGGCCATCTGGCCCTTTGAGCCTGCTCCACCATTCAATAAGACTATGGCTGATCTTTTCGTGGACTCAGCTCCACTTACCCAATTGCTTACTATAACCCTTAATTCCTTTACTGTTCAAAAATTTATCTACCCTTGCTTTACATACCTACCCGGCACTGAAATTCATCTACCTATTACTCACTTATTTGATTGGCATAATGACGACTTTTTGCCTTGACGGTAACATCCTGTTAATAGTAAGTACTATTTGTTTTGCTGTTGCACAGTAGCAGTATGAAACAGCTAGCTTCACCCATTCAATTTTTTTGAGATAACTTGTCCTGCTGTGGCAATCTGAGGTAATCTTATATAATTGGTCCTGCACAACGTGAAGTGGCCAAATTGTTTGGCAAATTGTTACAACCAGCTTTGAGCAAGTTTCCCACATACAAGAATTCCTTCACATTTGCAAAGACCGTATAGGATGTCTAATCCTGTTAGAATTTTATAAGTTTCCTTGAGATTCCCTTCACTCTTCCAAACGCCAATGAATGTAGTCCCAGCCAACTTAGTATTTCATCATGGCACCCTGACATCTCATGAATCAGCTTGGTAAACCTTTGCTGCACTTCCTCCATAGCAAGAACATCTTTCCTTAGAGGAGAACACAAAAAATAAACTCCCTTTCATTGACATATCAGCTGAGAAATTTGCCAGTGGTTTCTATAGCAGTTTACAGGAAACCTACTTTCACTGGTCAATATACACATTGAGATTCTTACGGTTCCATATGCCACAAGATTTGACTTATTGGTAACCTTAAGAAAGATTTAAGCCATGCAAGCTTGATGCTACTGAATTAGGGTGCAAAGGATTCCTGTGGGTAATGGCTACTGGTTCAGATAATTTCTGGCAATCTTGCAAACTCATGAACAGGCCTAAGGCCATCATCACTTCTGGTCCTGCAAAGTGCTCACCTCAGATTAATAAGGTATCTCAAAACCCTGAGCAACAGATCAAGCTAGCTATTCCTTTCTGTTCATATATATTCACAACACAAGCAGCCTGGTTTAAATTTCAAATAATGCTTGGCAGTTATCTGTCAGTCAGCATCAACTGGTGCATTCCTCATGGGATTGCCACTTATCAACTAATCAGCATTCTCTTCTGTATAAATTGTTGCTTTCACCTTAACATTAGTATTCTTGTTAAGTATTGTGATCAGTGCAAGACAAAAAGTTTTGACACATTTCTCTTCCTTCGGCAATACTGACTTTATAAACTGTATTTTTTTAAGTCAACATAAAATGATGCTCATTCACTCGCAGGCTATTACTGCAAGAAATGTGTTTGGTGCCTTTATTGCCCAAAATACAATTTACACATTGAGTTCAGTTTACATCGAGTGTGGGGTATTTCATACAGGCCTTTCAAAAATTACCATTCAGTTCTGTCCATTTTTAGATGCAACCATGCCATAGAAAGACAAAGTTGTGTAAGTATGAAGAGAACTAGATCGAAGAGTAGGATTTTCAGATATTAAGGGAATTTGATTTGATTTGAATTATGGTCACATGTATTAGTATACAGTGAGAAGTATTGTTTCTTGTATGTTATATAGATGGAGCATACCATTCATAGAGAAGGAGGAGGGTGTGCAGAACGTAGTGTTACAGTCAAAGCTAGAGTGTAGAGGAAGATCAACTTAATGCAAGGTAGGTCCATTCAAAAGTCTGACAGCAGCAGGGAAGAAGCTGTTCTTCAGTCAGTTGGTAAGTGGCCTCAGATTTACTTTAAAATTTGCGTATGCTCATCAACCTAGATTATTAAAAAATGTAAATGTGCTGTGTCATGAACATCAAAATAGAATAAAATCAAGTGTTAGGTTGGCAGGAACATTTTATTGATGTCAGAAATGGTGCACCACACACACTAAGTTGACCATTAATAAAGTTCACATGAAATATTTCATGATCTATACAAAAGAAAAAAATTAAAGTAAAAATCATAATCCATTACATAATTTGGATCAAGTGTGAAGCAAATAAAGATACACTGCTCAATTATAACAGAAGGGTCCTTACATAATACAAATATATTTCACATAATGAGTGGAAGTAAACAGTTTCCTTACAAACTTGTAAAAAAAAATGCACAATTAAACACTTTCTACAAAAACTGCTATTGTGAGGTAAATGTGGTATGTTAATATATAAGGCTAACGGTTTAAATAGAGAGATAACAGACTTTCCTAGTTCACAGAATATTGCATTTGTTTTTGGTGCTTTAATAACAGCTGCAAATGTTGTTTTAAGTCTTCACTGCATGACACACATGCTTTCTAACTACAGCATTACCGCAGAACCAAATTTCTGCCCCCTTCACTCGTGTTCATAATGCAATTCCAAATTTAATTTCTACACAGGTTCAGAACTAATCATGTGCAAAAACAAAACAAAAAAAGTAGACTCCCTTTAACTGCATTACATAGGAAAGATTGTGAGTTATTTTGAAAATCTAAATTATACACTTACAGATTTATCGTGCTTTTTTTGCAATTAACAATTTGATATAGCGTATTTAAAAATCCTTATGTTGGTGTTTCAAATGAACTGACGTCAGCCTGTTCACACCTCATGAGAATAGCAGAATAAGTAGTCAATAAATTTGATAATTGAAGTTTATACAGACATGAAATAAATGACCTCTGGACATTCACATATTTGAATTCTGGTGAAAATATTTAAATATTATAGATGTATAATATTTACAAGGCATACTGTAATGGCTTTTCATGGTAATGGAACTTCTGCATCTCTACAAGAGAACAGAGTAGTTCAGAGTTTGTCTCAGTTAGCAACTCAGTTGCTAAAGATCTACCAAGGGCCTGTTAATGCAGTCTTAACAGTTGCAAGTTGAGAAATAGGTTCAGCTAAAGGATTACATTTGTAAAATAAAATTTGCATAGATTGCCACCTGGATTAATTATCTCAACATCCTGTACTGTTGTTTTCACATTGCCAACGGTGAGAACTGCTACTGAATGAGCCTTTAGAGCATCAAGATTGAGATGGGAGTCAAGATTCCAACCCTCCAGGCTTTCTTGGGGTCTCCAGGAGTTAAAAGATTAATCTCCTGCTGAGGAATATTTTTCATTTTATTTATTAGTTATGAAAATATTGAAGATGGGCAAAGAAGTTGTTGGATAGGGTGGAATGGCTGGAGGCAAGAGGTAACTTGAGGAAACCTTCAGGAATATGCCCAGAATTGGCAACCTTGAGTATAATGCAAATAAGGTATTTCTGATCTTCATTTATAGTTGGTGCTAATGTGGAGAGGTAAGTAAGCATAATTCCAAGGTTCTTTTATATGTAGGGTTCTAAAACCTTTACTTTCACTATTCATACCTCTTTTGCTTGTGATTATGAGTGTGCACTGATGAGGAGGGCAGGGGGCAGAGGAAGGGAAAAAAAAAGTGAATGCTGCCCTTTCTCCCTTCCGACTGCCAAAATGAAATGGTAAGACGCCATACAATTGCAGCTAGTTTCTTTATTGCAAAATGGAAAATCTATTCAACTTTCTAGACATAAATGCAGGTAGATAAGAAAAAGATAAAGAACTACAGTTACGTTTTGAACATTTAAAGGCAAAATCCCCTGTTAAACTATCTGATACTATAAACATTACTCATAATTGAAGATTTCAACGTGACACGATGGTACAAAGTTACCAAGGAAGAGAAGCATTATCTGGATTTCCTGCTAGAATTTAAACTTGAAATAGTAGGGCCTTTTTTAGCTATTAAAAACCAGAAAACAAATCCTATATTCAAAGTTCTTAAAAGATTCACTTGCTCATACAATTGTTGCAAAAGATTAGAAAAGTGTCGACTAATGTAAAAGGCAGGAAATGTAAAACAGCCTACCTTAGATGACTTTTATTTAAATTTGGGGTCTGTTGGTCAGCAACAAGCCCCAACTTATTAGGGTTGATCTGTATAATTTTTAAAACATTGAACCAGTCTCTGGTAGCCCTTCAAAATGTTCATTTGTCTGTAACTTGCTTTAAGAATTAAATCGACCATGTAACCCAGGAGACTAATCCTGATCAGTGCTGCATGCAGAACATTCATTTTTCCTTTTAATTGGCACACAGGGATAGACATTTAGAAAGAAACACCATATCCTGACACTCCATTACACCTTGAATTAATTTAAAGGTGCACAGCCTGACTTTGCAATGGTGTATTAATCATTGGTATTTTGAGGTTTCAGACAAGCACAGTTCACTTTCTTTATAATTCAATTACTTAGAAATCTAATCATGCAGAGTATGTTCTGTGACCTTGCAGTACATATAATGATGTTTTTTGAAGGTATATTGTACTACAGTGCTTCCTAATCAGAAATAAACTCCTCGGGAAGAAATCAAAAATGGCAAATGCATTCTTAAGTGAAAAGATAATTCATGTTGTATTCAGCATATTAAGCAAGGTTAGTTAATTAACTGTTCTTACATTGTGATCATTCCTAGGCAACCGGGCTGGTATTTTACAAACAAGCTTAAAATTGAATACCGTGGAAAAAACTTAAGTTTTAATTTATCTGTATTGATTCCTCTTTAAAAAAAAACCCTGCCTTCCAAACTTGGGGGCAGTTTGTGAAAAGGTGTCATTGAGCTAAATTTTAAAAGTAGCTAGATTACAAAGTCACAAATTAATTCATATTATTTCCAAAATTTGTTGAAGATGCTCAGAATATTATTGGATGACAAAATGGCAAAAACACAATCTAAATCCTAAAGTTGGCTTGAATAATCTAAGCCTTGATTGCTATTTTCAAAGACTCTCAGAAGTTGGTCAAATGAGTTCCGATTGAGGGATAAGTTCTTAGATAGCAGTATTGGAACATACACCTGGTTTAATTTGTTCTTTCCAATGTATGTTTTCCGAGCTCAGCAATACAATGGTATCCAAAAATATACCAACACCTGGTAGTTGGCAATCAATAACTATTTGGGACAGGATTGTTATAGAAAATGTGATCTCATAGCCCCTTAAGATAGATCTACAGGCTGACCTAAGTTATTAGCAGCAAATAACTATGTCTTTAGACTGAACAAAATTCACAAGGTCTCACCATTAAAAATGCACTAGGGAAAAGTTATCAGGACAAATAGAAAAGAAAAGAAAATACTAAAATTTTACATCTTTAGCTGCATAAGTCTGATTATTCCCAACGCTATTATAAATAACTAAATTTATTCTACCCTGATCTATGAAAGCAGGAGACAGGAATCAATTAAATAACATTCATTATTGCTATGAAGTCGTAGGTCGTCTTTACTCAGGGTTGTTAATCAAATAATGTCAAGAACAGTTCCATTTTCTCTTGAAGGTGTAATGATGACAAAATACAATAAAACCAATTCACAGCAAGTGTGCGATGACAATTTGAATGTTCCTGAATCCAAACTCAATTTTTCTTTTATCAGTTGAACATTTCACAAAATTTTCAATGGGAAATATTACAGTGACTACAGCTCACTATTACCAACACTGTGATACACATACACACGCACATGGGAGTGGTTTAGTAAGTTGTTTTATGGCGATTAATAACTTGATTTACTGAGGACCAGTTGTAACTTCAAAATATAATCTATCAAGTAAAGGTGCATATGGAAAATTGTATTCAGAGTGTGACCTCCGCCAGGTATGTTAAACTACCAGCAAATTATTACCTCATCTACTCTACTGAAGGTATGCAATTAGTATAACAAATATCTCTGAACATGCAATTCAGACATACCTGATAAGTATTTTACAGCAAATAAGCTGATAAAAAAGATAGTTATATACAATACCTGATTTAGTCTATAACGTTCTAATAAAAGTAGCTGGATATAGTTGGGAGTGTATTAGATTTGAATATTCTAGTCACCTTGTTTTAAGGAGATTCATCAGAAGGTATTTTAAAGCTGGCCATTCACTGTAGCATTGTGGTGAAGCCTACATATTTGTGAAAACTGGATTCAACAACAGATGGGCCACTAAATACCAGAAACAAAATTGCAAATTTAAGTTTCCAACAATTAAGAGTGGAGAAAAGACTAGCAACTGGTCATTAGAATTTCAAGCAGAAAATGGAAACCTAACGAAACTGCAGATTGAAAATGTAAAGTGATGAAGTGAGCAATAATGAAGGCAACAGCAGAAGTCAAAGTAAAATGAATGCTTCATTCAACAATTGTTTTAGTATACAAGACATAACATACTTTAAACTAGTGCGAACTCCTCTGTTCCCGTGCAGGTAAAAGTAACCAAAACTGTAAAATGCAAATGGCTTTAAGCATATTCCACTTGGTATAAAATTTCAATTGTAACTTGATAATTAATAATCTAAAGTCACAATAGAAACAAGAATGGTTCTGCACTTGAAAGGCTTAGCCATTCTGATGCATTATGACATTGCTTTGTCAAAAAAACAATAGCCTTTTAACCAGTTATGAAAAAATTGATAGAATTTATTTTTGGGAGTCAATTGGCATTGCCCCTTGCGACAAAATTTATTTTCAATATATGGAAAAAAAAGTTGTAATTAATTGATTTAATTTGTTGTGGTTATATATCTATGTCTTTTAAAAGGCATGGTCTTACTGCTAAAATGTGAATATATCCTCCAAAAAAATTCTTCTGGCAAGGTATCCTTACAAGAATACAAAGGCATGCACAACTAGAAAACTAAATAGATATTTCCTCATTATTAGAATCACTCATTATACACCTCGCCATTGCAAGAACTTCAGTCTTTCCCAGTTTCCCTTTACATCCCGCCTTCCAAGTTGACTTAAACTGCTGCTTCACCCAATGACTCCAATCTAGCATTGAGGAAAAGTGAGGAAAAAACACTCATCCATGGGATGGGATTCGGACCAGGCACGTAATCCAAGTTTACAACTTGAAGTGAGGTAAAGTCCATCAATAATGAAGTGATATTTTTTGTTCAAATTGAAAAATTTGCTTTCAATGTTTAAAAACTAGAAGAGGAAGCACAAGTGTCCAATCAACACAGGAAATATACTCTTCATTAGTCCTTAAATCAACGCATGGACCTTCGTCAAAAAAGTCAGCTGAAAAGCATGGCAAGCATCTAAAACAATTTGCAGAATATTTTGCAGTTATGCTTTACTGCAAGCCACAATTTCTATATTTAACACAGGACAAAAATCAGGGCAATGAAATTCAAATTCAGCAAATTTTAATAGGTATTAAAAATACATGTATTTTCATAGATTGTGTCTACAGATTATATTCAGAATCTAGTGGCAATACCACCAGTATTGGGGCTTTCAATAATTGGACCTTGTTCCCTCTTAAAATGATTGAGTTTTGTATAGTTAAAATATTGGCAGTTTTGTTTTCTTATATTTGTGGACAGCAAATGAAATGGCCAAAAAGGCAATTAATCTTGTTAGTTTTAAAAATAGTAGTACCATGCCCCCCTTCTCCCTTCACTCAAGTAAATTGTTCTTTCTTTTAACTTCGCTTAAAAGCACACCTATGTTTTCCTTTTGGAGGATGTGATGATAATCATCTAATGCAGTCAAAACAGGGTCAACTTCTTGAAAGACTTCCTGGCAAATTATCAGGGAGAAAAATAAACTATATGAAAACATCTTTCTCTTTGCTTAGGCAGGCCTAACTACTCCAGCTTTATGGTGTAGTAACATTTGAAAATGGTCATATCTTAGTTTTGTTTCAGAAGTTTCAGGGCATGCTGGTCAGGATTTACTGGTAATTGTTACAGGTCTCAAAAGAAAGAAATTTTGGAAGTAAGAAACCAAAGAAACTCAAAAGCAACAATTTTGGATAATTCAGTGCTGTAGGAGAAAAGCATCTGAAGTTGTGAAGGGCAAATGGAATGGGTTATCAGGAAGACCGTTTGAATTGAGGTCGCTGGAATAAATTAAGAAACAGCTGATTGTTGCAAGAGGAAGACAAGATATTGTATTAACAAAAGAAGAGTCCAATTGGGAAGAGAGCCTCCTTCATCTGAACCTACCTGATCACCGTGTAAATTGCAAGTCCTACATTTTATCAGTTAAAAAGAATCTCATTACACTGCACCGGGAAGAGAGTTATTTTCCTCCACTGACCTGTTCCACCGGAGACTGAATCGAAGAACTGACAACAAAAATTAGGCAGCGTATTGACTAACTGGTTATGCAGCTTCAGTTAAATACATATCTAAACAGTCCATCTATTGTTTAGTTCACACTGGTTTTGAAGGCTTAGTTATTTTAATGATGAATCGATGTACAATTATGTCCAGTCAGCAGTGTGAACATGCCAGTATCACTTGAACGCAGGTCCAACACCAATCTTAATCAAGACAAAAAAAAAGGAAGCTTCGGATCATGATTACTGCTGTTCAGACAATTTGTGATCACTGCACTACTAGATATATTACGGGTTGAAAAACTCTACAGGAGATATCTGTTACTCTAGACTTACAAAGCACAACCAGTTTACCTAGCATTCCATTTCCTTTTCCCAGATAAGGGAGATTTTCTAACTGACCCTTGAGATAATTCAAGTCAAATACAACTTTTTTCAAACATACAATATAATTGTTAGCAATCTTACAGACATCCTTCTGAAACTACACAAACTAATTATGAATTATAAATAACAAAAGCTTATGTACTGTAATCATTTGAGTCCTCAGGCATTCAGGATGGAATACAGAATCAAAGTAAAATTACTTTGAATATATACAACTAGGCCAACTAGGCATGTGTTGGTTTAATTAAATTTGTTACTTTTGATCAATTTGCTTTTTCAACTTCTTAAAACTCCAAACAAAGCAGCAGATTACCACACACTTTTAATGGCTGTTATTTTAGCAGGTTGTTACCATCAAACTGATGGGCAAATCTGAATTGTAACACTATGCTTTTGCAATACTATGAAACATAAAAAATTTTTTATGGTGTAGCATACTGAACCTATACTTTGCACCCAAAATATTCACTGTACAGAACTGCAGTTTTATCCTCTCACCCTGTACTTTGCAGTTTTCTGAAACAAAGGTCTTTTTTTTTCCTTCCTGTAAACATTGCTAATGTTAATAATGGAATTATTACACTTACACAATGTTGGTTCATGCTACTTGTACTATTGATATACTTGCATTGGTACCTGCCTATTCTCGGCTTTCAAAATGTAGAATGAGGTAAATAAAGTCTTGCCTACCTACTATTTTTTTTAAAGTTTATTTTTTTCAACTTTTTTTAAATTACTACACTGAAATGAAATTGGTCATTAGTTCCTCTTGACTCAATGAGGTTACTGCTTTGCAGTTTCAAAGCTGTTTTCAGGGACCAAATGCTTCAATGCACAGATGGACCTGGCAAAAAATTCCCAACATCAAAGTTCTGCTCCCCTTTCAAGTCAGTGCTTGTGGAATTTGTTTCAATAGAAATCTCCCCATACTGCATCAAATGTTTCCTGAGTCACACTATAAACTAGAGCCATGGCTCAATATTAATGACGTCTCTATTTTGAAAATTGAAATTTGAGCATTTCCCTGATGCTTTGAGTTACTCTTTTTCTGTCATTAATAGTATAGTTGAATTAAAAAAACACAAATCCCACAAAAAAAACATTTAACCCCATCCAAGTCATGCTATTTTGCTAAAACATTTCCCAATCCATTGAGAAAAAAATTCCAGACTTATTTAATTTTCTGCCTATCCACTGTGTTTAAAATTTATTCCTAATACAAACTGTTCTAACATGATTACAGACTGAATGCACAAAACAAAATGGTAAAATGTTGCATTGGAAGGGCTTCATACATTTTACATTTTTTTCTCAGAACCTGATATATAAACATTTGGACTGGCAATGTGCTTACACATGGTTAAAAACATGGTATCAAGCACTCAAGGCCCTCCAGCCTGGTCATACTTATGACCTTACCTGTAACTTTGGCTGGTTGGAGTCTTGGCTCCTGTACTAATTGGCTCATTAGCATCAGACAACAAATTAGTGTACCCTGAGAATTCAGAAACTGTAGCCCTTATTCTGTGGCCTGCCTCTTCGCTGGTGCCACTGCTGAAAGTCATTGGCACTCTCCCACCTGACTTAAATTGAGATCCAAAGGCCTGGGCAAAATTCTCAATCTGATAGACCTGATGGTTCATGCCAGCCTCCAAGTTCTTTTGTTGTTCCAGCTGCCCCACCAATTCTTGGGATGGCGTCAGCCTTTGATGAGCAGCTTCTGAACCAGGAAAGTGAATGCCAGGTTGGGAACTTCCAACCAACAAACCAAAATGTGATTTTGGTGAAGTGGTTGGCAATACTGAGGTAATAGATGGACTGAAACCACACTCAAGTGCAGGTGTGGTATATGCCTGTTTGTCAGGGAATAAATTATGGCTGGGGAGACTTGATGGAAGACTAGTGGGACAAAACTGCATCCCTGGGCTTAGTGAAAAACCGTCACTTTGACTTGTTCTCTCCAAAGCTTGCTGCAGGTACTTCGAATATTCTTGAAGCATTCCTGTTTTGTCACCACGAGATGCATGTGATTCAGGGCAAACAGCATTCTCATGTATCTCTGGATTCTCTCCTGAAGAATGCATTTGGATATGTTGGTCAGTCATATCAAAAGGAACATCGTGCTGGCCCTCATGTTTGTGGGAATATTGGTCCAGAAGGCTTTGAAGGACCTCATCTGGAATTCCAGACTTTTCATGACAGACTTTCACATCCACATTCATCGGAGAAGAGTCTAGCAGTGTAAGCGAGGCTTCATTATCCATCACACTGGCAACTGCTGCTTGAATTACAGACTGTTGAGATGCCATCTGTCCTATACTTACTGCATAGTCATTGTTACTGGAAGCAGCTTGCAAGTATCTTTTTTTCTTAAAAAACTGCATAGCATCGTCATAGTTGCAGTTGCTAGCCTGTTCTGTCTTATTGCCTGTGTTCTGCAGCAAGACAATATTATCCATGCTGGTGCTATTGTTCAATTCCAAAGTCCCTTGTTTATTAGCCATCAGCTTTTGCCTCACCAGCTCCGTGGCAGGTATAACAAGAGATGTTGTACTGTTCAGACCTGTCCTTTGAGGGCTCTTCCTATTCACCTTTTTGATGACCAATTTAGGTGCTCTTGTTTGCAAATCCTCTTCACTTCCCAGCTTCATACTAGAGGACACCATCGGCATCTCAACAGCATATTCAGGCATGTTATATACAGACAATTTATCTTTACAGGTGGTCAAGCTACTTGGAAGTTCAGAGATGGTGGTTTTATTCTTTTTGCGAGCTGCCTTTTCCTTAGTCTCCTGAGATGTAGCTTTTGATTTTGCTTTTTTGCGTACTCCCTGAGTTGGTGTGAAACAACCATTTCCCATTTGATTGGATGGTCCAGGTTCCATTCCATTTTCACTTTTACCAAGGACTTCACCACATGTTCGCCTGTGCTTTAATAACCTGTCTGTTCGGGAAAAATACTGCGGAGAAAATGAGAAGCAGAATTAAAAGGTTTTCTACAACAATAAACATACACTTAGCAATATATATATAAATAAGTTATAGTTTTAGGAGGAAGGATAGATGGATTTAAAACAGAAATAAGGAGAAGTTACTACTCTTAGAGGGTCGTGAATCTGTGGAATTCACTACTTCAGAGTGCAGTGGATGCCAAGACCTTGAGTAAATTTAAGGAAGAGAGGGACACATTTTTAATTAGTAAGGATTTGAAAGGCTATGGTGAATGGGCAGGAAAACAGAGTTGAGACTAAAATCAGATCAACCATGATTGTATTAAATGGAGGAGCAGGCACGAGGGCTAAATTGCCCACCTCTGCTCCTAGTTCTTATAAAAAAACACAGACATATAGGTAGATAGGGAAAGAATTACAGAATGGTTACAGCACAAATTATTAATAAATGTACAATAAATCAAAAACAATAGTTTCCATTTTCCAAAATAAACACTAAAATATTTAATTGTACATCAGTGATCAACGCGAAACTACTCCCATTGCAAAAGGGGATTTAATCAATTAAATACAAGTTATATGAATGAAGTTTGAAAGAGGTAAGATATACATAAGAGAATAGTTACTGGGGTTTTGCCGTGAGCTGGTCAACTTTGTCAATTCTGTGGTTACTCAAGTTCTCTTCTAGCTACCAAGTCTCATCACAGGAATATTGAGAGAGGTGCACAGGAGACAAATCTAAATGACATGTGATGAGATAGCTTAACATTAAGCTTATGCTGATTGCAATGGCTCAATGACTTTATTTACTGAGAGGTGATAAATCAATAGGCCCATACTGCAATGAAGCCACTGTGAAAATCTCCCTAGACACCACACTCTGGCACTGTTCAGGTACACAGAGAGAATTCAACATGGCAAATGCACCTAAACAGCACATAGGAATATTGATGTGGGATTCTTGGCTTGTGGTGTTAGATAGAACAAGTAGCAGAGATATTACAATAGGCTATAGCATTCCTAGGTTTTGAAGGAAGAGGAGGAGAAGCAGAAAGAAAAATGCCAAGACTTTTCTCTCCTTGTCTGTGCATGTGGAAGCTAGGTGAAAAAGATAGGGCTAACTTGTCAAACTCCTGTAGTAAATACCTGCCAATATTTGCTTTTAAATGTCATACACAAGTAACAGTACTATAGGCAAAGAATTACAAGATACCAACACATGAAATCATAACCCAACAAGCCAACAACTCTAAGAGAAGAGTTGGGGAGAAAACTGGTGGTGCGACAGATGTTTTCAACGTAATGAACCAACACATCAGTGCAGCAGGCTGTCACATGCAAACCCAATACAAAGTTCATCATTCTTTTACAAGTTTTCAATCCAAGGAATGAGCTTTAGAACATTTCTACAAATCTTTTGTTAGAATGACCATGGTCACATGCGACATTCTCACAAAGCTTCACTTTCATCCACTACAATAGAATTTTAAGAAGGTAACAATTCATTTGGTTAATAGAAACATGGAAATTTCAGCTTCAGTTAACATTTGCCCAAGTGTTATATTACATATTTAATTCTTTATAATTTCTTTTTGTTAAGTCTCAGCAACTACAGAAAGGTTTACCACACATTGTCCCTTCCACCTATTTCAGTCAGACTGTACGTCAGTCAAGCTACATGGACAGTAGTTGGAATCATGTGCTTGATTTGAGAATAGTGAATAAGTTCATTGCTAAATCGAATCTGGCCAATAAATTTTATGACTAGCTTCAAACACTTCTTGCAAAATAAACAATTTTCCAAAATCCTTGCACCCACCATAAAAAAATATTCAATTAAAATCTCAAATTCCAACAGGACTAGACAGGATAGATGTAGGGAAGATATTCCCGATGGTGGGGAAGTCCAGAACCAGGAGTTACAGTCTGAGGATTCAAGGTAGACTATTTAGGATGGAGATGAGGAGAAATTTCTTCAACCAAAGAGTGGTGAGCCTGTGAAATTCATTACCATAGGAAGTAGTTGATATAAAACATTAAATATATTCAAAAGGCAGCTAGATTTAGCATTTAGGGCAAATGGGATCAAAGGTTGTGGAGAGAAAGCAGGATTAGGCTATTGAGTTGAATGATCAGCCATTTTTTGTAATGAATGGCAGAGCACACTCGAAGGCCATATGGCCTCCTCCTGCTTCTATATTTCTAAAGCAGCACCAATTATGAATCAGCAATACAGCTGGACCATACAACATGCATGTCGATACTTATCCCACAAAACTTTTTATTAATCTAACAACGGTACCTCGTTATTTACATTTTACATTCTTCCCACACACAAAGACTGCTTTCAAAATCAAGTCAGGTCACCTATACCTGTTGACAAGTGTGGCACTGATAAGGCTTTTCTCCACTGTGTGTCCGTTTGTGTCGCTCCATGTGATATTTCTGGATGAACCTCATATTACACTGATCACAACAAAATGGCTTCTCTCCTGAGGAACAAATATATTATGTTTCAGAGTATGTGCAAACAACCCCATCACATAGGCAATGGGTATATGATTTCAAAAAAGCTTTAAGAAAACTTAAAAAGCACTGAAGTTAGCTGAAATAGGTGCCAATATAATCGCTGTGTGCATACCACTGTGGATCTTCTCATGCCTTTGAAGTAGATACTTCTGAATGAAGCACATGTTGCACTGGCTACACTGGAATGGTCGTTCACCTACACCAAGAACAATTTTAGAATTATCCCTCCAACACAGGCTGTCAGGTCACACTGAAGTGTCTCAAACAGGAACTGCAGCAAGATGTCCCAAAGTAAAGCATCAAAAACTACAAAAACTTGCATGGAAAATATTGGAAAAATTCATAGCTTACTTCCAGTGCTATCAATATTTTTCATTCCTTACCAGTATGAATGAGCACGTGACGACGAAGATGGTAAGAACTCCGGAAGGAGGCACAGCAGTGCTCACATATATGAACTTTCGGACCATGTAAAAGGCTGGTACCATCTCCACTTGTTGAAGACTATAAAAGGAAAACGATTCCTTGTTAAGGCCCAAGAACAATTCTGATTAATATACCATCAAGGTCGATATTGTGGTACGAGTTAAAAGCCTATTTAGGTACAATATTGATAATTCTAAACTACTGAAAACCTTCATAAGATGTCAGAATTATCTGTGGCCTTTACTGGAGGTGAGACCAGAGGATATTTGGATCAGCACATGCATTAATAATTTGTTTTCTATTTTGAGGTCATACATTCATTCTTTATTTTTGCATTTTGACTTTAAATTCTGTTATCCATATTTATAATAGAAACTGCCCATGTAAACATGCCATGCCTTAATTATATTCCCAGTATGGAGGACATAGGAATTTATCACTGAAATATTTGATGGGAAGCGTACATAATTATAGGTTTAATAAATTTGTAAACAAATAAATGAATGGGTCAACAGATGCATAATACCTAAGAATGCAAAACATTATTGTTTGCAAATACACCCCCCAAATCACATGATATTGATAAGATGGCATGATTCTCTCGTTAAAGTTGAGCATCAATCCATATTGTTTCTTTTCCCAGTTACACTCCTACGCTTTGTGTAAGAGCATTTTTTTTAAACAGTATATTTAATCAGGTTTCAGTTTTGCTTATAGAGTGACATTCAAGCATTAGTTTGCTTAACTTGCTTGGAGATTTATTGTAATCATTCAGCAGCATTTTGCTCATTTGCAAACTGTAACCTATTTTTAAATCTGCCATCACAAGAATTTGACTGGGCCAATTTGTTAGTGAAAATAAAGATAGTATTTGACATGTATGGCTACATTGATAAACACAAAAGAAGTGAATTTAACCCAAAAATGTGAAAGTTAAAATATTTTATTAAATAGTAGCAATTTTCACAATAGATGAATGCCAAAGGTTTTAAAGTCACACAGATATCACTTGTTTAGCTTGCATTTTAGTCCAGTGTTGTGGAATCCAGGATTGTGACTATCTGATCGACGCGAACTGATCTCTTAGTTTCTATTTGCAATATTCAGTGCATAATGGCCCAGGAGTAGAAAAATTATTTTTACTATAATGGACAGTAACTTAAAAAAAATTACATTTTATGATAACTTGCAGCAACATACTTCTAGGCGAGTGGGCCAAAAAGCATGACCAAATGTGCATGTTAATTCAGCTTAGTCATGTGCCTGAAGTCAATTTCTCCAAGTGATAAATCTAATTTTTTGAACACTTATGACACTAACAAATTAAAAATGCTTTCCTTGAATTTGTAGTCTGTTATATTGTTAATACCACTGAACATGATGCAGAATATAATTTTGAGTGCAGCAACTATGATTACACTTTTTTTCCCCCCAGCTATTTACTTCCCTGAGTATTTTCAAATGGTCACCCAGTTAAGTTGTAAAATGATTAGCAAAATCTGTGACATCAGTAAATAGTCAATTCTCCAAGCTGTCAGCATAAGCAAGGCTCTGAGAAAAACAAGGTCCTCACCTTGGATGTTTCACTTCGTTTGCGCTTGGGTTTTGTATCCTGAGATTGGGAGTTCTGTTTCTTTGCCCTCTTAACATTCCCTGGTTTTGGAATAGTGAGGTAATCTTTTTCATATCTGACCTGGAGGAAATAAAGTAACAAAATGTTAACATTTGTAGGAACTTGGTACTCTACCCTGGGTCCTAAAATGTCATTACCTTCAATTGTGCAATTATCTCAAATTCAAAAGTACAAAAACCCCAAAAAAGCCAGTCAAAAGCCAAGGTGGTTGACAAAAGAAGTTAAGAATTGTGTAATATTAGAAAAGATTTATTAAGTTGCCAAAGATAGTAGTAAACCTGAGGGTCGAAATGTTTTTATAACACAGCAAAGGAAGACCAAGAAACTGATAAAAGGAAAACAGAATATTAACGCAATCTAGCAAAAATTATAAAAAAAAAAGCTGTAAATGTTCCTACAAGCTAGTAAATAGGGAGCATTTGGCTAAGACAAATGGATCCATTGCAGGCAGAGTCAGGAGAATTCATAGTGGGGAATAGGGAAATGGTAAAAAAGCAAAATAATTTTGTACCTGTATTCACTAAGATATAGGAATTCTTTTTGATGTAGAGATCCCAGGGGACAAGAGAGAATGCGGAATTGAAGGAAATTTGTATAAAAATGTTGCATTGACAAAATTATTCAGGCTGAAGGTTGATAAATATTCAGGAATCAATATTCTACATTCTAAAACGTTTAAAGTAGCAGCTTTGGAGATAGTGGATGCATGGGTGATCACCTTCCAAAGTTCTACAGATCCTGGAATGGTGCCTGAAGATTGGAAAGTAGCAAATGTCAGCCAAATATTTAAAAGAGGAACAAGGAAAACAGAGAAAAAAGCTAATAACCTAATATCAGCTGTAGGGAAATTGCTGGAATCTATAAAAGGATGTAATAAATAAACACTTTGGAAAATCACGATCTGATTCCGCATGGTCAGCATGGATTTACAAATAAGAACTCATGAGCTTGGGAGTTTTATTTCGAAGACATTATAAACAAAATTGATAAAGGAGAGTAAATGGATGTTATTTATTTCAACTTTCAGAAGGCTTTTGATAAAGTTTGCCACAGGAAGTTAATTAGCAAAATAAAAGCACATGGGATAGGAGGCAACACACTGTCAGGGACTGAGGACTGGCTAACAGACAGAAAACAGTAGGAATAAATGGGTCATTCTCACACTGGTAGGTTGTGGCTAGTTGGGGTACTTGGGCCCTAGCTGTTCACAATATGTATCAATGATTTGGATATGGGGATCAAATGTTACATTTTCAAGTTTGTGGATGATACAAAGCTAGGCAGGAATATGTGTTGCAAGAAAGATAAAAGTGGCCACAGGAGGATTTGGACACAACAAGTGGGCAAGAACATGGCAGATGGAGTATAATATGGAAATATTTTGGTAAAGGGAACAGATAGACAGAATATTTCATAGATGGTAAGAAATTAGAAAGTGTAGGTGTTTAAAGGGACATGGGTGTCCTTGTCCATAAGTCGCTAACGGTAGCATGTAGGTGCAGCAACCTAATAGGAAGGCTAATAGAACGTCAGCCTTTACCGCAAGAGGATTTGAGTACAGGAATAATAAGGTCTTGCTTCAATTATACAGGAGCTTGGTTAGACCACACCTGGGAAATTGTGTGCAGTTTTGGTCCCCTTATCTCTATTACTGCCATAGAGGGAGCGCAACAATGGTTCACCAAACTTGTTCCCGGAATGGCGGGACTGTACTATGAAAAGATTAGGCAACTGTGCCCATATTCTTTAGAGTTTTGAAGAATGAGAGATGATCTCACTGAAACCTTAAAGGGGCAGGATAGATGCAGATAGATTTCCCTCAGTTCAAGGATCTCAAATGGGGGCACAATTTCAAAATAAAGGAGGTGCCACTAAGGATCGAGATGAGGAGACATTTCTTCACACAGAGCTATGAATCTTTGGAATTCTCTACCCCAGGGGGCTGTGACATTGAAGCTCAGACATTGAGTTTGTTTAGAGCAGAGATTGATAAATTTCTGATTAACAATAAAGAGTAATGGGAGATAATGGATATAAAAGATATTAAACTGCCCAATCAGCTATTTACATAATGAACGGCAGAGTACGCTTGATGGGCTGAATTATCTATTTCTCTGTTCCCTAAAAACATATCATCAATTCATTTACTGCATTGAGAAATAACAGGTGCAAATTTTGTTTTCAGTTATTTCCTTTTTAAGGCTGTTTCTGTCATTCTTCATACCCCATGCCTGACTTAGTAACTGAGCAGGTAAGCCCCCTCTCCACACTCCCCGACTCCTCCTGCCATCCCCCACCTCCCAGCAACAGCCCTCTGTCAAACCTACTCTGCAGACAGCTGTTAACTGGTGGGCAAGAGAGAAAACCAGATGATAACCAATCTTAGCCGAATGGGTAAATGACATCTTGAAAATTCAGTCTATGAAATCCATAAACCAATGGGAATAAACTCCAGGTGAAAACTGCAGACATGAACCTGAACTCTACATGTGTGCAATGAGCTACATTAGCAAGCTAGGTCAGCTGCTGTCAAAGGATTATCATTCTGGAACTGCTTACATTGACATACTACAGCTAAATTTGATTTTCAGACAATGATCTGCTATACAGATTTTGACAAAAATGTTGGCGACATCGATAACAGAAAAAGTACATTTGCATTCACCAATATTTTCGAAGATGTAATTCTACCCAATAACAAGTCACTCTAAATGTGAAGTTGATTGAAGTTCCAATTTAAATAAAAACAAATTCTATGTCCAGCAATTCAATAGTGCGCAACAGGTCATTCTGGCCCTTAAATATTGTCAAAGCACTGAAAGGCAGCAAAAAACAAACATTTAACCAAGTAAATCTCCCAATGAGCTGAACCTCTTCTTTGTTGTTAACATGCACTAGATTTCTGATTCAAACAGTGCAGGCACTGATAAATATCCAGTCTAAAATTTTCAAAGGTGCTTTCAGTAGAAAGCCCACAATTGGAGACTACAAGACTACAACATTGTGAATAGTTTGAGTGGCAATCTTCAAGTGTTCAGCTAAGTGGTAATTATTAAGAATCTGATCCAGGAAATTAAGATAAAACATAATTTGAATTTCATTGGCAAAACCCAACTTGCCAGGGCTCCAACCCTGATTGTTAGTCAACGACCACTGCTGGAAAGTGTAGAAATGAGGTCAAGTGGTGATAGGCTCTGGCTTTGATACCTTAATTTGCTGCTTATGTTACACCTTAAGAATGACATTTAGACAAGACACTGAAGCATTACCAGCTGTTGCAAAACTAACTCCCACATGATCAAAGACCTTAGGGGCAAAGTGAGCAAAATAACAAATGAAACACACTTTATAGCAATCATCATATTAGTAATTCTAATGCAGGAGGAGGAAGTATACCTTAAAACTAATTTCAGAAGGAGATGCATTAATTATAAAATCTTATTCAGCCATTGAAATGTAACATTTCCAACAAGCAAACAGAGTTCAAGAAATGTTATAGATAAATTCAGGATCAAAAGTACATTGTATTTTCAGAACTTTGTTTGGAAGGATTAAAAACAAGTTAATAAAACAGTAGCTTGCACATCATCTTTTCACCTCCAGAACCTTGTGTTAAAACCGTTACAAAACCATTTGACCTCTAGTCAAAACCGTTACAATCAAAGTCACTCCTCTTTCTCCCTTTATGTTCCAAAATCCTCTATGAAAAAACAAACTGAATGATTTGCATCACCTACATTTCGTGGTATAGAACAGTGGAATAAATTCTTCAGGCATGATATATTGAATATGCATATAAAAACTGTCACACTGTGCTGCTGGTAGCCTCTAACTACACTGCCTGATAAATTTCAGGACCTGCAACTTTATTCTTGTTAGTTAACATTATATACCAGGTTCAAAAAAACGAAGAGGACAACATGAGATAACTGAAACATTTAAAGCCAACTTGAATTAATTCAAACATCACAGAAGACTGAAACTTAAACTAAGCCAAAGCAAGTTAGACCAACATCATTACAATAGATTAACGAGTTATTTGCTTAATTGCCATTTGTGGGGCCTTGCTGTGCATAAGCTGGCTGAATTTCTAGACATTAAAACAGCGAATACATGGTGTACTTCAGCTCTTATCTGCTTTGGACCTTCTGCAGTTGTGCACATATGCGCAAGCTCCTTTTTACGTCAAATAGAAATTAAGGGATTTCTGGATCAAGATTCTGGAACTCCCTCACCAACAACACGATATCTATACCACAAGGATGGCAGCATTTCAAAAAGGTAGTTCACCACCTCAGCAACCAATAGGCATGGCCAAAAAGAAACTGGCTATATAAATTGGCTATTTATTATAATTGAGCTTGGTATCTACTTTGACAGAGTCAATATTTTCTTTACATGCTGTTGATGTGTTCTAATGAAGCTTTTAATGACATTTCCTTTAGAGATTGATAACTTTAAAAAAGAAATCCGAATTCCTGGCGGCAAACTCGAAAACTGTTGTGCAATTGCATTTAAGTTTCAAGACTTTCACTGTAACAAACAAACTACAAACACTGACTAATCACTATTTAATGGGAATTAAACTTCTAAACTACAGTAAATTCCCATATTTAATGTTTTAACATGATTGAAAATCTTCTTCCCCGATTAGATTTTACTCTCTTAGTCTGCGGGAATTAGCCCAAAATGATTCCTATCTCCCATGGGCTTACTTCTCTTCTTTTTTTACCTGGATAATTTTATTCTTTGTAGCTTTTACAGCACAGCAGATAGTGGAATTTGAAATCAATAAAAAATATATGGAATTAAGAATCTACTGATGATCTTGAAATAATTGTCGATTGTCAGAAAAATCCATCTGGTTCGCTAATGTCCTTTAGCGAAAGAAATCTGCCATCTTTATCTGATCTAATCTACATATGACTCCAGAGGCACAACCATGTGGTTGACTCTCAAATGCCCTTCCAGGATGGGCAATGAATGCTGGCCAGCCAGCAACGCATATGTCCCACAAATGAATAATTAAAAAAAGGATCAGGCATAAGGGCAACGAACCATAAGATATATCAATAAACAATGCAACAGGAGGAGACCATGTGGATCACTGAACATCAGAGAACTGTGTTCTCACCATACAGACCCCCTTGGAATCCACGTTATTTCTACAGTAGGCTTTTTTCATATGCATTTGTCCTTGGGATATGGGGACTGGCAAAGCAGCTTACATCACCCATTCCTAGCTGTTTTTAACCCACACTATAGTTAACTCATCACCCTCAGGGAAACTCGGAATGTTAGTTTGCCAATACTACCCACATCGCAAGAACAAATAAGTAAAAGGAAACAAAACACTAGTTGAAAACATAATTTAGTGCTTGAGTTGTGTGATGGCAGTAAACACCCTTTCTCACAACAAACTTTGCTGCAGTATGAATCTTTCAATGTCTTCATTATCAGCTGAGTACCAAAGCACTATGCTATTATATCTAATAAATGTGGAAGGTACAAAATTAGCGGAAATAATTAATCTCTCTCAGATGGGACACAGAACATCCCCACTGATCATGCTCCATTCTATGCATTCCATCTGTCAGAAATAATAAAATCCATACTGGCCTAGAGAAGATAGTTCTTCAGAAATTGGGTCCATGGAATATTGTTAAATGAAAACATCCAACAATACCTGACCTGGGAATCTCTGCTGCTGACACTGAGTATCAAAAAGGAAAATTAGTGTTCCACCTTTCAGCCTTGACTGTAGTAAGCAAACCTGCAGAACTTTTCCAAAATAAATGTACGCAGAGAACAAAAAAAACCAAGTTAATGCCCAGTAGTTCCACAGACAGATGTAATATTGAACCACAGACAGGTTTGATCTCAAGGCTGTGCTGAGTTCATTGATCTGGTAATGGGAGACATTACAATTAGGTTCAACATCCCTGTACTATGAAGGGAATGGGAGGTGGAGAGAGAGAGAGAGTAAACATACCACCCTTCATTGGCAACGTACAGAGTTAAGACTTGAAACAATAGAAGAGCCTCAGATCAGAGTCAGCTAAATAACCTCCTGTATGGAAAAATAGCACATTTGTGTTTTAAAGGCAAACATGAAGAGTGATTGCCCAAATCAAAGGTGACTATGAAAACAAATTCAAGTGATTCCCCAAATATTAAACTGCAGCCACAAAATTTCAGTCTGCCACAAGTCCTGTCTGGGCCAACGGTAAGGGATGGACAAAGAAAAACATTTATTATCGAGCAAGAGATGAAACAACAATTTAATACTTACTGCACTGGTATGATTGAGGGTGTGAGTCAACATACTCGGCCCCCTGCCCATCTCCTCTTCCTCGAGTAGTTTATTCTTAAAAAATACAAATCCATCATGCGCGGAGAACTTCTTCTCTTTAACATCAGATGTGGGTTGCATATACTCTGAAGGGTACTTTTCTGCTGGAGCATCGGGATCCTTTTTAAGGATTAAATCCTGAGGTACAGCTGGTGTGACAGAATGGGCAGCGAGGCTGGAAAAATTCGTGATTGGTGGGAGGTGACTGAACATAATCATACCAGAGGAGAAGTTTGGTTCCATCCCACCGTTCCTGAGGAATTCGTTCGCTAACTTGTCGTGAACAATGCTCATGATGTAAAATCTAAAATTATTCAAAGCCAGATCGACAGCACACTCCTGAAGTAGAGAAGAGAAAAATATTAGACCCCTGAAATGTCAAAATGCACAAAAGTTACATATTATAGTATGCACGCGGTGGGTTACAAATTTACAATGCAGTTTACTAGTCACAGCATAACTCCTAATATGTGTGTTGCACTGAGTGCACTCTAATACGTAGGTGCAAGAGGATTCCTATGTTGAAGTTAGTAACTAGATATTGGAACTTTTTTTTTCATAAAAGCAAATTACAAAGACAACCTAGGTGGGGAGGTATAGTTGTGGGATCAAGTTCCGCTTATAAGCTACTCGAGCTTTGCGCTTGATGCTTATGACATCATAATCACTCAGTTATGTAGTTGCCTAGTAACAGATTCTTATCCATTGTTTTACTGAAGGTACAAAAAAGTTGATAGGGCTCAACTTTGATCACTAATTTTTAGAACCTGTCTTCTCACGACTTCCAAATTACTTGGTCACATATCAGAAAGGATATTTCATTGGAAACAATGCGATCTGGATAAACTACTGAAGTAAAAAAAATACATAAACTCAGGTGTTATTAATACCAAACAAAATAGATACGAGTGATGGTTAACAGGAATATTGTCCTTTTTTTCCCAAAAGTTTCTCCATTCAACTTTCAGCACAACCTGCCTTTGCCATCCCCTAAGTTACTTGTTTGTTTGAGAAGAAGTTATGTTCAGACAGCTAATTTTCTGTGGAGACAACACCGTTGCTTCCTCTATCAGCTATACAACACATTGTGGACTTCAGTCTTCACCAGTTCTTCTCTTCAATGGTGAAGCAATAGATGTGGAACACTGATTACATCACCATACACACCATGCAAGGACAAAAGACAAAACACTTAAAAAGGCAAAATACATTGCAAAGTTAATTTCAAGCTCAAACTAGTGATGGCTTATTACAAAATAAATCAAGAAGTAGTTTGATTGGATATTACTTTTATTGGACTTATACTTACTTAGAATTTAGTTTTAATGATCAGGGTCATTTTAATGACGCGAATTTCCTCAAAGGAAGCTCAGTTTCTATACAACGTTATTTCTTATCTCCATGCAACCTCCTGGGTTACACAGCATAAGCCTCAGCTGACAGGATGAGGAAGGCAGTCACCAACAACTTTGCGAACTTGATGAATGATACTTAGCGATCAAGGGATAAAATGAGCCTTAAGTAACAAATTGGAAGCCAATATTTTTCTTACCTTCTCACTTCAACAACTGTCACTGGAGGCTAGGATTCAAACAGGTCTTGCAATTTTTAAATTGTTCTGTTCGAGGGTTGGATCTTTCTCCATGGCCCTACGTATTTACCCCACTTATTCCTCTAACCTATGCATCCTGGGACACTAAGAAGCAACTCTCAGGGTATGATTCTTGCTTTGGATAGGGAGGCACGGTGGCACAGTGGTTAGCATTGTTGCCCCACAGCTCCAGGGACCTGTGTTCGTTTCCTGCTTTGGGTCACTGTCTGTGTGAAGTTTGCATGTTCTCTGTGTCTATGTGGGTTTCTTCCAGGTGTTCTGGTTTCCTCCCACAGTCCACAAATGTGTGGGTTAGGCATATTGACTATGCTGAATTAGTCCTTAGTATCCCAGGATGCATAAGTTAAAGGGATTAATGGGGTAAGTATGTGGGGTCATAGGCATAGAGCCTGGATGGAATTGTTTTCGATGCAGACTCGAGGCACAATGGTTACCATTGCTGCCTCACAGCTCCAGGAACTTGGGTTCAATTCCTAACTTGAGTCACTGTCTGTGTGGAGTTTGCAGGTTCTTCCTGGGTCTACATGCATTTCCTCCAATTTCCTCCCAGGGACAGGGCCTGGATGGGATTGTTGTCAGTGCAGACTTGATGGGCCGAATAGCTTCCTTCTGCACTGTAGTGTTTCTATAATTTCAGAATAGACTGAACAGTGGTTCAGAGTCCATCTAAACTATTAGAACCTGGAAGGTTACTGTTTCAATCCCTGCAATGCCTGAAATCAATTGGTTCAGGCAATATATTTGTGCTTCAAAGTCCCTACATTAGGGAGGGGCAAAGAGGCCACAGTTCCGTTTCTAACCAGGATCTGCAGCCACAAAGGCAAAATGCTGCAGCTGCTGGAAATCTGAGACAGAAAACATGTGGCATCATAATGTCCTTAGGAAATGAGAATACCAGCAAGCAAAAAGACCAACATTACAATAATTTAAAAAAATAAGCAGGAACTTGGTTTCACTGGGTCAGTGGTCATGACCCTTTCACCTGCTGGCTCAAATCAGTCACCATACACACCATGCAAGGACAAAAGACAAAATACTTAATACGTTGGATAGAAATTTGAGAACTTCCAGTCAAAATTTTAGTACAGTGGCGGGCAACCTGCAGCCCGAAGGTCAGGTACAGATCACCTGGGTACAGCCCAGCCATGAGACATTTTGTTTATCGCTGTCCACACGTAGGGTCGCACACATGTCAGACTTCCCTCCGCAAAGATGACTAAAGTGACTGGTATGACTGAAGTGATTTGCATCTTAAGCAAGGACAAGTGAAGTGAGGTGAGGTGCAGAGAGCCGTGTGCTCCCCTCTGTGTCCAAAGCGCAAATATTTATTTTGTTATTACTATTTGAAGTTGATGATACTCCTATTAATATTTAAATGATTAAGCATTTTCTGTAACTCATTCGGAAACATTTGGCACGTATTAAACATATTTAATCTTATCCATGAGCTCATGGTATCTTCCATGGTTAGTGAACAAGCCCGATTTCAATCTTATGGCCTACTGAGATGAAGGAGGGCCACTCATGTGACTCACACTAGTCTAGATTGCTCATCTGTCTTTATAGGCATGAACTGATAACATAAAATTTTCCAAAACAGAAAAGACCAAAGGACGCTATGTGTGGAAAATGAAAAAACCTTCACACTGGGACATAATGATTACTCTTCAGGCAAGATTCCTGGGCAGAATCAAAGAAATGCTCTCTAAATGAGGTTAGCTCTACAGCACTGTGGAAATAGAAATAAGAACTTTATTTTTTACAATTTACCTGAACACTAAAATGAAAATGCAGTTTTGTCAGTCTAAAAACAAATAAATGCTTAGCAATTTCCTTTCAAATCTTTTTAGCGCTGTCCTGAACATTACCAGATTTACAAAACAGATCACTTTTTTTCTCCCAAACTACTAATTACATTTATCTACATGTTTGTTTCATTGCAACATATGGCCTGTTCCAGAAAGCCTTCTTCCAACATCAGGAAGAAGTGATCTGGTTCGGATACTTAACATTTGGCATCAATGTTATTCTTCTGATTCTCAAAAAGAGGTGGACTTATGTTGGGATGACTTTAGGATGTTAAATTTCCTGGTCAGACGGTCACAATCTGAAAATTCCAGGATTTGTGCAATCTTTAGTGCAATAATAAAGATCTGTGCTTCATGCCCTTATTTAGAAAGCTCATATCATTAATGTAAAACGATGCAGCACAAATGTGAAAACTTAAGTTACTTTTACAATGCTGCATAACAATGAAGATTTGGGCTGGTGCTTCTAAGATGATCTGAATTTGAATATTGAGAAGGGGATTTGCAACTTTGTAATTCTGCTCATTTTCTAAAACACAACGGCCCAGATTTTGCAGTAAAAATAATGAAGCTACTAATTCTCACAACTACTAAAGTATAAAACAGATAGCAACATCCCACATCATGTTAAATTAAATACATAAATCAGGAAGTTGCTATCAGAATTGCCCTAGTCTGCTACCATACCTCATTGAGATTGAGCATCAAAATACATGGAAGGGCGAGCCACAAGATAGGTACCAATTAAACTTGTCAGAAAAAGTTAGGGATTATCCATTCAAGTTTAAATGAATTAAGCAGCAGATAAATCTTCTTCACTGCCAAATTACACTTCCGGCACTCAAAATTTACTTTTACAAATATGAAATTCCATTCCTTCAGAATTTAATTACTATAGAGATGTTTAAAAATCCCCAACTTCTCTTTGGTGTTTTTTCCCTATTTTAATCCCGTATTTCTTTCTCTATTTTGTTTTCTAAACATACCTTGACATTGAATTAAATGTTCTAACTTTTCAAACTCTACACTTAAAGTACCATTTTGGTCATCTTAGTTAAAAAGGGGCATCACAAGCAGTTCACAGAAGGTTACTAAACGATTCCTGGGTTAAAGGATTTGTCTTATGAAGAAGGGTTGATCAGGTTAGGACCTGTACTCTCTGGAATTTAAAAGAATGAATGATGAGCTTACTGAAGCACAAGATTCTGAGGGGACTTTATAGGGTAGATGTTCAGAAGATGTTTCCACTTGAGGGCAATCCAAAACTAGGCAGATTAAAAATAAGGCGTCATCCATTTAAGGTAGAGATGAGCAGGAATTTTTTCTTGAGGTTGCCACTGTGACTAGCGCTGCTGTCTCACAGCACCAAGGAACCAGGTTTGATTCCAGTTGTGGATAACTGTTTATATGGAGTTTGCACAGGTTTCCTTTGGGTGCTCCAGTTTCCTCACATAGTCCAAAGATGTGCAGTTTAGATGAATTGGCCATGATAAATTGCCCATTGTGCCCCAAGATGTGTAGATTAAGGGTATTAGTGCAGTAAATCTGTGGATTCCAGGATTAGAACCTGAGTCAATGCTTTGTTGGAGTCAGTTCAGACTTGATGGGCCAAATCACCTTCTTCTGCACTGAAAGGATTCTATGATTCTCTTAGATGATTACTAGTGTTTGAAATTCTCCTCCCAAGAGAGCCGTGGAGGCTCGATCATTGAATATATCCAAGGTTGACTTGGACACATTTTGGATTGACAAGGAAGTTGAGGGTTAAGGAGACCAGACAGATAACTGGAGTTAAGGCTACAATTCCACGATCTTAATGAATTGTGAAGCAAGTTCAAGGTGCCAAATGGCCAATTCCTGCTTCTATTTTTTACGTTCTACACGATTCAGTAAGGATTTTACAGTTTGCTTGAATGAGGACACACGGTTGCATGCCTTCTCCCCATAGATAACTGTATGGGATTTGCATAGTTTTGAATTTCAAATCACTGCAAGGTTCACAAGGTCACAGAGCAATAAAGCATGGAAACAGGCCCTTCAGACCAATTGGTCCATGGTGCCTTCCCAGCTAGTTCTAATTATTTGTGTTTTGATCATGGGGCAGCATGATGGCACAATGGTTAGTACTGCTGCCTCACAGCACCCGACACCTATGTTCGACTGCCAGCTTGGATCACTGTCTGTGCGGAGTCTGCATCTTCCCACCATATCAGCATGGATTTCCTCCAGATGCTCCAGTTTCCCCTCTCAAACCAAAAGACATGTTGGCCATGGTTCATTGGCATGCTAAATTCTCCTTCATTGTACCTGAACAGGCGCCAGAGTGTAGCAACTAGTGGATTTTCACAGTAACTTCATTACAGTGTTACTGTAAGCCTACTTGTGACACTAATAAATAAACTTAAACATATCCCTCTAATACTTTCCCATCCATGTATTTATCCAAGTGCTTTTAAATATTGTACTGCCCCAACGACATTCCATAGATGTATCACCTTTGCGAAAAGAAGTTGCCTTTAAGATCCCTTTAAATCATTCCCTGCTCATCTAAAATCTATGCTTTCCCTACCTTGGGAAAAAGATTATCGCCAAATTTTAATGGTCTTCCCACCTTGAGAATAGAGCAGATGAGGGATGGAGCATAGGAAGGCCCATTGACCGTGTATGAGATTTTACTGTTTCAGGACAAGCGAAGCCCTAAAATCCTGTCCTATGTGTGTCCATTTTATCTATAATCCTCACGATGTTATACATCTCAATAAAGTCACCCCTCATTCTCCTACATTCAGTACAAAATTGCATTGAATGTCTGTGGGCAAATTGAAGTCTAATGAATGGTATCATTTACTCACTGGTGACCTCAAAAATCCGGCTCTTTACACAAATAACTGATTTGCATATCTGAAAACTGTAGTCTATACACTTAAATGTATTTGTATTTTCAAACAGGAATATTGACCTCACACTTACATTTTAAATACTTATATGGCCATTCTCTAACAGTAAATTCATAAACTATTACGTTTAATTGCAACCAAGTCACCTAATTTTTCAAGCAATTTTGTAATTATAAAATACCAAAATAATAACATAAAAATTGTTAATCTTGTTTTGTGGAACGTTTTATATTAAAGGTACTACATAAATGCATATTGTGATTTTATTCCCAAAATGTTCTTCTTCTGGCTTCATATTCTTTATTACATGGACTACTTGGGCTATCCTGTGTTTGCACTCAAAAAACTAACTGTCCTGAAATATACCATATCACTAAGTGGACAAAAAGTTATGGATAAGGTACCTCTAACAGAACACAGCAATGTGAAAACTGAGATACCTCAAGACTGTTAAATGTGCTTTAGATAAAAAGTAAATAATTTTACTTGGATTGCATGATTCATTGGTTACATGACAAATTTTTAAATTAAATTTAATATCCTAAACGTTATAGTAGGAAATGGCTCAGCTGTCACCTATTATTTAGTTTTGCCTTGGTCCAGTACTTATGCTTTCTAAATGTTGATGGCAGAAACTTGCAATCTCATTTTATGCATACTTCCCCATCAACAATAATGTATTTAAAGAGGGAAAAAAAACATACATGGGTGATAAAAGAGCCCACTCAACACAAAGTTCTCCTTTCCTGTGAAAGAAATGGATGGCATGGTGGCACAACTGCTAAGTAATGGCACCAGGGACCCAGTTCAATTCCAGTCTCGGGTCACTGTGTTTGAATGGGTGTCCTCTGGGTGCACTAGTTTTCTCTCACACTACAAAGGAATGAAGATTAGATTGATTGGCTATGCTAAATTGCCCTTAGTGTTGGGAAACTTGCAGAATATGTGGGGTTACGGGGGATAGAGGTGGGTGTGACTATTGTCAGTGCAGGTTCGATGGGCTGAATGGCATCTTCTGCACTGTAAGAATTCTATGGAATTATTCCTTGTATATAAAAAACATGCACATTCTCTTTCTGTGAGGCGATCAACTGGCAGCAATTACAGAGAGTACCCTGGATAGTCTTTATTATACAGACCATTTGGTACTCAAAACAACCCAAAGGCCAGTCTGTAGCAGTCCAAAACCTGAAAAACCTCTTCCAGGGACTGCAAAATTGCCAATCTTATCTAGGTATTCAGGAATTTGGCAGTCACCTGCTTTAGTTTCAAGTTGAAAACACAGTAACAATGCAGGGCTAAGAAACACTGGTGAATGTCCATGTGATATAATAATGAGGCATTTTTTGTGACATTCACGACAATGTAGCTTAACTTGATTAAAAACTAAATGAATATTTAGCTTTCTACACAGCACATAGCAACTTCAAATTAGTTTGATATAATGCAGCACACTGTTCTTAAGTACAACTGATGTGAATTTCAGAGAGATAGGAAATACCACATTGGAGTTTATAAAGTATGGTTTTAGACTCTATTGATTTGGAACTATAACTATTTAATTCAAAAGTTTCTGCTGTATCTAAAGTGTAGTATCAAATGAAAATATAAAAAAATTGATTTAATGGAGAGTTTGGGGTGAGGGTTAGAGCTTATTGCTGAAAAAAGGAAAACATTAAACTTAAGATGTACGCAATCTTTAAAATTGGTTTTCTCACCAAAGACAGCTTAGAATATCTTCCTTCTTACTAAACAATTTCAGTGACATTGACAACTGAAAGTTCTTCAGTGTACCCAAATGAATACCAATCTGAAGCTACCAACTCTACTACTGGAACTCAGTGTGATCCATGTTATGTCCCAAGGTGCTACTATGGGAATATTCTTTTATCAGAGATGTCAACATAACTGGGTAAAGAGTCCCAGCAACAACATTAAAAAAAACCCAAAAATCTAAATTTTCCTGACGCCATATAAAAAAAGGAAAAACTTCCAACAAAACCAGCTTTCCTTTTCGTTAGATGTCTGAATAATAACTGGGGTGTATGAATGCCATCACTCGATCATTCAGATGGGCAAAGCACAGGACAAAAACTGCTCATTGCTGATCTGGGTGAAAATTTAAATTTCTGGATCCTCGGAAGTCACGCATTTTGCTTTGGACCATTAGTTGGGACTTTTTGTTTCAAAATATACCTTATTCAAATATAATCTGCAAAGAACATTAAAGAAGCATTTCCAATTATTGCAACAGTGAAGAGCGATCATATTTACATTTCTCCTGAGGTCAAAATTTTAGTGTCTGGTGTAAGAAGAACATTACACACAAGTGCAAAATTGTTTTTAAATGAAAACTCTGGAAATACTGCTGAAAAAGCGAGAAAGGCAAAAAAAAAGCAGTGGCATGGGCTCCCCTTCTTTTTAAACGTACCAGAACTTCCAAGATATTAGCCTCATTTAAGTTAAGCCAATTGGAGTGAAGGAGGGCGTCCTTGGCTTTTGTCTGCAAACCGGCAGAGTGATCCGTGCACTCGGCTGGATTGCTTTCATCAATCTACCAAGTTTTGATTTTAGGGGAAAGTGGGTTGGGGGCGATTTGTTTCTTTGGTAACAGGGACTTGATTGCGGGAAGGGTTTCGGTGGCCGGGGCTTTGCGCCCGCTTTTGTCCCGCTTCCACTAACTGCGAGCTCCCACTTCCCGGGCTCCATGCCCCACGGCCGGAGCCGCTCCGCTGCTGGTGCCCTGTAGGAGACAAGAGCCTCGACGCCCCGATGTTTGGATACCCCCCCTCATCCTCCACCCCCCCCTACCGGCCGCCCTGTCCCTCACCTCCTCCTCCCCCCCCACTCCCTTACCTCGCATCGCCGCTCCGCCAATTCAAGGGCCCCGATCCCGTCTCTAGTTTGTCAACATCGTTCAGCCGCTCGGCTCCGCCATCTTGGTTTTCTCGCTGCACGCCGGGTAATATCCCGAGCGCCGCCGAACCCCTCACGCAGGCGCACTGCCGCCGCCACAGCCGGTCCCACGCTCAGCCCCGAGCGGAGCCGAACCCTTCGCGCAGGCGCAGTGCCATCCCTCCGCAATGCTGGTCTAAACTCTAAGCCAAAACGTGCTGCAAAGCTTGAAGTTCTTCTTTTAACGGTATCCTACTTGGGGGTCATAGAAATCCTACAGTGCAGGAAAAGGCCATCTGGCCCATCGAGTCTGTACTGACCACAATCCCCCCCCCCCATATCACTACGCATTTATCCTGCTAATCTCTCTAATCTACACATCTCAGGACATTAAGGGGCAATTTTTTAGCATGGCCAATCAATCCAACCCACACATCTGGAGACCAGAGCACCTGGAGGAAATGCACACAGATACAGAGAGACAGTCTCCACTCAGACAGTGACCCAAGCCGAGAATTGAACCCAGGTCCCTGGGTCTGTGAAGCCACAGTGCTAACCACCCTGCGACTATGCCGGGTCACCTTCTCACCAAGTGATTCAAGTCACTCAAGAGCTTTCTTGCTTTTTAAAAAAAATCAAGATTAATTTTGAAATCACATGACATTTTAAATTGAATTCATTGTTCATTAGGTGAGGAAATCCATTTGTGTCTGTTCATCCTCCTAAACAAAAAATCTAACAGTTGCCCCAGGATATCACTTTAGAATGCTCCTTCAATCCTACCTTTCTGATTACACTTTTGGCCATCTGCCTGCTTTACATTATGTAGTATCATATCTTTGAACCATAGAATCCCTAAAGTGCAGAAAGGAGGCTATTCAGCTCATCAAATCCTCATCAACTCTCCGAAAGGGCATCCCACTCAGACCCAAACTGCCCTTGCTGCCCCGTTCCCTTATCTCCATGCACTTATTATGGCTGATCTCCCTAATCTTAGTTCACTAAGGGGCAATTTAGCATGGCCAATCTATCTAAGTACACAGATTTGGACTGGGGGAGAAAACCAGAGCACTCAGAGGAAGTGCATGCAGACACAGGGAAATGGTACAAATTCCATGCAGTCATTCAAGATCAGAATCAAACCTGGGTCTCTGGTGCTGTGAGGCAGCAGTGCTAACCACTGTGTCACCTGCTCCTCATTGTTACCATGCCACCCATGACTCTTCATTGAGTCTTCATAAGTCTTCATTGACTCTAGACACTTTCATATTATAGGTGTGCAGCTGGGTGATGCATTTCGTTTTATTTGGAATCAGTATGGGAAATACACTAATATCACATTGTCGATCAACGATTTGGAATGGAAGCTCCTACAATAAAAAAGAAAAAAAGAAAGACCGACCATATTCTATAAATATGGAATGGACTGGTGGAAATAGGCAGAATTGAGTATCTATGGTGCCCTCTGGTAAATGCAATACATGAGGTAGCCATCCATACAACCTCGAAAGACCATTCATCTCCAAGACAGAAATAATAATCCTTCTATCAATAATCAATAATCCTTCTTCCCAAAGACATTCCCACAATGGGACAAGGTGCTGAAGGCAATAGCCATAACCCCACCATTTTTAATCCTCGTGAACCATCTTTAGATTATTTCCATTCAAAAATTTTCATCATTAAGGCTACCATTTTAGCAGATCATTCCTGGCTTAGCTAGCCACTACTCACATAAATGTTGGTGGATTGCAAATTTTAGCCCGTGATAATGATGCAACAGAAGCAGAAGAGCAAAATGGAAGTCATCACTAATAGCTAAGTCTTATTAAAAACAAGAGATAACAAGACCAGCAAATTTGCTTTAATTACAGAGGGATGAATGTTGGACAGGACCATCTTTCTACACTTCTTAAAAATCGTACTGAGAGGATGTGGGAGAATCTAGGACCAAAGGGCATAATCTCAGAGATGAGGAGGAATTTCTTCTGTCAGACACTAATGAATCTGTGGAATTCTTTACTATAGAGAGCTGTAAAGGATCACTAAATGTCTTCAAGGCTGAGACAGACAAATTTTTAATCTGAAAGAGAATAAAGGGTTATGAGGATAAGATGGGGAATAGGGTTGAAAATCAGACCAGTCATAGATCTCATCGAATGGCAGAGCAGACGCAAATGCCTCTTATGATTTAAGTAGCATGGAACTTTTACATGTATCTGCAAAGGCAGACAAGGTTTTGACTTAATATCTCATCTGACAATGAGACGGTAGTCCTGATAATGAAAACTTTTAATGCAAAAAATCCACTGCAGAGAAAGATTTTTGCTCTTGTCAAAAAATGGGCCAGAATTCAACGCAGTGCCTCCCCCCCCCCAAATGCCCAATATGTGTTCTGAGCCGGAGAAAGTTAAAATTGCATAGACGGGATTCTCTCTAGGATCTCTCCTGCTCTTACTCAGATGCAATTTTGCGGTAGGGTGGGCAGAGTCTCAGGTGGGAAACCCAACCATGACCCAATTAAGTCTCTGAGTGGACTTATCCTGCCCAACCTCAATTTTTAGGTTCGTGGATGCCTGATGACAGAGGATGGGAAACTGAAAACATTTTCACCCTCCATCTTAGATAGGAGGTGGGGAGGGTTGGTGGTGGTGTTGGGGGGGGGGGACAGAGGAGTTGGGGGTTTAGTTCCTCAATTGGAAAGCCCCTTCAGACTAGAGTTAATCTTCCCTAGAGACCTGGGAGGTCCAACCCTCAACCATTCTGCTTATCAAGATTGCCCCTCTCCCCTCCCAACCCCACTCTTCCCAGGTCATCCCCCTTTCTTTCCCTCCCCTCCTTGGGACCCAGGTATTTTCTTGAAGTGCGGGTTTGGGATTTAGCCTCAGGCATGACACTGCAGTACCTCTTCTGACCACTGCAGCGCTGCACCTGGAGGTGCAGGAGAGTTTTCGACCAATCTAATGGCCAATAGCTCTCCAAGACAGGACTTCCTTCCAAGTGCTGATGAAAGTCCTGCCTGTTGTCATTCAATGTTCAATTGCACTGAGTAGCCACTATCCTGAAAATTCGGGCCATGTTCTTTGTAGATTGTGTGGGTGACTACCTCATGCTTTGTCATTCCCAGAGAGCACCAGAAATTTGTTTCTGTCAAATCTCATTAGTCCAATCCATATTTTATAAAACATGATCAGTCAGTATTTCCCGTCCTTTGCTCTAGTGGTTTCCATTCAAATCTCAGCGCTGTATTAGAACATCAGTCTAGGTTATCATTGCATGGAAACCTTAGTCTAGATTATAAATAAGTGAACAGCTATATTGACACATAAGATATCATTACAGTATTCACACTAAAATTACTTGGAAGGAGGCAACTTAACATTTTACTTGTTATTAAGTGTTAAAATTGTTTTACTGTTAGATAAACTGAACTAAAAATGGAAAAGAACAATAAAAAATTGTGTAGACAACAGTAACTTGAGAGGTCTGCCAATAAAGTAGGTGTGTATTCAGGGTTGTAAAGACCATCATTACAAAGAAAACTATTTGCATAAACTATAAAAATGTCCCTATTCATCATTTAGATTTTATTAATTTTGAGTTAAATTTTACCATGCTGCCCACTACAGATATTGGAGCGGACGATGGACAGATCATGGAAAGGTCTGGTTTTGGAGCAAGTGAGGTTGGAAAATCTCACCCTCTGTGTCTGAAAAATGTAAAATACACACCAAAAAAGCTACTTAAATTTAAGTAACACTATTAACAGAAGATCTCAAGATTAGTCAGGTTGGAGTTGTATATGTGAGTGGTCAGACCTAAGCAGAAATATATGGGAGTTTATGGGAGGTGACTGAAAATGTGGTTGATGAGATAGGATTTGAGGCCATTTGTGAAGATTGAAGAAAATGAGTCTTAGGTCAGAGCTTTTCCCATATAGTGTAAGAAGTCTGACAACACCAGGTTTAAGTCCGACTGATATATTTGATAGTCAACTCACAAGCTTTCGGGGTTGCGCCTTCGTCAGGTGAATGGAAAGTTCTGGCCTCAGACAGAGCATATAATAGCACACACAGTTTACAGATTACTGATTAGAATGGGAATCTTACTACTCGCATCATGACAACTTTTTTCATATAGCCAGACCTAAAATGGTAGGGCAAACAATGATGGGAAGGCACAGTGGACCAGACCTGGAAGAACAGCAGGGCATAGATTAGAGAAATAAGGCAACAGAGGGAGTTTTGTGATTGGGATATAGTATTACATCAATGTAAGTAGAGATGGGGTGATAGTGCAGTGGTATTCCGTGCAGGATAAATGATAGGTTGGAATCTATGGAAGTTCATGCCCAGGACACTGATAAAGAAAATGTTGGGAAGGTTAGGTCTGTGGCTGGCCAAGGAAGTGAAGCAGTATTGGAGAAGGATGATTTTTTGGGGTTGATGAAAGAATGAAAGTTGGGTTTGAAACCCAGTTCAGTACTGAGCAGTACAATACAGTTGTGCATCACTAATTGAATTTGAATTTGAACTTATTAGCGGCGTAGTGACATAGTGGTTAGCACAGTTGCTTTACAGTGCAAGAGACCCGGGTTTGATTCCGGTGTTGGTGATTGCCTGCGTGGAGTTTGCATGTTCTGGTTGTGTGGCCATGAGTTTTCTCCAGCTGCTCTTGTTTTATCTTACAGACCAAACATGAGCAGGATAGGTGGATTGGCCATGCTAAATTGCCTCTCAGCATTTCAAAGTGTGTAGATTAGGAGGACTAGCAGGGGTTACGGAGATAGAGAAGGGAGATGAACCTGAGTAAGATGCTCTGTCGGAGAACTGATGCAGACTCAATGAGCAGCTTGGCCTCCTTTTGCACTGTAGGGATTCTATGATTTGTGTCTAGAAAGGAGGAAGAGATCAGAGGTTAAAACAAAGCTTCCACCAGCAGGGATCACGATGCCTTTAGTTATGCCAGTGCTGAACTTCAAAAAGTTCCCTATCTGATGCCCCACGGAAAACACAGTGACTGTTCAATGAGGCAAATCTGGGTGGTATTTGTCTGCACATGTAAACTGACTCTGTACTTTAGGAAATCTCCTCAAAAGACAATATAAAGGTGGTTACTGATGAATTCCTAGAGCACACTGGAAGAGACTATGAATCCAAGAGATAAAATCTTTGCAAGAATGAGGCTTCCATGTAGGAGTGTAACTGTGTTAGAAGAGATCTAGGAAGGTGGACAATGCAGTGTGGCAGTGAGGGAAGAAGATGTAGTTATAAGTAAAATACACAGATACTGGAATCCGAAACAAAAACAGAAAATGCTGCAAAAACTCAGCAAACCAAAGATTGAGTCTAAAAACCTTTGAGACTTGAAACATTGGCTCCATTCTCTCCCCACAGATGCTGGCAGGCCTGCTGAGACTTTCTTGCATATTCTGCTTTTGTTGAAGAAGATATGGTTAACTGTTCTGAGAACTGCAAAGTTCATACAGGATCTTGTTGCTGACTTTTCATCAGGGTTCAGCCAGTTCTATAGACTGGATGGAAACCTGATTGAAAGGGCCGAAAAAGGGTGCAATGGTCAATGATGTAACACTTGCAGAACCTTAATGAGGAAGAGGCAATTGGAGATGAAGATGGAGCAGAAGCTGTGGACATGGAGAATTAAGGATTGGCTTTTTAAAACATGAATGGTTCTGAAAGATGATAAATTGCTAAAGGAAATAAAGGGTACAGTTGACAATAGTTGGATGGTCAAGTGCTAGTATTGTGAGGTGGACCTCACAAGGGAGCTGAGTCTGATGAGTACTGAGCTAAAGCAAGAGAGAAGCTACAAGATACAATTAGTGCATTGAATATAAGAGAGAGATAGGTTCTTGATTAATAAGGGGATCAAGGTTGTGGGGAAAAAGCATGAGAATGGGGTTGAGAAACATATCAGCCATGATCAAATGATGAAGCAGACTCTCTGGGTTGAATAGCCTAATTCCGCTCCTATATCTTATGGTCTTATGATGAGTTAGGCAGTGCCAGTCAAGGCATATGCGTTGAAGGGGATTGAAGCCAGCAAGAAAATGGTCTTAATTTTGGGGACAAAAAATTTCAGTTTCTTGCAGCTGGTACCAGGCACAGTGGGGAGGAGAGTTCAATGAAGACATTTAAGTAATTTTAATATCAAATTCTGAAATTGTAAAAGTTACCTGGACTAATACATGTTTTATGTTCAAGCCCAGACAGTTTATAAGGCTGTTCATTCTATTGATGTCTTACAGGCAAATCATTTTAAGTTGAATACATATTATATCAATAATTTGTAGTATATATCCAAGATTTTTGTTTGTGCAATAGAAAAGGAATTTACATTAAACAGCCACACACTGTGAAAACCAAGATAAGCAAACTGTAGCCAAGGACAAAGTACATTAACAAGAAGATCATGTACTCTTGTGACTGGATGTATGATGTAATGCACATTAGTGCTACAGGTTAACAGCACTATATTTTAAAATGCATTAAGCTGCAGCACTTCCCATTCAAGGCACTTTAATCTTCTGGCAAATTAATTTAACCCTGACTAGAGGAATGAAAACTAAAGATGATCCACAATATTCATGCAGATAGAAACAGGTTAAATTAGTTATGAGACAATGGTTTGTGAATGTTTGGAAGAGTGTCTTTGGGGGTTGGAGGGGGGGAAACACCAATATCATTATATGCATCTGATACCGGATTACTGTCAGTGATATGCCAGGAGATTGATTGGATGGATTAAGGCATGGCAGGAGTCTGCAGAGATTCTGTGGTCAAACTGAAATGCAAAATCATGGCTTACAGGATATTGAATTATTTTAAAAGAGGCTGAGAAAGTAGAAGGTTAAATTTATGATTAAGCAAAAATTGTACTATTGCTTCTGAGGTGGTGGGAGTGTGTGAAGATGTGAAAGGCAGTTACAGAATAAATGCAGACAATCTGTGTGAATGATAGAGCAATGTTAATTACTAGTTTATATAGCTTTGTAATATGATAATATTAAAATGACCACTCAGTGGAAACTCCAGTGAGATTGTGTGCTGTCATTTACCATCGACAAGAAATAGCTGCCAGCAAATTAAATCTAAAACCTTATCCTCTGCAAGACTTCCACACATAGATGATATTTTGGGGATATTCAGTCTTTGTAAAATATTTTGTTTGCTCATCTCCTCTGCTGAATGGGACAGTGAAACATTACATGAAACATAATTGATTAAAACACTGACCTTGTGATTATTTCCTCAAGGAACCTTTGTGCTGGATTTTAATTCAAGAGGGAATATGGGATGTATGGAGGTTGACAAATCCATGAGAACGGGCTTCCCTCCAGTCCCGATGAGTTTAAAAGCAGGCTCTGGATTAGTAATTTTTCATCTTTTTTTTTCCAGACACAGCAATGCAGATTGAGAGGCTGGCTGTTGACTGAATAGACTTTATGAACAGGGTCACAGCCAGGGAGCAGAGAAGGAGAGAGAATGGAGTGCAGACTTGGGTAGGGTGGGTTTGGGAGGGGGAGTGGGCCAGGATAGCAGGGGAGAGTGGCTGAAGCGGTATGTAAAGATCAGAGACCAGAGAGAAGAATGGGCCAAAGCAGGATTTGATTTGATTTGATTTGATTTATTATTGTCAAAGGATTGGAATACAGTGAAAAATACTGTTTCTTGTGCACTATACAGCCAAAGCATACCATTCACAGAATATATAGTAGAGAATGAAAAGTGAGGGAGAGGAATATAGTGTTACAGTTATAGCTAGGATGTGAAGAAAGATCAACTTCATGTAAGATAGGTCCATTCGAAAACCTGATCGCAGCAAGTAAGAAATTATTCTTGAGTCAGTTGGTATGTGACCTCAGACTTCTGTATCTTTTTCCCAAAGGAAGAAGGTGGAAGAGAATATGCCCTGGGTGCGTGGGATCCTTGAGAATGCTTTTCCAAAGCAGCGGAAAGTGTAGACGGCGTCAATAGATGGGGGACTAGTGTGCTCGATGGATTGGGTTATATTCACAACCTTTTGCAATTTCTTATGATCGTTGCCAGAGCAGGAGCTAAACCAAGCTGTAATACAACCAGAAAGAATCCCTTCTATGGTGCATCTGTAAAAGTTGGTGACAGTCATAACTGATATGCCAAATTTCTTTAGTCTTCTGAGGAAGTAGAGGTGTTGGTGGGGGCTTTTTCAACTACAGTATGGGCATGGGCAATCAGGACAGGTTGTTGGTGATCTGGATACTTAAAAACTTGAAACTCTTGACCCTTTCCACTTTGTCCCCATTGATATGGACAGGGGCATGCTCTCCTCTACATTTCCTGAAATCGATGACAATCTCCTTCGTTTTGTTGACATTGAGATTGGAATATTGGGGGGAGGGGAACAGAAAAGTTGTGGGGGGGAAGATGGAAAAGATCAGCTGAGATGGGAAATGGGTAAGGAGGTTGTGACAAAGTAGGTAATTGCAAGATACTTAACCGCCTAAATTCAGGTGGCCCTTGCATCCCTTTAGCTGCCAGTTTTACTGAGGCCGTTGTTAAATTTAAAATAATTGATGAACATGAGGCACACTATCTCATTATAATATTTAAAATTGTCAAACCACATTCTGGGAGTAGGTTTGTTGTCTGCCCCCAGTACACCCTCCATTAAAGCTGGATGTGGGTTGGAGATGGGGTTGAGATTCTGAACATTTTAACCCGTCCCAAACCAGATCATCTTGGAGGGTTAAAACTGCTCCCTACCCCCTCACTGAATTTACTAGACCTTAGCCCGCTTGTAACAAAATGTACCAGTTCATTCACCCACTTGTGCTACATCACTGCAATATTACGGGAAAACAGAACGATGAGATATACCTCTGGGCTTTTCTAAAAATTAGATATCTTCTTAGTGATGCTGTTCAGATATTGCTAGATAAATCTTATTAGGACCAACATCAGGAATTATTCAAATGGAAACAGATAACAAAAATGAATCTGCCTATACCAGCATTACATCTTATGAGGATGACTTATAAGGGTGGACAAACTGCCTAGTCACTGGGCAAAATTTGCAGGAACGCTGCCCACCCACAGATCGTGTTCTCTGACAGTGAGGGCAGCTTGCCATTGGTCACTGGTGATATCCTCCAGTTCCAGAGATGCGTATGGCATTTTGTATGGCTAATTAAACTTGCTGCCTGGGAGCGCACCATGGTGGGGGAGGGGGGTCACCTTTGGTAGGACCAGAAGATCCCACCCACAGGAAGGGCCAGAAAATCCCACCTCATATGTTGCTGCTATGATTGTTTTAAATCTGTAAATTCATCTTTACTCTTTAAAAATTTACGACATTCAATTTTATACTCTTGTTTCCAATACACATTCCTGAACTGGAATCGTGTCTCTAATTGCATTAGAATCATAATCTTTTGGATCTCCTGGGCTATAACCATATCTTTATGATTTAATTGTAATTCATTCATGTGTACTTTGCCCGAAGGAAGTTCCTTGACTCCTTGTCTATTGATTGTTCTTCCTTGATTTATTCTCAATGGTGGTTTATCTTACAATCGCAGGGGCAGGCTGAGGAGGCAGATCCTCTAGTCTACTCAGCAGGAAAAGGAATCAAATCTACCCAATTGATTCTATTCAGAATTACATGTGAACTTTCTAGCCAACTGAGCTAACCCACCCCATATCTTCTTGTAAGTTACCTGTTAAATTGATCCTTATGCTTCATGTGGTTCAGCAATAATAGCCCATTGGGTGGGATTCTCACTGGTGAACTCTTCCAGGCATAGAGTCATAGAGCAGTATAGACCCTTCGGCCCAACCGCTTCATGCTGACCATGATCCTCTCCTAGCTGGGCCCAATTACCTGTGTTCGGCCCATATCCCTCTAATCCTTCCCCAGCTATACTTATCCAAATGCTTTTTAAATGTTTATATTGCACCTACCTCAACCACTTTCTTTAGCAACTCGTTCCATATGCATGTGAACTTTTGCATGAAGAAGTTGTCCTCAGGTCCCTTTTAAATCTTTCCCCTCTCATCTTAAACCCATGCCCTCTAACTTTCAATTCTCCTACTCTGGGAAAAAGAGGATGGGGAGGATTTTACGGTCACACTCATCCTGAAACCATAAAGTCCCATCTGAGGTCAATGGATCTTTCCACGGTTTGCCCCTCACCCACTCTGATTCCTGTGGTGTGTTGGACAGTAAAATTCCAGCCAATGTGCGTTCATCTTATCAATGCCCCTCATGATTTTATACACCTCAGTAAGGTCACCCTTCATTCTCCTATGTTCCAAGGAATAAAGTCCTAGCCTGACCAACTGTTCCCTATAACTCAGGCCCACTAGTCCTGGCAACATCCTTGCAAATTTTCTTTGCGCTCTTTCCAATTTATCAATGTTTCTTCTATAACAGGGTGACACAAAATGTATACAATGTTCCTGCTGAAGCCGATGCCCACCATGAGTTATACGGCAGCAGGACATACAAATTACCATCGACTTCATTTGGACCAGAAGACCCCACCAGTGGCCAATGGCGAACTGCCTTGATTGCAGATCTTGCCATACAGTGCGTTGGGGGGGAGTGGAGGTGGGCCGCTGGAAAATTGTGACCATTGGCTTATTTGAACTAATACTCATTTCTGCTTAATTGTTTTGTCGTGTGTTATATAAACCAACTGAAAACTCTTAAAAATCAAAGAAAAGGCTCCATTTTAATTGCCAGAAATAGACAATTGTTTAAATAGTTAAAGTCAGGATCACAATTTATCCTCTCTAATCCTACTAACTTTCACCCAAGTGTAATTTAAGCTGCAGTTTCTAACAGGCACATAGGATGCTTGTCAGAAGGATGCTAGGGCACAGGAATTAGGAGCAGAAAGAGGCAATCAGCTCTTTGAGCCTGCTCCATCATTCAATCAGGTCATGGCTGATCTCTCTCTGCTCTCAAATCCACCTTTCCATCTGTTCCTCATTTTCCTTTATCCTCTTTTTAAAATCAGAAATACATCTATCTCCTTTTTGAAATCATTTAATGATTCAGACTCCACCGCGCTATGGGACAGTGAGTTCCACAAATTCACCAACTCCTGGGACAAGTAGTTCCTCCTCATTTCAGTTTAAATCCTTGGCTTCTCAACCTTTACCTGTGATCTCTTGTTCAAGATTGCTCCACAAGGGGAAATGTTTGGTTGACGTTTATTTGATCAATCCCTTTTCTTTTGTATATAACAAAATCAGGCCCGCTCTTGTCCTTCTAAACTCCAGTGAGTAGAAGGCCAAACTGTTTAATCTCTCCTCGTATGTCAACCCTTTCATTCCCACAATCAATCTGATCAACCTCCTCTGAACTGCCTGCAGTACCACTACATCCTTCCTCAATTAAGAAGACCAAAACTGGACACAATGCTTCAGTTGTGGTCTCACCAACACGTATACAATTGTAATAACGCTCCTCTATTTTTATACTCTATTTTTATACTTGGAGTATAAAATGCAATAAATGTTAACATTTCTTTGCCTTTTTTATTACATGCTGCACAGGCATACCGACTTTCTGCGATTCATGAACATAGATACCCAGATCCCTCTGCCCAATCGCATTAATTTGTCTTTTTATTTTTTTGGCCAAAATGGATAATCTCACACTTTTCCACATTAAACTCCATCTGACAAATTTTGGTGCTTACAATAAAGATGAAGATTGGCCTCTAATGATATCTAGAGGTTTTTGTTTTAGAAGAAAATTGAGCCATTCAGTCTGTCATCTCACATGATTATGATCAGACACTTCAATGCATTTTGCGCATACTATCCCCATAAATCTTTACATTATTGTTAATCTATCAGTCTCTGCATTAAACATATTCAATGACTGATCTTCGATGGCTCCCTAGAGTAGAGAATTCCAAAAATTTACAACATTCCATTTAAATAAATATCTCCTCGTCTCGGTACCAAGTGACATCCCCTTGTTTTGAAATCGTGCTCCCTGATTTTAGACTGCAGAACCAAGGGGAAACTTCATATTTGCATCTAGCCTGTCAAAACTTTTGAGTATTTAGTAGGTCTCAGTGACCACTCATTCTTTGAAACTCGATAGAATACAGGCTCAGTTTGCCCAATCTCAAATCGTAAAACAGTCCCACTCGTCCCCAGAATAAGTCTGGTCAACCTTTATTGCACTTCCTCAATGGCAGTAATATCCTTTCTGAGCTAAGATGACCAAAACTGCACACAATACTCCAGGAGCAGTCTAACCAAGCTCCAATACAATTGAAGCAAGACCTTACTACTTCTGTATTCAAATCCTCCTGTGATTTCATTATCCTTCCCAATGGCTTGTTGCATCTGCCTTTAGAAGGCACTGTATAATCAGACAAAGCCATTAAGGATTTACAAAAGGGAAATCATGCTTAATTAATCTATTGGAACTCTTTCAGGATGTAACTAGTAGAGTTGACCAGGGAGAACCAATAGATGTGGTTTATTTACACTTCCAAAACGTGTTTGACAAGGTCTCATCTAACAGACTACAGAAAGTTAAAGCGTATGGAATTGCAAGTGATATCTTGAGATGGATAGAAAGTTGATTAGCAGATAGGAAACAAAGAGTTGGCATAAATGGGTCTTTTTCTGACTGGCAGTCAGCGACTAGTGGGCTTCCACAGGGATTTGTGCTTGGCTCCCAACTGTTCACATTATATGTTAATGATTTGGAAGAGTGAACAGAATGTATTATCTCCAGATTTGCAGATGGTACAAAGTTGGGTGGGAAAGTTAACTTTGAGGAGGATGCGGAGATGCATCAGCATGATTTGGACAGGCTGAGTGTGTGGGCATATGCATGGCAGATGCAGTATAATGTGCATAAATGTGAGGTTATCCACTTTGGCAGAAATAATAGGAAGACAGATGATTATTTGAATGGACTTAAATTGAGAGAAGTAGATACTCAGCGAGAACTTGGTATCCTTGTGCATCAGTCGCTGGAAGTAAGCAGGTAGTGGAGAAGGCTTTATGGTATATTGGTCTTCATATAGAGAGGATTTGAGTATCAGGATAGGGATGTTTTGCTGCAATTGTATAGAGCATTGGTGAAGCCACGCCTGAAGTATTGTGCGAAGTTTTGGTGTCCTTATCTAAGGAAGGATGTCCTTGCTGTAGAAGGAGTATAGCGAAGGTTTACCAGGCTGGTTACTGGGATGGCAGGTTTGTCATATAGGGAGAGACTAAGTCAGTTAGGATTATATTCACTGGAATTAGAAGAAGTGTGAGGGGATCTCATAGCAACTTATAAAATGCTAACAGGGTTAGACTGGATAGGTTCAGAAAGAATATTCAATGAAGGAGAGTCCAGAATAAGGAACCATGGTTTGAGGATAAGGAGTAACCTTTATAGAACTGTGGTGAGGTGAAATTTGTTCACCCAGAGGATGGTGAATGTGTGGAATTCACTGCCACAAAAAATAGCTGAGGCCAAACATTGTCTGATTTCAAGAAGAAATTAGATACAGTTTTGGGGTTAAAGGAATCAAGGGATATGGGCAGAAGGTAGGATTAAGATATTGAACTTGATGATCAGCCATGATCAAAATGAACGGCAGAGCAGGCTCGAAGGGCCAAATGGCCAATTCCTGTTTCTAATTTCTATGTTTCTATGTTTCAGTGACTTACGGACAAAGAACACCCAGGTCCCTTTGTACTTCTATACTTTTTAATTTCTTACCACTTAGGAAATACCCTTTGCATCTGTTCCTTCGACCAAAATGAATTAGCTTACATTCCTTAACGATTATTATATTTTAGAGATTCCATTATGATAACCATCAAATGCTCCAGTTTAGCTGATCAGTACAACATTATTGTATATTGAGGTCCCTTACATCAAGAAGTGTGGTGCCACAAACTGACCATACAGCAACGTGCCTTCACCTGACTCGCAGATGATTATCCTCTTTGCTTTATTCCATCCCAGTTAGAGATTAGGGGCAGGATTTTCCCATGGGCACCTGGGCCTCAATGTCACGACCAATAGGGGTCTGAGCCTACAATTGACAGGAGTCACACTAGGGGAGCTACTTTCTCGGAACCAGCCTCTTAATTGACTGCCTCTGACATCCTGTTAAGATCAGTGGGTTAAGGACCCGATGCTGTGGACCCAATCACAGGTTTGGCAATTCTAAAGCCTTGGTAGCCCCACTTTGAGAGACGGAAATTTCTGAGGCGGATAGGAGAACTCAAGGTTGCCTCAAAATGGAGGCCTTCAGATAGGTAAATCTAATTCCAATTTTTTAGATGGGAGAAAATGGCAGGTCCTACGGAAGGGAGGGTAAAGTGCTCCGATGGCACTGTTACAGACTCAGGAGCCCTCTGCAGCCCTATCGATGGGATATGGAAACTTCTTCTCTAATGGACCTAAGCCTGCTACAGGTGGCCGCCTCCTTTGAAGTGGCAGCAGGGGTGATGGGGGTGAGGCGGGGGCGGGTGGGGGGGGGGGAGGGTGGTGATGGTGGGTATTCTGCTGCTGGCTGATCTGAATTGCCCCTAATTTAAGCCTTAATTATTTAAATCAGTTGGCTGGCTCACTCTATACAGCATGTAGCTCAGCCCAGCTCTGCTAAAACATTTCCATTACCCAGCTCACCACACTCCAGGGTTGGGAAGAAATCTGTCTTCTGCAGGCAATGATGATGAAATGTCTCTGAACTTAAAAAAAAAGTTTATTTATTTCTTGTCACAAGTAGCCTTATGTTAATGCTGCAACGAAGTTACTGTGAAAATCCCCTAGCCACCACGTTCGAAGCGTGAGGCAGAATTTAGCATGGTCAATCCACCTAATCAACACGTCTTTCAAACTGTGGGAGGAAAACAGGGCATCCGGAGGAAACCCACACAGACATGGGGAGAACGTACAAACTCCACACAGATAGTGACCCATGCCAGGGATCGAACCACAGGTCCTTAGTGCTAACCACTGTGCCACGGGTGGCTGCCCCATTGTTCTGTCTTCTAGCTTTCCTGAGGAGTGAGCATTATTGAAGTTTTGTATTGTTCACATGCTTAAATTGTTACTTGTAATTTACAAGTATCGATCCATTATTTGAATCCCACCATTTTTAATACTTTGCATGCACTCAGTGCAGTGTGTGAACATTTCTCCAACAGTAGGTGGCATTGTTGTACCTTTTAAATGAGCTAAATAGGTCGGCAATATTGGAAAGTGTCGATGCCTTTTGACGTGAAGCAGGTAGTTCGATCCTGCAATCTTCTTTTAAGATGAACTATTGTTTCAGGAACTTTTTCATGCACAAAACTGCAAGGGAACTTTATCACATTTCTGTTTCTCTTATAAACTCACGTTATAAACTCAGGTTAATTCCCAGACATAGCAGAGAGTATCATGATGTGAAGCCAAGTTTTACCTTTAAATACTTCATTTTCACACTTACAGAATAATTTAAACATGCTACTCCCTGACAAATAATTGATAAAGCAAAGAAATTTTCTGGTCCAATTCCATTTTATTGAAGTAAGAGATGCAGTACTTGTGTTGTAATTCAACATCTGTTAAACTGGGCTTTTACTTCAGCTAAGCTTTCATTTTCAGTTCTAATTGTATTATTGTGACTGTAAATGTTGCAATGGCATCACTGAACAGTTAAGAACAACAAACAAAGAAAATTACAGCACAGGAACAGGCCCTGCGGCCCTCCAAGTCTTCACTGACCATGCTGTCCAATTTAACTAAAACCTCCTATTCTTCATGGTACTGTATCCCTTTATTCCCATCCTATTCATGTATTTGTCAAGATGCCCCTTAAAAGTCACTATTGTATTTGCTTCCACTACCTCCTGCAGCAACGAGTTCCAGGCACCCACTACCCTCTGTGTAAATAATCTGCCTCCTACATCTCCTTTAAACCTTGCCCTCGTAATTGACTCTTCCACCCTGGGAAAAAGCTTCTGACTATCCACTCTGTCTATGCCTCTCATAATCTTTAGACTTCCATCAGGCCACCTTCAACCTCTGTTGTTTCAATGAGAACAAACCAAGTTTCTCCAACCTTTCTTCATAACTGATGCCCTCTACACCAGGCAGCATTCTGGTAAATCTTTTCTGTACTCTCTCCAAAGTCGCCACATCCTTCTGGTAGTGTAGCAACCAAATTGAGCACTATATATTCCAAGTGCAGCTAACTAAGGTTCTATAAAGCTGCAACATGACTTGCCAATTTTTAAACTCAATATCCCGGCTGATGAAGGCAAGCATGCTGTATGCCTTCTTGACTTTTCTCCACCTGTATTGCCACTTTCAGTGACTTGTGTACCTGTACATCGAGACCCCTTTGCCTATCAATACTTCTCAGGGTTCTGCCATTTACTGTATATTTCCTATCTGTTTTAAACCTTCCACAATGTATTACCTGACATTTGTCTGGATTAAACTCCATCAGCCAATTCTCTGCCCAAATCTCCAATTGATATATATCCTGCTGTATCCTCTGATGGTCGTCACCACTATCTGCAAATCCGCCAACCTTTATGTTGTCTGCAAATCCTATCTTAAACCTTTGTGTCATCTACAAACTTACCAATCAATCCAGTTACATTTTCCTCCAAATCATTTATATATATTACAAACAGCAAAGGTCCCAGCACAGATCCCTGAGGAACACCACTTGTCACAGCCCTTCATTCAGAAATGCACCCTTCCACTGCTACCCTCTGTCTTCTTTGAACAATTCAGTTTTGTATCCACCTTGCCAGCTCACCTCTGATCCTATGCAACTTCACTTTCTGTACCGGTCTGCCATGAGAGACCTTGTCTCACTGAAGTCCATGTCGACAACATCCACTGCCCTACGCTCATCACTCATCTTTGTCACTTCTTCGAAAAATTCAATCACCACCTCCCCTTCATAAAATCATGTTGCCTCTCACGAATATGTCCACCTATTTCTAAGTGGGAATAAATCTTATCTTAAAGAATTCTGTTTAATAATTTCCCTCCTACTGATGTAAGGCTCACCAACATGTAATTTACTTTATTTGCTCCTTGTACAAAGACTAAAGTAAGTTCATTATGGGTTTGCATGATTAAAGAGAGGATCTTAAAACATGGAAACTAGAAGCAGCAGTAGGCCATTCAGCCCTTCGAGCCTGTTCCACCATTCATTTTGGTCATGGTTTGATCATCAAATTCAAAATCCTGATGCTCCCTTTCCCCCATATCCCTTGATCCCTTTAGCCCCAAAAGCTATATCTAATTTCTTCTTGAAATCACGTAACGTTTTGCCCTCAAATCCTTCCTGTGGAAGTGAATTCCACAGATTGACCACTCTTTGAACATAGAATCTCTACAGTGCTGAAAGAGGCCATTTGACCCATCAAACCTGCACCAACAACAATCCCACCCAGGCCCTATCCACATAACACTTCATATTTACCCCGCTAATCTCCCTGACGCTAAGGAGCCATCGAACATGCCAATCACCCTCGCCTGCACATGTTTGGAAGGGGATGAAACCGAAGCACTCAGAGGAAATCCACACAGATATGAGGAGAAAATGCAGACTCCACACAGACAGTCACCCAAGGCCAGAATTGAACCTGGGTTTCTGGCACCGTGTGGTAACAGTGTTAATCACTGAACAATCGTGCTGCAAGAAATTTCTCCTCACTTCTGTCCTCAAATTATAACCCCTAATTCTGGACCATCCCATCACTGGAAACATTCTTTCTGAATCTACCCTTTTTAATCCTATTAAAATTTTATAAGTTTCTATGCAACCTCCTCTCTGTCTTCTAAACTTCAGTGAATATAATCCTAACTGGAAGATATAGGGAGTATCTAATGGATTTTTGGTTAATATAAGCGTACAGGGACTCTGTTGGATGCCATCTTTAGACTGGGATTTGAACATTTTCTAACATTTGCCCTTAATGGATGATAAAATCTCTTTGACTACAATAACAAGGGTGACACCACTCTGCTCATTCTATGTCCTCATATGAGATCAAAATATGGATGGGCAGCTGAAGAGGCATTGAAGTAGTCAATTCTAATGGTAACGAATTTATGATTGAACATTTCAACAGCAGATGAGCTGAGACTGAGGGCTACTGACCTGCCCCTGCTGGACATGTCCCCTCCGTGGAACATGTAAAATAGGATGCCCACCCTACCACCATTCCACACACCCTTGGGTTCACCCCATAATATGGGGAGTGGGTGCATGTGTGCTAAAATCAGCAGCCTGCCCGCCATATTTAAATAGTAATCAAGGGACAATAAAGGTTATTGTCAATGAGTTTACTCATTGACCTTGATAATATGCTGCTCATGCCAGAAAATGTTTTGCTTGGGCAGTTTTGCAGTAGTGCACGCCCAATATTTTAACTAAGTTCATCAAAGGACAGGAAGGATGGAGGGCTGACATGTGACAGCTTTGGAGGCTGTCACATGTGGATTGGAGAGGCAGCCCCAATAAGATGGAACCCTGCCCTTCCTTCCTAAATGCCTGCAGCCTTAAACAAAACCAGCCCTCTTGAACTGCCGAAACCCTCCCTGTCCAAGTGCCTGGACTAACTGGCCCAGGGAATCCATGGACCTTCTTTCTCTTCTCTTTGCAATCACGGCAGCCACCATCAGTACACTCTTGGGCACTGCTGGCAATTGAGAAGGAAGGCTTTGGAGGTGGCTTGTTAACACAGTGGTTAGCACTGCTATCTCACAGTGCCAGGGACCTGGAGTCAATTCCAGCCTTGAGTGACTGTTTGTGTGGAGTTTGCACGTTCTCCTCACATCTCTGTAGGTTTCCTCTGAGTGCTCCAGTTGTCTCCCACAATCCAAAGATATGCAAGTTATGCTACATTGCCGTTAGTGCTCCAAAATGTGCAGGTTAAGGAATTAGTGGGTTAAATGTGAGGGGTTACAGGATAGAACGGGGTGTGTATCTGGGTAAGATACTCTGTTAGACAGTCAGTGCAGACTTAATGGGCCGAATGGTCTCCCTCTGCACTGTAGTCATTCTATGATTTCCTCCCCATTGAGGGGTAAATGTTATACTGAGCCCTTGCTCCCTTGTATTCTTCAAACCTTGGACAGAGTTCGTTGATGTAGAGATGGAAATAAGAGCTCTTAGTGATGGATTGAATATATGGTTGGAAGCTGATCTTATGGTTAAATATGAGGTTGTGAACGGATTGATTGTTGCCTGTGGGAGTGATGTAATCAGTAGCTTGGGGTTGGAACTTGGAATGGGTACTGAAAAGATTGACTTCAAGCTTTCCAACATTTTATTGGAGAAAATTTCTGCTTACCCATTTCGCAACTTGTAAAAGATAAACACGCTTGGCAACGTAACATCAAAAGATTGAGTTTCTTGGCAATTTAGAGTTTTCCTTGGAAAGCAGAATACTGTGAATGTTGGAAATCTGAAATAAGAACAGAGAATGCTGGAAACACTGTATTCAATTTAAAAGAATGATAGCGGATTTAATTGAAGCATATAACATTCTGACAGGGCTAGACGGATTGAATGCAAGGGGTGATGTTTCCCCTAGCTGTGTGGGGCAGTGGGGGGGATGGGGGTTCTAGACTAAAGGGTCACAGTTTCAAGATTCATGGTAGGCCATTTAAGATTGAAGTGAGGAAAAACTTCTTCAATCAGAAGATGGTCAATCTATGGAATTTTCCAATCCGGAAGCTTTAGAAGTCAAGTCACTGAATATATTTAAGAAGAAAATAGACTTCTTGATCCGAAAGATGTCTTGGGGCGTGGGGATTAAGGTATTGAGACAGATGATCAACCATAACCATATTAAATGGTGGAACAGACTCAAAGCGATGAATGACCAATTTCTGCTCCTGTTTTCTATGTTTCTACTCAACATGTTAAGCAGCAGCAGTGGGGAGAGAAACAATGCACACCTTTCAGATCGATGACCTTTCCACTGGTGCAGCCTAAGCTGCTGAGAACTTCTTGCATTTGTTGGATTTTTTCTTATTTCTTCTCTATGCCAAAATGAGATTTTTATAGAAACTAGAAGCAGGAGTAGGCCATTCGGCCCTTCAAGCCTGCAATGCCATTCATTATGATCTTGGCTGATCATCGAATTCAATATTCTGATTCCACCTTCCCCCTATATTCTTTTTATCCCTTGTGCCCCAAGAGCTATATCTAATTTCTTCCCGAATCACACAATGTTTTTGCCTCAACTACTTTCTGGTGAATTCCATACATTCACTACCCTCTGGGTGAAGAAATTTCTCCTCACTTCAGTTCTAAAATACCCTTATCCTCAAACTATGACTTCTCGTTCTGGACTCACCTACCATTGAGAACATTCTTTCTGAATCTGCCCTGTCTAACTGTGTTAGAATTTTATAAGTTTCTTTGAGCAGCGTGGTGGCACAGTGGTTATCACTGCTGCCTCACAGCGCCAGAGATCCAGGTTTGATTGCTGGCCTGGGTCACATTCTCCCCATGTGTGCATGGGTTTCCTCTGACTGTTTCTTCCCACAATCCAAAAGGTGTGCTGATTAGGCGCATTGGTCATGCTAAATTCTCCCTCGCACTCCTGCAGTTTGAGTGTAGTGACTGGGGGATTTTCACCATAACTTCATTGCAGTGTTAATGTAACCCTAATTGTGACATTAATAAACAAACTTTGAACTTTAAAAAGGGATCCCCTCTCACTCTTCTAAACTTCAACGAATACAATCCTAACTGACTTAGTCTCTCCTCATATAACAGACCTATCATCCTAGAAAATCAGCTTGATAAACCTTTGCTGTACTCCCTCTATAGCAAGAACATCTTTCCTCAGATAAGGATACCAAAGTTGTACACAATACTCCAGGTGTGACCTCACCAATGCCCTGTACAATTCATTTGATAATTGTAAATGAGTTTCCAAATTGTTGTCAAATTGCATTGTGATTTTTCTCCCAGCTGTACACAATTTGATTTATAATTGAAATTCTACAAAATGCAATGTACATTGAAACTGAAATAGTGCTACAACTTTAGATGAAACTTTTAAGCTTAATGTTGAGTGGAATCTGCAGTTTTGCCTGTGGATAATAAATGCCCATAATGCTATTATTGAAAGTGAAATGCTTTATTCATAACTCCTGGGGGGCTCAAGTTCTGTTGATGCAAAAATCAATCCCTAACAGCATGTGTCTGTTGCTTTTTTGTTGTGTGAAGTTTTGTTGGCACACAGTGGAGGACAGTCAGGCTGTGGGTTCGTTCATTAACACCAGCTCCCGTCAAACTGCATTGCAAAGTTCAGCGATATGTTTTCAGTTAAAAATAATAATAGAAAATGCTGGAAATACTCAGCAGGTTAGGGAGCATCTTTCATTGAAAGGCTTTCATAGACTCCTTACAGTACAGAAGGAGCCATTCAGCCCATCATGACTATACTGACCACAATCCCACCCAAGCCTTATTCCTGTAACCCCACATATTTACCCAGTTAATCCCCCTGACACTAGGGTCAACCTAACCCACACATCTTTGGACTGTGGGAAGAAACCGGAGTACCTAGAGGAAACCCATGCAGACACAGGGAGGAAGTGCAAATTCCGTGCAGACAGTGACTCGAGACCGGAATTGAACCTGGGTCCTTGGCGTTATGAGGCAGCGGTGCTAACTTCTGTGCCACCATGCTGTCCTGTGTTTAGGGAAACAGAGGCTTGGGTTTAAGGCACTCCCACTTGCAGGTTTGATGGTAGGAGGCCTATCTGTCCAACACCTCCACCCACTGTAAATCTATCAGCAGCGGGCATGGCCACTTAAAGGCCCCATCTCATCGCTGTCAGCATTCTCTTCATAGGCTGGAGGTGGGCAGGGGAAGTCCCTCCTTAATGGGCATCCTTCAGGGGATGCACCTCCTCCCTCTAACATGTAAACTTTCTCTCCCTCTCTCCCTAAGTTGCCCACCTTCATGATCTCTCAAACCCCGTCACTGTCACCCCCTCATCAGCTTTCCATGCCGACCTTCTGACAGAGGGTCACCTAGATGTGAAGCATTGGCTCTATTCTCTCTCCATGGATGCTGTGAGATGTGTTGAGATTTTCTAGCATTCTCTGTTTTTGTTTCAGATTCTAGCATCCGTTATGTTTTGCTTTTAATTAAAAAAAAATTATAATCCATTTCTGCTTACCTTCTCACCTCCCGAGTACAGTTCCAGCAGTGGCCACTGCTCCCAGTGGCGCTACCAATAATACCTAAAATCCTTGGCCTCTCATTGACTTTCTGTCCCTGAGATGAGAGAATCTCACCTCCAGCCTGTTAATGTCTAAACCGGGGGAACTGTTTTTCCCCTGGGCAGTCACCCTTTCCCCATTGTCTTTTAGCTGGGGCTGGCAGGGATCATGGCACTGTGTAAAATTCAGATCAAAGTTATCATTCTGAGGTCAATAACCTTTCATCAGAACTTTAGTTATTGTAAGCAAATTACTGGGGAGAGCTTTGTGTCAGGAGGTTTCTATTTTCATCCACGCATCACTTCATTCACTTGAGTTATTAAATTAAAGTGGCCTCGCGAGTTTGAATACAAATGTTGTTTTAGGAGACTCGATGTAACATCTTCTCTAAAATACTGAAGTAAATTGAATATCATCATAATTTTTTAAAAGCTGCTAGTCCCTGGAGGGTGTGCAAATATTCAATGCACGCTGTTTGCTTGGCTTGAAGTTCAATCTGGTGTGTAATCACAGCCTGCCAAATGATGCATTTAGTTGCTGTATATCCAGCCTCATAACAAAGAAAAGGTGATACGATGTTTCTCCAGAATACCAAAGTGAGCATACAAACAAATCTTGGCTATAAGAAAAATATACTGAAAGCAGTCCCTTCTGCGCAATAAAATTCACATGTAATTAGGTTTTGTTTCATGGGAGATGAAAATGGAACCTTGATGCACTCAAGTGCCAAGGAGTCATTTTTTATTTATCAAATATACTTTGCTAAATCCTTCATTCCTGAAAGACTTCTTTACATAAACTAGGAGGTCAATTTCCTGCATGAAAAAACTCAGAAGACAAAATCTGATAAACTCAACCATGGAATCTCTGTGAGTGCACCCAGCATTGGCCTTGGTGTAATTGGTCTACCTATTATATCTTTTTGCCCCCATTACTGCTGTACAGACCCCTGCAAACTGCACTCGAATAATATGTTTCCGTATTAGCATGCTTTTTAAATTAGGTAAGTTCCCCAATCAGGCTGCTTCCATTTTCAGTTTAGCTCAGTTCTTGCAAATGCTCAGTCTTTATTTAAACAAACCACTGAGCTGCTCACTGCTTCTCTTCCCAATTTATATTGCACCAGCACCCACTATTGAAATCAATGGTTCCCAACCTTTTATGTTCATGGTTCATCTCGATATAAAAAAAATTGAGGTCCACCTCCTATTTTTTCTGTCTCATCCTCTTACTGGGAACTTAGTTTTTCACTTCTCCCTATCCTCTTTCCTGTTTTTTTTCCCCTGCCTTGCTCACTTCTCCCAGAGTTTCTGCACCCTTTTTGAGCTGTTGCTTCTTGTTCGGGCACATTGGACCTTTGTCTTCAGCTCCAATTCCCATTGAAAATATACATGGGCTCTTTTTTGGCTGGCACATTTGCGGTAGGCCCAAGGTTTGTCTTGGAGATGTGGTGAAGGCAAAGGTTAATTTTAATTACATGAATTTTGAATCATTTTAGCTCAGTTAGCTGATGGCTGGTTCATGAGGCAAAGTGATGCCAACAGTATGGATTTAATTCCCATACCGGCTAAGATTATTCATGAAGGCCCTGCCTTCGCAATCTTGCTTCACACCTCAGGTTAAATCACTACCAGTCATGCTCTTCCCCTTAAAGTGGAGAACAGTCTTTGGTCATCTGGGATTATGGTGACTTTACTTTTCACTTTTTAATCCTAAACCAAGATATAAATGAATTCTTAACCACATTTTATGAGAGACAAACTGTCTTTGACAAATACTTTAAACTCTAAGCTGTGGAGGGTGAAGACTTGAAAGAAGATCTAGAACAGAAGACCCCAGAGTGAGAGAGACAAATACCCTTAAGTAAATACCCTCAGGACTCACCTGATGAAGGAGAAGTGCTCTGAAAGCACAAAATTCCAAATAAACCTGTTGAACTTTAATCTGGTGTTGTGAGACTTCTTACTGTATACTCAATTAAGGAAGACTGAAAACTCGAGAGTGAGGGAGCCAGCAGACTCTAGAGTGAAGCAGACAGAAAATCCAAAGTGAGAGAGACAGAAAACCCAGGCCAAGGGAGAAGCAAGGCTTAAAGCTTAAGCTTTTTGAAAGTGCTGACACAGTGCCTAAACTGCTAGACAGGTGCCAGTGTGGAGCAAACAGTTGGCTGAGAATGAAGGAATCTATTTAAGATAACCTAAAAGAATCATAGAATCCTTACAGTGCAGAAGGAGACCATTCAGCCCATTGAGTATCTACCAACCACAATCTTCCAACTGCAGAAGGAGTCTATTCGGCCCATTGAGTCTGTACCAACCGCCCTCTTCCGAGAACCCCACATATTTATCCTGTTAATCTCTCTGATACTAGGGTTGATTTGGCTTGGTTAATCAACCTAAATTGAACATCTTTGGACTGTGGGAGGAAGCCGGAGCACTTAGAGGAAACCCACGCAGAGAATGTGCAAACTCTGTACACACGGTGACCCGAGGCCAGAATTGAATCCAGATCCCTAGCGCTGTGAGGCAGCAGTGTTAACCACTGTGCCATCATGACATCTGAAAGGAAACCTGCAGAAAGAAAATGTAACAATTCCACTGGAAAATATTCATATCACATCAGTAGTATAGTCAAACACAACCGCACGCAGAAAAGGGGAATGTCACAGTAACTTCATTGTATGTTATTGTAAACCTTATTTGTGACTGATAAATAAACTTTAAGGTACTGAAAGAAGTCCCTTAGCTTCTAATGGTTTCACTTCTCTTCATTTCACTGATTCGTAACTCAAAAAGACCATCAAAAGATGCTGATCTCAGTTTCCGTTGATGTGACAGGCTGAAAACCAGCAAGCAGTAAGGCCTACACCAATGATTCTTCCCCACTTGGTTACACCAGAACAAATCTTCTATATTCTTTGGTTAGGTACAAGTTGAAATTTCAATTTACTTTCTCACTTAGATATTAAAAAGGCAATAAACTGAAATCCAATTAAGACAATGGACAACTAACAGTCAGCTACAATAAAAAACTTGCATTCTACCAAGATGAAAAGGAACTCAAACCCTCTTGGGAGTGTGAAAGATGTCACCACCACACTGGCATACATTAACCTGAAACTTCAAGTATTTCTGAGATGTAATGTTAAAATGCCTGTTCTAAAAACAGTTAATGCAGCAGATGTGGATTAATCAAATTCTTCTGGAATATACAGACAATTGGATACTTTAAGGACTGTTTGAAAACCAGAGAAATCAGATATCAGAGGTCAGAATGCTGCACAGTAAACAGGCAGAAGCTGTTTGCACTCTCTGGGCCTGTTTGCACTTTACCATCAGGTTATGCCTGTTCTTTGGGCACAAAAATTTGGTAAAGTCAGGCATGAGGCAAGTTGCACAATCCACGCTTGTTCCCCCTTTACCAATGACCGAAATTGTCCGCCATCAGGACCACACCCAAAATAGGTGCAACTTCAATATAAGTGCATTTGCGTGCATTTCAGTTGACTTAGTGGGCTGCATGCCCAAACTTACCAGCACTTCCCCCTTTACCACTGCATTTGCCTGTCCAGATTTGGTGGTGGGGTCGGAGGTGGGTTAGATGGCTCTCGGCTGGGGGAGGAGGGAGGCAGGCCAGATTACTCTCTGCTGAGGTGGAGTTGGGGGAGGGGAGGGAAGCAGAACAGATGACCAGATGGTTCTCTGGTAGGAAGGGAAGGGCATGGTGGAGGGGTGTAGCAGGGGGTCTGCCACCACCCTGCATGTGATTGGTGGGGGGAATGAGGACATGGGGCTGGGTAGCGGGTAGTGGGGGGATAAGGGGGTCAGTAATGTTGTGAGGGTGGGGCAATGTTTGTAGGGGCCAGGGGGGAGGCATTATCCGGCCCAGGAGCAATGTGGCAGGGGAATGTTTTTCTATTTCTTTTACTGTGCAATGCACAGTTGAAGGCCCTACCTACAGGCTTCTAAAGTTTTATATAAAGTTTTATTTATTAGTCACAAGTAAGGCTTACATTAACACTGCAATGAAGTTACTGTGAAATCTGCAGCGCAATTTAGAATTGCTGCTATTTTTCGGGCAGAATGCATGTGGGGATGTTTGAGAAGTCTAAAAGTCAGATCTGAAACACTTCCAGTTTCAAGTCCACCCAGCACTTATAATTAAAATGGTAAAATAGGACCCTCTCTCTGTGTGTCTCTCACTTTCAAAGATTGAGCCAGGATTTATAAATTAATCTTTAGAAGAGAAGTCAACTGAAAATGGAGATTTTTCAAGAATAAAGCAAAGGAAACCTGCTCCATACAATTACATTCCGAAAGATAATTGAACAAACAGCTGCAACATGGAAATTACTGCATCAGGATCAGCCAAAGAACAGCCAATCATCTACTCCTTTGTTTTATCATCTCCACAAATTGTAAAAGACCTTTAAGCCTAATCACTTATCCCACCGTCTGTACTAATGCATATGTTGGTGTGGGTCCAGGGAACGTGCGCTATGTATGAATGGTGGTTGTGGTTTTTTTCATTTGGGAAACAGAATCATAGAATAGAATCATGGAATCCCTACAATGCACAAGGAGACTATTCAGTCCTTCAAGTCTAACTGACTCGCCAACAGAGTACCATACCCAGGTCCTGTAAACTCATATACTTACCCCACTAATCCCTCTAATCTGCACATCTTGGGACGTAAAGGGAAAATTTAGCATGGCCAATCCACCTAACCTGCACATCTTTAGACTGTGGGTGGAAATTGGAGGACCTGAGGAAACCTATGCAGAAACGATGAGAATGTGCAAATTCCACACATTCAGTCGCACTCCAGGCTGGAATTGAACTGGGGCCCCTGGTGCTGTAGAATCATATACCAAAAAAGGAGGCCCATTGAGCCTGCAACAACAACAATCCCACCCATGCCCTATCTTCTTACATGTATTTATGCTGCTAATCCCCCTGACACTAAGGAAAAATTTAGCATGGTCAATGAATCTAACCCGCACATCTTTGTATTGTGAGAGAAGCCCAAGCACACAGAGCAAAACCTACGCAGAGCCAGGGAGAATGTGCAAACTTCACACTGACATCCAAGACCAGAACCCAGGTCTCTGGCACAGTGATGCAGCTGTGCTAACCACTGTGCCATCTTGCTGCTGTTTCAATAAAATAGTTTCAATGAACTTATCTTGTTCTTTGTTTAAACTCAGAAAACCAGTTGGTTTAATTCTTTGTAATCTGAAGGTGTAAATAATGGGAACTCACGGAGAATTGACAAAACACATCCTCTTCAAGTTTATAAAAAAACACTGTATTATGGTCAGACCTGGAGTGATAGAATACAGGAATAAATTTTGCTCCTCCTCATGTGGTGCCTTCACATTTTGCTTGCTAGTTTGTTGAAAGGACACACGTTCTTCTCTGTTGACCACACTCTGCAGTCTTTTGTCTCTCTCTCTCTCTCTCTCTGTCTGGGAGATGACTTTCTCTCTCGCTCTGTTTTTTTCTTTAAATGGAGAGACAGAAAGAACAGCAGTTCTTGCCTTTGTGTTCAGATGTGCACATATTACACTTTTCTCCCGTTACGCCTCACTCTGGGGAACCTGTCCTCACTGTACCAGAGCCAGCCAGGCTTGTTGTATACCTGGAAGAGGCGTAAAGCCTCCAGAATATCTGAACCTGTGAAGTCAGAGACCTGGGAAGAGAAGGGGTAGCATGTAAATATTATTGTAAATATCTATGGGTAAAGACTTTGTGTGGGGGGGGGGGAGGTGAAGTATTAGGGGGTAACCTGAGCCCTGGGGTCCAAATGCGCCCCATCAGAGTTCTGAGTACGGCCCATGACACATTTTGTTGACTGTTGCCCATATGCAGTGTTGCCGCATTTCACTGGTTGCCATCTGTGTAGATTTTTCCTAATGTTATGATTGAAGCAATACAGTAAAACACAGCACATGGAGTGAGGTGCACACTGATTGCACTTAACATTGACTATTAGAGCCATGCATTTCCTCTGCATCCAATCATGCATAAATATCTCTTTTGTTTTTACCATTTGAAGTTGATGACAGTTCAATTAATGTATGAATGATTAAGCATTTTCTCGAACCTGTTATGAAATATTTGGCGTGTATTACATGTATTCAATCTGATACAAAATCACAGAATTTACAGCGCAGAAGGAGGACATTTGACCCACCAAGGCTGCACTAACAACAATCCAGATTCTCTCCCTGTAACTCCACATATTTACAGTCCTAATGTCCCTGACACTAAGGGATAATTTATCATGGCCAATCAACCTAACCTGCACATGTCTGGATTGTGGAAGGAAACTGCAGCACCCCACCACCCCCCACCCCCCACACAGATATGGGGGGAATGTGCAAGCTCCACATAGACAGTCACCCAAGGCTGGAATTAAACCTGGACCTCTTGTGCTTTGTGGCAGCGATGCTAACTACTGTGCCACCTGATAGTTAGTAAACTTGCTTGACTTCAATCTTGTGGCCCATTAAGGTGAAGGAGGGCTACTCATGTCTCCCACTCACTTGTGAGTGAGGCCCTCTGTATGAGGGTATCCAGGGCTATAAGGGTTAATGCGGGACGGGGGAAACAGTACTACGCACATTGTGATATACAGAGTCAGATGAGATTAGGAGTGAGTATAGTAGAAGTCGGTGATGCTGGGGTGTTGATTTGTGTGTTCAACAAACTTTGAAGTCAGATGAGAACAGCGGGTGTTGCCTTGCAGCACTAGGGACCTGGGTTCGATTCCTGCTTGGGCCACTGTCTATGTGGAGTCTGCACTTTCTCCTCATGACTGCGTTTCCTCCGGATGCTCCAGTTTCCTCTCACAATCCAAAAGACGTGCTGGTTAGGTGCTTTGGCCGTGCTAAATTCTTCCTCAACCAGGTGCCGAAGTGTGGTGACTAGGGGATTTTCACAGTAACTTCATTGCAGTGTTAATGTAAGCCAAGTTGTGACTAATAAATTAAAGAAAAGAGTTCCGAATCTTGTGATTCAGGCAAGTGCCATCTAGTGGGCCACAACAGATACTCAAATTGCCATATAATAAAAACCAAGCATTGGAACGTAGAACATAGAACATAGAACATTACAGCGCAGAACAGGCCCTTTGGCCCTCAATGTTGCGCCAATCAATGGAGAAAAAGCAATGACCCTTTAACCTAAACCATTCCCTTTTCGTCCATAAACTTATCTACTAACCTCTTAAATGCCCCCAAACTTGGTGCATCTACAACTGCTGCAGGCAGGGCATTCCATACCCTTACCACCCTCTGGGTAAAGAACCTACCTCTGACATCCGTCCTATAACTACCACCCCTTAATTTAAAGCTATGTCCCCTCGTGCTAGCCTTCTCCATCTGAGGAAAATGGCTATCACTGTCCACCCTGTCTAATCCTCTGATCATCTTATATGCCTCAATAAGGTCACCTCTTATCCGCCTTCTCTCTAATGAAAATAACCTCAAATCCCTCAGCCTTTCCTCATAAGACCTTCCCTCCATACCAGGCAACATCCAGGTAAACCTCCTCTGTACCCTCTCCAATGCCTCCACATCTTTCTTATAATGTGGCGACCAGAACTGTACACAATACTCCAAGTGCGGCCGCACCAGAGTTTTGTACAATTGCAACATGACGTTGCAGCTCCAAAATTCAATCCCCCTACATCTATTGTTGATATTGGAATAGTATAGTTTAGATGATCTTTAGATTAGTTCCACAGGTCGATGCAACATTGAGGGCCCAAGAGCCTGTACTGCTCTGTAATGTTCAATGACTTCTATAACTCCACTTGCTCAACATTGTGTGCTGCAATGTGGGCAACAGTGGCATAATGATGGAAGTGTGAGGCGAGATTGACTAGGTTACTGATGTATGAGGAGAGTTTGACTAGGTTAGGATTGTTTTCGCTGTAGTTCAGATAAATAAGGGAGGATCTCATAGAGTCTTATAAAATTCTAACAAGCCTAGACAGCGTGGATGTAGGGAGGATATTCCTGATGGTGGGGTAGTGCAGAATCAGGAGTCACAGTCTGAGGATTCACGGTAGACCATTCAAGACAGAGGTGAGGAGACATTTTTTCATCAAAGAGCAGTGAGCCTGTGGAATTCATTACCACAGGAAGTAGTTGATGCCAAAACATTGAATATATTCAAGAGGCAGCTTGATATAGCACTTGGGGTGAATGGGATCAAAAGTTATTAGATGATCAACCACGATCATAATGAATGGTGGAGCAGGCGTGAGGGGCCAACTCCTTTTTTTGATGTTTTAATGTTTCTATAATGACAGTGTCACTGGGCTAATAACCCAGAGACCAGGCTAATGCTCTGGGGGCATGGGTTCAAATCTCACCACAGCTGGTGAAATTTAAATTTAACTAATAAATCTGGCATTGAAGCACTTGTCAGATCAAAATCAGATGCAATGCATTTTCTTGTCAGCTTGGATCTTGTATATCTTTCTTGAGAGGACAACGAATTGGATTCAGTTTGATTTTTTGGAGCAAGCAAGGAGATGGATTCGAGCTTGTCCATCCACTCTGAGCAATAATAGAACATAGAACATTACAGCACAGAACAGGCCCTTTGGCCCTCGATGTTGCGCCGACCAATTAGGAAAAAGCAATGACCCTCTAACCTAAACCATTCCCTTTTCGTCCATAAACTTATCTACTAACCTCTTAAACGCCACCAAACTTGGCGCATCTACAACTGCAGCAGGCAGGGCATTCCATACCCTTACCATCCTCTGTGTAAAGAACCTACCTCTGACATCCGTCCTATAACTACCACCCCTTAGACCAACTACTGCTGCTTCATTTAATCTTCAAATGCCCGACTTAGGTTTACTCAATTCAGTGGAATAGAACTGCATCTGCTGTGTCCTTACAGATAGAAATTATACTTAATAATTAATGGGAGACAGCTCAGAGTGAGAGTAGAAGTGAGACAGTGAATGGACTGCTGGTAGTGTCCCAGTAATGAATTATGATCAATAGAAAAGACAAATGGTTGACCTTAATGGCAGAACTTCCGAGAGAGAAATACAGCTACAGTTCCAGTAGCTTTGTATTATATTACAGCTGGCTTAAGGATAAAGTACCAGCTTTTCTGCCATTTTATTTCTCAGTTTTATCCCATGAAAGGGAGCTGTGGTTGTGGAGTTCTTAAAGTTGAGGCCAAATACCACATCTGTACTGAGACCATCCTGTTTTGTCATGTGTACATATGTGATACATTTACTGAGCCATTGGGGGCGATTTTCTGATGTTACCATGCCTGGCACAGATCGTGCTGATCTCAGAAGATGGCATGTGGGCCTAAAAAGGGGTTTTGTACCCAATGCCAAATTGTCAGCAATCATCCTGGTTTCTTTCTAATGGCACTAACCAGATCGTGCCCAGAATGGGTGCAAGGCTGATTAGCATATTTAAAATGGCATTTAAATATGCATAGCCTGTTCGAAGCTGGATTCTGTTAGCTCCCAGGACCTTCTGACCTTCGCCAGAGACTGGCGAGAATCACTAATGATCTCCTCAAACAGAGACCTAGTACGATGGCCATGTTGGAGGACTCAGTCCGTTGAATTCCCGGGTGGTTGGAACATGGCTGGGTGGTGCTGATCTAGCACCTGGCACTACCCACCTGCCAGTGTGCCAGTTGGGCAATTCCAATGTGCCAGGTAGGCACTGCCAGGTGGGCCGTACCTGCCGTGCCTCCTACCACCTGAGGGCTTCCCTGGCCTCTGAGCCCCCTGGTGTGACCATTGCGTCAGGTCACTGTTAGTGGAGACCAGTAGTGAGTCTCGCTGTTATCATGCTGCCCCAAAAGGCCAGAAAATTCACACCATTAGGCAGCATGGTGACACCGTGATTAGCACTGCTGCCTCACAGCACTAGGGACCAGGGTTCAATTCTTGGCTTGGGGCACTGTGTGTGTGTGGACTCTGCACATTCTCCCCGTATCTATATGGGTTTCTGCCTGGTGCTCTGGTTTCCTCTCGCAGTCTGAAAGGCATGCTGGTTAGGTGCATTGACCGTGCTAAATTCTCCCTCAGTGTACCTTAACAGATGCTGGAATGTGACGACTACGGCATTTTCACAGTAACTTAATTACAGAGTTAAGGCAAGCCTACTTGTGACCCTAATGAATATATATGTGAATAAATAAATAAGAAAGGAGGCGGGAGAATCACAAACTGTTTGGGTTTGGGTGAAAAACCAATTTTTAGGCCTGCATACTATTCACTGGGCGTCGGTGTGATCTGTGTCAGGCTCAGCGAGATTGGAGAATCACCCCACTTCCAGTTCTCATGGACTGATTGGATTCAGCACCTTTATTCCTGTCTCACTGAACCAGTTCCAATTGATCCGTGACAAAAAATATTCTCACTGCTGGGAGTAATGACAAAAGAAGCTCGAGTGTGAAATGAGTTGAATGGCTTTTCTTTAAACAAAAGCAAAATATTGTGGATGCTGTAAATCTGAAGATGCTGCCTGACCTTCTGTGTATTTGTCCATTTTCACGGTAGCTTTAAGCTGTCAACTGTCCTATACTTAATGACTTGAAGCAACTTATGTAAAATCATTGTGCATATGATAGTTCTATAAAATAACATTTTGATGTTTTGTGCGCATATATATATAAATATTAAAATTGGTCTTCATATTGTGTAGATGATCTAAGAGAAGGGCAGTAATCCGGATGTCTAAGCAGGAACAGCAGTGCTGGAAAATTGCTGCCTCAAAAGTGCACCAAAGATAAAATTTTTATGTAAAATCAGAAAACCTGTTGAAATCTTCATCGACCAGGAATCCTTTCTTTACCTGCGTTTATCTCGAGGATGAGATGAAGTAATTTTACAGTACTATCATCCAGATGGACAATGGGCAGTATCCATATTTGGCAAACCTAAAGATTTGAATGAATAATAAGGGCCAATGGTAGAAGAACTTTTGGTACAAGAGTAACAAATTACAGTGCTTTCCTAGTGCTCTCAAAGCAGCAAATGGATTTCTCTCTTGCTAAGCAACTGCGTGTAAAATAATTTCTGAAGATGAGGGTGTTTCAGCGACATGCCATTTGACAATCCACTCTGATTAACAGTTGAAGACAGAAGGGAGACAATGGTTATGCTAATATACAACACTGCTACATTAGTAAGAATGGAAATAGATTTTTGCAAATTTGGCAAAGGGCTTCATTCAGTTAAAATCATCCTGCACTATCAACTTGTCTTGTCCCCATGTGATCACTGCACATCAGTTTTTAAAGTTTATTTATTAATTCGTAAGTTCATAAGATAGAGGTACAGAATCAGGCCATTCGGCCTTTGAATGGGCAGTACGGTGGCACAGTGGTTAGCATTGCTGCCTCACAGCACTAGGAACCCAAGTTCGATTCCCATGTTGGGTCACTCCCTGTGTGGAGTTTGCACGTCCTCCCTGTGTTTGCCTGGGTTTCCTCCGGTTTCCTCTGGTTTGGTCCCACAGTCTAAAGATGTGTGGGTTAGGTGGATTGGCCTTGTTAAATTGCCCTTTAGTGTTGGGGGGACTAGCTAGGTTAAATGCATGGTGTTACAAGGATAGCGCCTGAGTGGGATTGTGGTCAGTGCAGACTCGATGGGCCGAATAGCGTCCTTCTGCACTGTAGCATTCTATGATTCTATGAGTCTGCACTGCCCATTTGATCATAGTTGATCCGCTCTTCCCCCTTATTTTCCTATTTCTTCAACCCATTACCAATTAAAAATTTGCCTAACTTCTCCTTAAATTGGTTCACTGTCTCAGCATCCAGTACACTTTGGGGTACCGAATTCCACAGATTCACAATCCTTTGGGAGAAGTAGTTTCTCCTCAACTGTGTTTTCAAATCTGATATTCCTTAACTTATGACCTCTCATCTTAGAATGCCCCACAAGAGGAAGCATCCACTCCATGTCTACTTTATTCATATCTTTTGTCACAAGTAGGCTTACATTAACACTGCAATGAAGTTACTGTGAAAATCCCCTAGTTGTCACACTCTGGCACCTGTTTGGGTACACTGAGGGAGAATTTAGCATGACCAAAATACCTTACCAGAACTTTTTTCGGACTGTGGGAGGAAACCGAGCACGCGGAGGAAACCCATGTAGACATGGGATGAGTGCACTAACTCCTCACAGACAGTGACCCAAGCTGGGAATCAAACCTGGGCCCCTGGCACTATGAGGCAGCAGTGTTAACCACCGTACCACCATGCTGCCCTCATCTATGATATTCTAGGTGACTTAGCAGTTGAGTCACATAAACTGAGCACATTTATTACAGAACTAAACATTGATTTCTACTGGGATTTCACAAAAAACTAAGACTCAAGATTTATGATGAATTTCAAAGTGAAATAAATCCTTTGATTATTTTTAAGATCCATTAAGTACTTACTTCATAGTAAAATTCATAAGTATGAGATTAAAACATCATGTGTACTAAAGAGATACTTACCTCCAGTCCTCCACAATTTTTGCCCCGATCTGTCCCTATTGCTTTTCATGACTCATGTGACTCTGGTCTTCCATGTTAAAGTTGCTCCTTAGACCGTTATCTGCTCAAGAAAACAATTACAGCTATCCAACTTATCACAGTGGTTAAAAATAGCACACAAACTTCAGAAAAATAAAAATTAAATAACGGTCTAATACTAAAAGTCAACTTAAAATGTGAATTGATTTGAACAAGATATGATTTTCAGTTTTTATACACTTTTAAACCAAGAACTGACCGTTCAGTGATACTAGTTAAATGCTAGATTTGTTCATATTCTCTGACAAATGCATTATTGGCTGGCAACAGGTTAAACATAACTGAAATAATTAAATTTAACTTTACCTCTTCCTTTTCTTGATCTCTCCGTCTCCATTTCTGGTGATAAACCGTCCATTAGTATCCATTACACTGACTCCCACTTCTACCTTGACTACAGCCCTTTACGTCCCATATTCTGTAAGAACTCATTCCATTCTCTCAGTTCTTTTGCCTCTGTTGCATCTGTTCTGGTGATGCCACTTTCCAAAATAGCGCTACTGATCTTCCTCAATTGTGGTTTCCCATCCACTGTGTTTGAGAGAGCTATTACCATGTCTAACCCATCTTCCAGGCCGCCACCTTCACCCCCCTCTCCTCCCTTCCAGAACCAGGATAGGTCTCCCTTGACAATGCTTTTCATCCTATCAGTCTCTGCATTCAAAGGATCCTTCTTTGCCCTTTCCACTAACTCTAGCACCATGCCACTCTGCAACACATCTTTCCCTCACTCTCCCTGTCAGCATTCTGCAGGGGCTGTCTGTCTGGGACACCCTGGTCCACTCCTCTATCACACCCAACACCTCACCTCTTCCCTGTGGCAACTTCCCATGCAATTGCAGAAGGTGCAACACATACCCTTTACCTCCTTCCTGTTCACCATCCCACATCCTAAACAGCCCTTTCAGGTGAAGTAGAACTTCATATGTACTTCCTTCAATCTGGTCTATTGCATTCGCTGCCCCCACTGCAGTTTACTGTACATCGAAAAGCCCACATGCAGACTGCATGTCTGCTTTACTGAACACCTTCAGTCAATCCACAAGCAAGATCCAGACCTTCCTGTAGCTTGCCACCTCAACACACCGCTTACTCTCTTGTTCACATGTCCGTCCTTGGCCTTTTACAATGTTCTAGTGAACCCCGATACAAACTGTAGGAATAAAACTCTTTTTTTAACAAACTGTAGAAATAATACCTCTTTACAACCTTCCGAATGAATATTGAGATCAACAACTTCAGAGCATGAACTCTCTCCTGCATCTTACTCCATTTCCATTTATTTTATTTCATTCTGTTCCTTCCTTTCATTTCATTTATCCATTTTTATCATTCTTCGTTCTCATTTCCATTTTCTACTTCTCATTCCCGCTTTCTTTCTTGCCCCGCTTCCCCACCTCCCCTTCTTTGAGGCAACTGTCTTAACCATCTGTACCTCTGTTCTGCCATTCACACATTCTGATCACTTAATGAACACTCTTAGCACCTTCTCAGCCTTCTTCATCCTCATTTACGTTTCCTATTCCAGACCCCCACCCTCATAGCACGAATCATTTCTGATTGTTTTAGCTCTGACGAAGAATCATCCAGACTCAAAATATTGGCTCTATTCTCTCTCCATAGATGCTGTCAGACTTGCTGAGATTTTTCAGCATTTTTGTAACTTATCCTCTTAATTGTCTAATGGATCCTTGGGTGTTGTAGTTCTGAGATTGGCAGCCACGTCTGTAGATGCTTTCTCCTGCTTTGTTACTATTTTTGGAGGAGTGGATCAGAAATTTGGCAGGTACAATGTAATTTGCTTATTTTCAGTGCCAGGGCACAAGGGCCCAGGGAAGGTTGGTAACTAGGAGTGCTGGTTGATTTGCCCCTAAGTTAGTGAGGGCAAAAATGCTAACTATTCTACATCCCCGGTTTGCCATTTTCAAATGGAAAATGTATGTGTATAAATGTCAGAGTCTAATGAGGTTGTGGTAGAATCATAGCAACCAGTGCAGAAGGAGGCCATTCGGCCCCTTGAGTCTGTACTGACATTGATTTCTCCCCAGGCCTTATCCATACAACCCCACACATTTACCCCATCAATCCCTCTAATCTACACATTCCAGCACACTAAGGGCAATTTACCATGGCCAATCAACTTTACCTGCACATCTTTGGGCTGTGGCAGGGAACTAGAGCATCCGAAGGAAACCCATGCAGACACGGGGAGAATATGCAAACTCCACACAGACAGTTCCCTAAGCTGGGAATTGAACCTGGGTCACTGATGCTGTGAGGCAGCAGTGCCAACTACTGTGCCACCGTGTTGCCCCAGTGTGATGACCAATGTGATTAAGTAGTCTGATAACACTTGCTGATTCAAAGCTGTGAAGACTGGATGAGGGACCTGAAAAATGATACAGCAGCAGAAATTAATGGTGGGATTTCTCACACCAGATCCCTTCCCTTTCCCCGTGCATTGTTTTATGGCTGCCAAGACCGGGGTAGAATCTTCCTGTCCCGCTGCTGTCGATAAGAGTTTCCCTTTGATCAATCTACATGGCTGGGAAACCCACAGTGATCCAGTGGGAGGAGGGGAAGCCGCCATTGGCAGAACCTGAGGATCGCGACGACGGGATTGGTTGGAAAAAATCCCACCCTTTGTCTTCCAAAGAGTAGGAAAGGAAGAAGGTAAAAAACATTGGCAAAATCATTCCAAAAACAAAAATACATTTGGAGATGGGAGATTATAAATAGTAAATGGCTGCATTTTGGGTGGTCATAAATCAACTATTGGCATCAATTTATAAAGAGCTATATTTCCCATTGTTTATCACTTTTGCATAATGTAGAAAGTTATGATGGAAATAAATTCACTCCTGGTGTTTATGTTTTTAAACATTTAAAATGATTACTTTGCTGATATATTCCTAACAGTTATTCATGCGACACAAAACAGGTATGATGTGTCCTATTTTTACTCTGGGGTTTATTATGTGCCAAGCTTGACAGAACAGCTTCTGTATTTACTTCAGAGAGCTCCATAGAAGACAAGAAACGAAATCGAAAGAAAGAAAGGCTGAATAGCGAACAAGCTTGAGGCTTCAGCAGCAGATGTGCTTTAAGGAGATGAATATACTAAAGGATAGAAAGTGACACAAAGAACTTTAGAAACAAGTACATGGATCTTGAAATGTGACCATCATTAGAATTCAAAGCAATGAAACCAAAACGAGAGATGGGATAGTAAGTGCTTACTGGTAAATATGGAAGTTAAATGAATAGATAGTGATACTTGCCCAGCATGTCTAAATAACGTTCCCCATAAAATTATCATTGGGATCAATTGGATTGGATTGAAGGCAAGTCACCTCACAGCTAAACTAGCATGCCTGCTACTTATGTCTGAAAAATAGGTGCAATGTATATCAATGACATAAACAGGGAAATTGAGTTATCAAGAGGACATAAATAGTATACAGTGCTTTACTCGGTTAAATGATGGGGCAAAACCTTCGTCAGATGGAGCATAATGTGGGTAAATGTGAACTTGTCCATTTTCGTAGGAAGAATGAAAAAAAGCAGTATATTATTTGAATGGAGAGAAGCTTGAGAACTCTACAGAGGGATCTGGGCATCTCAGTTTGTCAAGAGCCACAAAATTTGGGAGGTAGGTGCAGCAAGTGATTAGGATGGAAAATAAAATGCTGATGTTTATTGCAAGGGGAACTGAGTATAGGGAAGTGTGGCTGCAGCTGCTTAGAGTATTGGTGAGACCACATTTGAAATACGGTGCAAACCTCTAGGCTCTTTACTTAATGAAGGGACCAGTGAGCCTAGAAGTTTGGGAAAGTGGGAGAGAGACTGCAGCTGGAGTGAGTTTCAGCCAAAGTAAGGGCATTAGAAATTTGGAACTGCTGGTGAGCGTTTTTCTTTTTTTTCTCTTTAAAAATCAGGAGTCTAGTTTAAATTTCAAAAAGCAACCCAGTTGACCCAGTTAGACTTCTGTCAGGTGGCTTCTCAACTTCTGTCGCTCCAGTGAGAACAGACTAAACTTCTCCAACTTCTCCTATTAGCTAACGCCCTCCATACCAGTAACATACTGTTTAATCCTTCTGGTAGTGTGAAAACCAGAACTGAACGCTATATTCCAAGTGCAGCCCAAGTAAGGTTCTAAAAGGCTGCAACATGACTTGCTAATTTTCAAACTTAATGCCCCAGCCGATAAAGGCAAGCATGCTGTATGCCTTCTTGACTACCTTCTCCATCTGCGTTGCCACTTTCAGTGACCTATACACCTGTACATCCAGATCCTTCTACCCATCAATATTCTTAAGGGTTAGCATTCAATCTGCTGTGACTCATTGCGCAAAGCCATGTCATTTCCCATCTGTATTAGTTACACTTTCCAAATGCATTACCTCACATTTGTCTGGATTAAACTCGACCTGTCATCTAATTGGGGGGAGGTTATTATCCACGATTATTATTAATGCAACAAGCATTTAATTCCATATTTATTCAACAATGAATTTACATTTTTTCAGTTGCTGTTGCCATTGGCTCATTAGTTTGGGCCTCTGGATTACTAACCTGGTAACTGCTAGTTGAATTATTGTTGAACTATTAATCAAGAATTACAGCTAAAGTTCTGGTGACCCATGTTCGAATCCTGGCATGGCAGATGGTAGAATTTGAATTCATTTGATTTGATTTACTATTACCATATACAGTGAAAAGTATTGTTTCTTGCTCGCTATACAGACAAAGCATACCATTCACAGAAAAGGAAATGAGAGAGTGCAGAATGTAGGGTTACAATTCAATTCCATAAAAAATATCTGCAATTAAGAATCTACTGATTGTCAAAATTGTCAGAAAAACTCGTCTGGCTCACTAATGTATTTTAGGGAAGGAAATCTGCCGACATTATCTGGTCTAGCCTACATGTGGCTCCAGAACCAGTTGACTCTTAACTGCCCTCGGGCAACTAGGGATGAGCAATAAATTCTGGCCAGCCAGGGACGCCAATGACTCATGAATGAATAAAAAAAAATTATTACAATATGATTATCCCTATACTTTAGCAGAGTACTGTTCAATGGGGAAGCGGCAGGAACTTCAGGAAGTTATTGCTTTTCTCTACGTGTTGTTTCTAATAGTCCAACTTCAGCACTATCAAAGATAGGGCGCTGAGGAGGACTTGGATTAACACCTGTGGCAATAAATAGATGAGTGAAAGAACAACATTTTTTTGAAACTTAATTCATTTCCTGCCTCATACGGTGGCAGAAAACAAAGTGGCTAAAATGAACAGCTCAATTATCTCTGATGCACAGCCACCCACTGTGCAACATTGTCAAACCAGTTTCCTGTGAAATAACCCAGCTTCCCAATTGTACTGTTGACATGTTGGACTCGGATGAGTAATGATAATTTGTTACAGTGCATTAAGGCTCCAATGTGTTGAGAACTTAGCCTTGCCCTATGAGTGCATGATTAGAAAATTGGTAAATGCTCACTGAAGCTGGAAAAACAAGCATGAAATATATTTAGCATTCAATCTGCTGTGACTCATTGCGCAAAGCCATGTCATTTTACCGATCACTCAACAGAAAAGATCTGGAATCTCAAATCAGATTGCTAGCTGGAATTTATGATAGAGGCCCAGCACCTGAAAATTCAGGGGGAAGACCCCTTCGCCAATTTGGGAAGACATGAGTGTTTCTTTTCAGTCGTCAGGCAGCTAAATGCCTAAGAGCATGGCTGCAACCCCAAGAGTTTAGAAGCTTCCCAGTGCCACTGGGAACTGGAAGTGTTGGCCGCTGCTGGGACTGCAGTCGGCAAACTTACTCCACCATTTCCAACACAAGGGATCAGGAGCAAGGCTGGAAATGAGATAAATCAGAACAACATCATTGGGGTCAATCAGGCAGGTTCCAACGTGAGACATGGGTGTAACTGGAAGGCCGATGGAGAGGAGGAAAGTGGATTCGTCCCTTTCCATTGGATGGGACCCCTGCAAAGATAGGGTGCATGAATAGGAGGCATAGTATGTGTCCGCAACCAGATGACCTTGCCAAATGGCACGAGCACATCTGCCATTTGATAAAATATCAGCAATGGCAGGAAGAAATCGAGAATTGTCAACAATTAGCCAATGGTGGCTGGGCACCTACCCTGCTGCTGATAAAATCTCACCAAAGGTGGGTAGGCGATGGGCACAGCAAATCCAGTTAATCCCCACTCCTTCTCACCATTCTCCCCACTCACCTTACCACAATCTTCCAAAACTCTGCTCATCTTCCAGTCTGTCTGGGGGAGGGCGTGGGGGGGGAGGGTTGGGGTGAAATAAAATTCCAGCCAATTTTGTAAACGTACCTTCAAAATTCTGTGGGGATTTCCTAGTCTCCCATTGTGACTTTAGTGAGATTCCAATAGAATCCACAGTGAAATGTCAAAATCAGTGTATTAACACAGGAAGTGCAGATCTTGGCAAATGCGATACTCATGAGTGAGTTAAATGCCAAAGTTTCTAAAGCCAATCAATGAATATGGTAAGTGAATTGTAGAGAATTATAATATTTTACATAGAGTTCATTGAGTTTAGAGCGCAGAAACAGGCCTTTTATCTCAACTGTTATTTATGCTCCCCCCACTTCTCTTCATTTAACCTTATCAGTGTAACCTTCAATTCCTTTCTCTAGGCTTCGAATTTCCTCTTAAATGAATTTATGCCATTTACTATCTATTCTTATGGTCACAATAAGAAGTCTCACAACACCAGATTAAAATTCAATAGGTTTATTTGACAGCATGAGCTTTTGGACGGTTGGCTCGACTCACCTAATGAAGGGGCAGTGCTCCAAAAGCTTATGCTACAAATAAACCTTTAACCTGGTGTTATAAGACTTCTTACTATGCCTACTCCAGTCCAATGTCAACATCTCAGCATAATGGATATTCTTGTGGTAGTTGTGTGATCAATTTTGTTCTTGAGATGATTTTCTTAAGTTTAAGAACCAGGTTTTTATTAATTACTATGTTGAACTATCAGTGATGTTTTGCATGAATATGTACGCCTAGTTCACCCTAGGTATTTATTTTTTCTTCTTTTCATTTACAGGACATGGGTATCACTAGCATTATTGCCCACTCTTGTAGCCCCTGGAAGGCAGTTGAGAGTCAACCTCATTGCTAAAGTCTGGAGTTATGTGTAAGCCAGAGCAAGTAAGGATGACAGATTTCCTTCCCTAAAGGGCATTCGTGACCTGATGGGTTTTTCCGACAATCAACAATGGTTTCATGGTCATCTGTAGATTCTTAATTCTAGATATATTTTACTGAATTCAGATTCCACCATCTGCCAAGGTGGGATTCGAACACAGGTCCCCAAAGCTGAGTTTCTGGATTAATAGTCCAGCAATACTATCACTAGGCCATTGCCCCTCTCTGCTTTTTGTTAGGATCCATGAGTCTTAACAGTATGGATAGCAGGATAGCCAAACAAGGCTTGTCGATTATTTCAGATAAACCCACTACATTATGCAGTCTTGATCAGGATATATTGATCCCTGCTGGAAATACACTTGTGATATTGCCTTGTATTGGTTCTCTCAATGCCAGCTGCCAACCCAGTCTGGTATCTGTGTCCTGCAGGATTTGAGCAGGCTGGCATTGATGGAATTGGACCATGAGAGCACATTCTGTACTCTTGGTACCATCAGTGTTTCTTCCAAGTGATATTTAAGATGCCGAAGTACTAATTAATCCATTGAGCTCAGGTGGGTGGTAACCAGTAGAAGGTTTCCTTTACCCATGTTTGATCTGATGAACCATTGTGAGGATTGAACATTGGATGTTTCACATTTGTCAACTAATTTTGGAAAAATGATTTCAAGAATGACAACCAGGGATGTTGATGAAGTTGATTATCGCAACTATACCACCAGAAATAAATCAATGCAAACTAAGAATTGAAAGTGCCTGAATGTCTCGAATTCTCAGATTATAGAGAATAAGTTATTGGTAGAACTATAGTCTTGTCACTTACTGTTAGCATAAAAGCATTTAAGGAATAAGATGCAGCATTGGACTGGAGTAGGCACAGCTCAATAATCATCAGACAGGACTGTTCCCTTCCAGCAGGGGAACACATCAACAGTCAAAGACATTTGGCCTCTGACCTTCGGGTAAGCGTTCTCCAAGGCGACCTTCAAGACACACGACAATACAGAAACGCCGAGCAAAAACTGATTACCAAGTTCCACACACATGAGGACGGCCTCAACTGGGATCTTGGGATTCACATCACACTACCTGTAACCCCCATGACTTGCCTAGGCTTGCAAAATCTTACTAACTGCCCTGGCTTGAGGCATTTCACACTTCTTTAACCTATGCTTAACTCTCTCTCTACTCACATTTTTTGCATTTAAAGACTTGATTACCAATGAAGACTCGCATTCCAACCATTATCTTGTAATTGAGTCTGTATCTATATATGCCCTGTATGTGAACACAACTACCCACTCACCTGATGAAGGGATAGCGCTCCAAAAGCTTATGCTGCCAAATAAACCTATTGGACTTTAATCTGGTGTTATGAGACTTCTTATTGTGAAGATTAGAAGCGGCCACTATAAACTTATTTCTAAAAACCTGTCCTTCTGAAGAGCTGTAATCTGTTGCATTGCTCCATGATGTTAAAGAATTGAAAAATGTAATATCTGCACATATACTATTCAGTGTCTCTCTAATGTTCCTGCTTTATGCATTAAAAATGCTCTCTAAAAGCAGTAAAGTTCCCTTTAATAATTAACAAGGCACGGAAAAGCACTAAATCATATTTTTGATGCATCTGTTTAATTTCAAGACAGAAAATACGGGATAGTTAAAAAAGTCAAATAAGCTTACTGATGCAAGTGAAGTAAAATTATTCAGCATATTATATGTGATGGAGGATGAAGGCATTATCATAAGAAATTAGATTTTCATCATGTTCATTTCAAAATATTGAAATTGGAAATAATATCGCAGCAGTTGTGTTGGCAAGCTATTTAACCAGAGTCCTGGATTAATGGTTTGGATGCATGAGGTCCAATGGTGAATTTCAATTCTGTTATTCAAACATAATTGGAATTAAAAAGTTAGGCTCAGTAGTGGTGAGCAGGTAACTACGGGACAATTGTAAACACATATCTGGTTCACTAATGCCCTTCAAAAAAGGAAAGACTTGCGGTTATATTGCACTTTTCACAACCACTGATTGCCAATGAAATAGTTTTAAATTGTAATGTTTGTTTTGAGGTAGGGAATGTGGCGGTCAATTTGTGCACAGCACAATCATACAAAGAGCAATATGATAATGATCAGATGATTTGTTTATCTTGTGGCCATTGAGGGATGAATACTAGTCAGGTCTCCAATGATAACTCCTCCTGCATTTCTTCAAAATAGTTCATGTATACATCCACCTGCGAGAGCAAACAGGGCCTTGGTTTATCATCTCATCCAAAAGATGGCACCTTCAAGAGTGTTGATTTCCCTCAGTACTTTGATTTTTATAGTCAAGTACTGGAATGGGACATGAACCTGTCTTTTCTCTTGACTCTAGACCAACCAGTATGGGTAAGTGCCCTCTGAAATGGCCTCGCAAATCATTCAGTTCTATCAAACTGCTATGACAAAATGCAACAAGAGGATTAGGCAGACCACCTGCAATGATGTAGGCATTCGATTCAGACAGAATAAAAGCAGAGCTAGCCCAGTGGGGAGGGATGGCCTTGTGGAATTATCACTTGACCATTAATCCAGAAACACAGCTAATGTATGGGAACCCGGGTTCAAATCTCACCATGGCAGATGGTGGAATTAAAGGGGGGCATGGGAACACAGTGGTTAGCACTGCTGTCTCACAATGCCAGGGACCCAGGTTCGATTCCTAGTTTAGGTCACTGTCTGTATGGAGTTTATACATTCTTCCTGTGTCTGCATGGGTTTCCTCCGGGTGTTCCGGTTTCCTCCTACAATCCAAAGATGTGCAGGTTAGGTTGATTGGCCATGCTAAAATTGCTCCTTAGTGTCACGGGACAAGGTAAGGCAAATGCATAGGGTTATGGGGATAAGACCTGGGTGGGCTTGTGGTCAGTGCAGACTCGATGGGCTGAATGGCTTCCTTCTGCAGTGTAAGATTCCATGATCCCTGCTAATTTCTGATTAACAGTGGGAGACTTATGGCAATCCCTCACTCTACCTTCACCATCAAACTAAGCAACGTAACCTGGTTCCATGGGGAGTTTCAAAGACTATTCTGAGCATAGTCCCAGATTCACCTAAAATTGAGCGAGCAACAAAATGAAACTATAACACGAGGGTTCAGACACAATAAAAGCAAAACAGAGCTAAGAAATTTTGTAACCAATGGATTACGTCAAAAATCCCTGCCACATCCTGAATGATGTTGGACAATTAAATAACTAACAGACAAAGGGATCTCCCATCCAATCTTCAATGATGATAAAGCCGAGCATCTGAGTGCAAAAGACAAGGCTGAAGTGTTCACAACTATCTTCAGCCAGAATTGCCAATTTATTGGTTCATCTCAGCCTCCTCCTGAGCTCCCATAATGACCCAAGCTAGTCTGAGGCTGATTTGTTAAACTCCATGTGCTATCAAGAAATGGCTGAATACCACAAAGGCTAAGAATTTCAACAACATCCTAGCTGCAAATTTGTGCTTTAAGACTAGCCAAGCTGGTCCAATACTGGCACCAGTCCATCAGAGTGGAAAATTGTTCAGGTATGCCCTGTCCACAAAAAGCAGGGCAAACTGAATCTGGCCAATTTCCAGCCCATCAACTTATTCTCAATCACCAACAAAGTGATGTAAGGGTGGTTGACAGTGCTATCAAACAACACATACTCAGCAACGACTTGGTCACCAATGTTCAGTTTGGATTACACCCGGAGCCCTTGTTTCCTGGCCTCATTACAGCATTGGTCCAAATATAGACAAATGTGCTGAATTCTACAGGTTCGATATAAGTGACCTTAAATTAGCATTTGACTGAGAATGGACCTAAGAGAAATGCTCTCCACGGGGTTTGAGTCATACCTAGCACAAAGGAAGATAATTTTGATTGTTGGATTGCCAATCATCTCAAGATATCACTACAGGAACTCCTCAGGATAACATTCTAACCCTAGACATCTTTAACTGCTTCAGCAATGACCTTCCTTCAATCATAAGGTCAGAAGAGAGGATATTCACCAACAATTTCACAGTGTTCAGTTACATATGGAATTCCTCAAATAATAAAGCAATCTGCAATAAGACCTGGACAACAGTCATATTTGGCTGATAACCACCTAGTGACATTTGTGCCACACAACTGATTATCTCATTCTGAGAGAAAGTCTATCTCTCCATTCATAGAATCATAGTATCCCTACAGTACAGAAGGAGGCCACTTGGCCCATTGAGCCTACACTGACAACAATCCCATCCAACCTCTATAACCCCATGTATTTACGTATTAGTTCACCTGACACCAGGGAGCAATTTTAGCACTGCCAATTAACCTAACCTGCACATCTTTGGACTGTGGGAGGAAACCAGAGCAACTAGAGGAAACACATCCAGACACGGGAAGCATGTGCAAACTCCACACAGCAGTCACCTGAGACTAAAATTGAACGTGGATTCCTGGTAACCACTGTGCCACAATGCTGCCCTTAATCAATGTATTACCATTGTCGAATCCCCCACCATCAACATTCAGAGAGTCACCATTGATGTGAACCAACCACATAAATATTATGATCTATAATAGCAGATCAGAGAGTATTCCATAGAAAGTGACTCAGTTCTTAACTCTACTAAACCTTTTCGCCATCTACAAAGGCATCTATCAGGAGTATTCTTGGAATACTGTCCACTTACTTGAATGACTATGACTCCAACCACACTAAAGAAACTCAACATCATCCAGGACAAGGTTGCCCACTTAATTTGCACCTCATCTAACACCTTAAACATTCACTCCTCTATCATCAGTCGAACATATCTGCAGTATCAGCTACAAGATGCAACAACTTACTCAAGCTCCTTTGGCAGCACCTCCCAAGCTTATGTCTCAAGAAAAATGCAACAAGCAAATGGTACGTCACCATCCTCCAAGTTACGTTAAAATGTATTGCTGTCCTTCATTGTCACTAGGTCAAAATCCTTGTTAAAAACACCATGGATTTACGTACAGTACATAACCTACAGCATCTCAACAAGGCATACCACCACCACCATCTTCTCATGGGCAATTGGAAATGGAAAATAAATAGTGCCCTTGCCAGAAATGCCCACATCCTGTAGACAAAGACAATAATTTACATATTCCAGGCTAATTTGAATCACTGAAAAGAAATATAAAAATAAAGCCAAGTCTTCACATAAAAACAAATCTCTGCATTTACACATCTCACAGTTAGCACTCCAGAGACTGCCTGTGGTAGATAAATGTGCAATGAAAGGCACCAAGTTCACTTTTCAAATCAACCTTGACAGACCCCCCCATCTTGTGACTGTATTCACAGCTCTTCAAAACCAAACATTGTATGAACAAAACTTTGCCAAAAGCAATCATCAAGCTAAAATTTTCCTTGGTTTTGGAACAAATTCAATTTCATTACTTATTAAATAGAAAGATTGTTCTGTGTGGTTCAAACTCAGACTTGTATTTAGTCTTGAACAAATTGTTCCTTTGACAACTCTTTGCTTATTTTTACATTGTTGAGTTGTCATTTTCTCAATGTCATGATTATTTGGCACGATCATGAATTAAAACCATTCTTATAAGTTTGGTGAATAAATCGTACTAGGAGTTGCAAATGTTCACTGAGACACCATGGGTGGAATTTTCCAGCCAAATTTGCCCCAATACCAAAGTATCCTGCCCAAGGTCACAGACCTCTGCATGGGCTGTCCCCTACCACCCCTCCCATCCCCCTGTCCCCCTGCCCAATATAATTTCCTTGGTGGGTGGGGCAGGAAAATTGTCCACCATGAGAATGAAGAAAAGTGAAGGTATGGGCAGGTTGGATTGGAAAACCACACATATGCAGAATTTAAAGACGTTCAAATAGGTTAAATATGCAGCATCTATGAGAGACTAAATTGGTCAGGATTACATTCACTGGCATCGAGAAGAGTGAAAAAGGATCTCATTGAAACTTATAAAATATTCACAGCGTTAGACTGGGTACGTGCAGAAAGAATGTTCCCGGTGATGGGGGAGTCCAGAACTAGGGATCATAGTTTGAAGATAAGGGGTAAAATTTTAGAAACGAAGTGAGGAAAAATTTTTTCCCCCAGAGAGTGATGAATATGTGGAATTCACTACCATAGAATGTAGTTAAGGCCAAAACATTGCCTGATTTAAAAAATATGATATGGCTCTTGAATCTAAAGGGATCAAGGGATTTGAGGGGGAAAGAGAGATCAGGACATTGAATTCAATGATTAGTCATTATCAAAATGAAATATGAAGCAGGCTTGAAGGGCCAAATGGCCTATTCCTGCTTTTGGTTTGTATATTTTTATGATAGGATGCAGAATATATTATTGCAGTTATCGATAGGGTGAGGAGAAAGATCAGCTTAATATGTGATTATATGTGATATGTAATATATTCAAAAGTTTGATGGCAGCAGGGAAGAAACTTTTCTTGAATCATTGGAATATGTTTTCAAACTTTAGTATCTTTTACCTGATGGAGGAAGGTGGAAGAGAGTGTGTTTGGAGTGCATGAGGTCCTTGTTTGCCTGAAGCAGTGGGAAGTTTAGGTAGAATTAATGATTGGCAGGCTGGTTTGCGTGATGATTGAGCTACATTCACAACTCTGTAGTTTCTTGTGGTCAGAGCATGAGCCATAACAAGCTGTGATGCATCTGGAAAAGATGCTTTCTAGATGCATTGTAAAAATTGGTGTGATTTATAGTGGACATCTGAATTTCCTTTGCCATCTGAGAAAGTAGAGGTGTTCATGGGTTCTTAACTGTAGCGCCAACATGGAGAGCCCAGAACAGGTTGTTGGTGATCTGAACATCTGGAAATTTGAAGTTCTTGACTATCTCCACTTCACTACTTTTGATGTAGACAAGATGTGTCCTCCACAATGTTTCCTTAAGTCGATGACAGTCTCCTTCGTTCCATTGACATTGAAGGGAGTAAACTGTCATCGCACCATTTCATCAAATTCTCAGAGCACATATAATAGAGATTTCCACTCATGGTGATGCATAAGTAAAGAGTTGAAATGGTTCCAAGAAGGACTCATGAGAACCTAAGCAGCATGAGGAAAATAAAAGAATGAAACATTAACACTAAAAAGGCCCTTACAATTGTTGATTTAATCTACTTGTTAGATCTGCTCTCCTGGCTGGTCTGTCACATTCTATTATCCTGAAACTTGAGGTAATCCAAAAGTCTGCTGCCTGTGCTTTCATATATACAAAGCTCCGTTCCCCTATTACCACTCTGCTCACTGACTTACATGGGCTCTGATTGAGCAACATCTTGATTCTCATCCTTGTCCTCAAATCACTCTAGGATTCTAGTCCATCCATATCTCCATATTCTTCTCCAGCTATACAACCCTCTAAGCTAGCTGTGCTCGCCTAATTCTGGTCTCTGTGCACCCCCAATTTTAGTTACCATTGGTGGCCATGCAATCAGTTATCTATAGTCAAATTCTGGAATACTCTCTTTATACCTCTCCATCTCTCCTTCGTCCTTTAAGACACTCTTCAAAAATTATCCACCTAACATCTCTTTGATGGCTTATTGCCATATATTGTTCTGAATGCTCCTGTACCAATCAAGAGCTTCACGTTTTTAGGTGTCCAGATCACCAACAACCTGTTCTGGTCCTCCCATGCTGACACTATAGTTAAGAAAGCTCACCGACACCTCTATTTTCTCAGAAGACTAAAGAAATCTGCATGTTAGCTATGAATCTTACCAATCTTTACAGATGAATCATAGAAAGCATTCTTTCTGGTTGTATCACAGCTTGGTATGACTGCCCAAGACCACAAGGAATTACAAAAGGTTGTGAATGTAGCCCAATCCATCACATAAACCAACTTCCCATTCATTGACTCTGTCTACAATTCGGGCTACCTCAGCAAAGCAGCCAACATAATTAAGGGCCCTATGCACTCCAAACATTTTCTCTTCCGCCTTCTTCCTTAGGAAAAAGATACACGAGTCTGAGGTCACATACTAACTAAGTCAAGAACAGCTTTTTCCCTGCTGTCATCAGACATTTGAATGGATGTATTTTGCATGAAGTTGCTCTTTCTCTACACCCTAGCTATGAGTCCTCTCTCATTTCCTTCTCTACAAATAGTATGCTTTGTCTGTATAGCACGCAAGAAACAATACTTTTCACTGTATGTTAATACATGTACAAAATAAATCAAATCAAAAATCAAAGGCATGTTGGGGCAATTTATTATGTTAAGCAGTGCTATTAAAATACAAATTATTGTGTATCTGTGTGCAGCCCAGTTCATCCTAGCCTAACATGTTGTGAATAATGTAAGTGAGGCAGGGAGAACAGGGGTTAGCACTGGTGCCTCACAGCACCAGGGACCCAGGTTTAATTTCAACCTTGGGTCACTGTCTGTGTGGACTTTGCACCTTCACCTATATCTATTTGGGTTTCCTCTGGGTGCTCCACTTTCCTCCCACAGTCTGAAGATGTACGAGTTAGGTTGGTTGACCATGCTAAATTGCCCCTTCGCATCAGAGGGACTAGTAGAATAAATATGTGGGGTTGGGGATAGGACTAAGGTGGGATTGTTGTCGGTGCAGGCTCGATAGGTTGAATGGCCTCCTTCTGCAACATGGGGATTCTTTGATTCTATGAATAAGGACTGCTAAACATTGAGTTTTATCAATTGCTAAAGCAGATAGTGATTGTTTCTGCATGTAGTACAATCATCATTAAAGTGATGCTGTATTGGAATTATAGTCAAGGATGATGTGGGATGAGTAATGAAGTCTCTGTGACATTGTTCGACTGTTTTAATGAAGAACTGCAAATTTGTATTAGCACAAACGAGGCTGGAGACCAGGTTTTACGGGTCACTATTCCTTTTTAACCACTTGTTATACCATGTGAATCGATACGTTACTGCTGAAATTCCTCCCTGTATTTTAAATACATTTTAAAAATCAGCGTCTTTTAGATTTTTTTTACTCTATTGGTTACTTTCCTAATCTCGCTTGCGCATCTTATTGTGGGAGCTGAAGGCCCTGAGATGATAACAGGGATGCTTAAACGATGTGATTCATGTTGGCCAAAGGTTTTTCATGGAAATCTCAGCATGACCAACACTAATTCCCAAGTGCAATGAGCTGCGTTGGTTTTGTTTTGTTACCTTACCAGATGTACTCCTCCACTTTAGGGAAGAATTGGCTGAAGTGACAACAACACGTTACTGGCATTAGAAAGAAAAGGTGAATAGGTGTCTATATTTTACCAGGGTAGATAAAGTGTAAATGCAATCGCTTGGAGAAATTATAGCTAGAATTTTTCAGTTATTCAAACCCCCCTCCTAGTGCATTCAGCCAAAACTCCATTCACTGCAGCGGGACTGGAGAATCCCGACCGTGGGTGAGGTTGGAGAATCAACCCGTGTATTTAAGTTTAGTCTGTCTCAGAAAAATGTCGGGAGTTACGTTGCTTCGAATGATAAGAATTATATTTGTTCATACTTAGAAAAGCTTAAGTTTTTCATTGTAATGTAAACCTAACAAAAAAAAAGGCGGTACTACTTAGTTTGGGGCACCAGAAATAAAAGTAAAATCACTGCAGTCCCACATGAACAGAGGCTGCTCTCTCCTTTGAGGAGGAGAGCTGATTGGTGGTGATTTAATCTGAAGACCACCATACTTCAGGGTAGGGATAAAGTTGAGAAGGTGGGGCCTTCATGAATAACTCTCAGCTGGCACAGGAATTGTACCCACACTTTTGGTGTTGCTCTGCATCATGAACCAGCTGTCCAGCCAACTGAGCTCTGGATGAGAATCTAATTCCCACATGTTTATTTTCATCAACTCCAATTCAAGACTCAAAATTGTGGCTATGGCCTCCTGCTATTGAACAGATATTTGTGTCAAATATAACAAAACCAGAAAATGCTGGAAAATCCCAGTGGATCTCACAGCATCTGTGAGAAAGAGAGAATAGAACCAACGCTTCAAATCTATATGGCCCTTCATCAGAGCAGCTCAAAACATGAACTCTATTCTCTCGCCACAGATGCTGTCAGACCTGCTGAGATTTTCCAGCATTTTCTGGTTTTGTTTCAGATTCTGGCAAACGCAGTGTTTGTATTCTTTGTATCAAACGCTTAAATTTACTTGAAATAAGATCAATGAGGCTGTGAGGTGAGATTTCACGATCCAGTTAGTGTGAAAGAAGGAGATATTTTGTTTTTGCTGAAAGAATTTTTGTTTACACCTTACTACTCTGTTGTCTCCTTAGGGGATCAATTAGTCCAGATGGCTGATAAATCATGTTTCTGAAATCTTTTATCCTCTATGGATCTAATTAAACTTCATTTACCAACACCAAGCATTGATATTTTCTTCTTCATGACAGGTTTTGTTTAAACAATGCATTGGTTTCCAGAGAGTGCTGATCTCCAACCGTATCCTGCGCATAACTCAAGACGTATGTATGGGGGCCATTTAAAATAACTTGTTTTTAAACTGATGAAACATGTTGCTTCATTTGTAGAAAAGTTTGCAGAGATGAAGGCAACGCACATTGAACTGAATCAAAAATAAGAATCGACCTGAAATCAGGGTTTTTGGAGGGAGGTGGGTGGACGGGGAGTGGTTGGTTATTGTTACTCTATGGCATAATGTGGTCTGTTGAGTAGCCATTCTGCCGAGGAGTGGTGCTGGAGAGATTTGGCTGATTGCAATGGCTGGGTCCCATCAATATTCCTTCTAATGTCCCTTCACTGTATGTGACCTATTTGTTGCACTAAACAAGTTGTAAAAAAGTAAAGTTTATTTAGTAGTGTCACCAGTTGCTTACATTAACACTGTAATGAAGTTACTGTGAAAATCATCTAGTCTGGCGCCCGTTCAGGTACACTGAGGGAGAATTTATGCACCTAACCTGCACATATTTGAACTGCAGGAGGAAACTGGAGCATTTGGAGGAAACTGACGCAGGCACAGGGAGAACATACGAACTTCACATAGTGACACAAGTCGGGAATTGAGCCTGAGTTTCTGGCGCTGTGACACAATAGTGCTAACCACTGTGCCACTGTTTAAGCTTGCCATGCAGGGCACACACTCAATAGCAAGTCCCTTGTCAACTACAGGTCCATTGGAGCTTGTGGGGTGGGGGGGGGGGCACGGCGGTGGTCTAATACTATTATCACTAGATTGTTAATCCAGAAACTCAGCTAACATTTTGGAGACCCAGACAGTGGAATCTGAATTCAATAAAAAATATCTGGAATTAAGAATCTGCTGATGACCATGAAACCGTAGTTGGAAAAATCCATTTGGTTGTTTAATGTTCTTTTGCGAAGGAAATCTGCTGTCCTAACTTAGTCTGGCCTACATGTGACTCCACAGACACAGCAATGTAGTTGACTCTCAAATTCCATCCAGTAAATGCTGGCCAGTTACGCCCAAGTCCCACAGATGAATAAGAGAAAAACTACCCCCATGTTCTTACTTGCATCAAGTCCCAATCATCCATCTCTCCTATGCTGACGATGGTCTTGTATGCAATTCCTATGTCCAAGTCTTCATTACACCGAACTCTATTTTTCTTGAAATCCTCAGCTTCTAATTGACCAAATTTTGTAACAAAGTATTTTGAATGGTTTCTCATTTTTATGTAGCAATTTCTTCCACTGATTACTGCATGTCTTGGAGGGATAATTGTTCATTGATCCATTGCCATGCTTCTATCTAAACAGGATGTCATTACATTAATTGTTTTTTAATGGTTCATCTTCAAAATGAATAAAAGCTTTATTCTAATCAGAATCCATAAATCAAAAGTTAAAGTCAGCGTAATTTGCAAGATTTGTGTGCCTAATGAGCTCTTCAGTACTTTTACTTACTCTCTTCGAATTGGAGTCATAATTAGTAAATGATATTTGAAGAATTATTCTAAAATGTCAGTAAATGCACAGAACTTAATGTGTGCATATGATAATGAAGTTCAGGACTCTAATTATCTGGATACAGTCCCTTCATATCTAACTGAGGATGCTATAGAATTGCAGCTTGTAAAACTGACTGCATCATTACTTTTGAGACTAATATTCAGCACATATGTTGTAATGTTAACCCGCAGAAGAAATGCAAGTTCTGGGCCCTATGATAGACAACAGTAGCAGAAAAATATTGGAAATACTCAGCAGATCAGGCAGCAACTGTGGAGAGAGATACAGAGATAATGGGTGTAATCTTGTGAAGGATCTTGCCGTTGGTTGGACAGCTGCCATTGCCACTTTTCAGGAAGGCTCACCATATCTCGTGTTCCTCTTGCAATGAGAGACGCAGGTGCAGAAGTCAAAGGGTGGCAGTTCTTTGATATTCAGCAGTGACACTGGGAAGGCAGTGGCTACTGCTGGTATGACACTCACCTGAGATTGAGGTGAGTGAGTGATGGCAGGGTGGAGGTTGTGAGGCTGAAGGCCTAGGTTGGAATGTATTTCTCAGCAAGTTCTTCCTTCCTGCTTCTGGGCCCCTTAATCAGGCACTGAATACCTTTGAATGAAGGATTCCACCTCCTTCCTCTTCCGCATCCACTCTCTCCCACCCCCACTGTTGGAGTCCTGTTCACATAGTGAAAGAAAACTGTCATATTTGCTTGATAGACACCATTATGAGGTTGTAATAGATTTCTTCTGCAATCTGTTTTGTCAATGTCTTAATGTTTAATAGCACAAGGTTAAAAGGTGTGGAATGTTTTAAACTTTTATTATTGATATTTTAATGGTTTGTTTAATCAATACTTTTATAGAAAACGTTTGATGAACTCATCTTCCAAGTTACCTTTGACAATCTAATTCATCCAATCTACATTCAGATTAAAATCACCTAGGATTATCACCATGCCTTCTCACAAGCCCGCAATATTAATTCCTGAAAACCCTATACTAAATTGTGCTTACTGTTAGGGGCACTGTAAACTTCTTCCACAAGCAAGTTCTTACCTTTGCCATTTCTTATCTCTACCCAATCTGATTCTACGCCTGGATCTTTAGAACATAGGTCATTCCTCTCTATTGCACTGATGTCACCTTTAATTAATAGAGCTACCCCTCAACCTCTTCCAGTTCTCAAGTACTATCCCCATGTTTATTATTGTTTGGTTGGCTGGTAACACCCACCCCAATCATCCCCTCCCCGCCACATGAACCACTTCTGGTGTCTTTGTGCTCTAGAATTTCAAAGGAGCAAATTAATCATCACCCTTCAACAAGCTGGCTGAAATCTAGGTATAAAACAAATATTTGTCAGAAAAACAGTTTGATAAGATTTGATTGAAATTTAGAGCAGAAACCATCTGGCTTCACTGATAACTTTTATTGCGCTGCTTCCAAACTCTCAGTCCCACAAGAAATTGAAAAGGTGGTTAACAGAAGGGAACCAAATCAAATTATTGAAAGAATTTAACTTGGAGAGTAACTTATCATTTAAACATATTCAATGTTGTTTCTTTCATTTGTTCTTTCAAATTGCCCCTTTAAATCAGAACTCGACAGATTACACTCTTCATCTGGTCTTTTTTCTTCAGCTATTTTGTCTTTATTTCTCCCATTTTCCTGTGTTTGTAAGCCATCTGTCAGCTGTGAGGAGACAGGACTCCTGAGATGTTGTACTATTCCTCGAGATCGATGTTTTGCTCACTATCCTCTTTGCCAGTCAGACTGACAAAGTTCTGTCGCTGCTTGAACTTCACAAGATCAAAGCAGTGGTAAATATTAAAACAAGAATAGAAAAGCTTCTCTGTGTTTGGGGAATAGATTTACTAAATGTGTATTGATGTGTAGGGATCTAAAGCTTTAGTATCAATTGAGCACGAGTGCCTTTTTACCCTAAATACTCCCAGAATTGGAGTTCTTCAATCTTGTTATACAATGAAACCTTGTGTTAACATTTCTTTTGTTTCCTTTGAGAGTTTGTCACGCATCCATTGTAAAAGAAATGCAAATTTAAGCATGCTTGCCTTGAAATCAACATTGCCCAATTCTGTGGAGGGACTTAAAACTGGGACAGAGGTTTGCTGTACAGTTTTATAAATTGTAAAGTATTTTGATGAAGTGAATCTGTGTGTTTTACCACAGGGAATGGTGGAAGCTGCAGGATTGGCTACTATCTGCTATTACTGCTGGCCAAGTAGTATAGCAATGGAATTAGTTCGAGGTTGCTGTAGCAAAGAGCTGGCACTAACACAATGGTCTCCAATACCTCCTTTCGTACTGTAAACATGAATGATATTATAGACCCACATAATGAGATGAAGGAGTGTAAGTCAGCTGAATTAATATTCATAGGAAGAACTGAAATACCAGAGATTTACATTTTATCTTAGTTGATATTAATTTAGCTTCCTCGCATTTGTTTTAAGTTTATTTATTAGTGTCTCAAGTAGGCTTACTTTAACACTGCAATGAAGTTACTGTAAAAATCCCCTTGCCTCCATATTCTGTGCCCGTTTGGGTACACTGAGGGAGAATTTAGCACGGCCAATGCACCTAACCTACATATCTTTCAGGCTGTGGAAAGGAAGTGGAGCATCCAGAGGGAATCCGCGGAGACATGGGAAGATTATGCAAACTCCGCACAGACAGTGACCCAAGCTGGGAATTGAGCCCAGGTCCCTGGTGCCGTGAGACAGCAGTACTAATCTTTGTGCCAAAGTGCTGCCCACATGCAAATAGATTTTCTCAGGTTATCCATTTTGTGAACATAATGCAGTGATTTGGTAGATTTGCTACTTCTGTCGAAATCATAAAGCCATTGGAAGGGAATATTTACACTTCAATTGTAGCATGAGCATCACGTTCCATCACAAAAACAAGCCATTTTATCAACCAATACATGTTAGTAAATTTTAGCAAAACTACAATCACACTTACCCAGCTTGTTCTCTTTTTCCTTTACTCTATATAATCTAATATTAAATTTTGACAAAGTTTGTGTCAAACACGAACACTGGAAATTACTTCCAAGGCCTCACAATGCTCTGTGTGAAGGGGTTCACTGAATTTTAAATCTCATCAGGGCCAAAGTTGGTCTGTTTGTGAGTAATTAATTCACTGTATACATGGTGACCGGAAATTTTTGATCTTGCCCGCTGCTGGGATTCTCCGGTCCCGCTGCTGTGAATGGAGATTTGGCAGAGTTTTCCAGCAATTGAGGCGATGGGGTGTGGGAATGAGGAATGTGGGGGAGAGGGGAGTGTGGATGGAGGGGAGTGGGGGATGTGGGGTCAGTGACTGTGTGGGGCCATGGGCTATCTGTAATCCTGGAGGAACCCCATGCAGACATGAAGAGAATGTGCAAATTCCACACAGACAGTGACGCAAGGCTGGAATTGAACCCAGTTCTTTAGAACTGTGAGGCAGTAGTGCTAACCACTGTGCCACCGTGTCACCCATATTGACCCCTGTGAAACCTGTTTGGTTTTTAATTATGTCAAAGTGGCATATAAATATACAGTTATCATTGTAGGTCATCTTTTGGGCGTACACATGGTCCCAGGCGTTTGATATTTAACATTTGTCTTTGTCTTATGCCCACTGTAAGCCCCAGAATAGCCTGACAATTTCAGTTCAATGGCAAACAGGGTAAAGGCTCCCACTGTGATTATATTGCAAAGCTATGGCAACAACAATGCATTTTTCACTTGGCTCAGCAACTTCCCATACCCTATATTAATGCTGATATTTATTGACACTCACCAGGTACTATTCATTATTTTAGCAGACAAGTAAGCCTTTTTCTTATTTAATAAAACACATGGGTTTGCAGTTGTGTCACTACAGTGGGTAAAGAATAATGACATGAACCTGATAACTATTCCTCCACTAATGTTATGGGTGTGAAAATCATAGAATCCCTACAGTGCAGAAAGAGGCCATTCAGCCCATTGAGTCTACACTAACCACAATCCCATTCAGGCCCTATTTCCATAACCCCATATATTTTTACCCTGCTAATCATTCTGACACTAGGGTCAACTGAGCATGGCCAATCAACCTAACTCTTACATCTTTGGACAGTGTGAGGAAACTGAAATACCTGGAGGAAACCCATGCAGACACAGGGACAATGTGCAAAATCTACACAGACAGTGACCCGAGGCTGCAATTGAGCCTGGGTTCCTGAGGCTGAATTGCTAACCACTGTGCCACCATGTGTGTCCAAATGCTGCTTCTAGCTTATCAGGTTTCAGAACTGGAGCAGCATTGGACTCATTCTACATCATTGCTGACGCTGAGTAAGCTGTGGATAGCACGTTTAGCGAGGTGGTCACAGCTCAGGCAAGGATTGTGCAGGCAGAAAGGGAATGGTAGACCATCAGAAACATTAAAATACTCAGGAAGGTAATGCAGGAGTCCCCTGTGGTCATCCCCCTCTCAAACAGATATATTGCTTTGGATACTGTTGGGGGAAGGGGTACAAGTGGATGGCTACTCTGGGGGAGAGCAGCAACAGCCAAATTCATGGCACAAGAGAAAAATGAATGGCTGAGCTACAGTATTCGGGGATTCAATAGTACCTGGATCTTCACCTTAACTACTTTACATGGCTGGGTGCAGGAAGGTGAAATTAGAAAGGGCACCTGTGTTTCCTCAGGCTGGAATGGACAAGATGGACCAAATAACCTCCTTCTGTGTTTTAACTTTTCTATTATTCTAATACTCCAGCTAATAACATCATAAAAAATGCAACTTGAATTAAGGCAGTTCTTTGTTATGGTATGATTTTTATAATGTGATAAGTGGCTATACTTGAAGCTGAATTCCCTGGACCTTCCCCCGCTGCCCCCTCTCCACCCTGGTGAACCACAGAAAATGTCATGGACATAGTTTAGACTGGAAGATTTAATGGTGAACCACCTCCGCTGTAGGAAAATCTTATCCTTACCACTTAGAGCCAAATTGTAGTGTTTCCATTGATTGCCTTAAACTATCATTGCCATATATAAGAAAAGTGATTATTTATAATTCATTAATACTGGCGTAAATGATCAATTTTTCCTTAAATGGACACTAATTTACCTTAAAGAACATGTAATCGGAGCATGCCTTGTGCAACGATGCTGACTTTCTGAACTCTGTGTGTAGGATTGCCCGAAGGCTCAAAGCCATTAATGGCTGTTTTGTAAACTGATGGCTTTGTGCAATGAGAGTCAGACCTTGTTTGAATTGACTTTGGAATGAGAAGTTCTTCGTTATAAACGGCAATGATTTTAAAGTCCTAAATGAAACTCAGTCAAGAGGAAAGTCTTCATTAAAATTCCATTTCAGTAAGCTGATATGCATTTTCAACTAACAACTGAAGTAGCCCTCAACTATTAAACAAATATCATCCATATGCTTATGTCCAGAGATGTATATCATCCCTTATCAAGCCCAGAGTTAGATTTTAGCAGAACATTGGCCACTATTTAATCACCCTCTTCAAACCTCAGAGAACAAAATGTTGCAAAGCCAGCCACGTGGATCACACATTACAAAACCAAATATGTCAACTTAGAAAAGTGGGAGCAATTTCAAAAAAATCAGATAACTAAAGCAAAATGCCTTTATCACATTGGGCTTGACGATATGGACAATGCACAACCACACATAGCACCTATTCACAATGAATTAACTTCACTGGCAAGTGGAAAGTTAGTTTATCTAGTTATTTTTCTGGTTATCAAAGCATGCTATCGTGATAGACCAGGAAGACCAGAACAGTAGCAATTAATGAAGGAAATGGTTGATTTCCCAATGCTTTGGAAGAAGTACCAAACAAAGAGTAGAGAAAGCACCTAGCAGTGGATATCGGGGCCAATAGTCTAAGGTGACAGTGAGAAAGGGGGGTTGGGGAGGGGAAGAGTGCTGCTAAAGGGCACTAATGGTCAGGCTGTATTATTTTCATGCAGTGTGATGTTTCCTTCTACACCCAACACAATCAGGCATGGTATTTCTGGAGTTTCCTTTTAAACTCTCTAAAAGTTTGTTCTCCACTCCATAAAGTTATTTTGATGATGTTACACTTTAGACATCTTCAAGGATTTTTTGATAAAATTCATGAGGGTGATATTTTTGGCAATAACTTTGGTCTTTGACAATAGAGAATTGGCAGCATATTTTTCATTTTCAGTTTTAAACCCATAATTTTAGCCTAAGCTCAGCTAAACTTAGCACAGGGTACCGGCAGCATTGGACACATCCAGAGCCTGGTATTTCAAGATAAGTATTATGTTGCAAATAAAGTGATGTCTCAAGATTGTAATCGCTTTAGTGGTAATTGAGCTTTGGGTTTATAAATAAAATTATTTTGGAATTTTATTTGACATTAAGTTTAAAGTTTATTCATTAGAGTCACAAGTAGGCTTACATTAACACTGCAACAAAGTTACAGTGAAAATCCTCCAGTTGCCACACTCTGGCGCCTGTTCGAGTACACTGAGGGAGAATTTAGCATGGCTAATGTGCCCTAATCAGCACGTTTTTCAGACTGTGGAAGGAAACTAGAGCACCGGGGGCTTTGAGTTTAAGACCCATGGGGTTATGCTGCAACTATACAGGACTTTGGTGATACAACGTTTGGAATATTGTGTGCAGTTCTTGTCACCTCACTATAAGAAAAATGTGGAAACTTTGGAGAGAGTGCAGAGGAGATTTACCAGGATGCTGCCTGGTTTGGCAGGTAGATCTTATGAGGAAAGGTTGAGGGAGCTAGGCTTTTCTCTTTAGAGCAGAGGAGGAGGAGGAGGAGAGGCGACTTAGTAGAGGTTTATAAGATGATGAGGTGGATAGAAAGAATGAGTGTTTAGAGACTATTTCCTCGGGTGGATGTAGCTGTTGGTAGGGGGCATAACTATAAGGTTTATGATGGGAGATATAGAAGGGATGTCTGAGGTAGATTCTTTACTCAGAGAGTGCTTGGTGTATGGAATAGACTGTCTGCTGTGATAGTGGATTCGGACATTTTGGGAACTTTCTTACAGTTATTGGATAGGCACATGGAGCACACCAGAATGATAGGGAGTGGGATAGCTTGACCTTGATTTCAGACAAAACTCGAGGGCTGAAGGGCCTGTACTGTGCTGTACTGTTATATGTTCTATGTTCTATGTTCACCCGGAGGAAATCCACACAGGCACAGGCAGAACATGAAGCCTCTGCACAGACAGTGAGATAAGGTCAGGAATCAAACCCAGGTCCCTGGTGCTGTGAGGCAGCAGTGCTAACCATTGTGCCACTGTGCAGCCCACAGGAGAGAATAGGAGCAGCTATGTGCATTTTTCAATGTATTCTGTTAAGTATTCCTTTCAAAATTTCAGCTGTGTAAAACAAGTGAAAATGTGCATTGCAGAATCTTGTTGAATAAACCCTGAGAAACGGCCTTTTAGGAGAGAGAGCTGTGGTTCATTGGAATGTTGTTTTATTTAAGAAGCAGATCAGACCCTTGTGTTTGAGATTAACGAGCAAACTTTCCATTTCAGAATAAGAAAGCGTGGGGGCTAAATTGGACAGCCCCTGAAATTGAACAAAAGGTTCACCAGGTGTGATTGAACTGCACTTGTTGATTGCAATGCAGACAGCACGCCAATTCCACGCAGCTCACTTACACCGATACCTGTGTGCAAACACACAGCTACACCATCAGCACCATCCACTGGCTGTGTGTCTGTACCTCTTGACTGGAACAGGTGGCAGAATTTAGTGAGGACCTCTTTCTGGCATTGTTGTATCTAATGCTGCCAGTATCCTATGCTACGTCTCATGTTTACCTGAGCTTAAACTAAAGTTACAGATGTCGAATTGAAAATGAAAATCATGCTGCCAATTCTACGTTGTTGCTTGCTGAATTCAAGTAGAACAATTTCTCTGCCAATATACTTGGTGGTTATGGCTCTCCCTCTGCTTTGTGTTCTAGCAGTTTGTCCTAATCTGCTTGTTCTCTGTTAATTCTTCCAATCACATTCAATTCCACGTCATTCAATCCAATAGGTCTATGTTAGTTTTACATTCTACATGAGCCTCCTCTCATTTACTAGTCTTGCTTTATTAGAACAAAGAACAAAACAGCACGGGAAACAGGCCCTTCAGTCTAACGAGCCCGCGCCGCCACCCCGATGTTCCCACCTTTACCCGTGATCCCTGTCAATGTTTATAGATCTATGGATTGAAACCAAATTTGAGACAATTTAGGGAGAATTTGTTCTGCCAATTAGCCTAACAGCACATTTTTGGGATGTGGGAAGAAACTAGAGCACCTGCAGAAAACCCATGCAAGCAAGGGGAGAATGTGCAAACTCCCACAGACGCAGGCCCAAATCATGTATCTGCACAGCACAACGATAGTAATGTATCCTATTCTTGTCTCCCTCATTTACTTAAACTAACTTGCCCTTAAATACATCTATGTTGTTTGCCTTGTTTATCTCAGTGCCATCTGTAGAACCTTGCTGTGACAGTTATAGTGCCATTACAGATTTATTCCTTCTCTTCCATTCACTTCGGGATTTTCTGGTTCTGAGCTGAATCAGACATTCAAATATATTTACATTTTGCTTGATCTTTCCTTCTCTATGTTGTAGACGCAATCCAATTTGCTCTTTTCTTTAACTTAGCCCTAATCAAAGACAATGTAGCAAGTATAAGGAAAATGATTCAATTCCTTTATTCTCTATAGCACATTTTGGAATCTGTATTAACTTCAATTGGTGAAATTAATAGTATGTTTCAGCTTATTCCTGATTGCTTTTGTATCTTTGTTCGTAGATGGATATCAAGGCCAGAACTTTCTGATCCCAAACATCTTGCTGCCACTACCAGTGAGAATGGAGAATTTGGCGCCCAGCCGAATCTCCGTTCACAGCAGCAGGACGAGAGATTCCCATCCTCAGGCGAGATCAGAGAACTATCCCTCCCCCCCCGCCCCCAGATTTTACACATACTTTAAAGCTTGATTTTAAAGTTTAAGTTTATTTATTAGTGTCACAAGTTGACTGACATTAACACTGCAATGAAGTTACTGTCGCCGCAGTCCAGCATATAATTGGATACATTGAGGGAGAGTTTAGCATGGCCAATGCATCTAACCTTTTGGACTGTGAGAGGAAACCAGAGTACCCGTAGGAAAACCATGCAGAGACGGGGAGAACATGTAGACTCTACACAAAGAGTAACCCAATCCGGGAATTGAACTTGGTTCCTGTGCTTGAGGCAGCAGTGCTAACCACTGTGCCACATGTCACCCATTATAAGCACCCTCTGCCTTTTCCTGTGGTTCTAATGCCATGCTGACTGCGCTTACCAAATTCGGAACAGATTGAAACATATAGCTGATCTGAAACAATACAATTAAATCTTTAGGTTGATTAAAAGATCTGATAGGGTAAATAGGAAGAAAATATTTCCTCTGGCAGGAATCCAGAATAAAGGGCATAACTCCAGAGTTAGACCTAGGGCCATTCAGAGGTGATATATGCAAAACTTCACCCAAAGGGCAGGATAGGCTCCCTCTTCCCTATCCCTAATCCCACCTTTCTAGTGGCTCACCACTGGCTGCTGCCAGGATCTTCCGGTCTTGCCAATGTCTACGGCATTTTTTTATGGTTCTCCTGACCTGCTGCTGAAGAACCCGCCGTGGGGAGACATTGCCTACGGCAGGACTAGAAGATCCTAGTGGCATAAAGTGCCAGGAAATCCCACCCAAAAGAAAATGGGAATCTGGATCACTCTCCCTCAAAAGAGCTGTTGGTTTCAGGTCAACTGAATTATTCAAAACTGAAGTTGATAGATTTTAATTAGCTAACGGTCATAGAACCACAGGGAATCAAGCTGTCGATCGATTATGATTTTATTCAATAGTAGAACAGGCTTGAGGGACTGACTCGTGTTCCGATGCTGCCAGACTTTATCAATTCTCTCCATGCTGGGCAGCAGATAAATAATCTTCAGGGAAATTCAGATTGTTTGCCAAAGGATAATTTTTATATTTTTAGTGGAGAACTAATTTGAATAACTTCTTTTCAGATATTTCTAAAACAAATCAATTTTTACATGTCATTCCACAGCACATTGTGTGAATATTACTATCGTTATAGCCATTAGCTGCCTTTTAATGGGTGACCAATGTTGGAAGATTCAGAGTAACTGATTTTCACTGTAGCAACATACTGAGTGCGATCTTATCAGCTCAGCACGCCAATTGATCGGTGAGTGGGGGGGCATGTGGGGGGTGAAATCAGCCAAGGCAGCGATGGGGTGGAGTAAGGGCAATTGACCTGGGTAAATATCGAGGCAGAAGGGCATGTCCATGGAGGGTAGCATGAGAGATGTGACACAGCTCCCAGTATACTGTGTCCATATGTATACTGGGAGATTGGGGAGCCTGTGCGCTGGTGCTCTAGAGCTTTGGACCTGCTTCTCAGATGGGCTGAGATTCCAACCCTCCCCCTACTGGTGAGAATCACGTTAAAACTTCTGTACTGCACATAGTGCCATAAATTACCATTATTTATCTCACTGAAAAAGTTGGCGAAAATACCTGCCATTTTCTCTCCCATTCAACACTCTCTTTGGAGAAAATTGAATGCGCTGTGTCTGCTGCAATGAGAATGTTCCTTAATGCAATAGTGCGATACAAGATTGCAAAATGGGATTTTGTGCAGTAAACATAATTTGGCAGCACCCGGTGAGGAAGATGTTCTGACAAAGACTAAATAAAATTACCTGTGCCCACCGCTGACCTTCAAGATTTTCTGTCTCTGTTGAAAAAAGTATTTGTTTTATTGATCAATCAAACCTAATTTATTTTACATGATGAATACTTAGAACAAATGCTTGGCAGTTCTTTTGGTTTCTATGAAACAATTTCATAAAATAATTTGCTTTTCAAGGATTTCAATTTTTCACCTGTATTTGCTTAACTTTAATCAAGCTTTGAGTGTCTTATCCATGAGGAGAACAAACACATTATCACTTGGAAATGTAATGGCTCTTGTCAGTTGGAAACACTGTTAGTTACTACGTCCATCCTAATTTTTAAAACAATCTACAGGATGGATTGGCAATCTGGATTTAAAAAGCTTCAAATGTCTACATCTTCTGCTCCATGACTCACCGCCTCTCTGAGTTCCAATCACCCAAAACAATTACTTACAAGTGAGCTCAAACAATCATTTTCTTCTAACATCTAGATGTTTGTGTTTTTCATTATTTGAAGTTAATAGAAGGATTACTTTTGGCATCTCAATATTAAACAGGAAGAGAGCAAGTGATGTAAGCTGTTCCAACACAGCCCAGGATTAACAGAAGTGGACCACTTCTTAAAATTCCTAAAGTGCAGAAGCAAGCCATTTGACCCATTGAGTCTGCAATAATGCTCCAAAGGAGCATGCCACCCAGACTCTATCCACATAACTGTACATATTTACCCCACTTATTCCCCTAACCTGCACATCTTGGGACAATTTAGAATGGCCAATCAACCTAATGTACACATCTTTGGAGTGTAGGAGGAACACAGAGCACCTGCAGGAAACATACGCAGACATGGGGAGAACATGCAAACTCCATACAGATCGTCACCCAACCTGGGTTCCTGGTGCTGTGAAGCAGCAGTGCTAACCATCCTGTCACCGATGCCATCCTCAGAAGTTTTTCTTACATTCTCCTCTATCCTCTTACCCTTCACTTTGAACCTATGTTCCCTCATGGCTGACCCTTCAACTAAGGGGAACAGCTGCTTCTTATCCGCTTAACTCACCCGAGGGCATCACAGCTCAGTGTTTCAGTTTGGCAAAAGTGAGAGGAAAATGAGGCACAGCCTTTCAGGTAAATAACTACATACCTACTTGAGAGAGATTGGCAGCCAGAAAGCCTTAATTCAGTCTGGAGATCCTGAGATCATGCAAAATTTCTCAATAATAGCCTTATTTTGAAGTCTGCAGGCAATCCATGCAGATCCCTACAAATCCACTGTTTGAAGGCGGTAGTTAATGAGCACTACATCTAGATAGTGATAAGGACATTGAGATAAGAAGCCAGGAGTGGCTTGTTTAAATGGTTGCATTGAGCTTCCATCTATGAAAGCTGCAGTTTGAGGTGCACTCCTCCAAGAAAGCCTGGGGAACTCCCTACCGTTTCCCTAGGCCTTTCTGTTTTCGGAAATGGGCAATCCTTGAGGGCAAAGATCAGGAACATTGGGTCTCTTTAGATTTGGAAATGGACTGAACAGAATTACACTTTTAATGATCAGAGGTCAAATTTTACAAGTTGCAATGTGGAACAATTATTAGTGTAAAGCCCTCCCAGACAGGACAAGGGCCTCAATTGATGGAAATTTATCAAATAGATTGGTCTACTGCACACTAATTGAGCAAGAGAAATGAAGTCAGCTGTTCTTTTGCTTTGAGGGACCGCTTTGCAATGATAAAGTGAGACAGTGAGAGGATTTACCACTCAACCCAAGGGAGTCTGCCAATAGCTGGCGGTGGCATCTTCTAGACCTGCTGTTGTCAGTGGCATTTCCCATTTAATGGCCTCTTTACTGCCGTGAATCCCATTGCGGAGGAGTGCCATCAGTGGGACTGGAAAATACTGCTGATGTGAATGACTGCAAAGTACATAGAACATAACAGCGCAGAACAGGCCCTTCGGCCTTCGATGTTGCGCCGACCAATTATGAAAAAAAAAGCAATGACCCTCCAAACTAAACCATTCCCTTCTCTTCCATAAACTTATCAACTAACCTCTTAAACGCCACCAAACTTGGCGCATCTACAACTGCCGCAGGCAGGGCATTCTACTCCCTAACCACCCTCTGGGTAAAGAACCTACCTCTGATATCCGTCCTATAACTATCACCCCTTAATTTAAAGCTGTGTCCCCTCGTGCTAGCTTTCTCCATCCTAGGAAAAAGGCTATCACTGTCCACCCTATCTAAACCTCTAATCATCTTATATGTTTCAATAAGGTCTCCTCTTAGCCGCCTCCTTTCTAACGAAAACAACCTCAAATCCTTCAGCCTCTCTTCATAAGACCTGCCCTCCATACCAGGCAACATCCTGGTAAACCTCCTCTGTACCCTCTCCAATGCCTCCACATCTTTCTTATAATGTGGGGACCAGAACTGCACACAATACTCCAAGTGCGGCCGCACTAGAGTTTTGTACAGTTGCAACATGACGTTGCGGCTCCGAAATTCAATCCCCCTACCTATAAAAGCTAAGACTCCATATGCCTTCTTAACAACCTTATCGACTTGACTGCCTACTTTCAGGGATCTATGCACATATACACCAAGATCCCTCTGTTCATCAACACTATTAAGAGTCCTACCATTAGCCCTATACTCTACACATTTATTATTCCTGCCAAAGTGCATTACCTCACACTTTTCCACATTAAACTCCATTTGCCACCTCTCGGCCCAGCTCTGCAACTTGTCCAAGTCTCTCTGCAAACTATAACACCCCTCTTCACTATCTACCACTCCACCGACTTTGATGTCATTCGCAAATTTACTAATCCATCCTTCAATACCCTCATCCAGATCGTTTATAAAAATTACAAACAGCAGGGGCCCCAAAACAGACCCCTGAGGTACACCACTTGTAAATACAGGAAATACTGACCAATATTTCCTGTATTCCAGTATTACTGGCCCATAACAAAGGTACGGCTGCTGACACCATGGCAAATACGAATCCAGCAAAAATAAGACTTTTTTTCTTAGCTTTAGGCATTTTAATGGAGGTTTGACACTCTGGTTTGTATTGTGAGTAGAGTAGAGAAGCTCATCTTTCTGTGCCTTTCGCATTAAAAAAACTATAATAACTAATCATACAAAAAGAAATTTGGTTGACTGGATTGGAATAAATTATTTGGGATCCTTGTCACAGACCTGTGCATCAGTAATTGCAGTATGAGGTGAATCATTTTGATGCCTTCATTCTCTCAATGGTTCGACATGGATAAATAATTAATTCACCTTGATTTTAAAAATATCTCTTCTAGTTCCAATGGATACCACTCAATTTATTCTCTAACAATTAATTACACATGGAAATATTGGGTGGGAGTCTCCTATCTTATTTGCCCTACCAATAAGAATGGACAATTTGGCGCTCGGCGAAAATTCCATTCATTGAAGCAGGACTGGTGAATCCCAGCCACGGTGCACTCAGAGAATCCCGGCAATTAATAAGGCAGATGAATGTGGGATGGGATAATGGAATAATCTTGCATAATTTATTCTTAGAACTGCATAATATGTATTCATAGCTATAAATTCTTTCCCTTGATTCACACAATTGGGCATCAATGAAATAAAGCCAATCATATAGATTATTGGTGGTCTTGTGACCTAGCGGGTAGCATCCCTGCCTCTGAGGCAGAAGCTCTGGGTTTGAGGCCCATCCTAGGACTTGATGGTCAAGGAAATTTCATTCATAACATGGCCAACAGATTGAGTGTCACCCTGTCAAATCTTTCCAACATATGTTAACAGCTGGTGGTAAGAGCAAGAAGGATTCCTGGTCAGCCTTGTTTTTTGTGAAGTGACTCCCCTTAAGATATAAGCCTCTGGTGACCTGGTTCAGGGAAAACTATCTATAGAAACAGATGAAAATCTGCTTTGTGCACCACTAGGTGTTGAGAGAGAAATAATATGGAGATCATAAGGAAATAGAGTGGGGGCTTATTATCAGAGCCAAAGATTTGTTGTTTTCTCTCGAACATATCTGAGGCCTTACAGGTGTAGCATACCCAAAGAAGAAAGGATCTTGGCTAGAAGTCTATAGCACCAGGCTTGGGTGCCACAAGAGTGCTTGCTGCTGTGACTTGTCAAAAAAGTAAACAAATGTTCCATTCACCAGAGCTGTCAGTCCGCATTTCAATCAAAACACAAAAATACAAGCATTCTTGGCAAGGAGCCTGGAAAAAACTTAAGCTGTCAAATGAAACCAAGAGACACCAATCACAACAAAATGAAGCCAAGATTTAAACAAGTGAATGTCAATGGCTCTTTAGGTTGCGCTGGCACTAAGTAGTTTACAAGCACAGCATATTGTTTGAAACAACATTTGGAATGAAAGGGATATCTCATGGCTCTTGGAATATTATGGAATATTTTGGGTGTGATATTGGAGGTAGGGTTAGGATGTAAAACAGATGGCACTGCCTGCTCAACCTTCATTGTCTTCAGTAGACCAATGGACTTATGATGCAAAAAGAAGACAGAAGATGCCCTCCCCAATTTCTATCCCTATCGGACTATGATCTCTTGTCTTTTTTTTTAAACCAAGTTTTGATTTTAATCACACAACTCAGGTCTTATTGAGTTGTTCTCATTGAATTATCAAATCATGTTCTGTTTAATAGGAATTTTCCTTTGAGCCTTTATTGTCATTGGATTGGCTCCAAAAAGTCCAGTCCAGAAAATTAAATGTTGAAATAAATCAATATTCCCCATGGCAGTTACATATAAATTAATTAAGGGACACTTCTATTTGCTAGGAGTGTATGAAGTAATAAATACTTCCTTTGGCTTATGATGGTAAAGTCTACAGGCAGGAGCTGGAGACATTCCTTTACACAAACAGCTTCTCTTATGATTGAAAAGCTTAACTTTATGATATGTGAAGAACTGAGGAGGAGGTGATGATTATTAATCAAGGAAACTCAGCTAATGTTCTGAGAACCCAGGTTCGAATCCCACCATGGCAGATGGTGGAATTTGAATTCAATAAAAAATACCTGGAATTAAGAATCTACTGATGAGCATGAAACCATTGCTGATTGTTGGAAATATCCATCTGGTTATGAATGTCCCTTTAGGAAAGGAAATCTGCCGTCCTTACACAGTCTGGCCTACATGTGACTCCAGAATCACAGCAATGTGGTTGACTCTTAAATGCTGTCTGAAGTGGGCTAGCAAGGCACAAGTTCAAGGGCAATTGGGGATGGGCAATAAATGCTGGACCAGCCAGTGATGCCCATATCCTATGAACGAATTAAAAAAAAACGAATGGAAGCTGCAATCGGGTGGAACTCTTATTAGAATAGGATGGCGGTTGTGGTGAAGGTGGCATAGAGTAAAGAATTCTAATGTTGGTAATGCTTCAACGAGGTCGTATGCAGGTATATATTAGGTCAAAGTTTCCAACAAAGGGAGCAAAATGTCCCTCTTACCATCATTATCTCTCTCTGGGACACGTGACTTGATTACTTGATAGTTTTGACCTTGTCTCCAGAGGGAGAGCATAGTAGCTGATCTTATGATGATAGTAAGATCTTGGATTTTAAGTGAGATGACCCAGTTTCTGTGCATTGTGATGGCTTAATGTTTCATTATATAGTGTGGATAATGATTATTGCCCCAGCAGGGGATGGCACGGTAACACAGTGGTTAGCATTACTGTTTCACAGCGCCAGGGATCCGGGTTTAATTCCCTGCTTGGATCACTGTCTGTGTGGAGTTTGCAAATTCTCTCTGTGTCTGTGTGGGGTTTCCTCTGGGTGCTCTGGTTTCCTCCCACATTCTGAAAGACATGTTGGTTAGACGCATTGACCCATCTAGGCACCGGGAATGTGGTGACTAGGGGATTTTTCACAATGACTTAATTGCAGTGTTAATGTAAGCCAACTTGTAACTAATAAATAAACTTTATATTTTGTGGAAAGGTCATTTAGATCCGAAATGTTAATTCTTGGTGAAATCTTCCAGCTCCTTACACCAGTGGGATCTTCTGGTCCTGATGATGGCATGCCCCCACAGTATGCGCTGGAATCAATGATATGCCTCACATAGCCAAGAAATACGCCACAAGGAGGACAGAGAATCTCATCCTCTGTTTTTCTCCACAGATGCTGACGGACTTGCTGAGTTTATTCAGCATTTTCTGTTTTTATGTCTACAGTCCAACCTGGAGTCACATTTAGCTCCTATGAAATTTGTTTTTGTTTCCACCTTGGTGGTAATCTGGCAGACAAGATTGCCCATTTATAATGGAACCCATCTGGTGTTCATTCCAATGTGTTCGGGCTAAAGGAAAAAGTTAGATTTATTGAAAGGTAAAATTTATAGAGGTAAGTGCATTTACTTTGTCACAGATATTTAATGGACAATATCTTTTGGCTGTATGATGGATTACTTGCTGCATAAGGTTTAACATTTTACTGGCATTGATCATCCCTCTTTGGGAAACAATATATATCAACAGACGCTAAATGTCACACTGACTAGAGAATATCCCTGTTGAAATAATGGAATGAAATTCAACTTTGGCCATAATGCAAAAGGATAACAGTGATTCAGTGACTGCATTTATATTTCACCTGATTTTCTTTTAAAATCGTGGCCATGACTCTTCCAAAAGTGCTGAATTGGTGGGAGAACTGTTTTAAATCTTGACTGTTTTGTTAGTTCAGTTTCTCACATGAATCTCCACACTCTGTGCACTGAAGAGATCACAGTCATGAATCTCATTAAAAACCCAGGATCTATTTGTGCCAGAGTTTGACAGTCCTAGAGCTCTGCGCATGTGCAAAAGTCCCAAACTGTCAACCTCCCATTTGCTGGTCGGCCCAAACAGCCCAGCCTGGGACCCCCACAGGCTACCCCCGCTACGGCCCGATCACAGCCCCCACTGCAATTCCCCTCCCCTCCCTGTCCTGGAACGCCCCAATGTCCAAGCTTCACCTCCTCATCCCAGCAGGCCCCTCCCATTCCCCCAGCATACCACCATTCCCCACCACCCCCAGCCTGCCCCAATCACTGCCTTCTCTCCATCCCAGACCGATCCTGTCTGCAGAATGGCAGCAGGACCCTTTCACTTCCACTGTCACCCTTAAGCCCCGGCCACAATAGGCCCCGTCCTCTTAGCACTGCCCACTGCCCAATGGACAGTGCCAAGGTGCTCCCTAGGCATGGGCACTTTGCCCCTTGGGCAGTGCCAAGGGACAGAGGCTGGATCTGCCAGGGTACCCTTGCCCAGGGGCACACTCTCCACTGCCCAACCCACTGGGGGGCCCCGATTGACCCCCTTCACTCTGGCAGGGTCTCCCGTTAGTTCACCAAACGTGGGAAGTTAGTCTGAACTCCATTGGAATGAAGTACTCCTGGTGGGGGTGACAGATGCTATCGGGAGATAAAAGGTCCTGATAATGAACTAATAAACATATTTAAAACAGATAATAAACAGATCTAAATGAATTACCTGACTTTTCGCCGGTTTCCAGCGTGGTCTGATTGGCGAATGTTTGCCGGCTCTGGGAGATGCGCATGCGTTCCTGGTGCATGTGTAAATCCCTGCTCAAGGCTGCAGATGCATGTCTCCCACTGTGACCCAACAGAAAAGTTGCGGTCATATTGGGAGAATTGCAGCACATATTTCATTCCTCACGTTAAACTCTTGAGAAGAGCAAATGCTAAGCTAACATCTGCAAGATCCCCTCCAAATCCCACGCTGTCCTGACTTGGAACTATATCATAGTTCCTTCACTGTTGTGTGTCAAAATCCTGGAATTCATTTCCTAACAAGATTGTGAATGAGCTACACTACACGAAATACAGCGATTTAAGAAGGTGGCTGATAATCACCTCCTCAAGGGCAATTAGGGATGCAGCAACATCCAAATCTCACGAACAAAATTTTGAAAAGACTGAAGTGTATATCTATGTCTAGACATTGTTAAACTAAAACATAGAGGAAAAGGATTGAAATTTAAAAACTTCTTTCCTGGCTTCGCACCAATTTAACTGAAAAGATACAATACAAAAAAGTCATAACTTCAAAGAGCTCGGATCCTTACTTTCATTGCTATTTGGCAAGGTGAATGCCTTCAATGAATGTTTAGTGATATTGGACATTTAAGACCATTTCTCTTATCAGATTGTATGAGCTGGTGACTTTGATTTATTCCTTTAGAGCCGCATGCCAGTTTCTCATCCAAGGTTTTATCGGAATAGAACAGAGATTATTTTCCCCTTCAGTATGGTAAGCGAAAAATAACTACTTCATTTGCTCCGGAGGGTAGAGATTGCTTTTTCCTTCACTAAAATGAGTCTAGTTGTGTTCAAGTCTCCCTTACCAGATTGAACTAAAGCAATCTCTAATTCCGTCAGTCAAAGTGGAATAGAGGTGGCTTCCTCTTTCAACAAAGTTGAATCAATTGGGAGCTTCCACTTGTTTCACCAGTCAAGATGTGCCACTTCCTTGGGTAGAATGGGGCCAAATGGGATTTGTTTGAGTTTTCTCAGGGGATGGAGGATGCTTTCTGTCTGGAACAATGATTTTTAATTAGATGTCTCTTTTTCACAAAGCAAAATCATTGTCGGTTTTCACTGCACTTTAAAAAAAACCCTGGATATACTGGATGGGATTCTTTGGTCATGTTCACCCCAAAACTGGAGAATCCCACCCAATGTCAATGGATCTTTGCATAAACCCCCTGGCCGGCTATGATTTCCTTCATTCTCTCCACCTTCTTCTGTTGGGAAAAAGATACAAAAGATAGGTACCATCCAACTCAAGAACAGCTTTTTCCCTGCTGCCATCAAACTTTTGAATGGACTTACCACATATTAAGCTGATCATCCTATACACCCTATCTGTGATTCTAACCCTATGTCCTGCACCCTCTCCTTTTCTTCTGCCTTATGTACTCTATGAACGTTATGTTTTGCCTGTGTAGTGCATAGGAAACAATAATTTTCACAACTTTTACAGATGCACCATAGAAAGTATTCTTTCTGGTTATATTGCAGCTTGGTATGGCTCCTGCTCTGCTCAAGACCGCAAGGAACTACAAAAGGTCATGAATGAAGCCCAATCCATCATGCAAACCAACCTCCCATCCACTTAGTCTGTCCATACTTACTGCTGCCTTGGCAAAGCAGCCAGCCTAATTAAGGCCCCATGCACCTCAGATCTTCTCTCTTTAGAAAAAGATATAAACAGGTCTGAGGTCACGTACTAACCAACTCAAGAACAGGCATTTCCCTGTTGCTGTCAAGCTTTCGAATGGACTTACCTTGCATTAAGTTGATCTTTCTCTACACCCTAGCTATGACTGTAACACTATATTCTGCACTCTCTTGTTTCCTTCTCTATGTATGGTATATTTTGTCTGTATATTGCACGAGAATAGTTTTCACTGTATGTCAATACATGTGATGATAATAAGTCAAATCAAATCAAAAATATGACAGTAATAACTCAAATTATGCAATTTTGATTAAGACATCACATCTAATTATGGTATTTCAAACTGTACATACAATGCCTTATTTGCTACTTTGCTTTGCAGACAGATTACTCAAACAGAATAGAAGTCAGGCAGGAAGAATTATAACCTGACTGTATTTTCCATATTTTTTTCATCCCAAACCAAAAGTCAGGTTTATTGCGAGTCCCAAGTGTTGGAGCAGAGGGATTTTAACTCACTGAAAATATTTGCATTAACATAGAATTAAAATTAAAATCCACAATCTTCAACGGCCAGGATAGACTTACAATCTATTTTTCAGGTGTAAAATTGACATGGGGGATTGGTCGCTATGGAAACTGCCCAATTTAGTTTCATTGCTATTTCTATAAAGGGCAGCTGCTTCATAACGCTAGTTTTAGGTCCTAGCGGCAAGCTTAGTATCAATTCTGTGCTTGTTATATATACACAAGATATATGACACATTTAGAAAATTCTCCAATAGGTTAAGTTGACTCAGGGAGATGATAGAGCTGTGTAGCTTATAGTTAATTCATGGTGTCCCAGTGAGATTGTTTGACTGTATTATATGTCTATATATATGGGGAACTTGTTAAGTTGTCAGTACTTATTTGGCTTAATATAACTTTGAGGAGACATGCAACCTCTGAATTCAGTAGAATGCAGTATAGTGATTAGGTTAAGGTGAAAAAAATGAAAGGAGAAAACCGACTTAATTTTTATATCCAATTCACTCGGAAACACACAATGGAAAGATGTCAATATGATGAGAAACTATATCAAGAAACACTAAAATATGAATAGACGTGTCTGGTGAGAAATGAAATGAATATTGATTAGCCAAAGGAAACGCTCTGTTGGCTATAAAGTAAGCATGCAATGCAAAGCTGCCTGAAACTGGACAATTTTTAGCATACTGTCTCCATCCATGGGATTGGGGCAGTGGAGATACTCAAGACCCAGAAGATCCCAGATATCATGAATCTCACTGGAGAGATATTGATCTTCGATTTTCATATTCCTAACATATGTGAACCTGATTATAATACATTTACATACATTTCAATATCATTACAGAACCCCCCCCCTCCCCTACCGCGTCTTGTTTTCAAACCTTGCCAATGTGATATCACCCAGACATGAACCTGTCCTAGGGATCCCTCAGGGGCAGAAAGATGAATATTACCCTCAGGAAGAAGAACATGGCCATGCATTGACCTGGCACTGCCCTTTAGCATGGGTACCTGGACCAGGGGGCAGTGCAAAGGATGGATATTAGCGAGAGTTTCATGGGTGGATACTCATTTATTTGTGATGGAGGGGATGGAGTGGACATGGATGTGGTGGGAATGCCAGCAATGGCTGTTGGATTTGGGGGGGGGGGTAGAGGAAGCTGCCCAATGTCAGCGATATTCAGCTGGAAGGGGAGTGCAGTACCAGCAATGGCTGTTTGGACAGGGAGGGCTCTAATACTCGTGATGACTTTTGGTTGGGGGTTATTTTATTCCTCTGATTATGGCACCCTTTAAAAATGGCATCCTGGTCTCAGGGCAGCCAGCTTTGCAGGCCAGTTTGGGCCTTGTCCCTTAACATGAGGGCATGAAATTTTTATCTTTGACACACTGCCTTAAGAGCTACTCAGAATACTGGTCTGTTTCTCTAGAGATAAACATACCAGTTTTCAGTCAGATCCTGACATGTTGTCTTTTTTGGTAATATTCCTCCCAAAGCCTTTGAAGCATGGTTTGCAAAGCCTGAGTTCTAATCTGCCAAAAAGGAGTAAACTCTGTCCATGTGTGCTTACATACAACAGTGCCTGCCATTTCAACAGATATTGTGACAGAACCCACTGTCTCATATCGAAAACACAGTGATAATTTCACAAAGTCCAAGGAGATCCTACACATTTTCCAAATATACTACCCAAACAGTTTGAAATCAGATTTAGACATTACTTAGCAATGGTGAACTCAAAAGAATGGATCAGGAGCTGATTTCTGATCTGCATTGATATTATAGTGTAGTAAGAATAATGGATGAGAATTGGGATGGGATTTCTAAAATGGACGGACTATCTGCTCTGCTATCCAAGCAGAGAAGATAAACATTTATCTCCACAAATATTTGTGGAGGAATTTTTCTTTGTCTTTTACATATTGACAATTAATCATGATCTAAAGCCAAGTTGCTAATAATAACATTTAGCTTGTGCATTTATAGAAAACTGGATGTAGGCAATGTGCACAAGCAAAAATAAGGTACACATCAACATTTGAAGCAGGTAGTCCTACTGTTTGCAGCCAAAGAATACATTTCCATGTTGCTGTGGAATGAAAGAGGTGGGAAGCCAGGGAGAATTTTAATCTTCAGTGCTTAGTGCACCACCCACACTTTAAAAAACCTGCAGACAATACATGCCTTCAGGTTTGCCAGAATTACTGCCTACGTTCTTAATTGTCTGTGACCTTCATTAGCTCTTTCCAAGTACCAATGGGCCAGACAATTGTTGTCTGTTAAGTCAAATTAGATAGAAAAATCTCAGGGGTCTTCACAATATTCTTTCTGCAATTCCAAATTATCATTGAATTCTTGACTATACACAATGGCTGATGATGCTCCATTATCCAAATGATCGGACTTGCAAAAAAATACAAAGGGCGTAGTTTCATCTGGCTCTTCATGCCAACAAGACCTTCTGGTCCTGATGTCAGCACACTTCTATCATGTATTTCCTTGTTACCTGGGTTGGAATCAATGGGAAATGCCATTGGCAGTGATGGGACTAGAAGATCCAGTCAATGGCATGTCGCCTTCCACCGCTAAGAAAAATGCCACGGGGAAGTCACGGAATCCCCATGAAGGAATAAATCTATAAGTGTAACTGTAGGGAATACATGCATTTAAACTGATGTAATGAACTGCCCACCCAACTTTATCAGCACTGAACACTGTACCACTGTGTTTGCCAATCTGAAGCCGAGCCGTAATGGGTCTGCTAAATAAAAGTCTGAATCAGGTGCTCCAACTGCTGAAGAGTGTGTTCAGACCTTCCAACTCTCTGAATCAGATCATTGATAGAGGGGGAGGAGGGAGGCAGATCAGATCATTCTCTGGTTGGGGGCTGAGGGGAGTGAAGCCAGATCGTTATCTGGTTGGGGACGAAGGAGAAGGAAGGGGTCAGATATATCTCTGGTGGTGATGGTGGTGGGGGGGCCAGCTGATTGTTTTCTGGTGGCGGTGAGTGAGAGGACTGATTGTTGTCTGGGTGAGGAGAGAGGAGGATGTTTCTTAGATGGGTGAGTGAGGCCAAATTATTCTCTGGAGAGGGAGGTGCATGAGGCCAGACCATTCTCTGGAGAGGGGAGGTGAGTGAGGCCAGACCATTTTCTGGGGGCGGAGAGGGAATGAGGCCAGATTGTTGTCTGTGGGGAGGGGAGGGAGGCCCGATCGCTCGCTGGTTGGGGGGGTGGGGTGGGGGGGGGGGGTTGGGGGCAGGGATGTCCACTGCCACTCTACTGGTGATCGATTGGAGGGGGGAAAAGTGTGGCGATCGGTTTGAGTACTGAGAGGCTGGATAAGAGGGATAGTGATATGTGTGAGTAGTTGGGGGGGGGGGTGGATAACAGTGCCAGTGATGTGTGTGGGTTGTGGGGAAGAGTGGAGAGGGGAGATAGTGTTGTGTGTGGGTAGCGCGAGAGGTGGATAAGCTGGACAGTGATGTCTGTGGGTAGTGGGGGGGGGATTGGATAAGAGGGACAGTGATGTCCATGGAGGCCATCACTCCATTTTTCGCTCTTGGGCTGCTTTCTCTGCTTTCTGTGGCCCGCGAGCAATCTGATATGGGTGTACTTTTCCAAATTATTTTCTAACTGTGCATGCACAGTTCAGAGCTCTGATCTTTTCAGCCCCGCTACACCCTGCCCACAGCATGAATGGGATTGGAGATGTTTTTTTCAGGCTGAGTGCGTATGGGGGCACTTGAAGGCATATTTCTAAGTCAAATTTGCATTACGCCTAGATTCAGCACTTAGAATGAAAATGGTAAAATCAGGCCCTTGGAGTCGTAGAGTCATAGAGGTTTCCAGCATGGAAACAGGCCCTTTGGCCCAACTTGTTCATACTGCCCTATTTTTTAAACCACTAAGCTAATCGCAATTGTTCGCTTACCATGGATCATGATATTAGTTCTCTTAGATTCTGCTGCTCCTGCTTCAATGCACTGATTCTATCCCTATTCTGATACAAAGACATTAGAGAGGGCACAAAATCAAGTGTTGAGAATGGTTTCAGGATAAGGGAATTGATGGTTTGTGGAAGCTAAGATTGTTCTTCTTAGAGAAGAGGAAGCTGAGAGGAGATTTGATAGAGGTGTTCAAAATTGTGAGTTGTAACTGAATAGATATATATGAGAGAGAAAAAGAGAGAGAAAGAGAGAGAGAGAGACACTTCTGGATTGCAGCAGGATCAAGAGCCAGAGGTCACAGATTTAAACAACAATGGCAGAAGAACCAAATAGGATTTGGGAAAGTTTTGTTGATGCAGCAAGTGATGTGGAATGTGCAGTCTAAGAAGTCTGTGGAATTAGATTCAACTATAACTTTCAGGAATTGGATAAGTACCCAAAGAGGTAACATTCAGTCTTATTCATTGGCTTACAGATACCCATTATGGATTCAATGAGCAAATAGTTTCTTTCTGTGCTGAAACCATTCAATGACTGTGTGAGGTGTTTATACAGCAGCATTGTAGCTGATCACAACCATCTTCAGAGTCAAACCTCCATTGATTTCCTTGATGCAACCAGCAAAAACAGCATTATTTCTAAAATTAAATTTTACTTCTCTGCTCCAGTTCCTTCATGTATTTTTTTTCATTACGTTGACTAACTACATTTAACTCTTGTTAGTTTCAACAGCTTGCCTCAAAGTCTCCAGGGCCATCCTTATTAAATAGCTGCAGGCTTGATTGAACTCTTCCTAGTCATTTGTGTAAGTTCTACCAACCTCCACTATCCTCCCATTGTTTTGTCTCAGCCATTTTGATCACCCCATTGGCCTGCAGCAAGAAGTTGTATCAAATAAATATCTTAAGGTTTCTAAGGTTGCAAATCAACTTTATGTATTGTGAATGCCACATAAAATTTGCAGCCTTTGCTTGATGAAGTTCTTAGACCCTCTTGATTTAATTAAATAGAGAATGGCGAATACCTGGGAGAGATTACATTGGAAAGAACAGATTGCAGAGTGATTATATGAAGAATTATGAATACTTGGGAATGATTAAACAAATGGTACCCAAAGACAATTAGATAGAGAACAAAGAGATGTGATTATGCTTTAACTATTGGGGTGCATGATGGCAGTGGCACAATATTCCTGTAATAATAATCCAGACAGCCAGCCAAGTTATAGAATCACCGAACACCACAGTGCAGATGGAGGCCATTTAGCCTGCACTGATCCTTTGACAGAGTATCCAATCCAGACCCTGTCCCCGTGGCTTCATGTATTTACCCACTAATCCCCCTAATCGACACATCTTTGGACACAAAGGGATAATTTTGCATGGCCAATCTATCACCGCAGAGATTCAAGTGACCAGATCACTTCAGAATTTTCACAGCTGGTAAAGGGAAATGAAGATGTTAACCACAGGGCTGTCTGACATCACCATGATGTGGAGATGCTGGTGTTGTACTGGGCTAAACACAGTAAGAAGCCTGACAACACCAGGTTTAAGTCCAACCGATTTATTTGATAGTAAACTCACAAGCTTTTGGTGTTTGCCCCTTTGTCAGGTGAATGGAGAGTTCTGGCCTCAAACAGAGCACGTAACAGCACACACATTTACGGATCACGGATTAGAATGTAAAGGGGACTGAGTGGGGATATCGAAGGGGAAATTGGAATTGAATGGGAAAGGGACTTGTGCGGAGAAGACAGAGTGGGAAGTCTGAGGAGAAAGGGGCTAAGGGGGAGGTTTAAGGCGGAAGGGGGCTAAGGGGGGGGGGTTGTGAAAGGAGAAGAGGAGTTAAACGGGGGATCTAAGAGGGAAGGGGGGCTAAATGGGGAGTCTGAGGAGAATGGGGCCAGTAGGGATTTGAGGGGGGAGGAAGGGGGCTTGTTTCTGAGCATAGAAATCACCTTTTAAGAATGGCAGCTTGATCTCTCAGCAGTGGGGTTGGCTGGTAGGTTCCCCAAGATCACCTCATTAACATTTGTCAGGTGGGTGAATCTCACCTAACAAATGCTAACAATGCCAATGAGAAAAACTTCTAATTTCCCGCCAGTGTGGGCACTAAGCCTCAAAATGGGAGAATTCCGATCAATATTCCATTGCTGTTTGTGATGTGAAAAAATCGGCTGCTGCAGTTTCTCCAGTACAACAGCAATTACATTTTTTAAGAAGCACTTCAGTAACTGTAAAGTGTTTTGAAAGGTTCGATGGCTTTCTGTAAATCCAAATCTTTCTCCTTTTTGCTTTTTGCACCATTGTCCAATAAAATAGAGGTAGCAACTATTAAACCTTCGATATGACTGATCTGTTTCACATTGGTTCAAATAGGATGCATGTTGCAGTTGTTGATATTGTGTTAGCCACCTATCACTTACTGCATAAAAAATTCCACCTTCTCCTTAAAAAGAAGATAAACAAAACCAATCAAGTGCGTGTCTGGGTTACTGTGTAGTCAGGGAGAGAAAATGATAATGGTCAATTGAATGTACTGAAAATCAGAATTACACAACAATCTTTCTTTTTATTAGTACAGCAGGACATAAACCTGGTCGGGTTTCTGAATAAGGATAACTACCACTAGGTGGTAGTGAGTGCACATTGCACAAGTGTGCATCATACATACATGCATGTATGCCTATGTATGACTGTCTCACACACACAGAGGTATATGTACAGATGTGCATGTGAGAATCATAGAATCAACAGCGCAGAAGGAGGCTGTTCGGCCCATTGAGTCTGCACCAACCACAATCCCACCCAAGCCCTATTCCTGTAACCTCTCATATTTACCATGCTAATCCCCCAGACACTAGTGTTAATTTTAGCAAGGTCAATCAACCTAACCTGCACATCTTTGGACTGTGGGACAAAACCAGAGCATCCAGAGGAAACCCAGACAGGCATGGGGAGGAAAGAACAAACTCCTCACAGTGACCCAAGGCCGGAATTGAACCCAGGTTCCTGACACTGTGAGGCAACAGTGCTGACCACTGTGCCACCGTGCTGCCCTTTCTTGGGTATCGTGGGTCACACATTAACCCACTACAGCAGAAGTAATCAAAAGGCAGATCTTCCTCTACTTGTACTTGAGTTTATCATGTCCCATAAACAACCTGTTGAATTTCCTTCAAATTAAACTCAATTAAATTTAGATGGGAGGAAAGTCACTGGCAACATTACAGGCTTATACTTTTCATTGTTTAAGTATTTACTAAGCGTTCTACCCAGATGATCCTTTCTACCTTGGTGCACAAGTAGAGTATTTATTCAATGAGTGAAACTGTTTCCTGATTGGTTATAACAAGGGACTTTTCTATATTGTCTCATTGAAATATGGATCAGAAACAATCTCATGGGCAAGCAATTAATTCTGAAACAAGATGTTATTTTTTTTCAAAGGTTGTTCCACCAACCCTCTTGTGATGTGTAGTCCAATAATGACATTTATAACACTGGGGGCAGTTCTCTGGTCCTGCGTGTTGAAGGGCAGATTGTGCTGGGGCCGGGAGGGCTTGAGAATCATGGGGGAATCATAACACGTTCAGTACTGGGAGATCCCTCTTTGGAGTTCTTCACACATGTCCCAATGTACTCAGGTTCCTGCCCTGTGAGAGAGTGAACTGGATTAACGTACTTAAATCCTCATTTATACTTCATGTTCTGTTGGTTTGATACCGGATTCTCCCTGCTCCCGGGATTCTCCAACCCCTGGGGGGAGCAGCAATCTGGAACTGATGAATACTAGTTTCCAAAACCAGTTGTGATGGCCAGGCTGGTGGGTTCAGGGGCCATTGAAGCCCCTGAGTGTTTGAGGAAATGGCTGGGTAGTGCCTTGGCATTACCTCCAGCACCCTAGCAGTGCCAGATTGGCAGTGCCAAGAAGGGGCTGAAAAGGGGGAGGGGCAGAGTGTCTGGAGGGGATGTAAGGTGGGGAGCATGAAGTGGAGAACCTGAAGGGTTGAGAACCTGAATAGGAGAGCATTGGTGACACTATAGCAGGGTGTCACACACTTGGGTTTGAGAGGAGTGCTGGTACCAATGATTGGTGGAGTGGGGGCCTGACACCAGCAATGGGTGGGGGGATAGTCATAAGAGATGGAATGGGTAGAAAGGCAAGGAATGTTCAATCTAAGTGCAAAGAAGGGCAGACCCAGAGAGTGATCACTCAACTTCTTTCTCACCCTTTAGACATCATTGTTCAAAAATGGGCTCCCTCTCCCACTCTGCTACTCATGTCAAACATTTGGGAGATCATAAGGCGGTAATATTGTCAGGGTATTATCAGTACCAAATTATTCACTCAAATATGGTAGCCAGACTACTGATTTTGGTGCCTGCTTGCCCCTGTATTATGGGGGAGAGCTCAGGGATGGGATAGGTGCCCACACCATTTTACATGCCTGACACCAAATCTTGCCTGTTGGGGATATGTGAAAGTCAGCCCACAGTTTATATACAATTGGCAATCTCCAAGGGGACTATTGTAGATAGTTACCGAGAAAGATAAAGTACTGCAATTGGAGCCAGGAGGTGCAGAAATATATTAAATGATCCGTTGAAAGTAAAAGATCATCGACTAAATAACAGCATTTTTAAGTACGAATTGCATTTGAAATGAATATAAAAATCTTCACCAGAACTTCGAAGTGCTAGAGAGCAATTTTTAAGAAAGACAATAACTGAAGTTCTGCCAGAATAGAGTTTGACAATGTTACAGTTCTATAAATAATCTTTATATATGAGCTATTGAGTATCATTAGACTATCCAACTGTAGAGAGCCTTAACGGCTAAGTCTATATCCTTAGTTATCATCTGCACTTTCTGGTTGATATGTCTGGCTAGCAATCAGGAACTGGGACTGTCCAATTTGAGGCTCCATTTTGGTATTGCTGAGCTTATTGTCCAACAGTAAGTAAGTTAACTAATCCTGTGGGCTTCCCAATTCGACCAACATGGCTACTGCACAAAGCAGCATCATGGGAAGAGCAAAGGAAAGGTTTTAAGTCCCTGGGGGGTGGATGAAGGTACCAAAAAGATTCTAAGTGCCGAATGAGCATGAAAACAGGAGAGAATCGCACCTATTTTTTGGGCGATCTTCCATATGCAATCATACTGCACTTAGGAAAAAAATAGCCTAGATGCTATTTTTGCCAGCAGGGGGAAGGGACAGAGATTATTCTTGCCACGGAACAGGCTTTTGAACTTTAGAGGTGGGACGAGCCAATTGGATCGTTCCCCCAGTGTTCAGTCAGAATTGTTTGCAGCAATAAGTCCTTTGCATAATTTTTCATTAAGGTATAAATTGGTAACTACGTTCCTACGAAGGCAATCCGCTCCTCTCTCTCTCTGGGACTGTACCCTCCATTTCTTATCCAGTCGCATCACTTTAATCTCTGCTGTTACTGAAGAAAGACATGAAAGTCCCCATTAGTTCCCATACTAAAAAAAAAATTTATGTTACATACGAAAATGCTCTCATGAAAATAATGTCCAATATAATTTGGCAGACTTTATCAATGACTATCCTCACAGTTGAGGGAAAAGGTTGATGGAAAATTGTGGGGTTAGGTTGATTGGACATGCTGAATTGCCTATTACTGTCGGGGGGGAGGGGGGGCAAGCAGGGTAAATACGTGGGATTATGGGCCTCTGTGGGATTATTGTCATTGCCAGCTTGATGGACTGAATGGCCCCCTTCTGCACAGTAGGGATTCTATGAAAATCTTTAATAATAGATTTAAAATACAAATCACATTCACGCAAAGTCCAGAAGAGGTCACATTTTTTAAAGAACATTGCAAAACAACAAATAATCGATTTCACTTCATGTTATGGTAGAAGATAAGGATATTATTCTTTCATGATGTCACAAGCATTGTTCTTGCCAGCTTCACTTAGAAATTTGAACACTGGAGATTAATGGGTTTTTAATGAGGTTTGTTTTTTGGGGGTCACCATGTAATGATCAGCAGCAAAACAGAAACATTGATCTACTTTCAATTTGCATTTGTTTTAAGCCTCATGTTAATTTGCAATGGCCTAAATCAGAATGATTCACAAGTTACATTAATATGTTGCACATAAGCTTCTCTTAGCTTCAATACAATGGAGCAGATTCCACATTTTAATGTGCATAAAGATTGGTGTTTTGCAATACTGCAGCAGATCCAGAATTAACTAGGTGCGGGGCGACATAATTACCAGGGAGTGGCAGCTAGAGTCAGATTGCCACCCTGTTGCTAGTTAAGGTTAAGTTTATTTATGGGTCACAAGTAGGCTCATACTAACACTGCAATTGAGTTACTGTGAAAATTCCCTAGTTATGACACTTCAGCACCTGTTTGGGTACACTGAGGGAGAATTTAGCATGGCCAGTGCATCTAACCAGCATGTCTTTCACTGCACCTGGAGGAAACCCATACAGACATGGAGAGTATGTGCAAACTCTGCACAGACAATGACCCAGGCTAGGAATCGAACCCGGATCCCTGGTGCTGTGAGACAGCAGTGCTAACCATTATGCCACTGTGCTGCCCCTACCCTACCCTAAACTAAAATGGCCTGCCCATCCACCTCAGGACGGATGAGTACATTGCAGTTAGTTTTAGAGAGATTGGATGGGTTGATAAAGCTTATAAAGTTGGAACAAAGAAGGCTGAGGGGTGACTTGATAGAAATGTGCAAAATTCTGACGGGAAAAGATAAAGCGGATGGGATAAGATTGTTTCCCTTGGTAGAGAGTTTTAGAACTATGGGACATAGGACATAAGTGGCAGTAGGTATAGAGGGGACATGAAGAAATTTTTTTTACGTAGAGTGGTGGGTGTCGGGAATTTGCTGCCCGTGTTGGTGGTGGAGGCAGAGAGCTTAAACTCTTTTAAAAAGTACCTGGATCTGCACCTTAAGTGCCATAAGCTACAGGGCTATGGGTTGGATGCATAAAGATGGGAACATGGGCGTCCTTGGGCTAACATAGGCAAAATGGGCCAAATGACTTCCTTCAGTGCTGCAACTTTTTTATGGTTCAATGGCTTTGTGCATCTTTCCCACATGCGTGTCCAGCAGCGACTATAGCTCAAAAGAATTTTGATATTGGGCAACACAGTGGCACAGTGGTTAGTACTGCTGCCTCACAATGCCAGGAACCTGGGTTCAATTCTGGATGTCAGTCTGTGTGAGTCTGCACATTCTCCCCGCGTCTACTTGGGTTTCTTCTGGATGCTTATGTTTCCTCCCACAATCCAAAGATGTTCAGGTTAGATATATTGGCCATGCTAAATTCTCCTTCGGTGTACCCAAACAGACACTGGAGTGCTAGAGGATTTTCACAGTAATTTCACTGCAGTGTTAATGTAAGCCTACTTGTGACTAATAAATGAAGTTAAGTGTTTGGTTGTGCCAGAATTTGCAGTAACAGGGCATTTCTGCTGTTAGTTCAAATTGCTCTCTGTACCCTTTAGTTCAAATAACATTTGTTACAGAGCTGTTGGAAGTGTGAGCTAGTAACATCACAGTTAGGTAATAAGGCTATATAAGTGAACAAGCTAATCAACAGGGTAATCGTTAAACCATTGGGATTTAAGAATTGCAAAATAAATAGAAGAAGGTTTGAGAAGGGAGTTTTTTCACACAGAGGGTGGTGGGGGTATGGAACGCGCTGCCAAGTAAAGTGGTGGAGGTAGGGACTCTAGAGTTATTTAAGAGATACTTAGATGGGCACATGAACAGAATGGGAATGGAAGGGTATAAAAAACTGATTTAAAATAGGGATCATGAGCCTTATGAGTTCCCTGGGAAGTGTGTAAATTGTTGATGATATTGATGTATTTGTTTTATCCTCCAGGTACTTTCGTCCGCCTTGTTGTCTAACAAGGGGCATACACGCGATGGGTCATGAGAGGGCTGCTCTTGGATTTTTTGGGAGTATCCTAGTGCTTCACGTCGTTAGTGTACGCTTGACCTGGACCATTTGATGGGCAACACGACAGCTCAGTGACTATCACTGTGCTGTGCAGATACATGGGTTTGGGACGGTGTCTGTGGGAGTTTGCGCATTCTCCCCGTGCTTGCGTGGGTTTTCTCCGGGTGCTCCGGTTTCCTCCCACATCCCAAAGATGTACTCTTAGGCTAACTGGCAAAACAAATTCTCCCTAAATTGTTTAAAATTTGGTTCCAATGCATAGATCTATAAACATAGACAGGGATCATGGGTAGAAGTGGGAACATCGAGGTGGCAGCACGGGCTCGTTGGGCCGAAGGGCCTGTTTCCCATGCTGTTTTGTTCTTTGTTCTTTGTAAGGAAGCTTTATTAAAGAAGACAAATTCAATGTTAATAAACCAGGTTCAAAATTAGAAATAAAAAAAGGGACCAAAATATTCAATTAAGGGAGAGAGAGAAAAAAGGAAAAGTATGAAAAATATTAAAATTTAATATTTCCCAAAGCCTGAAGGAATGAGACTCCACACTTGTATTCGTTAATATTCAGTGCTAAAGAGATTGATATTAATCATCGATTATCATCTGCTCAGGGTTTATTGTATGTCTACAATGTAAATGTGGCACCATTATGATGTACAATAGTGAGAAAGCCAAAATAATTTTGTTCTTGTAAAGCTAACGAGTGGCATGGTGGCACAGTGGTTAGCTCTGCAATCTCACAATGCCAGGGACCTGGGTTCAATTCCTGGCTTGGGTCACTGTCTGTGTGGACATTCACTCTGTGTGTGCATGGGTTTCCTTTGGTTTCCTCCCACAGACCAAAGGTGTACGGGTTAGATGGATTGGCCATGCTAAATTGCCCCTTAGTGTCCAAAGATGCGTAGATTAGGTGGATGGTAAATGCATGAAGTTAATGGGAATTGGGGGGAATGAGCCTTGGTAAGATGCTCTTTCGAGAATTTGGTGAAGATTCAATGGGCTGAATGGCCTCCTACTGCACTTATTGTGGTTCTACGATTCAGTAACTTGGTTGACAATAACTGGCTAATCACAATAAATCTGTGTATTTGCTCCTCTCCTGAAATGCAGTAACATTTAATCATCAATAACAGTTAGCCTCATTAGCACTTAAACAACAGTTTCTCACTACAATGGATGGACTAAGGAAAAAAGACATTTTTATTAATTTGCTGTAATGTAAGGGTAGAGTAGAATGCTACTTATGTCATGGAAGCAATTTTATATTTAATTACATTGATAAAATATTTGGTTCTGAATCTAAAGGGGCTAATTTTACCATTCTGTTTCTAAGTGCTGTGCAGACTGGAATCTGGGAGAGTTTCAGATGTGTCTTTTGGGCGTGTTTTCAGTGTCCCCCATACACATTCTACCTGCAAAACTTTGAGCAAGTCTGTTGCTTGCTGTGTACACCTGTTGACCTGGCTTAATACACTCAAAGGCCTGTAGAGGGAGGTAGTGCACACGTGCAGGCCTCGATGCCGCACATGCATGTTAGCAGTAACCGGGGTCTGACAGAAAGGGGAGAACTGCCAGGCCCTTGCTAGTGTAGACTATTGGAAGCAGCTCACCCACCTGCCGCCCCCCCCCCCTTTCCCCGCAATCACAAGGAACCACAGCCCAAGATGCAGCCTCTGCCAACTCCCCCAGTCACCGCGCAGACCAATTGCAGACAACCCCTCTTCCCCACCGATCATGGACGCTGCTCTCCCCCACCAATCTCTGCAGAGTGGCAGCAGCCCCTCTCTCTCCCTATCCTCCACTGATTGCTGCAGAGTGGCAATATGCCCCCCTCTCTCTCTCTCTCCTCCCACTGATCCCTGCAGAGTGGCCCCCCCTCCACTAGCCCCTCCCCCATTAGCCCCTCCCCACATCAGCCCCTCCCCACATCAGCCCTCTCCAACTGGCACCATCCCCACTGGCCCCAGTCCCCCCATTAGCCCCTCTCCCTATTAGCCCCCCTTCCTCATACTGCCCAGGTGGCACTGCCTGTCTGGCATTGCCCAAGGGGCACCGCACTTGCCCTTGGCCTCCCTGGGAGGGAGGCCTCAGTGCTTCCGCTTCCACTAGTGAGGCCAAGTTGATTGCTCCCTGTTGATGGTGAGCGTGTCTATTCCTTAGCGACATGAACCTTTCCCGGTGAGGTCATAAAGGGGGTGGAGGAGCTGGATGATTGAGCGCCGACCTTGCTCAGCAGATGTAAATCAACATTAAAATAAATTTAAAGCATTAACCTGCCTCTTGTTCATTTAGACGCGAGGCTGACCATGCTGGAAACCTGGCACTCATAAAATGACTTGGAAATACATGCGATGCGATGGTATAATTACCCTTATAGGTAGAATTTTCCCATTCCACCCACTATGGGAATTATAGCTGCAGAACAGAAAATGATGTGGACCATGTAAAGATCCATTGACATTGGATAGAAAGTTTTGGTCTTGGGGCAAGCGCAGCCTGAAAATCCTGCTCCAGGTCTACGCTAGTCAAATGATTTGATTTCATTCGACTATCAAAAACATTAGGACCAATTTACAACAATACAATTTAAATATCTTTCCTATTGTGCCTCATCTCGAAGCAGGAAATAGAACTGGTATCTGATCAATGGGAGCTAACCATGGAACTGATCCACTTCCTGCTTGTAGACACAGAGGGGATCAACAACTGTGGGACTGTTTTCACTTTGTCTTCTGTTCAGCTTCAAATATCACTCAAAAACAGGAAACACAGATCCCATTAACCCTCTAATTATGTTTAAAACGTAATTATATGTTTGAGAGGTAATTAGAAGATTGTATACCAATACAAACTACACAGTTCAAAATTAACCAAATAACTCGGGTCAGCTCTGAAAGGCAATTTATTTCTAAACCACACTATGTTTTTGTTAAGCATGTGAGCAAATTTCAGTATGTGAAATGGCTATTCAGCCCCTTCATCAAGCCCACTCCATTTAGATCCCAGTCATGATTATCCTATTCCAAGCACACTTTCCTCATATACCACCCATTTGTGCCCACCGCATTATGCAGTACATCATGCAATACCAATTTTATTTATTAGTGTCACAATATCAATACTGCAAGCAATTACTGTGAAAACCCTCTAATTGCCATAGTCTGGTGCCTGTTCAGGTACACTGAGGAAGAATTTAGCACAGCCGATGCAACAAACTGGTATGTCTTTCGGACTGTAGGAGGAAACTGCAGCACCCTGAGGAAACCCATGCAAGCATAGACAGTGACCCAAGCTGGGAATTGAATCCCAGTCTCTGGCACTGTGGGGCAGCAGTGTTAACCACTGTGCCACCTTGCCACCAATTTCCAATGACCTATTTCCGTCACAGGTCACCTCTGAAAAAAAAATCCCTTGGAGTAAATTTTGTTTGTACTCAATCCCACATCTTAAAAAATCCAGTTTCTCTGTGAAGATGCCAAAAAGAGCCCGGATGAATGCCTTCTCTAGAAATTGATTCCATATATCCACTAGTTCCTGAAATTTTCAAATATATATATATATAATTCAACAAAGTTTCCAAGATCTTCAACAAATTTGCGTTCGATGAAGAATGATTTACAAAATACTGACAAGTAGAAATATTGTTTCAGGAGAACATAGCCGTATGATATAGAAGTGATCTGGAATAAGGAAAGAACAAGTCGTTTCCCCTACACTGACCCCCCCCCACCCCACCCGTCACCAAACTCCTGGTGAGTTCCATTGCTTTATTGAATCACATCTTAATATTACATATATTTCACTCATCATTAAACGCTATTAAATTAATACTAATAATTTATGCAAAAATCTTTTAGAACTTGCTTTGTTGGTGCTTAGTTTTTTAAAAAAATCTTAGAAATATTGATTCCATACAGTGCATTCACCTCATCAAATCTGGATTGACAAAAATTCCACCCAGCCATTATCCCTGTAACCCCACTGGGATTTACCCTGCTAATCCTGCTGACAATAAGGGGCAATTTAGCATGACCAATGCACCTAATCTTCATATCTTTGGACTGTGGGAGAAAACTCCTGCAGACACGGAAAGAAAATGCAAATTCTGCACAGACACCCAAGGTTGGAATTGAACCAGGGTCACTGGTGCTGTGAGGCAGCAGTGCTAATCACTCTGCCATCATGCCACATCAAATGTCTCCAAAATCTGAGTATTTTTTGATTGAAGCATAACAATAATAGAATTCTTGCTATTGCACCTCCACAGTAGATGTTGTATCTACCTGTGACTATCCTAATATGAGAATCACCATAGCAATGTTTGCATAGTATTTTGAAGATTAATAAGCAGTCCATGTACCAGTATGATAACAGCAAGTTACAACAATCACTGAGAGGAGCGAGCACACACAATAAGAAATCTCACAACAGCAGGTTAAAGTCCAACAGGTTTATTTGATAGTTAATGCCACAAGCTTTTGGAACACGCTCTTCCCTCATCAGGTGAATCTGACAAAAGGACAGCGTATTCCGAAAGCTTGTGGCGCTTACCAACAAATAAACCTGTTGCACTTTAACCTGGTGTTGTGAGACTTCTTACTGTGTTTACCCCAGTCCAACTCTGGCATCTCCACATCAGGAGTGGGCACACCCAGTGTGAAGTGATTTATTGAAGTTGTAGGAGATTGAAAACTGAGCACTGATTTTCAGGCATGTGATGGCCTGACAGGAGACAATTTGTTCTACAGGGATTTACTCAAAGTGGGTTACTTTCTCATTCATTCGTGGGACATGGGCGTTGCTGGCTGGCCGGCATTTATTGCCCATCTCTAGTTGCCCTTGAGAAGGTGGTGGTGAGCTGCCTTCTTAAATCACTGCAGTCCATGTGCTGTGGGTTGACCCACAATGCCGTTAAGGAGGGAATTCCAAGATTTTGATTCAGTGACTGCGAAGGAATGGCAATATATTTCCAAGTCAGGATAGTGAGTGGGTTGGAGAGGAAATTGCAGGTGGTGGTGTACCCATGTATTTGTTGATCTACCAGATGGAAGTGGTTGTGGGTTTGGAAGGTGCTGTCTAAGGATCTTTGATCAATCGCTAAAATGTTCAGTCCTTATGTGTTGGAAAATATGTGTTGGAAAGTGCTTATTGTGAGCAGCGCTGCAGATATAACTGCACAATCTAATGGCGTCTGAGTTCACAATGTTGCTCTGTGGCACTGATTCTCTGCCCATTAATATTGATGGCTGGATATTTATTGACCACAGAAGCAGAAAAACTCCCTGCTGGGACCCGTAGGCGGTAATTAATGATTAGTATCTAAGACTGAGTTCTGAACCTAGCCAAACTGCAGGACCAATGTATGATTTCAAACCCTGTATTGCACTGATCCTTCACGGTCAAACAATAGAAGACATAGCTAAAGTTTAATTATTAATTCACAAGAAGGCTACATTCTCACTGCAACGAAGTTACTAACATGTGAAAATCCCCTAGTTGCCACACTCCGGCACCTGTTCGGGTACACTGAGGGAGAATTTAGCATACTCAATGCATCTAACCAGCATGTCTTTCTGACTGTGATAGGAAACTAGAGCACCCAGAGGAAACCCTTGCAGATATGGGGAGAATATGCAATCAAACCCAGGTTCCTGCCGCTGTGAGGTCGCAATGCCAATCACTGTGCCCCTGTGCTGCCCTGAATGCTTGGTTAGAGTCATGGAATCTTGACTGCCTACAATGCAGAAGGAGGCCATTTGGCCCATCAAACCTGTATCAGCAACATTCCCAACTATCTCTGTAGCCCCATATTTTTACCCACCTAGTGCCCCTGACATCAAGGGGCAATTTAGCACAGGCAATCAACCTAACCGCACATCTTTGAATATGGGACGAAACCAACGTAGAAATGGGGAGAATGTAGTAAATTGGACTCAGACAGTGACCCGACACCAGAATTGCACTCAGTTTCCTGGCACAGAGAGGCAGCAGTGCCAAATATTGTGCCACCATGCCATCTCAAGTTTATTTGTTATTTTATGATCAGGTGAAAAAGTGTCAATCATTTATCCTCCTTTCCCGCTTGTTTGGCAACAGCTGCTTTTTCAAAAAAATTGCAGTTCTGTGAGTGTTTAACTGCATATGTAATATGATCATAAACAATATGATCAGGCAGGTTTTTTTTCAGTTTTTAGTAACAGAAGAGGATACTTTTTAATTGTACTTACTCGATCTAAGTAAAATAACAAAATCACTGACTTTCAAACACATTAACATTCAAAGTGCAAACACACATAAATAAATTACAGAGGAGGAAGGCTAGATCAGTAACTTTTTGGGTGACGTGGAACTTGTTTGGGTGGTAAATAATGAGGAGGATAACCTTATATTACAGCAGTTTATGGAGATGCTTGTCAAATGGACAATCAGCGGCTAATGGAATTCTATCCTGATAAATGTGTGGTGATGCATTTGGGCAAGACAAGCAAAGGAAGGGAATATATGATGAAGGTCAGGATTCTGGGAAGAACTGAGGATCAGAGAGACCTTGTTGTACTAGTACACCAGTTGCTTAAGATGTTAGGATAGGTGGATAAAGTGGTTAAGAAGATATGGAGTAAACTTGCCTGTATTGTGCAATCGTGTCTTACAGTTATGTCTTTGCCTATTTATGCTGTGTTTGTGAACTAACCTCCATTCACCTAATGAAGGAGCAGAACTCTGAAAGCTCATGAGTCCAAATAAATCCTGTTGGACTTTAATCTGGTGTTGTGAGACTTATTACTGTATTAATTGAGGCATAGAGTTTCAGAGAGGGAGGTTATTCTATAGGTATATAAAACATTGGTTGGACCGCAACTAGAAAATAGTGTGCAGTTCTAGAAATCACATTATAAGAGAGTTACAATAGCTCTGAAAAGAGCGCAGAGGATGTTTCCTGGGCTGGAGTGTTTTAGTTATGAAGAGAGATTGGATAGACTGGGATTGATTTTTCTCTTGATGGAGGGATCAATGACTAGGGGGCAGAAATTTAAGGTAAGGGGGAGGAAGTTTAGAGGGGATTTGAAGAAAATCTTTCTCACCCAACGTGTGGTGAGAATCTGGAATTCACTATGGAAGTGTGGTGGAGGCAGAGACTCTCATAACGTTAAAGAAATATTTAGATGTGCAATAGCAATGCCGAGGTATAGAAGGCTATGGACCAAGTGATGGAAAATAGAATGAGAGTAATTAAATGGTTTATCATTGATGTAATAGGCCAAAGGGCCTTTTTCAATGCTGCATACTTCTATGACTCTGTCGGATTTAGTAATTTATAATCCAGAATAACTACTGGAGTATACGGCTCTTTAGGGTTGTTGACGAGGCTGGTTCAGGCATTCAGTTGTCCTGTTGCTTTCCATGTTGTTTATCTTTCAGCATTGAGACCATTTAATGCTGTAGAAAAGCTATTTATTTGTTCTTCTGGAGACAGCAAAGCTGGACTGATTCTTGTTTAAAACATCTGTCAACAGCACCCGGACAGACAAAATAAGCAGACTGGGTTCAACTTGCAAATTGGATGGAGAGAAAAGGAGAAAGGAACAGGGCAAGGAACTCATGCCAGTCCTTGTTCCAACAGTGTCCCAGTTTCTTGTCATTATTCTGCAGTAATAAACAGGTGCTTAAACAAAATATGGATTGAATTGTTAAATGACTTTCTCCTCACAACTGCCCAGTGACCCAAACATAGTCAAGTCCAATGTATCCCAGTTACATTGATGAGGTCATGGCAGGAATTCATTTTTTGGTCAGGGACCCATTATCTAAATGATCTAGTTGAGTATCCAGGTGATTATCTGGATGCTTTGCTAACAGAATAGGATATGACGCATTGGGGCAGCGTAATGGCAGTAAGCACAGCTGCCTCACAGTGCTAGGGACTCTGATTCAATTCTAGCCTTGGGTGACTGTCTGTTTGGAGTTTGCACATTCTCTCCATGTCTGTGTGGGTTTCCTCTGGGTCCTCTGGTTTCTTCCCACAGTCCAAAGATGTGCAGATTAGGTCGATTGGCCATGATAAATTGCCTCTTAATGTCAGGTAGATTAGAAGGGTAAATATGTGTGGTTATGGAGATGAAACTTGGGTGGGATTATTGTTGGTGTAGACTCTATGGGTCAATTGGCCTCCTTCTGCACTGTAGATTCTATGATTCAATGACCCCCATTCTTCTCTTCCAAGGCAATAGTTCTTGCTGTGACTTTGCAGACAAATTACCCCCATTTCAATAATTTTGGAATATAGAAATATGCAGCATCTTTCATTGTGACCCCAAGTCACTGTAACACACCTTTAATCTCTTAAAAAAAATCGTCTTATAACGCAGCAAATTGAAAAATAATATTTTGATATAAAGAATGCTTTCACACCAAGCACTATAAATACAATTTGAACAAAAAACATAAAATAAGCAATTTTGAAATAAATATATAAAGTTCAAAAATTGCAATCCTAACAATGAATTCTAAACTTAAAGCCTGAACCTTCTGCTATGTCAGTGCAAAGTCATTGCATCTGAGGATATATCTGATGGCGAAATATATTCCTGGCAAAGAGCTGCAATCGTTCCTGAAAATGCACTTCTCCAGTCTCTGCAGACTGTTTCATGGCAGTGAAGATGGCTAAGCTCAGCAGGAAGATGTTGTTAGAAATCACAAACAATATTGTCATTGTAATCACTTGATGTGGGAGTCTGACTAGGAGTCAAGGGAATGAAATTGGTCAAAACTACCTGTAAGAAATGGGCTGATAATGAATTTCCAGCTGATGTTTCACTGTGCAACCTAGAATGAAAATATAAACGTTTTTTAGAGACTCCTTTCTTAGTCTCGCTGCCACTTTAACTTGGTTGGAAATTCAAAAGTTTGGTGACACTTTCCAAGTAGATGGAAAATTAAAGGGGGTGAAGAACTGTTAGGTGATTCACTAAGGGCATGTTTCTCGCTGCAGGAAACTACAAAGGATTGTGAGCAAAGACCAGTCCATCACACAAACCAGCTTCCCATCCACTGACACTTGTACATGTCCTGCTGCCTGGGGAAAGCAGCCAGCATAATGAAGGACCCCATGTATCCTGAACGTACTCCCCTCACCTTTCTTCCATCAGGAAAGAAAAGGTACAAAAGTTTGAGATATGTGGAACCCTTAATGGGATGGTAAGATTTTTAAATGAGTAGATATTGAGGCACTGACAGAACTAGCAGCATTCAGTTAATGACTTTTAAAATAAGCATATGAACTAATAAGAAGCAATTTACACATATGAAATGCAGTAATTGATTCAAACAAGTGTTTATGATTGTAAAACATATATCCTAATATTTTGAATGTATCATTATTGATTTTAAGGAATATTGTTCAGTTTAGTCAAAAAGCAATTTACTGCAAGGCATTAGGATAAAAGTATTAAGGCAAAGCCATATTTCAAGAGAATATTTGGGCCTTGGAAAAATGCAAGTTTTAACAGTAAAGTTTTGAATGGAAGAACATTTAATCATATTTCATGAATAGAGTTTATTCACTGTTCAGACAAGATGGACTGGTGCCCAGATGTTGTGTCACAGAAAAATTAAAACACAATAAAATTAAACTGCATGATAACTGGCGTTCTCAAAGAATGCACAAATGCAAATATCTGGAGCATAATGCCTTGCCTGATAGTAATGTGTTACCCTGCAGTGCACTAACAAACTACACATTGTTACTTCAATATTTCAGTCACAAAGGTTGGGCACCCATGAATATTAATCTTCCTCCTTTATTCTGAAATCTGCACAAGGACTATACCGTACACATTACACATTTGTCTTCATAACACATCTGCTTTCACTTCAAATATATAAGTTTAGTGTCAGGGCTATAAATCATGCAAATTTAAGGATAGAAACTAAATTGAAATGAGCCAAGATTTTAACCTCTGCATAATGTAAGTTTTTGCAAGCTTGAGATGATGATGCATTTAACATTTTCCTCATAAAGGTATCCTTCCCCTCAATCAGTTTAAACAATATTTTAAAGCGAATGTAACACGCTCACATGATATTGGACTTTGAGACCTTTGGATGAAGTCTGCAGTTCTCTGGATAGACTCAGAACAGTTTGAAGTCAGAACATCTTCCTAAAATATCAGGGGCTCTAGACAAATCACCAACCCCCTCCAGAAAAGCAAGATCTTGCTTTCAGATAACCAGCAGGAGAGAGAGAGAAGAGACATTTTTTCAGCTTGATGCCTCTTCTAAAACAAATTCAAACTGAACAGCAATTCAAACTGAAAATGAAAGAATTCCTGTCACCTGACCTGCCAATCAGGTTTTCTCCTAACAAAGAACAAAGAAAATTACAACACAATTGGTCCTCCAAGCCTGCAGCGACCATACTGCCCAACTTAACTAAAACTCTCTACCCTTCCGGGGACCATATCCTTTTATTCCCATTGTATTCATGTACTTGTCAAGATGCCTTTTAAAAGTCAGTACCATATTCGCTTCCACTACCTCCCCCAGCAATGAGCTCCAAGCACCCACCGCCCTCCATGTATAAAACTTACCTCATGCATCTCTCTTAAATCTTGCCCCTTGCATTTTAAACCTATGCCCCCTAGTAATTAAATCTTCTGTTCTGGGAAAAAGCTTCTGACTATCCACTCTGTCCATGCCTCTCATTATCTTGTTGACTTCTCAACCTCCGTCATTCCAGTGGGAGCAAACCAAGTTTCTGAGTTTGCAATTAGGATACTATACTGAAGCAAAGTAAAGGTACTGGGATTGTGAGCGGTCTGACTCAGGAACTTATCTGCTGATGTTACGTAGAAAAAAGTTGCTTTCTCCAATATTACCATCTTCATCCTACTGAAGATAGAAACATAGAAAACAAGAGCAAGAAGAGGCCTCTCGAGCCTTTGAACACTTCCACCATTCATCATGACCATGGACGATCATCCAACTCACTAGCCTGATCCCGTCTTCCCCCCATGTCTCGTGATTCCCTTCACATCAAGAGCTTTATCTAAATGCTTCTTGAAAACCTATAGGTGGAGGTGGGGGGATCTTTCCTCTCTTGCTTCCCATGGGAATCATAACAGGTGGCGACAGACCATGCAAAGGTCTGTTGACGTCGAACGGGATTTTCTGGTTTTGGAGCCAACGCAGCTGGAAAATCCCACTTGTGTTTTGGCCTCATCTACTTTCTGTGGAAGTGAATTCTATAGGCTAACCACTCTCTGGGTGAAAGAATTTCTCCTCATCTCTGTCCTGAACGGTCTACTCTGTATTCTCAAACCCCTGGTTCTGGCAACCCCCACTATCAGGAATAGCTTTCTTGCTTCAAATTCCCTGGTGATAGTCCCTTTAAGGGCAACTCAGTAGATGAAGAGTCACTGAGGGAACCAAGAGTGAGGAATCAATCACCCCAAAAGTTGGAGTATTCTTGGGCAAAGAGAATGCAGGGAGATAGCTGCAGCTCTGTGGCTGCTGCACAATCCTTATTGATAAATCTTTTTTGTTTTCACTAATGGAGTGCATCATTACAAGCTTCACAGGAAAGCTAAGCAGAAAATATTAAAGCAAAATAAAAAAGATAATTTAAAAAATCAATCAGATCATTTAAAGCAAGATCATTTGCTGGATTCATTTACACTGTGGCTTTTATATTGATAGAAAATTAGTTTCAGCTGTATTAGTATAGTAATGATAGTATAATTCTGGGCCCTGGCCTAAATATGAGCTAAATAATACAAGATCCTCTCCATTTCGTACATTAGTGTAATTTCATATTGCGCGCAGTGCAACTCCAGATTGGTGATATTGTGAGGAGTTTCTCAGCAGCATGGGAGGTTTCTCAACAGTGCACTGGCCTTCCAGAGCGTTTTGGTCAAAATTCTCCAGTCTCACATGTTCCGTTGCCACTGCCAGCGAGAACAGAGAATCTGGTGCCTGGCCAAAACTCCATTCACTGCAGGGGGACCAGAGAATCCCAGCCATGGGTGAGGTTGGAGAATTCTAGCCATTATATCCTTACTTTTCAATGCTTTTGACCTCATGAGAAAGGGCAGAATTCTTCCAGTGTTCTGCACTGCACATGAGATGAAATGTGCCTCTTGTTGTTGACTTTGACAATATTTTGAATATTTTGCAGATAGTGAAATAGTTGATTTGATTTGATTTATTATTGTCGCATGATTGGTATACAGTGAAAAGTGTTGTTTCTTGCAATACAAACAAAGCATACCATTCATAGAGAAGGAAACGAGTGAGTGTAGAATGTAATGTTACAGTCACAGCTAGGGTATAGAGAAAGATCAACCTAATGCAAGGTTAGTCCATTTGGAAGTTTGACAGCAGCAGGCAAGAAGCTGTTCTTGAGTTGGTTGGTACGTGACCTCTGACTTTTGTATCCTTTTCTTGATGGAAGAAGGTGGAAGAGAGAATGTCTGGGATGTGTGGGGTCCTTAATTATGCTGGCTACTTTGCCGAGGCGGCGGGAAGTGTAGACAGAGTCAATGGATGGGGGAGCTTGTTAGAGTGATGGACTCACTCCTTTTTGCAAGATGTCCATCATGCATAGATCTTGATATAAAATCAATGGCAGCTGCAAGGCTGTCATCTGAGAGCCTATTCTGTGTAATTTTGAATCCCAACATAATCTAATAGAAAGATTTCTTATATTCATCATTAAATTGAACCCTGGGGAGCAAACGTCATTCTCATTTTCAAGGGTTTATCTCATTAAAGTCTGCTCTCTCCAGAAACCTGCAATGGATCTTCAACTGACAGCAAGAAACAAAATGAATTGATCAGGAGTTTCATATTCACAGAATTTGTTCTGATGAATTCAGATCATTTATAAAATTGTACAACTGCGACAATGTTTATTGCAATAAAAATCTCTATCCATATTCTACCTGGAGTGTGCAGCTCATTGTTGTCAGTCATTATGGGCTTCCCACTGTAATGCCACCTGTTTTCAAATGCAAGTCTCCAGACTACCTACTTGGACCTGGAGTACCAACATATGGGGATCAGTGGGGTATTGCCACATTCTCTTAATGATCTCCAAATATAATATTGTAATTAATCAGACATATTTTACCATAAGCAGAGTAAACAATGCCCTTGTATTGACATACCCTGCTCCAAGACTGCAATACCTTCAACAATTGTTTTCTGGCTTACAGCACTTTCTTGGCTGCAGTTTGATAGCTTGCCAATAGCAGGAGCCAGCTGGCAATTTCCAGCACAGCACAAAATTGAAATTACCTGCATGCCAGAAGATGTAAAGTTTTTGCTTTCAGATATGGCTGCACTTGACACCAGATGTAACGTTCACACAAATTTCCAATCAAGATCTTCATCAGTTGGTTGATCTGAATGTAAAATCATAATTTAGCTATAATTGGGTAACTCAAATCATAATTATTCATGTTCTAACTGTAATGAGTCCTTGGAGGCAGAAGTCCCTTCACTAAAATCATTTCATTTACAATTCCTACAGCTGTGCATTGAATGCTATAAGTAGTCAGCAGTCGACCTTCCGAAGTGCCAGAGGAACCGACACTCCCAGTTAAATATTGATTGGCTCATCAAATGACTCTTTATTCAGGGATCTCATATTCCAATAGGCCAACCTCAATGGCCTGATTGAAGTCATTACATAACAAATCAACCAACAAACTAAAAGTGTTTTGCTCTGGATTTTTCTCTGCTACGCCATGAGAAGTCAAACAGCAAAGCAAGAGATATGGACCAGGAGATTGCTCATCCCTGAAACTGGCAGTAGAAATCTTTTTCCTGCTGGCTCCACCATCTGTTTTCCCTGCTTCCGACTGCTCTCCTACCTTTAAATGATGGGGATGGAGCAGCATATAAGGGAATTAGCCTGCTAACCCCATTGTGTAAACCAATCAGTGAGTGGCTGTGTGCTCAGGTAATGGAGGGAGAGTCATTGAAGATTATTTAGCTTAAGGTCCCTCCTATAGCCAGTAGAAACAATGTGGGCCCATGTGGAATCAGTTCCACGAAATGGGACCTTTTATACCTCAAGTGTTCTTCCTCCCCCTTTGGGTATATCTCAGAATGTGTAGTCAGGGCTTTCCTCACTGAAAAACAAACTTTCTCAGATAAAAAATATCTGTAGGGTTTTATCTTATTTCAACATGAAATCTCTGTCTATCAACAGCCTGAGGTTACCATTGACTCGAAACAACAGGATCAGCCTTTTAAATACTATGGGTAGATCAATGCAAGTGTTTTATAATTTCAATCATATGTGGCTTTTTTGGAGGAATTTATTTTCATGAATATTGGATCCTTCACATTTGGCCTAGTCGTATTATTGCTAGATTATTAATTCAGAAACTCAGTTAATGTTCTGGTGACATGTGTCCGAATCTCACCACAGCAAATGGTAGAATTTGAATTCAATAAAATTATCTGGAATTAAGAATTGACTGATAACCGTGAAATCATTGTTGATTGTCAGAAAAACCCACCTGGTTCACTAATGTCCTTTAGGAAAGGAAATCTGCTGTTCTTACCTGATCTGGCCTTCATATGACAGCAAAGTGAAAATTGCCATCTTTACCTGATCGGGCTGACATGTAACAGCAAAGTGATTGACTCTCAATTGTCCTCTGGAATAGCTGAGCAAGTCATTCAGTTCAACTAGGGATGGGCAATAAATACTGACCAGCCAGTGATGCCCATGTCCCATGAATGAGGAAGAAAGAGCAAGTCAGAAGAAGGTTATGCTGCGATGAGCGACTCATATCATGACTAATATTCCCTAGTGTTCCTTTACAGTGTGTGACCTATTTATTGCACTGTGCTGTCCCTATAAAGCTGTTGTGCATCCACATTCGTGTCCCAATGAGACTGCTACTTATGTGTGGCTTATTAGTTCACTGCATAAAGTTTTCCCAATTGCTGTCACAGCCATACACCTTTGAAACTTTTGGAGAGGACGTTGTTCCTGAAACTTTTTCATTATCTACAAGACACTAGTCAAGAGTTCTCTCCGCCTGCCTGGATGAGTGAGATTCCAATAGGACACAAGATACCCATCACATTCCAAGACAAAGAAACATGTTTGATTGGCAACCCCACTGCAGAAGCAGGAATTATAACTTTCCTTTTAGCCTGCTATACTATAGTGAATTTGATGCTGTTCTTTTACATGGCAATAAAGTTTCTGCCAAATGATTTCTGCCATTCTTATCCCAGAATGGCAATAGTCCTAAATAAATGCCAGTTGTCAGTTTGCATTTACTGAAATGTCATGCTGCGTCTAAAATCAATATCCTTACCAGCAGCTTTTTATACTCTGGTTAATATTTTTTGCTAACATTACGAGGATTGTAAATGGATAAGGGTGAGGAAGGCCATAGCTCCCCATTTTCTGACCAAAATTCTAAAACTCCCTATCTAAGTGCGCTATGGTAGTGACTCCACCATACAGACTGAAGTGCTTTGAGGAGGGCAACTCACCACCCCCTCTCATTAGAAGTTAGGAGTGGGCAATGAAATGCTGACTCACGTTCTTTGTCTGAAAAAATTAAGCAGATTTATTGCGCTCAAAATGTAGATTTTCTTTTCTTATCTGTTTCTGGGATGTGGTGTCATTGGCTGGGTCAACATTTATTGGCCATCCCTAATTGCCTTGAATGGGTGGCCTGCTAGTCCATTTCAGAGGGCGTTTAAGAGTCAAACGCTTTGCTGTGGCTTTGGAGTCACATGTAGGCCAGATGAGGAAAAGACAGCAAATTTCCTTCCCTAAAGGACATTCATAAACCAGATGGGTTTTTCCGACAATCGACAATGGTCATCAGTAGATTCTTAATTCCAGATTTTTACTGAGTTCAAATTTCAATATCTGCCCTGGTGGGATTAAAACCTGGGTCCCTGGAGTATTATCCTGGGTCTCTGCGTTACTAGTCCAGTGGCAATACAATGGTGCCATTGTCTCCCTGTGTTTAAATTTGCCACAGTTTAAAGTGGAGCCATGAATAAGGCCACCTTTGGTGGAACTTTAATCCAGAATATTGGGTGATCAGGGTGAGTGACAAAGCTTCTTGATCTCAACAGTCTGATGCTGAGGAATGCATAAGGCTTATTGAGGGTAATGCAGGATTTTTCGCACATGTTTCCCTATTCATGATATGCCACACGAATACACTTATACTGATTGTGGTCAAACATGTGTTAGATCATATGGTGGCCACACATCCTTCATGTACCTTCTGGGTCCATATTTTGCACCTGAGTCAAGCTCTCATCATCTATCACAATATACACAACAAAACAACACTACATCTGTTAAACAAAAAACACATTCTCTTTATTTTTCAGTCAATTTATTGCTACCTAAGTTTGAAAAGCAGCTAGCAGAAACTTGCATAGAATGCAGGACTGAACAACAGTCTTTCTGAACGCAAATCCCTCAGGTAATCAATGCTTTATGTCACCACTGAATCAGTAGCAAGTTCTGCTCTTTACGTAGCATTGTCTATGTACTTATATTTCAAACTCAACATCATTTTGTTTTGAATGCAGTGATGCTGGAGAAAGACAGGCCATATTGACATACACGTATTGATCCATGTGAGCTGCTTTTATAGCTTTGCAAACATTATTTAGGATACATTCCTGTGAGTCATTCACCTCATGTAACTGGCAAACAGTATGGAAGTAGCAGAAGCAGTGACAAGTGAGATACATTCACAGTTACTATCAGACATAGTGAAATGAAAGGACTATTCTTGATTCTAGCTGATGTCTTGAGGAATTTCATGTAGGGGTCTCAGGAGAAGAAAACCCCACCATAGAAAAGAATCATCAAGGTGGATCTGCCATTCATCTGCTCTTGCAAGGGGACCGCACAGTAATTGTGCACCTTTACAGCCCCTATCTTCCTGCCGTGGATGTGCTTACCTTCCCCATGAGTGATGGTGACAAGTTTGGAAACTACCTCGAGATCAGGGATATCTCTGGGATTTGGACAAATGAATGGCAGGGCAAGATGATCCTGAAGATGGATGATAAGACAATTATCTTCCACCCTCCCTTCAGCTTTGCTATCGGGGGAAGCTGTGGCTACTTTGTCTATACTGGGCAGTGCAAAGTTGCCATTCCTGTGGCAGATCTGTCCATGTGGAAGCCAACTGCAGCAACACCACCATGTACAGGAACTGCAAGCAGGAAGGGCATCAGACAAAGGATTGTAAGCAGACTAAGTCCTGCAAACCTCTACATGACCTTCCCAAAATGCTGCCTCAGTTATACACAGACAGTGAAAACCAAGGAGGATCATGGAGAACATTAACATTTGCAGAAGATATTGGGTTTGAAAATCCAATCCCCATTTTGCATACTGCCACTGACATTATAATGAGTGTGGGGGGATAGCGGTTGAGCTGAGGGTAGGGGCTCTTCGAATATCAGACTCCCCAAGACCCAGGTCTTCGTTTTGAGTCAGTATACAGATACTGTAGATTTCTCACTGGGGAGTGTCCCAACTGACTCAGCAATAGATGTGGAACATGATCAGCTCCCTGTATCATTGAAAACTGTCTTCTGAAAAGGATTCCCTGACATAACTGCACCTAAATTATTGTGTAGAGTTTTGGGTCCTTATCTGAGGAAAGATGTTCTTGCTATAGAGAGGGTACAGTAGAGGTTTACCAAGCTGATTCCTGGGATGGCAGGTTTGTCATATGAGGAGAGATTAAATCAGTTAGGATTATATTTGCTGGAGTTTAGAAGACTGAGACAGAATCTCATTGAAACTTATAAAATTCTAACAGAGTTAGACAAGGTAGATTCAGAAAGAATGTTTCCAATGGTGGGGGAATCCAAATCTGAGAGTCATTGTTTGATGATAAGGAATAAACCGTTTAGAACTGAGGTGAGGAGAAATTTCTTCACCCAGAGGATGGTGAATGTGTGGAATTCACTCCCACAAAATGTAGTTGAGCCAAAATGTTGCCTGATTTCAAGAAGAAGTTAGATCTAGCTCTTGGGGCTAAAGAGATCAAGGAATATTGGGGCAATGGGGGATCAGGATATTGAATGTGATGATCTGCCATAATCAAAGTGAATGATAGAGCAGGCTCGAAGTGACGAATATCTTACTCCTGTTTCTAATGTCTATGTTTCCGTGTTTGTAACCTTTCCCTCACTTCTTTCCGTACCTCAATCATCAGCTTTAGCTGCACCACCTCAGCCGGACTGTCCAGAGTTGCTACAGTAGCAGGAAGGTCAGATGCTTCCTTGATGGCATGGCTGTCTATGGAGCATTTTGTCCTATGGTGTTCTATAAGTTATGGGTTCAAATTCTACTCCAGGGAATTGAACATGTGGGCTTACGCTCCCAGCATAGTCCCTAAAGAATACTGCACTGTCTGTGGCACCAGCGTTCAGGTGAGATGTTAAATTGAGATCCAGTCTACCCTCTCAGACGGATGAAAAGATCCATCGTTGCTGTCTCTGGGATCTTGCTATGTACATATTGACTGGCTGGCACATTTTCCACATTATAGCAGCTCTCAAAAAGTGGTGAGGTACTCTGGGATGTCCTGAAGTCATGGAATGTGGTGGAAAAATGCCCATTCATTAATTCTTCTCTCTTCACTGAAGTAAGTAGCTGAAGAGAATCCTCTCCCCAGTGCTTTCCCCCTTCCCCCTAGCCACAGCCTCCTCACTGCTCCCATACAAAGTTTAACTGGATCAGTGGCAGATGCTGGGCAGGACCTGTAGATTTACAAAGTATATTTCAAAGCTATTATATTCAAAAGCATTGAGTCAGTGAAGGCATTCGTCAGGGTCAGCTCATAGCTGAAAGGCCACAGTATTAACGCCAAATTCTTTTCCATGTTGAGAGTTTTTCAAGGGAAGTTTAACTGAAGTTACCAAGGTCTTGGAGGATGCCATTGGACATCACATCTTCTGCACCCCACCCCCTGGCAGAACTTCTCCAACGCTCCAGTACATTCCACACAGGGTAAGCCTTTCTTGGCCCTCTGGTCTGATCCGGCATTTTTTGGGGAATATTTTTACAGAAATTTCACATCTGCATCTGGTCCCACCCTAAATGCCTGGCCCCTGTGTAGTTCAGCCCTCACAAACTGTGTGAATAAAGTTTATCTTTGAGGGGAAAAAACAGTCATTTAGTAGGTTGAAAAGCCCACACATGACCTGATAAATCAGAAACCTTTACAGATTTCACTTTGAATTATTTTTATTTGCATTGGTTTTAACTGGAATAACATTGAAGATGAAGGCAAAATACCACGGATACTTGAATGCTGAAACAAAAGCAGAAAATGCTGGAGAAACTCAGCAGGTCTGAGAGCATCTGTGGAGAGAGAATAGAGCCAACATTTTGAGTCTGGATTAGAGCCCCTTTATTCTCACTCCATAGATGCTGTCAGAACCTGATGAATTTCTCCAGAATCTACTAACATTGAAAATGTGTGAGTTTGTCTTTTTGAGGTGGCCTCACATGCTTACCTAAACACAATGCCAGCATGGTGGTACAGTGGTTAGCACTGCTGCCTCACAACGCCAGAGACTTGTGTTCGATTCCCGGCTTGGGTCACTGTCTGTGTAGAGTTTGCACTTTCTTCCCGTATCTGTACCTGGGTTTCCTCCAGATGCTCTGGTTTCCTCCTACACTCCAAAGATGTGCAGGTTAGGTTGATTGGCCATGCTAAAATGACCCTAGTGTCAGGGGGATTAGCAGGATAAATGCACGGAGTTATGTGTTTAGGGCCTGACTGGGACTGTGGTTGGTGCAGACACGATGGGCTGAATGGCCTTCTTCTGCACTGTTGGATTCTATGTTCAACTGAACCTGGCGATTTTACTTGAGCTTTAGCGCCATTAACTTCAATATAAATCTGAAACACCGCTTCACGCTGATGTAAATGAAGTGGTGAAAGAGACATACATAAATTCACTGCAGGCATACACACTTCTGTGTAATTTCCAGAATTAAGCAGGATTTTAATAAGGTCACTGCACACCACTTCAAGAGATTTCACATTTATTCACTGTATCCACAAGGCACATGTCATGTACAGCAATTGTGAGCATCTCACACAGTTGTCAGTTTGCTGGCAGGTAGAGCAAGCAATTAGAAAGGCAAATAGCACGTCGACCTTTATTGCAAAGGAGCTGCAATACAAGAATAAGGAAGTCTTACAACAACTGGGCTCTGGTAAGATTAAACATGGAGTAGTCTGTGCAGTTTCAGTCTCCGTACTTTAGGGAGAATATACTTGCCTTCGAGGCAGGTTTTTTATGGAAACCTACAAGAAACTGTGAGGTCTGGATAGAGTGGACGTGGTGGGGAAGATTTCACTAGTAGGAAAAACTAGATCCAGAGGGCACAACCTCAGGCTAAAAGGAAAATTCAGGAGGAATTTCTTCCGCCACCGAGTGATGGATCTATGGAAATCTTTGCTGCAGAAAACTGTGGAGGTCAGGTCATTGAGTGTCTTTAAGGCAGAGATAGATAAGTTCTTGATTAATAAGTGATCTGGGATTATGGGATAAAGGCAGGAGAATGGGGATGAGAAAGATATCAGCCATGACTGAATGCGGAATAGATGGACTGAGTGGCCTAATACTGCTCCTATGTCTTATGGTCTTATAGTACAGAAAAGGTTCAAGAGATTGGTCCCTATGTTAAGAGGCTGAGTAAATTGTGTCAATTTTTTTTAGTGTAGAAGAATGAAATATCATCTTATCAAAACACATATGGGGGTGATCTTACCAAAAAATTTCTCAATGCCAATTGAGTACGAAAATGGGGTAGAATTGCGCCCATTTTTTGGGATGAACTCCCAGACGCTATTTTATAGCACTTCGAAGCAAAGATGAGACAGAATGTGATTCTCACCAGTAGGGGGAGTGGGCTGAGTCTATTCAACAGCAGGAAGCTAGCTGCTGAGTTGTAGAGGCACGATTGCACATGTGCTCAGATCTCCTAGTATACACCATGCACTAGGAGACATGTCACTTACCTTCTCGACTATGGGTTTGATTTTGCCAGCAGAACAGGGCCAATGTCATCGTGAGAGGCAAGAAACCAGACACAAAGTCAGTTTTTCATCTCTCACCTGATCTTACCAGCTCACCACACTGATCGGCCGGTGATGAACCAATAAGATTATCCCCATAGATTTCTGAAGGGGCTTGGCAGGGCAAACACTGGGAGGTTGCTTCTTCTGGCTGAAGGGGAAGAGGGTGGGACACAGGATATGGGGTTGATTTTTTAAAATTCATTCATGGCCTATCTCTAATTGCCCTTGAATTGGGTGCACCTTAAGAGTCAACCACATTGCTGTGGATCTGGGGTCACATGAAGGCCAGGTCATCTAAGGATAGCATGGTTCATTTCCATAGGGAATCAAATGAGTGTTTAAAACAATCCCCAGTGGCTTCACAGTCAATATTAGATTTTTAATTCCAGATTTTTATTGAATTAAGCTTTCCCCGTCTGCCATGGAAGAGATTCTGATTCTATTAAATAAACATAGATAACTTTCTGAACTATAATTTTCTTTTCTGCGGTCTGACAATCTTTAAATCCCAGTTGTTCATCACTTTCACAATCTTCACAAACAAAGCATTATCTCTAAAATATTAACATGAACCAATATTCATTACAAACTGTTCCTATTTCTTATATTAACATCTTTGTAAATCTCTTCCATATTTTTTCATTAACTTCATTTATCCTTTCCCATTAATAACCAAGAGAGATACAAAGCAGGCTGCCAACTTTCCATCGCCTGTTTTTATAATATCAGACAAGGATCTATCTTCCACTTTTCATCTTCCAGTTCAGCTGCTAGCAGGAATCCAAGACTGTATAGACTCTGAACAGAATGTGAATGTGACTAGCGAGTTCCCAGAGGTAGCTTTTGCAACGTGATCTTCCAAAACCCCACGTAAGTCGTTTCTGTAGTTAGCATGAGGTTTTCATTGTGTCAACGGGGGACATCTAAACTTCATTTTAACATTTCCAATGATAGCAGAAAGCCAATGGGACACAGGCTAAAGATCAAATTGTAAGCACTCTTTGATCAGAATTTAGTATATTTGTCTTTTCATCTACTACTCCATCTGTCCTACCACTGGAAAGAGGCAACAAAATAAAAAGAAATGAAGGGAGCAAAAATAATGATCATAAATTTGCCATAATACCAGATGATTGTAGGCTGTTCTCTCTTTAGTGAGGGACAGCTGACTGGAGGTGATTTAACCTGAGGATAATTTGCCTTTTTATTTGTCCCGTCCAGAATGGATAAACTCGCAGTTATCCATATTAAAATCCATCTACCAAATTTAGTGTCCTGGGATGTGATAGGTTAGCGGAATTAGCAGAGTAACTAAGTGAGGAGAGAGCCTGGGTGGGATTGTGGTCGGTGCAGACTCGATGGGCCGAATGGCCTCCTTCCGCACTGTAGGGATTCTATGAATCTATGACTTGTCCTTCATAAAACTATGTTAACACTGATGAACTGGGCTTTGTTTTTCCAAGTGTTCAGTTATTATGTATGATCCTTATTACTGAAACATATGGGAGATAGTCAAGTCCTAAACCAGAGCACATCACAGCCCTGAGACTGATATCATATCAACAACGGATTGTGGTAAATCGAAAACTGTGGGCTTTCCAGCCTAATAAAAAGACAAAGTTAAGTGGACTTCATAGTGGTATGAAGATAGACAATAGTATAGAAAAAGAAAAATAACAAAAAAACTTCAAACTACCAGTAGGCCAAGGATACAATAATAATGAAAATTGAGGACTGAAGTAAGATTTTTATACAAAGAATGATCAACACTTGGCAAGCAATTGCAGCTGAAGTAGTAAAGGCCAATTGAATTTTATCACCTCGCCTGCCATAGGAATTGGAGTAGGCGAGGGGCAGACAATGGAAAGGTCCATTGATCTTGGGTGGGATTTTATGATTTCAGAATGAGTGAGGCTGTAAGATCATGGCCAATGTATATTTAACTAGAGAGCTGGGCAGAAAGGGGTGCAGTGGGGGAAGAGCATCTCAGCTCTCACCCTGTCTGATGGTTTTGCATTGTGTCTTGAGACAGGATCTTAATTCTCCTGCTTGAAGGTTTATTCAGTCATCTCTGGATTAGCACATTAACTGGTTGGCTAGCTATATGTATGAGAAACAAAAGCTGCTTGTGGAAGGAGAGCCTGATTTATTCTCAGGGAAACCTGCAGCCCTCTATTTAGGGAACATTTGATTCACCTAATCCATGCTTTGTCAGGCTGATGTAACCCACGAGGCACTCACCCAGGATGCTAAGATTTGTTGGGGATATGCATGGTAAGTATGCAGGGTTGGCAAGGTGGGGAAGGTGGATGCTGGGTAGGGGAAGAAGGGAAGAGGGGTTGATAAAAGACTGCCAGCTTTTAAAAAAATCTGAACTAAAATCCAACTGTAATTCAACAGATGTGCCGAAAGGTTAGAAAGCAGCCATTCCCATTCTGTCAATTCCTGACAGTTGCTGAAAGCTAAACATTCTATTTAAAATAAAATTACTACAATTTCTACCAGTCCAATTATAAAAGTAAAGGCAGAAACATTTTTTTTGCCAATTAAGTAGGCAATTTAATAAGTTATTACCAATGTGCGCACACACACACACACAAACTTTGGAAATAGTGGCAGATCTTTCAGAAAACAAAATATGAACTATGAGTCACAGAAACAATTGGTAAGGTCCACCACTAACAAAGTGTTAATTACGATTTTGCTGATATTTTTTATGTAGCATTAAAGCTGCTGGCAACATTCATGAGGCTGTGTATGAGGCTAACAAGGTTGTCACACATTTGTCCTTTTATTAACTTAATTTTGGATGCAGTAGTTCCAGATAGTCTGCAACTTGTCAAATGCATGTTCGTGTCCCGAACTCGTCCCTGCTGAAGACTGCCCCAGGCTGTTCCCACCCACATCTCTGAAGGCTGTGAGCTCATATACTGCCACATTTCACAGGGCCCAGCCAACAGCTCACATCCACCACTTCGTCCAATTTGGCACAGTGGTTAGCACTGCTGCCTCACAGTGCCAGGGACTTGGATTTGATTCTTGGCTTGGATCACTATTTGTGTGGAGTTTGCGTGTTCTCCCTGCGTCTGCGTAGGTTTCCTCCCACAGTCCAAAGATGTGCTGGTTAGGTGCATTGGCCATGTTAAATTCTCCCTTAGCGTACCCGAACAGGTGCCAGAGTGTAGAGACTAGAGGATTTTCCCAGTAACTTCATTACAGTATGAATGTAAGCCTATTTGTGACTAATAAATAAACTTTTTTTTCTCTTGAGTTCACTTCGCATCAAAATAACTGTGCATTGGTGGTTCAGAGTCTGCGTCCGTGTGCTTTGTTCAGAACTGTTAGCTCAGACCCAAGGCCAGACATAAATAAATGGATTTGCCTTTCTCTTCAATACTTGCTCAAAACCAATCACCAATGATATCCCTCCAGGTCAGTTTACTTGTCTCTTAACTGTCCGGGAAATGCATATGTAATCAGGGTTTTTGTAATGGCTTTAATCAGGCAATTGAGGTTGACCTGTTGGAATATGAACTCTTGAATTAACAAACAAATTGATGGGCCAGTCAGAAAGCCTCTTGCTTTGCTCTTAACCTGGAGTGTCAGTTTCCCTGGGACTCCTCGTGTAGACTGCTAACTGAAAGCACTCTGTATGCTGTTGTCAGACTTGAAATAAAGGGATTCTGGTGAAGGGACTTCTGCCTCCGAGTTACAGTTTTATCATTCTTTCCCAGCTGCGAAGGGGGAAAGGCTGAAGGTTCATCGAGTGTGACACTGACCCTTGCATTGGCCCTGAGACTAGTATCAAGACTGGAGAATGTGTGGCATATGTTTCATCCATCGGTTCTTCAGAATTGTATTAAGGTCCCATATATTCAGAGGACACTGGTTTACGTTGCTGAGGATTGTGTTTTAAATAGACGGCCACCAACTCCCTCGCATGTGACAGCTCCAAAGAAAAAATGTTTGCACGTTGAGAATGGGGACAGGACAGTTGTTTAAATTCTCTGATTTTTGGAGCATAGACCTCAAAAACCCAATCCAAAAAGCAAAGGTTTTGAAACTCATCTGGATTGATTTTTGCAGACAGCATATATTTCTTGTGACACTTAACTTCCTGTCACACTTTTAATTTATGACATGTTAAAAGCATATTTGTTATAATTGTCTTTTTCCATTGCTACATCCAAGGTAGAACTGTCAACACTGAACCTCTCACCCATCTCAAGCTTCTGCTGCCTTTCCAATTAATGATTCTTAATTTTAAGCACAATGGTGGGATGGAAGTGTAGTGGTAAAGCCAATCCAGCAGCCTAAGCCGGAATTTTCTGCCCCTGTCCCTTCCCACGGCTTTTTTCTCTTGCGGCGAAGGGTACAATCTCAGGTTAAAGGGACAATCCTTTGAAATAGAGATGACGAGGAATTTCTTCAGTCAGAGAGTGGTGAATCTGTGAAACTCTTTGCTGCAGAAGGCTGTGGAGGCCAGGCCATTGAGTGTCTTTAAGATAGAGATAGATAAGGTTTTTGATTAATAAGGGGGTCAGGGTTTATGGGAAAAAGTCCGGAGAGTCTGGATGTGAAAAATATCAGCCATGATTGAATGGCAGAGCAGACTTGATGGGCTGAATGGCCTAATTTTGCTCCTATGTCTTTTGGTCAAAGAGCTGCGGTGATTTTAAATTTGAGTGATGGTGTAAAATGGGTGGCTAATTTGACATCATCCATTTCATACATCAGTAGCCTTCTTCTTGCTGTTTCTCTCAGTTTGAGGGTGGACTTTTGCGAGTCCACTCCTCCTATCTAAGTGAATGCGTTTCTTTCTATTCCCTTCCCAAGAAAGCTTGGGGCAGAATCTCAGAAGAAGAGCTAACTGCAATCTGACATTTCTCACAATTAAAATTCTGGCTGCTGGAATGAATTGATGAGACTTGGAGGGATTTCAATATTCATCATCAGCTTCATTGAACTCTTTCTCAAAAGGAATATCGAATTCAAGCGCTGCTAAGTGTAACAGAGTAGTTGCTTATTGTTCAACCTACCAAACAGATGACAATAATTGGAATGAAAGTGCGAAGGCAAATTATAGTTTTCAAGGAGACAGATAATAGTTTGTTTTGTTCTGTTCATGTTGACGTTGCTTTTTAATCTTTTGATGTCAATTCTTCCTATCATTGTGAAGCAGAATTCACCAAGCGTGGTGAACAGGGAATGTGAGCTGGCTTTAAACCTTTGTGAGACAGGTTTATTTCACCCTACTGATGATAACCCTGAGGAATGTTGAAGATAATTTGGTTGAAACTATGAAAAAAATATATACGCATTTAATTTCACCAATTTTTCCACTGGCCTTTCAAAGCAAAGATTATGGCTGGAATTTTGAGATCGTGTTCACTGTCAGCATAAACAGTGACGTGGACCCGAAACTTCACGAGAACTGGGAAATGAGATTCTCGCTGTTGAGATCTTGTTTCCCGGTTTTCCACACCCCTCACCCAAGACGTAGCGACGTTCCCACCCAGGAAGATCAAGAATCTCATTTCAATAAATTATTAGTGAATTATTAGTGCCTACTCTGCAGGCACTTCCTCCCTGTATGAATATTCATTCCTGCCAACGTAGTTTACAACATTTCTATAAACATGTGAAACTGTAGATCTCGCCTCCAAAGAGGATATTAGAGATGAGCATGCAGGCCCACCAAGGAGTCCAGTGCAGACGGGGCACCAGCTAAATCATTCCTGAGGATAGGCGAAGATGGGTAGGTGGAGCGTTAAATTTTGACAGTTGTTGGGGCTAGGGTGGGAAGAGTAGTGGGAGGCTTTGTTGCACGTAGGTCAAGGGTCTGCCACTTGATGTGGACTTTGCGCATCTCGGTTCTCCTTGCTGTTGTCTAAGTGATGGTTCCTCGGAGGGATTGCCTTTCTGGAGTGCCATCTGGACATGGGGAGATTCAGATGGTCCCCACAAAGGGTGACTATGAGCTCCCAGGGTGGGGCCCAGAGAAACGCCAAGTTGCAAGGGCAGTGTGGAGGTCTCTGACATGGGATGGTGATTAGCTCCATGAGGGAAAGAGGATCCTGACACAGAGGGGACAAAGATGCCAGTCAGTTATTCTACCCTCAGACTGCAAGGGACAGTGGTAGACCTGAGAAGAGTGAAAAGTCATGGCCAGTGGTCCTGGAGTCCAGGCTATTAAGCATGTTATGATGGTTTGTTGACTGTTTAGGAAGAGAGATTGAATGATCCACAACCCATGAAAGCTGAGCAAAGATAGTTAAAATTAAGGATCAATTTGGAGTCGTGAAATAAATCAGGTGACCCTCACCTGCCACAGGAGGAAGGCACTTCCCTAATAACATCCCTGAACTTTCCCTGATGAGTTCATTATGCCCATTGAATCATTGAATGATTGTGCCACTGATAGGCACCCACTAATTAAACCTTTGTGAGCTAAGCTCCCAAGCATTGAACTCCCTGGCTTGCACTCACCTCTTGATAAGGGAGAAGTGATGCAGTTGTAGCCCCCAACATAGGGCAAAATTTACAGAGCTCAGCAGGCATTCTGAAACGAGAAGTGCTGTGGCAGCGTTTCAGCCCCCCCCGGAAATCAGAACACAGGTCAAATCATTGAATGTAAGTGCCCTCAGTTCTTATCCTTGGCAAGGCAATTAAGGCTGTCCAAGGTAGATGTCCATTTTTTTTAATTCATTCTTGGGATGTGGGCGCCACCTGCTGGGCCACCACATGTTGTCCATCCTTGGCTGCTCTTAGTTTCAGAACAGTTAAGAATCAACCACATTGCTATGAGTCTGCAGTTACACGTAGGCCAGACTGGGTAAAGATGTCAGATTTCCTTCTCTAAAGGATATTAGTGAACCAGATGAATTTTTATGACATTTGACAATGGTTTCATGGTCATCAGTAGATTTTTAATTTAAGATTTTGAATTCAAATTTTGCAGTCTGCCATGGTGGGATTTGAACCTGGGTCCCCAGGTCCTGCTCAGGGTCTCTGAATTACTAGTTTAATGATGGTACCCTTTTGCCACTGCCTCTCCATCTGGCGGATGGAGTTGGGAAAAGTCATTGCGTGTGAGCGCAAGGGAGTGAAGCTCAATGGAAAGGCTCCCACTTATGGGAATTGGTGGATGTCTCATGTTTTGATGGGACAAAATTGACAGGACTCCTCATTGTTCACAGGTCTGTTTCCTCCCTTACTGTTCTTGGAGTGTTAGGATGTTGGAGACAGTGGAGTCGGCTGTGTTTTTGATCAGTCGGACAGGAAAGTGGATTTCAATGAATGGCTGCACATGGACAGAACCAGCATCCTACAAAGAACAGAGTACCAGGGCCCACTGACTTACTAGAGCAGGATCATACATTGAGGTGGTTCAGAGGAGACACGACTAGGCATGGGGGGTAATGGAGAGAACAGTGTTCTTCCAGGTGATACAGATCCAATGTCGGAGATGACTCCATCTGTCCCCAGTGGAGGTGGACCACCTATGCTAGGTCATGCAGGACTGGGAGGTTACTCACTGCCTTTGCCTTGAAGGCTGCACTGAAATTTGATGCCAGTGGCTCACTTCAGGGCCGTATGGGTGACCTCTGCAACATTGTTTGTTTTCCTTCATGGGAGAGTCTAAGACCTGAGGGCAGATTCTCAGAATAAAGAATCACCCATTTGAGACTGAAATGAAGAGGAATTTCTTCCCTCAGAGGGATGAGAGTCTTTGGAACTCCTTGCCACAGAAAACTGTGGGAGCAGAGTCATTGTGTGAATTTAAGAGATGGATAGAATTTTGATCAGTAAGGGAATCAAGGGTTATGGGGAAAGGGCAGGAGAGTGGCTGTGAGCAATGTTGGATCAAACACAATCTTATTGAGTGGCGGGGCAGGCTCAAGGGGCCAAACGGCCTCTCACTGTTCCTCTTTTTTATGGTTTTATCTCCCAGTCTGCCTGCACATGAGAGCGTATGAGAGGTGACTCATGTGCTATCTATGAGACTCACAACAACATCAACTTTGACCAGGATCAGGCTAGGCAGGACAGGATGGGAATCCTTCATGAACTGCAAGGATGTCCATTCCCTCAATGTGTAGATTGTCTGCCACAGTGCAATATGTGTTATCCCAGGGTGCGTGTCAGTTTCCTGGGAAGTGACATTCCGGGATGCTCTCAGGTCCCGAATATCTTGAGAGAAGGCAGCAGCTGGAAGGATGTCTCCTTTGGGAGGCAGTGGATACGCCTAAAAAGGTGGATAATGATACATATTTTACCCATTAATCTCTCTAACCTACGCATCTCAGGACATTAAGGGGCATGTGATTTGGGGAGATTGCAGGTTCTCTCTGTGTCTAAGCTGCCTTTGTTCCAAACCCAGCTTAGCACTCCCACTCCATTGTGTGCATGAGTGAATGCAGTGCACTGGGGCTGAGGGGTAGGACATGCCATTGACATATATGCTTAGTACTCTGATATGTTGGAATCTTTGTGGTTTATGAAACCATCCGATAAGACTCACCCTGGCTGAGCAATTAAGGTCCTTCATCCTTTTCTGGCATTGCATGGTCCACTTCTTCTGCACCCCCTGGGTGCGGATAGCATTGGCATCTGAGCCCTTGTGCTATTGGCCTTCCAGCTTGCTGAGTAATTATCTGCTTTCACACTTCTATGTGTTCCAGGAAGTTGTGCAGCTGGAACTGCAAGTTTCCTTGCAGGCATCTCAGCTTTTGATTTGGCTTTGAAGATGTCTGAGTGTCTTCTTAGAACGATCATAGAATCAACAGTGCAGATAAAGGCCCTTTGGCCCATCGAGTCTACACTGACCACAATCACACCCAAGCCCTACCCCCAAATCCCTACATATTTTACCTGCTAATCCCTCTAACCTATGCATTTCAAGGCACTAAGGGGCAATTTTAGCATGGCCAATCAACCTAACCCACACATCTTTGGACTGTGGGAGGAAATTGAAGCACCCAGAAGAAACCCGCACAGACACAAGGAGAATGTGCAAACTCCACACAGACAGTGGCCCGAGCTGGGAATCAAACCCAGGTTTCTGGAGCTGTGAAGCAGCAGTGCTAACAACTGTGCTTCTGTGCCACCCATCTTCTAAATACGGTGCATGGATACAATGTAAAGATGCCGGCGTTGGATTGGGGTGGTAAGAACTCAGTAAGAATTTAGCAAGTAAGAACTTGCCTGAGGAAGACACAAGAGTGTTGAAAGCTCGCTTTTTTACTATCAAATAAATCGGTTGGATTAATAATTGGTGTTGCTAAATTCTTACTGAGTAAGAATTTAGCAAGTAAGAACTTGCCTGAGGAAGACACAAGAGTGTTGAAAGCTCGCTTTTTTACTATCAAATAAATCGGTTGGATTAATAATTGGTGTTGCTAAATTCTTACTGAGTAAGAATTTAGCAAGTAAGAACTTGCCTGAGGAAGACACAAGAGTGTTGAAAGCTCGCTTTTTTACTATCAAATAAATCGGTTGGATTAATAATTGGTGTTGCTAAATTCTTACTGAGTGGATACAATGGTCAGGCATGCATTATCCAGTTCACTCTGCCTCTGAAGATGGCATGAAACCTTCAGATGCATTACTAACTATGTCGGGGGTGGAAATCCTATTGGCCTCCATAACTGGATTCACTTCCTGTCCTAGTCCCCACCATGAGACTTTGACCAGAATTCTCCGGCCCTCTACGCCCGCCTCTGTTGCTAATGTGACTGGAGAATTTGGCACTCAGCTAAATCTTCATTAACTGCAGTAGGACTGGGGAATCCCAATTGCAGGCAAGGTCAGAGAATTTGACAGATGGGAGAATTCTGTCTGTTAACTCTATTTCCCTCCATAGATGCTGCCTGAATTGCTAAGTATTCCCAGCATTTAATGTTCTCATAAATCATAGGTATTCTATTAGTACTGCGTCTCGAACACTTTTAGCAGCATAACTAAATTAGTAGAAATACTATAAAATATGTATCTCATTAACTTGCATCAATGTTTTTCTGCACCAATTCCAATTTCCTGCTGACTCTCCATACCCTTCATTAATCCTCTTATTCCCTTTTAAAAGAAATTAAAGGCTTTGCTTTAGTAACAGTTATTAACTGTTTCAGAGTGAGAATGAAAATCAGTCAGGTTTCTCAGTTCCAATATGCACCTTGTAATTGGTAATGAGTTGTGCTGGGTTTATGAGTCTCATTCTGGTCATACACCATCTTTGCTTCAATGTCTCCAGGCTGAAGAAGGTAAATATCAGCTATATTGTCAGCTCCTGATTGTTATACCATAATCCTTTCTAGAAATAACTCTGTTTATCTCAGTGAGGAGAGAATTGTACTCAGCTCTGATACCTCATTATCTAGACCACACACGAAGAATGACCATTTTCCGTTCCCCCATCAGACTTTTCGTACACGCCTGGAGTCTCCCCCACCTGCACATTGCCCTCAAGGTGACTTTGGTGGGAAAGAGACCATTGTCCACCTCCTTTAGAATGTGTCTTTACAAAGAAGGTCTGGGAAGAGATTAGATGGTTTTCGTTCAGGTTCAACCCACGCAGCTCCATGAGGTAGGATTCTGTACTCTAAGGGCTATTCTGAGGGATGCACTCCAAGACAAACACTAGCTGTTGCTGGAGAATCATCTACTTGGTGGAAGACATTCTTTGATCTGTCTGAAACTTGTTGGTTTTTGTTGCAATGAGTTGTCTCTGACCGAGTGTTGCAGACTGGCTTATTCCAAAGCTCAGGACTACATGTTAAGGGACGCACTAAAGCTTGGGGGGCGGCTGCCGCAGAGGGTCAATGGGAAAAGGTCGCTGTCTAAGACCTTTCAGCCAAGGTGAACTAAGAGGAGGGGAATTGTAGAGAACATCTTTGGGCTGTATGATTCTCATTGAATGTACTCAGTGAATGTTACATGTATCACAATTGTATGGAAGCGCATCAGAGTGCGACTTGATCAAGGTAGAAAACGTAAGTACTTTTAGATTGACCATTTTGAAAGGTCTGTAACATTTAGTTGATTGAAGCACGTCAGAGTACAATATGATGTGTGTAGAAATTCTGAATATTACTGCATTTTATGTGATGGCACTTTGAAATATTTTTAATGTTATTTCAGATATTTTACAATTAAAGTGTACTTTTGCAAAAATAAACAATTTTTCCTCTCAAGCCTGTGGTTAAGATCAAGCATAGGATCATGCTCCAGATAAGATATTGACTGTTTTTGTCGCTTGGAATTAGTTTGTCTCTTTTATGGGGACCATGAACTGAATTCAATTTGAATTTGAATTGGTTATGGAGCATGCAAGGAGATGGATTAAGGACTTGCCCTGTCCACTCTGCACATTAAAAAACATAATTAGAACATGAGAACTAGGAGCAAACCATCGAGCCCCTCAAGTCTGCTCTGCCATTCAATAAGATCATGCCTGATCTATTCATGGACTCAGCTTTACTTACCTGTTCACTCACCATAACCCTTAATTCCTTTACTGTTCAATACATTTTCATTTCCTGAATGGCTTTCCGGATGTAATACAATTTGATATGATTCCTTCTCTGTACTAGACTGGGAGAAACTACAAAGGGTTGTGAAAGTAGCCCAATCCATCACACAAATCAGCTTCCCACTCACTGACTTTGTCTACTGTCTCGCTCAGCATAATCAAGGACTCCACACACTTGGAACATATTCTCTTACACCTGACAATAATAAATCAAATCAAATGAAAACAAAATCAAAATCAATGTGAAAGCATGACAACGGTGGGTGGGATTCCTGTGTCTGCTCCCCCCCCCACCCCCCCCCGCCTTAGTTTGTCATTGGCCACCGGCAGGATCTTCTGGTCCAGCTGGTATCTGTGGGGTTTTGCAAAGTTCACACCTGTCCTGCCGCAGTATGGTAGTGGAGGGAAGGCCATCTTTGGCAGGACTAGTACATCTCTCGAGCGGGAAGAGTGGAAGAGTCTGCCCGGTCTATCAAGCTGGTTTAGTTCCACTATTAAATTCATAAAATCCCAACTGTAATTATTTATAGAGATGTAATTGCCCGTGCTGTAATTCTGCTGCTCCCACTGACTAGCATATTTTGGTTTAATTTGCTTCAAATTAACTTAATCACAGATATGCAGATGCACAATCCTGCATTTAACCTGTGATTCACCAACCCTATGTTATTAACAGACTTGTAGACCATGACGGCAGCAAATGAAATTTCTAATTCCAGCCAAAATCTGCATCAAATCCAGGAAGTCAGTACGAATTAGATTGGTCCAAAGCTGGGATTCTGTCCAGACAGGCCTTATTCCAACTGACACAAATCAGTAATAATCTGGCATAAATCTTAAATACAACATTTTCTCCTATTATGTCAAGGGCTGAAGCAGTGATGGGCGACTTAGGCGAATGATTGGGCCACAGAAGTGGCCCTCCTTCATCACAGTGGGTCACAAGATGGGAATTGGGCTTGTTCACTAACCACGACCCCATGAATAAAATTAAATACATTTAATGCACGCTGAATATTTCAAAATGAGTTATAGAAAATGCTTAATTATTCATATCTTAATTGACTATCATCAACTTCAAATGACAAAAACAAAATTCACAAGTGACACAATGGTTAGCACTGCTGCCTCACAGCACCAGGGACCTGGGTTCCATTCCAGTCTCTGGTCATTGTCTGTATGGAGTTTACACATTCTTCCTGTGTCTGCATGGGTTTCTTTTGGGTGCTTCAGTTTCCTTTCACAGTCCAAAGATGTGTGGGTTAGGTTGATTGACGATGGTAAATTGACCCTTGGTGGCACGAGGAATTAGGAGGGTAAATGTGTGGAGTTACATCGATGGGACCTGGGTGTGATTGTTGTCAGTGCAGGCTCGATGGGCCAAATGGCCTCTTTCTGCATTGTAGATTCTATGATTCTACAAAAATAATTATTTAGGCTTTGGATACAGAGGGAGTGCACGGCTCTCACAGTCAATGTTGTGTGAAATCAACATGCACTTCACTTATCCTTGCTTTACATGCATATCACTTCAGCTGTACTGGTAAAAAAAAACTGCATGGATGGGAAGCAGCGGAATGTGGCAACCCTGTGTGTGGAATAGTCAACAAAATGTCTCATGGGCTGCACTCAGAACTCAGAAGGGCTGCACGTGGCCCCCAAGGCCACAGGCAAGGGATACCTAAGCATTCAATGACCAGTCTAAATGAGATGCCAGAGAATCAAATTCTTGAACCGTGTGTTTTTTACCTATTTACCCTGATGAATGAATGCTTGCTTTAAGTGTGTGTGACGAGGAGGTGGAACGTTACTCCTACAACACTAAAACATTATGCTGTATTTCTCACCTGTGAAGCAACTTGCGATGAGGGGTGGTAAGTTAAAGTTTCAAGTGGGCTAAATGTATAAATATTTTATGTTGATAAAAGATGGAAGATTTCTTTCTCTTAAACTGCCTCATAAACTCACGAGTTAGGTAATAACTCCTTTGGACAAACTCAATTAAATCCAATATCTCAAAGTAACAATTAATCATGTGAGATTTGTCTAAGTAGAAAGTTCTTTACATCGAAAATAATTTCCGTAGGATATATAAGCAGAATTAGGCCATTTAACATAGAACATAGAACAATACAGCACAAACAGGCCCTTCGGCCCACGAGTTGCGCCGATCACATCTACCAATCCACAGACCTATCTGTAACCCCCTATCCTATTCTTTTCCATATACTCATCCAGAAGTCTCTTAAAAGACCCCAGTGAGTTTGCCTCAACAACCTCCGACGGCAGTCGGTTCCATTCACTCACCACCCTCTGAGTGAAAAACCTACCCCTGACATCTCCTTTGTATTTGCTTCCCTGCACCTTAAATCTGTGTCCTCTCGTAGTGACTATTTCAGCTCGGGGAAATAGTCTCTGAGAGTCCACCCTATCTATTCCTCTCAACCTCTATCAGGTTATCTATATATATAACCTATATATCTATATCTATATATATATACAGATAACCTCTATCTATATAAACCTCTATCAGGTCGCCTCTCAACCTATGTCTCTCCAATGAGAACAGTCCCAGCTCCCTCAACCTATCTTCATAAGGCCTGCCTCCCAATCCAGGCAACATCCTTGTAAATCTCCTCTGAACTCTCTCAATAGCCTCTACATCCTTCCTATAATGAGGCGACCAGAACTGCGCACAATACTCCAACTGGGGTCTGACAAGAGTCTTATAGAGCTGCATCATTACCTCCTGACTCCTAAACTCTATTCCTCGATTAATGAAGGCCAGTACACCGTACGCCTTCTTGACTACTTCCTCCACCTGCGAGGCCGATTTAAGGGTCCTATGGACCCAGACCCCGAGATCCTTCTGCTCTACAACACAGCTAAGACTCCTACCCCTTATATTGTACTCTTATATTTGGCCCTTGAGTCTGGTCCACCATTCAATCATGTATAATACGATTCTCAGCCCCATTCTACTGCTTCTCCCTGTGACTCTTCATTCCCTTAATTCCTTCACAAACTTAAAAGAGGTACTTTTAACCTCCCAGCTGGTGACAATAGAACAAGAAACAATTTACATGGAACAATACCATTCCCCACCCAACCCCTCTTTAGCAGTACAAGATTTGATAGTAAATGAGCGTCATCAACAAATCTTAGAGTCCCTACAGCACAAAAGAAGGCTTTTTGGCCATCAACTCTGCACCAGTAGAGCATCTTACCTAAGCCCCATAACCCCATTCAACTAATCCCCCTGACCTGCACATCTTGGGACAATTTAGAATGGCCAATTCACCTCATGCTGGCAAAACCCAGCTCATTGAGACTAGGGTGCCATCTTTAAAGGATGCCTTGACCCTAATCTGAATAAATCTTTCCCTCTCTCCAGCAAAACACAGAGGCTCCTCTCCCCAGCCATAATTAGAATCAGCACTCCTTTACCCTCCCCCATCTTCAGATTACCAGCCCCTTTACCTACCCCCTCCCCAAATTGTAGGCAGCTTCTCTCCCACCCTACTTAATCATCAGCCCCTTCCTCCTCCTCTAGACACAATCTGAGAAGGCACCTGCAATCAATTTCCCCCTCCCCCAAAGGCTATAACCGGCATTCCCATTTCCTCCATCCGCTCTCCCTTTCCATCACCCCCCAAGTGGTCTCCACTGCTGCCACCGTGGAAGTGCTAACCTGTGCCAAGTGGCAGTTCTGGGGTATTGTCAGGGCACTGCCTAGCCATGTCTCTCCCTCCAGGGGCCATATTTACCCTTATGCCTCTGGGGAGACCTCCACGACAGGTTTACATCAAACTGAACCTGTCGTAAACCACACTGACATGATATTATGTTGGCGCGGTATCAATATATGGTGGCGGGAGGTCCAATATCTGATGAGGGGATGGGTTTCCTCCCACAGTCCAAAGATGTAAGAGTTAGGTTGATTAGCTATGCTAAATTGACCTTAGTGTCAGGGAGACTGGCAGGTTAAATGTGTGGTGTTAGGGCTTGGGTGGATTTTGGTCGGTGCAGACTCGATGGACCAAATGGCCTCTTTCTGCGCTGTAGGGATTCACTGATTCTATAATGGCTGTAACACTAAATGGGTGTCTCGGTGGCACAATGGTTATTACTGTTGCCTCACAGTAACAGGGACCCGGGTTCAACTCTGACCTTGAGTCGCTGTCTGTGTGGAGTTTGCACATTCTCCCCATGTCTGCATGGGTTTCCTCTGGGTACTCCAATTTCCTCCCACAGAGCAAAGATGTGCAGATTAGGTGGATTGGCCATGCTAAATTGCCCCTCAGTATCCAAAAGTGTGCAGATTAGATGGATAAACAATGGCTTACGGGGAGATGGTGGAGAGGAGGGTCTGGTTGGGAAGTTCTTCAGGAGAGTCAGTGCAGACTCGATGGGCTAGGTGGCCTCTTTCTGCACTGTAGGGATTCTATAGTTAACTAGACTTATTCAATATCAACATCTTACCTGAATTTTTTTTCAATGAAATGCTACATCACCTTATGAAAGTGATGAAAGGGAATGGAACCAGGGAAAATTAATGAACTTTCTTGTCTTGTCTCATCATAAAATGCCTGAGTGGATGATTGCAGCTGCTATGAATGATGATTGAATTAACTTTTCACGGAATATGGCAAGGAATGAAAGAGGAGGAGAGCATCTGATGAGAAGGTCTCTTCCCCTGACAGGAAAATCTCAGCCACTAAGGATCCTTATTAAAGATTCCATCTCCACATCACTGAAGAAGATCTATAAAATATTTTTCATTCACACAAATACCTCATACACACCAGCTGGCAGCAGGTGTCAGTGGGACTTCTGTCATACCCTGGTACATTGATTGTATTCCTGGCGCACTGAGTTGAATGCTTGCAATAATAATCCAGAGAATGTAGTGAGTTCGAATCCTGCCATGCCAGTTTAAGAATTTGAATCATCAAAAGGAGCCATTAAAAGCTGGCTGGTTTATCAATGGTCTATGAGGAAGAAAACCCCTATCCTTACCTGCTCTGACCTTATGTGACTGCTGTTGGATTGAATGTGTTTGACTCTTAAAATGTAATGGAAATGTAATATAATGGATCATATAGTATACCATCAGCATCATGGTAAAACTACACAGGGCAGCACAGTCACACAGTGGTTAGCACTGCTGCCTCACAGCGCCAGGGATTTGGGTTCAATTCTGGCCTTGGGTGACTTGGATATGGAATTTGTACATTCTCCCCGTGTTTACATGGGTTTCCTCCAGGTGCTTCAGTTTCCTCTCACAGTCCAATGATGTATGGGTTAGGTTGATTGGCCATGCTAAATTGCTCTTCAATGTCAGGCAGATTGGCAGGGTAAATAGGCGGGATTATGGAGATATATTCTGAGTGCGATTGTTGTCCGTACACATTTGATAAGCCAAATGGCTGCCTTCTGCACTATAAGGATTCTATGCTTCTATCTTGAAGTAAATTCAGAACCAGCAATGTACATTTATCAGTGTGCAATCTCTTTCTCTATGCCGTACTTTCACTTCTTTCTCTCAAGTGAGGTCCCACTGCTGCCGTGACTAAGATGCTGCTTTCTTTAACTGGTAGGAGATTTGGATGTTTGCTTGGCAATAAAATTACTCCAACTGGTTTGTTAACTGATAGGGGGTACTGCCAGTGTTTCTCTTAACACTTCTTTCCGAAACTTGATGACTGTGAACTAACTTATTAAGCAGATGGTGGAGCAATGGGAGAAGAACTGTGAAAGTATAAGCACTAAAGACTGGGAGTGTGGATATTATTCTTGCATTAGTTAAAGCTTGAACTAAAGTAAATGCTTTTGGTTGATGTTTAATATTCTCAGGTCAAAAATATACAATTCAAGAGTTGTAGAACAAAAAATTCTGAAAAAAATTACAACAGCTAATAAAAAAATTCACTCTATTTCTGAGTAGGTGGTGGTGTAATGAACTCGAATACAATGGATAAAATTTTGGTATATCTCCACTGCAAATATAAGATAAATGATCTAAAGGTTGTTGGAAATTTCAACTTCACACTTTAAATGAGAACTTAAAGCCCAGTGAAATAATGACCAATCCCGAGGGAATCAATTTCTGATTGTTTATTGATCAGATGATATATTTTTGGAATGTATGTGCTCTTGGAATACTGCTGCAGAATTTAATATGTGTCTCACGCACTGAGCTTCATTGAACACTGTCTCAGCTTGGGCTATATTGACATTTCATTCCAAATAGCAAGTCTAAAGATTCTGGGGTGGGTTCTTGGAGCGGCACTCCCCATCCGCAAGATCACCGGCAATGACTCAAGATTCAACAAAACCTGAATATCGCAAATTTCACTGGCGAGATTGTTCGTAATGTGTCTGACGCTATGACAATGGATTAATGAACACCGCTCGTCAATCATCAGGCAAGACTGTTCCCTTCCTGTTGATGAACACTTCAGCAGTCACAGGCATTCGGCCTCTGATGTTCTCCGAGGCAGCCTTCATGACAGGACAGCACAGAGTCGCTGAGCAGAAACTGATAGCCAAGTTTTGCACACATGAGGACGGCCTCAACTGGGATCTTGCACTCATGTCACACCATCTGTAACCCCCACGACTTGCTTGAACGTGCAACATCTAAATTACTGTCCTGTCTGGAGACAATACACATCTCTTTAACCTATACTTAATGCTTTCTCCAATTACATTGTCTGCATCTTTAAGATTTGAATAGCAGATTAGCTGTGAAGACTCACATTCTAATCAGTATTCTGTACACTGCGTGTGTGACTTTATATGCCCTGTTTCTGATCAGAAGTCTCCACTCACCCGACGAAGGAACAGCATTCCGAAAGCTTGTGGAGTTTACTATCTAATAAACCTGTTGGACTTTAACCTGGTGTTGTGAGATTTCCAGAGAGCATTGCCAGGGGACATTACTCGGGTGAATTGCAATCAGGTTCATGCCCATAATCGGCAGGAATCTGATTCCCATTCATTTAACTTAACAGATATGGGGACGGGGATGCCAGCAATGATTGGAAATAAAGGAGCAATGCTGGCGGTGATAGGGGTGTGTCAGGAAGGGAAATAAATGACAGGGATGATCATGGGAGGTGGTAAGGATGAAGGATGATGCTGAAAACGATAGGGGGAAGGGGGATGATGTTGGTGGCGATCATGGTGGAAGGGAGGGTAGTGCCAGCGATGATCAGGGAGGGGAATGGGTTTACAGGGATAGTTGTTGAAGGGGAAGGACAAAGATACTTCCATGGTGGAATAGGAGGGGGAGAGGGGAACAAGATTACATTTTGTTTCTCTATTGGCACAATGCCACAGTCTCAGTGGAGATGGTTCCATTGCTCTAAGAGTCCCTGCCTTGTCAGAATGACGGCGCAAACCACGCCCACTCTTTTTTTGACAGCTGAATGTGCAAGATCTGGAGAGAAGGTTTGCCAGTGGAGCTGGAGAGTCCCACATCAGGTTTCTCACCAGATCTGACACACTGCCAAATTCTCGAAGATTGCAACCATTGTCCCTTTTGGTGACTTATTATTGAATAATTGAGGTTTTATCTTGTCACTGACAAAGCCCATTGTCTGACCGACAAGAGCTATTTGCTACCTACATATAATTTACTCACAGCGAGACAGCCTTGAATAATTTCCATTGAAGCCACAGTTATCTGCAATCTAATTATTTGCACTCTCAATTTGCTGCAAGGATCTTCTTCGATTTGGAATCTTTACTTGTGAAAAATATTTGATTGCATTTAATTAATTCCTCTGAGTTACTTTATATTGATTTAGTAGATAGGTGGTTCTCTGGGTGCCCAGTACCTGGTAGAATTTACTCTGTAAACAATTATCCTGTTCTTTATAAAAATGCTGGACTATTGTTACCTTCCCCCTTGCTTTTGGTATAAGATACTGTGAGAAGGAATCCTGATCTACCAACTGGAAAGAACTCCAGCTGAATAGATGGTTAGCTTTATGACAGTGCTCTAATGTACCCTATACATCATCATTGAATCACGGTATGTGTTTTAAACTTATAAGTAATGGTTGAAATAATTGTAGATCTTGCCCTTGCTATAGCTTCCATCCTGAGAATTCCCAATCTTTCCATTAAGTAAACGCAATTGAAGGTATGCAAGCTGATCTGAGTTGACAGTCATAGCCCCTCAAAATTCACCAGAGAATTGCTAAGCTACTACCCATCAACTGTACCCTTTTCACAGAAAATTCTTGGCAGATGGCAGATGTGTGCAGATCTTATATAAATGGGTTATTTGCAATTGATTTCTACAAACTCAGCAAAGCACCACATGAAGTATATACAAGACATTGGCAAGGAATATCAGCCTTTTAAATTGGCGTACGCTGCTGGCGATAAACTGCAAAATACTTGTTTATCACTATCACCAGCTACTCAGTCTGTCTCTCCAACTCATTTCTATCATACAATTTATAGCCCACAGTAAATGTTCCTTCTACTCTCCTGTTTTAATAGTATTCCTTACCAGATTTCCATGGGGATACGCTATGGTTCACTGCTTTTCCTTGATGATCTTGCGAGACTACATTAAGGCTATATGGATCTTCATAGCTGAGGACATTAGCACAACAGAAATGCACCAGTGTATCATTTCTGAATGGGGCAATTCTATTCAATTCTCATAACCCAATGAAATGTGAGCACCATCCTTTTGGGTTCATGTTTTAGAACTATTGAAACAGATGCACTCTTAAGATTCACACAGAATGGGGCTTTTTTATTGCACCAAAAACAGAAAAGACAAATCAAGAGGCAATGAGACCCAGATAGAAAATTTAAATGATTAAAGTTTATTTATTAGTATTAAGTAGGCTTATATTAACATGCAATGAAGTTATTGTGAAATCCTATAATCGCCACATTCCAGCACCTGTTTGGGTACACTGAGGGGGAATTTAGCATGGCCAATGCACTTGACGTCTTTCAGACTGCGGGAGGAAACCCACACAGACATGAGGAGAATGCGCAGACTCTGCGCAATGACCCAAACTGGGAATTGAACCCATGTCCCTTATACTGTGAGGAGGCAGTGTCAACTACTGTGTCACCATGCTGTGACACAGCTTGACTGTTTGACCCTTTGTAAATCTTTGCATTGCTGCAGCCTGCTGGGTTCTTGATGAGGAACAAGATTCAAGTATCTTAATGTCTAATTCATGTAGATATCATAAATATACACATGCCGTTGTGCTGAAGAGCTTTATACAATGTGGCTGATGTATAATGGTCCTAATTGAAGATAACTTTGGAGCAGACAAGATCCTTTCAAGGAGATGAAGAGTGGGCTAGATGGAGGATAGGAGGACACTTGTGTGGAGCCCAAGACCCAGTATACAGGGGTGGGAGTGGTCATTTGATCATTTGGGTGGGGGATTCTGCTATCTTCATAGAACATAGAACACTACAGCACAAACAGGCCCTTTGGCCCACAAATTGTGCTGAACACATCAAAACCTACCCAGCCATAGACCTATCTATAACCCCCAATCCCATTGGATCCCATATACTCATCCAGAAGTCTTTTAAAAGACCCCAACGAGTTCGCCTCGACCACCACCGACGGCAGCCGATTCCATTCACTCACCACCCTCTGAGTGAAAAACTTTCCCCTAGCCTCCCCTCTGTACTTGCTTCCCTGCACCTTAAATCTGTGCCCTCTTGTCGCGACCATTTCAGCCCTGGGAAATAGTCTCTGAGAGTCCACCCTATCTATTCCTCTCAACATCTTGTAAACCTCTATCAGTTCGCCTCTCAACCTTCGTCTCTCCAGGGAGAACAGTCCCAGCTCCCTCAACCTGTCTTCATAAGGCATGCCTCCCAATCCAGGCAACATCCTTGTAAATCTCCTCTGCACCCTTTCAGTAGCTTCCACGTCCTTCCTATAGTGAGGCGATCAGAACTGCGCACAGTACTCCAAGTGTGTTCTGACAAGGGTCCCATAAAGCTGCAGCATTACCTCCTGACTCCTGAACTCAATCCCTCGATGAATGAAGGCCAGTACACCGTAAGCTTTCTTAACCACATCCTCCACCTGGGAGGCTGACTTGAGAGTCTTATGGACCCGGACCCCAAGATCCCTCTGCTCTTCCACACAGCTAAGACTCCTACCTTTTGATAGTGTACTCATTCATCCCGTTGGATCTGCCAAAATGGACCACAACACATTTATCCGCGTTGAAGTCCATCTGCCACTTCTCCGCCCAGTCTTGCATCCTGTCGATGTCATGCTGCAACTTCTGACATCCCTCCAGACCATCCACACCACCACCGACCTTCGTGTCATCGGCGAACTTACTCACCCATCCCTCCACTTCCTCATCCAGGTCATTTATGAAAATGACAAACAGCAAGGGTCCTAGAACAGATCCCTGGGGCACTCCACTTGTGACCGACCTCCATGCAGAAAAAGAGCCATCCACAACCACCCTCTGCCTTCTGCAGGCAAGCCAGTTCTGGATCCACAAGGCCAAAGCCCCTTGGATCCCATGGCCTCTCAACTTCTCAAGAAGTCTTGCATGTGGGACCTTGTCAAATGCCTTGCTGAAGTCCATGTACACCACATCCACTGCTCTTCCTTCGTCCATGTGTTCAGTCACATTTTCGAAGAACTCAATTAAGCTCGTAAGGCACGACCTGCCTTTTACAAAACCATGTTGACTATTTCTAATCAACCTACACTTCTCCAAATGCTCGTAAATCTTGTCCCTCAGAAGCCTCTCCATCAGCTTACCAACCACTGAGGTCAGACTCACCGGTCGGTAATTTCCAGGACTATCCCTGTTCCCTTTCTTGAAAATAAGGACCACATCCGCAATCCTCCAATCCTCCGGAACCTCTCCCGTCTCCATCGACGACGCAAAGATCATCGCCAGGGGCTCTGCAATGACATTCCTCACCTCCCACAATAACCTGGGGTACATCCCATCTGGTCCCAGAGACTTGTCTATCTTGATAGCATTTAAAAATTCTAACACATCCGCTTCCTTAATATACTCAATCTTTTCAGTCTGCCGCAAACTTGTAGTGCATCCTCCCAGATCACTTTCCACCGTGAATACTGAGGCAAAGTACTCATTAAGCACATGAGGCAAAGTACTCATTAAGCACACTTCCTATCAGCATCCTGATTAAATCCATGGCAGATGACTTTACTTCTCCTACAATGCCCCCAACCCCAAACCAATTGATACCCTTAATTAGCATGAGAAGCAAACCTTTGTGGAATCCCTTGCAGGGGAAGGGCAGCATGATAGCACAATGGTTAACAATCCAGTCTCACAGTACAAGGGTTCAATTCTGGCAACGGGTGACTGTCTGTGTGGAGTTTGCACTCCAGGTGCTCAGATTTTTCTCCCATAAATCAAAGATGTGTGGGATATGTTGATTGGTCAAGCTAAACTGACATTCAGTATCGGGGGACTAGCAGCGCAAATACATAGGGTTACAGGGATAAGGCCTGGATAGAATTGTTGTAGGTGCAAACACGATGGACCAAATGGTCTCCATCTGCACTGTAGTGATTCTCTGATAATAGTGGTCGACTGAGGCTCCTGGCATTGGAAGAAAGAGTACCTCTGAGTGCCACTTTTTGCCCTTGCTGCTAACCTCCCTCTTCCCCTCCTGCCCTGTGACTCCCACTCCATGAGGTCCCTCTCTGATCACTCATCTGAGACCTGGGATCCAGCAACGATCCTCAGTCTTGGATGGGTGCTCTACCAGCAGCAGCCACCACCACTCTGGTGTTGTACATCCAAGATTGAAAACACTCAAAAACTGAATGATTTTTTGAATGACTATATAGTATGTTGAGAAAGCAATGTAATATTATATTACTGGAGTAATAAGTGTTAACAGCTTAGAAATAAGTTGCATGAGAATTGGCAAATGGAGAAACAATTCAGCAGTTGTAGACTATAGGTAGCCTAGAATTAGACCTTTGTAAAACAAGTAGGATTGGGCCTACTGTATATATGGCAGATCAGAAAACCATGCCCCTGGGGCTGTGAGGCAGCAGTGTTAACCATTCTACTGCCTACAAGAGAAGGAAGCTCCATGAGAAAGCTCATTGTTTTCAATAATGGCCGAGTTTAGTCAATGAGGGCAAAGGATGAGGACGAAAGTCAGTTTCAAGCAGAAGTGCTGAGTGGACAACATTGCTTATTCTTCTCCTGCAAAGGACAACATGGCTGGAACTTAATGCCATCCCTCCAAGATGAATTTGGAGATGCATAAGTGGCATTTAATGGGGTTGTGGATAGGGGGCAATGCCTTCAGTTTTTGACCTGTTTAAGTCCAGGATAGAGAGCCTTCACACCCCAACATCAAGTGAGGCCTTTAATTGGGCAATTCATTAAAATATTTGGCTTGTTGGAAGAATCCTGTGCATTCTTTTCATTAATCACATGGTAAAGGCCTCTTAGATGGGAACAAGTGTAAACAAGTGATGGGAACAAGCAATTGCGCTCCTTTCATATTTTATAGCCAAAGAGTCTAGAATAAAAACATCCATTAATTACCACACCATCCTGAGTACTTATTAGACTTAACTCTGGCCAACAGGATTCACAATAATTTACCTTTTATGCTTCTCCAGTTGCCATTTAAATTGTCAAGTATATTATTCCAGTTCTGGAGAGCAGACAGTTGTGGGAAATTAAAGTAAGCTGCAAATCTGTAAAGCCTGAGTCACTGACATAACACTTAATCACAGAATTTTTATAACGTAGAAAGGAAGCCATTCAGCCCATCTTGTTTGCACTGTCTCTTCAAACGGGCATTATTCTTCTCTCTTTCCTATCCAAATAATTATTTAATTCCCTCTTGATTGCCTTGATTGAACCTGTCTTCACCACACTTCCGGGCAGTGCATTCCAGGCCCAAATCATTTGCTGTGTTTTTTCCTGATATCACAGGGGTATTCTCCCAAAAAGATTCTAAGAATTGAAATCATGTAAATCATGTTGTTTTTTTCCCCTTGGGAGTTGAGAGAAGAATCTCCCACCCTGTTCACTGCAGAGGCCAACAACATAAATCATGCAAGATATCTGTGGGTGGTGCTGATTCCTGCTAGCGAGACCAGCAGCATAGCACTGAGTGGGCCATTGCACGTGTGCTGATCTGTCAGTAGAGATGTGCATATGCACAACCTCCCGTTCACTGGCCAGCTTGATTGCTTGCCAGTCCTGTGACCCCATCCAATGCCAGCTCTCTCACTCCCCTTGACCTGATTGCTGGCCTCCGAAGCATGCCCGAGCCCAGCTCCAAACCTCCCCCCCCCCCCCCCCCCCCCCCCCCCCCCCCCCCCACACCAGCCACCTGCCTCAATCGCTGCCCCCTCTCCCACCCACCGAACGTTTGCTTCCCTCTTCCTGTTCGTGATTCCAAATGCAGAATGGTAGTAAGATTATCCCACCCTCATCGATCATTCCCCCCGAGTCCCTGTCCCCCATCAGCCCCTGTCCCTTTGGGCACTGTCAAGAGGCCCAGTCTGACAATGCACTTCTCCTCCTTCGGGCCACCTGGGGGGCCCTGTTTGTCCCCCCCTTTTCTCCAACGGGGTCGGGCCACTAGTGGGGAGCTACAGTAAGTGATCTCTCTAATCATATTTTGGATAGATGCCATGATCTGAGGACTGTTGGCATGCTTCTTGGTTAGTGGTGCGAGTGACATATCTTCCCTTAGATAGGCTGTAAATGTATTGGTACTTGCTTTAAACTAGTCTGCTAACACTACATTGGAACAGGCTGCTGTGCAGATATGTTGCTCCTGAGCGCTGTGTGTTTCAACCTTTTTCTTGAGAGTTTAGCACAAAACGTAATGTCAGAGATATATCATGATCTACATGACTCATTAGCATATCCATTCCATTAACTCTTCAAATGACACATTCCACAACTGATTCTGTTAAAAAGGTTTCTTTGGCTCTTTGCTCAATATTTGATAGTATATTTACAACCCCTCATTTTCCTTCCAATCATATGCCAGCAGCTAGCTTTTAAATACTCTGCTTCACTCTTCACACTTTTAAACACATTTATTAAATCACTCCAAAACCTCCAAATGAAAAGAACCACAACATTTTAATGTATTCCAGGGAGTAATGTATGTGGTAAAACCCAGAATTCAATCAGTTATTTTTATGGCTTGAAACAGCATTTAAATGACTACCATATTTCAAAGTAGCACTGCAGGGGGTGTAATCTTTCAGGTGGGATGTTAAACTGAGGCACTGTTTACACTCAGGTGGTTGAACAATATCTTAAAGCAACTATGTAAAGGGTTCTTAGCCAATGAGCAACATTTTTATACATTCAACTTAGATTTATCTACAATTAATTAACTAACAATAATTCTCTAATGATGAATTCAATTTATAGAATCCCTACAGTACAGAAGGAGACCATCTGGCTCATCGAGCCTGCACTGACAACAATCCCATCCAGGCCCTATTCCCATAACCCCATGTATTTAACCCACTAATTCCCCACCACCCCCAACGTTAAGGGGCAATCAACCTAACCCGCACTATGGGAGGAAACTCATACAGACAGAGAGAATGTGCAAACTCCACACAGGCAATCATCCAAGACTGGAATTGAAGCCTGGTCTTTGGCACTGTGAGGCAGTAGTGCAAATCACCATGCCATCCTAATTCAGTGATAACAACCGCCATAAATTTCTGGGAAATAATACAAAGCCTACTGACCTACTTGCCTTGCATTGTATTTTTGTGATTAAAAACTAGCTTAGAGCACTGATAAGAAGAATTCTTTGTTAGACCTGTGTACTCGGCTGATAAGGTTTTTCCATAAATATCAGTTTGGTGTTTTCATCTTTGCATTTGAGTTTTATACGATGGTGATGAAATTGTTGTTATTGCTCTCTGACTAACTCATTCTGTGCTGTGTACCTGAAATGAATATTTTGGGATGATTGTCATGTTGGAGCCAGAAGCTGAACTTGTGGGAATTGCAAAGCTACACGTCGCAGGAGTCCAGTAAGCTGTTGCTTATTCCTCTGAGCTAGATCCTCTCCACATGTGCATGAGCTACAATAGACAGACAAAAAAAAACAGAGTGTAGAGAAAATTCAGCCTAATATTCATTCAGAAGTCTGATGGCAGCAAGGAAGAAGCTGTTCTTGAGTCAGTTGGTATGTGTCCTCAGACTTTTGTATCTTTTTTCCCAATGGAAGAAGGTGCAAGAGAGAGTATGGCTGTATGAAGGCAGAGTCAGACCTGGGCAACTGTGATGATGCTAAGCACTGTGAGGGAAGGCACAATATGGTGATTGTGGGAGAAGGAAATGTTTTAAAATTCAGAGAGAGAAATGGAGCCTAAGGGTTGGCATTTTATTGGCTGTATAGTTTTTGTTTTGAGGGACTGACCAAATGAACTTTGAGAAGCCAGAAAGATGGGGCTGGGTATAAATATAGAAAGAAATACTACAATCCATAAGCTTAAATTTCTCATATCCACACAAAAAAAATCCATTTGAAGAAGTATTAAACCCAAATTAATCATCGTTGGTGAAGTGCTGCAGCAGGACCAGTGATTCACAACATGGAATGACTATGCAGAGCTCATGAGAAAATCCAATTAAATATAGAATGACAAAGGACACAATTATATTGAAAACATGCAATAGATGTTTTTAAAAAATCATTTATGGGACGTGGATGTCGTTGGCTAGACTTGCATTTATTGCCCATCCTTAGTTAAATTCCTCTGAGGAATTTCACAGTAACTTCAATGCAATACTAATGAGAGCCTTACTTATGACTAATAAATAAACTTAACCTCGAGAGTGTGTTGAGCTGCCTTCTTGAACTGCTGCAGTCCCTGAAGTGTGCATACATCCATAGTGCTGGTAGGAAGGAATTTCAGGATTTTGACTCAATAACAGTGAAGGAATAGCAATATATTTCCCAGTCAGGATGGCAGATTGGTAGTTTTCCCAAGTATCTGCTGCCCTTGTCCTTCTAAATAATAGCGGTCATGTGTTTAGAAGGTGCTGCTTTAAGGGTGACATGTTGGACAGTGGTTAGCACTGCTGCCTCACACTCCACGAACCTAGGTTCGACTCTCAGCTTGGAGCAATGTCTGCACATTCTCCCTGTGTCTGCATGTGTTTCCACCGGATGCTCCGGTTTCCTACCACTGTCCAAAGATGTGCATGTTAGATGCATTTCCCATGCTAAATTGCCCCTCAGTGTCGTGGGATGGTAGTGGGATAAATATGTGTGGTTACAGGGAGAGGGTCAAAGTGAGATTGTTGGTGCTGCAGACTCAATGGGCCAGATGATCTCTTTCCTCACTGTATGATCATGTTTAGAATGGAAAGGTAACAAGATTTTAAGATTACACAGCAGTTGTCTAAATTCAGCACAGATGGTTCAGATATGGGGTGTGGGGTTAGACACCAGGGAGGTTGGGGTCAGACATCAGGGTTGTGGGTCAAATCGGATTGGAGTTTGTGGGGGTTGGGTCAGCTGTAGGGACTTGTATTGGGTCAGGAAGGTGGGGATTGGGTCAGGTACAAGGTGGTTACATCAGTGAGATAGGTGTCAGTTTGGTTTGGGACCATGTGGTCAAGTGGGTGGAACCATCCAAGGACATTGACTTAAACTGTCAGATGGTTCCAAGTGCAGCACAATTGTCTAGGGAACATTAACACTTCTGGATAATTGCCAGGCAAACCCTTACTTAGGAACTTCTGAGAGACATTCCTCGGTACATCTTTGAGATACCCCCAAATCCAACAATGGGGACCATGAATCCATGGGCCAATATAATAGAAGAAAAAAAGTTTTATAGCTTCCATTTAGACATACTTTATTTTAAAGAAAAGAGTCTCAAAATAATGTTTGTGTAAGAATTATTCTTATGTGTCTTCATTGTATAAAGAAAACATTAAATATTTCCACATATACACTAGCTTCTGCTGCTACAATCATTTGTATAGGTTAGCGATAATGAGATCATTTTCTCTCACTCTCTCTCAAACCCTCAATAAAGGTAGAAAATAATCGATACCTACAAGTGAATTGTAGAATCCAATCAAGAGATGAAGATAGTAATGCAAATCGTTGGAGCTTATCTGTTACACTTTGTTCCTTAACTGAATCCACTGATTGGTGTCTTGTACTAATTGAACCAAATGTATTGCTGAAAAGAAAAATGCTGCTGAAACTTTTAGTCTTACATTCAACAGGATAAACGCAAGGGACAGCATTTTACCACATTGCCGACCCGGAATCAGGGCAGGTGCGGCTCACAGAACCGCATTCTCCATTGATCTCGGATGGAATCTTATGAGCCTCGGTCAGGCAAGGAGGTAAAATTCTGGAAAAGAATGCCAAATTGCAAATTACCACAGCAATTTATACTTCAGGAGAAAAAAACCACAAATTTTGATTCTATGTAGCTTTCCTTTCTGTTAGCGTGGTTAGTTCTTTGATGCAGATATTTTGCCGCATGGTTTGAATATAAAAAATGTTGGATGAGAAATTTATATCAGGTGGAATTGCAAAGCAGACAGCAATGGATTATCCTCCAGTTATATGCAATGCAGGATATGTGGTTCCATTGCAATCAATGACTGAAGCAAATTTTTAGCCTATTCTGTCTGAGATAGGGGAACAAAAGTATTACCAGTTTGATGACATAATATTGGAAATAAGCCGATGCAGTGAACAAGTGATTAGATTTCACTTACAGTTTTGATGTTGCATACTGTTTGTTACACAAAACAGTTAATTTTGCATGAGTTGGCATCAACATAGATCTCAACATAACGCATTTGAGGTATCAAACAACAGCAGATTAAAGACATCATTGAACCCTGTCCAGGAATTATAAATAGTGAGAAAAGGAAAACAGGCTTTAATTTTAGTTGAGACTTAACCATCACATTAGCTTCAGTGTGTTTTAACAAACCTTCCAAGGAATTTTATAAACACCCTGTTTGCTGTTCCTTTATAATTAACACATAGAGGAAATAAGATCACTGCAAATGTTTTAACATTTTTGTAAAATAATAAAAGGTTTTCAGCAGAGTACCTAGTCTTCCTGTATGCACTCAGTGGTGTTACCCTACTCAAAGCTGTGCCTACTACTGAATTTCTAACAAAGAGATAAAAATGAAATCCAATTTATGCCATTCAAATCTAATCAGCATGAATTTTTAATTGGAAGCCAATTACATTCAAAGCTCTTCATCTTCTTTACACAAAGCCTTGGGTACTGAGTGGTAAGCATTGCTTAGGTTAACATCAGTTATCAGCAAGATGTGTTTGTACATCCACCATATGAGGTTCTTTCAAATGCATTCTTTCAACACTCATCATATTCTGATGGTAAATTTCCTGCAATGCAATATTTCACAACCCCACATTGAGTCTACCTCCCCTGCACTCTCAGACAGTGTGGTCCATAGACTGCATCAGATTTTTTTTGTCATGTCATCTTTGATTTTTGTGTTTTCATTAAATCAGTGTTCCCTGGTTCTTCACCTTCTCTTAATGGGACCAATTTCTCCCTATTTACTCTGTCCAGACTCAATCATGATTTTGAATACCTTTATCAACTCTCTTCTCAACCTTGTCTTCTTGTAGGAAAATAACCCCAATTTTTCCAATCCAACCACAATCCTAACTTTTCACTGGACCCCCTGATTCCCATTCCACCTCTCAAGACACTCTTCCCACACCCCCAATTACCACACCTCATGGTTTCCACAGTCATCCCAAACCAGCCCTCCCCTCAAGGAATGTCTCTCCTCCTGTAGGCTACACGCATCCAAATTCAGCAACCCCAGTGCTGACTGTGAAACCAACTCAAACTCCATGAACCACAGACCTGACCCAAATCACACTTGCCTCACACACCCCTCCAACTGTAGACACAAACCAATACACCCCTCTCCAATCTCTGAGCCAAACCTGAACACCTCTCTATCTGATCCCCATGGCGCACAGACCTGACCAAACCTCCTCACCCTGACTTAAGAATTCAAAGTGACCCTTCACTCCATGCAGAGAACCTGACCAGACCCTGCCTCCAATCCTCCCAATCCATAGACATAAACCAACTCCTCCTCGCTGAGCCTCTGAACCCACACCCTGATCCCATTCCCTGACGTGCGATCCCATACTCTGACCTCTGAGCTTTACCATTACACACGACCTCTTCACCTCAAGCAACTAACCTCAGACCTTCACCCACTATCCTGCACCTCCTCCACCCTGACATTTCCAACCCTACGCCTGACCTCTGGATTCCCCTGTTCCAATTCCCTAACCTTGAATACCCACCCACCAGCCCAGAACGCCGACCTCCACTTGACCTTCCCACCCCTCACCCTCGAACTCCAATTTCCCATCCCACCCTATATAATTCTCAACTCCCATTCACCTTTGTGACCTCAGATCCTTCTGGTCATCCAAGTCTCAACTTGGACACTTATCTTGTCCTTGGCCTGTCAGTTTCACTGGGCCTTTTAAACTTGGTTGTCGTATGACGTCTAGTGCAAAAAGAAGTGTGGCCTCCTCGAATCTGCCAGAATTATACTGTGCTGGGGCCTGCGATGAGTATTTAATACAGGGCCCAAGCATACTTTGGCAATCAGAAGTTATAGTGCAGTTTTTAAGTGAATGTAAGTGACCATTAAATTCTTCCAATTCCTGTGAGCCATTTCTTCCTGACACTACTTGGGAGTTATGGCCTTATATTTCACAGCTACCAAACTGGCAAATTTACAAGCCTACTCCTTCCATTGACTGCACGGTTTTAATCCTGCTGCAGCCTGTGTGATACCTTAGCCCATCAATTGCTTTATTATTGCCTTTAAAATTTAAGCTGTGCGACTAATTTTAACCCTTAAATTAGAACGATAGAAACAAAGACTGATGCAGCACAGAAGGAAACCACTTGCTAACTCACTTTTTAAATGAGCTATCCAATTATTGGAAAAGTGATGTAATTAATATCTCAAGTCAAATTAATCATGAGCCAGTTGACTTACAAATAGGTGTGATTTACAAAATCAATTTGGAATTAATTAGTGTTCTTTTAGCAATCTAGTTATTTACAGGCACTATTGCACTTTAAAATTCATTGAATATTGACATTTTGTGATCTGTGACTATGCATGATTTTCTGCACAAAACATTTATCCAAAGCCACTAGGTACACAAAACAATTGGTCTTAAGTCAGATTTTCACAACTTATGAGCATGGCAGCACAGTTTAAGTAAGACCTACCCATTTCATCCTTTTTGTGCAAATGAGATAAAACCTTTGCAATATTTAAACATAGATTGTTGGGGGGGTTGGGGGGGGTGGGAAGGCACAGATTTGGTAAATTAAGTATAATTAATCTCGATGCATAACAAATAAGATGGTCAGGTAACAATTAACTTAAGGAGCTATCAAGAACTATTTTCATCCCCAAAGCCATCTGTTTGCCACAGCTTTTCTTTTCATGCATTTTTTAAATGCTTATTTCTGCTTCCAAAGGTGGCAACTGTCAATCTTGGGCAATGGAACATGATCCTATTTTAGGCAATTATTGTCAATCCCCCAGCACATCATTTTATTTTGCCCTAGTAATATTCATAATCCTAACCTGCCATTACATTGATTCCATTCAACTGGTGCCTACTAAACATGGAGAATTAGCCAGACAAAACGATGTTGATTAGGACCATAAAACACTTCAACCATAGTTCTAGTGAGAAGTGCAAAGTATAATCCCCACTTATCATGTTGCACAAGGTAATGAGTTATGATAACAGTATTCATTTCTTTTTATGCTTCAACATTTTAAAAATATCAGAGAGGAACAGTTTTCAAATATGATGGATCCTTCATCATAGAATCCCTACAGTGCAGAAGGAGACTATTTGGCCCATTGAGTTGGCACTGAATCTCCAGCAAACAATACTATCCAGACCCTATCCCTATAACCCCAAATATTTACCCCGCGAATCCCCCTAATCTGCACATCTTGGGACAAAAAGTGGTAATTTAGCCTGACCAATTCACTTCAGTTCTGCATCTTTAGACTGTGGGAGGAAATCAGAGCATCAGAAGAAATGCCACACAGACATAGGGAGAATATATAGACTGCGCAAAGACAATCACCCCCAATTGAAATTGAACCTGGGTCCCTGGCTAACAACTGTGCCACCAAGCTGAGTGACAAGTTATCATAAAATGATCAAAGGCTCTGAAATTCAGAGCTCCAAACATGTATGGACCATATATCCTCTAGTCATTTATTCATCTGTTATTCTAGGACCTGCTGTCCGCAAATTGGTCCTGGATTTACTCACATGAGAACAGTACCCTACAATTTCACATGTAATTTATCGTTTTGGGGATATCAGATGCTTTACAAGTGCAAGTTTTGTTCTTTCTCTTGTATTAAACTATTGTCCTCTGCAAAAATAGTGGGTGGAAAAGAATGAGAGGTAAAACATGGTGAGAGTTGATGCAGCAAAAAGGTTAATTGAATTGAAGAAATCATTCAAGCCCACATAGCTCTCACAAAACAAAAGCTATGACTCCTGCTTAGAAACTGTAATAACTACGGAGGCAAAAGTCCCTTCACCAAGTTACTTTATTTACACCATACATCTGCACACAACCAGCTCTTCAGTTACTCCCTGCTGAATGCAAGCTGGGAGCCTTGCTTTAAATAGGGAGCAGGCAGCTCCCCAATTTAACCAATTAAGTCTCATCAGATAGTTCATACTCTAGCAAACCAATCTCGTTAGCCTGACTAAAGTCATCACAGAAACACAGTGAAGTACCAAGTCCCCATTATTTCCACAATAAATGAGGTCAGCACAGTGGCACAGTGGTTAGCATTGCTGCCGCACAGCACCAGAGACCTGGGTTAAATTCCAGCCTTGGGTCACCGTCTGTGTGGAGTTTGCATGCTCTCCCCATGTCAGCATGGCTTTCTGCTCGGTGCTCTGGTTTCCTCCCACAGTCCAAAGATGTGCACGTTGATTGGCCATTGGAAATTACCTCTTGGTGCCCAAAGACGTGGAGGTTGGATGAGTCATGGTAAATGTTTGGGATTATGGGAATAGGACAAGAGAGAGGGCCTGGGTAAGATATAGGGGAGATTTTATGGCCTTGCTTGAGCAAGACTGAAGGTCAACAGCGACTGTGTCAGAGAGTTGGTGCAGATTCAATGGGCTGAGTGGTCCCCTTCTATACTCTTGGAATTCTATGATGGTGTAATTACTGTGAACCTGAAGAGGAGATGGTAAGGTAGTGGTAATGTCAACTAGAGACCCACGCTGATGCTTGGGAAACATAGGTTCAAATCCTATGTAGAATTTAAATTCAATTAATGAAATCAACAATACAAAACCAGTCTCAGTCATGATGATCATGACAATGATTATAGATGGTTGTAAAAACCTATTTGGTTCATTAGAATCAGAAGGAAATCTGCCACGCTTACCTGGCACAAACTATATGCAACTCCAGACCCATAACAACGTGATTCACTTGTAACTGCTCTCTGGAATGGCCTAGCAAGCCACTCAGTTCAAGGGCAATTAGGAATGGACAACAAATGCAGTGCTTACCAGTGATGCCCACATCCCATGAAAGAATAAGAAAAAAGCCATATGAGATTACCAAAGCAAAATACTACAGAAAGGTGAAATAAAGTAAAATACTGCTCTGCTTATGATGAAGGGTTATTGCCTAAAATGTTTACTGTTTCTCTTCAAATCTGCCTTATCTGCTGAATGTTTACGCTAGTTACAGAAAGACAGTGGTGTAGTGGTATTGTCACTGGACTAGTATTCCAAAAACACAGGATAATGCTCTGGAGGCCAGGGTTCAAATCCCTGGTGGTGAAATTTGAATACAACAAAAGTCTAATGATGACCATGAAACGATTGTCACAAAAACCTATTTGGTTCACTAATGTCCTTTGAGAAATCTGCTGTCCTTGCCTTTCTAGCCTGCAGGTGATTCTATGTTCACGACAATGTGCTGTGTTTTTTAAGACAGATCAAAACACAGAAACTAATTTATCACATTAATATTGTGAACAACTCTGTTAACAAATGCTCTTTTGATTAATAAAAGAACGCATTTAATTGATTTGATTGTATCAGTTGGTTTAATGTTTCATTGATCTGCATTTAAGTTTCTTTCCTGGATTTCTATCTTACTTATAACAACTTAATGATTCCTGCTTTTGTCGCTTGATAACTATAATTTTTTTTCTTATATGTTTGAATTTTTTATTATAATAGAATCCCTACACTGTAGAAGGAGGCCACATTTGGCCCATTGAGCCTGCATTGACAACAATCCCATCCAGACTCCATCTCCATGATCCTAAATATTTACCCTGCTAATCCCCCTAACACTAAGAGATAATTTAGCATGGCTAATCCACCTAACCTGCATATCTTTGAACTGTGGGAGGAAATCGGAGCATGCAGGGGAAACGTGCAGATGCGGGGAGACTCCATACAGTCACTTGAGCAGGAATTGAACCCGTGTCCCTGGTGTTGTGAGGCATCATTGTAACACTGTACCATCCATGTTTGCCTTAAGTTATTTTAATTGTCTTTACATGAACAACAAGGCATTCTTCTAACGATAGATTATCTTTAATTAGAGTGAGGAAGGACAGCAATGCTTTCTCTGTCTGGATAGCCCTGAAGCCTTGCTTCTTAACTGATAATAACACCAATTTCCAAATGATTATTAATGGTTTCAGATGAAGGTTAGCCATATAGTGATGCTTATAGCACATTGTGCCAAGAGGAGAAAAGTGATCAAGTTTGAGTAATGGTGTTAAAAGGCATGATTGTAATTGGTGTGTGGACAGTGTAATTGTTCCTAATCCTCAGTAGTCCCCACTCGCCTGCCATGTACTATGCTCGATCTGCTGTTTCTCATTGTCATTAGGAGCAACCCGATTATTGGTATTCTACAAAACACAAATTACAATTTATTTTGATGCAGAAATGAACTGTTTAACTTCCCTCATTAATGAGAAATAATACTGCTAGTGTGTCATATACAATCATGTCATGGAAATGTTTCTTCATATACCCAATTAATTTCCTCCAAGATGAAAGGCATTTGAAAATAATAATATTTCTTTCAATGTAACTCAGATATCAGAGGGATGTATTTTACACAGAGGGTGGTGGGGGTCTGGAATGCACTGCCAAGCAGGTGGTGGAAGCGGACACGCTGGGATCATTTAAGACTATCTGGATAGCCACATGAATAGACTGGAAATGGAGGGATACAAATAAATGGTTTAGTTGGACCAATGAGTGGTGCAGGCTTAGAGGGCCGAAGGGCCTCTTTCCTGTGCTGTATTGTTCATTGTTCTTTAATATTTACTCTTCCAGTTGAAGATCTGAAATTCCAAAGTATTTTATGCAGTTAGCCTCGACCTCAAATTTTACATTAGATTTTGGCATTAGGATTTTACGCCAGATATGATTCCAGTAATCCACTCGGAAGCTTCTACCAAGCAAAGTTTATTTAAGAACACAATTAGAATATAATAGAATGAGCATTATTTTTACCAATTAAAATACTTAAACATGAGAAAGTAAACTTTTTAACAGCTAGTTATCTCTATTGTTCCATTTTAGCTGTATCACCCAAAAACATGAATCCTTTCTTTAGGACAAGTTAACACAGAAACCAAAGATGCTTATGTAGGTAATATACTCCCCAGTCTTTTGATGCTTCTGGAGGGTGATTCAGTCAGACACCTGTCTTCTAATTCTCATGCCATAATTTTCAGACAAAGTTCCACTCCCAAACAGTAGAATATCAGAGAGAATGACTTATTTCTTGGCAGATTTCAGTCACCACTTTAGACAGAAAATGATACAGAGAAAGCAATCTCTCTGAAGAATCCTAAAAGCAAACTGCCTTGAGTTATCTATGAAAGTCCAGCTGTACTGAGTCACATGACCTTAGCTGTTAATCAACCTAACCAAGCCCGACTCTGTAATATACGATGGGAAAACACAAAATAATAGAACACTGCATTAATTCTGATCAAAAAAAATTACATCAATTAAGATCAATTATGCTGCTGCAGTAACAGTGCAGTGTTGCTGGATTTAAGCAAAACAACTTTCATAAAATGGAAGGGCCTACTAAAGTCAGCGTAGAAACATGACCAAAATACATTTCTTAAAGGCACAGTATTATCCCAAGAGTCATTTTTGTTAGGCTCAAATAAAATATCTGAGCTCGCTAACACACTTTGAGTTTATAAATTAATTGATTCCTTGGGCACTGTAGAATGCCAATTCCTAATCAGTTAAAATAAGAGATTTGATTTTAACTAACTTAGCCAGACTAAGGTTGATGCCTTTAAAGGCTTAACAGAAATTATTTTCATGTAAAATGATATAACCTTAAATGTATTCACCTGACCGCTTGTTTACACTTGCATAACATGGAATAGCTGGGTTACCTGTCCTCATCTTCTTTGAAATGACAAAACTGTTTACGTTAGACAAGTAGGCAGAACCTGAGGAGTAACATTTTTAACATATGTTCTTGATTAAAACTGATGTGCCAGTAGGTAGGGTGATGAATTTATGCTGTAAAATGAAAATCTTTGGAACAGTTGTTGGATGTCCTACTTGCAATACATTATCTGTATTTGACACAGGAAATGTCAAATACCAATAAAGGTCTGTGTGCTTTAGACAACTGAAGGTAAGAAGGATTTATTCATCTGTAGCACCTCTCACAAAGTGCTCCACAGTTAATTGCTTTGAATCTCATCACTGTCATGATGCAGAGAACTCTTTAGCTTGCTGTGGAATATTCCCATTATGGGATTTTTTTTTTCTGCAAGGTACCATTATGTTCAATATCATTAATGCTGTTCATGTCTCCTGAAAACACCTCACAATCAGGCTCTGTAGCCTTTGTCCCATCAGCACAAAAATTTTGTTTCACTTAATAACAGGTTTCAAATGGACACAAAATCCCATGCAACATTGCTGCTTTATGATAGTCTGTATCTCATTGACAGTGTCACACTGTGCACCTAATATGTTGTTGTTTTGAGTTTAAACTAGTAGAGAAAAAAAAAATCTTGGTTGAGTTAACTTGTCACACTGTCTCTTCCAAAACAGCCTATTAGACTAATTCTGGCCATTACACACAGCTTGCATGACTTTCCCTGAAGTACCCTGCTGATAGGGCATTGGAGAATATCTGAATGATGATCAGATGCCACTTATGCTGTTGCTTCTTCATTTGTGTTGAAATTACATACTTGATGTTTTCAGAAATTGGCACAATGGGGCTGGAAATAATCAATTTCAGTTTCCCTCGGCTGGTGATTCCTGCAGCTTGAACCTGACTGGAGTTAATGCATCTGTACTGACGTGCTCCATTAATTTTATCAGTAAAGGAAAATGTCGTAGGCAGCCGAGACACAGGGGGCAATTTTAACCTCACTCGTCAAATGGGAAGCCTCAGGATCAGGTGGAAGGCTCATTTTGCACCCACTCAACATTACTCATACAATGGAGTGTAAAATCGGGTGAAGTGTGTTGTGGGAAATATTTCTAGGTAGTCTGATTAATTAAAAGACTAAATTTTTCATTGAACATTTCATTCCACAAAAGCAAAAAAACTTATTCTGTCCAATGAAATTCTTCAAATAAACGAGTTTTTGTTAAAACATTGAAATGTTAGAATCAAAAACATTACAAATTAAAATTATTCAGACAAACATACAACTAAAACAAGACAAATTTCTTGTCTTATCAGCCAAAAGGAAGATCTGATTTCACTTATACAGAAAATGAGCTATGAGGCATTCTCAAAAGATCTCAGATTTCATGCCAAAAAGCAGAATGTTTATAATTTTTGTTATGAGATTATATAGCCTGCACTTAATTAAAAACAATTTTATTCACTCACTGTTCTGTCAATCTAACAAGGGCATATTTTTCAATCAATCATAGTTTGATACCTTCAAATATTGATTTGTCATTTGTCAGTCCATTTTTATGGAAGTTCTCTGAAAAAAAGACTTCTTACAATTCAACAATTCTCTAACCATTTTAAACCAGTTCTAATACCACATAAGGTGCCATTATCATTTCACATTATCCTCTGGCCTGGATATACAGGAATAATTTACTTTGTTGCATAATTTGTGCCTGAATTGTGTTTATTATCTTCATGAATACAATTCAACATTGAAGTTTTTTTGGTTTTTAGTGGTATTATTAGAATTGTAATAATACATTTTCCAACTCAAAAAAGCTTGTGTAAGCTTTCTCTTATCATTAATTACATAGATTCAGCTAACTAACTAACATTAACTTCATTAATTCACATTAACCAAATAAAATATCTTTCATGTTATATATTCATTGCTTAGAGATGTTATTAATACATTACTTAGATATTTTGCACTATTCTCAAACTGAGGGTAGGAAGGATTTACTCTTCTGTAACACCTCTTACATTCTCCCAATTGCTTTGAAGCCTAGTCACTGTCACAATGCAGAGAACTCTTTAACTTGCTGTGGAATATTCCCATTATGGGATTTTTTTTCCATAAGGTATTATTATTTTCAATACCATTAATGCCATTCATATTAAAACATCAGCTGCTAATTAGATATATATTAAAACATTATTAAAACATACTGCAGAGTGTAAAGCCAACATCGTACCAAATTCCATCAATTTCTCAATTGGGAAACAAAATTTACCCCCATTGTATCAGATTTCTGAGCGAGTAAAACATACATCCCACACTATGATTGAAATTATTCACCAGTTAAAAATGCAGTAGAATTTATGTTAAAATTCTTTTATAATCCCAATTTATATTCCAATTCAGGCCATGCTTTTCAAAGATTCTGCGCAGATTTATACACACAAATATAGATGGGAATCTCGAATGGATGTTTTCACAGAAGTCCTGCATTGACAAAAGCAAGGAGGGGAGGCCGTGGTCTAGTGGTATTATTGCTTGATGATTAATCTTGAAAGTCAACTAATGTTCTGGAGACCTGGGTTTGAATCCCACAGGGCAGTTGGTGAAATTTGAATTCAATAAAAAATAACTGGGACTAAGAATCTACTGAAGACCATGAAACCATTGACGATAGTTGGAAAAATCCATCTGGTTCATTACTGTTCTTTAGGGAAGGAAATCTGCTATCTTACTGGTCTGGCCTACATGTGACTCCAGAGCCATAGCAATGTAGTTGACTCTCAACTGCAAGTAAATGCTGGCTAACCAGAATGTTCTATGAATGAATTAAAAAAGTGACTTTTTTTTAAAGTTCTGGATTTACAACCTGTTTGAACAAGTAGAGAGCTTAAAATTTCCAATCCACTTTGGAAACAAATACACTTTTCCACAGCATGAGAGATCAGACAAGTTTTTGAATCGTGAGGCTAAGCCCATGTATGATGCATGCGATGTAACTGCACTATCAGTTGGTGGTTGGCAGGCTCTGAACTGGTTTGTATAATGCATCTTAAAGGGTCACACGAGTTCTGCCTACAGCCAGGGTAGTTGCAGACCTGGATACATTAATGCTGTAGTCACACTTGATTCTAGATACAGCTTAAATATTAAGTACAATCCTGCCAATTTTGTAAATTAGTTAAATTTTGTAGATTGCAAAAACTACATCTGAAATGTGGAGCATATTTAAGGAATAGCTTCTGCATGTCCTTAATGAATATGTACCTGCCAGGCAGGGAGGAAGTGGTCGAGTGAGGGAACCATGGTGTACTAGGGAAGTTGAATCTCTGGTGAAGAGGAAGAAGGAGGCTTATATAATGATGAGACGTGAAGGCTCAGTTAGGGCAATAGAGAGCTATAAATCAGCCAGGAAGGAGCTAAAGAGGGAGTTGAGAAGAGCTAGAAGAGGACACGAGAAGACTTTGGTGGATAGGATTAAGGAGAATCCTAAAGCTTTTTACAGGTATATAAATAATAAAAGATTGGTTAGGGCAAGATTAGGGCCAGTCAGAGATAGCAGTGGGAAGTTGTGCGTGGAGCCTGAGGAGATAGGAGAGACACTGAATGAGTATTTTCCGTCAGAATTCACGCAGGAGAAAGACAATGTTGTCGGGGAGAATACTGCGATACCAGGTTGTAGACTGGGCAGGATTGAGGTTCATAAGGAGGAGGGGTTAGCGAATCTTGAGGGTATGAAAATTGATAAGTCCCCTGGGCCAGATGGGATTTACCCCAGGATTCTCTGGGAGGCTAGAGAGGAGATTGCAGAGCCTTTGGCTTTGATCTTCACCTCGTCGTTAGCTACAGGTATAGTGCCGGAAGACTGGAGGATGGCAAATGTTGTCCCTTTGTTCAAAAAGGGGAGTAGGGACCATCCTGGAACTTATAGACCAGTGAGCCTGACTTCTGTTGTGGGCAAGGCCTTGGAAAGAATTATAAGGGATAGGATTTATAAGCATCTAGAGAGGAATAAATTGATTAGGGATAGTCAGCACGGTTTTGTGAAGGGTAGGTTGTGCCTCACAAACCTTATTGAGTTTTTGAGGAGGTGACCAAAGAGGTAGATAAGGGTAAGGCAGTTGATGTAGTGTATATGGATTTCAGCAAAGCGTTTGATAAGGTTCCCCATGGTAGGCTACTGCAGAAAGTGCAGATGTATGGGATTGAAGGTGATTTAGCAGTTTGGATTAGGAATTGGCTAGCTGATAGAAGACAGAGGGTGGTGGTTGATGGGAAATATTCAATCTGGAGTGCAGTTACAAGTGGTGTACCTCAAGGATCTGTTTTAGGGCCACTGCTGATTGTCATTTTTATAAATGACCTAGATGAGGGTGTAGAGGGTTGGATTAGTAAATTTGCTGATGATACCAAAGTGGGGGGAGTTGTAGATAGCGAGGATGGATGTTACAGTTTGCAGAAGGACATAGATAGGTTGCAGAGCTGGGCCGTGAGGTGGCAAATGGAATTCAATATGGATAAGTGTGAGGTGATACACTTTGGTAGGAATAACAAGCATATGAAATATAGGGTTAATGGAAGGACCCTTAATAGTGTTGTTGAGCAGAGGGATCTTGGGGTACAAGTACATAGCTCTTTGAAAGTTGGCACACAGGTTGATAAAGTTGTTAAAAAGGCATACGGTGTGTTAGCTTTTATTGGTAGAGGGATTGAATTTAGGAGCCGTGAGGTTATGTTACAACTGTACAAAACTCTGGTGCGGCCGCACTTGGAATATTGCATACAGTTCTGGTCACCGCATTATAAGAAAGACGTGGAAGCATTGGAAAGGATGCAGAGGAGGTTTACCAGGATGTTGCCTGGTATGGTGGGAAGGCCTTATGAGGAAAGGCTGAGGGACCTGAGGTTATTTTCATTAGAGAAGAAGAAGGTTACGCGGTGACCTAATTGAGGCGTATAAGATGATCAAAGGACTGGATAGGGTGGATAGTGAGAGCCTTTTTCCTCGGATGGTGATGACCAACACGAGGGGACATAACTTTAAACTAAGAGGTGGTAGTTATAGGACGGATGTCAGAGGCAGGTTCTTTACACAGAGGGTGGTGAGAGCGTGGAATGCCCTGCCTGCAGCAGTTGTGGACTCGCCTACTTTGGGGGCATTCAGATGTTCAGTGGATAGGCATATGGATGATATTGGAATAGTTTAGGTTAGAGGGTCCATTGGCTGGCGCAACATCGAGGGCCGAAGGGCCTGTACTGCGCTGTAATGTTCTATATTCTATAATCAACTGCTTATAAAAACTATAGTTTATTAACAGCCCTCAATTTAGGCTGTTCAGACTGAATAAGGGGATAGAGTGAAAATACACTGTGACTTGTTACAATAAATATACTAAATAATCGGCCCAAATTTATAGTGGGAAAATGTCTGAACTGCACAACAAAACTCCTAGAATGGTGGCACATTTGTTAGCACTGTTGTCTCACAGTGCCAGTGACCCAAGTTCGATTCCTGGCTTGTGTCATGTCTGTGTGGAGTTTGCACATTCTCCCCATGTCTGCATGGGTTTCCTTGGGTGTTCTGGTTTCCTCCCACAGTCTGAAAGACATGCTGATTAGGTGCATTGACCCGAACATGTGCCAAAGTGTGGTGACTAGGGGATTTCACAGTAACTTCATTGCAGTGTTAATATAAGCCTTACTTGTGACCCAATAAGTAAAGCGTAACTGAATTTAGAAATTGGTGGAGTGGATGGGAATGCTTGGAGGAATGACGTTTAATTACTAGCTGGACATATGTTCCCACCTCCAACCCAAACATTTGATGTATTCCCTAAAATTTAAGACTTATGTAATTTTCCTTTCCAAATTAAAAAAAACAGTAATAATCACAGAAAAACTCTCAGCATTTACCATCATTACTCCACAAATGGAGCCCCAACGTGTGCTGTTAAAATATGGAGATCCAGAATTTATTGTTGGTCACTTTACACTTCAGAGGAAAATCTAGGGAGCAATCGATGAGAAAGCACCAAACTAACTTCCGTTTTTACACTGCTTGTCTAATTGTAAACAACTCTTGAAGCAGTGCATCTGGGCTTGAAATGGCATGCTAAATTTATAATTGCTACTGAACAGGATCACTGACCCTGAAAATCTAAGTTTATACTTATGAAATGCCAAAACCAACCATTATGATATAAATTTCATCTACTCTTACTTTTCATTTATAATTCATCAATGTTATTTTAATTTCTACCTTAACCCGATGTGGACAATCTAAAGATTGGGGTGTGTGGATTGAGAGGAGATTGACAAAGGATGCAGCAGAATATATATAGGCTAGAGATTTGGGTGGAGAAATTCCAAATGGAATTTAATCCAGACAAATGTGAGGTGATTCATTTTAGAAGGTTGATTGCAGAAGGAAAGTATATAGTGAATGGCAGAACCTTTAGAAGCATTAAAATACAGAAGAATCTAGGCGTATAGGTCCTTGAAAATGGCAAAACAAGTGATAAGGTAGTCAAGAGGGCATATAGCTGCTGAAGTCATAGTTGGGGGCATAAAGTATAAAAATTGGCAAGTCCTGTTGCAGTTGTATAGAACTTTAGTTAGGCCTCATTTGGAATATTGCACTTAGTTCTGATTGCCATAGTGAAGCTTTGGAGAGGGTACAGAAAAGTTTTACCAGGATGTTGCCTGGTTTAGAGGGTATTAGCTATGAGGGAGATTAGAAAAACTTGGTTTGTTTTCACTCGAACATTGGAGGCTGAAGGGTAACATGATAGGATCTAAAAAGATTATGAGAGGCATGGATAGAATGGATGGTCAGAGTCTTTTTCTCAGGGTAGAAATGTCAATTGGTAGTGGACATAGGGTTTAAGGTAAAAAGGAGGAAAAAGGCAAAGATAGTTTAAAAGAGATGTAAGAGACAGGTTTTTTTTTACACAGAGGGTGCTAAGTGCCTAGAATGTGTTGTCACAGGAGGTGGTAGAGGCAGATACAACAGCAAAGCTTAAGAGGCATTTTGACAGATTCATGAATAGGCAGGGAATAAAACAACATGGACCGTGTAGAGGCAAAAGGTCTTCAGTTTAGAAAATCATCATGTATTGGTGCATGTTTGGTGGACAGAGAGACCTGTTCCTATGTTGTACTGTTTTTTTGTTCTTTGCATGTCCCAATCAATTATTTCACTCTCTGCAGAGTTTTAATTAAATGTGGAAATTTCAGATCATTTTACTTCCTGGCTTGTTGTCTGTTGAATTACTTCAATGTGATTGGCTGCTTGCTCTGCACGGTGACACCATTGTTGCTGGACCCCTGAACTTGTCATCACATTTGAACTGACTTCAAGAAAGGGAAATCCACTCCACAAGAGATCGCAACATAGAACATAGAACATTACAGCACAGAACAGGCCCTTCGGCCTTCGATGTTGCGCCGACCAGTTAGGAAAAAGCAATGACCCTCTAACCTAAACCATTCCATTTTCATCCATAAACTTATCTACTAACCTCTTAAACGCCACCAAACTTGACGCATCTACAACTGCAGCAGGCAGGGCATTCCAAACCCTTACCACCCTCTGGGTAAAGAACCTACCTCTGACATCCGTCCTATAACTACCACCCCTTAATTTAAAGCTATGTCCCCTAGTGCTAGCTTTTCTCCATCCTAGGAAAAAGGCTATCACTGTCCACCCTATCTAAACTTCTAATCATCTTATATGTTTCAATAAGGTCTCCTCTTAGTCGCCTTCTTTCTAACGAAAACAACCTCAAATCCCTCAGCCTCTCTTCATAAGACCGGCCTTCCATACCAGGCAACATCCTGTTAAACCTCCTCTGTACCCTCTCCAATGCCTCCACATCTTTCTTATAATGCGGGGACCAGAACTGCACACAATACTCCAAGTGCGGCCGCACTAGAGTTTTGTACAGTGCAACATGACGTTGCGGCTCCGAAATTCAATCCCCCTACCAATAAAAGCTAAGACTCCATATGCCTTCTTAACAACCTTCTCGACTTGACTGCCTACTTTCAGGGATCTATGCACATACACACCAAGATCCCTCTGTTCATCTAGACTACTAAGAATCCTACCATTAGCCCTATACTCCACACATTTATTATTCCTGCCATAGTGCATTACCTCACACTTTTCCACATTAAACTCCATTTGCCACCTCTCGGCCCAGCTCTGCAACTTGTCCAAGTCTCTCTGCAAAGTATAACACCCCTCTTTACTATCTACCACTCCTCCGACTTTGGTGTCATCTGCAAATTTACTAATCCATCCTTCAATACCCTCATCCAGATCATTTATAAAAAGTACAAACAGCAGGGGCCCCAAAACAGATCCCTGAGGTACACCACTTGTAACCGAACTCCACGATGAATAACTTCCATCAACCACCACCCTCTGTCTTCTATCAACTAGCCAATTCCTAATCCAATTAGCTAAATCACCCTCAATCCCATACATCTGCATTTTCTGCAGAAGCCTTCCATGGGCCACCTTATCGAATACCTTACTAAAGTCCATATATACCACATCAACTGCCTTACCCCCATCCACCTCTTTGGTCACTTTTTCCAAAAACTCAATAAGGTTAGTAAGGCACAACCTACCCTTCACAAAACCATGCTGACTATCCCCAATCAATTCATTTCTCTCTAAATAACTATAAATCCTATCCCTAATAATTCTTTCCAATACTTTGCCCACAACAGAAGTAAGACTCACCAGTCTATAATTCCCCGGAAAGTCTCTATTTCCCTTCTTGGACAATGGGACCACATTCGCTATCTTCCAGTCTTCCGGCACTATACCCGTAACCAACGACGACCTGAAGATCAGAGCCAGAGGCTCTGCAATCACCTCTCTCGCCTCCCAGAGAATCTTAGGGTAAATTCCATCAAGCCCAGGGGACTTATCTAACTTCAAACCCTCAAGAATATCTAGCACATCCTCCTTATCTACTTCAATACTTTCCGGTTTGCAACCCTGTATCCCAGTGTTCTCCACAACTACATTTACATCTCCCTGCGTGAATACTGAAGAGAAATATCTCCAATCTCTTCAGGCTCCATGCACAACTTCCCACTCTTGTCTCTGACTGGCCCTAATCTTGCCCTAACCAAGCTTCTATTCTTAACATATCTAAAGAAAGCTTTAGGATTCTCCTTGATCCTATCAGCCAAAGTCTTCTTGTGTCCCCTTTTAGCTCTCCTCAACTCACTCTTTAGCTCCCTCCTGGCTAATCTATAGCTATCCAGTGCACTAACTGAGCCTTCAAGCTTCATCCTGACATAAGCCTCCTTTTTCCTTTTAACCAGCGAATTAACTTTTTTAGTACACCATGGTTCCTTACTCGACCATTTCCTCCTTGCCTGACAGGGACATACTTATCAAGGACTCGCAGTAGCTGCTCCTTGAATAAGCTCCACATTTCAGATGTTCCCAGTCCCTGTAGTTTCCTAGTCTAACCTATGCACCCTAATTCCCTCCTTATGGCCTCATAATTACCATTCCCCCAGCTATAACTACTGCCCCAGGTTCATGCCTATCCCTATCCATCACTAAGGTGAACGTAACCGAATTGTGTCACTATCACCAAAATGTTCACCAACTTCCAAGTCTAACACCTGGTCTGGCTCATTGCCCAGCACCAAATCCAATGTAGCCTCACCTCTAGTTGGCCTATCTACATACTGAGTCAAAAAACCTTCCTGCACACTTTGTATAAAAACTGACCCCTCTAACGAGCTAGAGCTAGAGCTATTCCAATCAATATTAGTAAAGTTAAAGCCCCCCATAACAATTACCCTATTACTTTCACTCCTGTCCAGGATCGACTTTGCAATCCTTTCCTCTACCTCTCTAGAACTTTTAGGAGGTCTATAAAAGACTCCCAACAGGGTGACCTCTCCTCTCCTGTTTTTAATCTCAGCCCATACTACCTCAACAGACAAGTCCTCATCAAACTTCTTTTCTGTCACTGTGATACAGTCTTTGACTAATAATGCCACTCCTCCCCCGCTTCTACCTCCTTCTCTACTCCGACTGAAGCATTTGAACCCCGGAACCTGCAACAACCATTCCTGTCCCTGCTCTATCCATGTCTCTGAAATGGCCACAACATCGAAGTTCCAGGTACTGATCCAAGCTGCTTTGAACACAACTTTCTTCAAGGTCGGTGGCAAGGGCTGTCATTTTGTTTTGGACAACAAAATGCAGGCCAATGTCTCCTGGAAGACTTTCATATTTTAAGCATGAAATTTACACAACTTTATAGAGTTCAATTTCTTGCAGTGGGAATCTGAATCTAAACTACTCACACACTGACAATAATCTGAACTGACAGTGTGTATTCACATGACAAATGATTTATTTATTAGAATTGTCCCTGTCCTGACCACCATAGGGAAATCAGAAAAAGATGTGGTCTCACCTCATATTGTGAATATACTGAATTCACTGCTTTAATTATGATGTTTTAGTAACTTCAGAATGAACAAAGTTGGGTTGTATCATTGAAACCGATATCAGAACTAGGGATCACATTCAAACAATAATCTGTCTTTAAGATGTAGATCGACCTGTTGAACAACTCTGTTTCTGTTCTTAAAACATTAAAATGCACAAGATTAGAAAAAGCTTTGTTCACAAATGATTTATGTTTAATCCATTCATATGACCTTCTTTTTGCTATTTTAATGGAGCTGTTACTTCACCTACAGTAAATGTTTTGACTTGACAAAAAAAGGTTAATTGTCTTGCATTGGAAATAGAAATCTGTGCACTGCAACTGTTTTGAAGGAAATAACAATGCATGGTTCAAAACAGAAAGAGGGAGCAGAATTTCTGCTTTGATGTGAATTAACCTGACTCATTTCTCTCTGGTGTTTGCAATCAATACACTTACTGTTTGATTATTGTCTTGCTGTTGCCAGAGAGAGAGCATAACAAAGGTTCACCAGACTTGTTCTGGGGATGGCAGGACTGTTTTACGGAGATTGGAAAAGCTGGGCCTGTATTCTGCAGTGTTTTGAAGAATGAGGGGTAACAGTGGTTAGCACTGCCGCCAAACGGCTCCAGGGATTTGGTTTTGATTTCCAGCTTGGTCACTGTCTGTGTGGAGTTTGCACATTCACCCCATGTTTGCATGGGTTTCCTCCAGGTTCTCCAGTTTCCTCCCACAGTCCAAAGACGTGCAGGTTAGGTTGATTGGTCATGCTAAGTTATCCCTTTAATTTTCTGGAATATGTTAGAGGGATTAGCACTGTTAATATGTAAGGGTTTCGAGGATAAGACCTGGGTGGGATTGTTGTCAGTGTAGACTCAGTGGGCTGAATGGCCTCATTCTGCACTGCAGGATTTCTATGATCTCAATGAAACAAAATACTTAAAAGATTAGACAGTTTTTTTAAATTCATTTGTGAGACATGGGCATCGGTGGGTGGCCAATATTTATTGCCCACCCCTAGCTGTCCAAGGGTAGTTGAGAGTCAACCATATTGCTGTGGTCTGAAGTCACAACTAGGCCAGACTGGGTAAGGTCAACAAATTTCTTTTCCCAAAAGGAAATTCATGGATCAGATGGGTTTTTCCAACAATCAACAATGGTTTCATGGTCATCAGTAGATCTTTAATTCCAGATTTTCAAAAATTGAATTCAAATTTCACCATCGGCCATGGACAGATTTGAACCGGATCCCCAGAACATTCGCTGAGTTTCTGGATTGATAGTCTAGCGATAATACCACTAAGCATCACCTGCCCAGCATCTTGTAGATGCAGGTAAGATGTTTGGAAAGTCAATTTCAAAATAAGGAGGATGCCGCTTAGGACCGAGATGGGGAGAAGTTTCTTTGGACAGAGAGTTAGCATAGAACATAGAACAATACAGCACAATTCAGCCCATGAGTTGTGCTGATCACATCTACCAATCCACAGAACCTATCTATAACCCCCTATCCCATTCGTTTCCATATACTCATCCAGAAGTCTCTTAAAAGACCCAGTGAGTTTGTCTCAACAACCTCTGACGGCAGCCGATACCATTCACTCACCACCTTCTGAGTGAAAAACTTACCCCTAACATCCCCTCTGTATTTGCTTCCCTGCACCTTAAATCTGTGTCCTCTCGTAGTGACCATTTCAGCTTGGGGAAATAGTCTCTGAGAATCCACTCTATCTATTCCTCTCAACATTTTATAAACCTCTATCAGGTCGCCTCTCAACCTACGTCTCTCCAGTGAGAAGAGTCCAGCTCCCTCAACCTATCTTCATAAGGCCTGCCTCCCAATCCAGGCAGCATCCTTGTAAATCTCCTCTGCATCCTCTCAATAGCCTCTACATCTTTCCTAAGGATGTGAATCCAAAGTTGTGAATCTTTGGGATTTTCTACCACATAGGGCAGTGGTGTCTCAATCATTGAGTGTGTTTAAAGTTTATGTTAATTTATTAGTGCCACAAGTAGGCTTACATTTAACACTGCAATGAAGTTATTGGGAAAATCCTCTAATCATCACACTCTGGCACCTGTTTGGTTTCACTGAGGGAGAATTTAGCATAGCTAATGCACTCTACCAGCACTTCTTTCAGACTGTGTGAGGAAACCAGAGCACTTGTAGACATGGAAGAATGTGCAAACTCCACACAGACAGTGATCCAAACTGGAAACTGAACCCTTGTCCCTGGCACTGTAAAGCAACAGTGCCCACTGTGCCAACATACCGCTTTAAGTTGAGGTAGAGGTGAATTTCTGATTAACATTAATGTAAATGGTTATCGAGATAGTTTAAAAGTGTTTGATCAGCCATGATCTTATTGAATGGTGGAACAGGCAAGGACGGGCCATATCATTGAAACCGATACCAGAACTAGGGATCACACTCAAACAATAATCTGTCTTTCACATATGGATCGACCTGTTGAGCAACTGTTTCTGTTCTTAAAACATTAAAACATACAAGGCTAGAAATAGCTGTTGTTCCTCTTTTTGGTCAAACCAAATAGACAAACTCAAACTAAATTAGGACAAAGTAAAGGGGTAACTCCCAAAACGAAGGGGAACAGCCCAAACAAAAACAAAAGTGCAAAGGAAACTTAAGACACATCAATCAAAATGTGATTGTCAGGGTTTATAACTCACCCCAGCCTCTGCAATGCCCCCAAGAAGATGATTCATTAGTATGAACTGAAGGCCAATTGGGAGGATAAGTGCTGGCTTAACATTTACATACATATCCTGTGAATACATTTAAAAAAAACCCCTGAGATATAAGTAGAAAATACCAGAAATATGCAACAGCTCAATTAGTAGCTGAGAGTACAGCAGCAACCTTTTACCAATCTCTTCGCTATTAGTGCAATTCTGCTCTTGCAGATATTGATAGGACCCCCTACAATCTAAACATTTCCCATTTGTCATTTAGAAATAAAACTGGTACAAGTCAGTCTGTAATCCTTCCATTGTTAATTGCTTTGAGATGGCTTGAGGACATGAGAAGTTATCAAAATGCAAATTGTTTTCTTCTTTGACATTCTCAATAACGATTAAACTTAATTTGGTCCATTTTAGCTCTAACAGCAGTGAGTCATGTTTTTATAACTTTGTACCATTTCAACTTTATCTGGTATACAATTTTAAAAATTCATTTATAGGATGTGGGCGTTTCTGGCTAGACCAGCATTTGTTGCCTGCCTATAGAGTAGCACGCAGGCACAGTGGTTAGCGCTACTGCCTCACAGTCCCAGGGACCCGGGTTCGATTCCTGGCTTCGGTCACTATCTATGCGGAGTTTGCACGTTGTCCTCCGGATGCTCCCACAGTTCAAAAATGTGTGGGTCAGGTTAATTGGCCATGCTAAATTGATCCTAATGTCAGAGGAATTATTAATTATTATTATTAAGCAACACAGCACGGGAAACAGGCCCTTCGGCCCAACGAGCCCGCGCCACCGTAATACCAAATACATTATCCTATTTTAATATTCCTATATAATAATATATATATTAATCCTAATTTGGAAAATTTTCACCATAGGGACAGTTTGTTACCCAATCAGCCTAAGAGCGAATTTTTGGGTTGTGGGAGGAAACCGGAGTGCCCGGAGAAAACCCACGCAACCACGGGGAGAACGCGCAAACTCCCGCAGACACAGGCCCAATTCCAAGTGTCTGCACGGCCACATCGATAGTCTCTGAGCTGTCATGGTGCCCTTCAGGTGGTCCACATAAAGCACTCATATACGACATGAGGTACCAGGCAACCCATGAATCAACATCCAAGAGCTGTACCCGCACCACCTGCCGAATGCGTGCTCAAATTATGGAACGAATTACCTGTGGAAAAAAGCCGTAGTTAAACAGTCCTAATATATCCCTCTATCTGCATACCGCTCATGTGGCTGTCCAAGAGACCCTTAAAATAGCAGGATAAATATGTGGGGTTGCGAAAATAGGGCCTGGATGGGATTGTGATCGGTATAGACTGATGGGCCAAATGGCTTATTTCTCACTATAGGGATTCTGTGATTCTATTCTATAATTGCCCTTGTGCAAGTGCTAAGTGAGCTGCCTCCTTGAACTGTTGCACTCCTAGGTATGTAGATATACTCACAGCGCTGTAAGGGAGTTCCAGGATTTTGACCCAGCAGCAATGAAGGAACAGTGATATGCTTCCAAATCAGGACAATGAGTGGTTTTGGAGGGGAATCTCCATGTGCATTTGTTCCCATGTACTGCTGCCCTTGTCCTTCTAGATGGTGGCGGTCATTACTTTGGAGATAGTTTTGGTGAGTATTTGCAGTGCATTTTGAAGAAGATACATACTGCTGCTGCTGTACGTTCTTGATAGAAGAATTGAATATTTGTGGTAGAATGCCAATCAAGTAAGCTGCTTTATCCTGGATGATGTCCAATTTCCTGAGTATTGTTGGAGCTGCTCTCATCCAGACAAATGGGGGGTATTCCATCATATTCCTGACTTGTGCTTTGTAATTTGTGAACAGGCTATGAAGAGTCAGGATGTGAGTTACTCACTGCAACATTCCTAGTTTCTGACTTGCCCTTGTAAGCCATAAGATTTATACAGCTAGTCCAGTTCAGTTTCTAGTCAATGGTATCCACCAGGATCTAAATAGTGGAGGATTCATCGATGATAAGCCAATGAATATCAAAGGACAATGGTTAGATTCTCTCTTGTTGGAGATGGTCATTGTCCAGCACTTGTGTGGTGTATATGAAACTTGTCACCTGTCAGGACATTGTCCAAGTCTTTCTGCATTTCAGCATGGACTGCTTCAGTATTCGAGGACATTGTGCAATCAGTGAACATCCCCAAGTCTGATCTTATGTTGGAAGGAAGGTCACTGATGAAGCAGCTGAAGATTGAGAGATCTTGGACACTCACCTGTGGAACTCCTGCAGTATGTCTTGAAGTTGGGATGATTGACATCCAACAGCTAAACCATCTTCCTTGGTTGGGATTGTTGTCAGTGCTGACTCAGTGGATCAAATGGCCTCCTTCTGCATTGTAGAGATTCTATGAAATTGCTTCTCTTACAATCGGTGGATCATTGCTTTGTTTCTGATCTTTCTAGATCAGTTTAAGGGCTTGATAATTTCACTTGATTAGGCTTTTTTGGAAGTATTTATTTTGCTGAATACTGGATTTTTCCCATTTGGGAAGTGATGGTCTACTGGAATTTGAACTTGTGTATCAATCATGCATCCAAGCCTTTGGGTTACTTGTCCACCATGCTACTATACTCAATTTGGGGCCACACAGAGGTTAGCGCTGCTGCCTCAGAGCACCACAGACCTGGGTTCAATTCCGGCCTCAGATGACTGTTTGTGTGGAGTTTGCACATTCTCTTCATATCTGCATGGATTTCCTCCAGGTGCTCTGGTTTCCTCCCACAGTCCAGTGATGTGCAGGTTAGGTTGATTGTCCACACTAAGTTGTGCCTCAGTGTCGGGGAGATTGGAAGTAAATATGTGGGATTATGGGGATGGGACTTGGGTGGGATTATTGGTGCAGACTTGATGGGCCAGATGTCTCCTTTTGCACTGTAGATTCTACGAATATTTTTTCAGGATGAACCAATATGTTTCAGAATGAAGTTTATGATTCCCTTGCGATCACACTGGGAGTTTAGAATTTCAGCAGCTTAACTGCCAATTTTGCTCTCAAAATCTTTTCTGTTAATCAGTAGACTGACTGTGGCGCTGGGGAATAAATTATTGCTAGCTTTAAATTCACTGACACCATTATGGACTGGTGCAGAAAGATTTCATTGATTGACTATGTTAATATTGAAGTTTAATGTTTAAGCACCATGCATAGACTTTATTTTTATTAAACTATATTTCAGCTTTGATGAAGTATTCAGTATCAGGCTTTTAAAACTTAGCATAATATATTCCAGATCTTGAATTTTTTCTACTCGAATCTTCTCTTGATAAGTCGTTCTGTGAGCTTCAAATTAGAGTGGCAACATATGAGATGTCTGTTTAGAATTGCAGAAGAAGGGGACGATTAAGAAAGTTTATTGAAATTTGTGTTTAATCATCTTTCTCCTTTTTGTTATTTGCCCTAACCGATGTAGAACAGAACAGCAGTTTGAATTTCAAGTTTATTTATTCGTGTCACAAGTACCTTAATACTGAAATGAAATACTGAGAAAATCTCCTAGTCACCACAGTCAGGTGTCTTTTTAGGCACTGGGGGAGAATTTAGCATGGCCAATGCATCTAACCAGCACATCTTTTGGACTGTGGGAAGAAACCAGAGCACCCAGAGGAAACCTGCGCAGATACGGGGAGAATGTGCAGATTCCACACAACAGTGACCCAAGCCGGATATCGAACCTGGGTCCTTGGCACTGTGAGACAGCAGTGTTAACCATTGTGCCATCGTGACATCACAGGGATTGATGTGAAGTGATTTCCATTGTGACCAATGCTAAACTGGCAGTGTAAATCTGAAGTTGTCTCCCAACTTGATTTCAGAATTAAGTGAAATGAAATTTCCTGGGAAGAAATAGCCTCAAATGCTTTAACTACAGTGTAGAGACTAAATCCATTACAGTACGGAACTGCTTTGCCCAGGAAATCTATTGATCAATTGGTGAGAAATTCTCTTCTTCAGCCTCTAAACGTTTAAAGCTGCGAAATTTTGGAAGCTGGCATCATGAAAATTGCATTGTGCATTTTGTCCATTTGAAACTGCTGTGATAATACTGTGCCTTTAAGATATTTATTCTAATCATATTTTGTATGAGGAGTATGTTTAAAATTCAGTTCTGTTTTGCATAGTGCCAATTTGTTTGCACCAGGCAGTTCACATGCTGAGAATGAAGATTAATAATTGTTTTAATTAGAGATGTTTTTGTTTTAGTCCGAGTTAGGGCATTTTTGTTTATTTTAGTTTTTCCCCTGTGTTTTTCAGAGTAAGATTTTGATTAGGTTAATTGACAGAGGCAGAGTTATGTAAATGGGTGGAGCTAAGCTTGCAGGGAAAACGTACGGTTCTCTTTTAAAACTGTCTATTCTTGCCTGGTCCTGAAGAAGAAAGAGGTATCTTTCTGTCTGTCTCTCTCTGAAGGCTGTTAGGGGCTGTCAGAAGACAGGTAACTCCCAGTCTCTCTCTCCATAGGTGTTCAAAAGCCTCCAGGACTGTTAACACGTACAAGATCATAAGCCTACGTGTCGCTAACTGATTTCGAAGTGGAGTTCAAGTCTGTAAGATGAGTATTTCTTGAATTGGAACTAATACAGATAGATTAGCAGTTAAGAATTGTATCTTGTCATATTTAAATGTTTCAATTGATAAAAGTTAAACTAATTCATTTGTTATAGTTTAACTGTATTGTTAAATTTGTTTTGATCAAAGTTCCTTAATGTGTCAACAGCATCACACCTGGAATGAACCACATATTCCTCACACTAATGCCAAAATAGAAAAATTGTTGTGGTCTAGTCAGGCTACACAACATACTTTGGGGTTTCTACACTGGTACCCTAACACTACCATGTGCACATTTACCAACTAACAAGAGATAATAAAGGATTCATATCTAACAGTTCATGCAGTTCAAATCTTAAATGTCTCTGGCTGAATTTATAATTGTTTCTGTCTCAAGGACTTCACAGTTAGTTCCTCCTGTGCTTGTATCCAGATATCTGGACCATTGGGGGTCTCTTCTGGAGCAGATGGCATCTGTACCAAGGAGGGCGGATTGCACCTTATTTGGAAGGGCATAATTATTCTTGTCGGGAGGTTTGCTAGTGTCACACGGGAGGATTTAAACTAGTTTGGCAGGGGTATGGGAACAAAAGCAAAGATGAATTAGCTGAAGGGAAAAAGTAAGGCCAGTAAGACTCAAAGAAAAGCAAGCAGGGTGGGGTTTCTAATCAAAGAGGGTTTGGTGGACTGAAGTGCACCTGTTTCAATGTGAAAAGTGTTACAGGTAAGGCAGATGAGCTTAGAGCTTGGATTGATACTAGGAATACAATGCTGTTGCCATTGCAGAGACTTGGTTAAGGGAAGGACGGGATTGGCAGCTTAACATTCCATGATACAGATGTTTCAGGTGGGATAGAGGGGCATGTAAAAGGGGTGGAGGAATTGCATTATTGGTGAAGGAGAACATCACAGCTGTACTCCAGGAGGACACCTCGGAGGGTTCATACAGCAAAGCAATATGGCTAGAGATCAGGATTAGAAAAGGTGTAGTCATAATATTGGGAGTTTACTATAAGCCACACAACTGCCAGTGGCAGATAGAGGAACAGATATGTAGGCAGATTTTGGCAAGGTATAGAAGTAACAGTGTTGTTGTGGTGGGAGATTTTAACTTCCCCTATATTGACTGGGACTCCCTTAGTTCTAGAAGCATGGATGGGGCATCTGGGAAGGCTTCTTGAAACAGTATGTAGATAGTCCCTCTAGGGAAGGGGCCGGACTGGATTTAGTACTGGGGAATGAGCCTAGCCAGGTGGTCGATGTTTCAGTAGGGGAACAGTTTGAGAACAGTGGCCACAATTCAGTAAGCTTTAAGGTACTGATGGATAAAGATAAGTGTAGTCTTCAAGTTAAGGTGCTAAATTGGGGGAAGGCTAATTACAACAATATTAGGCAGGAACTGAAGAATATAGATTAGGGGCAGATGTTTGAGGGCAAATCAACATCAGGAATGTAGAAGGCTTTCAAGTGTAAGTTGATAGGGATTTAAGACTGGCACATTCCTGTAAGGATGTAGGATAAGTATGGCAAGTTTTTGGGAACTTTGGATAATGAGAGATATTGTGAGTCAAAGAGAAAAAGCTAGGAGACTGGGAACACACTGAGCAAGTGTGGAATACAAGGAAAGTAGAACGAAACTTAAGCAAGGAATAAGGAGGGCTAAAAGAGGTCATGAAAAAGCATTGCCATTAGAACATAGAACATAGAACATAGAACAATACAGCACAGAACAGGCCCTTCGGCCTTCGATGTTGTGCCGACCAAAATAAAAAGCAATGCCCCTCCTAACTAAACCATTCCCTTCTCATCCAGATACTTATCAACTAACCTCTTAAACGCCACCAAACTTGGCGCATCTACAACAGCTGCAGGCAGGGCATTCCACTCCCTAATCACTCTTTGAGTAAAGAACCTCCCTCTGATATCCGTCCTATAACTCCTACCCCTTAATTTAAAGTTGTGTCCCCTCGTGCTAGCTTTTTCCATCCTAGGAAAAAGGCTATCACTGTCCACCCTATCCAAACCTCTAATTATCTTATATGCTTCAATAAGATCCCCCCTTAGCCGGGTGTTTTAGTTTACAGAGTGACTTGGACAAGTTGCAGAGCTGGGCCGGGAGGTGGCAAATGGAGTTTAATGTGGAAAAGTGTGAGGTAATGCACTGTGGCAGGAACAATAAATGTGTAGAGTATAGGGCTAATGGTAGGGCTCTTAATAGTGTTGAGGAACAGAAGGATCTTGGTGTATGTGTCAATAGATCCCTGAAGGTAGGCAGTCAAGTGGATAAAGTTGTTAAGAAGGCTTATGGAGTCTTAGCTTTTATTGGTAGGGTGATTGAATTTAGGAGCCGCAGCATCATGTTGCAGCTGTACAAAACTCTAGTGCGGCCGCACTTGGAGTATTGTGTGCAGTTCTGGTCGCCACATTATAAGAAAGATGTGGAGTCATTGGAGAGGGTACAGAGGAGGTTTACTAGGATGTTGCCTGGTATGGAGGGCAGGTCCTATGAAGAGAGGTTGAAGGATTTGAGGATTAAGGATTGAGGATTTTAGGATTAAGGAAAATCCCAAGTCTTTTTATACACACGTAAAGAACAATAGGGTAGCCAGGGAGATGGTTGGCCCAGTCAAGGACAAGGGAGGGAATCTATGCGTGGAGCCAGATTGAATGGGTAAGGTATTAAATTAGTTCTTTGCATCAGTATTCACCAAAGAGAAGGACTTGGTGGATGATGAATCTGGGAAAGGACATGTACATAGTTTGAGTCATTTTGAGATCAAAAAGGAGGAAGTATTGGGGTTCTTGAGAAACATTAAGGTTGACAAGTGCCCAGGGCCTGATGGGATATACCCCAGAATACTGAGAGAGGCAAGAGAGGAAATTGCTGGGGCCTTGAGAGAAATCTTTCTATCCTCACCGGCTAGATGGGAGGTCCCAGAGAATTGGAAATTAGTCAATGTTGTTCCTTTGTTTAAGAAGGACAGCAAGAATAATCCAGGTAATTACAAGCTTGTGAGCTTTACATCAGAGGTAGAGAAATTATTGGTGGGGATTCTTTGAGACAGGATTTATCCCCACCTGGAAATAAGTGAACGTATTAGTGAGAGGCAACATGATTTTGTGAAGGGGAGGTCATGTCTCATGAACTTGATCGAGCTTTTCAAGAAAGTGATGAAGATGATTGATGAGGGTAGGGCAGTGGGTGTTGTCTACATGGACTTCAGTAAGGCTTTTAATAAGGTCCTCATGGCAAACTGGTGCGCAAGGTGAAGTTGCACGGGATCAGACATTTGCTGGCAAGGTAGATACAAAACTGGCTCGGCCAAAGAAGACAGAGTATGCAGTGGAAGGGTGCATTTCTGAATGGAAGGCTGTGGCAAGTGGTGTTTCTCAGGGGTCAGTGCTGGGATCTTTGCTGTTTGTAATATGTATAAATGATTTGAAGGAAAATGTAACTAGCTTAGTAAGTAACTAAGTAACTTAGTATGTAACTGATTAGTAAGTTTGTGGACGACACGAAGGTTGGTGGATTTGTGGATAGCGATGAGAACCATCAAAGGATACAGCAGGTATAGATCAGTTGGAGACTTGGGTGGAGAGATGGCAGATGGAGTTTAATCTGGACAAATATGAGGTAATGCATTTTGGAAGGTCTAATGCAGATAGGGAATATGCAATAAATGGCAGAGCCCTTATGAGTATTGATAGGCAAAGGGATCTGGGTGTACAGGTACACAGATCACTGAAATTGGCAATGCAGGTGGAAAAGGTAGTCAAGAAAATATACAGCATGCTTGTCTTCATCGACTGGGGTACTGAGTTTAAAAATAGGCAAGTCATTTGCAGCTTTATAGAATCTTAGTTAGGCGGCACTTGGAATATATTGTTCAATTCTGGTTGCCACACTGCCAAGAAAGATGTCGAGGATTTAGAGACGGTACAGAAAAAATTTATTAGGATGTTGTTTGCTATGGAGGGCATTAGATATGAAGAGATGTTGGAGAAACTTGGTTTGTTCTCATTGAAATGACAGAGGTTGAGGGGTGACCAGATAGAAGTCTCCAAGATTATGAGGGGCATGGACAGAGTGGAAGAATCATTTTGCACAGGTTTAAGGTGCAAGGGGCAAGATTTAAAGGAGATACACGAGGCAGATTTTTTTTTTTTACACAGAGAGTAGTGGGTGCTTCAAACTTGTTGCTGGAGGAATTTTTAAGGGGTGTCTTGACAAATACATACATAGGATGAGAATAAAGGGATATGGTCCCAGGAAGAATGGGATTTTTAGTTTAGTTGGGCAGCATGGTCAGTGCAGATTTGAAGGGTTGAAGGGCCTGTTTCTATGCTGTAATTTTCATTGTTCTTTGTGTGCACAGACTCTAATCCTAAACAGGACAGTTGAAGTTCTATAATAACTCAGCAGGTCTGGCAGCATCTGCAGAAACCATTCTGAGTACCCTATGACTCTTCTTCAGGGTTAATGAGACAGAAAGGTGTTGGCATTTATGATGTTTAAAATTGGGTGGAGCAGGTGGAGCAAAATTGGTCAGGGTTTGTGGGAGCTCAGAGGAGATTTGACAAAGATATCATGGAACACAAAACAATGGGACTTAATGGTAGTGTTAAATAATTCTATTTTTTAGATTTCTATGCAAGACCTATGGATACTTGGGGCAGATAAGTCCAGGCTCTTGGGTAGGGAGGGTTTTGACAGGGGAGGGGCAGAGATGGGGGCAGGGTTAGGTTTAATGCTTTCAGGGGAGTAGAAAGACGGACATGTCCCATTTAAGTGGAGCTGCCCCCAAACCTTAGAGGGACCTTCTGAAAACTGAATCCTCTTTGCTTCCAGGCCTTTGAAGAAATCATCTTAAAAATCAGGCTGCCCACTCTTGAGTGGCTGCCCACACCAAATGTTACAGGCAACACATTATCATTTTGATTTGAATTGATTTATTATTGTCACATGTATTGGGGTACAGCGAAAAGCATTGTTTCTTGTGCGCTATCCAGACAAAACATGCCTTTCCTGGAGTACGAAGGGTAGAGGGAAAGGACCAGATTGTGGTGTTATAGTCTAAACTAGGGTGTAGAGAGAGATCAACTTAATAAGGATTAAGGTTAATTGTTTTGATAATAAGCCTAATTAACCATTAATTACATATTTAAATATGACAGGTGGTAGCAAATTTCAGACCCGGCCGCCAGGTCAGAACTGCAGGTGCTTCGAACTGATGGTGCGGGAGTGTGGGGAAGGGGTTTAGGAATGTTGGTGGGCAGGGTGCATTGGCAATAGGTGAGAGATAGCGGCTGTGGGTGGGGTCGAGGCTGGATTGGACATGTATGGGAGGGGAATAATTGGGGCATGGGGTGACAGAGAGCCAACATTGCTGGGGTCGCACTGACCACTAATCAGGAGGCCAGCAAACAGGAGCCAGTGCACATGCGCAGTGGCTCACTCTGTGTTCTGCTGCAGCTTCTCAGGCAGGATAGGCCCTGGTCTCTCTGCAATGCATAGACTGTAGGAAATTCTGAACTCCCATTGAATAAAACTAGCGTGATTTACTCCAGTTTTCACACAAATTTGACATTAGAACTTTTTGGGGAGAATTCTGCCTGCTGAGTTTCCCCATTCCCCCAATGTTTCAGGTCAATGAATTTTCACTGGAACTCCTACATGACTGTACACTTCCAGCATTTTTATTACCATTTTTTGATTTAATTTACGTATATTCACCTCTGAGACAGAACATGTTTCTTATTCTGTGTTTGTCAAAACTTGAATTAAGTGGAGTTCATTGCGAGTATTAACATTTAGACAGCTATTTATTTTCCAATCCATATTACAAGATACAAGATTAAAAACTCAATGCCTACAATTGAAAAAGGTTTCATCAGCTTTCAAACTGTAGAGGAGACCACCTCCAGGGGTTGCGTCTGATGAGTATTAGGAAAACATATGTTAAATGGAATGATTTTTTCCCATACCATAAGCGCCTGCAATGACAGTATCTCCCCCATGGCTCCTTTGTGAATGGAACAAACTTTCTTCCTACTGTTGTTAATTATCTTTCTCTTAAATAAAATAAAGCTTGGCATATTTGCTTTACCCATTATGTTTAAGCATGATACAAATAGACCTCATACTAGGAAAGGTACCCCAATTGAAGGTTACCAATAAAGGCTACCACTAATCTACTTAAAGGTTGCAGAATTTTAAGTTGATTTACTAGCCTTTGGATTTGTATCATCGCAGCATTTTACACCCCCCTGAGCCTAACCTGACCACTGGGATTTTGTATGAGGTAGGTAGGGGTGGAATGGAGTGTGGAATTAAAGGGACAGGATTCCCTCTGGGTTCTCACCTGCCCTGATCACACAGAGTGATTTTATTCTGGGATGGACAAGGCCTAGTTTGGGAAGCCCACTTTGTCCAGTTAAGGCCCCTAAATGACCAATTATTTTATTTTGTTCATTCATGGGAAATGGACATCATTGGCTGGCCACCATTTATTGCCCATTCCTACTTGCCATTGAACTGAATAGCTTGCTAGGCCATTTCAAAGGACAATTGAGAGTCAACCACATAGCTTTGGCTCTGGAGTCACCCGCAGGCCAGACTGGGTAAGGACAGCAGATTTCCTTTCCTAAAGGACATCAGCGAACCAAATGGACTTTTCTAACAATTGACAATAGTCTCATGGTCACCAGTAGATTCTTAATTCCAGATATTACTGATCACTTGAGCACCGTTTCCTGTTTTTTTGTCTGTCGGGAGAATTTAACATATATGGGGGAATTTACTGCAAAAATTCTCTACTTGCCACACTCCAGGTAGATCAAAGGAGAATTTAACATGGTCAATGCACCTAATCAGCACATCTTTTGGACTGTGGAAGGAAACTGGAGCACCCAGAGGAAACCCACACAGACATGGGGAGAATGTGCAGATTACAAGCAGACAGTGACCCAAGCTGGGAATTGAACCCAAGTCCTTGGCATTGTGAAGCAGCAATACTAATTGTGCCACCATGTTGCCCACCTGGTCTGGCCTACATGTGAATCCAGAGCCAAAGCAATGTGGCTGTCTCTCAATTGTCCAAATGTGATTGACTTTTAGCTTATCCCTAAAATGGCCCAGCAAGCCACTCAGTTCAAGAGCAATTGGGGATGGGGAGCAATATGCTGGCCTTGGCTTGACACCCACTTCCCATGAAAGAAACTAAAGCAGCTGACATTGAGGTAATATGTCCCAAAACTGCTCCAGAAATTCTGTGTAGATCTTCCATGGTCTGTCTACATTAAGGATTTCACTGAGCAAATCATTTATTCAGTGAGGCTGTTTGACCTTCTAGATGTAACGTAATGAAATGAAAATGTATTGTAATTAATATTCCATTTCTCACACATTTCCTGAAATGGCTTACCAATGAATTGCAGACTGTCATTTGTAATGATAATGTTGGGCAGACCCAGTGCGTTCCAATTTGCTCATTCTTACCCAATCTACTCTGTCAGACGGTAGGCAACAACTTTTAAAGCTGCAAGAGAAGATGACCAACCTGCACAATGAAAATGCAGGTGCAGAATTGCCAAGTATACAGTTGGGTCAAAGGGTGGGATTTTCCAGTCTCACTCACCCTGAAGCCATAAAATCTCAACAAGGTTAATAGAACTTTCCATGGAACGCTTTGATTCCCATGGTGAGTGGGATGTTAAAATTCCAACTAATATGTTTGCGTCTAGGATCCCACGGAAGGTACATGGCAACTAGTCAAGATGATAAGGATTTATTCAGAAATCAACTCCTGTGAAGTCATTAGATACAAAGGCGCATCGGTGTGAGACAACTAAGGAAGAATCAGATCCATTCAAGTTGCTCAATGATTACAAAGCCTTATTGCATTGATGGCCAGATCCCTAAAAGAATCAGGAACAGCAGCCAAGAATGACAATCCCACAGATCACTGTGAGCAATTAAAGTATCTTCCAAGTGAGGTTACCAAGTGAGCATACCGGCAGATTATCTCTACACCTCAAACAATCACATTCACTTTTTCTATCCATTTATTTAATATTAACTAAACGTAAACATGTATTGTTAATAGATGTACTTTAATAAAAGGGTAAAGTATCTCTAAATCTAAAGGAGTATCTTGTCTTTACGGGATGACAATATGCCATCACTTTAAGGGAAATGTGTCATGAAATCCAGCTTCCATTTCACTTTGACACAGCACACGCACAAACATTCTGTTCAGGTGTATCTTTTCACACATGCCTGGAATTAATAAATGAATCCACAATGTGTTTGCACAATCCCTTATAAGCGGTTGGTGCCTTTGTAAAAAGTTAATGTAAAGTTGCCATTGTCCCAGATGACCATTAACCAATCTCTCCTTTGAGGGAGATAGCTGACTGGTGGTGATTTAACCTAAGAGTTACCACACCTCAGGTGAGGGGCACAGCTGAGAAAGTGGGGCTTTTGTAAATAACCCCAGCTCTCGCACAGGAATTGAACCAACACAACTGTCATTCACTCCTCATTACAAACCAGCCATCCAGTCAACTGAGCTAACTGACTCCCAAAACAATGGAGCCTAAGAGGGATCTTTATATCAATTTAACACAGCAAACATTGACCAGAATATGTTATATTTAGAAGGAGCAAAATTCAAATCAGTCCTGGCACTGATGTGATAGAAAAAGACTAGCAAATTGCAAAGGTTGGAGGTTAAATGGACAGGAATAGGGCTTATTTTATAATTACTTCAAGGAGTCTTGCTGATGTAACCTGATGCAAACCAAGAGTTACTCTGCTGACATACCTTGTGCAGTAACAAGTGCACTTTGGAACAGGGAGAGATTTAGCAGATCATGCTGATGGAAATAAAATTGCAGTTAAGATTTAAAGATAGCTGCAGCTTAATTAACAGTAGATGATAGCAGACAATTGCATATAAAATCTACATTTGAGACAACTCATTAAACTGATATATTATTCATAATAATTATTTGTATCCCAGTTCTTAGAAACAACATTATCAACCTCTTCAGTAGCACCTTGGACCAATGCCAGATAACAGCAAACACAAACTGTACAAAGCAGTTCAGAGCAAAAATGCTGGAAGCAAGTGAAGGCAAGTGGGGTGGAAGCTCATTCACAAGAGGCAGTTTTGCTCTTCTACACATGTATCGTTTCTTTTTAATAGGAACAGAAAGATAACTATTGTAATTTTCAACCTTGGGGACCAACACTTAGAAACCTGTGATTGGAATATCAAACATTACAAACACAACAAGATCATTTTTAAATGAAATTAAAAACTATACATCTAAAGGCTTTTTAAAAAAGTCTTTTTTACTCTATAGAAAGCAAAGGCTTTCTTATAGAACATAGAACATTACAGCGCAGTACAGGCCCTTCGGCCCTCGATGTTGCGCCGATCAATGGAGATAAAGCAACGACCCTCAAACCAAAACCATTCCATTTTCATCCATAAATCTATCCACTGACCACTTAAACGCCCCCAAATTTGGCACATCTACAACTGCTGCAGGCAGGGCATTCCATGCCCTCACCACCCTCTGGGTAAAGAACCTACCTCTGACGTCCGTCCTATAACTACCACCCCTTAATTTAAAGCTATGTCCCCTTGTGCTAGGCTTCACCATCCGAGGAAAAAGGCTATCACTGTCCACCCTGTCTAATCCTCTGATCATCTTATATGCCTCAATAAGGTCACATCTTAGCCGCCTTCTCTCTAATGAAAATAACCTCAAATCCCCCAGCCTTTCCTCATAAGACCTTCCCTCCATACCAGGCAACATCCTGGTAAACCTCCTCTGCACCCTCTCCAATGCCTCCACATCTTTCTTATAATGTGGCGACCAGAACTGTACGCAATACTCCAAGTGCGGCCGCACCAGAGTTTTGTACAGTTGCAACATGATGTTGCGGCTCCGAAATTCAATCCCCCTACCAATAGAAGCCAAGACTCCGTATGCCTTCTTAACAACCTTATCAACTTGAGTGCCAACTTTCAGGGATCTATGCACATATACACCAAGATCCCTCTGTTCATCAACACTATTAAGAATCCTACAATTAGCTCTATACTCTATACATTTGTTATTCCTGCCAAAGTGAATTACCTCACACTTTTCTGCATTAAACTCCATTAAACTATATATTTGACTATCTGGTATTTTTATTAATGTTATTTATATAACATTATATAGTTATATAGAATGGGGTGGCATGGTGGCACAATGGTTAACACTGCTACCTCATAGCTCCAGGACATGGGTTTGATTCCAGCCTCAGGTCACTGTGTGTATGGAGTTTGCATCTTCTCCCCTTGTCTGTGTGGGTTTCCTCCCATAATCCAAAGATGTGCATGTTAGGTTGATTGGCCATGCTAACTTGCCCTTAGTGTTCAAAAATGTGTAGATTAGGTGAATTGGCCATGCTAAATTGCCTTCAGTATGAAGGGGCTTAGTAGTGTAAATAGGTGGGGTGACAGGGATAGAGCCTGAGTGGGATTGTTGTTGGTACAGACTTGATGGGCTGAATGGCCCCTTTTGTACTGTAGGGATTGTATGAACAATATTAAATTATGTCATGTTATGAATATTCCCATCTTCACTGAATGGTTCTGCAAAGCATATAAATGTCATTTTATTTATATACTTGGTGATTTAATTTCTCTTGGTATCTTACCAGCCAATGTTTCCTGTAGGATTCTCATGTAACATTTCACTGTATCATGTCACAGATTTTTAAACAAAATATTCATTCATGGGATGTGGATGTTGTTGGCTAGGCCAGCATTTATTGCCCATCCCTAGTTGCCTTTGAGAAGGTGATGATGAACTGCCTTCTTGAACAGTTGCAGTTCATGTGGTATAGATACATACACAGTGCTGTTAGGGTGGGAATTCCAGGATCTTCACCCAGTGAGAGTTAAGGAATGGAGATGCATTTTCAAGTTAGGGTGGTGAGCAGTTTGGAGGGAAACCCCACGTGGTGGTATTCCCATGTGTCTGCTCTCCTTGACCTTCCATATGATAGTGCTCCTGGGCTTGGAAGGAGCTTTCTCAGGAACCTTGATGAGTAACTGCAGTGTAACCCTTGTGGCGGGTATCCTGGTGACAGGTCGGCAGATCCATACAAAACGCCATAGCCCTTGACGGGTCTGGAAGATCCCACCAGTGGCTAATGGTGAGCTACCTCCATCACCACATTCATGTTCTTATCATAATGTTCCACAGATGCTAAAGTTACGAAGTTGCTTCATGCATTGTATTTTACCCATAGCCAAAACACTTCGGTTAAAATTCTCCAGCCGTTCACATCGGCAGGTTTCCCACAGGTGTGGGAGTGACGTGAATGGGAATTTCCATTGACAGCGGAGGGACCAGAGAATCTCACTGCTAGCAAACAATGCACAACTTCCTGCTGGTGGGAAACACATGGCTGGGAGGCCAAAGCATCTCACTCTTCATGTGGGATGGATTTATACATGGAGGAATTACTAGCCATTATTAACTCAGTGCAGTTAAATTCAAGCAATTAGAACATCTCTGTTGTATCCTAACTTCAAATGCACTTTGCACATCATCAATATTGCTGGGATTTTTCAGCTCCCCTGCAGGGGGTTTCCTGGTCACTCACCATTGGCACCGGTGGGATCTTCCTGTCTCATTGAGGTCCATGGCATTTTGTATGGATCTCCCGCCTCATCACAGGGAACCCGCCGTGGGGGGTGTTACCATTGGTGAGACTGGAAGATTCCCGCCCCCCAGTGGGAAGGGCTGGAAAATCCCACCCTATATGTCGGATTTTGTCTTTCTCTAGTTTTAAGTGGGTATGATGGGCCATGTGACTCTGCTTAGGTCTTAATTTATTTAATGAAATCTGGAAACCCTCACTCAGTCTGGCTAGTGCAAAAATATCTCTCATACACCCATGAAGCATTAAAACACCTCTTCCAAAGGTCAGAGTTATAAACAGAATATATTGGAAATGTTCAGTAGGACAGGAGATCTGTGAAGAGGGAAGTTAATGTTTTGCGTCAATGACCCTTCATCAAAACTGGAAAATATAACACAGACGGGGAGGAAAGGTGAATATGAGGGTGGAGTGGCAGGGTGGGAGGGGCACAGCATGAGATGGAGGTTGGTGTTAGAGAATAAATAGTGATTGGAAGGAAGGCAGGAGTAATTAAATGACAAAATGGACTCATCAAACATAGATAGTGCATTTGCAATGTGGTGGATCTAACTGGTAATAACAGTAGTGTGGACATGTTGGCATTGGAGTGGGGTGGGCACAGTATGAAGTGTCACAACACCAGGTTAAAGTCCAACAAGTTTATTTGGAATCACAAGCTTTTGCAGTACTGCTGCTTCATCGAGTGAATATGTTCATAACTCATCTGCAATCAGAAAGCTTGTGATTTGCAAATAAACCTGTTGGGCTTTAACCTGGTAACAACAAGGTCCTAATAAGTCAATAGGAAATGGTTATGTGTCATGTATATAGAGAGAAAGGGTTGGTCTAGAGGAGCTGTAAATACCAACAGCTGAATTATCACCAGTACTTATTGCATAAATAAATATCATAATTATAAATGATTGTGTTGTGAAAGTGTTGAACTCAGTCTTTGAGTGAAGAAAGCTCCAATTGCAGCAGTAGCTGCTATCCCTTAAACTTACAGTGAGCTTTATTCAAGGCCAAAGACAGGGGGGTATAGAGAGGGCATGGAAGAGAGAGTAACATGGCAAACAACCAAATGCTCAGGGTCACTCTTGTGGACTGAAAGGAAGGGTTCAATCGACAGATCACCCAATCATATTTTATTTTCTTGACGTGGAGGTGGACAACATTGTGAGTGGTGAATATAAAACACTAAACTGGAAGGAGTACAAGTACTTTGCCTTTTTTGTCTGGAATTTGCATTCAGGGTTCTGGACAGTGAAAGGGTGACAGGACAGAGATTGCAACTGACATTAAAGGGTTCTGTGGGAAGGGGAGCGGGCTTTGGTGATAGAAGAGTGGACCAGAGTGTTGCAGAAGGAGCAGCCCCCTCAGAATGCTGAAAGAAGAGGGGAGGGAAGATATTTTGGTGGTGACACCCCCACAGGAGATGGCAGGAATGTTGAAGAACAGTTGGTTAAATGTAGGGGCTGCAGAGGTGAGCCCTATTGTGATTCTTGGAGACAGGGGAAAAGGTGAAAGCAGAATTGGAAGAACTGGGACAAGCAGTGTTGAGGACCTGATGGAGGGAAATTCTTGGTTGAGTAAGGCATATCAGAAGCACTTGAGTGAAAAGAAGCATCAATGGAATAGAAGGGAAGGAGAAATAGTGATAGTCTAGAGCTTCAAATTTTTAGATGGCCAGAGCATTCTGTCCAGTTTAATTTTCCCTGGTAGTGGACAGGTTAATGCATTTTTCTGTGTGTGTCATTTAAACAATCATTAACATGCTCAAACTAAATTGGTTAAGGACATTTGTACGTAATGCATGAAGAAATTACACAAACATTTTAACTAATGTTTTACCAGGGTAAATTAATCTCCTTAGTAACAAACATTTCATTTGCATTTCTGCAAATTTTCTAAAAAAACATGTGTAAAAGCACCATGATTATGTAGTTAAATAAAAATATATTGTTTTATTCGGTGGCATGGTGGCACTACTGCCTTACAGCACCAGGGATCCAGGTTCAATTCCAGACTCAGGTCACTGTCGATGTGGAGTTTGCATGTTTTCCCTCTATCTGGTGCTCCAGTTTCCTACGACAATCTAAAGATTAAAGGTTAAGTAGGTTGGTGATAGTAAATTATCCCTTAGTCCCAAGATGTGTGGATTAGGTTGATTGGCTATGCTAAATTGCCCCTTCATATCAGAGGAATGAGTAGGATAAATATATAGAGTTATGGGAATAGGGTTTTGGTGGGGTACTTATTGGTGCAGACTTGATGGGCTGAATGGTCTCCTTCTACACTGAACAGATTCCATGATTCAGATTTCTGAACTGAGACTGGACTTGTGCAGATTTTTAAAGGTTTCTTTTACAGTTGGATTTTAACTCTTCATTCGTTGCAGAGATCAAATTTTAATCTATCTCTTTTAAAGGCTTTCAACGATCCCGCTCAGCCAGAGTAACTCATTCTTAATTCAGTAATGATGAATGTCATCTCAATGTCTCAAACTGTACTTAACAAATGGGATAAAGGCAGGGATGTAAGGAAAATTAAGAAACAAATATAATTTTGCAGCTTTCACTTGTTAAGGATCATTCTTAAAATTAACTACATCCAGGGGCAGTGGGCAGGATTTTCTGGTTGATGAGAACTTCTGGTTCTGCTGTCAGTGACCCCCTGCCACGGGTTTTCCAGTAGCGTTTATTTTGACAGTGTTGGAAAATGATTTTCAGTTGAAGTAGAATAACTGAAAGATAAATAAGCATTTATGTTGCCCCTTTCACAACCCTGGGATGTCCCAAAATATTTCAATTGATTAATCACCATTCTCGGGCAAGGCAATGTGGCAGTCAAATTATGCACAGCAAGATCGAACTACCAATAATGAGATATTGATATGTTAAACTGCTTTTGGATGTTGTTGATTAAGAACATCAGGAAAAGGTCCCCTAATCTTTGAATTACAATCTTTCAAGCTGAAGATAAGACCTCAGTGCAATGAAAGATGATGAATAAATGTTCTTGTCCCGCCATGGGTGGGATGGACAATTTGATGGACCAATGACCTCAGGCAGGAATTTCTGGTCTTGGGGTGGGCAGGACAGGAAAATCCTGCTATCTCTGACTGTGTTGCACTGCTTCTTTATTTCACTGAAGAATTGAGCTAAGTTGTCTCTGGAGCTTGAGCCCAAAACCTTCGGACTCCAAGTTAGAATACTAATATTGAACTAAAGCTGATACATTATAATTAGACTTCTCATCAATTTTTCTTCCTCTTTCAATGACTATTTTTTTCATTCAAGCACCATAGTGTGCCAACCCACCATAACCCACAGTGACACAGTGGAGGCGGCACAGTGGCTAGCATTGCTACTCACAGCGCCAGTGACACAGGTTCAATTCCGGCCTTCGGTCACTGTCTGTGTGGAGTTCGCACATTCTCTGCGTGTCTGTATGGGTTTCCTCCAGGTGCCCCAGTTTCCTTCCTCAATCCAAAGATATGTGGGTTAGTTTGATGGGTCATTGTTGAGTTGGATGATCAGCCATGATCGTGATGATTGATGGAGTAGGCTTGAGGGGCCAAATGGCCTCTTCCTGCTCCTATCTCTGTGATTCTGTACTAAATTGACTCTTAGTGTAAGGGGAATTAGCAGGGTAAATATGTGGGGTTACAGGGATAGGGCCACGGTGGGATTATTGTTGGTGCAGTGTCAGTGGGCTGAATGGTCCCCTTCTGCATTGTAGGTATCCTATGATCCAATGATAACCTGATCTTATTTCCCTCCAGCACCATATATTCTCTTTACACTTGGATATGAATTGAAGTTTATCAAAAAATATACGATGAAATTAACAGCCATTATCTCCTCTTGTGTTTGCCACGTGGATGACACCATAAAACATAGCTGTGGATGCTTGTTCCGAGCTTTTAACTTTAAGTATTAGTGTCATAAGTAGATTTATATTAACACTGAAATGAAGTTGCTGTGAAAATCTCCTAGTCGCCACATTCCAGCATCTGTTCGGATACATGGAGGGACAATTCAGCATGGCCGAAGCATCTGATCAGCACACCTTTCAGGCTCTGGGAGAAGAATGTGCAGACTCTACATAGACAGTGACTCAAAATGGGATTGAACCTGAGTCTGTAGCGCTGCGAAGCAGCAGTGCTAACCATTGTGCAACTGTTGAGTTTTGGATCATATATGCTGGGTGAATGAAACAATATGGCGCAGGGCACTTTCTCAGTGGCTGCTTGTGGTTGTCCGTAATCAGAAATTAAGAAAAAGATCTTTCTTTAAGTTACAGGACTTGTGCATTGACTCCTGCCTGTCTGTCAGTTGATTAAATGACTTGTCACCTTAGTTGAGAAGTAGAGTCCACATTGTTCAATAAAGCTCTGGGACTTTAGGTCAAACTTTCTGATTTGGGCACCAATCAATTAAAACCAAGATGCCCAGAGGAGTAGAATATTATTTTCTAAGGCCACTTGCATCTTTTTGAAACTGATGCAAGTCAACACAATATTTCCAGTGAGACTGCAATACATTTTTTGACTGTATTAGATTAAGTTGACACAATATGCAGCAAGCTTGCCTTCTAGAAGTGAGATCGGACTTAAGTTCTGGCAAAGTCTCTGTCACAAGCGTTGTAAATCATATTTGAAATTCTGTGAAAATATCTGCAATAAGTCTTCTCTCATGATTGTAAGATGAAGACATAAGGGGATTATATTTTAAAATGAGAGGAAGAAAAAGTGGAAAGAGAACAGGGATTAATTAAAGATTTTCTCTTCATAGACTTTCTTTTTCTTTGATATTCATTCTAGACAGAATACAAATGCTTGCCCTTTCTGTGATGCTCAGTGTTTTTCTTATTTCTCCTGTGCACATTTTTATACAATCATGCAATTCCTACAATACAGAAGGAAGCCATTTGGCCCATCAAGCTTGCACTGACAATAATCCCATCCTATCCCTGGAGACCCAAACACTTACCCCACTAATCCTGCTGAAACTAGGGGCAAATTGGCATGGCCAATCAGCCTAACCCGCATATCTTTGGACTGTGGGAGGAAACCAGCCCACCCGGAGGAAATGCATGCAGACACAGGGAGAATGTGTAGCCTCCACACAACTCAGTGACCCAAGCCAGGAATTGAACCCAGATCGCCAGCACTGAGAGGCAGCAGTGCTAACCACTGTGCCACCGTACCACCTGTACTTGAATTTCCTGTTCAATATAAACTAGATTTACTTTCTTGAAAAATTGAGAGGTAGTACACATTAAATGAAGGTCCTATGGTGCAATAGGTAGCATCCCTGCTTCTGAAATATACTGGTCTCCTGGTCAGCTATACTTGATGAGGAATAGCGACTCTCAAGCTATAAGCCCTGAATGACAAGCCGGCATCCTGTTTCGGGAAAAACCTCACAAGTACAGATGACAAACTGTTTTGTGCATAACAAAGTGAAGGAAGTGGAACAATAACAAACAACATTATGGATACAAACAAAAACTTCTACAGCTCCCCAGTGAAATACCTGGAGACAATACCAAACGTAGGGGCTGGAATTCTTCGCCTTCACCCTCAGCTGGAATTGTCCTGTCCAGCTGCAGTGAATGGAGATTTGGTTGGGCATCAAATTCTCCATTCTCTCTGGCAGTGGCAACGGGGAAAGAACAGTCAGAGAATTCTGGCCTGGATTTCTCTTCCACACTAACCAACCATACGTGCTGACTTCTTGGAAGAGATTTTGTTGGCTCAAGAGCATGGCTGGGCAGAGGTTCTTACAAAATGGAGGACAATCTACTGTGAGGTGGCACAGTGGCACAGTGGTTAGCCTGCTGCTGCACAGCACCAGGGACCCGGTTTGAGTTCAGCGTTGGGTACCTGTGTGGAGTTTGTACATTCTCCGCTGTTTGTATGAGATTCCTCCGGGTGCTCCAGTTGCCTCCCACATTCCAAAGATGTGCGGGTTAGGTTGATTGGCCATGCTAAATTTCCCCTTAGTGTCCCAGGATATGTAGGGTAGAGGAATTAGCGGGGTGAATGTGTGGTGTTGGGTATAGGACCTGTGGGGGTGGGGGGGGGGTGGGGATTGTTGTCAAAGCAGACTCAATGGGCCAAATGGTCTCCTTCTGCTCCATATGGTTTCTATGACTACTATGATTTTCCAGACAATAAAATGACTGAAGAGAAGAATGTTCCTAGTTTTGTAATCAGTACATTCATTATGCAGAACTTCAGAGGGCTGAAGAGTCATTCTCAGGCAGTAAATAAAACTATCTATTCAATATCAACTGGTTGTGAATTATAACTAGTTCTTTTATTCATAAAACTTGCGTCCTGAAAACTAATTTCATGTCATTAAACAGATATTATTAAGATCCTGGATAATATCTCTTTTGTCTATTTTGCCTGTGCGGGATTCAAACACACACTGTGTTTTTCAATGTATGACCAATTTACAATAAATAACAGTACCTGGATTCACATGGAGCCTAATCATAATGTTCCTAAGCACTGTGCTTGGTGAACCACTCTTCAACTGCAATGACTTGCTGTTTTGTGGACAAAATTAATGATGCATTTACAAGGCTTGTATTCAGTTAAAATACCACGACATGCATATGAAGTATAATTATTCTCTTTGCGTTTCACAGCTCATTGATGTAGAACAGAATATTACATTGAATACATGCATCAAGAACATACACTGAGTGCCTTCTTAACAAACAAATTCATGGCATGGTTAATATCAACTGTTTCACGGTTTAATAGATTCAAGACACATAAATGTGGGGAATGCAGCATGACAGAATTCTTCATTTTGGTTTGTCATATAATATTAAGGAGGGATGTTGTAATCCATTAATTCTTTGCTCATTAAGGTGAGCATTGGATACATAGATTTAGAAATGCAGCTGCATTTTTCCAGGCACTAACCTGTTTCCTGATTTCTGGTATAGTGAACAGGAGGTACATGCTCATGTCAAACTAAAGATGTACGAGTTCAAGCATTGGCAATGTTTGAACTATTGATGTACGGTAAAAATGCATTCAACAACGAATATTTAGAACATAGATCATAGAACAGTACAGCACGGTCCTTCGGCCCTCAATGTTGTACCGAGCTATGTCAAAGCCCAATTTCAAGCTATCCGCATCCTTTAATTCTGGTGTGCTCCATGTGCCTATCCAATAACCGCTTGAAGGTTCCTAAAGTGTCCGACTGCACTATCACAGCAGGCAGTCTATTCCACACCCAACCACTTGCTGAATGAAGAATCTACCTTGGATATCCCTCTTACATCTCCTACCATGAAACTTATAGTTATGCCCCCTAGTAACAGCTACATCTACCCAACGAAATAGTCTCTGCACATCCATTCTATCTATCCCCCCTCATCATCTTATTAAGTTCTATTAAGTCACCTCTCATCTTCCTCCACTCTAAAAAGAAAAGCCCCAGCTCCCTTAACTTTTCCTCATAAGACCTACCCTCCAAACCAGGCAACATCCTGGTAAATCTCCTCTGCACTCTCTCCAATGCTTCCACATCCTTCTTATAACGAGGTGACCAGAACTGAACACAATATTTCAAATGTGGCCTCACCAATGTCCAGTATAGTTGCAGCATAACCGCACGGCTCTTAAAACTCAAACACCCTGTTAATAAACGCTAACACACTATAAGCATTCATCGTGGCTCTATCCACTTGAGTGGCAACCTTCAGAGATCTGTGGATATGAACCCCAAGATCCCTCTGTTCCTCCACATTCCTTAGAATCTTGCTATTGAAACTGTAATCCGCATTTAAGTTTGTTCTACCAAAATAAATCACCTTGCACTTTATTTGAATCAACATTCTATCAATTCATATTAAAAGGTTCCTTTAACCTTGAAATACCCATTCTACTATTTCATTCCTCTTTGAGATTTGATTTCCGACGTACATTTTAATGATGATTACCAGTGAGGCACGGAGGCACAGTGGGGTAGATTGTCTCTGGGCACCTGGTAACGGGCAATCATGAAGCATTTTTCTATATATAAGCTTGCCAATTATTTTCACATCCTGAGCGTGAATGAAACAAGTTATACTGACTTTTTTGGTATAAATCTTTTACTAAATTTGAAGCCTGTCGAACAGACGCTACTATTTGGAATATAAGAAAGCCCATCGACTTTGTTCAATTGATTATCTCAAACTTCTGACTGAAAATGGGACGCTAAATATTGAATTTACCTGATTTACCAGGCTGATTCCGGGGATGGCGGGATTGATATATGAGGAGAGATTGACTAGGTTAGGATTGTTTTTGCTGGAGATGAAGAAGGAGGGATCTCATAGAGACTTATAAAATTCTAATAGGACTAGACAGGGTAGATGCAGAAAGGATATTCCTGATAGTGGGGGAGTCTGGAACCAGGGTCACAGTCTGAGAATTCAGGGTCGAGCATTCAGGACAAAGGTGAGGAGACATTTCTTCACCCAAAGAGTGGTGAGCCTGTGGAATTCATTACCACAGGAAATAGTTGATGTGAATACATTGAATGTATTCTAAATGCAAGAAGTATTCAAAATAGCACTTGGGGCGAATGGGATCAAAGGATATGGGGAAAAAGCAGGATTAGTTTATTGAGTTGGATGATCATCCATGATCATGATGAGTGATAGAGCAGGCTCAAAAGGCCAAATGGCCTCCTTCTGCTCCTATCTTCTACGTTTCTATGAATAAAATTGAGGGATGAAATATCCACTTTACCCACACTAGTTTAAAAACAATTATAGCATACAGAATACCACAGCAACAGAAAATAATTGATTGCAAGAGAAAGCTGGGGGAAGCAGGGGCAGGGAGGGGAGGGGTGGGGGATGTTGGCGGCAGTGGTTAAAACCCCAGAATTCAGATTCCCAACATAAACCTGCTTCCAATCAGTGCTCCTCCGGCTTTCACTAAGATGGGAAGGCTGCAAGTGCCATTGCCATTCAACTTTTCAACTCATCAGCTGGGTTTCACATAAGTTGGAAAATTCAGCAACTAAATCCAGGAGGGGGCTTTATGGAACTATTTTAGAAGATTGTCGAGTTTGCAATGTACTCATCCCTACAGTGCAGAAGAGGCTGTTCAGCCCATTGATTCTGCACCAACTGTCTGACAGAGTATCTCACCCAGATAAAAGGCCCTATCCCCAAAACCCCACAAATTTACCATGGCCAATTCATCTAACCTACACATCTTGGGACACTAAGGGGCAATTTAGCATGGCCGTTCCAATGTACATCATTGGATTGTGCAAGGAAACTGGAGCTCCTGGAGGAAACCCACACAGACACGGGGAAAAAGCTTTACACAGACAGTCACCCAAGGTTGGAATTGAACCCGGTTCCCTTGAATTGCCATCTCCATGTCATTACAGAAGAAATGCCAGAGGATCTATCTTTCAGATGTTAAACTAAGGCCTGTTTTGTTGATGTGAGAGATCCTATACCATTTGTGATGATACGCACAGGTATTCATCAACTGATCTCCCCACGGGTTCCCTGGAGTACGGACTCCCTTACTGAGAGAGTGGTTGTTCGCCTAATAGGAAATGAGCAGCAGGAGGTTAAACGCCTCTGCTTCAACCTGCACCTGTACTTTGTAGGTCCTTTAGATATTGACTTGCATGATGTAAGCCTCTGGCATGGCTCTTCCCTGAGTTATTACTAAATGAGTTTCAGTGATGGAAAACTGGCCTTGACAGAATTGTCACACCATTATTTTGAAGAAGAGTAGGAGAAAGCTTTTCTCTCAGTGTTCTTGTCTTAAATAACACTACTAAAGCAGATTGTCAGACTATTGTCTGCTTGCTGACTGTGGGATTTTGCTGTGTTTCCACAGTGACTTTGTTTCAAAAAGTACTTCATGGTTATAAAAGGCTTTGGCATGATTTTCCTCCTCTTGTCCCATATCCTGACTATTGTAATATTTCAAGTGCTCATTGAAATATTTTTCAAGGGTTGTAAGGTTTCCGATCTCCAATACCTTCCCAGCCAGTGCATTCCAGTTTCCCACTACCCTCTGAGTGTAAAAGTCTTTTTCTCAAATCACCTCTGAATAATTTTAGTTTATTTTATTGTTGTCACAAGTGGACTTACATTGACACTGCAATGAAGTTACTGTGAAAATCTCTTAGTTGCCACACTCTGGCATATGTTTGTGTACACTGAGGGAGAATTTAACATGGTTAATGCAGCTAACCAACACATCTTTCCAAGGAAACCAGAGCATCTGGAGGAAACGTACAGGGAGAATGTGCAAACTCCACACAGCAGTGACCTAAGCCAGGAATCAAACCCGGATCCCTGGCACTGTGAGGCAGCAGTGCTAACTTCTGCGCCAAATTTCTTGCCTTTTGCTCTAAAACCAAAGTGGTATTAAGGCATCTTTACTGGTAGTTATTGTAGTTGCGGACTAGATGGGCCAAAGAGCCTTTTCTACACAGATGACTCTATGACACAATGAAAGATGCTATAGAAATGCATATTCTTTCTTGGATCTTTGTAATCTGACTCTGAAAATAAAGAGAAGGTAATAGTGGAACAAAACAGCAACTAGAGGCCAGCAGTGAGTCCCAGCAGCAGGATAACCTGCTCAGTCCCAGGTGGATTGATCTGAGTGCCTGAGAGATCAATGTTTGTAATACAAAAACTATAGTTGCCAGGTATTACTGCTGGATTTCATTTTATGCATATATTTTATTGTAGATAATGAAATACCACTGAGGCACAGAAGCACAAGGTGGGAGAGGGGGTGGCAATGGGGAAGAATTTATATGTACACCTGGTATTGTACAACCATGAAGAATTTTACAATTCATCAGGGCAACCAGATAGGAAGACTAAATATGTGTTTGCCTGTCATTTTTGCATCCTGAGAATGATGCAAAAACGTTCATTGTGTAAATTTTAAATTAAAATTGAAACTTGCACGAGATTTTTGTGATGGATAAATGTCACTTAATGGGCTGCTGAAAGCAGAAAAAAATCACTCAGCCCATCAACCCTGCTCAATTGCTTATCTATTCTGTGGATTTCCATACTTAACAGAATTCTTAAACAGATTTCTCCTAATTGGAATTTTCTATAGTAGAAATGGATATTTCCATGATCAGGATGAAATGGATGAGTGTGTGTGTGTGTGTGTGTGGTACATCAGGTAATAATGCATGATTAGCAACCTAAATGCAAATGAGCCCTGGAGCACCAACTCTCTGACAAAATATTTTATCCAGATGAGGAACCTATCCCCATAACTCCACAAATTTATCATGGCCAATCCATCTAACCTACATCTTGGTTCACAAAGGGGCAATTTAGCAAGGCTAATATATCTAACTCACACATCTTTGGACTGTGGGACGAAACACACACAGACACTGGAAGAATATGCAGACTCTACACAGACAGTGACTCAAGTTGGGAATCGAACCTGTGTCCCTGGCACTGTGCCAAATCTCTTGTCCTTTACTCTAAAACCAAAATGGGATTAACGCGCTCTTAGTGATAGGCACTGGTGGATACAGCAGAACTTTGCTAAGTGACATTAATTGGAAACTTAAAATACAGGTTACATAAAAAAACTTATTAACAATTACAATACATTAAAAAAAAAGTCCCAACTGGAAAAAGCTGGGTTGAAACCTGATTGAAATGTTTTCTTCCCTTTAAATGGAAAATAGATTTCTAGATTGCAATTGAACTCAAATCAAAGAATAGTACAGTACTAAGGAGGCCCTTCTGCATTTTCATTCTATGTCAGCTGTTTTGAAGAACAATCCAGTTAATCCCTCTTTCCTGTACCCCTGCATTTCTTTCCTCCTTCAAGTGTGCATCTAAAGCTGTTATTGAAACCTTATTCATGATTTTCTCAGGCAGATCTTTCCAAATGCAATGAGTTATAGTGTACACCAGAGACCAAAGGTAAGCATGCCAGTAAGCAGTGGTAAGTGGTGAAGAAGGCAAATTATATATGTTGGTCTTCTTAGCCAGAGGATTTGAGTATAGGATCAAGGATGTCTTTCTGCAATTACAGTAAGAAGTCTTACAACACCAGGTTAAAGTCCAATATGTTTATTTGATAGTAAAGGCCACAGGCTTTTGGAATGCTGTTCCTTCATCAGGTGAGTGGAGAGTTCTGGACAGAAAACTCTCCACTCACCTGACCAAGGAACAGAGTTCTGAAAGCTTGTGGTGTTTACTATCAAATAAACAGGTTAGACTTTAACTTGCGTTGCGAGATCTCTTACCGTGTTTACCCCAGCCCAATGCAATTATCATTTCTGCAATTATACAGAGCTTTAGTGAGGCCACACCTGGAAATATTGTGGGCAATTTTGGTCTCCTTGTCTGAGGAGGCATGTTCTTACCCTAAAGGGAGTGCAGCAAAAGTTTACCAAACTGATTCCTGGGATGGCAGGACTATGACGAGAGATTGAGTTGCCTAGGAATTTATTCTTTGGAGTTCAGAAGAATGAGGAGGAGGTCTCATAGAAATCTGTAAAATTCGAACAGGGCTAGACCGGTATAGCTGCAAGAAGAATGTACCTAATGGCTGGGAATGCAGCTTCTGGTGTTCATAGCTTGAGGATATGGGATAGACCCTTTAGGACTGAGATAAGGAGAAATTTCTTCATCCTAGGAGTGGTGAACCTGTGGAATTCCCTACCCCAGAAAGCAATTGAGGTCAAAACATTTTGGACTGAATTTTCCCCCCAAAATTCCAAGTGCTGTAACAGCGAGAAAACAGGAGTTCTCTGAGCCCATCTTTTTGGTAAGCTTGTCATAGCAATCTTCCGGCACTCTGTCAATTGTTTTGAATTTTGGGAGCTTTGTGCTAGTACTTCCTTTGAGTACCTCCCATAATCCAATGCTGCGGAGCTCAGAAGTTACAGCTCCATATTTCCAAGTTTCCAATGTCATAAAGACAGGTGAGGGAGATGCAAAATATCTTCAAGGGGACTGGGCAAGATCATGGCAAATGGAAGATCATGTAGAAAAGTGTGATGTTATCCATTTTGGTAGGAGGAACAGATGCACAGAATATATCTTGAATGTCGATGGGCAGCACGGTGAAACAATGGTAAGCATTGCTGCCTCACAGTGCCAGGGACCCAGGTTCGATTCCGGCTTGGGTCACTATCCGTGCAAAGTCTGCATGTCCTCCTTGTATCCGTGTGGGTTTCCTCTGGATGTTCCAGTTCCTTCTCACATCTAAATATGTGCAGGTTAGGCTTATTGACCATGATAAATTGGCCCTAGTGACAAGGGGATTAGCAGGGTAAATAGAAATAGCGTTACAGAAATAAAGCCTGGGTGAGATTATGATTATTACTGACTTGATAGGCCAAATGGCCTCCTTCTGAATTGTAGGGATTCTATGATTCTCAATATAGAGAAATCAGAAAGTGTAGATGTACAAAGGGAACTAGGTGCCCTCATCAATAAGTCAATGAAAGCTAACATGTAGCTGCAGCAGGCATTTAGGAAGATTAATGATATTTTAACCTTTATCACAAGAAGGTTTAAGTACAGGAGTAGCAAAGTATTGTTCCAAACGTAGAGAACCTTGGTTAGATTGCATCTGGAGTAATGTGTTGCAGTTTTGGTCCCCTTACCTTAGGAAGGATATTATTGCCATTTAGGGAGTGCAGTGAAGGTTCAGCAGACTTGTGTCTGGGATGGCAGAACTCACCTATGAAGTGAGATTGGGAAACTGGACCTGTACTCTCTTGAGTTTTGAAGAATGAAAGGTGAGTTCATTGTAATCTACAGAATACTTAAAGGGATAGACAAGATCAATGCAGATAAGATGTTTTCCTTGGATGAGGAATCAACCAGGGACATAATGTCAGAATAAGGGGGAAGTCACTTATGTGTAAGGTAGGGAGATATATTTTCACTCAGTGGCCTGTGAATCTCTGGAATAGTCTACCACATTAGGCTTGGAAGCTCAGTCACTGAGTATGTCTAAATGGTGATTGACAAAGTTCTAAATGCAAATGACATGAAGTGAGAAGGGATTGTTTTGGGGAAAAAGGCAATGAAGTGAATGATCAGTGCACGATCTATAGAATGACAAAGTTAGCTCAATGGGCTGAATGGCCTACTGCTCTCTTATGTTCTTAATCAGGTGAAGTTGCAACATGGGATTGCCAAATGGCAGAAGAAGCGTGCTGTGAACAGAGCAAAGTGATCCTACCCTAATGAATCTGCAGACCTGCCACATCCATTCAAGAGCAGCAGTGGACAATTAAACAACTAACAGGAGGAGGAAACTTCTCAAACATCTCTATCCTTGATAATGAGGGACTCAGCACAGCAGTGCCACAGTCAAAGCTAAAGTATCTGCATCTTCAGCCTGATGTGCCGAATAGGTAATCCATCTCAGCCTCATCCTGAAGTTCCACAGATGCCAACCTCCAGGCAACTTGATTCACTCCTGTGACATCAAGAAATAGTCAAAGGCACTGGATGCTGCAAAGGCTATGGGCCCTGACATATCCTGGTTGTAGTAACAAAAACTTATGCTCCAGAACTAGCTGCACCCCTAGTCAAACGGTGCAAGCACAGTCACAAAACTGGCATCAACCTGACAATGTGGAAAATTACTCAGGTATGTGTGCAAAAGCAGGGCAAATCCACTCTGGATAATTACCTCATTATTTGCTGTCAGTCATCAAAGTGACAGGCTATATCATAAATAGTACTTTCTAGCATTCACTCAGCAAGAATCAATCCACAAATGCTCAATTCAGATTCCACAGGTTCACTCAGCTCCTGACCTCATTTTAACCTTGGTCCACACATGGACAAAAGAACTGAATTTCAGAGATAGCACAGTGGTTAGCACTGCTGCCTCACAGGTTCAATTCCGGCCTCGGGTGACTGTCTGTATGGAGTTTGCACATTTTACCGTGTCTGCGTGGGTTTCCTCTGGATGCTCTGGTTTCCTTCCACAGTCCAAATATGTACGAGTTGATTGGCCATGTTAAATTGCCCTTAGTGTCCCAAGACATACTGATTCGAGAGATTAGCAGGGTAAATACATGGGGTTATGGCGATAGGGGCTGGGTGGAATTGTTGCCAATGCAGACTCAATGGTCTCCTTCTACATGGTAGAGATTCCATGATTCTATGAAAATGATTATCCTTGATATTAAGGTGGCATTTTGAACAAGTGTGACTTAAGCAGCCCAGGTAAAAATGGAGTCAATGGGAATCAGAGGGAAAATTTGCCATTGTTGGACCTAAAGAATTCATTAGAATCCCCACAGTGCTGAAGGAGGCCATTTGCCTCATTGAATCTGCACCGACAACAATCCCCATAATCTCACATATTTACCCTGTTAATCCCTCTAAGACTAAGGGGCAATTTTGCACGGCCAATCAACCTAACCCACACATCTTTGGAGTGTGGGAGGAAATGGGAGTATCTGGAGAAACCCTCACAGGCACAGGGAGAATCCCACACAGGCAGTCACCCGAGCCTGGAATTGAACCCGGGTCCCTGGCATGGCAAGGCAGTGGGCAGTGCCAATCACTGTGCTGCCTCAAACCTTATGCAATGGAAGATGGTTATGGTTGTTAGAGGTCAATCACCTCAGCCCCAGGACAATATTGCAAGAATTTCTCAGGGAGGTGTCCTAGACTCAACCACCTCTGATCAGAATGGGGATTCCCCCCAATGCCCCCCAATCCGTGGTGCATTCCCTGATGGCAGAGATTGCAGGCCATGCAATATGGTGTAGACATTGGTCCAAAAGATGCTGTCAATGGTGCCATGTCTGCCACCTGAAAATATTCCATGGGGGGCAGTGTGGTGGGATGGGGAGGTATAGAATAGAAGGGGAGACAAAAATCCCACCCTTTCTTTTCTATTCCACAATCAATGCTGTCCCTTTTTATTCCATCAGCTTCAATTTTACCCAACAAGCCTTAACATGTTATACTCCATCAAACACTTTTGGAAAGTCCACGTACGCAACCGTAATATGTTTAAATATGAATGTTCAAAAGAATATTGCTGAGGTTCCTCTTGTTTTTTGCCTGCTTAATGGCTCTCAATCATCAAAACACTTCGAGTTCAGGTACCTTGAAATGCTTTCATAATGGCCTAGAATTGCTCCAAAGCATTTTAATTGCAGATAACAAATGGGCAACACTGTGTTTCGTTGATAGGAGAAGATGCATACATAAGTGATGATTTTAAAACTGCAAAATGCTATGAAGATTAAAGCCTGAATTTAATATATACCGGTGCCAACCTATTTCATCGCTGGATATTGTGAGGCTTTGTTTCCAAGCAGCTTCAGTTGACATTTCACTGGGATTTGAGACTTAGATGAAAGTTAATTCTTTTGATAGATCAAAACAAATGGGCTCAGATGTGGAGACAGATGTAGCATTGTAAGAAAATACTAAATCTGTCAGCTAACCAGCATGGAATTTAAATATCTAGTTTATGGAAGATTACAGGAAGATTTAGCCTGGAGTATTATTGACTAGGTTGCTTAAAGTGCATTCCTAAACTGATAGCAATGTCACAAAATGTATGTATTTCTACACTTCCTGTGCATTTACAAGTTCCAGTTTCTTAGTGGTCTGCAGCGACAGCTGACTTAATTATTTATTGTTTTTTCAAAAGAAATGAGATGCTAAAGCTTGCTCACATTGTGTTTTGTTTTCATTGAATACCTATAGTGCGCATAAAGGCCATTTGGCCCATCAAGTCTGCATTGACTACGATCCCACCTAGGCGTCGTCTCCATAACCCCACCTATTTATCCTGACACTGAGGGGCAATTTAGCATGGCCAATCAACCTAACCAGTACATCTTTGGAGTGTGACAGGAAACCAGAGCACCCAGAGGAAATACATGCAGACATAAGGAGAATGTGCAAAACGTACACCCGAAGCTGGAATTGAAGATGGATTCCTGACGCTGTGAGGCAGTGGTGCTAGCCACTGTGCCAAGGTGCTGATTTTTCTTTGAAATCTACAACTGGCTTTCACTACTTTAGAAAGGACATTGATTATTCTGATTAGTTGCAACACTGATGAGGTGGCCATTAAATGAACATTTCCAAAGAATATTAAAGCGAAAGAAAGGACTAAAATGGATTCATATGAAAAGTATTTCATTTTCTCATGATGTCCCAAAGTGCTTCACAGCAAATGAATTATTTTTCAAGTATTAACACTGTGGTTTTACAAGCAAACTAAAGCAGCTGATTTGCAAAGAGCAATGCCTCATGGATATAATGTGAGGTATCAGTCTGATTAATCTGATTCTTTGGCATTCATTGTGCCATCCATATCAGTAGATATCCTGTCACTGTAGGTATCCAGTCACGGGCACTCAGCCTCTGATCTTTGGGTAAGCATTCTCCAAAGCAGCCTCCACGACAGATGACAACACAGAGTTGCTGAGCAGAAACTGAGAGACAAGTTTAGTACACATAAGGACGGCCTCAACTGGAATCTTGGGTTCATGTCACACTATCTGTAACTCTCACAACTTGCCTGGGTTTGCAAAATCTCAGTAACTGTCCCAGCTGGAGTCAATAACCTGTGCTTAACTCTCTCTCCATTCATATCATCTATACCTTTAAGACTTGATTACCTATAAAGGCTTGTATTCCAACTATTATTTTATAAATTGAGTTTGTGTCTTTATATGTCCTGTTTGTGAACAAAACTCCACTTACCTGACAAAGGAGCAGTACTCCGAAAACTGGTGGCTTTTGTGACCAAATAAACCTGTTGGATTTTAACCTGGTGATGTTATACTTCTTACTGTGTTTACCCCAATCCAACGCCGGCATCTCCGCATCATGACTATCCGTTTTGGCCAGATGTCTTGAAGAACTCTACCATAATTCTATATCAGAGATGTTAAAAAGTATTGGATTCCATTATCTAGGTCTTTATTCAGTCTTTGTAGTATTAACTAGGATAATACTGTACATTAGAGCTAATTCTCCCATCCTGTTGCACTGCTTTTGTAGCACAGCGGGACGGGGGACTTGAGCGAGGCCAATTTGCGCAATTCGTATTGGGTATCTGGGCCTCCATGCATCTCCCAGCCATGGATTTCTGGCGCCTTCAACTCCTAATATATCCAGCAGATAATCTTAATATAATTTACATCCTATTAGTGAGCCCAGGACTGAAATCTCCAAGCCATAAGCCTCTCTCCCCACCACTAGGGGTGCTTCACTTCAATAGGATTTACTATAATTCCTCTCTTGCAGGGAGGTGACGGCCCGACCCCACTGGAGTGAAGGAGGGCTAGGGGCCATTGAAGCTCACACATTAGAGGAGTGCACATTAGGCATTGTCACCTTGCAGTGCCAGCCTGGACCCTCGGCACTGCTCAAGGGGCATAGAGCCAATACTCAGGAGGAAGGGTTGGGACTGCTGGTGAGGGAGACTGAGAGGGGAGATTGAGGTGGGTTAGGAGTTGGGGCTGGGCCCAGATATGTTGAGGGTGCCAGCGATCAGGCCATGAGGTCTGGAGGGCTGGTGTTGTAGGGTTCACAGGGCTAGCCAATGATTGAGCTGGCTAACAATCGAGAGGCTGGCAGACAGGGGCCACTGCGCCTGCGCCGATCTCGGTGCTGACAGATTGAAGCATGCGCCGAGGCCCACTCAGCGCTGTGCTGTCGGCCTCTCCAGTGGGAATGCACCCAGTTCACTGGTTTTTGGAGTCATTCTTGCTCATCTACTCAGCAGTGCACAGAATGTGGGAGATTTACCTTAAAACTCCTGCTGAAAAAAAAAGTGTGATCCAGTTTTTACATGTATTTGACACTTAGAATTTTACTAGGAGAATCTCACCCATAATGTAAGCTTGGGTTTGGGTTACATACTGACTCTTTAAGAGTATGTGTCAGGTGAACGCTGGAGGATTAGCTCCTCCCAGTGGGGGATCTGGTTGTGTAGTCTTAGACATGACTGTGGCACAGTGCACAAGCACAATAAAAAGCTCCCAGTATTCAAGTTACCAGCCTACATTATGATCTTTATACATCTTAAGTCAATAAGAACTATCACAATAAATTGTTCAGTTAGGAGCTGCCTGCTTGTGCCTATGACTTTGTTCAACACTACACTGACCAGTAGATTCAAGTCATGTGTTCTGTGCGATCAATACTATACTTAATCCCACATTAATAACCTTAAATGTGCCAGACCCTTATATGACAATAGCATCTAACTAAAAGGGCAGATGGACTTTGACTTAACGTCTCATCTGAAAGATGATACCTTGAACAATGCAACACTTCCATCATAACTGCACCAAAGTCTGATATTATGGGCTTAAACTTTAGGGTAAAACCTGAACCTATAGCTCCCTGATGCATAGAGAAGAATGTTACCACTGAGCTAAGACTAAGGATTGAGAATCTAGAAAATATACTCTGTGAATTCGTAAACAAATTATTAATTTTTGAAAGGTCTATGGTCATTGTTCGCAAAGTAAAATCTCACGTTGCTGCATTTATTGTAAACGGTTAAATACACAGAAAAGGAAATGGGGGAAGATGCTGAAGAACTTGAAAGGGTTGGACAGAGTAAATGGGGAAAAGCTGTTCCCTCTCGTAAAAGATCAAGGACAAAAGGGCACAGATTTAAAGATTTGGGAAAGAAACAAATGTGAGGACATGGAAACATTGGAGAGAGTGCAGAGAAAATTTACCAGGATGCTGCCTGGTTTGGAGGGTAGGTCTTATGAGGAAAGTCGAGGAAGCTGAGGCTTTTCTCTTTGCAGCGGAGGAGGGTGAGAGGCAACTTAATAAAAGTTTATGAGATGAAGAGTAGACATGTAAAGACTATTTCCTTGGGTGGATGTAGCTGTTACTAGGGGGCATAACTAAAAGCTTCATGGTGGGAGATAATAGGAGGGATGTCTGAGGTAGATTCTTCACTCAGAGAGTGGTTGGGGTATGGAATACACTGCCTGCTGTGATAGTGAAGTCGGACACTTCAGGAACTTTCAAGCGGTTATTGGATAGGCACATGCAGCACTCCAGAATTATAAGGAGGGGATAGCTTGATCTGGGGATTGGGCAAAGCTCGGCACAACATTGAGGGCTGAAGGGCTTGTACTGTGCTGTAACGTTCTATGTTCTGTATGTTCTAACTGCTAACTTCAAAGGCAAAAACAAAACACTGCAGATGCTGGAATCTGAAAATGCTGGAAAATTCAGCAGGTGTGACAGCATTTTTGGGGAGAGAATAGAGCCAATCTTTTGAGTCTAGATGGCCCTTCACAGAGCACAGTGGTCTTCAAGTCTCTAAGATTTAAGCCTATAATATCAGACTTTGGTGCAGTTATGATGGAAATATTACATTTTACAAGGTGTCATGTCATCTTTCAGATGAGATTTTAAATCAAAGGCAGATTTTCTTCTCTGGCAGATCAATGGTAAGTAATCACTTGTCTTCCTGTACCCTTCCATATGTCACTCCTTATCTCTGCCGGCATCTCTCTCTCTCTGTTATATATACGCTCTCTCTCACGTGTAACATTTCTCAATTCTTCCAGTGGAAATTGGAGTGATTCTCAAGGTTAAAGACCAACAACTATGATGGGCTCACTGATTAGGTGAAATTGTTTTGCTCATGTTTCTAAATCACAACTGTTTTTTAATCTTTGACCCTAATTGACTAAATTTCCATCATTCTAAATATCATCATGGTCACAACAATAGTTAAGTGTGATTTAACTATTTTAAGAACAAAGGCTAGAATTCTCATATGTCATACATGCCCCGCTACTGCAGCTAGTGAGAACAAAAAATTTGGTGCTTAGCCAAATCTCCGTCCTTAGCAGCGAGACTGGAGAATCCCAGCCGCAGGTGAGGTCAGGGAATTTTGCTCAGAGTGTTGCATTTTGGAAATTATAGACCTGATTTTACCATTGCCTCCTGCTCATTTTCACGTGTGAAAACTTGGTAAAGTCATGCGTGAGGCAAATAGCACGATCCGCACCTGTGTCCTCACAGATTCTCACTTTACCAAGGCCTGAAAATGGTCGCAATTGAAACGAGGCCTGAAATGGTCGTGACTTAATGAGCTGGACACCCAATCTTATCTGCAATTCCTTCTTTCCCATCGAGTTCACTCATCCAGATTTGGCACAAAGCAGACATGCTCGGCAAAGGTCTGTTTCGTGCGCTCTAGCTTCTAAAGAAGTGAATTCAGAGATTCCAATGGCTCCATGGTTCAGACCAGTTGTGGAGAGAAGGGAGGAGGAGGTGGCTAAGATTTATTTCTGGTGGGTGGGGGGGAGGAGGGAGGCCAGAGCATTCTCCGGTTGGGGCGGATCGTTCTCTACTGGGACGGGGAAGAGGGAGGCTAGATAGTTCTCTGGCAGGGAGTTGGGGGGAGCAGGGAGACGGGGGGAACAGGGAGACCAGAGCAAGTTCTCTGGTGGAAGGAGGAGGGAGACGGCTAGATCGTTCTCTGGTGAGAGGGAGGGAGGCCAGATCATTCTCTGGTGGGGGGGGAAGGGAGGGCCAGATCTTTTTGGTGTTGGGGGGAGGAGGGAGGACTACATGATCTTTATTGGGGGAAAAGAGGGAGGCAGGTCTCTGGTGGGAGGCAGGGAGAGCAAGCGGGAGGAAGAGGAAGGTGGGCCAGATGAATTTCTGGGGACAGCCATGGGCGGGGGGTGGAGGGGGTCTGCTACCACTCTGCGGGCGATTAGTTGGGGGGAAATGAGGCAGGAGGTCAGGATCGGTCTGAGTAGTGGGGGCAGGGGGGGAGGTGGGTGGGTGGGTAAGGAGAGCAGGTATGTTGTGGGTGTGGGCCAATACTTGTGGGGGCTAGGACAAGTAGGAATGGGCGATGAATGCTGGCCAACTGCAATGTCTATGTCCTACAAATGAATAATAGAATAAGCATTTACTGATATTAGGGAAAATCCCAGAAATAGTGGCTGAAAATGGAAGTTAGCAACCAAGATCTGGTGCAGCCTATTTCAAATTCTTTGTCATGCCCTATGATGTTTGCAGTCTGTGGAGGTTTGAGGGCAGGTTGCAATGATGTGTTCTCTGGGTCACACTGCATTTAAGTGCCCCACCGGTGTTCCAAATGGGAAATGAGGTTGAAGTTTGGAGATTCCCTCTTATTAATGGTACATTTTGTCCTCAGTGAATCCAAGCTGCCTTCAAGGGATGGAGGCACATAAATCTACCCATTTTTGCCCACCGGCTTTTCAGTCATCTCTCCCGAACCTCTAACTTACTCCTGTTTGTTCCCCATATCCTGAGGCACCTTATGTTTTCTATTTGAAAGATATATAAATGCACATTCTTTATTATTGAATCATAGTAAACCTATAGTGCAGAAGGAGGCCATTTGGCCCATCAAGTCTGTATTGACTCTCCAACAGAGCATCTTATTGAGCCTGCTCCCATGCCTTATCCTAGTAACCCCACATATTGCTTGAATGCAATTGAATGAGCGTGCAAGTGCATTTAAATCAATGTTGTGCCTGTTTCGGGCGTGAATCGAATTGCGGCTGTTCCTGGGTCTCGGTAAAGTGGCTGTCTGCGCAGATGCAGGTGTGAACAGTTAATGGCCTCACACCCGACTTTACCACATTTTTGCGCCTGTTTTCGGGCACAATGCAATGTTAAAATCTAGCCCGCTGTGTCAGAATTGACCTGATATGATCATTAAATGCTTGGATTAGTTTAATTTCTTTAACAGTGATACTTTAGTCAGGGATTATATTGTAAAGAAAATTACTTGGTACATCAGAATGCTCAGTTCTGAACAGGAACTTTTTGGACCAGCATATTTATTGAAATATGAGTCTTACTCCTTGTGATTTATACTTTAACGTACATGGTACAGTTAAACGAGCAAAATATTTACTCAAAAGCACTCTTGGAGTTACAAGGAAATGGAGATACAGTGATAATTATAATGTTTCTGAGACAAGAGTGGTCCAGAGGGGTTATAATCCAAGTGATCTGGATTGTAATTATTATAAAAATAATTTGTCATCTCTTAAATAAATCGTATGGCTGGAGATTCCATTGGAACCTTTGAATTAACACTGATTGTCAGTGAGATGTCATACATAGATGCAATAAATGAACAGCTTAGAATTTCATATACTGGCAACCATGATAACTGTACAAAGCTCTCAAATACCAACTCAATGGCCTGAAAGAAATTTCTTGCATGATTTCACATGGTGGTTAATGTGACAAGATATTCATAAAATGATAAAATAAATTCCAGTCATTTTGACAAAACATCTATTTTAAGAAGTTATTTTCAATAAAGAAACAAAGAACAGTTCAGAAGGAGACCATTGGGCCCATCAAACCTGCACCAAGTCTTTGACAGAATATGTTTCCTAGGACCTTCCCCTTGCCATGTACTCATAACTCACACAATTACTATCGCTAATCCATCTTTGGATATTGAGGACCAATTGTGCATGGCCAATCCAGCTAACCTGTACATCTTTGGAGCGCGGGAGGAAACCGGAGCACCCAGAGTAAACCCATGCAGACGTGGAGAATGTGCAAACTCCACAAAGACTGTCATCCAAGGCCAGAATTGAACCTGGCACCCTGGCGCTGTGAGGTAGCAATGCTAACCACTGTGCCACCATGCCACTCATGGGCTATTGCATAGCAGTAGCTTTCTTCTATTTAGCTTCAGACACACAATTGGAGCTGCTGCTGCCTTTCCACTTTTTCTGAATCTCATAACTATATGTGTGGATGCTTATACTGGATTCCTTTTTCTGCTAGATTGCATTAATTATTGAGAGACCAAAGCCATTAGCTCATGCTCCTTCCATCCACAAACCTTGTTTCCCTACTCATTGACCCCAGTCCCCTCACTGGTTTCTCCGTGGGCTGAACCAGACTGTTGACGAGCAGTAACACAAGCTGATCTGACCCAAGATGTTCCAAGAACATGGAGCTGTAAACAGAAGACTATCTAAAGAAATCTTCATCACTGCTTATTGGTCAGATGGAGAACTTGTCAGTAACAGGAACACGATTATTAAATGGGATAATTAAGGCTAGGATAACGTATTCTGGGGCAACCAGTCTCCTGAGCAGGGATGCATGGCACTGATCTGAACACCACTGAAAGAAAATATGTAAGAATGTGCAAATATAGCTTATCAAAGGCAAGTCTATTGCACCAGGCATTATTCTGGTGTATGTGCATGGGAAGAGTTAAACTTTGGAGGGCACACTATGTACAGCCTGTTTCATTCAAGTATAATCATATTCATTGGAATTAAAGGTAAGAGATGTGGAAGGTGAAATGTTCCCTAGTAAGTATGAAAAGTAGCTGTAATATATTCTCCATTGATTGAATGATGAGTTCTGGAGTATGTTATCTCTCTCTGGCCGTTATACTTCCACTGCCAAAGTCTCTACTTGAGTTGCAAAGTAAGTAGTATAAGCACAGTGGTTGCATGCTCTGGAGCTGTACTTGGCTGATTTCATGAAAAATGAATGCTGCTCCCAGCATAAATTCAAAGCAGAAGTCATTATGTAACAGAACAATGAGAGTGAAGAAATCTGATATGTGATATGGAAGTACTGTTTAGGGAGTATTTGTCTAGGATTATGATGAAGGTGTATTGTGGAAGCAGTGTAGATAAAACTTCACTGTTCATAAAACTTTCACTATGCATAACTTAGGAAAGTTTTATACTGACCATGAATGCAATAAATTTTTGTCACAGGAAGGCAATGGTCTATTGTATTATCGCTAACTCATTAATCCAGAAACTCAATAATGTTCTGGGAACTTGGGTTCAAATCTGAGTTGAGGAGAAATCTCCACCCAGAAGGTGGCAAACATGTGGAATTCATTCAATGTGGAAAGTAGCTCAGGCCAAAACTTTCTCTCATTTCAAGAAGAAATTAAATCTAGCTGTTAAGGCAAAAGGGATCGAGGATATGGAGGGAAATCAGGATATTGAATTTGATAATCAGCCATGATCAAAACGAATGGCAGAACAGGCTCAAAGAGCCAAATGGTCTATTCTTACTTCCAGTTACTATGCTTCTATGTAACAGCAAATGGTGGAATTTGAATTCATTAACAATGTCTGAAATTAAGAATATATTGGTGATCATGAGACCATTGTCAGTTGTCAGAAAAGCCTGTCTGGTTCATTAATGTCCTTTAGGGAAGGAAACCTGCTGTCCTTACCTGCTCTGGCCTACATGTGACTCCAGAATCACAGCAATGTGGTCAACTCTCAACTGCCTTCTGAAATGGCCTAGCAAACCCCGCAGTTCAGGGGCATTTATGGATGGGCTAGCCAGCAATGCCCATGGCCCATGAATGAAGAAATAAGTAAATTCTTGCCCATTCTCCAGTATTGATGCCCTCCAGCCCATTGATATTTCTTAATTTCCCACCTTATTAGAAGTTCCTAACAAATTATTTTAACATTTGATTTTTGAAAAATTATAGGTTTAATGGGCAACGACAGTCTACATTATATTTACTCAAACCAGGATGCTCCTGTTACAAATCAAGGTTCTTCCTAGTAATTGTGCTCCACACAAAAGGAAAACTTCTGCACTTTTGAATGGATTTTCAAGAATGAGAGCTTTTTTTTGTCACAGTGAAGGCTGTAATTGATATTTAGATTTTCTTTACTTCATCTCAACATGGCAACTGAGGAGTGTGGTGGGGGATAGGGTTCAGACTTGGCACGGACTGTATCAGGGGGCAGTGGTAGTGGCACAGAGAGTGTCGGTGGGATGATGGGTTTTTGGAGGTGAGAGCTAAAGGCCTAAAATTTAAAAGAGCTGGGACATTGTATCAGAAAATCTAGGCTGGCCTTTTAACTGGCCTTCCTCGACATTCAACTATGGACACTTTGTGATCTGATTCTGGGGAGAGCAGGCCTAACCTTGACTCCTGGAGTGAAAAATGGTTTTCAGAGCATTTTTTGTTGAGTGGGATGAAATGTCCCAACTTGAGTTACTAATTTCAGAAATGAAAATCTGGCCCGTTAACTCTTCATTCCAGTCCTCTCCCCATATCTCTTGATTCTCTTTGTAGTCAAAAATCCATTGATATAATACTTCAATGTATTCATTGATTTGAGCATCCACAGCTCTCCGGAGTGAAGTATTTCAAAGATTTATAACCTTTCGAATAAAGAAATTTCTCCTCATCTCAGTCCTAAATGGCCAACACCTTATCCTGAGAATCGGTGTGGGAGGGGCAAGGGGGGTGGGGGACTTCTCATGCAACTTGCCATGGAGGCGGTGTAGGCAGCACACCATTGACTGGCGATCGTGCCTTTTGGTCCCACCATTGCCAATAAAGTTT